>OY821779.1:32521335-33771335 GCA_963682175.1 Triglochin maritima
CAATGTTTGCTCCTCTCCAACCCTCTTATTACACTACTAAAATAGGAAACTAAAACCTACTCTAAAGGGGAAAGAGGAAGAAGAGGTGGAGAGGAGGGATTACAATGGTATTTATAGAAGAAATAAGGGTTTGGATGGATCTGGAAGCAATCTGACGGTTGTCATAACTTTCTCTATACTCTAGTGCACCCAATTAATCAACTCCGAGCCATCGGAGGAATAGGGGCTCTGTTTCAGTAAAATGATCCGCCACTGGCGGATCATTTGCGCCCGATCGGTCCTAATTTCTTACAGGATCTTCATTGTTATATTTTGCACGTTGGGTGAAGCCCTGGTTTACTGTCTTGAACCGATTTGAGTTTAATTAGCAAAATACTGATCTTGTTCAAGTCATGTGTTACAATACTTTACATTTCATAATCAGGTCCCTCCGGATTTTCACTTGGGTCCTTCCTAATTTGCGATTCAGTCCTTGTGCATTACAAATGGGTCCAAAAGTCTTCAATTCGGTCCATTCATGTTGCATTCAGGTCATTTTTGTTCCATTTTCTCTTCTTTATTACCTAACACCGGAAACACTACAACAACAACTCGAGTAGCACAATATTGGGGTAAAATAAATGATATATAGTATGAATATGATGCATTATATGCTACTAATCACATAGCTATGGGAAAAAAGTATCCAAACATGAAATCCTTTAGAAAGTGCTTGATAACCCATTGCATTTTGAATGAATGTGAGATTACATACTTGAAGATCCAACCAGATAAGGTGACAGCCAATTGTAAAGATTTCCAATGTAAATGGCGAACACATGCATCTAGACCCGGGTACCGGTGGACCAGGGCGGGGCGGCCCAGCCCGGGCCAGGTCGTGCCTGGCACGACAGTAAGAGTCGTTGGGTTATTTTATTTTATTTAAAAAAATCCTAAACTACCCGTCTCCTATTCTATATAAACCCCCAACCCCTCTCATTTTTTCACACAATTCTCTCCAACTCTCTTCCAATCTTATCTAATCTTCTTTAATCTTTCTCTAATTGCTTCGATTTTGGTGGATACGGGTCTAGTTTGAGCTAAAGCGTGAAACCTAAAGCTACAAGCAAACCGTTGATTGCTGATTTCGCGTCTCCACTCTTCAATTTTAGTTATTCATGATGTTATATTTTGTGCAAAAAAAAAGTTTTTCTTTGCATATTTAGTAATTTGCATTACTTCAACATCAGATTCTGAAGATAATGATACCGTAGAACTCCGTCCTAGTATACCACCCCAAGTAACTACTACTAGTTTTAGGAAAAAAACGACCCGAGTATGGAAAGATTTTCAAGAAGGTAGAGATAAAAACGGTAAAGTAATTTCTACTTGTAAACATTGTGGTAATGTATATTCTGGTAACTGAAGTGGGGAACTGGTCATTGAGGTAGACATTTAAAAGTATGTAAAGTTAAGAACAATCCTGGGTCAGTAATGGATTCACGTCAATTTGTTTTAGACACAACTAGTGGAAATTTATATTTTCGGAAATATTGTCCAATTAAAGGTAGAGAAATAATTGTTGATTTCATAGTTAGAGATGAATTACCATTTATCACATGTGAATCTAAATCGCTAAGGGCAGCAACTCTCTCTCATAATCCCCAATTTAAACCATTTTGTAGAAGAAGTCTTAAAAATGTTGCATTTGATAAATTTGAAAAGCAAAGAACAATCATGATTATTTATTTGTTGAAACAAATAATAAGGTAGCATTAACTAGTGATGTTTGGACCGGTCCAAATAATTATCCTTATTGTTTTGTAATTACTCATTATCTACATGATTCATGGTTGTTAAATAAAAAAATTATTTCTTTTTTACCTTTTTTGCATCCACACACTGCCAAGGTTATATTTGATCACATTAAAGATGTCATCGTAACTAATTCTCTGGAAAATAAAATTGTGCAATTGCATTTGATAATGCTACTAATAACAGTGCAGCAATAAGAATGCTTATAAGTTATTGTAAGCCACCTCTAGATGGTTCACTTTTTCATATCAGATGTGTTTGTCATACTTTGAACTTGGTAGTACAAGATAGACTTCAATTAATTAAATCATATCTAGTAACTGTTAGGAATGCAATTGCCTTTGTAAGTTGTAGTAGTACATCTAGATATCAGGAATTTAGAGAATTTTGTGTATATAGTGATGTTAAACTTAGGATGTTTAAATTAGATATCCCCATATATGGAATTCTACCTATGAAATGTTAAAATCTTGTGTTGGTCATCATCTTGCAATTCAAACTGTTTTATAATGAAAAAAAAGGCATTTTTAACCGACGAAAATTGGGAAATTTGTAAAATTATGTTAGCTTTTTAAAACTTTTTTCACCTTCACTAAAAAATTAAGTGGACAACACTACTCAACTTCTAACATATTTATTTATGAAATACGTCCAATTACAAAAGTATTTGCGAAATATAGGGGAAATCCTGGATTTGATGAGATTTTAACTGTAATGGAGGCTAAGCTTAATAAATATTGAAATCCTCCTCCACTTAGCTTTTGTTTAGTTTTTATTATGGATCCTAAATTTAAAATTACTTGTTTTCGTTAAACGATTATTTTGAACAATATCAAAGACTAAATAGAAAAATGGGTTCAAATGTTGCTAGTTCATCATTACAACCACCTCCAACTGCAGTGGATTCAGATGATGACGATTCACAATGGAATTGGTTAAGTCAAAAGGATAAATTTGTGCGAACTGATACCCAAAATGAAATAACTACATACCTAAACACTGAAATATACCTAAGTACTGTTGAGTTAAAATGTTTGGATGTTTTAGACTGGTGGAGAAAGAACTCAGGTAGGTTTTCACTAGTCTCTTTGATGGCATGAGACTTATTATGTCCTTTGGCGTCAACTGTGGCGTTGAATGCTGCTTTTAGTGCAGGTAAGCGGGTCTTGTCTGACAAGAGGCAAAGCTTATACGACAAGTCCATCGAGATGAGCGTATGTCTGAAGGATTGGCTCGACGCTGCGGATAGAATGCAGAACATGGTTATTCACGACAGGAGCGATGAGGAGGATTGAAGAAAAATTAACTAAACCACTTTGTTTAAGGAGTAATTTTTTCCTAATACCCCTTAGTTTTTTCATTACTCCTTAGGTTTAGTTACCCTTCGTGCTTTCTTATATGTAATCAATATATTGTTTCTGCAAATGAGTTAACATTTTTTAATAAATAAATTGGTTAGTTTGGGGGAAAATAAATTGTGTTTGTGTTTTATTTAACTAAATTGTGATTGTATACTTAACTCAACACCCAACCAAACAAAAACAAATCAACCCGACCCGCGCCAAATGGTAGAGCACGGAGGCCAAATTGAGTCGTGCCGGCACGACCCATGTCCCAGGTCTACATGTGATGCATTGCATACATTGCATCATATGTCTTTCATTTAGATTACTTTTACATCAATAAATGCTACTAAGGTATGTGTTTAGTCTTATTTACAGAATACAGGGACCTGAATGCAATTTACCTACATCCCGAGCATAAACGCGTACAAAAGACTCGTTTCTATCATAAAGACCAAGTTCAAGTTTATCGGACTTCAAATGGAAATGTATCCAAGCATAAAAGCATTCAAGACCTAATTACGAAAAGAACAAGGACTTAAGCACAAAAGTAGCCGGGGACTTAATTGCAAAAAATGAAGGACCTAATTGCAAATCACGAGTAGCTTTTATTATTATGGAGAAAATATAAAGAAAAATCAATGTGGATCTCCAAATATATGAAGAAATTAATTCGGATCTCCAAAGATATGCAAGAATCAATCCAGACGCGCAAATGACATTGAAATCATACCATAAACACACAGGAAAAATCCGGGTCGATTCTGAGCCAAAAAGGTGGCGATTCCGCCGCACCTCAAGAGCAAATTGCGGCGAATCCGCTGCACCAAATTAGGTTAATGCTCTAAAAATTTTACCGGTTGCGTGTTGACGCGTGTACTTTCTTATTTTATGCTTAGGTCCCTTGTATCGGCTATAAATAGCCCCGAGAACGATGTTGTGAGGAGTTCTTCCTTTTGTTCCATAATTTAGCAATAAAATTCTGTTTCTTTTATTTTATGTTTTTAATTTTCTTTTCTTAGTTTCTCTAGGACCCCTTCTCCCTCCCTCCATCTATGAGTTTCTAACTCTTTCCAAAGGGTGGGGGTGACGGATTTAGGGTGATGAGAAGAGAAGATGTTATTATTTTAATTTCGTATTAGTATGTTTTGATTACTTGAGTTTATGTTAAATCATTTATCATGTAATGCTTTATAACTAATATGATTTATTATAAGTTTCAGAATTCTCTAATCTAAACCCGATATCTAAACCTCCACCCAACGGAATTCACCATCTTTGTTCTTGTTTTAGTTTTATTTGTTCTTGTTTCTTGCTTTAGATAATAAAAAACCAAAAATCTCAAAAACCCAATTTATTCTTCTCTCCTTCTTTCCCCCAATCGAAATCACACTAATAACAAATCTCTCCCTCCTTGTGTTCGACCCGTATTTGCCACGTCTTCATTGACACCGTGCACTTGCGGTATAAATTTAATTCCCATCAAGTTATTGGCGCCGTTGCCGGGGAGGCGACGTAGATTTTGTTTTTTGTTGATTTCGATTTTATCCTGTTTATCTTGTGCGCGATCTAAATAATTGGATTTGTGTTTCAGGAGACAACAGAGTGCACGGCGAAATCCGGGCACATTCTGAGCTTAACGAGCGGCGGAATCGCCGCATACCAAGAACAATTTGCGGCGGAATCGCCACATATTTGAAGCATCTGGGCTTCAAATTTTTCTGGGACGCGACTTATCTTTGGGTGGACGCGTGAAGCTACTGAAATTTCGAGAGCGGGCGGTGAACCCGACTGAGCATTGCGTAGGTAACCTTTGTTGCCTCTTTTCCTCGTAATTTCTATTTTCAGAAAATTTCCTTTTATTAGAATTGCACGTGTTAGGGCAAAAATTCCATAATTGACAATAATTCAGCTCTGACCTAAAATTGGCAAAATTAGAAAGGCCTTAGTGTATGCATCATCTAGTGTTTTGTATGCATTATTCTTGCTAAATTCTTGCAAATCAATTTCTGTTGAAGAGTGCTGGAGTCAAGGTACGTATCGTGGTTTTCATCGATTGTATTTAAGCATATAATCTAGTTGCATATAACCTTGCAATTGCCCCCTCTAAAGACCATTGTTTGACTATCTTTGCTAGATCTAAGTTAAACTATCTTAAGGGCAACTCCGTAGGCAAAGATACGGTGGGGATTTCATCACCCTTCCGTGGCCCACAAATCACAATCCTAAAGTGTCACCTAAGCCTTAAATTAAAATCAATTAGACATTGACCCTTAAGGACTCGGACTCAATTAAGGAGAAGAATTGGTTTGACTTGCTATGACCTGAAGCCGATCGAATTTAATTTGGTGTCTAGAAAGTGTTTTTGTGTTGACGAAAGTCTTCCAAGCGAAGTGGTTGTCTAATTGGCACCGACTCTGTCGGAAGCGCCCCCACTAGCTATACACGGCCTGGCCAAGTTGGTTTGATTAGTGAGGGAGGTGAATCAAGCAAATCAATTCGACTCAACCAGTTAGGAGTCGTCTAGATCTAAGTGACACTAGGTCTAGGATTGTTTGAACCGTGCTTGTTTGGGAAACCTCTGACCGACCTTCTTTTCTATCTTTAGAGTTAAGTTTCCCTTCTCTTCTGAGTCATCTTCTTCTCACCTACTTATATGTTCTAGTCTCCTCCCGTTTACATTCTCTATTAGCATTTTAGGGTCGAGTCGAGAACTTGTGCTTGCTTAGCCTCCTAAGGGTAAGAGTACTTGACTCAAGAGTGTTTTGATGGATGGTTACATGAGCAACCATCCATATCATTGTTGGGACCAGGACAATGCTTCCTGGTATTCTAAAGCCATGCAGGCTGGGGTGGCTCAGACTAACACCCCATATGGTTGGGACAATCCTAATTGTATAACTGAGCAATCTTCATATTGGGGTAACATGAGAGAGACACCGACTGCTAGACCACAATCTAGTTATGTTGGATCATATGCTGGTCAACGAACTGACACATTACAACAAACTTTTGCCTCCTTCATGCGTTGGGCTGACAACATGAGTGCACCGGTGGCTCCAGTAGCCGTACCGTGCGACTGTTGCGGGTTGAGTGGTCATGTTATCAGGGAATGTCCTTATGTTTCCCCAGAGCCTGAGTATGAACATACATTTTCCCAGAATGCTCGATATGACTGTTACACTTCCGCATATAACCCAAGAGTGATGGATTCGTGGGGAAACAATTTATATCCAAATTCTTATACGTCATTTTCGCCCCAATATCCTTCTCCCGAATACTCAGAACTCTACCAACAACCCACTTCAAATCATTGGACTTATCTTCAGTCTACCAACACCCAACCTAAAAATGTCCCGAGTTCTGACTCGAACCTCATAGTTGACCACATACCTGATACCTTGGAACAAGCTTTCCATACGTTCATGACAACTACTCAACAGTCCGTAGACAATATGGTACTGCAATTGAGTCAGATGTCGCAGCAATTAAGTGAGGAAAGTAACTTTTCGTGTCAACATGAGGACTCATCTTTTAGTATCGAACCACCACCACATACACAAATTCAAAGCACAATCTTTCAAAGTCAAATTCCTAGTCGGTCTGAGGGACTTGGGATTTCAATTCACGATCACTTAGTGGAGGATTCGATTTATATTGAGAAAAACATGGACCAATTTCATTATGAGTCGGCACAGGATTGTGTCATATCTTCTTGTCCTGTGGCCCTTGAGCCACATGATCTTCATGTTGCATCTCTTAAGGACTCAGCTCTGGTGGAGCAAGAGCTCCCTAGCACCCTCAATTTCAAACAACCTGGTGAGAGTCTGCCTCTCACCATTGTTCCTGATCATCTTGGAAATGATGGAACATCAAACAACCACATAGCTCATGAGGGTATTAGAAGTACCTTAGAAGATACCTTGGGTATGAGACCCACTTTTTGTTCGCCTGGTGTGTCGGACATGCCTAACAAGGTTCTTGACCTCGTTCCGACATACCAGCCAGTTGGTTGGAGAGTTTGGATTGATGATCATAACTTCAACACCGCAACGAGAGAAACTCCTCTTCCGTTGCCCCTTAATTCCCAAACTCTCGAGAGGTTCAAGCTCTTTCAGTTTGATCCTTTGAATGAGACGCTTTTGCGTCCAATTCATGAACCTCTCAATTCATCTAGCGCTTTTTGTGAAGGCGGCCCACACATGCATTTTCTGGCCCCACGTGGTGTCATGTTTTCTTTTCAGGTGCACTGACCCACTCTTGAAGTTTCCATTTAATGTCTCTTGACAAATGAAGATGGGAACTTATGTTTGTACATAGTTATATATATAATAAATAAATAAATAAATAATCATTTGTTGTATTTATCCCTTCTTTAGTATCTCACAGGTTTTTGAGGGAATTCGGGTTTTTGTCCATCAACAGAGCCATGAACTTTCCTTTGTACTTCACGTTGGTGAGATCTTTCCTTTTTTATGCATAAATCCATGTAGTATCTTGCTCACATTCATTGAGGACAATGCATGATTTAGGTGTGGGGGGGTGTTTATGCATATATTTATCTATAGATCTGTCTTTTATTTCTTGAAAAAAAATCATCAATGTTTCATGACATAGCTTAAGATTGAACTGCTAAAACCCGTGTACAAATTGCATTGAGTTTTTGTTCCTTATTATATAGTTCTGCTTGTAGAAATCGTGACATAAATCTAAGTTCCAAAGAAATAACCCATTGCCCTTGAAGACATGTATGCACTTAAATTGGATGAATCAAATCTTTGAAGTGGTTGATAAAAAGCAGAGGTTGAGGAAAATATACCGGGAAGTGTGGACTTTTAATAGCAATTAAGCCTTGAGGAAAATAAAAATAAAAATAAAGGAATAAAGTGAAGAAAACACATTTTGCAAAATGATTACAAAAGCCCAAGCCTTTGAGTCACTGGTCCGTAGGGGTATCTTGAAACCCGGTAACTTGAGTCTACCAGCTCGGGATTATCGACCAAACTCGCTACACGAATGCAAAAGGGTAAAAGTGTCAAAAAGCAAATGTGTTGAATCACGGAAGAAAAGAAAAGAAAAAATAATAATAATACTCAAGGCCCAAAGCTAAAAGAATGATCCATGCCATGGTTGATCTGAATGATACTTCACCACCAGAGGAGGCGTGCAAAATAATTCAAGTGATAAACATGTGTAGAAGGGTTAGTGGTGTCAATGTTGGAGGAACAAAGACCAAGTCATATTTTTAATGAGTTAGATTCATATAATGAGCATGCAAAAATTCTTAGTGAGATGTATAAGGTTGAGGTAGGGATATTGAGAACTATTAATGAAACGTTGATTTAGGATTTTGTGGGTATATCCGCTGAAAACCCTCAGGAGACAACACTCCTCCCCCTTGGCAACAAGGAGGTTTAACGGCTTGTTGCACATGCTAAGTGCAACCGTGATTCCTACGAAAGTGAGTTAGGATTTCCCTGTTTTTATTTTTTCTTATATTCTGTTTTGCTAGGGACTAGCAAAATCTAGGTGTGGGGGTATTTGATGCATTGCATACATTGCATCATATGTCTTTCATTTAGATTACTTTTACATCAATAAATGCTACTAAGGTATGTGTTTAGTCTTATTTACAGAATACAGGGACCTGAATGCAATTTACCTACATCCCGAGCATAAACGCGTACAAAAGACTCGTTTCTATCATAAAGACCAAGTTCAAGTTTATCGGACTTCAAATGGAAATGTATCTGATTGATCTCGTTTTATATTTAACCGCAAGTGCACGGCCGCGTTGAAGCGGTGGCAAATACGGGTCGTCCACTGGGAGGTGTGTCGACACTTGGTTTGTTCGAAGGCGAGAGGTAAAGAAAGGGAAGAAAGGTTTGTTACACTAAACTACACTAAGATGCAAATGGAAATGGAGATAAGCAATAAACTAAGCCCCAAAGGGGGTAGAGAAATAATATGAACATAAAGAAGTGTGTGTGTGTTCATTAAGCTCCTCACAACATGTAGTGCATGAAATCATAAAACTACATCCAACTTTGCCTCTACATGAATTAAGATAAGACTACATCATTAAAACATACAAGACAATAATTGGAATGAAGCTACATGAACTCAAGTATAAAGACTATACCCTACTATGCCTCTACATGAATTAAGATTTCACTACATCATTAAAACATACAAGACATTAGCTAAGGTAAAGGCAACAAGAGCACATACACTACAAATTGTGTTTCCAACATTAACTTCATCCATATCCTAACCTTATCATTCCCCATAAAATAGGTCCACTAATCAAAGCATAAGCTAAGCTTCATTCAAGAGCATTAGCCTATCAAAGATAAGAGTGGAGACCCATTAGATGGTTATGGAAATCATATAAAGCTCAAGGGATAAAAATAACACACACTTAATACACTACATGATTATATCACATATTTCTCCACCCCCCAAATGGGGATGGAACTACTCACTGCTCATTACACTACTGATTAGACTAAGCAAAGAAAGCATAATACTGAAATGAAAGTTAACTAAGAAGGCAAGAAGCATTAAAGAAACATAAAAGGAAAGGAAAGACTAAACTAACATGCACAAATTAAAAGACAAGATTAAAAGAAACTAGAAGAATTATTTTATTAACAAATGACTCACATTGAAGGTAGCATTCTTCTCCACCTTGAGTTTTTGCTTCAAGGCTCACTCCTTAGTAGAGAGAATGCCACCAAGCAATGGGTAATTACAATGGAAGGTGAAGAGTTCTATTTATAAGCATGGAAAAAGCTAATCGGGGACAATCCCCCGATGTGGGACTAAACCAATACCAAAAATAGCCTAAACGAACATTAATACAAGTCCAGGAGAAATTTCGACGGATCCTGAGCAATATGGACCGCCAATTAGCGGTCCAAGACCGCCAATTGGCGGTCCAAAATTGTCGGATCGTGTTGGAATTTGTTGTGGGCTTTGCTTTCTGGTATTGTTGGTCTTTGATGCGGTTACTCGACTTGTTGGAGCTCCGACCCGAATAGAATTGGTAAAATACTCCCCATGATGGTGTGGAGTATTCTGTTTTGCTCTTAGGTCCTTCTGTCTTACATTCAGGTCCTTCTCCCTTGCATCTTGGTCCCTAGATCTCACCATTCAGTCCTTTTTCCCAGCTTTTGGGTCCTTTCATGGCTCTTCTCTTCAAACCTCTTTATTCCTGAAAACTAAACATAAAACTCGTCACGTAGCATTGCTTAGGTGTAAGATAATGGATATAAGATACAAATATGAGCATGAAATGATGTCAATCAAATACCCCCACACCTAAGTTTTTGCTAGTCTCGAGCAAAACAAATAAAGAGAAAAACAAACGAGAAACAAGAAATCTTAACTCACTTTCGTAGGAATCACGGTTGCACTTAGCATGTGCAACAAGCCGTTAAACCTCCTTGTTGCCAAGGAGGAGGAGTGGTGTCTCCTGAGGGTTTTCAGCGGATATACCCACAAAATCCGAACAAGATGCATTAATCAATCTAGCTACACGACTCGTTGGACTTATTTTGTCGATCATGGAATGCGGTAATACTACGGGTCGACTCTATATATGTAATCAGTCCACACACCTAGCCTAATGAGTTATTCGTGAGAGTTAACTAAGGAATTAAGTGAAAGACATGGGCAACCTTAACTTCTGAATGTGAAACAAAGTGTAAAGTCCATTTTGGTTCTTATTTGACTCTTCTTTTCTTTTCTTTTTTTTCATTTTCTTTTCTTCCTTTTTTTTTCTTTTTCTTTGGAGCATTTATTGGTTGGTGTTTGATTCTCCCAGGGTCAGGTTTCGTGCATCATTGCCTATGAGGACTTACACTATCACGTACACCTTCCCCCAAATCTCCACATAGGGCGATCCCTACCACCCGTGTAACGGGAGTTCGGTCGGTGCATCCCAAGTCAGATGTCTCGAAAGCACCAGGCACAAAGTCCCCTCAGACCTACTTTCCCGAGTGATAGGAGCCGTGCGAGAAGAGAGAACACCACTTATTTATTCATTTATCTACATGGGAACCAAAACCCCTACACTTAAGTTTCACAAAAAGATATTAAGGGCCCTTGACTACAACAAACTTCCTAAACTAACAAACACGAATTATTTGACTCACTAGGTTCAGGGTGGACTTCTTTAAATGTTTGAGCACTGAAACCCACTGATTACTCACACCCAAGGGAAAACTGGGGTGCATCCTAACGACTCGATAAATCCTAAAGCCACGTATTAGATATCCTAATGCATCAAGTTCAAGACAATTTTGGGAGCTTTCTTTTTACTTTGCCTCTCAACGGTTTTGCACATGCTAAACACACGCAAAACCCACAAAACATTTTCTTTCGAAAACACATGAAGATTTTCAAAGAAATGTGAAAATTTTGAAGCACTAGGCAAGCAAAAGAAGACAAGTCACCCAAGGATCATGGCAAGCAGATATATCGATATTAAATGCAGCACACTATCATGACCCTAACAATGCAAACAAAAGAAAACAAAATCAAAGGAAAAAGACTCGACTATGTACACACGTAAAACACCCCCCCCCCACACCTACTTCATGCATTGTCCTCAATGAATGCAAGCAAGATACTACATGGATTGATGCATAAAAAGGAGAGATCTCACCAACATGAAGTACAAAGGGAAGTGTATGGCTATGTTGATGGACACAACCCAAATTCCCTCAAAACCTGTGAGATGCTAAAGAAAGGATACAAATACGTGAAAGAAATGGAGCCCAAATACACAAGGGTTGGGGCTCACAACAATCGATGCTCACTGAAGGAGTCTTTTATTGTACTTTTCTTTTTTTTTTTTCTTTTTTTTTTCTTTTTTTTATATAACTATGTACAAACATAAGTTCCCATCTTCATTTGTCAAAAGACATCAAATGGGAACCTCAAGAGTGGGTCAATGCACTTGGAAAGGGAACATGACACCACGCGGGGCCAGAATACGCATGTGTGGGCCCCCTTCACAAAGAGCACCAGATGAAATGAGAGGTTCATGAATTGGACGCAAAGGCGTCTCATTCAAAGGATCAAACTGAAAGAGCTTGAACCTCTCGAGAGTTTGGGAAATAAGGGGCAACGGAAGAAAAATATCTCCCGTTGCGGAACTGAAGTTATGGTCATCAATCCAAACTCTCCAACCAACAGGCTAGTGGGTCGGAACGAGGTCAAGCACCTCGTTATGCATGTCCAACTCACCAGGAGAACAGGAAGTGGGTCTCATACCCAAAGTATCCTCCAAGGAACTCCTAATACCCTCATGAGCAATGTAGTTGTTTGATGTTCCATCATTTCCAAGATGATCAGGAACAATAGTGAGAGGCAAACTCTCATCAGGTTGTTTGAAATTGAGGGTACTAGGGAGCTCTTGCTCCACCAGAGGTGAGTCCTTAAGAGGCACAACAATAAGATCATGTGGCTCAAGGGCCACGGGACAAAAAGGTAAGGCACAATCCTGTGCCGACTCATAATAGAACTGGTCCAAGTTATTCTCAATTTGAATCGAATCCTCCACTAAGTGATCGTGAATTGAAACCCCAAGTCCCTCAGGCTGACTAGGAGTTTGACTTTGAAAGGTTGTGCTTTGAATTTGTGGATGTGGTGGTGGTTCGATATCAAAAGATGAATCCTCATGTTGACAAGAAAGGTGACCCTCCTCGCGTTCATGGAATTGTTGTGTCATTTGACTCACTTGCAATTCCATATTTTGCAAGGAATTCAAGTTGGACTTCAATAAAGTTTGAGTGGTTTCCATGAATGTTTGGAGGGTTTGTTTTAAGGAATCAAATTTGGGGTCAACAGTGAGGTCCAAGTCAGAGCTTGGAAAATTTTGGGGTTGGGTGTTGATGGGCTGAGAATGAGTCCAATGATTTGAAGTGGGGTGTTGGTAGAATTCTGGGTATTCGGGAGGAGGATACGGGGGTGAAAATGAGGTATAAAAATTTGGATAAGATTTGTCTCCCCATGAATCCATCACTCTCGGGTTGTACGCGGATGCGTAATGGTCATAATGAGCATTTTGGGAAAATGTGTGCTCATACTCAGGCTCAGGGGGAACATAAGGACATTCCCCGATAACATGACCACTCAACCCACAACAGTCGCACGGTACGGCTACTGGAGCCACCGGGGCACTCATGTCGTCTGCCATACGCATGAAAGAGGCCAAAGTTTGTTGTAATGTCTCAGTTTGTTGACCAGCATATGATCCGGCATAACTAGATTGTGGTCTAGCAGTCGGTGCCTCTCTCATGTTACCCCGATACGAAGACTGCTCAGTCACAAAATTGCGATCATCCCAACCATACGGGGTGTTAGTCTGAGCCACCCCAGGTTGCATGGGTCCGGAGTACCAGGGAGAATCGTCCTGGTCCCAACAATGATATGGATGGTCGCCCATGTAACCATCCATCTCAAGAAAAACTCTCGAGTCGACCACTCTCACCACCACGAGGCTAAGCTCGCAAAAAGTGCTCGACTCGACCCTAAAACGCTAACAGAGAGTGTAAAGGGGAGGAGACTATAACGTAGAAGAAGGTGAGAAGAAGATGACTCAGAGGAGAAGGGAAGAATCCCTAGAGCTAGCGAGGGTACAGGGTGAAGGTAGAAGCCTAACTAGCAAGCATGGCTCAAACAATGTAAGGCAATGGGTCCTTAGGCTAGACGACGCCTAACTTCAAGGTCACTAGCCTCGACACGCCTCACCTCCCTACAACGAGGACCACAATGCCCAGCAAGTGATACCAGATCCGGAGATCCAGTACCTCCTGCTATCGACAAGGTAGGCAACGCCGATCAGGTCATGGCGGTCTCAACTAGATTACTCTCCTAGTGCGTCCGAATTCCTAGGGCCAATGTCTACTTGCTTTTAGTTAAGGCTTTACTTGAGTGTGCTTTTTGGGGCTAAGGGAGGGGTGATGAAATCCCCCACCTTATCTTTGAAGTCTATAGGTGATGCCCCTTAAAGATGTTTTGAAATCTTAGGCTAGCAAGCAACTCACCAAACAAGCACTCACCTCACTCTTGTTTCGATGCAAACCTTACTCACTAATGAATGTCCTAATGCGTGAATGAGTGATAAGGAATGCGTACCTCGCTCCAGCAATCAACGACAAAATGTAAAGCAAAGAAAAGAGAGATGCATGCAAGGTCTACATATGATGCATGACCTAGATGGCAAGAAGTCTAATCTTTTGCTTTGAGTTTTATGGTCCAAGTTGATTAAAGGGGATTGAAATTAAATCTGGGAGCAAACTAAAGATCACAACATGCAAAATTGGGCTCCCAGATAACTAAAGTGAACAACATAACAACTGGAACAAATTTGAGAGCAATTGAGGCTCACCAGGCCGCCAATTGGCGGTCCCAGACCGCTGATTGGCGGTCACTTTGGGGTCTTTTATTCTCCAATTACTCCAGTCGCTTCCCCTTGATCCTCAGGTTCCCTGCCACTAAGAAAAACTGAAAACAAAAAATTAAAAACCCCTCGAATCGTCCAAACCAACGTCTGGACAGAGCACCTCCCCGGCAACGGCGCCAAAAACTTGATTGATCTCGTTTTATATTTAACCGCAAGTGCACGGCCGCGTTGAAGCGGTGGCAAATACGGGTCGTCCACTGGGAGGTGTGTCGACACTTGGTTTGTTCGAAGGCGAGAGGTAAAGAAAGGGAAGAAAGGTTTGTTACACTAAACTACACTAAGATGCAAATGGAAATGGAGATAAGCAATAAACTAAGCCCCAAAGGGGGTAGAGAAATAATGTGAACATAAAGAAGTGTGTGTGTGTTCATTAAGCTCCTCACAACATGTAGTGCATGAAATCATAAAACTACATCCAACTTTGCCTCTACATGAATTAAGATAAGACTACATCATTAAAACATACAAGACAATAATTGGAATGAAGCTACATGAACTCAAGTATAAAGACTATACCCTACTATGCCTCTACATGAATTAAGATTTCACTACATCATTAAAACATACAAGACATTAGCTAAGGTAAAGGCAACAAGAGCACATACACTACAAATTGTGTTTCCAACATTAACTTCATCCATATCCTAACCTTATCATTCCCCATAAAATAGGTCCACTAATCAAAGCATAAGCTAAGCTTCATTCAAGAGCATTAGCCTATCAAAGATAAGAGTGGAGACCCATTAGATGGTTATGGAAATCATATAAAGCTCAAGGGATAAAAATAACACACACTTAATACACTACATGATTATATCACATATTTCTCCACCCCCCAAATGGGGATGGAACTACTCACTGCTCATTACACTACTGATTAGACTAAGCAAAGAAAGCATAATACTGAAATGAAAGTTAACTAAGAAGGCAAGAAGCATTAAAGAAACATAAAAGGAAAGGAAAGACTAAACTAACATGCACAAATTAAAAGACAAGATTAAAAGAAACTAGAAGAATTATTTTATTAACAAATGACTCACATTGAAGGTAGCATTCTTCTCCACCTTGAGTTTTTGCTTCAAGGCTCACTCCTTAGTAGAGAGAATGCCACCAAGCAATGGGTAATTACAATGGAAGGTGAAGAGTTCTATTTATAAGCATGGAAAAAGCTAATCGGGGACAATCCCCCGATGTGGGACTAAACCAATACCAAAAATAGCCTAAACGAACATTAATACAAGTCCAGGAGAAATTTCGACGGATCCTGAGCAATATGGACCGCCAATTAGCGGTCCAAGACCGCCAATTGGCGGTCCAAAATTGTCGGATCGTGTTGGAATTTGTTGTGGGCTTTGCTTTCTGGTATTGTTGGTCTTTGATGCGGTTACTCGACTTGTTGGAGCTCCGACCCGAATAGAATTGGTAAAATACTCCCCATGATGGTGTGGAGTATTCTGTTTTGCTCTTAGGTCCTTCTGTCTTACATTCAGGTCCTTCTCCCTTGCATCTTGGTCCCTAGATCTCACCATTCAGTCCTTTTTCCCAGCTTTTGGGTCCTTTCATGGCTCTTCTCTTCAAACCTCTTTATTCCTGAAAACTAAACATAAAACTCGTCACGTAGCATTGCTTAGGTGTAAGATAATGGATATAAGATACAAATATGAGCATGAAATGATGTCAATCAGTATCCAAGCATAAAAGCATTCAAGACCTAATTACGAAAAGAACAAGGACTTAAGCACAAAAGTAGCCGGGGACTTAATTGCAAAAAGTGAAGGACCTAATTGCAAATCACGAGTAGCTTTTATTATTATGGAGAAAATATAAAGAAAAATCAATGTGGATCTCCAAATATATGAAGAAATTAATTCGGATCTCCAAAGATATGCAAGAATCAATCCAGACGCGCAAATGACATTGAAATCATACCATAAACACACAGGAAAAATCCGGGTCGATTCTGAGCCAAAAAGGTGGCGATTCCGCCGCACCTCAAGAGCAAATTGCGGCGAATCCGCTGCACCAAATTAGGTTAATGCTCTAAAAATTTTACCGGTTGCGTGTTGACGCGTGTACTTTCTTATTTCATGCTTAGGTCCCTTGTATCGGCTATAAATAGCCCCGAGAACGATGTTGTGAGGAGTTCTTCCTTTTGTTCCATAATTTAGCAATAAAATTCTGTTTCTTTTATTTTATGTTTTTAATTTTCTTTTCTTAGTTTCTCTAGGACCCCTTCTCCCTCCCTCCATCTATGAGTTTCTAACTCTTTCCAAAGGGTGGGGGTGACGGATTTAGGGTGATGAGAAGAGAAGATGTTATTATTTTAATTTCGTATTAGTATGTTTTGATTACTTGAGTTTATGTTAAATCATTTATCATGTAATGCTTTATAACTAATATGATTTATTATAAGTTTCAGAATTCTCTAATCTAAACCCGATATCTAAACCTCCACCCAACGGAATTCACCATCTTTGTTCTTGTTTTAGTTTTATTTGTTCTTGTTTCTTGCTTTAGATAATAAAAAACCAAAAATCTCAAAAACCCAATTTATTCTTCTCTCCTTCTTTCCCCCAATCGAAATCACACTAATAACAAATCTCTCCCTCCTTGTGTTTGACCCGTATTTGCCACGTCTTCATTGACACCGTGCACTTGCGGTATAAATAAAATTCTCATCAAGTTATTGGCGCCGTTGCCGGGGAGGCGACGCAGATTTTGTTTTTTGTTGATTTCGATTCTTATGCACCATTTATCACATGTGAATCTAAATCGCTAAGGGCAGCAACTCTCTCTCATAATCCCCAATTTAAACCATTTTGTAGAAGAAGTCTTAAAAATGTTGCATTTGATAAATTTGAAAAGCAAAGAACAATCATGATTATTTATTTGTTGAAACAAATAATAAGGTAGCATTAACTAGTGATGTTTGGACCGGTCCAAATAATTATCCTTATTGTTTTGTAATTACTCATTATCTACATGATTCATGGTTGTTAAATAAAAAAATTATTTCTTTTTTACCTTTTTTGCATCCACACACTGCCAAGGTTATATTTGATCACATTAAAGATGTCATCGTAACTAATTCTCTGGAAAATAAAATTGTGCAATTGCATTTGATAATGCTACTAATAACAGTGCAGCAATAAGAATGCTTATAAGTTATTGTAAGCCACCTCTAGATGGTTCACTTTTTCATATCAGATGTGTTTGTCATACTTTGAACTTGGTAGTACAAGATAGACTTCAATTAATTAAATCATATCTAGTAACTGTTAGGAATGCAATTGCCTTTGTAGGTTGTAGTAGTACATCTAGATATCAGGAATTTAGAGAATTTTGTGTATATAGTGATGTTAAACTTAGGATGTTTAAATTAGATATCCCCATATATGGAATTCTACCTATGAAATGTTAAAATCTTGTGTTGGTCATCATCTTGCAATTCAAACTGTTTTATAATGAAAAAAAAGGCATTTTTAACCGACGAAAATTGGGAAATTTGTAAAATTATGTTAGCTTTTTAAAACTTTTTTCACCTTCACTAAAAAATTAAGTGGACAACACTACTCAACTTCTAACATATTTATTTATGAAATACGTCCAATTACAAAAGTATTTGCGAAATATAGGGGAAATCCTGGATTTGATGAGATTTTAACTGTAATGGAGGCTAAGCTTAATAAATATTGAAATCCTCCTCCACTTAGCTTTTGTTTAGTTTTTATTATGGATCCTAAATTTAAAATTACTTGTTTTCGTTAAACGATTATTTTGAACAATATCAAAGACTAAATAGAAAAATGGGTTCAAATGTTGCTAGTTCATCATTACAACCACCTCCAACTGCAGTGGATTCAGATGATGACGATTCACAATGGAATTGGTTAAGTCAAAAGGATAAATTTGTGCGAACTGATACCCAAAATGAAATAACTACATACCTAAACACTGAAATATACCTAAGTACTGTTGAGTTAAAATGTTTGGATGTTTTAGACTGGTGGAGAAAGAACTCAGGTAGGTTTTCACTAGTCTCTTTGATGGCATGAGACTTATTATGTCCTTTGGCGTCAACTGTGGCGTTGAATGCTGCTTTTAGTGCAGGTAAGCGGGTCTTGTCTGACAAGAGGCAAAGCTTATACGACAAGTCCATCGAGATGAGCGTATGTCTGAAGGATTGGCTCGACGCTGCGGATAGAATGCAGAACATGGTTATTCACGACAGGAGCGATGAGGAGGATTGAAGAAAAATTAACTAAACCACTTTGTTTAAGGAGTAATTTTTTCCTAATACCCCTTAGTTTTTTCATTACTCCTTAGGTTTAGTTACCCTTCGTGCTTTCTTATATGTAATCAATATATTGTTTCTGCAAATGAGTTAACATTTTTTAATAAATAAATTGGTTAGTTTGGGGGAAAATAAATTGTGTTTGTGTTTTATTTAACTAAATTGTGATTGTATACTTAACTCAACACCCAACCAAACAAAAACAAATCAACCCGACCCGCGCCAAATGGTAGAGCACGGAGGCCAAATTGAGTCGTGCCGGCACGACCCATGTCCCAGGTCTACATGCATCTAGGTTAAATTCTGAGAAAGTTTATAAATTCATGACATTGAGGTTGCCACGTAGTTGCTCATCTGTAATCAATTGTGCTTCTAACATGGCCACCAGGTAGTGGATTACCCACTAGTGCATGGAATGGCTTGCACTAGATAACAGACTCACTATTAGGAACATAAGTGACCAACTTAAGAGGAAATTTTATTTGACTTTGCCTTACCATAGAGTTTGGAGGGTAGGGAGATTGCAATGAAGAAGTTGTGGGGGTGGTCATAAATAATAGTATGCTTTGAACGCATCATTACTTTGGGAAATGAACATAACTAACCCAGGGAGTGTAATCACTTATGAGGTGAAACCTTCTACAGATGGTTTGTGTGCCTCAAGGGTTGTTGAGAAGGCTTTATCAATGGTTATAGGCCAATGCTTGGTCTAGATGGTTGTCATATGAAGGGCAAGTACAAGGGAACTCTTCTATTTGCAACTTCAGTGGATGGAAATCACCAGTTTTTTCCAATGGCATTTGGAGTTGTGGAATCTGAGAGTCATGACAGTTGGGTGTGGTTTCTAGAGAATCTCAAGCAAGTAGTGGGCTATAGGAATGGTTTGGTTATTTTATGTGATAAGTGCAAGGGTTTAGAAGAAGGGGTAATTAAAGTATTTGGTGGGTGTGAGCACGAAGCTTGTGCAATGCACCTTTACCAAATCTTGCAAAAGAAATTCAAGAGTGCTCTACTGCTAAGTCTAATGTGGGAGGTTGCAAGTGCCTACATAACTACTGAGTTTGCAAGAAAACCGCAGTCACTAAGAGATGTTAATGAGGGGGCACATGATTGGTTAATTAAGGTGGAAAATAATGACATAATTTGGTTGATTGAATTTGGTCGTGAGGTTAACTATGATTACATTATTAATAACTGGAGTGAGTCATTTAACGACCACATCAAAGAAGTTAGACATTTGTCTATTGTTATTATGGTAATTTAAGGCAAATATTGATGCAGACCATGTACTAGAGGCCAGAAGAAAGCAGAGATTTAGACATATATCTTAGTTCCAAAAGCCAAAACTTGGATAACTATAATGTCCAGGCAGCTGGGAAACTTGATTGTCATAAGATCTCCTAATTCCAAGGTTGTTGTGTCTTCAACAAACAAAAGATGCATTGTTGACTTGATTGAGAAGACTTGCACTTGTAGAGTTTCGCAGTTGACAAGACTACTATGTCAGCATGTTGTTGCTTTCATTGGCATAGTAAGAGAGGTTGTGTGGGTGGATTATGTTAGCCCATGGTTTACAAAGGAAGTGTATGATCAAGCTTATGAGGTGGGCATTTATCCAATGGAAGACAAGTGAGAGTGACAACATGTGCAAGGGTTTACAATAATGACTTCAGCAATGCAGAGACAACCAGGAAGACCAAAGCAGAACAAATACAAAGGATCAATGGACCCAAGTAGCACTCGAAGGTTAAAAAATGCATGAGTTGTGGACTGTTGGGTCACCATGCTAGGAAATGGAATGAGCCAATTGGCTCTCAATCCCAAGGCACAACAAGGTTCAATACTTGCTAAACATGGATTTTAACTTACTCACTTTTCAATATCAAATTCAGGCTCTAACATTTCTTGTTCTTACATTTTCAAGACTACAAGAGGTGGGAAGAGGAAGAGAACACGCAAACAGGCTAAGGCTATAGCTTCCCCCCAATCACCGCAGTTAACTTCTCAAGCATTTGCAGAAGATAACACTAATCCACAAAGCAACCAAAGCACTGATTGACATCATATCATGCATATATTTGTGTCTTATATCCTCAACAAGAAGCTCCACACCATTATGAGGAGTATTTTGGCAATTAGATCTGGGCCTAACCATCAACAACCAAATTGGGTTCATTAAACATCAAGAAATCAAGCCAGAAACGAGACACCAAAATTCCGACTCGATCAGATACATCCAGACCACCAATTGGCGGTCCAAAACCACCAATCAGAGGTCCAAACGTGTCCAAATGCCACATGCTTTGGTCGGGTGGTGTTTTATGTCCATTTATAGTTTGCAATTAGTCCTATACCGGGAGATTGTCCCAGATTACCTTTTTACATGCCTATAAATAGAACGAACTATTCCTCTCCTTTTGTATTCACACATTGCTTGGTAGCATTCTCTCTACTTGGAGTAAAGCCTTGAATCAAAACTCAAGTGGAGAAGAATGCTACTTGTAATGTGAGTCATGTAAATAAAATAAGTTTTCATAGTTTTGTTTTTAATGTTGTCTCTTTTTAATGCTTGCATGCTTAACTTAGTTTTGATTTCCTAATCTTAGTAACTAGTTAGAACATCTTTCTTCTTTAGTTTAATTGCTAGCATAATGTGTAGTGAGTAGTTTCATCCCCTTTGGGGGTGGAGATGATGTGCATATATGTTATGAAGTTTGGATGTTTGATGAATTTTTGATTGTGTAGACTTGCATGTTTGTATGTTGATTGGGGTTGTTTTAATCATCTACATGTTGGGGGATTTTTGATGGGTTTTCCACAATAATTAGACACTTCCCATGCTTATTTTCCTCATGTTTGTTGACTACAATTTCCTGTTAAATATGCTACATGTTAGTTATGTATTTGTATTTGAGGTTGTTTGCTTGATTGATTGAAGAAACTTTATTTTGATGGGTTTTGCCATAAGATTTAGACATCTCTCATGATTAGTTTTGTTCTTCACATGAGTTCTTGGTTTTTTATGAGTCTTGCCATATCTTTATACACTTCTCATGCTTAGCCTAATCTTATGATCATCAAGTAGTAATTGCTGATACGTTGTGTAAATGGATTGATAGGTTTTGCCAAATCTTTAGACACTTCCTATGCATGAAGACACACACACGACACACACAAACATGCTTACATGCGTCATTCATCACTTATTTTACTTCATATATGCACACACTTCACCCCTTAGGTGTCTTCCTTACTGAATTCCATCTTCCTTTTGTTAGTTGTTTATCTTAGTTTTAGTAGTCTTGTGCTTTCATCTTTCTCCTTTGTTAGTTTCTAGTTTAGTGTAGCTTAGGTTAGCATAATCACATCTCTTCTCCCTTATTTTCCACTTGATTTCTGAAGAACCAGAATCGACACACCTCCTTGTGGATTTGACCCGTACATACTGCGTTTTCATCGACACTGTGCACTTGCGGTATTAAAACGATTAAACAAGCACCCAACCCTGTGGCTCAATGTTGAACCTCCTTCAATCGGTTGGAGGTGTGCAATGGAGATTATCTGGTTTGTAATGACCCTCCTTTAAATGATTGCAAAGAACTTTAATTGTACTTTTTATGTATGTATTAAATGTATCTTTCTGCATTGAATGCAGTTTTATGTAGTTGAGTTCATGCTGGAATTATGTACACTAAAAATAACAACTCAAGACTTTCAGGTTGTCGATGGTATTACATCTCCTAGCTACATCTGGTTTTGTTTGAGGTTTGGATGGTATTTAGTGACTATGGATGCAAGGAACTTCTTTTTGTTTTGTTTCACTATTTTGTGGATGAAGGGAGCTTATTTTATTTTGATTCATTGTATTGTCATTTGTGGATGCAGGGAGATGGTATACAAGTACATTAAAATATGTAGCATATGACGAGTAGAATCCAATTGATCCAATTCTACCACCACAGATTAGCAAATCAACAAAAACCTTTTGATTAATGAATACCTTAATGAATTTGCGAGCCAGAAAAAGATTTCAGGATCCAGGTGCCCATCACATATGCTTGGTCCAAGATTGGTCACATTAAATTAAAACTAAATTCCAGGGTATCTATAGCTCGACATACATCCACAACAACCACATAATATACCCATAAATTCTAATAGATAAAATTATCAGCGATTGCCCTGAGAAACAGTACATGGATCATTATAAGCACCAAAGCAAAAAGATGTTGGTAACAATAAAACTAACTAATCCAACAATCATCCACCCTAACATCATAAACAACAAAAGGTTCTAAGTCATATTAAACTCCTATGACTTAGTGTTTTTTATTCGATTAAAGTTTAGACCGCAAGTACATAGTCGTCGGTGAAGACGGGACAAGTACGAGTCGATCCACAGGAAGGTGAGTAGTCTCTGGTTTGTCAGAAATCTAGTGGTGAAAAAAGCGAAATGAGAATTGATTATTCTATGCTAAACTACACTAAACTAGTAAGTAACAAATGCAAAAAAAGCAACTAGCGATGGATTTAAACCTAACTAAAGACCTAACAAAGAAGTTTGAATTCAGGAAGAGAAACCCTAAGAGGTGGAGTGTGTGCACATTTGAAGTGAAATAAGTGATGAATGACGCATGTAAGCATGTCTGTGTCATGTGTGTGTCTTCATACATAGGAAGTGTCTAAAGATTTGCCAAAACCAATCAATCCATTCACACAACGTATCGGCAATTACTACTTGATTATCATAACATTACGCTCAACATAAGAAGTGTCTAATGATATGGCAAGACTCATAAAAAACCAAGAACTCATGTGAAGAACAAAACTAAGCATGAGAGATGTCTAAATCTTATAGCAAAACACATCAAAACAAAGTTTCTTCAATCAAGCAAGCAAACAAACACAAATACAAACACATAACTAACATGTAGCATATTCAACAGGAAATTTCAGTCAATAAACATGAGGAAACTAAGCATGGGAAGTGTCTAATTATTGTGGAAAACCCCATCAAAAATCCCCCAACATGTAGATGATTAAAACATCCCCAATGAACATACAATCATGCAAGTCTACACAATCAAAAATTCATCAAACATCCAAACTTCATAATATATATGTACATCATCTCCACCCCCAAAGGGGGATGAAACTACTCACTAATCATTAAACTAACTATTATGTTAAGAGAAGAAAACATTTAACTAAGTCTACTAAGATTAATGAAACGAAATTATGCTAAGCAAGCAAGAAGATAAAAGAGACAACATTAAACTACCAAAAATTTCTTTTAATAAATGACTCACATTATAAGTAGCATCTCCCACTTGAGTTTTTCTTCAAGGCTTGACTCTAAGTAGAAGGATTGGTCACTAAGCAATGGGTAAATACAAAGGAGAATGAAGAGCTCTATTTATAGGCATGAAAAAGTAACCGAGGACAAACCCCCGGTATGAGACTAACAGCATACTATAAATGGGCATAAAACAACATAATCCAATACCCGACTAAGACATGGATCATTTGGAGCCAAGTGGGCCACCAATTGGCGGTTTGGGACAGCCAATTGGCGGTCTGGTTTGGCTTCATGGGGTCTGGTTTTGGGTGGCTTGATTCTGGCTTGATTTCTTCATGTTTGATGAACCTGATTTGGTTGTTGATGTTTGGGCCCGAATCTAATTGCCAAAATACTCCTCATGATGGTGTGGACCAATTTGCTCATTGGTCCTTTTGGTTTACATCCGGGTTTTTCTCTCTTGCATCTCAGTCTATAAGTCTTGCAATTCAGTCTTTTTTCTTGCTTTTAGGTCCTTTTTGTATCTCTTCTTCTCACTTGTTTTATTCCTGAAACTTGATTATAAAACTCGTTACGTAGCATTGCTTAGGTTAAGAATAAAGGATATTAGACACAATTATATGCATGATATGATGTCAATCACTTAGGAAAATATGCTCAAGTGCCTAACAATTCAGCAACTAAATCATCTATCAGACTCTAGGATCACCTAAGGTTTGAAACAAATAAACCCAACTAATCCAACAATCATGCATACTAACACAAAATAATCAAAGCGGCCTCAACAAAATCTTCTTTCAATCACTAAAGAAAGTAGAAGTGAAAGAAGGAACCAAGTCGAACAAGTGCATTAAACATTTAAACCAAACAATAGAAGTCATAACTTCAACTTTAGCAACTTAAACTTCCACAACTTCAGACATCGCCACTTCAACTAAGTTCAACACTATAAACATAACCTTAACCAAAACAACATGTCCCAAAACATACACTTAAACAAAAACCAAAACGTAATACACCATAAACCAAGAAAACTATAACCATCAATCTGCCCCTTCCACAACTCCTAGATCAGCCACTTCTGAATGACCCCAATCACCACGAAGGTACAAATGTTAATCACTATTTCCACCTTGTTTTATTAAAATCTTGCTTTCAGCAACAAATCGTTTGAGGTCACGAACTCCGGTCCTCATCTCTAGCAAAAGAAGATGGTTCTCTCCCAGAAAATTCTTCAAGTCCTCCATCCTCCTGTCCATCTAAGCATATTTCTCCAACATCATGTCGTGGAAGCTCTCCACATGCATCCTTACATCAACAACAACTACTTCATTTCCATCTATCCACTAGAAAAATGAACATTTCTTGCATTTGCACTCCTACACATTTCATGAAACAGTTAGTGGGCAACACACAAAATATGTAAGGGACAGAATTAGGAAAAACAAAACCTTTCAGTAGTTAGGGCAACGAAAAAACTGACGGCCATACAACCACTCCTTTTTTAGGTGTAGACTTTGCAAGGAAACCTGCATTCGCATTTTGGTATGGATGGGACAGACATGTCAGATCGGTAGGGGGTCTTTGACGTGTCTGTGGGACTACCGTTGAAGAAATTGGTGGTGTTGGTCCGGTGGGGTAGTAGCTACTGTCGGTGTTGGTGTTCGAAGGGTTAGAGGTAGAGTTGGAGATGAGATCAACCAACTGTATTCGGCTATTGTTGTCCAAAGTAACAGAACCACGACCAACCATGTCAAAAACGGGTTAGAGAAGGAAGACGGGTGGTTTGGTTGGGATGAAAGGAAAAGGGGGATCTCGTTAAGATAGACTTTTTTGATTGTGTAATGCTATATGAAGAAGGCAAGAAAAATGAAAGAGAGGATTAGTACGGGGCGGGAAAGCCTAATGGACGGGTGTTGACAGACTGCT
The DNA here is from genome assembly GCA_963682175.1 of Triglochin maritima. Classification (NCBI taxonomy): domain Eukaryota; kingdom Viridiplantae; phylum Streptophyta; class Magnoliopsida; order Alismatales; family Juncaginaceae; genus Triglochin; species Triglochin maritima. Next base: position 32,547,471 of record OY821779.1, read on the forward strand.
TACGGCGTCAGTGTGGTTTTGTGGAACTCATCATCGGCAGAGGTGCATATGAGCAAACATGTTTGACATACATGTGCACCATAGACAATATTGAGAATACATGTACATATCGCCAATTATGCCACCTACGAGGTGTACCCAAGCAAAAAAACTCAATGCTTAAATGATTAGTGTGGTATTGTAAGGAAACCAAAAGTTTCATATCCCATCTTTCCTCACGCATTGTGTACGTCCCTTTATACAATGGCCCAACGATTTTTTTACCTTTAACCAAATATTGTTGATAAATCTATCCACGCTTGGTACTCACATCCCGGGGCAGGCCTACGTATGGGCTCGGGTGGGCATGGGTGTAACATCCCCGAACAGCGGAAAATTTAAACTTTTAAAATCAAGGGAAACATGAGGATAAAACCATCAAGTTTGGGGACATTACTGGAAAAAATACCCAAATACAACTGGTGCACCATATTACATAAGAGTTTGTCAAAAGAGTAATTACATCAGAATACCTAATACCTAAAATAGGCAGACAACAGGATACAATCCCAAAGTGCAATCTCCCTCGATCACCACTCGCCTGAACCTAACGCGGTCCTGAAAATAATCATAACAACAATGCCTGAGTTTCCATAAGGAAACCCCGTATGACAAGCTCACCTATATGCCCTAACATACTAGTATAGCATCGCATGAAATACAAAGCAGTAAACAACATTCCCACAAGGGCAAAATCGGACATTCATCCTGTAATCGTTCCCGCTGCCACACAGGCCCTGCGGTCTACAACCGCCACCGCTGCCACACAGGCCCAATGGTCTGCAACATCGCCGTCGCAACACAGGCCACACGGTCCACAACCACCGGTACCACACAGGCCACACGGTCCACAGCATTGCCGCCGCCACACAGTCCAAACATCGGGTCCCAGTAGAGACCTACTGTAGGCACATATGGTCTAGCGGACAATACGCAACACATCCCCACGCGCGACTGCAGAAGCCAAGGGATCGGTGAGGAGGCGTTCGCACTTCCGCGCAGGTAGAATCAGATCTGAAAACATCGTGGTCCACCACCACACCAACGGAGTCGTCGCTCAGGTCGGTCCATCACCGGCACCACACATGTCGCGCGGTACCTCACTCGATAGGTGCCCAATCGAGTTACCTGCCGGAACACATCATCGGCAGTCCATCGCTGCAACCACACAGGCTACGCGTGATCCTCCCTGCCGCCACACAAGCCGCACAGGGGCCCTCCCGCCACCACACAGGCCGCACGGGCACGTGCAATAACTGCCATCAAGGCCAGTCGAACATATCCGCCACACAAAGGCCAGACAATCGACAGATCCGAACCGAAGTCCGCAGGGTCAACGAGCTCCACTTGCAGACACCAACTCCGCCGCTATAAAAGTAGGACAGCGGCCTCTGTAGCCATCCAGGCCGGTAGTCACATCACCCAACGACAGCTGCATGTCCGCTGAAGAAATGAGATCTGCAATCCCTCAGGCTGCTACTCTACAATGAGTCCTATCAATCCATCATATTAGTCACGATCCATACATGGAGGTGACGCATCCCGGACACCCACACTCTTCCACACGGCGGTCCCTGGGCAGACACGCATAACACGCCCACCGTCACCTCCCGGCTCACGCACAAGGAGAGGACACGGGTTTGCGTGGACAGAGTCGGCGTCCTAAGTGGAACCAGCGATTTTGTCCTGTGCAAAATGGTCGACCGAAAGAGTCAACTCAGTCGACCGTTTCCTCAAGGGAATCGGTCGACTGAAAGTCTGAAATGGTCGAACAATTTTCGCAAAACATAAGTCCCAACGGTCTACCGAAGGTCTAAAACCTGTCGACCGAACGAGGTCAAAATCCGGAGTCTGGTCAACGTCAAAATCAAATCTATCGGTCGACCGACTCAGGGGTCTCGATCGACCGAAACCTACGACGGCATCCTAATATTTCTAAGTCATAAAACGGTCGACCGCACACAGCAATAAAAGGTCAAGTACACTTCAGTTCCAGTCGACCAAACACAAGGACCCGGTCGACCAAAATAGAACAGACAGTCAAAATACACTACATTCGGTTGACCGCCTGAGGGACCCGGTCGACCGTTGGTCGTCTTCAACCTCACGCCAGCCAAGGTTTCTTTAGGCAAACTCGTCGCCGATGAGGTCTCCGACCTCCCACGACCGACCACAACATCACCTCAACGTGGGTGAGCAACAAAGGCCTCTAATGCAAGAACTTGGCATATCTCTCTTTGAAGAAAACGAAGAACACCAGAGCTCACCGCCTTGCTTGCCTCTGACGATCACCACCTCGCACTGAGCTCTCCACTGGTCCTACTCAACGTACGCACGATCACCACCGGAGCTCGAGCGCAACCGGAGAGGAGGAGATGGATGGAGAGTGGAAGAAGAAGAGGAAGAGAATGAAACGTTGGTTTCCTCTTAAACCAACCAAGCCAACCCTCACCCATCACCTCAGCCTCACCCCTACACTCCAGCCTACTGTTCACCCACGCCTCCCCACACATCACCAACAACACACCTCTTATTCCTAGGGTTGTGCATTGACCGAGTCAAACCGGTCAACCGGAACGGACCGGACCTGTTAGTCTGGGTTCGGTCCGGAAATTTTTGAAAAAATCCGGTCCGGTCCAGGTTTCGGTCCGGCATATTTTAAATTTTCCGGTCCGGTCCGGACCGGTCCAATTTTTTTTTTTAATTTAAGGTAAAAAATCGGGTTTTTGGACCGGACCGGACCGGTTCGGTCCGGTCCGGTCCGGTCCGGTTTTCGGTCCGGACCTAAAAAAAATTTCCAGTCCGATCCGGACCGGACCGATGCTCAGCCCTACTTATTCCTTCCCCCAACTTCCATGCAAAACTCCACCATTAAGCCCACTTAATCACCGTTAAACCTTAAACATGTTAGGGTCGTTACAATGGGCCCACCCACTAAATTAAAAAATTCACCCAACAATCAGGGGCGGGTCTTGATGAATCAGTAAAATAGATCATGTACATTACTAAGCTTACAAGAGTAAATAGCAAAATATGTGAAAGGCTAAGGATGTAATTTCTATTTTTCCATGTTCCATGCATTAGTATTGGGAACTCAACGTCACTGTGATGGATTCACATACAAGATCATGATTTAACCACTCTGGTAATCTTTCAATTTTCGTGCATTAATTTATTAGTACCATCCTTGCTTCATCATGGAGTAGTTTAATGGAAAACCTTGTTATTAAACTACACACTATAAGATCCAAGAAAATTAACCATGCTATACTATATTTTTATAATATAATTGGAACAACAAATCACCAGTAAACTATGGATCGAAGTTGTACGTGGATTTGTAGTGTACCGACCATTCTAATTTGTTGTCATTTGCTATGCCAAAGAGAGCCACAAGTACATATTTGATTAATTAATGAATCTAACTACACATCAAGTATGTACATCAAATGAAACAAATTAGTTGCGTAATTATTTTAACAAGCTTTCGTATCACAATGTCATAGTTAAAGGGAATCTTGCGTTATTAAGTTTGGGCTTTGGTTTTATGCAGATAGTGCATATTCATCCATGATTTTACAACTACAAAGAAATTTTCAAAAGTACTTCAATTTTTTTATTGTCTAACGATTGAATGTTCTATTCAATCCAAAAAGAAAAAGAATAGAGGATCTATCTTTTATAATATATATGACTATAGTAGTACATATTAACTTTTTTTATCCAGATAATTCTTTTCAATCTTATCACGTTTAAAAAGTTAGTGGGTGTTATAATTGAGTGAATGATTGTCTTATCACGTACATACAAAATGATATTTTTTAGTATATTGAAGACCAAGAAATTATAAACCAATTTCAAGATATGAAGTCTCAAAGAATGTTATTAAAAAAATTATATGTGGTCTCCCCCTGAAAAATCCTGGATCCATCCCTGCTCGCGTCTTACAATCGTCCAGCGATTGTTTTCTTGCTTGTGGTTATAGTTCAAGCCTATTGCTTCATTGAAGTGGGTCATTGACATAGAGGTGTTTCCTAAGTGTATCTGATTCCCTCCCAGCTCAGAAAATGGTTGGCTGATTTGAGTTCCTAAAAACGGATTTATCCCGAAAAAGTGTGGTCATTCGTTGATTGTGAGTTGGAGGATAAGAGAAAGATTGAGCTGGTTGACTAAAACTTGTTGGGTTACAAGGACCGGGACATGTGGCTGGGTTACCAACAAATGTGGGTATTTCGGTTGGTGGTTGGGTACAATGTTCTGGCATGTCGGAAAATTCCGAGCTTCTATCTTCCATACCTATAAGCAACAAATATATTTAGTATTAAACTTGGAAAACTAGTTTCAATTTCAGGAAAATTATACATTAAAATGTAGTTTTACATAGTAGTGATAAGTGTTGATACAGTTATAAATATAATCATGTAATATAGTGGATAACAGATGTCAAATAAATAATTCAGCAGAATCCAGATTAAGTCAACATATAAGTTCATGTTTAGAACAACAAATAAACAATGAATAATGATCAGAAACGACATTACAAATTGAGCCGTCGAATTTCAACTTGCTTTAGAGAAATCACCTCCATGTACCAGTACGATGGATCTGACGCTTTCCTCCCAAGATAGAACGGTTCCTTCGTCGAATGGGTGCACATCGGAGTCCAAGAACTATGGAAGAGGAACCTCGCAAGATCTGATCGCCGAAGTACGCTGGAATAGGAGGAGAAAATTTCCAAAGAGAGATGGTTTTTTTTTTCTTTTTGATAGAGATAAAAACATGTATTTAATGGGAAAAACTGACCGAGATTTATATGTATAATTTTGTAACCGCCAAGGACTTAAATGCAATAACCAATTAGCTTGATGACCAAAAAATATAACTATCACCCTGAGGCTAAAGCCTCTAATTTCCCTCAAATCCCTCGCCTTGCCTCGCCTCGCCTCGCCCAGGACAGGACAAACACGTGTGTGTGTGAAGAATTCTCTACTCCTCTCTTTCTACCAACAAATGGTCATGGAAAGAGAATGCTCCGACTTTCCAAGTTTCCCAGTGTGAGACTAAAAGAAATGTAAGCACATGGCACATGGATCAATACATCTCACCTTCAACTCAACATTGGATTTTCTCAATTAAGTTGTTCATGGGCCTAACTCAAACTTAATAATCCAACAATGCCCTACAAATCCATTATTGATTGAGCGGCCAAACCTTGCAGCCTAGTGCTTTCAGTAATGGTACATGTCGGGTTTGAACCGCTAGCTGAGTCCCTCAACTTTACCTACACAGGAACTAAGTGAAATGAAGTCTTGAACTTGAACCATTTATGTGGATATGTCCATTGAGAACAACACCATGCAGGTTATACCACAATCTACAGGGTTGACGCTTTACGGCCATGCATTAGAATCCTGATTCATGAATGCTTTCAATGAATGACCAACATTCCTCTAATTGCGGCCACACAATTGCATTCACATAGTTGGAATTATCTAACGATGCACTGCTAACATCTTGTCTTACAAAATTGAACCCATTTAGAGTCTATACTCTTACTAAACTTGCAATTTCAGCAACATAGCCATTCTTTGGGTATTGACATAGATACAATGTACACTACTAGAAATATGGGAACATCGACAGATATATATCTGTCGGTGATTCATCCGTCGGTGCATGGTATGTAACACCGATGGATATATCTTTCCGTCAGACTTTCATACCACCGATGGAACTTAATAATAACGTCAACCCATAACTTTGGTCGGACTAAAATTTTCCATTTGAGGGTCCTACACCGACGGATAGAACTCATCGGTGTAGGTTTTTGCTGAATAAACACGCGGGGTTCAACAACTTTTCGAGCAAGAACGTACTCCGTCGGACGAGTTCGTTAACACCGAGGGATAATGGTCATCGATGTACTTGTTCTTAATACCACCGACGGATTTTATCTGTCGGAGTTCATTTTGAAAATCGAGCATTTCAAACCCAAATGTCGACCATTACACCGACGGAAATTAATAATAACACTGACGGATAGGAAACCGTCGATGTAGGTTTTCGCTTAAGAAACACGTGGGTGTCGATAACTTTTCACGCAAGAACATACTCCAACGGAAAAGTTCGTTAACACCGACGGATAAGACTTCGAACATTGACCGTTTCTTGGGCTACGACACTGAATGATCATAACATAAAACCGACGCATAAATTTCGTCAATGTACGTTTTTATCAGGAGCCTGAGTCGGGCATCCCTTCTATTTCCTTTCTTCTCCAACACAAAAAACCCTAACTGCCGCCGACCCGCGCCCGCTGTCGCACGCCCACCGCGCGCACCTCCCCTTGTTGCTCCACCGTCATCAGTCGTCTCCTCCGCGTGCACCTCCACGCTCTCCTCATCTCTGGTAATGCCTCCCACCACGATCGGCCCTCCTCCCCACCACCACCCCGACCTCCTCCTACCAATTGCCCTGACCCTCCTCCAACCTGCGCACATCCCCCACCCACCCTGAGCCTACTCCCACCCGCGCACGTCCCCCACCTATCCCAACATGATCACCACCCTAATGCTCAACCTGACCTTAGCACCTCCCTAATGCCCAACCCGAGCCCCTCGTCCCCAGCCCGACCCCCCACCCAAGCCCAGTGCCTTATCCACCACTACTACCACAAAACCCTAGCATGACCCGCTCCATCCCCAACCTGAAATATTTCTGATTTTTTTGAATTTTTTAATCGTAATCGATATATACATATGGATGTAATTTGTGTAATTTAATCTATATTTTTATGAATAATTTGAAATTTTATACGTCTTAATGTTAGATTGAAATGAATGTCAAATTTTATTGGTTTAGAAATTGTATTTTGTCGAAGATTTTTTAGATGTATATGATTCAAATTATGTTGCATTTACCTTTGATTGATTGATATAGATAATTTGAATAGTTAAAACTAGATTAATATGATTATTTTGAAATTTTGTATGATTTAATGTTAGATTAAACTTAATCTGAAGCTTGATTTGTTAGAATTTGCATTACTAAAACAATGTATTGGATATATATGATGTGTATGAAGTGATTGTGTATGCTATTATTGTGAACCATACGTATTGTTTTCTTGTCAATACATGATTTAAAAAATTCAATATCCAAATTATAGGGGATGTTCTGCCTAAATTCTCGTAATATTCTTGGTTTACGAATTGATTTAGGATTCGTAAATTTTAGGTTTACTTTAGGATTCTGGGTTTACTCTTGATTAGATTTTGGTTACAATTTAGATTTATGAATAGATATTAGATTTATGGATTGATATTAGATTTGAGATTCAGTTTGAATTTAAGATTTGAAATTTAACGACGTATTTGATTGGAATTTAGGATTTGATATTGGATTTAAGCTTTGTTTGTTTGTTGGATTAAACAACATATATATGCAAAAGGTGCAAGATTATTCAAGCACTTTTGTTGTGCCAAAAAAAGAGGGTGATGTTAATGTTTCATTTATGTTTGATGAATTGAATGTTTGTCGTTCAAATAAATTTTGATGTGTTTGTGGTTCAATAAATTGATTGGAATTTAAGATTTGAAATTGAATTACGTATTGGATTTTGCCTTAAGGATTTAATTTCAATTTAGGATTGACTTTCGGATTTGATTTTGGACTGCAGATTGTATCCTGAATTAAGAATTCATTTTGTGTAATAATTTAAATTTATGAATCGATATTAGATATAAGGATTGATCTTGGATTTTGGAATCAAGTTTGGATTGAAGGACCTACAATGTTATTCAAGTTTGGATTGGTACATATGACCTACAATGTATCACCAATTGGTTGCACTCAACTCACTCAAGAACTTGTTATTACCACATTGAACCAACTTCATGGGATCTCCATTCAGATTGGTTGGGTTGCCATTCTAGATGAGTTATGAAATGGGTATCAGTCTCATCCCCAACTTGGATTTCAGAACTTGAGCTAAATCAAGTCCTTTGGTGAAAGGATCGACTATATTGTCTTTGTACCAACAAAATCAACAGTTATCACCCTTTCCGAGACTAATTCCCTTACAGACTTCAATCTGACTTGGATGTGTCACATTTGTTTGTTATTATACTTTGAGCTTCTTAGCTTTGTAATAGTGGTCATACTATCACAATGTACAGATATTGTAGGAACTGATTTGCTAGTCATTGGCAATTCAGAAAGTTCTTTCAACCATTCAGCTTCCATTCCACTTGTATCCAAAGCAAAAGGTTCAGCCTCAAACGTAGATCGAGACAATATGGTCTGTTTTGTAGACCTCTAGGAGAATGTACCTCCACTCAGAGTAAAAATATACCTTGTAACACCATTACTCCCAGAGTTTTGGCTATTCAGCTTGCATCATTGTACCCTTGGAGTACAGCTGAGAATTTACCATAATGCAACCCAAGGGTAGAAGTACCCTTCAAGTACTTTAGTACTCTATCCAAATCCTCCCAATGAGTACGATCAGTACAACCTGTGTATCTACTATGTTTGCTCACCGAGAATGAAATATTTGGCCATGCAATTTTCAAGATACAAGTTACCTATAATTTGAGAATATCTCAATTATGAAATTGGAACACCATTATTGTTCTTGTACAAAGGTTTTGATGAATCATATGGGATTTTCATAGATCTATAATTTATATAGCCAAATCTCTCAAGAACTTTCTCAACATAGTGACATTAAGATATGGAAATACCCTCAATTTATCTAATTAGTTTGATTCCCAAGATCACATTTGCAACACCCTTATTCTTCATCTTAAACCTAGTACACAAGGACTTTGTTTCATGTACTATGTTAAGGTTTGATGGAATAATATGTCATCGATATATAAACACAATACAATGCATGCATTACCTTGAACTTTGCAATAGACACACTTGTCAAATCAATAATCTGGAATCCAAATGATAAAAATAACTTGTCAAATTTCTCATGCAAGTTTTGGGGCTTGTTTAAGTCCATAAAGAGACTTAACAAGTTTACAAACTTTGTTCTCGCTTCAAGAAGCTACAAATCCTTCAGGTTGATCCATAAAAAATTCTTCTTCAAGATCACCATGAAGAAAATCAGTTTTTACGTCCATTTGAGGGATCGTAAAGTCATATACGTACTCCAATACTAAAAGCACTCGGATAGTAGTCATACGAGAGACACTGAAGAATAGGTATCAAAATAGTCTATTCCTGTCAATTCTAGATCACTTACTTCTGGTAGGCTCAATTTTAACTTAAGTTTGAGAAAACTCAGATTCGCTAACGGACCGATTTTCCCTCATGTTTGTCATCCTTTCGACATGCTCATGGATGGAACCAAACATAGATAGATCACTCAAAAATGAAACTTGTTGAGAAACTCTAGATTTCATGGGAAATACATCCTCAAGAAATGTGGCATCATGAAATTTAACAATTGTATTAACATCTATGCCAGATATCTCGGACTTGATTACTAAGAATTTGTACGCATACCTATTAATCATGTATCTGATACATATTGCATCAACAGTCTTTGGACCAAGCTTTTTCCTCTTATATTTGGGGATTAAAACTTTTCTAAGACAACCCCAAACTCTAAAAGATATTTAAGACTTGGTTTCCGACCATGCCAAAGTTCGAAAGGGTTATTCTGCTTATGTTTTTTAGAAACTTTATTCAAAATATGGCAAGTCGTATTCAAAACTTCCCCCACATATATTTAGGTAATCCTGAACTCTCTAACAATGCATTAATCATATGAGATAATGTTCTATTCTTTCGTTCAGCAATCCCGTTAGATTGTGGCGAATATGTTGCCGTTAACTTATGAACTACGCTAGAATCCTGACAAACTTGTTCGAACATATTAGACTTATATTCACCACCTCTATCGGATCTCAACCTCTTAAGTTTCTTTTCAATTTGAGTCTCTGCTTTGTTGTTAAAAATAAGTAACTTAGACAACACTTCATCCTTACGTTTTAAAAGATAAACATAACAATATTTTAAACTATCATCAATGAAAGTAATAAAATATTTCTTTTCATCCTTAGTTAACATGCCATTAAATTTGCAATTATCAGTGTGTACGAGTTCTAAAATACTTTTATTTCTAGTCGCAGAATGCAAAGGTTTCTTTGGTTGTTTAGCTTGTAGACACACTTGACATTTTTTTATTCCGAATGGCATACTTAGGAATCATATCTAAATTCATCATTCTTTTCAAACATTGATAATTCACATGCCCTAGATGTCTATCCTAAATATCACAGGATTCAATGGAATAAACAGATTAGAAGACACATCTTTAGAAGAAATAACATTACGATTATAAAAAAAAGTTCAACATGAAGTAAAAAAGCACAAAAAGACAAGTACACATTGCCAATAAAAGTACCAGAAAGAGTAATCACGACTTTGTTACATTTAAAAGTCACTTCATAACCCCCAACTACCAGACACAGACCACTAATAATATTACGACGAACAACAGACACATGATGTGTCTTGCGTAGCAAAAGAATTCATCCTGAAGGTAACTTCAAGTCGATACGTCCAACACCAAACACCTTTCCAACATTCCCATTGGCCATCGCCATAGATTTTCCATCAACAGGTTGGTAAGAGACAAACATGGACTTGTCAGCACATATATGCACATTAGTCTCACTCTCAACCAACCACTCATGTGGTTCGTAAAAGGAAAGTACTCGAGGATTAACAGAAACAAACTTATCGTTCGTCTCGTCTACGTCAGTCAATACATTGACCTATGGAGTTGAATCAGTGGTACCTTGTTGGAGTTTATCTTTCTTGGAAGGACATTCATTAGCCCAATGCCCAACCTGTCCACAATTCCAACATGGTTTGTTTGTTGGCTTTTTATGGATTTTGACCGTAGGTTTTATCTTATTAGTAGATTGTGGTTTTCCTTTGAAATGTTAGTTAGATGTTGATCTAATTAATACGTTTCTTTTTGTTGGAATTCAACAGGTATTACTGGTTTTTAACCCCAATGTTCTTCCTCAATTGTAATGCAATAGCAACCATAAGATCGTCCACAGTTAATTTTCTTCTCCTATGCTTAAGAGACGTACCAAATGTAGGATTTCATGTTTAATTATACATATATATTTTCGAATTTTTTAATGTATAATAAGGATCAATTACAATTTTCTTTGATTTATTTCATGCATGCATCGGTTTGTTTTAACATCTAGTTTCAAAACTCTATTAAAACAAACAAGGGCTCCGAAATTCATACCTAGAAGTTCTCAAAAACTTCTTGAAGATTCGGAGACGTTGGGAATGCTTCTCGCCGCGCCGGATGCCTCCGAGTGTTCACCGAAACCCTAAACAAGGTTGGAGAGAAAGGAGCTAGCCAATCGATCTCCAAACAAGCTTAGAATCTAGCTACAAACCCCTTCCTTAGCCTCTGAGATTTCTCCTTCCAAAGACTTAGAAAACTAAGAGAATTTTCGTGGGATTTTGTGGTGAATTAAGAGAGAAAATAATTATTGAATTGTGTGTATCAATTAGGGAGAATAAGGACCTATTTATAGGTTCCAATCTTACTCTTAATCATGGCTATTCTTTAGCCACGTTTTTTTTCTTTATATTTTCTCTCATAAATTTATTCCTTCATGTATTACATTCACCCACAAAACGTTTGACCAAGTTTGGAGCTAATCCAACCATCAATCAAATTAATCTCTTAATAATCAAAGGCAGAAAATCAATCGCTGTTCGGTTGACCGAGACCCATTCGGTTAACCGAATATGTCACGATTGGTTGACCTAGTACTAGACGGATGACCGATTCTTAAAGGGAAAAATTCTCCTTAACCGATCGGACGAATTCTCGTCTAAGACCGAGTGCCATTCGGTTAACCGAAAATATCGGAACTTAATATTATTCGGTCGACCGATTTTGGTTCGGTACACCGTACCAAAGTTCCAGGCACTTTGGTCAAGTTCGGTCAATCAATTACGATTATCCGTTCCACGTTCGGTTGACCGATCCATAGATCCTTCGGTCGACCGAACCTCAACGGATTACCGAACTTCTACCCGATTTTGCCTATTTCAAATTTTGGATTTATTTCCAACAAAATTTGAACTTGGGGGGTTTTAGCAAATTCACAACTTATGCAATATATTATCCTATGCAACAATAAATTATTGCACCCCATAATATATGCATCTCATATGAATTTATCATGATTCTAATTATGTTATATATACAACATAATTGATTTTACCTGTTCACCACATGTGTCATATTTTCTATGAGAAACCCGACACATCATATGAACCAAAAATCAAGCTTCTTGTTTCACGGTTTTTGCGGTGTGACCTATGGGAGGATCTAAACTAAGTTGGCAGTGAGATTAAGAGCTTAATATCACAAGCTATAAGCGGTATCTAGCTACACATTATAGCTCCCAATTAGTTAGATGTCTTAATTCCACTCGAACCAAAACCCGATCCATTTAGTGATGGAGTGCACCACTTGTGTCCGTCCCTTGCCTCATGATATTGAGAATACACACAAAGTAGTATTGTGTCATCTTTGTATTAGTATTCATTTCTTGATCTCTTTAAGCTAGTTATAAATATGTGACTTAACTCAAATCACATTGTGCACATTATAACTTTGCTTTATCAAGGGGCCCACTAATATCATCACTCAATTAAGAGGGGCAATGATAGTCTTTTGACTAACTATCTTCTCCAACAAAAGTTGTACTTAACCAACTAATGCCTTTACACTACACTCATCGATAGCTCAAGACACTAGTCTAATTAAGAACTCCTTAAGTGATTAGATATAAGTCTCATATCAAAGGACCAAAGACACAGTAAAATATTAATGACACAGAAACACATTTCTATAATATTTTACTTATTAGGTCTATTCAGTATACAAAAGTAATATTTTCCTCTTTTGCATACCCGTGTTGTCACTCACTTGTAGAGCTACAATGATCTATGACTAACACGACAATCTTAACTCGGTAATTAATGTTCCATGTTAATTACCATGATTGCGAATATCTTTTGTTTTATGTAAACCAATATCTTTTAGAGCTCTACGGTTAAGGACCAAGAGCCTCTTCCTTAACACTTCCAAAAGACGAATAACATAAACAAGGAACAAAATGATTTCTCATTCAATTCATAATAATTGACATTTAAAAGTAAAACTTTTAGAACACATTCCCTTCACCAAAGTCCTCCTAGGACCGAGAGAACTTCTCTACGATTGACATTACGAGAAACTTCTCCGGAAGCTTCATGATAGTCTCTTTTAAGCAATGGATCAAGATCAAAAACTAATGAGCTTGTTCAATAACTGAGTTGCTTTCAACCATTTGAAACTTCAAGATTTTTCCAACATAATACTTTTCATGACCTAAGTCCTCAATATTATATTTTTTATCTAGTTCATCCCACAAATCTTTAACAAAAACAGAGGCAGAGGAGGATGAACTGTATACATTGAAGAGCATGTTGGATAAAGCCAATAAAATGCAACCTGAACACAACTTATCCCTCTCAATCCATAGTGCTTGTTCTGCTTTGATTGTGGGATCTTCAGTTTTAGAATATGGGAAAGTCTTTTCAATTACATCAACCAAATCAATAGTGGTCAACACGATTTTCATACGTTGTTGCCAACATTTGAAATTCTACCCAAATTTTTTTTCCGACATGCCTGACATGTCAACTTTTAGTGCAAACAATTGGTTATTTGACATAGTTAGTAGTTTCTCTGAGATTGTTGATACAATTACAAATATAATCATGTAATACATTGGGTTACTGATTGACATCATATCGTGCATATATTTGTGTCTTATATCCTTTATTTTTAGCCTTTGCAATGCTACATAACGAGTTTTATGTTTAAGTTTCAGGAATAAACATGTTTCAGAAGAAGAGACTCAAAAACAACTTAAAAGCAAGGAAAATGACTGAATTGTAGGACTTATGGATTGAGATGCAAGAGAGAATGACCCAGTTGTAAACCAAAAGGACCAATGAGCAAATCAAGAAGCTTCACACCATCATGAGGAGTATTTTGGCAATTAGATCGGGGCTCAAACATCAACAACCAAATCGGATTCATGAAATATCAAGGAATCAAGCCAGAAACGAGCCACCAAAATCCAGACTCGATCAAAGACATCCGGACCGCCAATTGGTTGTCCAAATGTCTCCAAATGATTCATGGTTTAGTCGGGTGTTCGATTATGTTGTTTTATGTCTATTTATAGTATGCATTTAGTCACATATAGGGAGATTGTCCCTGTTTACTTTTTTCTATGATTATAAATAGAACTCTTCCTTCTCCTATGTATAGAGTTTATCTTGTTGCTTGTGATAGTTTAATGGGAATGACTTGTTATGTATCGATCAATGTTTTGTGCACAATCACATGAATGATTTAGGTTGTATGTAGGATTGATTGAGGCTCTAATGGCCACACTAGGTACTTATTGCATGCTTGATAATCTAAAATCAATCTCAACTTTATGTGACATATGCATGTTCATGGTTTGCCATGTAGTGTTGTGTATCCTACACTTAGATTTTACACTAGCTCCTAATTGTATGACACACAAACTACACTTGTTCTTAACTAAAATGAAGACCCACTCACACACATACTTACACACCTCCACTCCATGGGGGTTTAGTTTAATTGTTAGTTCATTCGTAGTTTAGTTTACCAAAATCACACTTTTTCTCCCCTCTTTTTCCCACTTGCCTTCGAAAGAGCCAGAGTAAACACACTTCCCTGTGGATTGACCTATACTTGTCACTGCTTCATCGTGGCCGTACACTTGCGGTTAAACTTAATATTCACATCAAGTTTTTGGCGTTGTTTTCGGGGAGGTGCCCTATCCAGACTCTGGTTTGGACGATTCGAGTGGGTTAATATTTTGTTTTTAGGTTTTGTTTGTACCAGGGACATTGCAACATCAAGGGGAGGCAACAGGAGAAATTTTGGGCAAAGATCAGCCCTTTGGACCGCCAATCAGTGGTGGTGGACCGCCAACTGGTGGCCTGGTGAGCTCAGTTTGCTCTCTCCTTTCTTTTGGTTGTTTCTACATTCAATATAGTGATCTGGGGCTCCATTTGGCATGTTTTGTCCTGTAGTTTTCCCCTAGATCAATAATCAACCCCCTTTAATCAACTTGGCCACTAAAATCCAAAGAAAAATATTAGGCATTCTTGTTTGTTTAGGTCATGCATCATATACTTGACTTAGGTACGTAGTTTGTCTTTTATTTTAATTTTAATTTCAGCTATTGAGCGATGGCGTGAGGTACACATTTCTTACTCTCATTTATGCATTTTGTATGACCATGCATTAGTTAGTAGTAATTGCATTGAAATAAGTGTGAGTTGAGCGTTTGTTTGGAGAGTTGATTTCTATATTAAGACTCCAAAATGCTACTAAGGAGGGGTTGTCACATACAAGATAGGGTGGGGGATTTCATCACCCTTTCCTTAGCCCCAAAAATCACACTAATCAAAGCCTTACTTCTAAAAGCAAGTAGACATTAGCCCCTAAGGATTTTGGACGCACTAGGAGAGTGATCCAGTTGAGACTGTCATGACCTGATCGGTATCGCCTGCCTTATCGATAGTAGGAGGTACTGGATCTCTAGATCTGGTATAACTTGCTGGGCATTGTGGTCTACGTTGTAGTGAGGTGAGGCGTGTTGAGACTAGTCATCTCAAAGTTAGGCGTCGTCTAGCCTAAGGATCTATAACCATAAGTTTTTTAGCCATGTTTGATTGCTTGTCTTCTACCATCACCCACTACCCACGCTAGCTCTAGGGATTCATCCTTTCTCATATGAGTCTTCTCCTCCTCTACATTCTTCGTTATAGTATCCTCCTGATTACACTTTCTGTTTTGTGTGGTTTTAGAGTCGAGTCGAGCATTTTATGCGAGATTGGGCTCGTTCTGGTGAGAGTGCTCGACTGGAGTGAGTGCATTTTTATGAGATGGACGGGCTAGGTGTCCATTCATCTTCGCCTCGAGCTCCTTTGGAGAGTGAGGCTGAGTAGTCTCATGGAGGTGAGGTAGACTGGGTTACATACATGGATTACCTCAGCCCTCTCCCACCACCACGTAGACCACATTCTCCTTCTCCTCCTCTTCCGACTTAGGAGGAAGCTCCTCATCCGACTTAGGAGGAAGAGGGATTCGGTTAGGATCGAGTTCTTGGTGCACCACCACCTTTACCTTGACGGGATAGACCAATGACTTTATGGGAGCTGACTCATCCTGTCTGGGCCGCACAACCTTTTTCCATAGTTCTCCCGCCTGCTCATGGGAACAACTATTAATTGAAACCTCAATATGTGAGCATGCTTCCTACCTTTACTGCTAATAAGGAGGATCTGTATATCTTTATAGGTGAATTTGAGGAGGTATGCTCAATGTTCAAGCTTCAATAACTTGACGAGGACTTCGTCCGGTTGAGGATGATTTCTTTCGCGTTGAAGGATAACGTGAAGAAATGGACGTACAGCCTCCCGACAAACTCGACTCGGTCTCAGGATGACTTTGTGACCGTCTTTCTAAAAATGTTCTTCCCCCAAAGGAAGACTAAACATATACGACACCAAATACATCAAATGTATCAGACTGAGACCGAATCGTTTTATGCTTTCTTTGAAAGATTCAAGGACCTTCTATTGTAGTGCCCTCATCATGGGATTGAGTTGTGGCAGTTGTGCCAAATTGTTTGCGAGGGCCTCAACTACAACACCCGCATATTGTTGGAGTTGATGTGTCAGGGTGCTTTCCAAATGAAACTCATTGATGAGGCATGAGATACTTTTAAATTAATGGCTAAACGTACCCTTGAGTGGGACACCATAAGAGAGACGCTAGCTGATAGGTCTTCTGGTCTAACTGGTTCATATCAAGTTGAGTCAACTATCACATCTAAGGTGAAAATAGCTGCTCTCATGTGTAGGATTGAGAGTTTAGAGATGGATCGAGCTCCTGTAGCTCAGGTCGCTACTCCCGCGTGTAGTAGGTATGGACTTACGGGACATAGTGACTTGGAATGTGCTTACGTTCGAAGCAATACTAAGTATGCAAACGCGATGTATCAACAGCGGCCCCGTGTTGACCCATACAGTCACTCCTACAACCTGGGATGGTGAAACCACCATAACTTCTCATGGGGGCCTAGTGGGGGCAACGGTCAGAGCTCGCACGCTCAACCTAAACCCTCACATTATCACCCTCCAGGCCCATCGGCGACCTACCAACCCCCACATCAAAGTTTCCAATCTCATACCCACCAACCTCTTTAGGCTTCATCATCTGATTATCTTAACCAAACTCCACCACCCCAGCGGGTTAACCCAAAGGACCCCTTTATTGATCCGACCCTTCCAGCGTTTATGCAAAGTACAGTCAAAGCTTTGGAAATGCAAGTTAGCCAGTTGGCTCATCAGCTCCATGAACGTGAGAAGGGTCAATTCCCAAGTCAACCCGAGGTGTACCCCCAGGATACCCAATCTCAAGGAAGGCCACTAGACCGTCAAGCTACCTTTGTACGGACCCATAATCTTAATGTGATTCATACTTTGAGGTCGGGTAAGGAGGTGGACAACCAAATTGGGTTGCCTTCCTTGCAATCACCATCTTTTGGTGTTACCAGACCTGCGGTGATACCTACATCTACAAGGGGGCTGAACCCTAAGGTTCCGTTGTCTCATCTTGGGTCGAAGGATTCAGATTCTGAGCTCCACACTCATGTTTTTACGGAACATAATGATGAGGTTCCTTCGAAAGATCCTTATGCCCCGAAGGTGTCATTCCCTGAGCATCTTAAAAAGAAAACTTCTGATCAGCATGACAAGATGCTTAAGATAGTTAGGCAAGTTAAGGTGAACATTCCTCTGTTGGAGGTGATTCAGCAAATGTCACCTTATGCCAACGTTTTCAAGGATTTATGCACCAAGAAGAGGAAAACAAATGTGCCAAAGAAAACTTTTCTTACTGCTAATGGGAGTTCATTGTTGGCACAACCCACGCAAGTCAAATACAAGAACCTTGGTTGCCCTACTATTTCTTGTGTGATTTGTGAGGTTTTAATGCATCGAGTTTTATTGGACATTGGTGCATCTGTCAATCTTCTGTCGTATTCAGTCTACGCCCACCTCGGTCTTAGAGACCTCAACGAAACAAAAGCCACTCTTCCACTAGCAGGTAGGTCAATGAAGAAACTGAGGGCGTGGTGGAAGATGTTCTAATCAAAGTGGGTGAGTTCATTTATGCAGTCGATTTCTTTGTTTTGGATAATGAACCTGTGCAAAACCCACCTGGATAAATTCCTATTATTTTGGGGTGACCATTTCTAGAAACTTCCAATGCCTTGATCAATTGTTGTAATGGTCTGGTACGCTTGACATATGATAGTCAGTGCGCTGATTTCAACATCTTCACCATCGGCAAGAAGTCAACTGCGTCTGATGACCTTGTTGAGGTCAACCTTATCCAGGGCACAAATGAGATTGAAGTCGAAGACACCTTCAAGTATTTTAGAGAGTTGTTCGATGGACATCCTAATGGTGGTAAAGATGTTTCACCTAGGCTGGCACAAGAAGGTGCCTTATCTTGTGATCATGTGACGTTTGAGCCACATCCATTCGATCATGTTGCTTTTGAGCCACAAGATACCATTTTTGTGGCCTCTGGGTCACCTGCTCTTCACTCTATATCTATTGAGGACCCCATGTGGGTTAAGAATCAACCACCTGAAACCCTACATTTTAAACAACCAGACAGAGGTTCACCTCTCATTCATGCCTTCTATCTTGCTCATTCCCAAGAGGCATCAAACGACCACAATGATTATAAGGGTGTCAAATGGTCATGCAATTTTGTGTCTGGACTTCGCCATCTGGGTAATAAGTCGAGGGTATCACCTTGTGTGGATGAAATGATCCTAGTGCACCCAAATATCGGTTGGAGGGTATACATTGATGACCCTTAACTCTATCATGGAGTGAAAACATCTTTGTTTCCATTTCCTTTCACTGACCCTGGTTTTGAGATGAACTGTCATCCTTCGTTCATACATGTTTGATCGTTTTATATTTAACCGCAAGTGCACGGTCGTGATGAAGCGGTGGTAAATACGGGTCGTCCACTGGGAGGTGTGTCGACACTTGGTTTGTGCGAAGACGAGAAGCAAAGAAAGGGAAGAAAGGTTGGTTACACTAAACTACACTAAGGTGCAAATGGAAATGGAAGAAAAGCAAGAAAACTAAACCCCAAAGGGGGTAGAGAAATAATGTGAACATAAAGAAGTGTGTGTGTGTTCATTAAGCTCCTCACAACATGTAGTGCATGAAATCATAAAACTACATCCATCTTTGCCTCCACATGAATTAAGATAAGACTACATCATTAAAACATACAAGACAATAATTGGAATGAAGCTACATGAACTCAAGTATAAAGACTATACCCTACTATGCCTCCACATGAATTAAGATAAGGCTACATCATTAAAACATACAAGACATTAGCTAAGGTAAAGGCAACAATAGCACATACACTACAAATTGTGTTTCCAATATTAACTTCATCCATATCCTAACCTTATCATTCCCCATAAAATAGGTCCACTAATCAAAGCATAAGCTAAGCTTCATTCAAGAGCATTAGCATATCAAAGATAAGAGTGAAAACCCATTAGATGGTTATGGAAATCATATAAAGATCAAGGGATAAAGATAACACACACTTAATACACTACATGATTATATCACATATTTCTCCACCCCCCAAATGGGGATGAAACTACTCACTACTCATTACACTAACTATATTAGCAAAAGAAAGCATAATACTGAAATGAAAGTTAACTAAGAAGGCAAGAAGCATTAAAGAAACATAAAAGGAATGGAAAGACTAAACAAACATGCACAAATTAAAAGACAAGATTAAAAGAAACTAGAAGAATTATTTTATTAACAAATGACTCACATTGAAGGTAGCATTCTTCTCCACCTTGAGTTTTTGCTTCAAGGCTCACTCCTTAGTAGAGAGAATGCCACCAAGCAATGGGTAATTACAATGGAAGGTGAAGAGTTCTATTTATAAGCATAGAAAAAGCTAATCGGGGACAATCCCCCGATGTGGGACTAAACCAATACCAAAAATAGCCTAAACACATAATAATACAAGTCCAGGAGAAAACTTAGTGGATCTGGGCTTCACCAGACCGCCAATTGGCGGTTCCAGACCGCCAATTGGCGGCCTATAAGCTTCAGATCCCATTGGATCTTCTGGTGGGCTTTCCTTGGCGTGTTTCTTAGTCTTGGATGCATCTAACTTGTTTAGTGGAGCTCCGACCCGAATCTAATTGACAAAATACTCCCCATGATGGTGTGGAGTTTCCTGTTTTGCTCTTAGGTCCTTCTGTCTTACGATCAGGTCCTTCTCCCTTGCATCTTGGTCCCCAGGTCTCACAATTAAGTCATTTTTCCTGCTTTTGGGTCCTTTCATGGCTCTTCTCTTCAAACCTCTTTATTTCTGAAAACTAAATGATGAGAATTAAATTTATACCGCAAATGCACGGTGTCAATGAAGACGTGACAAATACGGGTCGAACACAAGGAGGGAGAGATTCTGTTATTAGTGTGATTTCGATTGGGGGGAAGGAGAGAAGAAATAAATTGGGTTTTGAGATTTTTGATTTTATTATCTAAAGCAAGAAACAAGAACAATTAAAACTAAAGCAAGAACAAAGAAGTGAATTCCGTCTGGTGGAGGTTTAGATTTAAGGTTTAGATTAGAGAATTCAGAAACTTATAATAAATCATATTAGTTATGAAGCATTACATGATAAATGATTTAACATAAACTCAAGTAATCAAAATAGACTAATACGAACTTAAAATAATAACATTCATTCGTCTTCTCTTCACCCTAAATCCGTCACCTCCACCCTTTGGAAAGAGTTAGAAACTCATGGAGGGAGGAAGAAGGGGTCCTTGAGACATTACAAAAGAAAACTAAAAGTAAGAAATAAAAGATAGAATTTTATTAATGAAAAGGAAGAATACAAAACTAAGATTAAAAAATAAAAACTACCACCAAAGACCAAGGACCCTTCTAACATCGTTCTCGGGTCTATTTATAGTTGCTACAAGGGATCTAGGTATAATATTGGAAAGTACACGTGTCCAGACACGACTGGACGAAATTGGGAGACGCGGATCGATGGTTGGGCGGCGGAAACGCCGCACATTGTGTGTGTGGTGCGGCAGAAACGCCGCACAATCTGGCCTGATTTTGTCCGGATTTTGGTTGAATGTTTATGGTATGATTTGATCCTTCTTTGCGCGTCTGGATTGATTCTTTCCATTCTTTTGAACTCCGGATTAATTCCTTCACATATTTGGAGATATACATTGATTTTCCTATATATTTTCTCCAAGAGAATAAAAGCTACTCGTGATTTGCAATTAGGTCCTTGACTTTTTGTAGTTAAGTCCCCGGTTACTTTTGTGCTTATGTCCTTGTTCTTTTTGCAATTAGGATTTGAATGCTTTTATGCTTGGATACATTTCCATTTGTAACCTGATAAACTTAAACTTGGTCTTTATGATAGAAATGAATCTTTTGCACGCGTTTATGCTCGGGATGTGGGTAAATTGCATTCAGGTCCCTGTATTCTGTAAATAAGACTAAACACATACCTTAGTAGCATTTATTGATGTAAAAGTAATCTAAATGAAAGACATATGATGCAATGTATGCAATGCATCACTAAACATAAAACTCGTCACGTAGCATTGCTTAGGTGTAAGATAATGGATATAAGATACAAATATAAGCATGAAATGATGTCAATCAAATACCCCCACACCTAAGTTTTTGCTAGTCCCGAGCAAAACAAAGAAAGAGAAAAGCAAACGAAAAACAAGAAATACTAACTCACTTTCGTAGGAATCACGGTTGCACTTAGCACGTGCAACAAGCCGTTAAACCTCCTTGTTGCCAAGGAGGAGGAGTGTTGTCTCCTGAGAGTTTTCAGCGGATACACCCACAAAATCCGAACAAGATGCATTATTCAATCTAGACATTCGACTCGTTGGACATATGTTGTCGATCATTGGACGCGGTAATCCTACTGGCCGACTCTATATAGGTAATCAGTCCACACACCTAACCTAATGAACCATTCGTGCTAGTTAAATAAGGAATTAAGTGAAAGACATGGACAACCTCAAGATCCTCAAGTGATACAAAGTGTAAGGTCCATTAAGGTTCTTATTTGCATTACCATTTTTTTTTCTTTTTGTTTCTTTTCACTTCTTTTTTTTCTTTTTATTAGTTGGAGCTTCATTCTCCCAGGGTCAGGTTTCGTGCATCATTGCCCATGAGAACTTATACTATCACGTACACCTTTCCCCAAATCTCCACATAGGGCAATCCCTACCACCCGTGTAACAGGACTTCGGTCGGCGCATCCCAAGTCAGATGACTCGAAAGCACCAGGCACAAAGTCCCCTCAGACCTACTTTCCCGAGTGATAGGAGCCGTGCGAGAAGAGAGAACACCTACTCACTTATTTCTTATCTACACATGAACCAAAACCCCTACACTAATGTCTCACAACAGGACTTAGAGGGTCCTTGACTACAACAAACTTCCTTAAGTTAACAAACACGAATTATTGACTCACTAGGTTCAGGGTGGACTTCATTAAATGTTTGAGCACTGAAACCCAATGATTACTCACCCCCAAGGGAAAACTGGAGTGCATCCTAACGACTCGATAAATCCTAAAGCCACAGTACTAGATATCCTAATGCATCAAGTTCAAGACAATTTTGGGAGCTTTCTTTTTACTTTGCGTCTCAACGGTTTTGCACATGCTAAACACACGCAAAACCCACAAAACATTTTATTTCGCAAACACATGAAGATTTTGAAATAAATGTGAAAAATTTAAAGCACTAGGCAAGCAAAAGAAGACAAGTCACCCATGGATCATGGCAAGCAGATATATCGATATTAAATGCAACACACTAACATGACCCTAAAAATGCAAACAAAAGAAAACAAAATCAAAAGAAAAGACTCGACTATGTACACACGTAAAACACCCCCCCCCCCCCACACCTACTTCATGCATTGTCCTCAATGAATGTGAGCAAGATACTACATGGATTTATGCATGAAAAAGGAGAGATCTCACCAACATGAAGTACAAAGGGAAGTTCAAGGTCATGTTGATGGACACAAACCCGAATTCCCTCAAAACTTGTGAGATGCTAAAGATAGGATACAAATACGTGAAAGAAATGGAGCCCAAATACACAAGGGTTGGGGTTCACAACAATCGATGCTCACTGAAGGAGTCTTTTATTGTACTTTTTTCTTTTTCTTTTTTTTCTTTTTTTTATATATAACTATGTACAAATATAAGTTCCCATCTTCATTTGTCAAAAGACATCAAATGGGAACCTCAAGAGTGGGTCAATGCACTTGGAAAGGGAACATGACACCACACGGGGCCAGAATACTCATGTGTGGGCCCCCTTCACAAAGAGCACCAGATGAAATGAGAGGTTCGTGAATTGGACGCAAAGGCGTCTCATTCAAAGGATCAAACTGAAAGAGCTTGAACCTCTCAAGAGTTTGGGAAATGAGGGGCAACGGAAGAAGAGTTTCTCCCGTTGCGCTGCTGAAGTTATGATCGTCAATCCAAACTCTCCAACCAACAGGCTGGTGCGTCAGAACGAGGTCAAGAACCTCGTTAGGCATGTCCGACACACCAGGCGAACAAGCAGTGGGTCTCATACCCAAGGTATCCTCCAAGGAACTCCTAATACCCTCATGAGCAATGTAGTTGTTTGATGTTCCATCATTTCCAAGATGATCAGGAACAATAGTGAGAGGCAAACTCTCATCAGGTCGTATGAGATTAAGGGTACTAGGGAGCTCTTGCTCCACCAAAGGTGAGTCCTTAGGAGGTACAACAATAAGGTCATGTGGCTCAAGGGCCACGGGACAAAAAGGTAAGGCACAATCATGTGCCGATTCATAATAGAACTGGTCCAAGGTATTCTCAGTTGGAATCGAATCCTCCACCAAGTGATCGTGAATTGAAACCCCAAGTCCCTCAGACTGACTAGGAGTTTGACTTTGAAAAATTGTACTTTGAATTTGTGTATGTGGTGGTGGTTCGATATCAAAAGATGAATCCTCATGTTGACACGAAAAGTTACTCTCCTCACTTAATTGTTGCGTCAGTTGACTCACTTGAAGTGTCGGATTTTGTATGCGGTCAACGAGGAGGTCCAAGTCAGATCTTGGGAAATTTTGGGGTTGGGTGTTGATGGGCTGAGAATGAGTCCAATGATTTGAAGTGGGGTGTTGGTAGAATTCTGGGTATTCGGGAGGAGGATACTGGGGTGCAAATGATGTATAAGAATTTGAACACGAATTGTCTCCCCACGAATCCATCCCTCTCGGGTTGTACGCGGATGCGTAATGGTCATAACGAGCATTTTGGGAAAATGTGTGCTCATACTCAGGCTCATGGGCAATATAAGGACATTCCCCTATAACATGACCACTCAACCCACAACAGTCACATGGTACGGCTACTGGAGCTACCAGTGCACCCATGTCATCTACCACATGCATGAAAGAGGCCAAAGGTTCTTGTAATGTCTCAGATTGATGACCAACATATGATCCGACGTAACTAGATGGTGGTCTAGCAGTCGGTGCCTCTCTCATACTACCCCAATATGCAGATTGCTCAGTGATACAATTAAGATTGTCACAATCATACGGGGTGTTAGTCTGAGCCACCCCAGGATGCATGGGTCGGGAGTACCAGGGAGAATCGTCCTGGTCCCAACAATAATATGGATGGTCGCCCATGTAACCATCCATCACAACAGAGAACTCTAGAGTCGACCACTCTCACCACCACGAGGCTAAACTCGCAAAAAGTGCTCGACTCAACCCTAAAACGCTACCAGAGAGTGTAAAGGGGAGGAGACTATAACGTAGAAGAAGGTGAGAAGAAGATGACTCAGAGGAGAAGGGAAGAATCCCTAAAGCTAGCGTGGGTAGAGGGATCAGGAAGAAGCCTAACTAGCAAGCACGGGTCGAACAATGTAAGGCAATGGGTCTTTAGGCTAGACGACGCCTAACTTTGAGGTCACTAGCCTCGACACGTCTCACCTTCCTACAACGAGGACCACAATGCCCAGCAAGTGATACCATATCCGGAGATCCAGTACCTCCTACTTGTAGGATCGTGTGGGTTTATGGTTCCACAATTAAGGCTAATCACCTAATTACCTACTTGTTTAGACAATCAAGTAAATGCAGCGGAATTTAAACTAAAACAAGCAAGTAAAAGAAAATAATGCAAACCACAAGAAGTCAGGGGATTTTTATAGAGGTTCGGCACCCCACCCGGGTCCTAGTCTTCTCTTGCAAGCTCCGCCTACAACTTCACTAACCACTCCCCGTTCCGGGCCGGGAGAGAACACCTTTACAACCGTCAAACTCGCGAACAACCCTCGCCGAGCTTGGAATCTTCCTCTCACAATCCGAGAGGGACACTTCGGGCTTTCACCGAAGTCCTTGCTTCCTTTTACAACAATTGTAACCTTGAGTGGAATAACACTCTCTAAACTTTGAGCACACTTGAGTAGGATGAAGAAATGATCACTAAATGTGGAAGGTTTGTAGCTTTGAGTGTTTGGAATTCTCTCTTATGTTTGGGACAAGTTGATAGTGGGCGAGTTATGTTAAAATGTGTTTTACAACTCCTTATATAGGCATTAGAGAGAATAGAGCCGTTGGGATTGATTGGGTATGAGTTGAAGTGTGATTACACAAAACAGAAAAGACAGGACCCAATTCTGGCTGTAATCGGTCGACCGAATCGGGACGCACGGTCGACCGTTTGGCAGTTTTGCACAAGATTCGGTCGACCGGTTAAGCAACGGTCGACCGCCCAACTCTACGACTTAAGAAAACTTAAGTCATCGGTCGAACACAAGAAAGGGTTCGTTCGACCGATTTCGACCAGGCACTTTGGGGGTGACAAACAAATGTGTGAACGGTAGACCGAAACAAGTTTGGCGGTCGACCGACTATGGACAGGCACTTTGGGTTTGTCAAGAGATGGACAAACGGTCGACCGATCGTGGTCCTCGGTCGACCGATACATGAAATACATTTGGGGTATTTTTGGTTTAATACGAATACGACCGTTGGGTATATACGACAAAAGTAACGATCGGGAAAATATGATCTGACGGTCGACCGAAAGGTAAAACACGGTCGACCGAATAAGGGCAGTGAAAACACAAACAAGAGATTTGATCATTCGGTCGACCGAACGGCATGTTGCGGTCGACCGAATGTGGGCAGACTTTTGCAGTTCAGGTTTGGTGTTTTCCGGTCTAAGTTTGGGTGATCTATTGAAGTCCAAATTATGTGAAATTTCGTGTGTGACTTCTATAAGGAACCTAGTGTGTGATTAAGTTGATTTTAGCTCAAGTATGCTCAATTACACTTTGTTCCTAAGACTCAAAAGAAATCAAGATTACATGTCTTCGATTTAGCTTTAATTACATGTCTTGACTTCGTTTCCATCTTTCTTGAGTCTTGATCACCTGTAGAGGCTAGCACAATACAATATATATGCAATGCATAGTGTGTGCTACTCTAATTAAGATTCGGTTGATTAAATCATCAAAACATAAGATTAAGGCCAAAAAGCCAACACTACTATCGACAAGGTAGGCAACGCCGATCAGGTCATGACGGTCTCAACTAGATTACTCTCCTAGTGCGCCCGCAATCCTAGGGCCAATGTCTACTTGCTTTTAGTTAAGGCTTTATTAAAAGTGGTTTTTGGGGCCAAGGAAAGGGTGATGAAATCCCCCACCTTATCTTTTATGGGACAGCCCCTCCTTAGTAGCATTTTGAGCTTAAATCTAGCAATCAATCACTCCAATCAAACGCTCAACTCACTCTTGTCCCGATGAACCTTACTAACTAATGCATGATCGAAACATGCATGAATGAGAGATTTGGGTGCACGTACCTCACGCCAGCAATGAACAACAAAATGTAAAGAAAAGAAAAGACAAATGCATGCAAGGTCTACACATGATGCATGACCTAGATGGCAAGGAGTCTAATCTTTTGCTTTGAGTTTTATGGTCCAAGCTGATTAAAGGGGATTGAAATTAAATCTGGGGGCAAATTAGAAGTCACAGCATGCACAATTGTTCTCCCAGATAACTAACATGAAGAATATAACAACTGGAACAAATTTGAGAACAATTGAGGCTCACCAGACCGCTGATTGGCGGTCCTTTTGTAGCTTTTGGTCCTCAAACTTCTCCAGTAGCCTCCCCTTGATCCGTAGGTTCCCTGAAACTACAACAAACTGGAAACAAAAAATTAAAAACCCCTCGAATCGTCCAAACCAAGGTCTGGACAGAGCACCTCCCCGGCAACGGCGCCAAAAACTTGTTTGATCGTTTTATATTTAACCGCAAGTGCACGGCCGCGTTGAAGCGGTGGCAAATACGGGTCGTCCACTGGGAGGTGTGTCGAGACTTGGTTTGTGCAAAGGCGAGAGGTAAAGAAATGGAAGAAATGTTGGTTACACTAAACTACACTAAGGTGCAAATGCAAATGGAAGAAAAGCAAGAAAACTAAACCCCAAAGGGGGTAGAGAAATAATGTGAACATAAAGAAGTGTGTGTGTGTTCATTAAGGTCCTCACAACATGTAGTGCATGAAATCATAAAAGTACATCCAACTTTGCCTCCACATGAATTAAGATAAGACTACATCATTAAAACATACAAGACAATAATTGGAATGAAGCTACATGAACTCAAGTATAAAGACTATACCCTACTATGCCTCCACATGAATTAAGATAAGAATACATCATTAAAACATACAAGACATTAGCTAAGGTAAAGGCAACAATAGTACATACACTACAAATTGTGTTTCCAATATTAACTTCATCCATATCCTAACCTTATCATTCCCCATAAAATAGGTCCACTAATCAAAGCATAAGCTAAGCTTCATTCAAGAGCATTAGCATATCAAAGATAAGAGTGAAAACCCATTAGATGGTTATGGAAATCATATAAAGCTCAAGGGATAAAGATAACACACACTTAATACACTACATGATTATATCACATATTTCTCCACCCCCCAAAGGGGGATGGAACTACTCACTACTCATTACACTAACTATATTAGCAAAAGAAAGCATAATACTGAAATGAAAGTTAACTAAGAAGGCAAGAAGCATTAAAGAAACATAAAAGGAAAGGAAAGACTAAACAAACATGCACAAATTAAAAGAAAAGATTAAAAGAAACTAGAAGAATTATTTTATTAACAAATGACTCACATTGAAGGTAGCATTCTTCTCCACCTTGAGTTTTTGCTTCAAGGCTCACTCCTTAGTAGAGAGAATGCCACCAAGCAATGGGTAATTACAATGGAAGGTGAAGAGTTCTATTTATAAACATGGAAAAAGTTAATCGGGGACAATCCCCCGATGTGGGACTAAACCAATACCAAAAATAGCCTAAACACATAATAATACAAGTCCAGGAGAAAACTTAGTGGATCTGGGCTTAACCAGACCGCCAATTGGCGGTTCCAGACCGCCAATTGGCGGCCTATAAGCTTCAGATCCCATTGGATCTTCTGGTGGGCTTTCCTTGGCGTGTTTCTTAGCCTTGGATGCATCTAACTTGTTTAGTGGAGCTCCGACCCGAATCGAATTGACAAAATACTCCCCATGGTGGTGTGGAGTTTCCTGTCTTGCTCTTAGGTCCTTCTGTCTTACGATCATGTCCTTCTCCCTTGCATCTTTGTCTCACAATTAAGTCATTTTTCCTGCTTTTGGGTCCTTTCATGGCTCTTCTCTTCAAACCTCTTTATTTCTGAAAACTAAACATAAAACTCGTCACGTAGCATTGTTTAGGTGTAAGATAATGGATATAAGATACAAATATAAGCATGAAATGATGTCAATCAATACACCTCTTAACAATCCTCCATTTCTTATGTTGCGAGCCCATGCAGTTGCATTTCTGGCTCGAAAGATGGCGTGTTCCCATTTGATGTCCTTTGACAAATGAAGATGGGAGCCCATTGTTGTACATAGTTATATTTGGAAGAAAAAACAAAAAAAGTGAAAAAAAAGAAGAAGAAAAAAGAGAAAAGAAAGAAGACTCCAAGAGTGAGCATTGATTGTTGTGGGCCTCAACCCTTGTGTATGTGGGTCATATTTCTTTCACATATTTGTCTCCCTTCTTTTGTATGTCATAGGTTTTGAGGAAAATTCATGTATGTGTCCATCAACATGACCATGAAACCTTCCTTGTGCTTCAAAGTTTGGTGATATCTTTAACTTTTCCATGCAAAATCCATGTAGTATCATGTTTGCATTCATTTCGTACAATCCATTAAGTAAGTGCGGTTGGGGGGGGGGGGGTATTTTACGTATGTACATAGTCGAGTCTTTCTCATTTTCTTTTACTTTCTTTCGTTTTCTTTTGTGTGCATTGTTAGGGTCATGTTAGTATGCTGCATTTAATATCAATATATCTGCTTGTCATGATCATTGGGTGACTTGTCTTCTTTTGCTTGCCTAGTGCTTTAAAATTTTCATTTTTATCAAAAAATCTCATGTGTTTGTGAAAGAAAATGTTTTGTGTGTTTTGCGTGTGTTTAGCATGTGGAAAACCATTGAGAGACAAAGTAAAAAAGAAAAATCCCAAAATTGTATTGAACTTGATGCATTAAGATATCTTGTACAATGTCTTTAGGTCTTATCTAGTCGTAAGGATGCACCCCGATTTCCCCTCGGGGGGAGAGTAATCATAGGATTTCAGTACTCAAACAACTAAAGAAATCTACCCTGAATCTAGTGAGTCAAATAATTTGTATATCTTAGTATAAGGTGTAGGATTTTGTGTCCCTATGTATGTATATATTTAAAAAAAATACAAACATACAAGATCGATTTCATATTTTCATTGATTGTATGTACATGTATATGTTTATTCTAATATCATGCATTCCTACACATATTAAAATAAATAAAAGATAGAGGATCATACCCAAAGATTCTCTAAAACTTTCAGAAGATCTAGAGTTCCGTTGCTCGTCGAATTGCCCGCCGATTCGCTTCCAAGTGTTCACCAAACTCTAAACAAGATTAGAGAGAAAAGAGCTAGTCAATCAATCTCTAACTAGGCTTACGATCTAGCTAATAACCCTTCTTTAAGCTCCTGAGATTTCTATCTCCAAAATTTAAAACTATTAAGAGATTTTCGTGGTGATTAAGGGAAAAATTAATGAGAGAGACAATTTATGCATTAACATAAACAAGTAGGATGATGAGTCCTTTTATAGGCTCCCAAAACATCCTTATCAAGAACTATTCTCTAGTCATGATATCTTGCTTATTCTCTCCTAAAATTAATCTCAAATTGCCACATAAGCATCCTAAAAAACGTTTGATCAAATCTGAAATTAATCCAACCCGTGATCTAATTATTCTCTTAATAATTCAGGCAAAAATCGTGATGTTCGGTTAACCGAGAATTCTTCTCGGTTGACCGAACCATTCAGTTTTAACGCACGTTCAGTTGATCGTGAGCTAGACGATCGACCAAACATTCATGAGAAAAATTCTTTGGAAAAATTCGAACGATCCGCGTCTTGCTCCGGTCGACCGTTGACACACCAAAAATTCTCCTGGTGAATCTTTTTCGGAAGACCGTGTCACATTCGGTCTACCAAAAATATCCCAAGATTACTCCTAGATATTTTCTCTCAGTTGATCAATTAAGCCCGGTTGACCAAATCCAATTGCCCAGACACTCCAGTCAATCATTTGCTTTATCCGACCCATATTCGTTTGATTGTTCCTTAAGACACCTCGGTTGATTGAATCCAAAACGGTGGACCGTTTTGACCCTGATTTTGCCTTTGTCAAATTTTGGATTTATTTCCAACAAAATCTGATCTTTTGGGGGTATTTAGCAAATTCATATCTTATGTAATATATTATCCTATGTAATATTAAATCATTACACCCCATAATATATACACCTCATATGAATTTATCCATGATTCTAATTATGTTAATTTTTGTGACATATTGATTTTATTGATTCACCACATGTGTCCTTTTTTCTCTTGAAACCCGGTACATCATATGAACTCAAAATCAAACTTCTTGTTTTTCAGTTTTGTGGTGGGACCTATAGGAGGATCTAAGCCAAATTGGCAGCGATATTAAACACTCAATATCTCAAATTATAAGCGGTATCTAGCTACACATTATAGTTACCCAATTAGCATAGATGTTTTTTGTTCCACTCGAACCAAAACATGATCCATTTAGTGATGTAAGTGCACCACTTGTGCCCGTCCCTTGCCTTTTGATATTAAGAATATATACAAAGTAGAAATGTGTAACCTTTGTATTATATTCCTTTCTTGATCTTTCTAAGCTAATTATAACTATGTAACTTAACTCAAGTTACATTGTACACATTATAATTTTGCTTTATCAATGAGCCCACTAATATCATCACCCAATTAAGAGGGGAAATGAAAATCGTTTGACTAGCTATCTTTTCCAGCACAAGTCATGTTCAACCAACTATTGCCTTTATCACTATACTCATTGATAGCTTTTGACAATAATCAAATTAAGCACTTCTTGAGTGAAAGATATAAGTCTCATATCCTAGGATCCAAGACACAATAAAACATTAATGAAACGAAACACAATTCCATAATATTTTACTTGTTAGGTCTATTGAATATATAAAAGTAATTTTTTCCTCTTTTATATTCTCGTATCGTCAATTATTTGTAGAGCTACAACAATCGATGACCAACACGACAATCTTATCTCGGTGATTAATGTCTCATGTTAATTACCATGATTGTGAATAACTTTTGATTTATGTAAACCATTATCTTTTATAGCTCTACGGTTATGGACCAAACGCCTCTTCCTTAACACTTCCAAAATACGAATACTATAATCATGGAACAAAATATTTGCACATCCAATTCATAATAATTGACATATAAAAGTAAAACTTTTAGAACACATTCCTTTCACCTTAGTAGTTCAAGATCCTGAGACGAGGAGGTTGGAGGACATAGAGATAGTCCAAGATTTTCAAGATGTCTTTTCAGATGATATTACTAGTCTCCAACCTCACAGGGAGAAAGAGTTCGGCATCGATCTGGTAGCTAGAACCACACCACAGTCGAAGGCGCCGTACAGGATGACACCTGCTGAGTCAGCTGAGCTGAAGAAGTAGTTGCAAGATTTGATGGATATTGGGTTTATCCAACCTAGTGTCTCGCCTTGGGGAGCGTCGATACTCTTCGTGAAGAAGGATGGTCGTTGCGGATGTGTATTGATTACAGGATGCTGAATAAGGTTACCATTAGGAATCAGTTTCCTTTACCCAAGATTGAGGACCTTTTTGACCAACTGCAGTCAGCGAAGATGTTCTCAAAGATCGATCTGCGATCGAGTTATCATCAGTTGAGGATCAGGGATGCCGATATCCAGAAGACAACATTCAGGACGAGGTACGGGCGCTACGAGTTTCTAGTGATGCCGTTTGGGTTGACGAACGCGCCTACAACTTTCGTGGATCTGATGAAGAGGATGATCGGCCTAGGTATTTTGAGAGCAGCATAAAGAGCATTTAAGGATAGTAATTGGTATTTTGAGAGATCAGCAGTTATATGCCAAGTACTCGGAGTACGAGTTCTGGCTAGGTAGTGTTTCTTTTCTGGGACACATTGTGTCAGAGGATGGGATATAAGAATATCTGGCAAAGGTTGAGGCTGTGACACAGTGGAGAGCTCCGACTAGCATGACGGAGATCAGGAGTTTTGTGGGCCTGGCAAGCTACTATCGTCGTTTTATTAAGGATTTCTCCAGACTTACTTCACCTCTGACGACGTTGACGCAGAAGGGTGTCAAGTTCGTATGGTCCCAGAAGTGCGAGGACTATTTTCAGGATTTGAAGAGGCGTCTAACAATAGCACTGATTCTGACGCTACCTAAGCAATGCTACGTAACGAGTTTTATGTTTAAGTTTCAGGAATAAACAAGTTTGAGAAGAAAAGACTCAAAAAGGACTTAAAAGCAAGGAAAATGACTGAATTGTAGGACTTATTTGTTGGCTTTTTAGCCTTAATCTTTATTTAGTTTTGATGATTAAGTAATCTAATCTTAATCTATATTTAATCAATCAACCTAGACAATCAAAGTAACCTAAATTTTAGAGCTTAATAGACATATCTTATGCTATAATTCATTGCATATCTTATACCCTATTCATTGCATATCGTATAACAACATCCATAATCATAAATGTAAAATTGTAAAATGGATGTTAAATAGGCTAAGAGGGAGAATAGAAATGCACTTAATTGTTAATACTCATTGTTGCTATTTAGCCTAATTGATAGGGGGAGCCTTAAAGTACAAAATCATATAATTAAGGGGGAGAGTTAGATATCTCTTACCTTTGCATCAAATGCTTAATGTTTGCTTTTTGATTGATGTCAAAGGGGGAGAAGAATTAAGATGAGCTTCAATTTTAATAAACTATGCATGTTGTTAGGGGGAGAAATCTTGTAAATGCATAGATTACATATATGTTAAGAAACAAAACATATAGAAAGGGGAGAAATACAATTGAACTCAAAATATTAAGATATAGATTTGCCATCATCAAAAAGGGGGAGATTGTTGACTTTTTAGCCTTAATCTTTATTTAGTTTTGATGATTAAGTAATCTAATCTTAATCTATATTTAATCAATCAACCTAGACAATCAAAGTAAGCAAACATGAATACATGCATTGCATATATATTCATGTACTTGCGATATTCTTAATAGGTTGATGAAGAATCAAGCTAAGGAGCTTGGGGACAAGAAGATAAAGACTCAAGACATGTAATCAAGCTTTGGACCAATATGTAATGTAGTATAATTTGAGTCCTAAGGATTAATGTAAACTTGAGCACATTAGGATTCTGTCCCGTATCCCCACGGTTAACCGAACCCTTCTCGGTAAACCGAATCTTGTAGAGTTTGGTCCACCGAACACCTTGCAGTCAACCGTGTAGAATCCTTTAGGTGTTCCCTGGAATAACCACCTCGGTATACCGAACCACCTTCGGTAGACCGAATTAGCCTGAACCGGTTTTGGACTTTGCTCCAACGGTCGTATTTAATTGTTGACCTAAAGCCAAATTGACTTATCCATATTCGGTACACCGAACTTCATTCGGTCAACCGAATCATATTGCTTTAGGAGACCAACGGCTATTTAACTTGACCGTTATTGGTAACCAATCTCCCACGCTTTGTCAGCGCAATTCCCGCGCTACTTCGGTATACCGAAGTATACACGGTCAACCGAACTTGAGTAGATCAGAGCCCAATCAGTTCTACTGTCCACCTTGGAACGGTGAACCGAATGGACTTCGGTGAACCGAATTTAATTAGGGCTAAATAGATAAAAGCTACTGGAGGTTAGTGAACGGTGATCCGATACATAATCGGTCAACCAAGTTCTTTGTTCAGACCAATGTTTCGGACTACCGTGTGGATAACGGTCGACCGAATATGTCTCGATTTTTGGCCGAGCTTAAGTCACATCTTGCTTTCTCATTGGTCCATTCCCCACCAACTCCCAAACGGCTAGATGAGCTTGAAGGCTTATAAATAGGACCTCATTTGGTTGCTTTGGACATCTTGAACACTTCCTATCTATCCAATACCCAAAGCCAAATCCTCTCCATCTTCAAGCTCTCAATCCACAACACTCAAGCCTAAACTTCACCACTTGCATATCCAATTCCATATCATATCCAAGTGTGCTCAAGTATAGAGTGTTAGTTAGATTGTGATTCCAATTCCTTATTCAAGAATCACCAAGTTGTAAAGCTTCGAGGAAGCTCCCTCTCGGGTTGTGAGAGGAGACACGAGCGAGGCGAGGTTGTTCGCGAGGCTCGGTGTTGTAAACGGCGTTGGTCTCGGCCCGGAACGGAGATCGGTTAGTGGAACCGTAAGCGAGGCTCGGGGGATCGAGCGAGGCTTGCGAGGAGGACTAGGACCCGGGTGTGGGTGCCGAACCTCTCTAAACTCCGGTGTCGACGAATTTGTGGTTTGCAATTGTCTTTTCCTTAATCCTTCGATTAGTATTTTTAATTCCGCATTTTTCTATCGATTAGAGGGTCATAGATCCTAACATTATTGACTGAGATGCAAGAGAGAATGACCCAAATGTAAACCAAAAGGACCAATGAGCACATCAAGAAGCTTCACACCATCATGAGGAGTATTTTGGCAATTAGATCTGGGCTCAAACATCAACAAGCAAATCGGATTCATGAAATATCAAAAAATCAAGCCAGAAACGAGCCACCAAAATCCAGACTCGATCAAAGACATCCAGACCGCCAATTGGTTGTCCTAAACCGCCAATTGGTGGTCCAAATGTCTCCAAATGATTCATGATTTAGTCGGGTGTTCAATTATGTTGTTTTATGTCCATTTATAGTATGTGTTTAGTCCCATACCAGGGGGATTGTCCCCGGTTACCTTTTTCTGTGATTTTAAATAGAACTTTTCATTCTCCTTTGTATTTACTACTTGCTTTGTGGCATTCTCTCTACTTGGAGTAAAGTCTTGGAGCAAAACTCTAGTGTATATATGCTACTTGTAATGTAAGTGAGCAATAAAAAATGTTTTGTTAGTTTTATATTGTCTCTTTAAATTCTTGCATGCTTAGTTTAATTTCGTTTTGTCTCTTTTCTTAATGAGTAGTGAGTAGTTTCATCCCTCTTTGGGGGTGGATGTGATGTAGATTATGTGATAGTGATGAGTTCTTTAATTTGTGTCATTTCATATGTTTAATGTAGATCTATACTTGTAGCATGCTTAAACTTGTATTACATACGATAATGTTCACACTTATCTTATGCTAGCTTTAGAGTTTATCTTGTTGCTTGTAATGGTTTGATGAGAATGACTTGTTATGTATGGATCCATGTTTGGTGCAGATTCACATGAATGATTTAGGTTGTATGTAGGATTGATTGAGGCTCTAATGACCATACTAGGTACTTATTGCATGCTTTATAATCTAAAATCAACCTCAACTTTATGTGAGATATGCATGTTCATAGTTTGTCATGTAGTATTGTGTATCCTACACTTAGATTCTACACTAGTTTCTATTTGTATGTCATACAAACTACACTTGTTCTTAACTAAAATGAAGACTCACTCACACACATACCTACACACCTCCACTATACGGGGGTTTAGTTTAATTGTTAGTTTATTCGTAGTTTAGTTTAGCGAAATCACACTTTTTTCTCCCCTCTTTTTCCCACTTGCCTTCGAAAGAGTCAGAGTCAACACACCTCCCAGTGGATCGACCCATACTTGCCACCGCTTCATCGCGGCCGTGTAGTTGCGATTAAACTTAATATTCACATCAACTACAAATGTCGAATAAATAATTCAGCAAAATTCATATTAAGCCAACGTACAATTTCATGTTTAGAACAAAAAACAAAGGAGGAATAATGATCAGAAACAACCTTACAAACTAAGTCGTCAAATTCCAACTTGCCTTAGAGAAAATATCACCCTCACGTACCAGTGTGATGGGTATGACGCTTTCCTCTTAGGATAGAACATTTCATTCGTCGAACGAGCGCCCACCGGAGTCAACGAACCACGAAAGCAGTGTGAACCTTGCAAAATCTGACAACCAGAGAATGTTGGAGTCGGAGCAGAAAAATTGTCAGAGAGAGACAGTTTTTCAAAACTAAGAGAGAGAGAGAGATAAAAATGTGTATTTAATGGGGAAACTGAACTTGATTTATAAGCATCTAACTTGAAGACTAAAAATATATAAATCACCATGTCGCCACCAAATCCCCTGCCGCCTCATCTCGCCTCAGACCGGACGACACATGTGTGGAGAATTCTCTACTCCTCTTTTTCTACAAACAAAGGGTCATGGGAAGAAAATCTTTTTCAACTTTTCCAACTTTTCAACTTTTCGCCAAACATTTATTAATATAATATATAGCATAAATACAATGTTTAAAATTTTAAGATTAACAAAAAAATGTGTGTTTAGGAGTTAGGACTTTAGGTTTAACAAAACATAGTTATAAGAAACTAATTAAGAATTAAACTCTAGGGTCCGTTTGGATGGGGATTTTCTGGAATTGAGTTCGCGTGGAATCTGATTTTAGCTCAATCACCTAGTAAATCAGATTCTGACCAGAATTGATTTAGGTAACTTTGGTGTTTGGCAAGTTTGTGGTTCCTCGTCAACAAAAATCCCTTCCTTAGTAAGTACAAAAAAAGTTACCATTACATTTCATAATTGGACTAAATAATTCTCAAATGATAGTATATAATAATCGAATATGAGATGTTACACAAACAACAGCTGCAAACCACGATCATCCCAAATAGTAGAGGAAATCATCATTGCTTGTTGCGAAGTTGCAGTTGCAAGATTGTAATAGTGCTACAGCAATTTTTCAACTTTCCTAAGGACACACTCAACCTTTCACTCTAGAATCTATCTACGGTATTTGGAAGCAGAGACAAAACCGATTCCCAGAGGTTAGAAGAATGTAAGAGCGGAATTTCAAGAAAGATTTTTGACTCTCAATAATGGATTTATGAAAAAACTGTTTGGTAACTTGTTATAAATTCCAACAATATAATAGTATTAGATTCTCAAGAATCAAACTCAAAAACTTAATCCAAACGAACCCTAAGTCTTTACTCTCTTTGGGTCGATTTGAATATCAATTCTAGGGAATCGATTTTCACTGAAATCTGATTTTAGATTGATTTCAGAGAATATTATTCTCAATTAGAATCGATATTAGGTATGAAGTGTTTGGGTGTAAATGATTTCACTTGAAGTCAAATTACATTTCAATCCCACCAAGTATTCGAGAGTTGTGTGTAACAACGTAATAACAAATTTGATTGAATATCTAAAATTGTTTACTACCAATTAACATATCGAGACAATAGTTACGAAATCACCAACTTGAAGTGAAAAATAAAAAAATTTCACATGCCCATATCATGAACAAACACATGTTAATAAAGTAATTAACCAAAAGCTCTTATACTATAATAATTAGAAGTTGCAAAAGTCAAAATAATTGGTGGTATGTTTGGTAAATATTTATATGTTGATGTGAGCAATATAAACATTTTTTTTCCAAAATCCACGAAGAGTACTATAAAATCAACTTTTCTTTTGATTGTGTAGCGGAGAGAACTGTGAGAGAACATTTTAAGGGTGAGAATCAGATTTTGGATTTCAAAATTGATTCTTTGGGTGATTATGTTTGGGTAAAACTTATTCTATTGACATATTATTAAGAATCTAGTTTGAGAATCAATACCCAAAACACCCTTAGTTTCTTACAAACGTTAGATTAACATTATGCAAAAATGAGCTAGTTATTAATAAGTCCATGAATCTATTTAGAAAAATCCATGAACTTGTGGAACAAGCTCACAAACTCAATTACATAATTTTTTTATAATTCAACCATTTAACCCACAAACCCACCCCGCCCAACCCCCCTCAAATGAGGTAGGTAATGGTAAAAATAAAAATTTAACAAGCCTCACTAGGGTGTAAACGAGCTGAGTCGAACAATTTTTCGAGCAACAAGTATTATCTTATATTATTACCAAATACAAAAAAATAAATATAAATGGAACAATAAAAATTTCGAACGAGCTATCGAGTCAAGCGTTATTTTTTTTTCGAGTTCGAGCGGTTTATTTTTCGAATCAAGTTTGAATTTTTTATATTTATTTTCAAGATCCTTCATTTTCAAGTTAAACTAAAATCGAACGTTTTTCGAGTCGAATTCGAGTTGAACTATCGAGCCGAACCAAAGTTGACAACCCTAAGCCTCACCCACCATTCTTACTCGCCAGATTTCGGCAGGCCGGATAGTGGTAGACCGAAACTCCACCCTCTCAAAAGAAGGCGTGAAAATCACGTGTTCAATCAATTCCCGACCAGATTTCTGTCGGAACGAACGAGTCTAATTTCGAACAAAAACAAACCCAACCCAAATTCCTACCAAATCAAATCTTCCTTCGACGACGAAACCCTCACTGTCTCTTAACGAAACCCTAACCAATATCCTCTCTCACTCCTTCGTCTCAACCCCACAACTCATATCCGCCGCCGCGACCACCGTCCTGCCCTCCGCCCCCACTTCCCGGTTCGATCTTTCTTCTTGGTTTGGGGAAAGTTTTGAATTTTTTCTCGTGTTTTTTTTTCATGATTATATGGACGGATTAGTTGTAGATGTAAGGTGTATGTGATCATAATTGTTTGTTGGACTTTCTTGTTTTTGTTTTTGATGGTGTACTTGAGCGATCTTTAACGAAGTTCAGTTATGGTCAGAATGCATTGTTTGTGTTTTTCTTAATGGCTCTCAAATAAATCAGTTGAGTGGTTTGTGGTTTAGCTGGTGATGCACTCAAGATTGTTGTATCCTTGTTTCTTTGGGCAGAGTCAAAGGATTAAAGTGAGATGTTAAAAAGGTGATTTGTAATTTCTAGAATTATGTTAACAAAGGGGCTAGTTATTTCTGCTGATTTTCGCATAAGTTATCCAGGTCTAGATGGCTCCATTAGATTGTAACTCAGTCATAAGGTCATTCCCTTCTACAATTGAAACAAATGTATTGATCTATGAGTTTTTATGGCATGTCGCTAAAGGAAGTTAGTATAATGTTATCAGTAAAAAAGGGTTAGGATAAAATTGGGAAATGAAGTGACTTCATAGATTTCTGGGAACGCATGTTCTCAATTTTCATAAAAAAATAGACTGGAGAAACCATATCCATCTTGGAGACCATAATTTTGGATTTCTTGTTTGACAACTCTTTCGAGAATTTTGAAATTCTTACGAATTTATTGGACACGTCTGACCATTGCAGGTACCTCGTACCAGTTAGTATGTAGTTGATGTTTGTCGAAAAGTCCTTAGGATGCCCTCATGTTAAAACATTTTCTTTTCACCTCTTGTAAAAAAAACATCTATTATTAAGGTATAACCTTTTTCCCAGGGGATTGTTAGTAGTGTTTTTTGTGCTATATGAATTGCTGTCCTGGTGGTCTTTGTATTATTTTCTTGGATTCTTTCTTCAATAAAGGGGATTTGTGCACTAGGGCTCAAGGAGAAAAGAAAAGATTTTCCCTTTGACCAACAACTTTCCTGGCGTTTGTGCCACACTGGGAAAACTAGACAACTTTGCCTTGCTTTCCATAGCACCAACATTTACAAACTTATTTGGTTGTCTATGTTTTGAATTTATTTTATTAATAAAAATTGTACTTTGTAAGTTTCTAATCAATTCCAATGATATGCACAAACAAGAGAAATTTGATTTCTACGAGATTCCGTTGATATGCACAAACAACAAAAAGTGGTCAAAAGGAAACTGGTTTCCGTTGGTTTTCACTTTCACTAATTATGTTTGACTACATGATCCACTTTCTATTGGTTTCCTGACTACAAGAGAATTTTTAAGTGTCTTATCTCAACTTATTTAGTAAACTTTTAACCCATATGTAAACTTGTTAAGCACTTAGGCATGTCAAAAACAAACACAACACAATAACACGACAAGATAGTATTGGGCATCCTTGTTTCCTTGTGCAGAGTCAGTTTTACAGTGAGATGTTAAAAAAACATGATTTGTAATTTCTAGAACTATGTGAGCAAAGGGGATCATTATTTCCTATTATTGCGTAACTTATCCAGATCTAGATAGCTCTGTTAGATTGTTACTTGGTCATAAGGTCATTCCTCTCCATTTTAGATCCTTTAAGCAAAGAAACCACCAATGGGTTGGCTTGTCAATTTCTGACACAACACGATTACACGAACACAACATGATATGTTGACACGATTTAGACACAGCTTTACACGGAATTTTGTGTGATTGAAATACTTTATTATGATTATTCGTGAAAATACAAATATAAAATAATTGCTACACGATTTGACATGAACACGACTGCTACACGGTATGTTGCTTTTTTTACACAAAACTGAGATAAACGGCGTTTGTTGGTAATCAATTGTTTTTTACTTGATAATGGTCAATGAAGATTTTAATTAAAAAGAAAAATATCAATATAACATGTCACTTAACTATTTTAAATCTATACATGATGAATCTTTTTCAATTTGTGATATACACAATAACACTAAATCTTAACACAACTACAGAACTGATAGTACACGAACACGACACAATTGACAGATCTAACAATGGGGGTCAAAATAATGTTGTTCGCATGAGTTGGAGATTTCATTTGGCTTAGTAAACTTTATGAGTTTAATTAATCATGTGTCGAAGTTTTCACTTATTTTAGGCGTAGAGAAGAGAAATTAAGACTAAGCACGTGCAAAAAAGATTATTATTTTGGAGATTAATTCAGTAAGTAAAAAAAAGTTGGAAGAAAATGAATGGAGGAAAAATGGAAAAATAAGTAATGGCTACAAAGATAAGCATAAGTAAAGGCTCATAATTTATGACAAAATGACAGCTTCCAAAATGTCATCTTGAAGTAGGATGATGTGTTAATTGTGATTGGGTTCTATGTTGTGTAGGACTTAGTGTGGCTTGTGTTTCTTATGTAGGCTTTATTTTGAAAATAATAAAAATTTAGAAGAGGTTTTGCTGAATTTTCATTGGAATTTAGGTATTTCTGAGATTTAAGAGTTTATCCTTCATATTCCTTAATTTTGTGAAGTATCAGGTGTGCCATCATTATGTTTTAGTGCTTATGTAGTTAAGTGACTCAAGGCAAATTGGAGCTATATAACTTATATACAATTTACTTGATATGGAATATGATTTGTATTGCCTCATAAAACCGTATTTCTCGGATCATATTTTACCTCTACAACTTTAGGTAATCTGAAATGTATCATAACTGGAAGTGTTCTTTAGATCAATTAACTAACTTGGTTTCCTTGTCTGTTCACATCATTTTCTCTATAGATTTTGAAAAGGTAGACCTTTCCTTCGATCTTGTGATCTGAGCTGAACAAACTCGAATAAAAGACAAGACAGCCATGGCTATGGATCAAGGAGCTAGAAGTCTGCCATTACTGAATGGGAAATCTGTACGGCTTGAATCTTCTACAACAACTGTTTCTCCTATATCACATCAGATTTCATCTTCACCACGTGGGCATTCGTTGCAGCTAGATTCATCTGCTATTTATGTAAATCCCGTGTCGCGGCATATGCCAGTGCCCAATGGGCGGCTCTCCTGGTCGGGACAATCTGGAGTACCTGTTGGTCTTGGTTCGCGAAATCTATCCATGAACACCCAGCTGCTACATGCAGAACCAGCTGTCTTATCCGCTGAAATGGATTCTCATCGAATGTCCATGGTAAACAAACCAGTGCAGATGGCGTACTCATCATATAAGTTCCAGGATATAGAGCATAATTCAATAAAGCCACACCAATCATTATCAGCACAGAGACAATTGGCTAAGAAGAAAATTGTGCCACAGTCTTCGACAATTCCAAATACGAGCACACATTTATTCTCAAAAAATAACCAAGCCTCCCATAGGGAGCCTTGGCCGAAGGTAATAAGTGCAATGCCCGTCAATATTGGAAGTCGGAAGATACCATCAAGCCCAAAAGAGTCAGGACAATTAGATCAGTCACAGAAGGTTCTAAAATCTACTTCTGT
The DNA here is from genome assembly GCA_963682175.1 of Triglochin maritima. Lineage (NCBI taxonomy): Eukaryota > Viridiplantae > Streptophyta > Magnoliopsida > Alismatales > Juncaginaceae > Triglochin > Triglochin maritima. The sequence continues at coordinate 32,590,491 of OY821779.1, forward strand.
TAATGGAGGACTGCAGAAGTCCTCTTCGATAAACAAACGTGGGACACAGCCAGAACCATCACCAAAAGCCTCAAGTGAATCCATTGAGTCTGTGAGATCAAAGATGAGGGAGTCTTTAGCTGCTTCATTAGCATTAGCATGTGAGGAAAAGAACAATTCTGACTTGGGTGTTAAAGATTCACCCTCTTTGGGTCGAAATACTAGAAAGGAAGAGGAACTTTGTTTACATGGAGGTGACAATAGCTCCATGCAAATGAATGATTCTTTATGTATTAGCACTGGATGTCATTCTGATAGTTTAAAATTGGGTAAACTAGATTCTAATAAGAATGATGAATTTAAAAATGCGCTCAGTGTTCCTTCTAGTAATGATCTCTTAGTTGATAGTCCTCAGTTACATAAATCAAATGAGGGTGATGCTACATGCAATGATATCCTTCTTGGTAAAGATGAGCTTTTGCAGGGGAATGGACTTTGCTGGATATCTGAGCCTGCTACAGTAATGGACGAGAAAAAGGAAAACAATTATTCCAAAAGACCAAGATTGTCAGATGTGAGTGAATCTGGAGATATCAATGCTCTCCCTCAAAGAAGTCCTCAAACATTGGCTCTACTAGTTGAAGTTGAGCTATTTAAGTTATTTGGAGGTGTTAATAAGAAGTACAAAGAGAAGGGAAGGTCCTTGATGTTCAATTTGAAGGACCCCAATAATCCAGAGCTACGGAAGCAGGTGTTATCTGGTGAAATTGCTCCTGAGCGTCTTTGCTCTATGACAGCAGAGGAACTTGCTTCAAAGGAGCTGTCGGAGTGGCGTATTGCAAAAGCTGAAGAATTTGCACAAATGATTGTTTTACCTGATGACCACATTGATCCGAGACGTTTGGTGAAGAAAACTCACAAAGGTGAAGTTCAGGTAGAAGTTGAACGTGATGACAGTGCATCTGTTGAGGTTGGACTGGTAACATCCTCATTGTCAGGAGTTTCTGCAGAACTTGATACAAATCGATCACAGATGCCTAAGTCCAGCAAGAGAAAGTCCCATGTTATTGCTAAATCTAATAAAAATAGGCCCTCTGAAGGGGGACCATCAAAAGTTCAAACTGATTCAGCAGATCAAACTTTTGCTGATAGTTTGGTTGATTTCCCTCATGAAAAGACTGATTTTATGGAGGATATCATTATGGACGAATTCAAGGATGACACATCCATGGAGCAAGTCCCTTCTCTTGATGAGTTCATGAAAGATTTGGATTCAGAACCTCCATTTAAGAATCTGGCAGTTGATATTGACGAGGATACTAATGTTTCTAGTGAAAAGACTCCCGATGCATTAGAACTGCGTTCCAAGTACAATGCTGAATTTAATGGTTTGGAATCCAAGCCGGATCCTGTAGAACACTTGGGCACCTATGCTGAACCAGAGAAAGCTGAAATGAAGCATAACTCTGCATCGATACGTTCACTGGAGCATGTGGATACTGATGCAAAGGACTCAATTGACGCTGTCACGAGTAACTCCAGTAAAATCGATATAGTACGAAAAGGCCCAGAAGGTATCTCAAAAAATGCTGCGATTGACATGGGTTTGGATGCACAAACAGTTTCTGATAGTTGTACCACTGAAGATTCATGGGTGGGAGTAATTCAATTAAACATATCTTCGTTGGTTACCATCAATGGTTCCTATAAGAGGTTTGTCTTTTTCAACTCATTAGTGTTTGCAAATTCTATTTTGTATTAAAATTTCTGTATCTGTATTTTGCTTGTTTTATCTAAAGTTTTGCACTGTCTTATATGTGATATTCACAGTCTTATATGTGATGTTCACTACACAGTACACTAGCATGAGAATCTTTTGGATATTAGGAACTTTGGTGTATTGTTTGTAAAATTATCTTTGGTTTGTCTCTGCTAAAGATTCAATGCCTATTTTGTTCTTCAATGAAACCATACTCATCGTGATGTCGCCCTGGTAGTATTGTTCTTTGTGCAGTATAATTGCTTCCAATTACATTATATAAATAAAGCATTCACGTTTATGGCCTGTGGACCAACTTTACCTTGGTTCTCGAAGTTGCTGGTTTGATACTGCACTTGGCAGTGGGCTAAGTCTTTGTTTCTGTGGTTTTCTATTGTTTTACGCAAGCTAATTAATGTTCTTTTTGTGTGTGTGTGTGTGTGTTGAAATTCTGACAGTTCTTTCATCATACAAAGCTATCGTTTTCTTTTATTGCACGTAGTTCTTGCTGATGCCTTTCATTTGCAGTGGTGAACAAACATCTACTAGAGACTGGCCAGGTCTGATTGAGATCAAGGGAAGAGTTAAGCTGGATGCCTTTGAGAAGTTCCTTCAACAACTCCCATTGTCCCGGAGCCGAGCAGTCATGGTATACGTTGTGTGACTATAAAGCATTTACAATTATTTAAGTATCAATAAATCTAACACCAGCAGAACTTTCATAGTTGATTGGTTTGGTGTTCATAGCAACTAATACGACAGTACTCCCAAATAGTGTCGTGTTTAACCAACAAACTAGAAGATGAAGTGATTCTAGAGGTTTTAAAATTCTCATGGTTCCACTATTAAGCATAATGACTACTAGTCGAAGAAAAATAAGAATTATGAGATGTTCCTGATTAGTATTAATGCTTGTGATGATTGCTGGTTGTGATGTCTATTGGATTTGCGTGTGTGTGGTGAGGGGGCTTACTGTTTTAATAATTTTGGGATGTATAGAATCGTGTTAGGGATCCCACTCTTTATCCCACAGTCCATGGGCTATTATTCATGTCTTATGTTTTGCTTTGCTGGGGTTTTTCTCTGCCACACTTTTCTTTCTTTCCTTTTTCGGGTTTTTGTCATCCTTTTGTCAATCTCTACTGCTGATAAAAATGGAATCATAAGACGCTTCAGTTAGCTACATTAATGTGGATAATCCAACTCAGCATTACATGTTTAAATAAAAGGGAAGATCAGTTAGATGCCAGGTTTAGTATCCATTTTTGATTTAGATGATCCTCTGTTAATTTCCTTCTGTGTCCTTTCTGAAGTAGAAACCTGTATTTAACTACCTTTAATATCATTTTTTGTAGGCAAATAATTGAAAGTATGGTCAGTTGTTGTTTACAAGTTACATAAATAAGATTGAATGTTGTTTGAGTTTCGAAATTGGTGTTGATTGGTTTTATTTCAAGTCACTAACCTTTAGGGATGTAATTAAGAATCAAGGTTGGCTTCTTCAAAGCGAACATAGTTTCAAATGCTGAAACTTCATTTGTTTTTTTTTTGTCTTGAGGAATGCTATATTATCGTTGTAATCCCATTTTGCGAGTACAACAAATTCGTCAATGTCACTAGGGTTTTTAGCAGAAAATCTCAGTTTAACAATAAACTTGTCATACCATGTATGTCTGCGGAGTTAATGAATGGATCCTCTTAAGTGCATATATTATAGGCTTTCTTAAGATATAGTTTTGAGTTGAAGCATCGTATTGCCAAATGTATTCTTTTACTAATCTTTAGTTTATAACTGAACTTGCTATTGTAGATTTTCCAATTCTGCTGGAAGGAGGGATCTTCAGAGGCTGGACGCATTAACCTTTCTGAGGTTTGCTTCTACTTACATGTATGTATCTGTTAATTGTTCATGATGTAATTATCTTATTATATCTGGTTGTTCCTGTTGCAGACACTTGAGTCATACATCACAGATGAACGAGTTGGGTATGCAGTGCCTACACCGAGCGTGGAAATCTACTTTTGCCCACCCCATACAAAAACTACTGAAATTCTTTTAAAGCAACTCCCTAAGGAGCACGAGGAGACTCTCATGACCTGTAGTGATGGTTTCATTGGTGTAGTTTTGTGGAGGAGGTCCCAATCAGACTCCACAATATCAACAAAATCGTCCTTAGAACCCAAACACAAATCTAAAAAACGTCACTACTCCAAAATGAATTTTGCTTCCACAGGTTCCGTTTCTATACATAAGAATAAACCTTCTGAGGATGATCTCACAGACGATGTACCTCCTGGCTTCGGCCCCACTAGGGATGATGATCTTCCCGAATTTGATTTTAGTCGCAACAATTCGCAGTCTCTGACAAACAGTAGCAATCCTCATTCACGAACTTCAGCTCGACCAGCTGAACAGATGAGGCATTTGATAAACAAGTATGGTAGTGATGAAGGCCGAAATAGTTCCAGAGTAAGAGATGACTCGTGGAAGGATGATGACGATGATGATATTCCTGAGTGGCAGCCCAATAGAGATAGTTACTCTCATCAACAACCTCCTGTGCTTCCACAGGCTCTTGTTTATCAGCAACAAGCTATGCAACCTCAGCTACCTACTCAGAATTTACTGCCATCCTCGCAACCATCAACACTTCACACATCAATTATTCAACATCAACTTGTACCCCTCGCAGCACCGATGTCTGTGTCACCACAGCCTCATCAAACTCAGATTGGTTTAGTTCAGGGCGTGCAAAATGTTCATCCAGGTTGGCAGAAGCCGGGTCAGTGGTGGGCTCCAGCACCGGTCCCTGTGAACGTTGGATTTCCGGCTATTGGAATGGTTCAGCCGTACAATTACAGCAGTCAGGCAATGGGAATGCCTAGTGTTGTTGAGTATGATATTCAGGAAAATGTGGAACGGAGAAACAATGTTCACATGATGTGAAATGAAAGTATTTTGTTTGGGTTTTTTAGCCTTATTACGCTTTGTTTACTTTTTTGTTATCATTTTTGTGTACATGTACCGTGCATAATATGCTAACATGGAATACATGATGGAGACATGATGGTTTGTGTACTGAAGTAAATGATTACAGCAGAAGTACATGAATACGGCGAACTTATATGATTGTTCACATGTAGTTGCATCTTCTTTTGTTAGAATAGAAGTAAAAATATTCCGGCCTTCTTAACGAGGACGTGCATTTTTGTGAAGTGATGTTCGGTTGCTCTTTTTTGTCAGGTAGCATAATTTACATCATTTGTCCTGATACTCCATCAGTCTGGCCATGAACGTGATTTTTATGAAAAAATGTTTTTAATTTAAGTGAGATAATTCAGCATTTAGGTGTCTGTAAGTAATGAAAAATCTTTTAAGTTATTCATTATGTACGTCTAAAAGACAATCTTATTTCTGTAGTTCCTCTTGTTGATCTTGGGATTAACTTTTGTTAGACATAAGCAGATCCAGGAAGGAATTTTCATAGAAGACTTCTTTTACTTCAGCTGTGTTTGAGCTGACACAAGGAATTTTCAATACAAAAATCTATGGTTATAGGCATGTCTATTGCAGTTCAACAAAAGAAATTTGTTTCTCATGGGCATAGATGCTAAAGATAAACCAATGCTGCCCATCAAGTTGTAATCCTTGAAACCTCAATTATAAATACACACCCTCTCATCACATTTGTGATAACGTTTCCTATGTGATTTTGTTGTTCAATAATCGAACGCAAATGTACCTGGCACCGTCCATGGGTCCACGCATATTAGCGTGACTTGCCAAAATTTATTCCGAGTCGCTTCCATGATAATACTTCTACCTTATTTCCTTTTATCTTTATTTTAGACGTCCGTACAGCATGATCAGAGAATCCCAATTAGGAGTGTAAGCGGGGTGGGGCGGGTTTTTGGTCCACTGCTACTCGCCCCGCCTAAGGTTGGACTAGGTGATGCGGGACGGTTTTGGCGGGTTTTTAAAAAAAAATTGATTTTTCCTAAGAAAAATAAAAGAATATCAAGACTTGAGAAATAATAACCACTCATTGTATTTTTTGGAAAATTGGATGTGTGGTGATTAAAAAATTAGACATTTGGTGGGTGTTGAATAATGACTTGGTACGGTGGGCTGATGGTTATGGGTAAAATCGAAACATTAAAATGATTTTGGTATATAAAAATTAATAATATATTTGATTAGGCGGGTTGCGGGTTATGCGGGGCAGGTTGCAAGACAACCGCAAGCTGCCCTGCTTATTAGGCGGGTTATGCGGGTGGCGGTTTATCAGGTTGGCAGGTAACATTTTTTGTCTGCTAGCCGCTTTAAGCGGAGCGGATTGCGGGTAAAATCCTACTCATTTATGGCCCTAATCCCAACAAAGTTCAACGTATATCCAACACGATTTGCTACCGATCAAAGGATATAACATAACTTTTTAGGGAACGTCTTTCAGAAAATCTCGATGATAATCACAACATAACTTTAAGGGTTTTACAAATGGAAAATTTGACTTTCTATGCTCAAAGTTCCACAATCTTTAAGAAAAAACTCACTTTCACATCCTCTCAAAAATATGCTTATCTTTCCACTTCTCCCCAAAATACCCTTGCCTAAATCGTAGAACCATTCCCCTCTCTTTCCCTTTTCCTTTTAAATAAGCAAATTGTGTCTCTTTCTGTCGAACAGTTGCAAATCACCCTCGTGCATTCGTTTTGTCTATTAGTTCTCTCTCTCTCATTCGCACATCCCTTGTCTCTCGTACTTGATCAGTCATTCCAGCTCAGCTGCGTACCCTGCCAAACAACTCCTACTTCGAATACAATGACGAAGGTCGATTTTACGGCACGATTTGTAGCCCTTTTCTTTTTTCTTCTTGATATAATTTTATAAGATTTTGTTATGGTTTCTATCAAAAATGTAGTTGATTTGTCACTTGGGTATTCATCTGAGTTTTGTCGTCATGGTTGGAAGTGGAACCGTTCTGTGTTTCCGACTATACTCGATAGATTCGATCATAATTCGATTGTAACTCGATAGGTTGGTGTCGATGGATATCAGATTGTCTTTGCTTTCTCCTCGATTGGTTCCATAGATGCTTGTGAGCTTGATATCGGCTCGACATGAGCTCGATATGACTGTGTAGAACTGCAAACATGATTGGTTTGACTGTGAAGAACTGATTTCTCGATGAGCTCGATATTAGCTCGTTTTCAATTTCCTCCTGTTTATTAAGTGGTTGTTATTTGTTTTTTTTCAAATGACAGTTAATATTTCCAACTAAGGATCATTTCCCTAGCCATGTGACGTATAGGGGCAGTAAGACTATGAATGACATAAAAGAGAAGTTCCGGAAGCACGACTTGCTGGAAAGGGCAAAGGAATCACCGTTCAAGCAATATTTTGAGGCGGATGAATTACAGTTCTTCAATGTTATTGTCCATCAGTTACTGTTACACAAGACCCACAGTGGTAGAGATAGAGGTTCATTTCTTGTTTGGCACTAAGCCCTGCAGATTCAGTAAATATGAGTTTGCACTGATCACAGGTTTGAACTTCAATACTGTATCATCCAAGGCTGAGTTGCAGGAGCACTATACGAGTGACCGATTTATTAAGGAATATTTCAATGGAGAGCCCAAAATTCAGATAGGTACGTTGGAGGCGGCATTCAAAAACTGTACAGATGCCGACGACATCTTCAAGTTGGGGTTATGCCTCCTGATTGAGGTGTTCTATATGCTCGAGAGGGCAAGCTATCCGTATGGACAGATATGGTCAAGATGGTGGAGGACCTGGACTACTTTTTCGAGTATCCATGGGAGAAGTCGGCTTACCAGAAGCTGCTAACATCATGTAAAAAACATGAATAAGTAGAAAGAATTGTATGAGAGGAAGGAAGAAAGGGGCCAACAAAAAGAGACCAAATACAATATATACGGTTATGCCCCGACGTTATAGTATTGGGCATATGAGGTCATTCAGCAGTTCGCCTCCCCATACGTTGTGAATCGTGGAAATCGGTTCCCTAGGATCCTCAATTGGATGAGCAATGACAAAAACGTCCCGCAGAAGGCTGAGGTTTCACGAATGTTTTCTTCCAAAAGAAACGTAAGTTCGTCTTTATTGTTGTTAAATCATGTTTTTTAGCTACTGGAGTACTTATGTTGCTTGATTGTCTCGATAGGAGTTCGACAAACCTTGATAGTTAAGATGTGTTGTTAGTTACGAGACTATTAAGTTTTTTGATGGGTTTGATAGGAGTTCAATATGAACCCGATCGTCATTATTTGTTTTAATATTATCGTTTGCTTAGTTTGTTTTAAATTGGTTCGATGGGATCGTCAATATTAACTCGATATTAATTGTTTTGTTTGATAGGAACTCAATATCAACTAGATTTGTTCTTAGTTACTGAACCTAACATCATGTTTTATATTCCTTGCAGTTGATCGTGTACACTTTTTTGGCACCCCGTGCATGCGAGGCTGAATATTACAACAACCTTGCAGAGGGTGATGACCCCCTACCACCCGGGTTCGAGGAGGATGTTGATGAGGGTGTTGATGCAGTTGCCGAGAGATTGGCCAAGGCCGCCAATGAGACGAATTTTTTTGCAGATGATGCCTTAGAGGAGGAAACGACTATTCCTACCTCAACTGCATCCACGACCTCATCCCAGCCAGCCACCCCAACCCTGGCTGAGGTCGTATCCCATGCTTACCATCTTCTAGTGGAAAGGTTGGAGAGGGTGGAATTAACGCAATCGTCGATGGAAGTGACCGAACTCTCGATCGAAGCAAAACAACTATCGATGGAAAGACAACTGAACAACGTCGTGGAGAAGCAACATGCCACACTAGAGCAGATGGCTAAGATGGTGGCTTTGTTAGAAGCCCCTCCGAGACCACCAATCGACGATAATCAGTTGGTCACGATGGAAGCAAAGCAACTATTGATGGAAAGTTAACTGAAGAGCCTCATACAGAATCAGTATTTCCATAATGGACCAGATGTTGAAGATGATGGCCTTCAATTGACGAGAATGAGTTGGCTAAGATCGTGTCTTTGATAGAGGAATGTTTGAGACCACCATCTGATGAGAATCAATCGTCCGGCGATGAAGACATACTACCTGACGATTACCTACCTGAAGTAGATCCGTCCACCCCATCAAGGAATAGACGTATGCCAAAACATTTTGTCGATGTCTACACCGACCTGACCAAGAAACCGTGGCCTTCAGACCAAGTTGACGAGCCTTTAGTTCTCGACCCTTTGAAGAAGTCGGACCCTAAACAATTGAAGACACTCAGATTGTAACGCCCCCGATCTCGCGGGTACGCACACTGGGAAAGGAACACTAGTGTCGCGATCAGAGACCTCCGCGACGACCGAAGGAGTTACAAAAGACAGACCAACAACGACTCGATAAAAGGAAACAGACATACATGGATAGACGATAAGGGTATAAAACTGAACCAAATGATTATCCATGTATACATAGATGATCCAATTACAATACATCGAGTTTCAAAGGAAATACAATGACATAAGCGGAAGCAAAAGATAACTGAAGAATAGGGTCGACGCGTCCCTCGTGTACAGAATCCTCGGAACTCGTCCAGTCTGCCCTGTGGAACCTAAGTACCTGCAAGCACCGCATTTAACAATGCGTGAGTTTTCAATTAAGAAAACCCAGTATGCCCCCGCCAATGCAATAAATGAAAGGTAGCATGAAATTAAATAAGGCAGGCATCAGAAACAGAACAGAACAGAAAGCATCAAATGCAACAGAAGGCCACGACTACACAAGCCGTGCTGGTCGGGCGCACCCGAATCGTTCCTCCATAGGAACCAGAACACCAGCCTCGCTGGTCAGAGGCGGTCACTCGTCAGTGACCCACCGCTCGGCACAAAGCGGTGCGCCGGATAAGCGTCCCAATCCACGGAAATAAACCTACATGGTGTCATCGCGAACTTGGGAACACCTACCCTGAGACAGAATGGCAGCGCGCATGCCCAGGACTTATCTTAGGCCTGGCCCCCCATAGGGGTCTTAATCGAGTGGCCTCTGAAGCTAGAGGACCCACCCGTGGCCCGTCGGCCCAGAAAACAGAACGTGCCCAGAATTACTCCATCAGATTAGATGCAATGCAACTACTCAAGTATCTATAGTCTAGTGCAACTAAATTATTCAGAATGAGTTCAAAGGAGAACATGTAATTAACTCCCTCAAGCTCTAAGCAAAACAGAATGTTAATCCAGCCATATCACACCAAATTCAACAACAAGAATCATGGTTGTTTCCTAAATTCAACAAGCACCAAAGAAATCCGGAAATAAGACATGTGATAAGCATTCCATAATACATATAGCCACTAAAATAAAGCATGCAAGTTGAACACCAATCAGCTAATAAATCCGGATCCCCTAGTGTTGAATCCAGCAAGTATTTAACATGATATCATGACACATCTTAGAAGTAGACAAATCAGGAAATAAGTAAGGTAACCAGCAACAAAGTAAGCTAATATTATCCGTCAACCTTACAGCACATGAATTAGGAAACAAACGCGTAGCCAACCATCTACCCAACGTCCTAACCATGCAAACCAGCCACCTAATGATATACAAACCAGACACTATTTGACATCCGAACCATGCTACATCTAACATAAACAATTAAGGAAATAAATCATGTAAGAAGTAGTTACCTAATCTATGATTATTTGTCAAATAAACAACACATGAATTTGGAAATAATTGTGTAACCAGTAGCTACCTAATATATGGTTATGCGTCAACTTATTAGCACAAGATTTAGGAAACACAAATGTAGCCAGCAATTACCTAATACACGAGCATGTAAGATATAACAACAAGTCCGGTCATGGAAGTTTCCTAATACCAACAACGACATGATGAATGAATATGCAATGTCATGATAACGACCAGCCATGAACTTTCCTATATTCAACAACCTATTAGTGCATGAAATAAGTGGCTTAAGATCAGGACACAAATCAGGAAGTACCCTTCTATCCAGCAACTAAAGATATCCGAAACATTGATTATGCAAAGTTTTTGGTAACAATCCAACCTGTGGTCTATTGATTTCCAGCACCCATTAAGGTATGAATTTTTCGGCTTAAACCAACACTAACATCAGGAAATAACTCATATGTCCAGCAACCTAAGATGTCTAGATATCCGGAACTAGATGATTGTGATTATGCAAAATCCTGGAAGCAAACCGGGTCATGAAACTTTCCTAATTTCAGCAACCTAATGATGCATGACCTATGGCATCTAATATCAACCAACTTAAGAATTAATCATGTAACTAGCAAATAAAGATGTGCAATATGCGATAACATAACCAAACTAATTGTGAGGGTCATGTGAATCCCGAATTCATTCCGAGAATATGAGGCTCACCTTCTAAGGCAATTCAAGATGACATGATTTGGTAAATAGCTACTGATTAGGGCATAACATGGCATACGAATTTTGCGACGATATGTGCAAATCTCTTTTACGTAAGAACATGAACCACCCAAGAAAATGCAATCAAAATCAGTAACACATCTAGGAAAACCGGTCACAACATAAATCGATCACATGAAACCCTAGATAAGTTAGGTTGGAAAACGCATGAATATATTGCAGAAATCCTACATGGCATGCTCCCCACGACATCCTCCTCCTTCCCCCTTGATTGGTCCAGCAAACCCCCGAGGAGAGTTGTGAGAAAGGTGCCACAACCGGAAGAGCATTCCAGCCACCCGCCGGAACTAGGGTTGCACCGCAACCTTCCACCCGTGCACCGTTCAACACGTCCCAACCCCAACATCACACCCGACCCAGCAGCCTTCTCTACCCACCATGCATCCTAAAGCTAACAGAGAGAGGCATACCTGAAGAGAGGAGAGGCTGAGCTACACCGGATGCACCAAGATTTCCCCTTAGCAGTACGCAAGAAGCACCTCCGGATCTCTTCTTCCAAGCTGCTGGATCACCAAGGGAATTTCGGTGGCTGAGGGTGGAGAAAAAGGTCTAGGGGAAGTCGGCTGGGAGGTGGGCTTATAAAGGTGCAAGATGAGAAGAGCAACTAGCAAAAAGGCAAGAGATAATTTTGCTTTGATGGCCAATCAGCACTTTCCTTAATGCAATCAAATCACATGCTAGCAAGATCTCCTTTCTATATTTCGGATTTGGTAAGGCCAGCCCCACAACAACCCAATCTCACCAACACGTCTCAAGCAACTAAATAAATCCGCACACCAGGTTTAAGCACCCGATAAACCCGGTTAAGTCTAACGAATGCAACCGCGCCCGACGGTTAAATTCGCCCAAAAAGGAAACTTTTACCAAACCAACATAACCTCAAAACATAGACAATAAAACACATAAAAGGATTAATAAAACCAAAAACATAGTGGCAGGAGAGCGGGTCTTACACAGATGGTGGGTTTTAAGGTTGATCCCCGATGAGAAACATGTATCGGTGAAGACGGGGAATGACGGACCAACGTGGTTCTTGGGGATGAAGTGTCATAGATTTTGGATCGGCGACGATGCAAGTATTTCAAATAATTCAAATTTCAATAATGCATATGTGTAATTTGATAGGGTGGAATGAAGCTCGATAATGTACATGTGACCTTGATAGGTCTACAACGCCGATTAAAATCAATTGAGTTCGATGAGGACTCAATTAACTTGATAATTTAGAATTTTTTGTCTATTTTTCCGAGTTGTTTTGTTTGCTTGATGGGTTCGATTGTCTCGATATACCCTTGATGAATACTAGACAAGCTTTGCATGAACAATTTTGAATCTAGTATTTTTGACTTTCTACGTGCTGATGTTTTTGTAGCATGTTGATGAGACGCAAGATCTATTGAGGAGGCATATTTCCATATTCACAGGTCAATAGCGCTAGAAGGCTACGGTTATGGACTCTTTTTTCAGTGACTTGGTTCCATCCCAGGATGCACAATACGTTGCTAGTCCAAGTAAGTTCACTTGGGAGCCTTCATGTCTGCAGTTTCTGACTGGAATTGAGGATCAACTGATGGCTTCTTGGAAGGAAATGGAGTGTGTGCATTGGTACCAGAGCTACATGCAACAACATTGGTTTGCAGTTGAGCTGTCAATAAAAGACTAGAAGCTTACGATCATCGATGACGATCATACGATCATTCAGCTTAAAGAGCGGGAAAGTATAATGAGGCCTTGGTGTCGTACCCTTCCCTTACTGATGAAGGCTTTCAAACTTTTCAAGGAGCACCCGAAGCTGAAGTCCTCAAAAGGATGCTAGCCACTGGAGTTGAAATGACACCGTCTGGGAAAGGAGGAGGTCCCCCAAACCCGGACCAGGTCAGATCACTTTAGTTGTTTTCAACTCGGTTGAATCCCATATGTTTACGGATAATAAGGTTAACTTTGCAAATTATACGCCATCAAGTATGTAGAGCATTGCCTAGCGAATCTTCCCCTCGACATCGTAACAGACGAAAACATGCAAACCTTCAGAGACAAATGGTCTGTCGACCTGTTCTACCAGAATGTTAGACATTGATTTCGAACAATTATGTGTTTTGTATTTTATTTTATATAACAATTGTCAGTCGTGTTTTCCAACTCCTGTTGTATCGGTTTCCAGGAGCATTTCGACACCAAGAAGTAGTGGACGTATATGCCACAATGACATATAAAAGCATCGAGGATGATCCTATTCAGTCCAATCATCCTCGTTGGCATCTTGTAACAATGTCAGACAAAAGCATCGAGCACTGTTGACCTTAGATAGCTCTCGATGACGGTTGAGAAAATATTGCTCCCTATCGAGTACAAGGCCAGAGCATATACAAACGAAATGAACTTCAAAAGAAAATGCCCATCGAGCACTTTACGAGCAGTAGTCGAGCACTTGTTGGTGAACTTGATTGAGCAATAGTCTATCGCCCTCGATCAACTAGAACAATAAAAAGAGGATAAGGAACTCAAAGTTACATGATAACGGCAATCGAGTAAAATATACCGTTCATCGAACACTATCGAGTGCATCTTTAAAACAGATTAAACCAATACCTCTATAGTCTGACTTTACATCCCCTACTATTGTGTCCACTTCCACCACATCTACTGCACCTGCCCGATTTGACCATAACTTCCCCTAGAGATGGTAGACGTTTTCTCTTTATCCTTCATCATTTTATCTTCTTTAGTCGACCAATTGGATTTATTTCAACAGACACCTTCACAACCATATTTTTTATGTCATCAGGAGTAGTCCAATCATCCTCGTTGCCACAAGGATAAATTGTTTTTTTATATGTCAACCTTCACGACTCGTTTGCGTAAAATGGGGAACACAATGTGTACATATTGACCCCACGATCAAGCGCTGCAGCAACCGCATGAACACAAGGTATTCCAATAATTTGAAACATGCTACAAGAACACTCGTTTGTCATCAAATTAACCTCATCGTCGTCATTCCGACCTACCACATGAAATTCAAACTGATTAAGCTTGTGGACTTTCAAGAACCATGCTTTGTTAGCTATTCCAGTTATATCACGCTACATAAGAGGTGACAATTTGGTTGTGCTCGCCTCGGTAACTGTTCGTCGTTCACAAAATCAGGTTTGGAGTGTGAACTGAATGTACTCCACAAAAGTCGTGACTGACCATGTCCAGGCCTCGGTTTTGTTGTTCAGGCTTTCATCGTAATTGTTTGTCATTACATTATTATCGTTTCCCGAGAAAGTAAGAACGAGCCCACTTATCGAAATCAATGTCTTCAAGATAGGCTACTAGGGAAGAATCAATTTCTTTTATCGTGGAAAAGTGCTGGTGGAAATCTGACTTCCGGAATGCGTATGCCGCACATCACATCTTTTCATGATAGTGGTTCATCTTGAACTTTACAATTACATTCATACAGAACTGATGGTAGCATGCACCGTGATGGGCATATAGAAATACCATCTCCACAGCATGAACAATGCTAGCATGCATGTCCCATATAAAAGCTAAGTTCTCAACATCCCCAATGACTTCCTTCAATTTATTCATGAAATAGGTCCAAGAGTTGTGATTCTCGCTGTCCACTAGTGCAAACCCAATAGGAAACAAGTGGCCGTCTACATCCAATGCAATGACACATAACATGTGCCCACCGTATCTGGTTTTCAAGAATGTGTCATCGACAAATATCACAGGACGACATCATCTAAATCCCCTTCTTGAAGCTTCAAGAGAGAAGAAGCAATATAGGAAGTGTCCATCTTCTGTGAGAAAATAAGTGATTGTTCCTGGATTCTTTTGCTCCAACATGTATAGGTACGCATGTAACTTTTAATAAGATTCCTCATACGTAAGTGCCTTCTCTCTACATCTCTTTGCTTTTTTGTAACTCATATTTATGACATATTGTTCCTTCATATCCTCCCTTATGTTTTTGGCCAAGTAGGTAGTTTCATCACTGACATATTTGTTTTTGATGATGTGGCCAACTACCCAAGGTGCGACTTGGCGGTGGTCTTTCTGTCTGAGTTCCAATGTGTAATTATGTACATTATGGACGACAATAAGCTCAAACAAGAGTGACTGTAATTGTTCTTGGTCCTCAATCTCCAACCACAATTAGGATCATTGCAAGTGATATACCACACCCTTTTACCAGACTTCATTAAAAACTCAAAATTATTCTTAAAATTGCAAAGAGAGCAGCTTTGGTTTTCAATTCAACCTTGCTTTCAAAAGTCTTGCCAATGTGGAATTCAAAAGATGATTTGCATGCTAGAATCCAATATATCTTCTCTTGTTAACATTGGAGCAGTTCATCTTCTGTGGTCTTTTAATGAAAATAATTGAGAACTCCTTCTTTTGTTATTTCTTGTTCTACTTGGAAGATTGTTGCTTGTCCCAGGTTTTAGGCTTTCTGGAGTTTTGGGTTGTGGGTGTATTTTTGTTGGGTGTTGTGAGTATAGGAGTGACAAATCTTCACTTAAGTTCACATGGGGTTCATACTCATTCAATTGGTGGGGCGACATCAACTTCAGGAAAAACTATTTGGGGATCTGTTTGGGGAACAAAAGTCCCAACCAAACTCCTAACTTTGTTATTAAAGTTTGAATAAGGTTGGGATTCTACAGGTGCATTCTTCTTTACCGGGGTCACCTATAAAGGAATCCTGCCATTTAATATTTCAGAGGCGAAGAAACAGACGTCAGAATAGTTTGTAATTTCAACAGGTCTAAGTGGCTCGCCATGTGTTTTGTAAGGAGCCTCCAGTGTGAGCTCATACTTCAATTTATCAACTTCAAACGTCTCATACAAAATTTCAAGTAGTTGCAGGTACGTTACATCCTTTTTCTATCATTATCGCTTTACTCTTGTCATTCTTGAAAACCCACTCTCTACTGTCCATTTCCCAAACACCATCGTACGCAGCCAATACGTTAACAGATGAAGCTGATGACAGAAGGAGAAAAGGGTCAAAACAGCGGAAACATGAATAAAAAGTGTAACCTATCGAGTGTAAATCAAACACATTTGGAGTTCAATTGAAGTAAAATTAATGAGCATACACTTTGACCCACACTACCTACAATGTAACATCGAACTCTATCGAACTCTAAACACATAGCTCTATCAAGTTTCAATCGCACACATACGGAGTTCAATCAAAGTAAAACTATTAACCTGCACTGTCTATCGGGTATCGCCGAGCAACATCGACCACTATCGAACTATAACTCAAATAAAAATGGCGAGCCTATCGCGTACCGTTGAGTACCATCGACATCATTAAATTCTCATTCATCGACCGATATCGAGCAAAATCGATCACAATTATGTAAAGGATTGATGAACCCTAATTCTAACCAAATTAACTTAATCTCTACTTGTTTAATCAAAGATGCAACGGAATAAACACACAAAAGCAAGCAAAGAAAATATTGCAAACCACAGTGGCACCGGAAGATTTTTATAGAGGTTCGGCTTCCCACCTACTTACTCTCTTGCAAGCTCCGCTCGATCTCCCTCAAGCTCCGCCTACGTCTTCACTATCAATCTTGTTTCGGGTCAAGATTAAGCTTTTTACACAACAAGCTCCGCGAATAATCCTCGCTCGCTTGATTTCTTCCTCTCACAACCCGAGAGGGAACACTTCGGGCTTTCACCAAAATTCTTGCTTCTTTGAACAACAATGTGAGTGGAACACACTCTCTAACTTGAGAACACTTTGAGTGAGGTTTAGGCTTGAACAATATATGTTTGAGGAATTTGAAAGCTTGGAAGTATCTCTTAGATGTATTCGACATTTTTGAGTGTAAGAGTCGTTAAATTGTGTCTTGGTAACATCTATTTATAAGCTCCTAAGGGGTTATAACCGTTGGGATTAATAAGGTAAAAATTATGTAAGAAACACAAAACAAAAAAGCACAGGGCACAATTCTGGGCAAGTTCGGTCGACCAAATCAGGTCTAACGGTCAACAGGAGGGCTATCCAGAAATGAGTCCAGCACAGTCCAAAAATGAAGCGGTCGACCAAGCAGGGAATGGTCGAACGAAAACTGGTTATAACTTAAGCTCACTTAAGTTAACGGTCGAACAAAAAGATTGATTCGGTCGACCGAAAACTAACAGGCTCTATGGGGTTGTCAAAACGTTTATGTTCGGTCGACCAACGTTAGGTCCACGGTCGACCATTGGTCACTTGTATTTTTGGGGTATGGATGAAAATGTAAATAGGGTCATTGGTATAATATGACAAGTCTAATGGTCAAATGGCATGTGTAGACAGTCGTCCGAAAAGGTCACAGTGGACTGGTCAAGCTGTTTAAATCACTCTAGGATAATAGATCATTCAGTTGAATGGAGGTGGTTCGGTTGACCGAATTTGCACACGCAGTTCTGGTTTGGGTTTAGTGATTTTTGGTCTAAGTTTGGGTGACCTATTAAAGTCCAATTGATCTGAGATTTTGTGTGTAACTTCTATAAGGAACCTAGTGTCTATGTGAATGGATTTTAACTCTTGTATGTGTTGGCTTTTTGGCCTTAATCTATGTTTTGATGATTTAGTCAACCTAATCTTAATTGCGATCGTGTAGAGTAGCACACATGTTACATTGCATATATATTACTTTGTGCTAACCTCTACAGGTGATCAAGACTCAAGGAAGAAAAGAAATCAAGTCAAGACATGTAATCAAGCTTATTTGAAGACATGTATTTTGTATTTCTTTAAGTCTTAGCAACTTTGTGTAATTGAGCATACTTGAACTAAAAACTACTCAAACACACTACGTTCCCTATAGAAGTCACAGACAAAATTTCACATAATTTGGACTTCAATAGATCACCCAAACTTAGACCGGAAAACACTAAACCTGAACCCAAACTGTCTGCCCACATTCGGTCGATCGAGTCATCAATTAATCTGTTAGTGTTTAATTGCTTATGTTCGGTCGACCGTTCAGACCTTTTCGGTCGACCGAGTACCAATTATTTTCCGACCGTTTGTTTTGTCGTATATACCCAACGGTCATATTCGTATTAACCAAAAATACCCCAAATAGATTTCTTGTATCGGTCGACCGAGGATCTTGTTTGGTCGGCCGAATATCTGTCTCTTGACAAACCCGAATCTCCTGTTGTAATTCGGTCGACCGTTAGACCTTTGTTCGGTCGACCGAATAGAACATTATTTGTCAACCCCAAAGTGCCTGGTGTGTTTTGGTCGACCGAACCCTATTCGGTGTTCGACCGATCACTTAACTGTACCTAAGTCTTAGCGTTGGGCGGTCGACCGTTTCTTAACCGGTTGACCAAACTGAGTTCAAAACTATCTAACGGTCGACCGTTCAGCCTGATCCGGTCGACCGAACTCATCCAGAATTGGGTCCTACGAGTTTCTGTTTTGTGTATCTTACACCAACTTATACCCAATCAACCCCAACGACTATATTCTCTCTAATGCTTATAAATAGAGTTGTAAAACACATTTTAACACAACTCTCCCACTACTATTTGTCCAATACATTAATGAGAAGATCCAAACACTCAAAGCCTCAAACCTTCCACACTTTAGTCATAAATCCAATCCTACTCAAGTGTGCTCAAGTTTAGAGAGTGTTGTTCCACTCAACCATTGTGAAAGAAACAAGGGTCTTGGTTAAAGCCCAAGACAACGAGTATAGACTTTGGTGAGAGCCCGAAGTGATCCCTCTCAGATTGTAAGAGGAGGAGTCAAGCTCGACGAGCGTTGTTCGCGAGCTTGAAGAGTATAAAGGCGTTCTCTCCCGGCCCGGAACGGGGAGTGGATAGTGAAGACGCGAGCGGAGCTTGCAAGAGAGGACATAGGCGGTGGCCGAACCTCTGTAAAAGCCCCCGTGTTCCATTGTGGTTTGCATATTCCTTCCTTACTTGCTTGTTTGTTTAAATTCCGTTGCGCATATCTTTGATACTTAAACGAGTAGGTAATTAGCTTAAAAGTGATTAGAATTGTAGACCCACACGATCCTACATTTGGTATCAGAGCCTTGTAAGCTAAATTCATTACTTAATCATATTTTTAGCATGGATTCTACATCATCTAATCACATAAAAGGATTATGCACTACTAGACCTCCTTTGCTTAATGGGTCTAATTATGATTATTGGAAGAATAGGATGAAGATTTTCCTAATTTCTAATGACCTTAAGTATTGGATGTTTCTTCAAAATCCATACTCACCCCCAAACGAAGATGAATTAGATTTACTTACAAGACCCAAAATGAAAGAAATCGAAATGAATTCGAAAATCATGAACATCTTGTATTGTGGCCTTAATGAGGGTGAATATAATAGGATTAGGGGTTGTGAAAGTGCATATGAAATTTGGCATAGACTACAAATGCATCATGAGGGGGATAGCAAAACTAAGGAAACCCGCATTAGTCTTCTCATGCATAAATATGAGATTTTTTCACCACAAATCGGTGAAAACATAAGCGAAATGAACACTCGCTTCACCGATATTACTAACTCTCTTGGTTCTTCGAAGAAGATTAAATGAAGGAGAGATGACAAGGAAATTCCTCCAGTCGTTAAGCCACGATTGGGAAGATAAGGTGGTTGCAATTGAAGAAGCACACGATCTTTCTCAACTCAAGATGGAGGAATTAATTGGAAACTTGATGGCGTATGAACTCCAAATCAACCATCGAAAGGAATAGAAAGATTCAAGGAACAAACCCTTCTTGTCATTACACGCAAATATTGACCAACCAAGAAGGAGTGTAGAAGATGAGGACATTGTAGTCCTAGCCAAATACTTCTTCAAATACCTCAAGAAGGATAAGGGAGAAATGAATGAAAGAAGAGGTAGAAGAAGTGAGAAAAGAGAAAAAGAAAAGGACGAGGAGGGGTGAAAATGAGAGAAGAGAAGGGGAGAAGAAAAAGGAGAGAAGGGAGAGGAGAAGATAAAAGGAAAAGAGCAAGAGAATAGAAATGAAGGAGGTAGCTCACAAAGCTACTTGGGATGATTCTTCATCACCATCATCATTATCGTCTTCCTTGCAAGGGCAAAGAGAGGTGGCTCACTCATGCTTCATGGCTATTGAAGATGATCAAAGTGAGGTAGAATCTAACTCTTGTTCTAGTAATTCATGCCCAACTAAGTCATATTATAGTGATAGCTCACATTCTTGTGCAAATAATGAAACCTATACACATGATGAGCTTCAAAATGCATTTCATGACTTAGTTAAGCAATATAAGATCATTTGTGATAAAAATAAGAATGCTAGAAAGCTAATCAAAGATCTGCAAAGCCAAATTGAAACATGCATGAATGAGAAGAATGAGGTGGTTGCTAAACTAGAAAACAATGCATCAACTCTTGATAAATTGGAAGCAACACCTATAGGTTGTGAACAACTAGATCTTCAAGCTTGCAATGTGCAATTAAGAAAAGATTTAGAAAGATTCACAAATGGAACTAAGATGCTTAACATGCTTTTAGGTAGTCAAACACAATCTTTGCAAAAACATGGCTTAGGATACAATTCTAAATTGAAAAACCATGTATCTCACACTACACTAAATGGCAAGCATATGTTCATTAATCATAGTTCTTCAAGTGTGTGGGCTCCCAAAACCAAAATGGTTTGGATTGCCAAAACTAATATTCAAGGACCCAAAGTTGTTTGGGTACCTATATCCACACTTGTAGGTGCTTGAGGAAGAAATCGGTGGTGACCGGGCGAGCTTAAGAGTCGAATTCAAAGCCGGTTGCATCACTGAATGGAGATAGAACCAATTCAAGCATCAAGTTGGTATAATGTTTTTCTTATCCTCTAAAATTTTCAATCAAATTGGTTCTAGTCTAGGTTATATGCTTAATTGACATATCGTTTTCTCATTCATTGTAAATCTTAAATTTGATTCACATCCATAGTTTTAGAGTCAAACATTTTGTAAATGGATGTTAAAAATGGGTAAATTAAAACATCACATGCTATATTGAAATAATTGCTTGATTTTAATAGGGGAGAAATAGAAATGAACTTTATTGAAAAATCATATTCATATTGATAGGAGGAGCTTATTGAACATCATTTTCTTAGAGTAATGAAGTGCAAAATTTAGGGGGAGCGACTTCATTACAAGACATCCACATTGAACTTAAATTGTATAATTTTTTTTATAATTATCATTTTTGATGGATGTCAAAGGGGGAGAGATAATTAAGGGGGTAACTTGGAATTTGATTACTAAATTAACAAAATCTATGCACATCCATAGGGGGGCATTAATATGCATAGTTTACATATAAAAATTCCATGTATTAAGATATAGTTAAGATATAGCTTGTCATCATCAAAAAGGGGGAGATTGTTGGTTTTTTGGCCTTAATCTATGTTTTGATGATTTAATCAACCTAATTTTAACTGTGATCGTGTAGAGTAGCACATATGTTACATTGCATATATTGTTTTGTGCTAACCTTTACAGGTGATCAAGACTCAAGAAAGAAAGGAAACCAAGTCAAGACATGTAATTAAGCTTATTTGAAGACATGTATTTTGTATTTCTTTAAGTATTAGGAACTTTGTGTAATTGAGCATACTTGAACTAAAAACTACTGAAACACACACTAGGTTCCCTATAGAAGTCACAGACAAAATTTCACATAATTTGGACTTCAATAGATCACCCAAACTTACACCAGAAAACACTAAACCTGAACCCAAACTGTCTGCCCACATTCAGTCGACCGAGTGATCCATTAATCTGTTAGTGGTTAACTGCCTAAGTTCGGTCGACCGTTCAGACCTTTTCGGTCGACCGAGTACCAATTATTTTCCGACCGTTTGTTTTGTCGTATATACCCAACGGTCGTATTCGTATTAACCAAAAATACCCCCAAATACATTTCTTGTATCGGTCGACCGAATATCTGTCTCTTGACAAACCCGAATCTTCTGCTGTAATTCGGTCGACCGTTAGACCTTTGTTCGGTCGACCAAATAGAACATTGTTTGTCAACGCCGAAGTGTCTGGTGTGATTCGGTCGACCGAACCCTATTCGGTGTTCGACCGAACTGAGTTCAAAACTGCCTAACGGTCGATCGTTCAGCCCGATCTGGTCGACTGAACTCTTCCAGAATTGGGTCCTGTGAGTTTCTGTTTTGTGTATCTTACACCAACTTATACCCAATCAACCCCAACGGCTATATTCTCTCTAATTCTTATAAATAGAGTTGTAAAACACATTTTAACACAACTCTCCCACTACTATTTGTCCAATTCATTAGAGAGAAGATCCAAACACTCAAAGCCTCAAACCTTCCACACTTTTGTCATAAATCCAATCCTACTCAAGTGTGCACAAGTTTAGAGAGTGTTGTTCCACTCAACCTTTGTGAAAGAAGCAATGGTCTTGGTGAAAGCCCAAGACAACGAGTATAGACTTTGGTGAGAGCCCGAAGTGATCTGTCTCGGATTGTGAGAGGAGGAGTCAAGATCGGCAAGGGTTGTTCGCGAGCTTGAAGATTGTAAAGGTGTTCTCTCCCGGCCCGGAACGGGGAGTGGATAGTGAAGACGCGAGCGGAGCTCGAAGTGTCGAGCGGAGCTTGCAAGAGAGGACCTAGGCGGTGGCCGAACCTCTGTAAAAACCCCCGTGTTCCATTGTGGTTTGAATATTCCTTCCTTACTTGCTTGTTTGTTTAAATTCCGCTGCGCATATCTTTGATACTTAAACGAGTAGGTAATTAGCTTAAAAATGATTAGAATTGTAGACCCACACGATCCTACAGTATGCTCAAGATTACATAGATTCCGAAGACTCAAAAGAAATATAAAATTACATGTCTTCAAAAGCTTGATTGCATGTCTTGACTTGAATTCCTTTCTTCATTGAGTCTTGATTACCTGTAGATGTTAGCACAAAGTAATATATATGTTATGTAATATGTGTGCTACACTATTTTGATTGTGATTAAGATTAAGTTGTTTAAATTATCAAACATAAATTAAGACCAAAAAGCCAACAAATTTCATCACAAACGGGGGATTCAACAAAAATTCCACAAAACAACAGAACACTTGAAGATAATTCAAAAATGGAATGAGAATGCAAGAAAGTAACACACACTTCAATTTTAACAATTTCACTTACCGATTCTCTTGGATGTCTGGTTTCTCAGAAGAAATACTAAAACAACTTGTGCAAACCAGTAGGGGTAATGAGTGGGGGACGATATCAGCGGACCCAATGTGTGCTGGTGGGTGGTCTTCAATTCCGGATGGAAAATTTCAACCGGCTGCGCTTGAGAGAGATCGATTGAGAGAGAACGAGAGAGAATGTTTAAGAGTTGTTGTTGCTTCAAATGGAGTGGTCCAACAATTTAGGCAGTGATATTTTGAAAGAAGTTGAAAGATATACATATTTTTAAGAAGATGTCAAAATGAGGTTTTTTCTTAAAGGTTAAAATTTTCTTGAAAGAGAACTATGAGTATAGAAAGTTAAATTTTCTTACAAAATAAGAACGTTTGCGGCCAAATTCAAAAGAAATTGAATGACAAACTTGTAAAACAGTAGTTGTTGGTCCCAGCAAAGTCATAAGTAAATCCTGCCCGTGTTGCAACCAATCAAAGGATTTATATTATTAACATAGTTTTTTAGGTTTGCAACCAAACATAATCTTTCAGAAAATTTCGATGATAATCACAATGACCCAGTTTTAAAACATAAGGAGGTTGCGACCAAATTAGAAAAAGAAATGAAACAAATATAAAAAAATAGCCGTTGGCCTCTCTCTCAGTCTCACACACACACGCTTCTTCTCTCTTATTTCTTGCATGATTCTAACGGTCTTCTTTCCTGGGGTTCGAGTGCCGACCATCGGTGGTGGTTCTTTCTCTCTATTGTGGTGTTTATTAGGAAAGATGGGCTTCTCTATTGTGATTTTTCTCTATGTTTGAGGTTTTATTTCCATTTTCCACTTCTCTCTTGGCACGTATGGAATGTTCAGATGGAAGTCAAGGTCAGTGCTGTGTTTCTTGTGCCGTTGGTCGACAACAACACGAAGACACTGGTCGACCGTTGGTCGACAAAAATCTTGCACCAACCAAGGATTTTACGTCGTTTCTCGTCGCCGACGAGGTCTCCGACCTCCTACAACTTCCCACCAATGTGGGGAACAATAAAAACACACTAGATGTCGGCATACCTCAAGAAAGAGATCAATGACGCCCTCCGGAGAAACCACGAAACCACCTCCGATCCGCAACCGCACGTGTGCTTCCTCACACACCGAACTCCGCGCCTCACGCCGGAGCAACCTCCACGCCTCCTGATCGCCGGAAGAGAAGAAGAAAGGGTGTGAGAGAGCAACAATGTGGGAGAGAGATGCATGAGTTTTGTTTCAAAAGGCACAAAACCCAAGCCATCTCATCCCCCCCCCCCCCCAAAAAAAACCCGGGATTAGCCCAAAATCAAATGTTAGGGTCTAACACGAAACTATTATTCTGTATGGCACCATATCGTCGTTGTAGTTCCTTTATTTCTGGGTTGGGATCACATATTCTGCAATGATTTTCTTAATATAATTCTTGTACTTTGCTTCTACCCCCATCACTGTGTCTGCTATGTCACAGTTTCTCTGATGTTAGAAAATTATTGGACTCGATTCTGATGTCGATCGCAGCGTTTTTTAGCTCTATTTTTTCTTTAAGCAAATTTCACTCTGCAACTTGGTTTCAACATCTGCTTGCTGTAAGCATGTGAAATTGAAGGAAATCCCAACCAGGCTATCACTACGATGGCGTAATGTTATTGAAGTTGACGTCGTGTTGGTAACTATATACCAGGAGCCCTTGAATATCATCAACAGTGCCTCTAGACATCTGAAAACTTTTAGCTCTCCAAAGGATACAGAACTATGATCAAGCAGCCTATCAAAATCGTCGAATCAAATTTTCATTTTGCTTTTGTTGGCTACTAAATCAGGAGCTTTTGAATATCAACAATTTCTCTTGACATCCGTCATCATGTGTGTAAACTGATATATTAGTACGCCTTAACCGGGATTCTCCACACAAACCATAACTTTATTGTTCTTTGAAAAAAAAAATCCAACGGAATTGCAGAAGTTGTGATTTGCTATTGAAGCCAAAATTCATCGAGGAGAACGAACAGAGATTGAAAAGATTGGACCTGATATAATTAACAACAATGTCTGAGGTAATTAAGATAGATCTACTATATTTTTTACTTTTTTTGCTTCCTTTGTTCCCTTCAAAGCAATTCATGTTTTTATTTGTTTAGCAAGCAATTTATGTTTCTACCACCAGCTAATTACAGATTAAACTTTGGGCTTCTTCGATTTGAATAAAAGCATTATGCCCATCATCCCTTCATGGTTTTTCTTGTTCGACCAGGATCATCGACGAAACTATTATTCTAGTTCTATATTATTCCTTCATGGCGCCATCATGTTTTGCTTCCTCCATATTCCGGATTGGGAATAGCCGTGTGTTCATGCTTGTTCTTTCTAACTCTTGAACTTTGCTTCTATCTCCAGCAACAGGTCAGCTATTTGACGGTTTCACTGATGTTGGAAAGTTATTGTACTGGATTCTGACGTCTCGGTGATCACATATCTTCTTCTATTTGAACTCTGTGTTTCTTTAAACAGAAAATTATCTGACTTTAAGCCTGCAAAGTGAACTCTTGAGCTTGGTAAGTATTATTTCTTTGGTACATTTGCTTGCTGTTTCAACATGTGAAATTGATTGTGTTGGGAAATTCTAACTCGAACATTTCTATGATGATGTTTTGGAAGTATTATTCAAAATGTGATTTTATTGGGAACTATATATCAGGAGCTTTTCAAAAGAGAGAGCATTTGGAATTCTGAAAACTGAAAGCTGAAAGCTTGTATCTCCCCAATGTATGTCAAGCAGTTGGGCTCTCAATATCTCTTTGGGAATTCGTCGAATGAGATATCCCTTATATCTACAGTAGGCAACTTTACCAGGAGCTTTTGAGTATCTACAGTTCCTCATTTACTCTGGACATCCATCATGTGTTCAAATTTTTATCTTAGTTCCCTTGAAGGTTCATCTACATCTATATCTCATTGATATTGCCCACACTTGTCATAACCCTATTATTCTCTGACATTGTGTTACTCAAAAAAATTGCTGATGTTGTGATTTGTGATCATGAAGCAGATGAAGATAAAGTGGATATCAGCAGCAATTGGATGGGTGAGGTAATTAAGATTTATATTTTTCACTTTGTCGCATCCTTAGTTGTTTCATATAAAGCATTGACATCTATATCTTAGTTTTCTTAATTTCAGTGCATGTGAGTGTCCACAGAATAGGTTAAGAAGACCATGAAACATGTTCCGTCGGTCAGTAGAAATGTGATGCAGAAACAAGATATAGATTCACATAAAAAAATTGGAAGGCTTTCCTAATTTTAGTAGGAATAGTCCTCAACTCGTCCCTGTAAAGACTGTCTTTTCCCATGATATCACTCAAGAAAAAAATCCACAGTTTATTTCTATTTCTCACTTGGTTACCTTAGCAGTTCTTGTAAAATCCTAAACCCATCTTAGGGTATTAATGTTGTTTAGGGAGGAGTATGGTGGGTGTTGCTTGGGGTTTGGTTTTGGTTAAAAGAAAAAGGCATCCCACTCCTCCATTCTTCTTCCTCTGCAATTTCTTCTCCCTCACTCATCTCATCTCTCACTTTCTTTCCTCTTTCCGGCGACACAGAGGAGGTGGCAGGGCTCCGGTGGTTGGTGGCGAGTGTGGGAGAGAGGCTTGAGGCGCGTGGTGTGACGCAAGGATGAGGACGGGCATTCGAGGTTGCAGACCGGAGGTGAAGGTTTGTGATCTCCGGCGTGCGTCGGCAACCGCGAGAGGAAGGTATGCCGGCTTATTAGTTTGTTTTGTTGCTCACTCGTGTTGGGGTGAAGTAGTGGTCGTCGCGGGAGGTCGGAGACCTCACCGGCGGCAAGAAACGACGTAAAATCCTTGGCTGACGCAAGGTTGTCGTCGACCAACAGTCGACCAGTTCCTTCGGGCGGTCGACCGGTTAGTGTTTTTACTTGACTTTAACAAACACCGCTCGAACAATGCCTTGTGGCGGTCGACCGGTAGTGCGTGTGCTGGTGGGTCGGGCCCGGTTCGCCTGTTGGTTCTCGGTTGACTGTTTCTATTGTTGGTTCTACCAGAACGTAAGTTGCCTTATGTACTGTTTGACCGTTTTTATGCATTGTTCGATCGATTCATGACTTAGAACTGCTAGGATGCCCTGATAGTTTTCGGTTGACCGGGACCCATGAGTCGGTCGACCGTTAGAATTGTTTGATTTTGACCAGACTCTGAATTTTGACCATGTATCGGTCGACCGGTTTTAGACTCTTGTTCGACCGTTGGGACTTAGGTTAGGCGCGGAGAGTTCGACCGTTGCAGAATTTTGGTCAACCGGACCCATGGGAACGGTCGACCGGATTGCTTATTTCGGTCGACCATTTGTGCGCATAACCGAATTCATGTTCCTGGTTGAATGACAACTCTATCCACGGAACCCGTGTCCTTGCCTTGTGCGTGAGCCGGGAGGTGACGACTGGTGCGTTACACGTGCCTGCCAAGGGACCGCCGTGCGGAAGAGTGTGGGTATTTGAGACGTGCCAACTCAATGTATGGATTGTGGCGTAATGTGATGAATTTATGAACTCATGGTAGAGTAGTAGACTTGAGGGATCGCGGATCACAATGTATGATGATGTGCGGCTCGTGGAGCCTGATGACCTGACAGACTTCGGTCTGGAACCATCCGATGATGTGCCGGACGTATGTTGGACCACCGATGTTGTGTCGGTGATGTCGTCGATGTTGTTCCGGCGATGATGGGTCGATGATGTTTCGGCTATGATTCCTCAGCTGGGCACCAACTGAGATGATTGATGGACCGACAGAGCAACGACTCCATTGGTATGGTTTGACCACTATAGATACAGATCTGTTTCTCACGACTTGAACCTTGCGGGCGCCCCTTACCCAACCGCATGATTAGTATAGTTGCATGTAGGGAGTGTCACACATTGTTCTGTAAGATCGTATGTGCCTACGGTAGGTCTCCGAGGGAGACCCGATGATGATTGTCGGACTGATGTCCCGTTTTACCCTTCAGGGGAACTATTTCCTTATTGTGGATGACATGACATGCTACTAGTATGATAGGTTCATTTGTACTACTGCATTCATATAGGTGAGCTTGACATACGGGAGTTCCTTATGAAAACTCAGGCATTGTTGTTGCATGTTTTACTTCAAGACCGCAGTAAGTTTAGTTGGGTTGTGACTGCGGGTACGCGCATTTTGCGACCAGGATCCTCTCTTTCGGACCATTGAGGTTGACATGATTACTTGTATTGTCTTTTGTTATATTCGATGTAATCATGTAGTTTTGACAAACTCTGATGTAATATGGTGCACCGTTTGAATGTTTTATTGGAGTAACAATCCCGACTTTTGGATGATTTGTGTCTTGTGTCTTTGAAGATAAATTTTAAATTTTTGGCTGTTTCGGGATGTTACAGTTCTTATCATTCATTCAACAATATCTACTATGCAATTCAGAGTTGTGATTTTGCAATGATGTTTCCTTTGCAATGATGTGTCCTTTGCAATGAAAGAACTCTATTAAAAGGTAACTTGAGATCGACACGTCCAACACCAAACAACCTTCGCAATGTGCACATTCGTCATCACCACAGTCTTTAAATCAACAAACAAGTAAGAGACAAATATGAACTTATCAGTACATACATGCACATTAGTCGTAATGTCAAACAATCACTCATATGGTTCATAGATACCCAACAACAGTCAATACACAATACCCGTGCAGTCGAATCAGATGCACCAATGCCTTTGACTATCTTTGAAAAACAATCCTTAAACTAGTGTCCAACTTGTCCACAATTATAACATGGTCTGTTCTTTGGCTTTGTCAGGATTTTGGTCCTAGGTTTTACCTTGTTGAGTTGTTTTGATTTTTCTTTATTGTTTGGTTTAGATGATCCAACTAACATGTTTTATTTTTTGGTTGAAACTCAACAAGTATCACAATAGATCATCCATAGTCATCCTTTTTTAGGATTTTGGCTTTTTTAGGATTTGTCATTAGGTTTTTTCCTTTTTGGCCACGATGTTCCTCCTCGATTGCGATGACAACCAGTAGATCATCCATAGTCAATTTTTCTTTCCTTTCCTTAAAAGACATACTGAAGTCCTACCAAGAACGAAGTAACTTCTCAATGGTTGAAACTTCTCTGGAAGTTTCAGGTTCCAGAGAAGTTTCATGTTCACATCTTTCAAGGCATGGATCAGACTCATGAACTGGTGGGCTTCTTCGGTCATTGACTTTCCCTCAACCATTTGGAACTTTAATAACTTGCCAACACAATACTTCTCGTATCTAAGTCTTCAGTATCATATTTCTTGTCAAGTTCATCCCATAAATCTTTTGTCGTGGCAAAGGAAGATCAGCTAGAGACAACAAAGATCATGTTGGACGTAACCAACAAAATGCATCATCAACACACTTTGTTTTTTTCTCGGTCCACAACGTATGACTTTCTTTAATTTTAGGATCATCCAAATTAGTAAAATGGCAAGTAACCTCGATACAT
The DNA here is from genome assembly GCA_963682175.1 of Triglochin maritima. Lineage (NCBI taxonomy): Eukaryota > Viridiplantae > Streptophyta > Magnoliopsida > Alismatales > Juncaginaceae > Triglochin > Triglochin maritima. The sequence goes on from OY821779.1 coordinate 32,620,452, forward strand.
CAACCAACTCTGTCGTGGTCAGCCAGATCTTCATTCGTTGTGGCCAACGTTTAAAGTTCTGCGCGACAAAATTTTCAAGCATCCCAGACATTTCCACTTTAGGGGAAAACAACTGGTTACTTGACATAACGAATAATTTCTCTCAGACTGGTAATAATATAAATAGTAAAAGAAACATTAGACTAAAAGCCTAAACAAAATGAGCACCTAAGAAGAAAAGACCATACGCAGATAAAGAACCATAAGACTGAATTACCTAAGACGCCTGTGCCATAGGAAATCCGAAAGACACCTCCTATTAATAGTAATGGAACTCTGGCAAAGTTTCCTCCTATTATATGAGTTACTACCTCTTGATCACTTACAATCCCCCAAACATCTGATTGCATTTTCCAACTGAAATGGAATATTACTACCAAAATTGCATTGTACATAACATAGAAATTATCATCTAAAGTATCGATGTGATGGATGTAGACACTTGTCTTGGCCGACGCACTTTGACTCCGATGAACCACAAGAATAGATTGAGAGTTGTACGGTAGATCTCTTGAGAATGATGGAGGAAAGGGACGAGGTAGTGGTTACACAAATTTGTAGGCAAAAAGAATGTCTTTTCAACCTTAGAACATGATATTTTATATCCAGACAATTTTGTGACCACCAGTAAGCCCACCCCAAGCAGATCATACTGCAATCTACAAGGTTGATGCATTACGACCATGCATCAGTACATTGTTTCATGAATGCTTTTAAGGAATGATCCTCCAATCCTCTAGCTACGGTCACACAATTATATTCACATAATAGGGTTTCTCAAAAAATGTACTACTAATATTTTGTCTTAAAGACTCAAACTTATTTAGAGTCTATACTCTTACTAAACTTGCAGTTTCAGCAACATTTCCACTATTCCGGGAAATGACACATATACAATGTATCACAAGGTTGTTGCATTCAACTTACTCAAAAACTTGTTAATACCACATTAAACCAACTTCATGAGATCTCTACTCAAATTGCTTAGGTTGTCGTTCTTGATGATGTTAAGAACTATGACCCTCTGATTCACAATCTAAATGTTCTATTAAATGGGGAATTAAAATAAGTATAGATATAGAAGAAGCAAGATTTGGTAGTGGAAGTTAGGGATTTGTTACGGGAAGTTTAGGATTTTGGTTTGAAAATGGGAGTTTGTTTAGGGAGGGGTAGATTAGTCTTTAGAATTCTTTTTAAGGCCAATGAAATCTGAAGTTAATGCCAAAAGTGGTCCTTAAATATATGTGAATGGTGAATGTCCCACTTGGTTTTTCCCCACCCAATTAGGCATAAATTTATATTCTAAGCCACTTAGAATTTTTAGTGTGTACAAAGCCAGGGGGGTTCGTAACACCCCGCTTGTTCTCAAACAATTTTTTATTCGTTATTATTCTTTTGAAAATGAAAGGATAAGTGGGGGAAATTAAAATTATGAAAAACGACCATATAAAAATCAGCTATCATTCATTAACTTATAAAATTAAGGACAATTTGGGAAGAAATATTAGACGGGTGCAAACTGCCAAAATAATAAAAATCAACGGTGTTAGATGGTTATTTCCAAAGAACACGGGGGTGCAAAGTGCAACTGAATCAAAGTTCAAATGTTTACTAATTTATTATTGATATGAGCCGGCTTAATTAATATGTATTTAGAAAAAGAAAGATCAAGATTAGTTTCGGGAAATAAAAATAATAAGATAACTTCCCAATATGTATTTGTTTTTCCACAAAAAAGTAATATTCAATTTTTTGAAAATAAATCGAATTATTATTAAAATTCATTTTCCCTTTTTTATTATTGAAGAGCATGTATGCATTTGTAGCTGTTATACATTTGGTTAAAAAGTAAGTAATTTATTAGACAATTTAGAAATGTGTGATGTACTGATGTACGTGACGTTAAATGCTTTTTTTCGAAACACCTTATATTTCGTAATGATTCATGCTTGTAAATTATAGCTTTGGTCAAATAGATTAGCAAACTCTTCCTATAATGAAACTATATTTACGAATAAAATAATTAACAATGAAGATGTATTTTACACTGACAATGAAAGGCCAAGATTATCGCGAGGGAATACAATAAAAAAAAAATTCTACAAAAAGTTTGGGAAAAATTGAAAAGATATTTTTTAAAAGATTAAAATGTTTATTAATATATTTTTGAATTAAGGTAATAAACAAACTTGAATTAATTTATTTTTTAATTTAACAAATATTAATTTTATGGTGAATGATCATGGATTAATTAATATTAGTAATCGTACATCCTTAATGATTAGTAACTTATAATACCCATGATATTTTTCTACAGAAAGTTTAGTAAACTTTTCGGATAAACTGAAATTATTGTTTAAAAGATTAAAAAGTTTATCAATTTATTTTTGAATTATGTTGATAAACAAACTTGTACTAATTTATTTTTGCATTAAAAAAGATTAAGCATATAATCGTGAGCTAATAAATTGATCATGGGTTAATGGAATAATTAAAATCATTAATCATATATCCTTAATGATTACTAATAATACATAGTGGTCTACTACAAATGATACTTAGTGGGGTTTTTGTTATGTCCCTAACCCTTGTTTAGGGTTAAGCATGGTTTAGTAGAGGTTTAAGGTGTGGTTTGCATGGGGAAGGGAAATGGCAGGAGTTGCATGGGAAGGTGAAGAGTTGGGGTTACTGTAGCATCCGAGTTTAGGAGTTGCATGGGAAGGTGAAGAGTTGGGGTTACTGTAGCATCCGAGTTTAATAAGGCTCTTCTCCTTCTTCTTCTTCTTTCATCTCCTTCCTCATTTCTTCTTCCTTTTCTTCATTTCCTCCTCTCCACCCATTCCTTCCTCTTCCTTGGTGGCTGTTGAGGGTGGTGCGAGCAAGGTGCGAGAGGCAAGGGGCGGGCTGGGTGTTGGTGAAGGTGCGAGGAGGAGCGAAGCTGCTGACCGGAGTTGTTGCGGAGCTCCGGAGTTCTCCGGTGGAATCGTCGTTCTCGCGAGAGAGGTATGCCAAGTTCTTGCATTAGAGGCCTATTGTGATCACCCATATTGGGGTGATGTTTTGGTGGGTCGCGGGAGGTCGGAGACCTCGCCGGCGACAAGTTTAGGCGTCAAAACCTCGGCTGGCGCGAGGTTGAAGACGTCTGTCGGTCGACCGGGTCCCTTGGACGGTCGACCGATCGCAACATTTTTAGTCTGTCTGTCGTGTTTCGGTCGACCGCGTCCCTCGTTCGGTCGACCGGAACTTGAGTGTACCGGTAGAACACGTAAGCTTCGGTCGACCGTTTGTTGACATAGAAAATATTAGGTTGACCCTGTAAGTGTTCGGTCGACCGAGACCCCTGAGTCGGTCGACCGATAGATCCGTTTTGAGCGTTGACCAGACTCCGGATGTTTGACCTCGTTAGGTCGACCGGTTTTAGACCTTCGGTAGACCGTTGGAATTTATGTGTTGCGCAAATAGTTCGACCGTGACAGACGCTTCGGTCGACCGATTCCCTTGTGGAAACGGTCGACCGAGTTGTCACTTTCGGTCGACCGATTCCCTTGTGGAAGCGGTCGACCGTTTGTCACTTCGGTTGACCGAATTCCCTTGAGGAAAACGGTCGACCGTGTCTCTTTCGGTCGACCGTTTTGCACAGGACAGGATTCCTAGTTCCACTTAGGATGCCAACTCTGTCCACGGAAACCCGTGTCCTCGCCTTGTGCGTGAGCCGGGAGGTGACGGTGGGCGCGTTATGCGTGCCTGCCCAGGGACCGCCGTGTGGAAGAGTGTGGGTGTCCGGAACGCGTCACTTCCATGTATGGATCGTGACTTTTTCTGGTGGATCGTTTGACTCGCGTTAGAGTAGCGGCCTGAGGGATTACGGATCCCATTGCTTCAGCAACACGCAACTGCTGTCGGGTGCAGTGACTACCGGCCGATGGCTACGGAGGCACAGAGACTACCGGCCAGGATTGGCGACGGAGGTCCAGAGAGGTACCGGCCTATTGACGGCGACGGAGGTCGCGACCCTGCTCAGTTGGAGCCGGAGTTGGTGTTGCACGTGGAGCTCGTTGACCATGCGGACTTCGGTTCGGATCTGTCGATCGTCTGGCCTTGTGTGGCGGATATGTTTGACTGGCCTTGATGCCAGTTATTGCACGTGCCGTGCGGCCTGTGTGGCGGCAGGGAGGATCGCGCGTGACCTGTGTGGTTGCGGCGATGGACTGCCGATGATGTGTTCCGGCAGGTAGCTCGATTGGGCACCTATCGAGTGATATCCCGTGCGGTCTGTGTGGCGCCGGTTGATGGACCGACCTGAGCGACGGCTCCGTTGGTGTGGTGGTGGTGGACCACGATGTATTCAGATCTGATTTCTACCTTGCGCGGAAGTGCGAACGTATCCTCACCGATCCCTTGGCTCGTGTAGTCGCGTGTGAGGATGTGTTGCGTATTGTCCGTTAGACCGTATGTGCCTACGGTAGGTCTCTACGGAGACCCGTTGTTTGGACCGTGCGGCCTGTGTGGCGGCGGTGATGTTTGACCGTGTGGCCTGTGTGGTACCGGTTGTTGCGGACCGTGCGGCCTGTGTGGCGACGACGATGTTGGACCGTGGGGCCTGTGTGGCAGCGGTGGCGATTGTAGACCGCGGGGCCTGTGTGTCAGCGGGAACGATTGCGGGGCGGATGTCCGGTTTGGCCCTTGGTGGCGTTGTTGTTTTACTGCTTTGTATTCCATGTCATGCTATACAAGTATGTTAGGGCATATAGGTGAGCTTGTCATACGGGGTTTCCTTATGGAAACTCAGGCATTGTTATTATGTTTATTTTCAGGACCGCGTTAGGTTCCGGCGGGTGGTGACCGAGGGAGATTGCACTTTGGGACTGGATCCTGTCGTCTGCCTACTTTTAGGTTGTCGTGATTATATGTACCTTGTGTTTCGTGTTGTAATGTAATCACTCTTTTGACAAACTCGTATTGTATTCTGGTGCACCAGACTTATTTATGTATTTCCTTCAGTAATGTCCCCACTCTTGATGGTTGTGTCCATGTGTGTCTCTTAATTTAAAAAGTTTAAATTTTTCGCTGTTCGGGGATGTTACAATTGGTATCAGAGCGGTCGGTTCCTGTGCATTCTCTCGAAGAAACCACCCTTGCGAGTAGTATTGTTTGATTATGGCATTTCTTGTAGTAGATCATGCATGCATCGCTGATTAGTTTTATTGATGTTCCAGATGGCCCCTAGACGTGTACAGAGTTCCCCGCGTGGTCGCGATTCTAGTGGCGACACAGGAGGCGCCAACTGGGACAGGTTGGGCGAGTTTCTGGAGCGACAGGCAGCTCAGAGCGCTCAGGGCGGGGTGGGAGCTGAGCACGATCGGTTCATGCGTCAGCACCCGCCGACTTTTGATGGCAGGAGGGCCCCAGAGGTTGCGGAGGACTGGATCTTCAGGATGGAGAAGATCTTCCGCGCGATTGGAGTCGCAGCAGAGAGGATGGTGGAGCTGGCCACCTATGTGTTCGATGGAGAGGCCGCCAACTGGTGGAGGTCCACGTCCACGGTGTTGTTTGACGACCGGGTGGATGTCAGCTGGGAGGAGTTCTTAGAGGTTTTCCATGAGCAGTACTTTCCCCAGCATGTCAGGGATCAGAAGAGGGAGGTGTTCATGTCGCTGGAGCAGAAGGAGATGACTTTGACGAGCTACATCAGCAGGTTCAACGCCTTGGAGCGTTACTGCCCAGAGATTTGTGTGACCCCAGAGCAGCGGGCGAGGAAGTTCGTGAAGGGACTGAGGCAGCCGCTCCGATCTCGTGTGATCAACAGCATGCCGCGGACCCTTGCAGACGCGGTGAAGCATGCCACTATCATCGACCAGGATATCCAGGAGAACTATCAGGAACCTCAGAGGCAACAGAGAGACCGGGAGGGTCGCGCAGAGGATCGTTCGGGAGGTAGTTCGGGCAAGAGGCCCCGCACTGAGGAGGTTAGTTAGAGCCGACCTGAGGCATGCAGAGCTTGTGGAGGAGTCCACCCCGGGCAGCAGTGCTTCTTCCGTAATGGAGCTTGTCGAGGATGCGGTCAGCAGGGACACTTTGTCCGAGAGTGCCCTCATAGGCGAGGAGGACCCAGCAGGAGATCCGGACCCCCAGATGCAGGGAGAGGCGGAGTCGACAGATCTGTGGCACGACCAGAGCAGGATCGGAGAGCTGGACGGGTCTTTACCATCCAGGCTGAGGAGGCGAGCGGCGCTCGCACTTGAACGGGAGGTACTTTATCTGCTTTTGAGGCCCTGTTATTAGCATGGTTTGGTTTTGTTTGGTGTTTCCCATCTTCTCGGGGGAGTTCGGAAGGAGGACTTGGAGCTTCGACGAGCAGCTTGTCGCGATTTCGGGGACGAAATCCTTTTAAGGAGGGTGGATTGTTATGTCCCTAACCCTTGTTTAGGGTTAAGCATGGTTTAGTGGAGGTTTAAGGTGTGGTTTGCATGGGGAAGGGAAATGGCAGGAGTTGCATGGGAAGGTGAAGAGTTGGGGTTAGTGTAGCATCCGAGTTTAATAAGGCTCTTCTCCCTCTTCTTCTTCTTCTTTCATCTCCTTCCTCATTTCTTCTTCCTTTTCTTCATTTCCTCCTCTCCACCCATTCCTTCCTCTTCCTTGGTGGTTGTTGAGGGTGGTGCGAGCAAGGTGCGCGAGGCAAGGGGCGGGCTGGGTGTTGGTGAAGGTGCGAGGAGGAGCGAAGCTGCTGACCGGAGTTGTTGCGGAGCTCCGGAGTTCTCCGGTGGAATCGTCGTTCTCGCGAGAGAGGTATGCCAAGTTCTTGCATTAGAGGCCTATTGTGATCACCCATGTTGGGGTGATGTTTTGGTGGGTCGCGGGAGGTCGGAGACCACGCCGGCGACAAGTTTAGGCGTCAAAACCTCGGCTGGCGCGAGGTTGAAGACGTCTGTCGGTCGACCGGGTCCCTTGGACGGTCGACCGATCGCAGCATTTTTAGTCTGTCTGTCGTGTTTCGGTCGACCGCGTCCCTCGTTCGGTCGACCGGAACTTGAGTGTACCGGTAGAACACGTAAGCTTCGGTCGACCGTTTGTTGACATAGAAAATATTAGGTTGACCCTGTAAGTGTTCGGTCGACCGAGACCCCTGAGTCGGTCGACCGATAGATCCGTTTTGAGCGTTGACCAGACTCCGGATGTTTGACCTCGTTAGGTCGACCGGTTTTAGACCTTCGGTAGACCGTTGGAATTTATGTGTTGCGCAAATAGTTCGACCGTGATAGACGCTTCGGTCGACCGATTCCCTTGTGGAAACGGTCGACCGAGTTGTCACTTTCGGTCGACCGATTCCCTTGTGGAAGCGGTCGACCGTTTGTCACTTTGGTTGACCGAATTCCCTTGAGGAAAACGGTCGACCGTGTCTCTTTCGGTCGACCGTTTTGCACAGGACAGGATTCCTAGTTCCACTTAGGATGCCAACTCTGTCCACGGAAACCCGTGTCCTCGCCTTGTGCGTGAGCCGGGAGGTGACGGTGGGCGCGTTATGCGTGCCTGCCCAGGGACCGCCGTGTGGAAGAGTGTGGGTGTCCGGAACGCATCACTTCCATGTATGGATCGTGACTTTTTCTGGTGGATCGTTTGACTCGCGTTAGAGTAGCGGCCTGAGGGATTACGGATCCCATTGCTTCAGCAACACGCAACTGCTGTCGGGTGCAGTGACTACCGGCCGATGGCTACGGAGGCACAGAGACTACCGGCCAGGATTGGCGACGGAGGTCCAGAGAGGTACCGGCCTATTGACGGCGACGGAGGTCGCGACCCTGCTCAGTTGGAGCCGGAGTTGGTGTTGCACGTGGAGCTCGTTGACCCTGCGGACTTCGGTTCGGATCTGTCGATCGTCTGGCCTTGTGTGGCGGATATGTTTGACTGGCCTTGATGGCAATTATTGCACGTGCCGTGCGGCCTGTGTGGCGGCGGTAGGGCCCCTGTGCGGCCTGTGTGGCGGCAGGGAGGATCGCGCGTGACCTGTGTGGTTGCGGCGATGGACTGCCGATGATGTGTTCCGGCAGGTAGCTCGATTGGGCACCTATCGAGTGATATCCCGTGCGGTCTGTGTGGCGCCGGTTGATGGACCGACCTGAGCGACGGCTCCGTTGGTGTGGTGGCGGTGGACCACGATGTATTCAGATCTGATTTCTACCTTGCACGGAAGTGCGAACGTATCCTCACCGATCCCTTGGTTCGTGTAGTCGCGTGTGGGGATGTGTTGCGTATTGTCTGTTAGACCGTATGTGCCTACGGTAGGTCTCTACGGAGACCCGTTGTTTGGACCGTGCGGCCTGTGTGGCGGCGGTGATGTTTGACCGTGTGGCCTGTGTGGTACCGGTTGTTGCGGACCGTGCGGCCTGTGTGGCGACGACGATGTTGGACCGTGGGGCCTGTGTGGCAGCGGTGGCGATTGTAGACCGCGGGGCCTGTGTGTCAGCGGGAACGATTGCGGGGCGGATGTCCGGTTTGGCCCTTGGTGGCGTTGTTGTTTTACTGCTTTGTATTCCATGTCATGCTATACAAGTATGTTAGGGCATATAGGTGAGCTTGTCATACGGGGTTTCCTTATGGAAACTCAGGCATTGTTGTTATGTTTATTTTCAGGACCGCGTTAGGTTCCGGCGGGTGGTGACAGAGGGAGATTGCAGTTTGGGACTGGATCCTGTCGTCTGCCTACTTTTAGGTTGTCGTGATTATATGTACGTTGTGTTTCGTGTTGTAATGTAATCACTATTTTGACAAACTCGTATTGTATTCTGGTGCACCAGACTTATTTATGTATTTCCTTCAGTAATGTCCCCACTCTTGATGGTTGTGTCCATGTGTTAGATCCCTAACCTAGGGTTAGTGGACTAATGATGGTTAGGGTTGGTTTGCATGGGGAAGTGGGGTTGCAGGTGTTTGCATGGGAAGGGGAAGAGGTGGGGGTACTGTAGCACGAGTTTAAATGAGGCCTTCTCTCTCTTTCTTCTTCTTTCATCTTCTTCCTCATTTCTTCTTCCTCCTTTCTCACCACACACACACCTTCTTCCTCAGTCACCCAAGCTCAGGCGGAGGAGGCTGCGTCGGCGTGAGGTGCGAAGCGGTCCAGGCAGGAGAGGTGCGGAGTTGAGCGCACGAGGAGATCACCGGAGGCGACGTACGCGAGCGGAGCTCCGGCACTTTCGTCGTTGCTTTTGAGGTATGTCGACTCATTAGTGTGGCTTGTTGTTGACACTCATGAGAGGGTCATGTTGGTCGGTCGGAGGAGGTCGGAGGTCTCTCCGACGTCGCGTTTGGGCGAAGAAACCTCGGCTGGCGCGAGGTTGAAGACGACCGGGCGGTCGACCGGTCCTTGGACGGTCGACCGGACCGGTCGACCGCATGCATGTATATCTTTACTGTCTGTTGCGTTTCGGTCGATCGAGGTCTTGTGTTCGGTCGACCGGAACTTAAATATATTGGTATGTTGCATGATGTTCGGACTTTGGAGTATGTTCGGTCGACCGTTATATGACGTAGAAATATAGGTTGACCCTAACTGTTGTCGGTCGACCGAGACCCCTGAGTCGGTCGACCGATGGAATAAAATGTTGTAGAAGTTGTACTGTTAGTTTTCGGTCGACCGGGACCTGAGTCGGTCGACCGATAGACTGGATTGTAATGTTGACCAAACTCCGGATTTTGACCTTGTTCGGTCGACCGGTTTTAGACCTTCGGTAGACCGTTTGGGGGATTGTGTTCTGTGCGCAGTGGTAGACCGTGTTAGGGACGGTCGACCGATTCCTTTCTGGAAACGGTCGACCGAGTCACCTTTTACGGTCGACCGTTTGGGCCCAGAACAGAATTCCAGGTTCCCTTTTGAATGCCAACTTTGTCCACGGAAACCCGTGTACTCGCCTTGTGCGTGAGCCGGGAGGTGACGGTGGGCGCGTGATGCGTGCCTGCCTAGGGACCGCCGTTGGGAAGAGTGTGGGTGTTCGGGACGCGTCAGTTCCAGGTATGGAGCGTGACAAATGTGATGTATTGATTGGACTTATTGTAGTATAGCAGGCCTGAGGGATCGCGGATCCCAGTGTTGATGTTGTGCGGGCACGCAACTGGCGTTGGGTGAGGTGACTACCGGCCCACGGGCTACGGAGGTCGCTGCCCTGCTTTTATAGCGGCGCGGTTGGTGTTTGCGGCTCGAGGAGCCTGATGACCTGGCAGACTTCGGTCTGGTTTTGTCCGATGCTGTGCCGGACGGTTGTGATGGACCACCGATGCTGTACCGGTGATGCCGCCGAGGTTGTGCCGGCGATGGTGATTGTTGAGCCGAGGCTGTTCCGGCTATGTTGTTCTTCCTCGGCTGGGCACCTACCGAGATGTTGTTGTTATACCTTCCGGGCGACGGCCCCGTTGGTCCCTGTGGCTTCGACCACTGAGATTTGCGGATCTGTATTCTATCGGCCCGCAGGCGTGACAAAGGCTCCCTGCCGAACCCTTGAGTAGTGTAGCTGCGTGTGGGGGGTGCGATGTCGCGTGCTGTAAGACTGCATGTGCCTGCAGTAGGTCTCCTCGGGAGACTCATTGTTGATTGTCGGACTGATGTCCTGTTTTACCCTTCGGGGGAACTGTTTTCCATTTCTGTCGATGCCATGACATGCTACTAGTATGATAGGTTCATTGTGTAATGCATGCATATATAGGTGAGTTGGCATACGGGGTTTCCTTCTGGAAACTCAGGCATTGTTGTTATATATTTTCAGGACCGCAGTAGGTCCGGTGGGGTGGTGATCGGCGGGCGCGCGCGTTTGGAGTCGGATCCTCTAGTCAGACCACTGAGGTCCACATGATTACATTTATCTTCCCTTATCGTTTTGTTGTAATCATGTATTCATTTTGGCAAACTCTGATGTATTATGGTGCACCGCTTATTTATTTATGAGAAGTAACAGTCCCGCCTTGATTTTTGTGCTCCTTGTCTTGATTATGATTTTTTTTAAATTTTCCGCTGTTTCGGGATGTTACAACTTGGTATCAGAGCGGTCGATTCCTATGCGGTTCCCAATGAAATCACCCTTGTAGTAATAGGAGTCATGCATTTTATCTTTTAGCATGCATACATGGCTGAAGTTGTGATTGTTTCTCTTATCAGATGGCACCTAAGCGCATGAGGGGTTCTACGCGCGATCGTACTTCCAGTGACGACACATCTGGTGCTCATTGGGACAGGTTGGGTGAGTTTCTGGAGCGTCAGGCAGCTCAGAGCGCCCAGGGCGGAGTGGGAGCTGAGCACGATCGGTTCATGCGTCAGCACCCACCGACTTTCGACGGCAGGAGGGTTCCAGAGGTTGCAGAGGACTGGATCTTCCGGATGGAGAAGATCTTCCGTGCTATTGGAGTAGCACCTGAGAGGATGGTGGAGCTGGCCACCTATGTCTTTGACGGCGAGGCCGCCAACTGGTGGAGGTCCACGTCCACAGTTCTGTTTGATGACCGTGTGGACGTCAGCTGGGAGGAGTTCTTAGAGGTGTTTCATGAGCAGTACTTCCCCCAGCATGTCAGGGATCAGAAGAGGGAGGAGTTCATGTCCCTGGAGCAGAAGGACATGACACTGACGAGCTACATCAGCAGGTTCAACGCCTTGGAGCGTTACTGCCCAGAGATCTGCGTGACCCCAGAGCAGCGGGCGAGGAAGTTCATTAAGGGACTGAGGCAGCCGCTTCGTTCTCGGGTGATCAACAGCATGCCGCGGACCCTTGCAGATGCGGTGAAGCATGCTACGATCATCGAGCAGGACCAGAGGGAGTGTAATCAGGAGGCGCGGAAGGCGCCAGTGAGCACCGGCAGCAGAGTGGCTGGTCATGGGGCAGGAAACCCGGGCAAGAGGCCCAGGTTCGATGGAGGAGGAGCACGTCAGTCAGGAGCGTGCACTTACTGCGGGAGGTTCCATCCAGGGCAGGAGTGTCCCCGTCGGACTGGAGCGTGCATGGGTTGTGGTCAGATGGGACACTTTGTCCGTGACTGTCCTCAGAGGCAGGGAGAGCCGAGCAGGAGGCCAGGACCGCCAGCAGTAGGCAGAGGCGGAGGCAGCCGGTCAGTTGTTCCACCGGGCCAGAGCAGGAGGACCGGGCGAGTCTTCACTATTCAGGCTGAGGAGGCGAGGGACTCCAACACCGTCGTGGAAGGTACGCTTTCAGTTTCTGGTTCTGTAGCGCGTGTGTTGTTTGATTGCGGCGCCACACACTCCTTCATTTCGGAGAAGTTTGCTGGCGAGTTGGGTCGGACCCCTGTGCGACTGACTGATGTTTTGGAGGTCAGCACGCCCATGGGTGAGGTGGGCACTGTGGGGATCTTTTTCCCCGGCACCACAGTTGCTTCGGGAGACCATGATTTTCCGGCAGATCTGGTCTTGTTACCGATGGTGGACTTCGACGTCATACTGGGGATGGACTGGCTGTCACAGTACGACGTGCGAGTCTTTTGCCGTGAGAAGAAGATCCTGATTCCGATGGAGGGAATGCCAGATGTTCTGATCAGAGGTGCGAGGAGCAGAGGGGGTCGTCTGATTGTGTCTGCGGTTAAGGCACAGAGACTGATACAGCAGGGATGCAGAGCGTTTGTGGCCACGCTGGTAGTTCCTGATCCTGAGACGAGGAGGCTGGAGGATATAGAGGTAGTGCAGGAATTTCCAGACGTTTTTCCAGCAGAGATTCCAGCGTTACCGCCGCACCGAGAGATTGAGTTCAGCATCGAGTTGGTTGCGGGTACGACACCTCAGTCAAAGGCACCTTATCGGATGGCACCTGCTGAGTTGACGGAGCTGAAGAAGCAGTTGCAGGAGTTGATGGAGTCCGGGTTCATTCGACCGAGTGTTTCCCCTTGGGGAGCGCCGGTGCTCTTCTTGAAGAAGAAGGATGGATCGTTGCGGATGTGCATCGACTACAGGATGCTGAATAAGGTTACCGTTCGGAACCGGTACCCTTTGCCCAGGATTGATGATTTGTTCGATCAGTTGCAGACGGCGAGAGTGTTCTCGAAGATCGATCTGCGTTCGGGCTATCATCAGTTGCGGATCAGGGAGGCAGATGTTCAAAAGACAGCCTTCAGGACGCGGTACGACCACTATGAGTTCTTGGTGATGCCATTTGGACTGACGAATGCACCTGCGGCATTCATGGATCTGATGAATAGGACCTTCCAGCCGTACCTTGACAAATTTGTCGTGGTGTTCGTGGATGACATCTTGATATACTCGCCTGACAGGGAGCAGCATCGAGAGCACCTGAGGATTGTGCTGGGCATCTTGAGGGAGCAGCAACTTTATGCCAAGTACACGAAGTGTGAGTTTTGGTTGGATCAGGTGGCTTTTCTGGGCATATTGTGTCAGCAGATGGGATTTCAGTGGATCCGGCGAAGGTCGAGGCAGTGACTCAGTGGAGAGCCCCGACGAGCGTGACGGAGATCAGGAGTTTCGTAGGTCTGGCAGGGTATTACAGGCAGTTTATCCAGGATTTCTCCAAGCTTGCATCACCGCTGACAGCGTTGACGCAGAAGGGCGTCAAGTTCGTTTGGTCCCAGAAGTGCGAGGACAGCTTTCAGGAGCTAAAGAGGCGTTTGACGACAGCACCTATTCTGACGCTACCGAGTGGCACTGGAGGCTACGTGATTTATAGCGATGCATCAGGGATAGGCTTGGGTTGTGTGCTGATGCAGCATGGGAAGGTGGTTGCGTACGCTTCGAGACAGCTGAAGGTGCACGAGAAGAACTACCCTACTCATGATCTGGAGTTGGCGGCGGTAGTTCATGCGTTGAAGACCTGGCGGCACTATCTGTATGGCGAGCAGTTCGAGGTCTTCACCGATCATCAGAGTCTGAAATACTTGTTCTCTCAGAAGGAGCTGAACATGAGGCAGCGCAGATGGCTCGAGTTCCTTAAGGACTACGACTTCACCATTTCCTATCACCCGGGGAAGGCGAATTCGGTTGCGGATGCACTGAGCAGGAAGGTGGAGGTTTCTGTTGCGAGTCTGTGCATCCAGGAGTGGAGGTTACTCGAGGCCTTGTCTGAATGGAGTCCTTTCACCGAGGGTTCAGAGGGAGCGGTGATTGCTGGACTTCGGGTGGAGCCACATACCGTCTCACGGTTGGTTCAGGCTCAGCAGGGGGATGATGAGTTAGCCAGTCTGCTACAGTTAGCTTCCAGAGATGGATCAGACTTCAGTGTGGGAGTGGATGGTGGTCTGAGGTTCAGGAGTCGGATCTGGGTGCCGAAGGTTGATGGGCTGAGAGATGACATCATGGAGGAGGCACACAGAGCTAGATACACCATTCATCCGGGGAGAACGAAGATGTATAAGGATCTGCAGCGGAACTTCTGGTGGAAGGGCATGAAGAGGGACATTGCAGAGTTTGTGGAGCGATGCTTAGTCTGCCAGCAGGTGAAGATTGAGCATCAAAGGCCGGCAGGACCGATGCAGAGTATTGAGCTTCCTGAGTGGAAGTGGGAGCACGTGACGATGGATTTTGTCACGGGTTTGCCGAAGACGAGGAGGTTCCACGACGCGATTTGGGTGATAGTCGATCGACTAACCAAGTCGGTGCACTTCTTAGCGATCCGGACCACGTTGCCTTTGGAGGGTCTAGCTAAGTTGTACGTGGAGGAGATAGTCAGGTTGCATGGAGTGCCAGTGAGCATCATCTCCGATCGAGATCCTCGTTTCACTTCCAGATTTTGGGGGAGACTGCAGCAGGCGTTGGGGACGCGTCTGAAGTTCAGTACAGCGTTTCATCCACAGACAGATGGTCAATCTGAGAGGACGATTCAGACCCTGGAGGATATGCTTAGAGCATGTACACTGGATTGGGCAGGACACTGGGATGAGCACTTGCCACTGATAGAGTTTGCCTACAACAACAGCTACTACTCGAGTATTGGAATGACACCGTACGAGGCATTGTACGGGAGGCCTTGCAGATCACCGGTATGCTGGAGTGAAGTGGGCGAGGGGCAGTTGGTGGGGCCAGAGATTGTGCAGTTGTACTCGGAGAAGGTGGATGTGATCAGGAGGAGGCTGGCCACAGCACAGAGCAGGCAGAAGAGTTACGCTGATCGACGGAGACGGGTATTGAGTTTCGAGGTGGGCGATCACGTGTTTCTGAAGATTTCTCCAGCCAGAGGTGTGATGAGGTTTGGGAAGAAGGGGAAGCTCAGTCCGAGATATGTTGGACCGTTTGAGATCCTCGACCGAGTTGGAGAGGTTGCCTACCGGATTGCACTGCCGCCACAGTTTTCGGGTCTACATAATGTCTTCCATGTGTCGATGCTGAGGAAGTATGTGGCAGATCTGTCACACGTTATTGAGATAGCGGTGCCGGAGATTCAGCAGGACTTGTCGCTCGAGGAGAGGCCAGTCGAGATTGTCGATCGCATGGATCATCAGCTCAGGAGGAGGACCATTCCGATGGTAAAGGTCAGGTGGCAGCATCACAGTGAGCGCGAGGCCACTTGGGAGATCGAGGAGGATGTCAGAAGGCAGTACCCAGAGCTTTTCGGTGAGTGTTTGCTTGATTTCGGGACGAAATCCTTTTAAGTTGGGTGGATTGTTAGATCCCTAACCTAGGGTTAGTGGACTAATGATGGTTAGGGTTGGTTTGCATGGGGAAGTGGGGTTGCAGGTGTTTGCATGGGAAGGGGAAGATGTGGGGGTACTGTAGCACGAGTTTAAATGAGGCCTTCTCTCTCTTTCTTCTTCTTTCATCTTCTTCCTCATTTCTTCTTCCTCCTTTCTCACCACACACACACCTTCTTCCTCAGTCACCCAAGCTCAGGCGGAGGAGGCTGCGTCGGCGTGAGGTGCGAAGCGGTCCAGGCAGGAGAGGTGCGGAGTTGAGCGCACGAGGAGATCACCGGAGGCGACGTACGCGAGCGGAGCTCCGGCACTTTCGTCGTTGCTTTTGAGGTATGTCGACTCATTAGTGTGGCTTGTTGTTGACACTCATGAGAGGGTCATGTTGGTCGGTCGGAGGAGGTCGGAGGCCTCTCCGACGTCGCGTTTGGGCGAAGAAACCTCGGCTGGCGCGAGGTTGAAGACGACCGGGCGGTCGACCAGTCCTTGGACGGTCGACCGAATGCATGTATATCTTTACTGTCTGTTGCATTTCGGTCGACCGAGGTCTTGTGTTCGGTCGACCGGAACTTAAATATATTGGTATGTTGCATGATGTTCGAACTTTGGAGTATGTTCGGTCGACCGTTATATGACGTAGAAATATAGGTTGACCCTAACTGTTGTCGGTCGACCGAGACCCCTAAGTCGGTCGACCGATGGAATAAAATGTTGTAGAAGTTGTACTGTTAGTTTTCGGTCGACTGGGACCTGAGTCGGTCGACCGATAGACTGGATTGTAATGTTGACCAAACTCTGGATTTTGACCTCGTTCGGTCGACCGGTTTTAGACCTTCGGTAGACCGTTTGGGGGATTGTGTTCTGTGCGCAGCGGTAGACCGTGTTAGGGACGGTCGACCGATTCCTTTCTGGAAACGGTCGACCGAGTCACCTTTTACGGTCTACCGTTTGGGCCCAGAACAGAATTCCAGGTTCCCTTTTGAATGCCAACTTTGTCCACGGAAACCCGTGTCCTCGCCTTGTGCGTGAGCCGGGAGGTGACGGTGGGCGCGTGATGCGTGCCTGCCCAGGGACCGCCGTTGGGAAGAGTGTGGGTGTTCGGGACGCGTCAGTTCCAGGTATGGAGCGTGACAAATGTGATGTATTGATTGGACTTATTGTAGTATAGCAGGCCTGAGGGATCGCGGATCCCAGTGTTGATGTTGTGCGGGCACGCAACTGGCGTTGGGTGAGGTGACTACCGGCCCACGGGCTACGGAGGTCGCTGCCCTGCTTTTATAGCGGCGCGGTTGGTGTTTGCGGCTCGAGGAGCCTGATGACCAGGCAGACTTCGGTCTGGTTTTGTCCGATGCTGTGCCGGACGGTTGTGATGGACCACCGATGCTGTGCCGGTGATGCCGCCGAGGTTGTGCCGGCGATGGTGATTGTTGAGCCGAGGCTGTTCCGGCTATGTTGTTCTTTCTCGGCTGGGCACCTACCGAGATGTTGTTGTTATACCTTCCGGGCGACGGCCCCGTTGGTCCCTGTGGCTCCGACCACTGAGATTTGCAGATCTGTATTCTATCGGCCCGCAGGCGTGAGGGGGGTGCGATGTCACGTGCTGTAAGACTGCATGTGCCTGCAGTAGGTCTCCTCGGGAGACTCGTTGTTGATTGTCGGACTGATGTCCTGTTTTACCCTTCGAGGGAACTGTTTTCCATTTCTGTCGATGCCATGACATGCTACTAGTATGATAGGTTCATTGTGTAATGCATGCATATATAGGTGAGTTGGCATACGGGGTTTCCTTCTGGAAACTCAGGCATTGTTGTTATATATTTTCAGGACCGCAGTAGGTCCGGTGGGGTGGTGATCGGCGGGCGCGCGCGTTTGGAGTCGGATCCTCTAGTCAGACCACTGAGGTCCACATGATTACATTTATCTTCCCTTATCGTTTTGTTGTAATCATGTATTCATTTTGGCAAACTCTGATGTATTATGGTGCACCGCTTATTTATTTATGAGAAGTAACAGTCCCGCCTTGATTTTTGTGCTCCTTGTCTTGATTATGATTTTTTTTTAAATTTTCCGCTGTTTCGGGATGTTACACCATGTGTGTCTCTTAATTTAAAAAGTTTAAATTTTCCGCTGTTCGGGGATGTTACAGTTTTAATAGATGGTTGAAATGATTTTTGCAAGACCAAAAAAATTAATCAACAACATCTAAGATGAAGTGACCAAACCTCAGTCGACCTTTGAGGTTGCAATGGATCTTATTAGACGGTCAAGATCGAGTTGAGGAATAAAAAAAAGTAAGTAATGAACATTTGAGAGGGATTTGTAGGACCCACAAAACTAAACGGCCAAGACCGTTTGGAGGGGGAAAAATGAACGAACAAGTGATATCGGACCAAAAATGAGTATACGACCAATGTTCAGGTAGGCGACCGGTCGCCTAGGCGATCGCCACTCGTGGTGGTTGCCTGGGCGACTACCGCCTTTCGCCTAGCATAGCTTGGCAAAATATGCGGTCTCCTAGCCTAGGCGATAGCAGTTGGAAACTCCTTTTTAATTTTTTTAATTTTTTTAAAAATTACAATATTGTCACTACCCCAAATCCTATATAAACCCCCTCCAAACTTCTTTATTTTTCACACATCTCTCATTCTCTTCTTCTACATCATTATATTCTAATCTTCTAGTTTCCTAATCTTCAAGTTTTCGCGATTAAGTGTCCGGTCTGGTGCTTAGTTTTGAAGTTAGAAAGTGAAGTCTCCGATCCGATTCTTCATTCTTCAACCGCCAAAATCAAGTGCACTCTTTCTAACTTCTCTTTTAGGTGGAAAGTTAATTACTTTTGTAATCGTACTACTAAGTAATAAATTGTATACCTAAGTGTTTAGGTGGGTAGAGAGTGTGCCTAGTAACACCTTGATCGAGGAACTCGGTGTTTTTTGAAGCCTAAACATGTATGATATTTTTAGATAATATTTGTACATTTTTTCATATTTTTCCCAATTGTTCCTGATTTTTTAACTATTTTATCAAATTTAATTGATTAAAAAATATTTAAAAATGATCACCCACAGCTGGGTGGTCGCACAATTGCCTAGACGATCGCCCAGACGAC
The DNA here is from genome assembly GCA_963682175.1 of Triglochin maritima. Lineage (NCBI taxonomy): Eukaryota > Viridiplantae > Streptophyta > Magnoliopsida > Alismatales > Juncaginaceae > Triglochin > Triglochin maritima. The sequence goes on from OY821779.1 coordinate 32,639,215, forward strand.
AGGACGCATCTGGTCGCCTAGGCTCTCGTAGGCCGTGCGTGAACATTGTACACGACCAAGATTGATTTGAGAAAAAAAAAACCTTTTCAACAAATGACAGATCGATTTGAAAACAAATAATTAGCAGGGACCACGCCTTTTTAATACATATGGTTTTGGTACATGTTTGAGGGCATTTTGTAGGCATTTTTCGGTTGAGCCCCTATATCATGCAAGTATTAAAAAATGACGAAATTTCTTTCCAAAAGTGTTTGAATAGAAAGTTTGCGTGTAACATAATATTACGACCCCTTAAAAGTTCGTATATTTCAATATTTTAAGACTACTTTCAATATTTTAAGTAATGTTGAATTTTTTTAATATTTATTTCTTTTGAATCCATCTGAACTCATCAGTTGGTTGGTTTCTCAAATTGACGGTTTCAGTTGACGGTTATTTATTTTCTGTAAATAAATCACAAATCCAATATCAATCGTCCATATTCAGTTCCTCGAAATTTATCATGACCGTTAACCATAAGGTCTAGGAAAAATCAATTGTTTTTTTATAAAATAAACTGTATTGCTAAACATCGTTCCAAAATTACTTAAATCGTCCATGAGAATTACCGTTTTGTCATTATCTCATTTCTATTTATATATCTCTTCATTTCACTCTCCTACTACCATTCTCTCTTCATCTGCATCTCATAATCATCAAAAACAATGTCTCGTAGGCAACGAAAGGAGTCAGGAGACGCCCCGGTGCACTCGAATCTGATAAAATGTCTCATTTATTTCAAGTTTTAAAAAAACATTTTTTGGAAGGGGCACCCCCCCCTAGGGGGGGAGGGGCTCCTGCGGGAGCCTCCCTACGTGGTCGGTGTCTGCCGGAGATGCCCCTTCAATATTTTTTTAATTAGTTATAAATAATAACTAGTAAATATAATTAGTATTAATTGGTAATTAGTTAAAAATAATTAATATTTTTGTTAATTTAGATGCTTAAATTCATTAAACAAAAAAATATTTCAAAAAATTAATTAATAGTCATCAGGTTACCATGGAGGAAGAGTAAAATTCATACATTTACGCGTTGTACATAATTACGAAGAGAAGGATATATGTTTCAGGGTATACCTGTTTCGGTTAGGAGGGCGATGAATAATTTACATCGTCGTCACACACGTGATGATTCTTTTGACGACGAGAAGGATTCAGATGAGGTGGAGAGTGACGATGGGGGTCGGTATGGGTTGGAGTTGGAGCGGCAAGAGGAGGAGAGGCAGGGGGAGTATGGTAGAGGACGTGGGCGAGATGAGCAGTATGGTAGATGGCGGTGGCGACATAGTAGTTCTTCTTATGCTGAGTGTGTAATTCGGTAGGGTAGAGGTGGTAGCTTTGTGATCGGTTATTCGAGTTCGTGCATTGTAGATGCCCGAGCTTAGAAGAAGAAGAGGGTTGAGGACGATTCTTGGATCGTGATTGGTGTGATGCCTGGTGGTCCTTTAGATGACAATGTCATTTCGAGTTTCGGGGGTCACATCGCCAGACGCATTTGGGAGGGCGAGGTTCGAAAGGTTCTGAAGTATCATAATTGGCACAAAGTTTGTACTATATTGAGGGTTGACGCTTAGTTTTGAGTGATGATATCACGGGGGTCATTACTGATAGCGGATTGGGTTACTTTCTTTACAACATGTTCCCCCTGCCTTGACATGGTGTTGATTTCTGCATTTGTGGAGCGGTAGAACTCTGACACCAACTCTTTCCACTTGGCTTTCGGAGAGATGACGATCATGTTGATTTCTGTGCATTCCTGTTGAGGGTCGTCTGGTCAGTGCTCAGACATCAACGCCTGAGCTGAAGAGTTATGTATCAGAGGTGCTCGGGGTGAGCATCGATGGTCGTAAGAGGGATAACCCATTTTGGAGTGGCGGTGGTGTTAGCATCCACGCTGTGTTGACGACTTATGCAGTAGGAGACGACAACCGCAGACTGGGGATACGCAGTTGAGTGCCTACCTGTTTTTACTGCTCGGATGCATCTTGTTTGTCGACAAGAGCGATTACAGAGTTAGACCACATGACCTATTGGAGGCTAGGGACCCGGATATGATTGGTCAGTACTCATGGGGGTCGACGACGTTGGCATACCTGTATCACCAGTTGGGGATAGCTAGTCGTGCTAATTGTTCTAATATTGCAAGTTGTCTTACGCTGCTGTATGCTTGGATATATGAGTATTTTCCTCCTTTCTGCTCTCATCGGGAGCGAAAAATCATTGACTCGGGTTATCCTGATTCACGTATGTAGGCTGTCCAGAGCGAGGATAAGAGAGAGAGAGAGGCAACTCCATTCCATTTGTAGATGGCTAGATCAGATGACTGCATCGCAGGTAAAACTCTAGACCATTCACATTTATTTAATTTTAATTATTATTAACGTGTCAACATTTAGGTGAAGTGGTTGTCCTATGGTCCTGAGCCTGCTACAGATGTGCCGAGGACTTATTGATGGGCGTTATTCGTTATCGGGATATCATGGAACCTAATTTGCCTGATCGCGTCTTGCGTCAGTTAGGATACATTCAGGTCATCCCGGTTGACATCCCAACGTCAGAGCATGCAGTGCGGTCTGCTATTGCGACGACGTACGACGTCAGGTGCAACGCTTCGATGGCGGAATCAATTTGGACGACATTTCCAAGAGGATACCGATTTCACCTTGGCGATCTCACACGTATCCGCAACCCCTCCACTTGTCATGCAGATTATTTGGATTGGTTTGGTAGGTACCCAAATTCATCTCTCATGTGTGGTACCACCCTGAGGCCTATGAGACTACTGGATAGGACATGTGGCGATGCGGTATGTTTTGTAAATTATTTTTTATTTGTAATGTATATGTTGTTTTTATTGTTAATGTACACTAATGTTGATATTATATATAGTGGATGAGTAGGGCGATACGGCTTGCGCGGCCATTCTTGGATTATAGGAGCAGATGTCGAATGAGGAGACAATATTTGCATGTGTAGGTTGGGATGACTTCATACAGGCGTGGAACAGTCAGTTGGGTATTTCCGACCACAATTCAGATGATGAGTTGTAGTCGACTTGTACATTATTTACTTTATTATCTGTTGAACTCTTATTATTTCTATTTGTATTTGCTTACTTGTTGTACTCTTATTATTTATTTCTGACGAACATATTTTCTCTCTATTTGCTATATTTGATGCATTTTAAATTTGAAAACTGATAAAAAAACAACACGAACAAATTACACATTAAAAGCACAGTAATTTAACCAATACATTACAAATTACAATCAAGTCTACAACGTAACTGGTCCCAATATGCTCTCCTACTTTTGTACTCCACCTCCCATCCAAGAACACTCTCGTCTCGCATTTGAAACCACAGTGTCGCTATAGGAGGTACTGAGAATCCCTTAGCTAATTTTAAGCAAATGTAATGTTTGTAACTCCTTAAATGAGCAATAATCAACTCTCTGCATTGCTTCATCATGGTAGACGAATTCTCCCAAGGTAGCACTATACTACACGGGTACAATGAGACATCCGCCCCAGTCAATTCGCTGACGAGCCTGTACCACATCGTCATAATAAACGTGCTCATAAATGGGATGCACCCCTATACCATTAGAAATCGCACGACGGGCGTAAAACTAATTATCTTAACCACCATGGAAAACATCGACAACATCGAAATCCACAGTTGCCATCAGCACGTACATCATTCCACCTCTCCAGAAATGGTAAGATGATTTCTAGAAGTCCATCAACATATGGGAAGTTATCAACGTCAATCCATCCGGACACTATAGGATGAAAAAATAGCAAAGTTATATATAATAACTGGAAGAACATGTTTACTGGAAAAAACAAACAACGAAGTAATGATAATAATAATAGCAAACATGTTGTCATATACGACATCTTGTACTCATGTTGACGGACGATCGCGACGAGCTAGATGATCGACCACGACCCCTCCTCCGACTACTATTAGATCGACCACGACTTTGCTCAACATACTCAAAGGCACTCGGGTCCGACGTGTCGAGTTTCCCCTTGGTCAACCTCGTACCTTAGTATTGTCTGCGGGCTCTCGAGAATTCGACTGATCGGGGTGCAACTGCACGTATAAAATACGAGAGGCACTACGAATTACTACAGGGTCGCTCCCCGAAATCTCATCAACGAGGTTCCGAAAATGCTCGACGTCTTGTAATGACTGATCCACAAACTCTGGCATGTCGACTCCTTCTCCAATGACAAGTGTTTTCCAGAATTGATGAATCTGCTCTAAATAAATTTCTTCGCCTGACTCAATACAACCGCAGATGGTACATCAAATGGGGGCTCGAACATTGCTAGTTCATCATCATCCCAACAACACCTACTTTTGGATGAAGATGATGATGATGATGATGATGATGATGATGAAAACTTTCAATGGAATTGGTTAAATCAAAAGAGATTAGGATTAGAAAAAAATGAATCACATAATGAATTAGCTGCATATTTAAATATGGATATATACTTAACTGTTGCAGATTGCAAGTCTTTTCATGTTTTAAACTAGTGGAAATCTAACTATGTTAGATTTCCAATCGTTTCATTATTAACACGTGATTTACTAACTCCTTTGGCATCAACTCTGGCGTCTAGGACTGCATTTAAATGGGTTTTGACCGACAAGGAAGAGAGAATGCAGAACATGCAAATCAGTTAGAGCAGCGACGAAGACGAATATACTATTTATAATTGTAATACTTATTACATTAGAAATTGTATCATTGTATGTAATTTGTAAATTTATTGTAGTTAAATAAAATTTCACTATCGGTTGTGATGGGTAGACGAGGTAGTTGGTGAGGCAATGACATCGATGAACCGATTATTTTGTTGAAATCTCAATTTGAAAGTGTTTTTAATTTAAACTTTATAAGTTACGAATATTTGAAAATATGCAAATTAGATCGATAAGACTTGAACCCAATCAAACCCGATCTGACCTTACTCGATCGATCGGGCCCGTCACTGGGCCCAGTCCGGCCCGGTACCCACCTTTACCGATAGTGTTAATTTTATCCCATAAAAAAGAAAGAGAACATCCTCTCTTTTTTGTCCTCCTCTACATTCTACTATTTGAAGACCATCCTCTTGCAATCATCTCAATACGTTTGTTACCTCCCTGTCTAAAGACATGTCTACGCAAGTTTTTCAAGGAGTTACATGAACTCTATGACTAAACTTGATACCCATTAATTGAGGAAAGCATTGTGATCTTTGAAGTGATGATGACCAAAGCAACGATCGACAACGAGAGTACTTTTAACAATGACAATTAATATTCTCTTCCTTTTCTGCCTTTTTCTTACATCTCATGATCCTTGGGTGATTTATGTTCTTTTTTGCCTTTTTCTTTGTTTTTCTTTAAATATTCTCTTCCTTTTCCTTTCTCTCTCTTTGATCACTACCGTTATCTAATTCACTCCCTAAGTTCCTATTAATCTTCTGATCTTTACTCGAGTATTCACTATTCTCCTCATTCCGGTCGAAGAAAAACTCCTTTATACTGCAAGGCTTAGCGAACATATAACCTTCCTCGTTCCGTCCTTCACAACCTGAGATGGGCTTCATGAAAACTTTACAACATTGTGCACTCAAAAAGTATTGGAATTGGACTTTGGAGTGTATTGAGTTTGGTGGAGCTTTGAAGAATCATAATTGAGAGCTCAAAGAATAGGATTGCTTGGAGTGGGTAAAATGGTTGTCTCATGAATGATGTATTTAAGCCTTCAAAGCAAATAATGTTATTTGTTAAATAGTGTTATTTGAATCAAGAAAGGAAAAGAAGTGACTACGAATTGGTCAGAATTGAGTTGACCATTTGAATTACGATTGTCAAAATCCTTGGCATTGACCTAGTCAAAATTAAAAGTTCAGTTGTCCTAAGTAAGGTCGGGATAGTCGATCACCAACTTCCTATAAGATTTGGGACTTTGACCAATAAGAAATTTGATCGACCGAAATGAGTTCGGTCAACCGATCCAAAATAACATTAAGGTTTTGGTTGGGATCTGCTAAGAATGGTTCAGTTGTCCAGATTTAATATTTTTTCTAAGGTCGAGTATTTGTTGTTTGCACAAAGGTTAGCAATATAATATTCGTTCAGAGTATTATTAGCCAACTGGAAAGAGCCATTGCGCGTTAAAATTTCAGTAGAGAAAACAGTTAACCAATAAGACTTGGCACAAATGTAGGTTAAGACTTGGCTAAAAGACAAAAAGAAGATGATCACTTGGATTCAAATCCATAAACCGATCCAAGGATATTTGGTTGTCCGATATAAGATCAAATGTCCTAGTTTCAAGAGTTTTCATATTGTGTTTGAAGTCAAAAGATATATCCGTTGAGAAATTTATTTGAATAAGCAAAACCTCGAATGTCTGATAATGAATGGGTCATCTGAGAGGAATGTTACAGTTAAGCATTTCAGTTGACCAAACAAGGACCAATCGTCCCATCTGAAGATTTTTGTAAGGTTGGGAGGTTACTGTTGGTTCTAAATGTTTGGTCCTCAATATCAAGGATAACTTGATTTCTGTACGGATATCGGTCAGTCGAGTAGGGTTTGGTCATTTGATTCAGCCAAATTTCCTGCATCAAGTGTACATATGATCTCGAGACTTAAAGAAAAGGACAATTACAACTTGAGATTGGATTAATCTTCAATTTGAGCACCTACAATGATAAAGATATACAATATATATGCAATTTGACAATACGTATGTGATGTAAATTGAGATTATGTGTCATATTAGTTTCTTGATGATGATATTAAGATTAATTGCAAACTAGCGTCAAATTGTGTTCGAGCCCCTATCAAAATGCATAATATCCATGAAAGTCCCTTACAATATGCATGAATTTCATAAGTTTCGTTTAATCATATTATGTCATTTTTCTCATCCTATTGACATATATCTATCAAAAAGATATTCATTATGCATAGGTTGAACAAAAAGGACACAATAAAAAAATGAAATTGCATTTAATTAAGGGAGGTAAGGCATAAAGCCGATAAAACGCAAAAGATAAGTTTAGTTCAGTTTAAACGGTTTGTGAAAATGATTTACCAAAGTATTTTTGGTGTGAAGTAGACCAACAACGATCTTGTTATATTCTTAATCGAGTTTTGCTTCGACCAAATTTAAACAAAACGCATTTTAAACTTGGGGTAGGCAAACCACCAAAATTTTCTTACTTCAAAGCTTTTGGTTCTAAATGTTTTATTCAATATCAAGGATAACTTACCAAAATTCGATGCTAAATCCAATGAAGTCATCATAATCTTAGGATATTCGAGTAAGATCAATCAACTTGATGCTCGGTATACATACTTTCGTTTATCGAATATATTGAGTCTTTAACAAGATCTACTGCTCACTTTCAAGAGGAACCATGAAATTATGGATAATGTCTTAAAAGAAAAAAAATACAACCCAATGAAATACCTCAAGAAAAGCAAGAGCTTCCAAAGGATTGGCGATATAAAAAGGATTATCTTATGGACTTGTTACTATGTTCTTGTTGTATGTGACTCTTGTGCTTTTATATCTTGAACTTGAACCTAAGAAAGTAGAAGAAGCATATAAGGATGAATTTTGGTTAATGGCATGAAGAGTTGAACTAATTCACTCGTAATGATGTTTGAGAACTTGTTCCAAGACCCAAAGATAAAATGGTAATTGACACCAAGTGGGTTTTTCGAAACAAGCTAGATGAAATCGGCAAGTGGTCAGAAACAAAGCTCGATTAATCGCTCAAGGTTACAACCAAGAGGAATGCATAGACTTGAAACTTATGGTTTGGTAGCTCGATTAGAAGCAATTAGAATGTTATTAGCATATGCATCATACATGGATTTTAAATTTTTTTAGATCGATGTTAAAAGTGCATTCTTAAATAATTTAATCATCAAAGAAATGTATGTCAAACAACCACCTAACTTTGTAAATGAAACTTACCTGAAACATGTATTCAAACTTAACAAGCCTATTTATGGGCTCAAGCAAGTTCGGTAAGAGTGGTTGAAGAACTTCCACTTCAAAATGAATTCACAATGGGAAAAGTTTACACTGCATTATTTACTAAAACTAAGAATGAAGATTTATTAGTAGTACAAATTTATGTTGACGACATTATATTTGGTGCTACTAATGATCATCTATGCCAAGAGTTTTCAAAGTTCATACAAGGTAAATTTGAAATGAGCTTGATAGGTGAACACAACTTCTTCCTCAGACTCCAAATCAAGCAAACTTCAAAGGGAAACTTCATCAACCAAACCAAAATACACAATAGAACTTCTCAAAGATTTGGTTATGATGATAGCAAACCTCATAACACTCCAATGAGCACAAGCTTGGAATTGGATAAAGATGCAGAACGCAAAGAGATTAACATTAAAAGGTATCAAGGTATGATAGGTTAACTTCTTTATTACCCACCAGTAGACCCGATATTATGTTTAGTGTTTTCCTATGTTCACGTTTTCAATCCTTTCCTAAACAATCTCATATGCATGCTTTGAAAATGATTTTTCGTTATTTGAAAACAACTTGTGACTTTTAAATTGTTTTATCCCAATACTCGATCTGTTGATCTTATTGCTTATAATGATGCTGACTATGCTAGATGCAAATTCGATCAAAAAGGTACTAGTGGCACACGTCAATTCTTGGGTAAATCCTTGGTTTCTTGGTTTAGTAAGAAGTAAGATAATATCGCAATCTCAACAATGAAGGTCGAGTATATAGTCGTCGGGTGTTGTTGTGAACAAATCCTTTGGATGGGGCAAACCCTGAAGGAATTGAGTCAATTTTCATCCTATATTAATATTTTGTATCCCATAAATCTTTTGAATAATCCTATTCTACATTCATGAATTAAGCATATAGATGTCCGTCATCATTTCTTAGAGATCATGCTCTTAAGGGCGATATTGAATTAAAATATATTTAAACTAATGATCAATTAACAGATATATTCACTAAACCTTTGTCGGAGGAACACACCAAGAGGGAGCGGATGACTGGATTTTCAAGATCCATTAGATTTTCAAGGTGAACGCTTGCCCGCCTGAGCGGCATGTGGGACTGGCTACGTACATGTGGGTGGACTTTTTGGGGGAGTTCAAGAATAAGTATTTTCCACAGCATGTTCGTGATTGTCTGACGTGTGAGTTTCTGGTGCATCATCAGGGATATCTGAGCTTGGATCAATACATTTAAAAGTTCAGTTCTCTCAAGAGGTATTGTTCGTTGATTTACAGTACGCCTGAGCAGAGGGCGATGAAGTTCATTGAGGGACTTCGACACTAGAAAACACACATCGTAGTGCGATGACTTTGGATGTTGAGTACCTGATTCACCCCATGAGAGCAGGGGGTTTGGTGGTGGTACAGATCGATTAGTGATGGAGGAGGCGGCAGTCGCCGCAACATGAGCCAGCCCAGGAGCAAGTTCGAGGGTCACACTGAGAAGAAGCAGAGGTCAGCTGAGGGTAGTGCTAGTGATATTTGGGGGCGTTGTCACCATTCACAACTGGGATGAGAGTGTGGCATGGTGACTGGTGGATGTTTGTGAAGGGAATGTGTTCAAAAAGTTTTACTTTTAAATGTCAATTATTATGAATTGAATGAGAAATCATTTTGTTCCTTGTTTATGTTATTCGTCTTTTAGAAGTGTTAAGGAAGAGGCTCTTGGTCCTTAACCGTAGAGCTCTAAAAGATATTGGTTTACATAAAACAAAAGATATTCGCAATCATGGTAATTAACATGGAACATTAATTACCGAGTTAAGATTGTCGTGTTGGTCATAGATCATTGTAGCTCTACAAGTGAGTGACAACACGGGTATGCAAAAGAGGAAAATATTACTTTTGTATACTGAATAGACCTAATAAGTAAAATATTATAGAAATATGTTTCTGTGTCATTAATATTTTACTGTGTCTTTGGTCCTTTGATATGAGACTTATATCTAATCACTTAAGGAATACTTAATTAGATCAGTGTCTTGAACTATCGATCAGTGTAGTGTAAAGGCATTGGTTGGTTAAGTACAACTTTTGTTGGAGAAGATAGTTAGTCAAAAGACTATCATTGCCCCTCTTAATTGAGTGATGATATTAGTGAGCCCCTTGATAAAGCAAAATTATAATGTGCACAATGTGATTTGAGTAAAGTCACATATTTATAACTAGCTTAAAGAGATCAAGAAATGAATACTAAGACAAAGATGACACAATACTACTTTGTGTGTATTCTTAATATCATGAGGCAAGGGACGGACACAAGTGGTGCACTCCATCACTAAGTGGACCGGGTTTTGGTTCGAGTGGAATTAAGACATCTAACTAATTGGGAGCTATAATGTGTAGCTAGATACCGCTTATAGCTTGTGATATTAAGCTCTTAATATCACTGCCAATTTAGTTTAGATCCTCCCATAGGTCACACCACAAAACTGGGAAACAAGAAATGGGGATTTTGAGTTCATAGGATGTGTCGGGTTTCATGTGAAAATATGACACATGGGGTGAACAAGCAAAATCAAAATTATGTTGTGATTAATAACATAATTAGAATCTAAATTAAATTCATATGTGATGTAAATATTATGGGGTGTAATGATTGATCATTACATAGGATAATATGTTACATAAGTTGTGAATTTACTACTAATCCCGAAATGTCAAATTCTGTAGGGGTTAAACCGAAATTTGACAAGTCTGCAGAATAGTGCTCAAACGGTCGACCAGATAGCTGTAAACGGTCGACCGATCGGGCGCGGTCGACCGGACGTGTCTCGACCGATAACAGGGAATTTTCATCTGTTCGAACGGTCGACCGAATGTGATCGGTCGGTCGACCGAACATTGCGATGGAATAGTTCGTGTTACGAACAGTCGACCGAGTTATAGAACGATCGACCGAAACTGGGTTCGAGCGGTCGACCGAACCTTGAAACGGTCGACCGGTCCAGACGGTTTTGTGCAGAATTAATTTAAGAATTAATTAGATCATGCATGGAATTGGTCCATAATTGATTTAATTCGTGGCTAATATTATTTATTATTAAATAATAGATGGTTAGATGGAATTTTGCATGGAATCATGGGCAAGAGGTTGCACATGAATAGGTAATTTGGAGAGAACCTATAAATACAAGGTTATCTCATTACCTCCTTAATTTAATTCATTATTTTTCTTATGCAAAATCTCTCTCCATAATTCTCCACGAAATTACAGTAATTCTTAAGTTTAGTTTTAGTTCTTCAGAGGTCATCTTCTAAAGGGAACTAAAGAGGGGTTAGTAATTGGATTCTAAACCCTATTGGAGATCGAGAGGCTAGCTCGTCTCTCTCCAATCTTGTTTAGAGTTTGGTGAAATCTCGGAGGCATCCGGCGCAGCAACAAGCATCCTCAACCTCTCCAAATCTTCAAGAAGTTTTAGAGAACTTCTAGGTATGAATTTCGGAGCCCCATGTTTGTTTTAATAAAAGTTTTAAAACTAGTTATTGAAACAAACTGATGCATGCATGAAATAAATTATAGAAAATTGAAAATTGATCCTTATTATACATAAAAATTCGAAAATATATATGTATAATTAAACATGAAATCCTACAGTGGTATCAGAGCTTAGGGTTCAATTTTCTCATGATTTTTAGTGCTGTAAACAAATTTAGTTTACCATCTAGGATTTAAACAATTCATTTTACCGGTTTTTCGGTCTTTAAATGTTTGTTGATATAATTCTCTGTAATAATTCGTCTGAATGTTTTAAGAGTTTTAAAACATGCCATGTAATTATTAGAATTAAGATTAAGACATTAGTCTAACTTACAATAATTTCGTTTTATTTAAAAAACGATTATTTTGTAAGAGAAACAACAAAACCGAAAAAACTGCACTTCATCTTTCCATTGGAAATTGGATGGACAGCGGTTGAAAATTAATTTTTGAACTATGGATGAATGAAAAATGTTTTTAGTGGATTTCAAAATATTTTTCAAAGAATTGTTTGGGATTCTAGATGCTTGATAAACTAGGTTGGATAGTTTATAGCGATATTGCGTGCATGGATGCTCGAGTTGTTTTGCAGGAATTGTGAGTTTATATGTTCCAAATCAGCAGCTATGAATGTTTATAATTGTTATAATACAGGGGCTTATGTATGTAAAAGCCAAATTCTCTATTTCCATCTTTTAGATAAATTGCATATGCATATGAGAGGTTTTACATAGGACTTGCACTAGTCGGGTTTTTTTATCGAATGTGAGGAGCATGTTTATTTTCAGTAAAATCTACATCTCCGGTGCAAGAGGAAGTTGCCGCTGTAGCGCATCGATCGAGGATCGAAGATCAGGGATCGAGGATCGAAGGGAACATATAAACTCACACGATGTGGATTGTGTGAATGTTTAATTTTTGTTTTTATCTTGCTATGCATGTGATGAATGTGTTGAATGTTAGGATGTGTATGATTAATAATATGCATGATAACCTAAAATTCTAAATCACATGTTAAATTGTCCAAACAAAAATTAAGAATAAATTTCCTTCTTATATCATCCACTAGCAGCCATTGATCGAGGGATACTCTGCTCGCCCTTAGCGGGAGATAACTCCCTCCATCTTTGGGAATAGTGGGAGATATAATGGTTGTCTGTTGTTGTACCACAATTAAATATATGAGGTGTGTTTCACCCTAGTGAACCCCAAGTGTGTTTGGTTGTGAATACAATGGATAAACGTATCTCGTATCAAATGAAAATAAGTTTTCTTAACATTACCTAGAGCTCTCGCTCGGTTTTGGGAAAACGTTTTTCTTACGAGGATAGGTCGTATTCCCTCATAATTAAAACCACCAGAGTCACAAGAGTTTGAAGATGCTAAATGTTGCTAAAATTCAAAAAGGTTGTGATTAGAAAATGTTTTCTTACCTTGATATTGTAATGTATTCGATAGCCCTTAGCTAGTCTATATTATGATTGATGGGATCTTGGATTGTTGCATTTATGGGCAAAATTTTTATTTGCAACATTTACATTTATATTCAATATATGTATGCATGTGTATTAAAACATAAAATTGGCATTAAAATCCTATATGATTTATTTTGTAGAAAAATGTCGAACATCCAACCTATCGTACGATCCATGATAGAAAAACACACTTTAGCAAATGATGGCTCAAACTTCATTAGTTGACAACTCAAACTCAACATCGTGTTAAAGTTTGAGAAACTATCTCACATTTTGGAAGGTCCAATCCCAAAGTGGAATGAGAGATTAACCGATGAAGAGAAAGAGGCTAAAGCCAAGTGGGAAGACCAAGAGAACCAAGTTCACGGTCTTATGCTAGCATCCATGGGTGACTCGCTTCAAGCGAAATACTTGGATTCAAAACCCAAGAAGACCATGGAGGCTTTATCAAAGATGTTCATGGATAGTGCCCGAAAGGAGCGTTATAAGACCATCATCGCACTCACAAGGTGCCATATGGCGGAGGGAACATCGGTATCTATGCATTTTCTCACGATGCAAGGATACCTTGAGAAGTTGGCAAAGCTCTCTTCACCAATGCCCGAGGACATTGCTGAAGATATGATTCTTGGCTCTCTAGCCCCGTCCTTTAAGGACTTTGTGATACACTATCACGTGCGTGAAAAAGGGGTGAGTCTTGAGGAGCTTCACAACGCTCTCAAAACTGCTGAAGTTGACATGGGCAAGGGTAGGGACAAGCAAGTCCTTGCCGTCCATGGGAGGGGCCATAAGATTGGTAAAGGAAAGGGCAAATCTACCAAAAGTGGTTCAATCAAGAGCAAGGGAGTAGGAGGTGCTCATAAAAGTGCCTCGAGGGGGAAATCTCAGAAATCTCCAACTCCCAATACGGAGTGCTTTCACTGCGGTGAAAAAGGACACATCCGGCCAAATTGCCCCAAGTACAAGGAAGACCTTGACAACGGAGTGATTGAACGCCGGCGCCCCAAAAAGGCCAAAGGTATATTTGTTATTGAAATAAATTTAGCCACCTCTGTCCAGGATTGGGTAATTGATACCGGATCTTGTGCTCACATAGTTTCTAATGTGCAGCTACTCATGGATAGGAAGGAACTCGTAAGGAACGAGGTAGAATTGAAGGTCGGAAATGGTGCGAACGTGTCTGCGGTTGCACAAGGTTCTGTGGTGCTTCAATTGTGTAGTGGTTTAAATTTATGTCTAAAGAATGTTTATTATGTACCTTCGATTAGCAAGAATATTATTTCTGTTTCATGTCTGGATATGGATAATTTTAATATAAATATTTCAAATTCTTGTTTGTCTATATCGAAGAATGGTGTGTTCTATGCAAATGCGTTCATAAGGAATGGTCTCTATTTGCTTGAATTGGATAATAAACAAATCTTTAATATCAATAACAAAAGACTTAAGACCACTCACGAGAATGATACTCTCTTGTGGCACTATCGTCTTGGTCACATAAATGAAAAGCGCATCAAGAAATTGCAAGAAGCTAACCTTCTTGGTCTACTTGATTTTAAATCATTGGAGACGTGCCAACCATGTCTAATGGGAAAAATTACCAAAAAGCCTTTCAAGAAGAAAGGTCCAAGGGCGAATGGCTTGTTGGATTTGATACATTCCGATGTATGTGGTCCAATGAGTACTAGTGCACGAGATGGTTTCAAGTACTTCATTACGTTCACGGATGATTATAGTCGTTATGGCTATGTTTATCTAATGAGAAACAAAAGTGAGTCCTTTGACAAGTTCAAAGAATTCAAGAATGAAGTAGAGAACCAACTCGACAAGAAAATCAAGTCTCTACGAACGGATCGTGGAGGTGAGTACTTAAGTGCCGAATTTGACTCACACCTAAAGGAGTTTGGTATTGAACCTCAACTCACCCCTCCCGGTACACCTCAGTGGAATGGGGTATCCGAAAGGAGGAATAGGACATTGCTCGACATGGTTCGGTCAATGATGAGTCATGCGGAATTACCTCTTTACTTTTGGAGTTATGCCCTACAAACAGTGGCTTACACATTAAATAATGTTCCATCCAAATCCGTGGAGAAAACTCCTTATGAGCTATTGATTGATCGTTTTATATTTAACCGCAAGTGCACGGCCGCGTTGAAGTGGTGGCAAATACGGGTCGTCCACTGGGAGGTGTGTCGACACTTGGTTTGTGCGAAGGCGAGAGGTAAAGAAAAGGAAGAAGGATGTATTACACTAAACTACACTACAATGCTAAACTAGAATGCAAAAGGAAATGAAGATAAGCAATAAAACTAAACCCCAAAGGGGGTAGAGAAATATTGTGAACATAAAGAAGTATGTGTGTGTGTTCATTAAGCTCCTCACAACATGTAGTGCATGAAATCATAAAACTACATCCAACTTTGCCTCCACATGAATTAAGATATGACTACATCATTAAAACATACAAGACAATAATTGGAATGAAGCTACATGAACTCAAGTATAAAGACTATACCCTACTATGCCTCCACATGAATTAAGATTTCACTACATCATTAAAACATACAAGACATTAGCTAAGGTAAAGGCAACAAGAGCACATACACTACAAATTGTGTTTCCAATATTAACTTCATCCATATCCTAACCTTATCATTCCCCATAAAATAGGTCCACTAATCAAAGCATAAGCTAAGCTTCATTCAAGAGCATTAGCATATCAAAGATAAGAGTGAAAACCCATTAGATGGTTATGGAAATCATATAAAGCTCAAGGGATAAAAATAACACACACTTAATACACTACATGATTATATCACATATTTCTCCACCCCCCAAATGGGGATGGAACTACTCACTACTCATTACACTAACTATATTAGCAAAAGAAAGCATAATACAGAAATGAAAGTTAACTAAGAAGGCAAGAAGCATTAAAGAAACATAAAAGGAAAGGAAAGACTAAACAAACATGCACAAATTAAAAGACAAGATTGAAAGAAACTAGAAGAATTATTTTATTAACAAATGACTCACATTGAAGGTAGCATTCTTCTCCACCTTGAGTTTTTGCTTCAAGGCTCACTCCTTAGTAGAGAGAATGCCACCAAGCAATGGGTAATTACAATGGAAGGTGAAGAGTTCTATTTATAAGCATGGAAAAAGCTAATTGGGGACAATCCCCCGATGTGGGACTAAACCAATACCAAAAATAGCCTAAACGAACATTAATACAAGTCCAGGAGAAATTGCGACGGATCCTGAGCAATATGGACCGCCAATTAGCGGTCCAAGACCGCCAATTGGCGGTCCAAAATTGTCGGATCGTGTTGGAATTTGTTGTGGGCTTTGCTTTCTGGTATTGTTGGTCTTTGATGCGGTTACTCGACTTGTTGGAGCTCCGACCCGAATAGAATTGGTAAAATACTCCCCATGATGGTGTGGAGTATTCTGTTTTGCTCTTAGGTCCTTCTGTCTTACATTCAGGTCCTTCTCCCTTGCATCTTGGTCCCTAGATCTCACCATTCAGTCTTTTTTCCCAGCTTTTGGGTCCTTTCATGGCTCTTCTCTTCAAACCTCTTTATTCCTGAAAACTAAACATAAAACTCATCACG
This sequence comes from Triglochin maritima, assembly GCA_963682175.1. Taxonomy (NCBI): domain Eukaryota; kingdom Viridiplantae; phylum Streptophyta; class Magnoliopsida; order Alismatales; family Juncaginaceae; genus Triglochin; species Triglochin maritima. Next base: position 32,655,900 of record OY821779.1, read on the forward strand.
TAGCATTGCTTAGGTGTAAGATAATGGATATAAGATACAAATATGAGCATGAAATGATGTCAATCAGCTATGGAGTGGTAAAACACCTAAGCTCAGTTTTCTCAAGATTTGGGGTTGTGAGGCTTACGTCAAGAGATTGATGTCGACCAAACTTCAACCAAAAGCGGATAAGTGCTTCTTTATTGGTTATCCTCGTGAGACAAGAGAATACTACTTTTGGCATATCACCTCCAATCGAGTGATTGTAGAGAGGGATGCCACATTTCTGGTAAAGGAATTTCTAGAAAGAGTGAAAAGTAGTGGGAGTAGGGTTGTGCTTGAGGAAACTCAAGATACTCTACAAGATCATGACATGAATGATGACATTCAAGATCATGAAGGCCCAACCGAGATTCCTTTGGTTAGTGGGAGCGTGAGCGAGAGACCATCACAAGAAATTGTGAGAGAATCTCAATCATCCCCACCAAGTGTACGTTCAAGAGTTGAACGTGAACCCACTCCTCAAGAAATTGTGGAAGAAGTTCGAGAGACACGAGAAGAACCAAAAGAACTTAGAAGGTCAACAAGGGAAAGGAAGAAACCCGATTTGTATCTGGGACTTCATGAAATCATGGTACTAGATACCAATGATCCCTTAACCTTCCAAGAGGCAATGGAAAGGGAAGACTCCAAACTATGGCTTAAGGCCATGGAATCCGAAATAGAATCCATGTATGATAATCAAGTATGGGACTTGGTTGACCTTCCTCAAGGTAAAAAGGCCATTCATAATAAATGGGTTTTTAAGAGGAAGATGGACATGGATGGGAACTTGACAACCTACAAAGCAAGGCTTGTTGCGAAGGGGTTCACTCAAGTTCAAGGAATTGACTATGATGAAACTTTTTCACTGGTTGCTATGTTCAAATCTATTCGGATAATGCTTGCTATTGCCGCATTTCATGATTATGAGATATGGCAAATGGATGTCAAAACGGTGTTCCTTAATGGGAACTTGGAGGAGGATGTGTACATGGTACAGCCTCAAGGTTTTGAAGATCCAAAGAATAGCGAGAAGGTATGCAAGCTTCAAAGATCCATTTATGGATTGAAGCAAGCATCAAGGAGTTGGAACAAACGCTTTGACGAGGAAGTGAAGAAGATTCACTTCATTCAAAGTAAGGAAGAACCTTGTGTATACAAGAAGGTTAGTGGGAGCCATGTAGTATTCCTAATCTTATATGTCGATGACATATTGCTCATGGGCAATCATATTCCTTTGCTTGAGCAAACGAGAAGTTCATTGAAATCTGCATTTTCGATGAAAGACATGGGTGAGGCTCAATACATCTTGGGAATCAAGATATATCGAGATAGATCTCGTAGACTCATTGGCCTCAGTCAACGTGCATACATTGACAAGGTCTTGGAAAGGTTCAAGATGAACAACTCCAAAAAGGGTAGTGTGCTAATGAGTATGGGTGTGCAACTCAAGAAGTCTCAACGTGCGCAATCACGTAAGGACTTAGAGTACATGAAGGATGTCCCTTATGCTTCGGCAATTGGGTCGATCATGTACGCGATGACTTGCACAAGACCAGATGTCTCGTATGCTCTAAGCGTGACAAGTCGTCACCAATCCAACGCAGGTCCTGAGCATTGGACTGCGGTCAAGAATATCCTGAAGTACCTTAACCGGACTAAGGATAAAATTCTTGTTTATGGAGGACAAAGGGAATTGATAGCTGAAGGTTACTCGGATGCGAGTTTCATGTGTGATCCAGACGATAAAATGTCGCAATCAGGATACGTCTTCCTTCTGAATGGTGGAGCTGTGAGTTGGCGTAGTTGGAAGCAAAGCACTACGGCCGACTCAACCACTGCTTCAGAAGTAATGGCTGTTGCTGAAGCGAGCAAGGAAGGAGTGTGGATCAAGAAGTTCCTTGAAGAGCTTGGAGTAGTTCCCAGGAGCGAGGGACCCATTGAGCTATTTTGCGATAATAGTACATCTATCTCGCAAATCAAGGATCCTAGATCACACCACAAAGTGAAGTACATGGATCGTAAGTACTTCGTGACGCGTGACCTCATCGACGAAGGCAAAATAAATCTGTTATGGGTGGACACCAACAGCAACACAGCTGATCCATTCACAAAACCCTTATCCCAACCCAAGGGCGAAATGCATTTCGAGTCCATGAGATTGATGAACCATGTAGATTGGCTTGATGATTGATATGTAATGGGGTTTACCCTAGTTATTATTGTTTTATGCATTGAGTATGTATGTGAAAGAAAACTTTAATAACAAGTGGGAGATTGAAGGGAATGTGTTCTAAAAGTTTTACTTTTAAATGTCAATTATTATGAATTGAATGAGAAATCATTTTGTTCCTTGTTTATGTTATTCGTCTTTTAGAAGTGTTAAGGAAGAGGCTCTTGGTCCTTAACCGTAGAGCTCTAAAAGATATTTGTTTACATAAAACAAAAGATATTCGCAATCATGGTAATTAACATGGAACATTAATTACCGAGTTAAGATTGTCGTGTTGGTCATAGATCATTGTAGCTCTACAAGTGAGTGACAACACGGGTATGCAAAAGAGGAAAATATTACTTTTGTATACTGAATAGACCTAATAAGTAAAATATTATAGAAATATATTTCTGTGTCATTAATATTTTACTGTGTCTTTGGTCCTTCGATATGAGACTTATATCTAATCACTTAAGAAATACTTAATTAGATCAGTGTCTTGAACTATCGATCAGTGTAGTGTAAAGACATTGGTTGGTTAAGTACAACTTTTGTTGGAGACGATAGTTAGTCAAAAGACTATCATTGCCCTCTTAATTGAGTGATGATATTAGTGGGCCCCTTGATAAAGCAAAATTATAATGTGCACAATGTGATTTGAGTAAAGTCACATATTTATAACTACCTTAAAGAGATCAAGAAATGAATACTAAGACAAAGATGACACAATACTACTTTGTGTGTATTCTTAATATCATGAGGCAAGGGACGGACACAAGTGGTGCACTCCATCACTAAGTGGATCGGGTTTTGGTTCGAGTGGAATTAAGACATCTAACTAATTGGGAGCTATAATGTGTAGCTAGATACCGCTTATAACTTGTGATATTAAGCTCTTAATATCACTGCCAATTTAGTTTAGATCCTCCCATAGGCCACACCACAAAGCTGGGAAACAAGAAATGGGGATTTTGAGTTCATAGGATGTGTCGGGTTTCATGTGAAAATATGACACATGGGGTGAACAAGCAAAATCAAAATTATGTTGTGATTAATAACATAATTAGAATCTAAATTAAATTCATATGTGATGTAAATATTATGGGGTGTAATGATTGATCATTACATAGGATAATATGTTACATAAGTTGTGAATTTACTACTAATCCCGAAATGTCAAATTCTGTAGGGGTTAAACCGAAATTTGACAAGTCTGCAGAACAGTGCTCAAACGGTCGACCGGATAGCTGTAAACGGTCGACCGATCGGGCGCGGTCGACCGGACGTGTCTCGACCGATAACAGGGAATTTTCATCTGTTCGAACGGTCGACCGAATGTGATCGGTCGGTCGACCGAACATTGCGATGGAATAGTTTGTGTTACGAACGGTCGACCGAGTTATAGAACCGTCGACCGAAACTGGGTTAGAGCGGTCGACCGAACCTTGAAACGGTCAACCGGTCCAGACGGTTTTGTGCAGAATTAATTTAAGAATTAATTAGATCATGCATGGAATTGATCCATAATTGATTTAATTCGTGGCTAATATTATTTATCTAATATTATTTATTATTAAATAATGGATGGTTAGATGGAATTTTGCATGGAATCATGGGCAAGAGGTTGCACATGAATAGGTAATTTGGAGAGAACCTATAAATACAAGGTTATCTCATTACCTCCTTAATTTAATTCATTATTTTTCTTATGCAAAATCTCTCTCCATAATTCTCCACGAAATTACAGTAATTCTTAAGTTTAGTTTTAGTTCTTCAGAGGTCATCTTCTAAAGGGAACTAAAGAGGGGTTAGTAATTGGATTCTAAACCCTATTGGAGATCGAGAGGCTAGCTCGTCTCTCTCCAATCTTGTTTAGAGTTTGGTGAAATCTCGGAGGCATCCGGCGCAGCAACAAGCATCCTCAACCTCTCCGAATCTTCAAGAAGTTTTAGAGAACTTCTAGGTATGAATTTCGGAGCCCCATGTTTGTTTTAATAAAAGTTTTAAAACTAGTTATTGAAACAAACCGATGCATGCATGAAATAAATTATAGAAAATTGAAAATTGATCCTTATTATACATAAAAATTCGAAAATATATATGTATAATTAAACATGAAATCCTACAGTTTGAGTGTGGACAACTTAGTCATAGGGCACGTGACTTCCCCGGGCACGGGGGAATAGCCGGTGGAGTGGCAAGATTAGTAGTGGCAGAGTAACAAGGTCATGCTTTGCTTGCGGTCTGAGATGATGGATACTAACACTCCATGCAATCTGACAATCTCGTCCACATATAATTGTGTCAAGCTGCTCAGTGGTAACAACATTCGTATAGCCAGAAAGTGCCCCGACTTGGTCAGTCGGTCCATAATCACTCAGATTGCATCGTGGAAACGTCTCGTCAAAGATTTTTCTTGCGACGGTCTTACACGACCCAAATGTTCACCATCTACCCAATCGACGATGATGCCCAAGCCAATTGGGACACTTGTTTCTTGGCTGGTCCGTTCATTTCTTGTCGGAAGGTTGAGGTATCAGATTTCTCGGAAAATCTTGTACGACAACATTTAGATGCAAATAACCTCACCCATTGCATGACCAAACTTTTTACCTAAACTTTATTATCCATTTTTGGTCCAGAAAATCTATTGCAACCATGATCAATGGTCAGAGGTTTGAGATTGTTCTGGGTCACATTGGAGCCGCCTTAGGTCTAGAATATTTCTATGTTCACATTTATGTAGACCAACCTTATGCGGTGTTTGACGGCATAACCACAACCAAATTTATGTCACTCCACCACCCACTAAGAATGGGAAAGTAGTGCATAACACTTCACTCATGCATATGTTGCCTCAGATCCTTGCATATATAGTGTCCTACAACTTGTTTACCAAACATGGCCACCATAACAAAACTTATGTGACCGAGTCAGTTTGCATATATTGCTTGTACTAGAAAATTCTGGTCAATTTGCCATTATTTATCTTTCTTCATCAGTGATTTAGGAAAGGGAAGTACCTACTTTATCCTATGTGGCTCACTCATGTTTTTGAGCATCGCAAAATTGACACCTCTAGCTTTCCCTCAGTTGTCTACAACTTTCCATTTACAAGACCACCTTGGCAAAGATAAAGACTATTGCCTCATTGTCTCAACAACCCTCTTCACATGAGAAAATAGAAGAAGAGACTCCCATTGACCATCATTGGATGCAAAGTCAATCAAGAAGGGAGACGACTGCACTCGGGAAAATAGGTCCGAGGGGACTTAGTGTCTGGTGCTTTCGAGTCATCTGACTTGGGATGCACTGACTGAACTTCCATTACACATGTGGTAGGGATCGCCATATATGAAAATTTGGGGAAAGATGTACGTGATAGTGTAAATCCTCATAGGAAATGATGCACGAAACCTGACCCTGGGAGAATCAAACACCAACTAGACAAAAAAAGAAAAAAAGAAAAGAAAAAAAATGCAAATAAGAACTTTAATGGACTTTACACTTTGTATCACTTGAGGATGATAACTTTGTCCATGTCTTTCACATAAGTCCTTAATTTACTTGCATGAATGATTCATTAGGCTAGGTTTGTAGACTGGATACATATATAGAGTCAGCTCCTAGTATTATCGTGTCCAATGATCGACAAAAATGAGTCCATGAAGTTCCGTTTCTAGGTTGATTAATGCATCAATGTTTGGATTTTGTGGGTATATCCGCTGAAAACCCTCAGGAGACAACACTCTTCCTCTTTGGCGACAAAGGGGTCAACGGCTTGTTGCACATGCTAAGTGCAACCGTGATTCCTACGAAAGTAAGTTAGGATTTCCTTGTTTTTCGTATGTTTTTCCTTTCTTTGATTTTCTCTTTCTATGTTTTGCTCGAGACTAGCAAAAGGTGAGTGTGGGGGTATTTGATTGACATCATATCATGCATATATTTGTGTATTATATCTTTTATTCTTAGCCTAAGCAATGCTACGTAACGAGTTTTATGTTTAAGTTTCAGGAATAAACAGGTTTGGAAAGAAAAGACTCAAAAGGACTTAAAAGCAAGGAAAATGACTGAATTGCAGGACTTATGGACTGAGATGAAAGAGAGAATGACCCGAATGTGAACCAAAAGGATCAATGAGCAAATCAAGAGGTTTCACACCATCATAAGGAGTATTTTGGCAATTAAATTCAGGCCCAAACATCAACAACCAAATCGGGTACATCAAACATCAAGAAATCAAACCAGAAACGAGCCACCAAACGCGATCCAACCATTCCATACCACCAAATGGCGGTCCAAATTGGTCCAAACCATTCGTGGTTTAGTCGGGTCGTTGGTTATGTTGTTTTATGTCCATTTATATTATGTTTTTAGTCCCATGCTGGGGGATTGTCCCTGATTGCCTTTTTCTATGACTATAAATAAAACTCTTCCTTCTCCTTTGTATTTACCCAATGCTTGGTGGTATTCTCTCTACTTGGAGTAAGCCTTGGAGAAAAACTCAATGTGGATAAGAATGTTATCTGTAATGTGTCATGTAAATAAAATAATTCTTCATAGTTTGTTTTAATTTGTCTTCTCTTTTAATTCTTGCTTGCTTAGCTTAATATTGTTTTATCTTAGTACAAGTAATTAGAATACTTCATTTTCTTGATGTAGTTTGTAGTTTAATGTGTAGTTAGTAGTTCCATCCCCATTTGGGTGGAGAAGGATGTGATGTGATTATGTGATGTATTAGGTGTGTGTGTGTGTTAATATTAACCATTTGAGCCTTACATGATTTCCATAACCATCTAATGTGATTTCACTCTTATATTTGATGTTTTAATGCTCTTGAGTGATGCTTAGCACATGCTTAGATTAGTGGGCATATTTGATGGGGAATGATGATGTGAGGATAAGGACGGAGTTGATGAAGGAAACATGACATGTTGTAGCATGTACTCTTCTTAGCCTCACCTTAATTAATGTCTTGTATGTTTTAATGATTGTGTAAATCTTATTTCATGAGTAATTGTTATCTTATTTCAAATGGGGGCGAAGTTGGATTTGGTTTCATGGTTTTCATGTATTACATGTGACGAGCACAATGAATACACACACATACACATATTTTCGTATTCACATTCTTTCTCTACCCCCTATGGGTTTTAGTTTTATTGTTTGTTCATTCGTACTTTAGTGTAGTGTAATCATACATTTTCTCCCATCTTGTTTCTCACTCGCCTTCGAACTAACCAAAGTCGACACACCTCCCCGTCGATTGACCCATACTTGCCCCGTCTTCACCGACGACCATGCACTTGCGGTTATTTAAAACGTTTAATCATGTTTTTGGCATCGTTGCCTAGTAGGTGCTTTGTCCAGACTTTGTTTTGGACTATTCGAGTTGGTATTCCGAACCCATGCAACCTGGGGTGGCTCAGACAAACACCCCGTATGATAGGGACAATCTTAATTGTATGACTGAGCAATCTTCATATTGGGGTAATATGAGAGACACCGACTGCTAGACCACCATCTAGTTATGTCAGATCATATGTTGGTCATCAAACTGAGACATTACAAGAACCTTTGGCATCTTTCGTGCATGTGGTATATGACATGAGTGCACTAGTAGCTCCTGTATCCGTATCGTGTGACTGTTATGGGTTGAGTGGCCATGTTATCGGGGAATGTCCTTATGTTCCCCGAGAACCTGAGTACGAGCATATATTTTCCCAAAATGCTCAATATGACCATTACACATCCGCGTACAACCCGATAGGGATGGATACATGGAGAGACAATGCTTATTTAAAAAATTCGTATACATCATTTTCACCCCAGTATCCTCCTCCCGAATACCCCGAATTCTACCAACACCCCATTCCAAATCATTGGACTCATTCTCAGTCCATCAACACCCAACCCCAAAATTTCCCAAACTCTGACTTGGACCTCATAGTTGACCGCATACCTGATTCCTTGAAACAAACTTTCATTACGTTCATGGAAACCACTCAACAGGCCATACAAAATATGGCAATGCAAGTGAGTCAAATGACGCAGCAATTACGTGAATGTGTCGATGGTAACTTTTTCTGTCAACGTGAGGATTTATCTTCTGATATCGAACCACCACCACATCCACAAATTCAAAGCACAATCTTTTAAAGTCAAACTCCTAGTCAGTCTGAGGGACTTGGGGTTTCAATTCACGATCACATGGTGGTGGATTCGATCCAAATTGAGAATAACATGGACCAGCTTAATTATGAGTCGGCACAGGATTGTGCCTTATCTTTTTGTCTTGTGGCCCTTGAGACACATGATCTTCATATTGTGCCTCTTAAGGACTCACCTCTGGTGGAGCATGAGCTCCCTAGTACCCTAAAATTCAAATGACCTGATGAGAGTTTGTCTCTCACTATTATTCCTGATCATCTTGGAAATGATGGGACATCAAACAACTACATTGCCCATGAGGGTATTGGAAGTTCCTTAGAGGATACCTTGAGTAAGAGACTCACTTTCTGTTTGCCTGGTGAGTCAGACATGCATAACGAGGTACTTGACCTCGTTCCGACCCACCAATCTATTGGTTGGAGAGTTTGGATTAATAATCATAACTTCAGTACTGCAACGAGAGAAACTCTTCTTCCGTTGCCCTATATTTCCAAAACTCTTGAGAGGTTCAAGCTCTTTCAGTTTGATACTTTGAATGAGATGTCTTTGCGTCTAATTCATGAACCTCTCCTTTCATCTTGTGCTCCTTGTGAGGGGGGGGGGGCACTCATGAGTATTCTGGCCCTGCATGGTGTCATGTTCCCATTCCAAGTGCATTTACCCACTTTTGAGGTTCCCATTTGAGCATTGATTGTTGTGGGCTCCAACCCTTGTGTATTTGAGCCTCATTTCTTTCACGTATTTGTATCACTTCTTTAGCATCTCACGAGTTTTGAGGGAATTCAAGTTTGTGCCCATCAACATAACCATGAACTTCCCTTTGTGCTTCACGTTGGTGAGATCTTTTCTTTTTCATGCCTAAATCCATGTAGTATCATGCTCACATTCATTGAGGACAATACATGAAGTAAGTGTGGGGGGTGTTTTACGTGCGTACATAGTCGAGTCTTTCTTTTTTTGTTTTGTTCTCTTTTGTTTGTATTGATAGGATCATGTTAGTGTGTTGCATTTAATATCGATATATCTGTTTGTCATGATCCTTGGGTGACTTGTCTTTTTTTGCTTGTCTTGTGCTTTTAAATTTTCACATTTCTTTCAAAATCGTCATGTGTTTGTGAAAGAAAATGTTTTGTGGGTTTTGCGTGTGTTTGGCATGTGCAAAACCATTTAGAGACAAAGTAAAAAAGAAAACTCTCAAAATTGTCATGAGCATGATGCATTAGGATATCTAGTATACTAGATTTAGGTCTTATCTAGTCGTAAGGATGCACCCGGTCTTCCCCCGGGGGGCGAGTAATCATAAGATTTCAATACTTAAACATTTAAAGAAGTCCACCTTGAACCTAGCGAGTCAAATATTTCGTGTTTGTTAATATAAGGAAGTTTGTTGTAGTCAATGACCCTTAAACTCCTGTTGTGAGACATTAAGTGTAGGGGGTTTGGTTCATGTGTAGATAAGAAATAAGTGAGTATGTCTTCTCTGTTCTCGCATGACTCCTATCACTCAGAAAATTAGGTCTGAGGGGACTTAGTGCCTGGTGCTTTGGAGTCATCTGACTTGGGCTGCACCGACCGAACTCCCGTTACCCGGCTAGTAGGGATCGCCATATGTGGAGATTTGGGGAAAGGTGTACGTGATATTGTAAGTCCTCATAGGCAATGATACACGAAACCTAACCCTGGGAGAATCAAACACAACCTAGACAAAAATAAAAGGAAAAAAGGAGAAAAAAAGAAGAAAAAAAGATAAAAAGGAATGCAACTAAGAGCCTTAATGGACTTTACACTTTGTATTACTTGATGATGATAAGTTTGTCTATGTCTTTCACTTAAGTCCTTAATTTACTTACACGAATGATTTATTAGGCTAGGTTTGTGGACTGGATACATATATAGAGTCGGCCTGTAGTATTACTGTGTCCAATGATCGACAAAAATGAGTCCATGAAGTCCAGTTTCTAGGTTGATTAATGCATCAATGTTCGGATTTTGTGGGTATATCTGCTGAAAACCCTCAGGACACAACACTCCTCCTTGGCGACAAGGGGCTTTAACGGCTTGTTTCACGTCCTAAGTGTAACCATGATTCTTACGAAAGTGAGTTAGGATTTCCTTGTTTTTCATATATTTTTCCTTTCTTTGATTTTCTCTTTCTATGTTTTGCTCGAGACTAGCAAACGGTGAGTGTGGGGGTATTTGATTGACATCATAGCATGCATATATTTGTGTCTTATATCATTTATTCTTATCCTAACCAATTCTAGATAATGAGTTTTATGTTTAAGTTTCAGGAATAAACAGGTTTGGGAAGAAGAGACTCAAAATGGACTTAAAAGCAAGGAAAATGACTGAATTGCAGGACTTATGGACTGACATACAAGAGAGAATGAGCCGGCTCTAAACCAAAAGGATCAATGAGCAAATCAAGAGGCTCCACGCCATCATGAGGAGTATTTTGGCAATTAGATCTGCGCCAAACATCAACAACCAAATCGGGTTCATCAAACATCAAGAAATCAAGCCCGAAACGAGCCACCCAAATCCAGATACGATCCAACCATTCCAAACCGCCAATTGGCTGTCCTAGACCGCCAATTGGCGGTCCAAATTGGTCCAAACCATTCATGGTTTAGTCGGGTCGTTGGTTATGTTGTGTTATGTCCATATATATTATGCGTTTAGTCCCATGCCGGGGGATTGTCCCTGATTGCTTTTTTCTATGACTATAAATAGAACTCTTTATTCTCCTTTGTATTTACCCATTGCTTGGTGGCATTCTCTCTACTTGGAGTAAGCATTGGAGAAAAACTCAAGGTAGAGAAGAATGCTACTTGTAATGTGAGTCATGTAAATAAAATAATTCTTCGTAGTTTGTTTTAATGTTGTCTTCTCTTTTAATTCTTGCTTGCTTAGCTTAATATTGTTTTATCTTAGTAGAAGTAATTAGAATGCTTCCTTTTCTTGATGTAGTTTGTAGTTTAATGTGTAGTGAGTAGTTCCATCCTCATTTAGGGGGTGGAGAAGAATGTGATGTGATTATGTGATGTATTAGGTGTGTGTGTGTGTTAATATTAACCCTTTGAGCCTTACATGATTTCCATAACCATCTAATGTGATTTCACTCTTATCTTTGATGTGTTAATGCTCTTGAGTGATGCTTAGCACATGCTTAGATTAGTGTTCATATTTTATGGGGAATGGTGATGTGAGGATAAGGATGGAGTTGATGAAGGAAACATGACGCGGTAGCATGTACTCTTGTTAGCCTCACCTTAATTAATGTCTTGTATGTTTTAATGATTGTGTAAATCTTATTTCACGAGGAGACATTATGGGGTTTGGTCTTTATGCATGAGTTCATTTAGCTTCATTCCAATTAGTGTCTTGTATGTTTTTGTGATAATGTTTTATCTTATTTCATGTGGAGGAAAAGTTGGATTTGGTTTCATGGTTTTCATGTACTACATGTTGTGACGAGCACAAATGAATACACACACAAACACATATTTTTGTATTCACATTCTTTCTCTACCCCTTATAGGGTTTAGTTTTATTGTTTGTTCATTCGTAGTTTAGTGTAGTGTGTAATCACACATTTTCTCTCATCTTGTTTCTCACTCTCCTTCGAACTAACCAAAGTCAACATACCTCCATGTGGATCGACCCGTACTTTCCCTGTCTTCACCGACGGTTGTGCACTTGCAGTTATTTAAAATGTTTAATCAAGCACCTTTTGGTTGTCAGATATCCAATGAAATAACTTCAAAAGTGGTTGCAACGGTCATCCGATGCAAAATTGATAAACGAATCTTGCGTTATGATCTGTTAAATAAAAAACGGGAAAGAATTCAAAAACGTCAACATGGAAATTTGATCAACCGAGATATACTCGGATTACCTTATAAGGGGCAACTGGGAAATTTGTTATTCTCAGCAAAGGAACATGTACAGTCAACTGGACTATGTTCGATGCACAGTTCCATATGCATCGAGACTCAATTTGAATCCTTGTACTTACACCGTTCGGTCAACCGAAGTGGATTCAGTTGTCTGTTAGGCTCGGACAATAAAAAAAGTATTCAAACAAGTTTATTTAATCAATATATGTGAATTATGATATATTTTTTAGCTCAACGCATACCTAGTTCTTGTCTAATTTTATCAAATTGATCAACATTCAAGGGTTTAGTGAATATATCTATTAATTGATCATTAGTTGAAAAACAAATTAATTCAATATCACCCTTAAAAAGCATGATCTTTAAGAAAATGGTGGCAGACATCTATATGCTTAGTTCTTGAGTGTAGAATAGGATTTTTAGAAAGATTTATAACACTAGTCTTATCGCTGGGTATAATATGAAACGTAAGTCTCAAATCCTTGAAGGTTTGCCTCCTCCAAAGGATTAGTGCACAACAACACCCGATGGCTACATACTCGGTCGTAGTTGTTGAGAGTGCAACACTCTTTTACTTCTTACTAAACCAGCAAACCAATGATTTACCCAAGAATTGACATGTGACACTAGTATTTTTCTGATTGGATTTCCATCTAACATAGTCGATGCCACTATAGGCAATAAGATCAGGTCTTGGGATAAAACAATCCAAAGTCGCAAGTAATTTTTGAATAGCAAAAAATCCTTTTCAAAGCATGCATATGATTCTTTAGGGCAAGATTGAAAATGTGAACATAGGCAAACACTAAACATGATACCGGGTCTACTAGCGGTTAAATAAAGAAGTAAACTGATCATACCTTGACACCTTTTAATGTCAACCTATGTGCCTTATTCCTCTTCATCTAATTTCAAGTTTGTGCTCATGGGAGTGTTATGAGGTTTGCTATCATCATAACCAAATATTTTGAGAAGTCCTCTAAAGTTTGCTTGATTTGGAATCCAAGGAAGAAGCAATCTCATTTCATATTCACCTTGCATGGACTTAGAAAACTCTTGGCATAAGATAATCATTAATAGCACCGAATATAATGTCATCAACATAAATTTATACTATTAATAAATCGTTGTTCTTAGTTTTAGTAAATAATGTGGTGTAAACTTTCCCCATTGTGAATTCATTTTCAAGCAGAAGTTCTTCAATATACTCATACCAAACTTGCTTGAGCCCATAAATGGCCTTCTTAAGTTTGAATACAAGCTTCGCGTAAGTTTCATTTACAAATTTTTTTTGACATAAACTTCTTCGATGATAAAACCATTTAAGAATGCACTTTTAACATCCATATGAAAAGTTTAAAACCATGTATGATGCAAAGCTATTAACAATCTAATTGCTTCTAGTCGAGCTACTGGAGCATAGGTTCATCGAAGTTGATGCCTTCCTCTTGGTTGTAACCTTGAGCGACTAATCGAGCTTTGTTCCTAACCACTTGTTTGGTTTCCTCAAGTTTGTTTCAAAAACCCCAGTTGGTTCCAATTACCATTTGATCTCTGGGTCTTCTTTTTCCGACTTACTTGATGAGCCAGAGGATGAATCAGATGATCCATCCCTTGAGGGTCTTTCTTTTTTCCTTATCTATCTTCTCTGTTCTTTTGAAACCCTTTTTTCCTCTTTTTCTCTTCTCTTTTTCTCTTGTATTTCCTTGAAGTTGATTAAGGGACAATCTTTCTCTTGTATATCCGACTTTGTCACTTTCATAACAAATGGGACATTTGGAGCTTTCTCTTTCATCTCTTCTCTTTGTTTGGAATTTCTCCTTCACCCAATGCTTCTTGAAACTCTTAACCATCATTGCAAGCACCTCATCACTCTCCTCGTCATTAGATTTTTCTGATTCAATGCTAGCTTTGAGAGCAATTGCTTTTTCTTTCTTTTTTGAATTCTTCATCTCTTTTGTCTCCTTCATTTGGATCTCATAGGCCATAAAGCTACCGACGAGGTCCTCGGTTGACAGGGTGTTGAGGTCTTGAGCCTCCTCAATGGTGGTCTTCTTCTTCTCCCAATTACTTGAGAGAGAGCGGAGAATCTTCCACACATGGTCACTTTCATTCACCTTCTTACCAAGTAGAAATCTCGGTAAAACGAGGTGTTCATCTCGCTTATGCTTTCCCCGGGTTGCATAGAAAATAATGTTTACGCATAAATATATCAACTATAGTTTCTTTCATTCTAGATGATTAATGATGAGATTCAAGCAATTTCCATATGGTTATCACACCCACAAATTCTACTGTATTCTTGAGTATCTACTCCATAAGCAAATATATTCATAAGTTTAGCATTGATTTTGGCATTAACAATTACATTGTCGGTTAAATTTGTTAATTGGTTACTAACAGGTGGAACATATTTAACACCAAGGAAGATCCACATTTTTTAGGAAGTAGATTGGATGTAAATCCTCATTCCATTTTTCCAATTGGCATAATTATCCCCAGTATGCAAAAGTGGTCTACCATTCTTATCTTGGCCTACGTCAAAATCTTTCCAAGCATGACTATTTCTTCTTCTAGTACTTTTATCTTTAAATTATCTAATTGATGATGCACTAAGAGGGACTTTACGATCCTCCTCAGGTGATGAATTAATCGAGAGTTCAGATTTCATTGAAATTAAAAAATGTGTAAACAAAAATATAATTTTTTTAAATAATGAAAAAGATATGATAATTAACTATTAAATTTAACTACAATAAACTAATTCTAAAAAATAAACTAAAAGAGTAAAGAAATGCAAACGAGAAGTGAAAAAGAGGTGTCGGTGTGTCGCGAAATTGTATGAATCATGCAATAGCTTTAGGCTTTTGCTCAAACTCAACCCATTTTCCAGACAATTTAAACACTTAGTGAAAGATTTAAGAGATTAAGTAAAAAATTAGAAGAAATGAGAATATTTGGTGTGAAAAAATGAATGGAATGGGGGGAGGGGGTTATATAGATTTTTTAATATGACATTTTCCTAACTAACATAATTGCATTTTCGTAATTTTTTAAAAAAACCCAACAAGTATAAATCAAACTTAACGTTACTGAATCCAACAAAAGGGGAGACAGAAGATACTTACCCGACTCCTAGGTCTAGGGTTGAGGCCTATGTAGGAAAATGAAGACATAAGTTTGTGCACCCGATCAGACCTGATCAGACCAACCATGACCCAATTAGCAGTCAATGTTCGTCGGATTCAACTAAGGAAATGCCAAATGCCTGACTAGTTTAATTCTTTCCTGCTCCAAATCTGCTGCAATTGTTGATCCAAGCCGTCCACTTTGATTTAGATGGCTGAGATAGTTCTTTCTATGTTACAAATAAAACTTTTACCTAGCTTTCACCTTCTTCTTCTTCTAGACTTAATTTTCACCCAATTTAGGTTTGTGACGAACCTTACTGGGAAACTCATATATTGGGAGATTGGAGCATAATTTTTATTGATTTTTTGTTGATTTTGTTTATTTCTTTCAATTGGTATCTTTCACCTTCTTCTTCCTCTGGACTTAATTTTAACTCCAGTCGAGTTTGAGTTCCAAATTTTTGCATTCGAGCCGAGTCAAGCAAAGACAAACTTGCTTGAACTCGACTCGATTCAACCTATACCTCTCTCTCACATGCGTGCCTCCACACAGAGAGAGAGAGTTCCAAACAAATCTTAAATTTTACAAATATTTTATAAAATCTACCCAAATTATGTTAATTGTAAATTTTATAAAATTTACCCAAAATATTTTAACAAATATTTTCCACCACTTTTCTCTTCAAAGACTTTTCTCATTCCATAACCCAAAAATCATCATCAAATAATAATAAAAAACTCACCAAAACAAACTCAACACCAGTTTTCCTTCTGGTGGTGCATGCACGCAGGAGGATTGAATTTGCGTCTCTCTCCCTTCATCTAAAGTCCAATCATCACTTTCAATAGAAGCACTTTCACAATCTAACATGCAAACCCCATATGAACAAATGACACAACCATCCAAACAAAATCCTAAATGGGTTCCCTTTAATTCGAACTTCACTCGATTGAAAAAAAAAGAAATCTGAGTTGTTTGCCGTAGTCGAGGTCGGTGACAGGGAGGGTCCTCACCGTGCCATAGTATCGCGACGGAGAATCACCCGGTCGACTTGGAATGGAATGTTATGAAGCTTTTGGAGTGGGGAATGTTCGAGAAAGGTGAAATTGAGGCTATGACGTGGTGGAATTTTGAGCTTGAAAATTTAGAATTGTGTTGGAGATAGTGGTTTCAACGTCTGGAGATGTTAGAAAACGGTAAAGCAAACCACTAAGGCCATGTTTGGGGGGGGGGGGGGGGGGGGTTGCCGCCCATGGCCTGCATTTTTCTAAAACCCCTCAATGGGGTGCAAAACCAGGCGCCCCAGTGACCATTGATGAATTTTTTTGTTTTTAAATTTAGTTTAAATTTTATATTATTTAGTTTAAATTTTATATTAAATAGTTTAAAACTAGTTTAATTAATAAGTTCGTAAATTAATTAGTTGAAATAGTTTAATTAATATTATTGATAATTAATATTTTTGTTAATTAAATTTATATTGTAATTACTTTTTGTAATTATTTATTTTAATTATTTTTGTAATTAGTTTTCTTAATCTTTGTTATATTTGACTTGATTTTCATTTGATAAACATGTAAATTAAAAATACCAGAAGTAGACTAGCAATAAAATTAATAAAATCTAATTAGTGGCAAAGGAAGTACATAAGTGCAATATGGGCAACAGAAGGAAATCTAATGTAATACATCGCTTTACTAAAATGCAGCATAATTTTTGGTCTTACTTCTCGTTCAATTCGTCAGCCCTTTTTTTAATTTCTTCTCCTCCAGGATCAACGATGGATTTCCCCACAGACTTTTAAGTCATTCGAATTTCATTTTGAGTTTCTCTCGGAGAAAATCAATTTTTTCGTTCTGGACCCGACACTTTTGGTCAAAACTATTGTGAATGCTCTCGCTCAGAGTTGTAACATTATCGGAAGATTCCTGGACGACTTTCCCCTTCTTTTTGGCTTTCTTGACACCCTCCAATCGAACATAAAGTTGAGGCTCCCCAAAGTCCATATCTACAATTGGTGTTGGGAAGTCACCAGAGTTACCCGTTTGTGTTCGTTTCCTACTACTGAATTTTGGGCTTCGTGAGGTGGGGGAAAACCTTTGTGGGCGGCCACGTTCAATGTTCAAGCACGGAGACGATTGATTGTCATTTCGGATACCTGCAAAGCATAACCCATGCATGATGGAAATAAAAATCGCCACGATGTGTTCACTCATAAATGATGTGAGCTTCCCTTATGACGTCATCGTCATTCATGCTGCTACGACGACGTGTAAACCGTTGTCCCAATTCTTTGCCAACGACCCTTCAATGATTCTGTGTTTCCCGCTCCGACGTTCAGGTTTGTTTTGCAAACCAAGTCGTACGTGTTCTTGATTTTCCTCCACAATTGACCGCATTTTTTGTCAGTGTTGATGATAGCATCACAACTAATGGTCATGAAGGAGGAGATTAGGGCTTCATCTTCGTCTGTTGACCAAGGTCTTTTTATTGCAGCAGTATTGTCCCAATTTCGACACGACTTTGGAGCCGATTGGTGTTGCGAGAGATTCATCAGAATGGATCCTCCTCGTCACTTACACCCGCCATAGTTTCTTCCACATCCTCATGGACCACATTCTCGTACGAACTATTACCTTCCCCACTGAGGTATTGGGAGTACATGTTGTATGTCTGAGTAAATTTTGACGGGGGAATGGTGGAAATGGACATTGGTAGTGCTGGTATCTCGGGTAGTTTGAGGATTCTACAAAATGCAGAGGGAAAGACAGATGTCCATACGGATGTAGGTGGGCAACTCCACCTTCAAACAATCGACGTTGCTTATTTCCACGTGACTGTCGATATGGGCATGTTCAGCCATGACATTTTCATAAATGTCAACCTAGTCAAATCAGTACCTCCTCTCTTTGCTACATCAGCATGACATTTTTCTTCTCTCTCTTACTGCTATTCACCTCTCAACCACAATCCACCCATAAATATCAACATAGACACATTAACACTCTCCCGATCACTTCCACCTCATTTATTTCCCCTCCTTTTAAATTTTACACAATTCTAATTAACTATATCACATAATTTATTTATCATAAATTACTATAACTAATGTCAATATTTACGGATAATTGAAAATAAATTTTATTAAATATTAAACATACGTTAACCACAATACCGACCCTCGGCATGGAAACAACCAACGTCGGTTGTTTCGAGGTGGAGCTGCTCACCCACATCCATATGGACATCTGTCTTTCTCTCCGCATTCTGGAGAATTCTCATACCTAAGCTACCAGCACTACCAATCTCCATTTCCACCATCCCCCCCTCAAACCCAACTCTGACATACAACAAGTATGCCCAATACCTCTGCGGGGAAGGTAGTAGTTCGTACGAGAATTTACTCGATGAGGACGCGAAAGAATGCATGGCAGGTGGAAGTGACGAGGAGGATCCATGCCCGATGAATCCCTCACAACACCAATCAGCTCCAAATCATGTGGAAATATTGGGCCAATTCTAATGCAACGAAAAGACCTTGGTCAACATACAAAGATGAGGCCCTAATCTCCTCCTTCATGACCATTAGTAGCATATCATGCATCATTTTTATGTTATATATCCTTAATTTTACCCCAATATTGTGCTACTCGGGTGTTTGTTGCTATATTTCGAGTATTAGGTAATAAAGAAGAGAAGGGAAGAGAAGAGAAAAATTGTTGAAATGTAAGAAGAAATTACTTAAATGAAGCAAAATGAACCTCTCTGTCATGTACAATGACCCATCTGCAAAAGGGAAGGACCTAGACATAAGCCCAGAGAGACGAAATAGCAAATCGAGAAACTCCACACCATCATGACGAGTATTTTGGGCAATGAGATTTGGGCACAGACTCAAACAACCAATGTGTGCACCATATGTGGAGACTTGAAGCAATAAAGAAGCCAACCAAAACTGGGTCGAATCCGACCAAAAGTGACCGCCAATCGGTGGTCCAATATGCTTAGGATCTGACCCGACTTCTCGTGGTTGTATGTTATGTTGTTTGCATTCATTTGTATAAGTTTTATTAGTCCAATATCGGGGAATTGTCCACAGTTTTCTTTTTTCATGCCTATTAATAGAGCTCTTATTCCTCCTTTGTAATCTACAAATTGCTTGGTGACTATTCTCTCTACTTAGAGTAAGCCTTTGAGCAAACTCAAGTGAAGAAGAATGCTACTTGTAATGTGAGTCATGTAACTAAAATAATTCTTCATAGTGTTAGTTTAACACTTGCTTGTTTAGCTTGATTTGTTTTTTATCTTAATATAATTAGTAGAATGTCTGTTTTCCTTAATGCAATTGTTAGTTTAATGAGTAGATAGTAGATCCACCCCATTTGGGGTGGAGGTGATGTAGATTATATGATAGTGATGAGTTCTATTATTTGTGTCATTTCATGTGCTTAATGTAGATCTATACTCGTAGCATCATTAAACTTGTGTTAAATGGGATAATGTCCACACTAGGTACTTATCTCATGCTAGATTTAGAGTTTATTTTGTTGCTTATAATGGCTTGATGGAAATGGGTTGCTATGCATAAATCCATGTTTGGTGCACATGAATGATTAGGTTGTATGTAGAATTAATTTATGCTCTAATGGTCAAACTAGGTACTTATTGCATGCTTGATAATCTAAAATCAACCTCAACTTTATGTGAGATATGCATGTTCATGGTTTGCCATGTAGTGTTGTGTATCATACACTTAGATTCTACACTAGCTTCTACTTGTATGCCACACAGACTACACTTACGCCTTATTGAAATGAAGACTCACTCTCACACACACACCTACACTCCTTGGGGAT
Organism: Triglochin maritima; assembly: GCA_963682175.1. Lineage (NCBI taxonomy): Eukaryota > Viridiplantae > Streptophyta > Magnoliopsida > Alismatales > Juncaginaceae > Triglochin > Triglochin maritima. The sequence goes on from OY821779.1 coordinate 32,676,194, forward strand.
TTAGTTTAATTGTTAGTTCATTCATAGTTTAGTGTAGTTAGTGTAATCAAACTTCTTCCCCCTTACTTTCAACTTGACTTTGAAAGAACCAGAGTTGACACACCTCCCTATAGACTCGACTCGTATTTGTCACGTCTTCATTGACGTCGTGTACTTGCAGTATTTAATATGATTCAATCAAGTTTTTATACACTTTGTGAGGGGGCCACACAAAAGTATTGTGGCCCTGCATGGTGTCATGTTCCCATTCCAAGTGCATTCACCCACTTTTCAGGTTCCCATTTGATGTTCTTTGACAAATAATGATTATAACTTATTTTTGTACATAGTTATATTTCAAAAAAAAGAAACAAAAAAAGACTCCTAGAGTGAGCATAAGAGAGAATTTTTTACCACGCCCCCCCCCCCCCCCAACTTATGCTCACTCTAGAGTCTTTTCTTTCTGTTTCTTTTTTTAGTAGTTGGTGGGTAATTCTCCCAAGGTCAGGTTTTGTGCATCATTTCCTATGAAGACTTACACTATCACATACATCTTTCCACACGTCTCCACATAGAGAGATCCTTACCACCCGTGTAATGGGAGTTCGGTGGGTGCACCCAGCCAGATGACTCAAAAGCACCAGGCACTAAGTCCCCTCGGACCTAACTTCCTGAGTGATAGGAACCATTTGAGAAGAAAGAACACCCTACTCACTTATTCCTTATCTACACATGAACTGAAACCCCCACACTTATGGTTTCACAACAAGAGTTTAAGGGTCCCTGACTATAACAAACTTCCTTATACTAACAGACACGAATTTCTCGACTAGGTTAATGGTGGACTTCTTTATTTGTTTGAGTAGTGAAACCCTATGATTACTCTCCCCCTCCGGTAAAACCAGGGTGCATCCTTACGACTAGATAAGACCTAAAGTCGGTGTACTAGATATCCTAATGCATCATGTTTAAGTCAATTATGGGAGCTTCCTCTTTACTTTACCTCTCAATGGTTTTGCACATGTTAAACACACGCAATACCCACAAAACATTTTCTTTCGCACACACATGAAGAATTTTGAAAGAAATGTGAAAATATTAAAGCACTAGGCAAGCAAAAGAAGGCAAGTCACCCAAGGATCACGGCAAGTAGATATATCGATATTAAATACAGCACAATAACATGACCCTAACAATGCAAACAAAAGAAAACAAAAGGAGAAAGACTCGACTATGTACATAAGTAAAACAAAAATCTAGAAGGTGTATGATTTGGTTTGCAAAACAAACCCGAACGTCGAAGCATGAAACACGAACTCGCTAAAGCACCGTTGGCAAAGAATCGGGGTAGCACTTTCCAAGTGGACGGATTGCTGGTACAATGAGGCGGTTGCTGGCCATTGTAACGGCCTGAACGACGAGGACATCGTAAGGGAAGCTCACGCCATTGACAAGCGAACGCATCATGACAAATTTTATTTCTATCATGCCTGGGTCATTCTGCGTAGGTATCCAAAGTGGCAACTAATGACGTCATCTTCATGCTTAAACATTGAACGTGGCCGCCCAAAGAGGTTTTCCCCCACCGCACCAAGCCCGAAATTCAGTAGTAATGGGCAAAGAGCACGACTTGATGACTCTGGTGACTTTCCAACACCAACCGTAGATATGGACTTTGGGGAGCCGCAACCTTATGTCCGGCCAGAAGGTGTCAAGAAAGGAAAAAACAAGGGAAAGTCGCCTAGGAATCAAAAGTGTATGGTCGAGAAGGAAAAAATTGATTTTCTCCGAGAGAAACTTAAAATGAAAGAACGCAAAATGGAGTTCGAACGGATGAATAATTTGTAGGGGAATCCATGTCGATTGAAACTAAAAAATGGGGTTTTTGCTTAGGTGCACCTCCAAAAGTCGTTTATTAGGCCTTTGCACTCATGTATTTTTTTATTGCTCCAGAACGCCAATGAATTCAACTAATTGCTTGGGTGCACCTCTCTCAAACGTCGTTAATGGATTCCGTGACACAGTTAGTTGCCCCCGTTAAGTTTGAATTAATTCTCAAACATTTTAATTAAACCCTGACACGATCCCATTAAGTGACCGACTACTAATTAGACTCGTCTCATACCCCAAATTGACTCCCAATTCGAGTTGATCGAGTTCAAATAGACTACTAGACACCCAATTAGACACAAATTCGAGCTCTAGTTGACATCTGAAAGTGGGATTGCGGTTAACCGAAAGCCAAACAGTCGACTAAAAATGTGAGAACGGTCGACCGATTAGTAACGGTCACCCGATTAGTTGACATAGTAGTCATTTTAGAGTTGTAGTTGGAGAGAAACCTAACACAATATTAGCCAAAATTCATGATTCAAGAAAGTAATGATTGAGAAATAAATTTGGTAGAGTTAAAACCTTTGTTGTGGTGTATTATAGTTGTTTATTGTGGTGTATTTGTGCCATACATGTTTTGGCTTGGTGCCCCAAAATACCACAATTCTTGCATTTTTTGCCGCTTTTGTATGTTGGTTGGCTCATCAGCAGTCTTTTTTTTCACTTTTCTTTTTGGTTTGGGAGGGTCCACTCCCATTGCTTAGTTTTTAAAGTGTTAGTTTTGTGTCTTGAAATTCTATGTGAAACGGTCGACTGATTGGTAAATGGTCGACCAATTATTTGGTGAAAGTAAGTTCTGGGTTTTCTAGACTGACCAAAAATGGTTGACCAATACCAATTCGATCAACCAATTTAGAAAAGAGTCACATTTGACAACTACACGGACGATGTCACGGAATCCGTTAATAGTGTTTGAGGGATGTGCACCCAAGCAATTAGTTAGATTTGTGGGCATTCTAGAGCAATAAAAAATACACAATGACAAATACCTATTCAATGACGTTTGGAGGTGCATCCATGCAAAAACTCTCAAAAAATTGGTTGACGAACAAGAAGTAAGACCAGAAATTATGCTACATTTTAATTATGCAATGTAATTACATTATGTTTCCTTTCGTTACTTGTATTGCACTTATGTACTTCTTGTGTGCCCGTAATTAGATTTTATTAATTTTATTGTTGGTCTACTTCTGGTATTTTTAATTTACATGTTTATCTAATGAAATATAACATAAATTAAGAAAACTAATTACAAAAATAATTAAACTAATTAATTACAATATAAATTTCATTAAATCGATAAATTTAATTAACAAAAAATAGTAATTATAAATAATATTAATTAAACCATTTCAAATAATTAATTTGCAAAGTAAAGTAATTTGAAACTATTTAAACTAATTAATATAAATTTAAAACAAAATTTATAATAAAAAACCCACCAATGGGTGGAGGCCACGTGGACTCCACCCAGGCGCCAAAACCAGGTGTTGGGCGTGATTGATCATTTTATATTAACCGCAAGTGCATGGCCGCGTTGAAGCGGTGGCAAATACGGGTCGTCCACTGGGAGGTGTGTCGACGATTGGTTCGTTCGAAGGCGAGAGGTAAAAAGAAGGAGAGAAAGGTTGGTTACACTAAACTACACTAAGATGCAAAGAGGAAATGAAGATAAGCAATAAAACTAAACCCCATACAGGGTAGAGAAATAATGTGAACATAAAGAAGTGTGTGTGTATGTTCATTAAGCTCCTCACAACATGTAGTGCATGAAATCATAAAACTACATCCAACTTTGCCTCCACATGAATTAAGATAAGACTACATCATTAAAACATACAAGACAATAATTGGAATGAAACTACATGAACTCAAGTATAAAGACTAGACCCTACTATGCCTCCACATGAATTAAGATAAGACTACATCATGAAAACATACAAGACATTAGCTAAGGTAAAGGCAACAAAAGCACATACACTACAAATTGTGTTTCCAATATTAACTTCATCCATATCCTAACCTTATCATTCCCCATAAAATAGGTCAACTAATCAAAGCATAAGATAAGCTTCATTCAAGAGCATTAGCATATCAAAGATAAGAGTGAAAACTCATTAGATGGTTATGGAAATCATATAAAGCTCAAGGGATAAAGATAACACACGATTATATCACATATTTCTCCACCCCCCAAATGGTCATGGAACTACTCACACATATGTAAACTAACTACTCTAATAAAATGAAGCATTATACTGAAATGAAACTATACTAATCAAGCAAGAAATATTAAAGCATAAAACTAAACAAGCACCAAAGCAAACACATTAAAGGAAATTAACTAAGCAAGAATCAACAAGCTAATGAAAACATCTATTATTAACTCAAATTACAAGCACCTTTTCCTCCACCAGAGTTTTGCTTCAAGGCTTCACTCTTAGTAGGGAAGATGCCACCAAAGAAAGAGATGGATACAATGAAAGGTGAAGAGTTCTATTTATAAGCATGGAAAAAGCTAATCCGAGACAATCCCCCGATGTGGGACTAAACCAATACCAAAAATAGCCTAAACAAACATTCATACAAGTCCAGGAGAAATCATGACCACTCAACCCACAATAGTGACACGGTACGGCTACTGGAGCCACTGATGCACTCATGTCTTCTACCACATGCAGGAAAGAGGCCAAAGGTTCTTGTAATGTCTCAGTTTGATGACCAACATATGATCTGACGTAACTAGATGATGGTCTAGCAGTCGGTGCCTCTCTCATGTTACCCCAATATGAAGATTGCTTAGTCACACAATGAAGATTATCCCAACCATACGGGGTGTTCGTCTGAGCCACCCCCGGTTGCATGGGTCCGGAATTCCAGGACGAATTGTCCTGGTCCCAACATTCATATGGATGGTCGCCCATGTAACCATCCATCTCAACAAACAACTCTCGAGTCGACCACTCTCACCACCACGAGACTAAGCTCGCAAAAAGTGCTCGACTCGACCCTAAAACGCTACCAGAGAGTGTAAAGGGGAGTGATTGACATCATTTCATGCTTATATTTGTATCTTATATCCATTATCTTTCACCTAAACAATGCTATGTTACGAGTTTTATGTTTAGTTTTCAGGAATAAATAGGTTTGAAGAGATGAAGCATAAAAGAACCCAAAAGCTGGGAAAAAAGACTGAATTGTGAGATTTGGGTACTAAGATGCAAGGGAGAAGGACCTGAATGTAAGACAGAAGGACTTAATAGCAAAACATTCCTGGCTCTATCATAGATGGCGTTGACCCATACTCTATCTTAGAGCCAGGAATGACCCATACTCATCATCTTATAATACTGCATGGAGGAACCACCCCAATTTTTCATGGAACCAAACTAATGCCCCGGGTGGTCCTTCAAACTCCTCTAGACCACATTACCAATCACACCAACCTCCCATGCATGCACATTCCTATCAGCCACCCCAAGCGCAAACCACCAATCAATCGGGTTTCCCAAATTCCAATAATATGGAAACCCGATTCAATTCGCTTGAGACCTTGACTCGTGGACTTGAAAACTCAATGAAAAAAATTATGTCAACCACGAGTCAAGTTCTCACTTCAAATCAGCAAACCATCAAATCTCTAGAGCTTCAGATGGGCCAATTGGCTCAGTCTGTACATGAAAGAGAGAGAGGGTCTTTGCCTAGCCAGCCTGAGGCTAACCCCCGTATGTACCAGCAACAACACATACAAAACGAGAATGTGGTACCTCGAGGGAGGCAAGTGAACCATGTGGAGGAACCTGTTCACCATGTCAATGCCATTGTTACCTTAAGGAATGGAAAACAGGTTGACAATCACATTTCCTTGCCACACCCACCACCATCTATGCAGCCCCTCAGTGGGAATGGTGGTGAAGAAGAGAATGAGGGTGTGGGTAACACACCAACGCTTACTTCTTCTCAGGTACTGCAGAAAACCTACCTGCCAAAAGCTCCCTATCCAAGTAGGTTAACCAAAAAGCAGAGTGACAACATGGACAAGATATTAGAGGTGTTTAAGCAAGTAAAGGTTAACATCCCCTTGTTGGATGTCATCCAACAAATACCTCAATATGCCAAAGTGTTGAAGGATCTCTGCACAACCAAGAGGAAGACCAATGTTCCTAAGAAAGCATTCTTGGCTGCAAATATCAGCTCACTTTTGTCCAATCCCACCTACACAAAATACAAGGACCCTGGGTGTCAAACTATTCAGTGTACGATAGGGGACACTAGAATGAGCAATGTTTTGCTTGATTTAGGATCAGCGGTCAACCTCCTCCCATTCTCTGTTTTTAACCAATTGAACTTGGGAGAATTGAAACCAACTAAGATCACCCTTCAATTGGCGGATAGATCCATTCGTATTCCCATGGGGATTATCGAGGACGTGATTATCAAAGTTGGAGATTTTATATTTCCAGTCGATTTTGTTGTCCTCGATACCATTCCTGTTGCGAACACCCACTCTCAAATACCTTTGATTTTGGGTAGACCATTTCTGGCAACCTCCAACGCCATGATTAATTGTAGAAATGGTCTCATGAAGCTCTCATTCGGTAACATGAGTGCCGAGTTTCATGTGTTCAACTCTGGTAGGCAACAGGAACCCAGGGATGAACCTTTAAATCTAAATCTCATCCGCCAATTGGAGAAAGCACCACAAAATCAACGAACACCCCTAACCCCAATGCAACCCGCTGAGAATCTTCGTTGGCCCAGCGAAAACTCATTGCATGTCTTCGCAATACAACAGAGTGAGCTGGCCTCGAACATGAATGTCCAAAGGGAGTGTTCGTTGCATGATTCAGTTGAGAGTACTAGTGAGAGTGAGACACCTCATCATATGCCTATACCAAAAGGTGTCTCTACCTCATGTCCCATGGCCATTGAGCCATTTGAGCTTCATTTTGACTCCAACAAGGACCCACCTATGACCGCGCTTATGCTTGATGATCTAAATGATGGTGGGAGGTCCTTGTTGGATGACTTGGGAAGAAGCCACATTCTTAGTGATGTAGGTCTGATGCATCCATCGAATGAGCTTGAGGAACTCATCCCGATGCACCCGCCTATTGGTTGGAGGGTTTTGTTCGATGAGCAACTAAACCCTAGTGAGGCAACACAACTTCATTCTTTGTTGCCCACACCCAACCAATACCATGAGGGGTTCGAGCCTTTCAGCTTTGACCTTTCACCCCTCATGACTCCTCAGAGTACCAGTGAAGTTTGCCCATCTCGGCAAGTCTCTGGTCCTCATGACTTGATGTTCTCATTTGATGTTCCTTAACCAAATGATTATGAGAATATCATTGCTGATGTATATATCATGTTAAAAATAAAAACAAAAGAGTAATAAAAGACTCCTTCAGTGAGCATCGATTGTTGTGGGTCCTTGTGTACTTGGGCCCAATCTCTTCACATATTTATCTCCCTTCAACAGCTTCTCACAGGTTTTGAGGGAATTTGGGTTTGTGTCCATCAACATGACCCTGAACGTCCCTTTGTACTTCATGTTGGTGAGATTTTTCCTTTTTCATGCATATATACATGTAGTATCTTGTTCACATTCATTGAGGACAATGCATGAAGTAGGTGTGGGGGGGGTGTTTTACGTGTGTACATAGTCGAGTCTTTTCTTTTGATTTTTTTGTTTTCTTTTGTGTGCATTGTTAGGGCCATGTTAGTGTGCTGCATTTAATATCGATATATCTGCTTGCCATGATCCTTGGGTGACTTGTCTTCTTTTGCTTGCCAAGTGCTTTAAAATTTTCACATTTCTTTCAAAATCTTCATGTGTTTGCGAAAGAAAATGTTTTTGTAGGTTTTGCGTGTGTTTAGCATGTGCAAAACCGTTGAGAGGCAAAGTAAAAAGAAAGCTCCCAAAATTGTCTTGAACTTGATGCATTAGGATATCTAGTTTACTGGCTTTAGGTCTTATAGAGTCGTTAGGATGCACCCCGGTTTTCCCTCGGGGGGTGTGTAATCAAAGGGTTTTAGTACTCAAACATTTAAAGAAGTCCACCCTAAACCTTGTGAGTCAAATAATTTGTGTCTGTTAGTATAAGGAAGTTTGTCGTAATCAAGGGCCCTTAATTTCTTTTTGTGAAACTTAAGTGTAGGGGTTTTGGTTCCCATGTAGATAAATGAATAAGTGGTGTTCTCTCTTCTCGCACGGCTCCTATCACTCAAGAAAGTAGGTCCGAGGGGCCTTTGTGCCTGGTGCTTTCGAGTCATCTGACTTGGGATGCACCGACCGAACTCCCGTTACACGGGTGGTAGGGATCGCCCAATGTGGAGATTTGGGGGAAGGTGTACGTGATAGTGTAAGTCCTCATAGGCAATGATGCACGAAACCTGACCCTGGTAGAATCAAACACCAACCAATAAAATGCCCTAAAGAAAAAAAAAAGAAAAAAAAGAGTCAAATAAGAACCAAAATGGACTTTACACATTGTATCACATTCAGAAGTTAAGGTTGCCCATGTCTTTCACTTAAGTCCTTAACTAACTCTCATGAATAACTCTTTAGGCTAGGTGTGTGGACCGATTACATATATAGAGTCGACCCGAAGTATTACCGCGTCCCATGATCGACAAAATAAGTCCAACGAGTCGTGTAGCTAGATTGATTAATGCATCTTGTTCGGATTTTGTGGGTATATCCGCTGAAAACCCTCAGGAGACAACACTCCTCCTCCTTGGCGACAAGGAGGTTTAATGGCTTGTTGCACGTGCTAAGTGCAACCGTGATTCCTACGAAAGTGAGTTAGGATTTCTTGTTTTTCGTATGCTTTTTCCTTTCTTTGTTTTGCTCGGGACTAGCAAAAGTTAGGTGTGGGGGTATTTGATTGACATCATTTCATGCTTATATTTGTATCTTATATCCATTATCTTTCACCTAAACAATGCTATGTTACGAGTTTTATGTTTAGTTTTCAGGAATAAATAGGTTTGAAGAGATGAAGCATAAAAGAACCCAAAAGCTGGGAAAAGGACTGAATTGTGAGATATGGGGACTAAGATGCAAGGGTGAAGGACCTGAATTTAAGATAGAAGGACCTAATAGCAAAACAGAATACTCCGCACCATCATGGGGAGTATTTTAGCAATTCTATTCGGGTCGGAGCTCCAACAAACCAAGTGAATGCATCCAAGACCAGAAAATATACCAAGAAAAGCCCACAACAAAAATGAGCAGGATCTGAACCATATAAACCGCCAATTGGCGGTCCAAGACCGCGAATTGGTGGTCCATTTTGGCCCAAATCCGTTAAATTTTCTCCAGCACATGTATTAGAGGATGTTTAGGCTATTTTTGGTATATGTTTAGTCCCACATCGGGAGATTGTCCTGGTTTGCCTTTTTCCATGGCTATAAATAGAAGTCTTCACCTTCCATTGTAATCACTCCATATTTTAAGTGGTTATTCTTCCTACTAGAAGTGAGGTCTTGAAGCACACACTAAAGTAGGAGGATTCTACTTTTAATGTGAGTCATTATAATACAAGTTTTCTTTATTATGTTGTTTATTTTATGTTTCTTGTTTTGCTTTGCTTAATCTCATTTCATTAGTTTTATTAGCTTAGTTAATATGCTTTCTTTGTTTAGTTTAATAATTAGTGTAATGTTTAGTGAGTAGTTCCATCCCCTTTGGGGGGTGGAGTAGATGTACAAACATGCAAATGAGAATGGATTGAATGCTTTATTTCCAATGTGTTGATAAAACATGAATGTGTGTTTGCTTGTTTAGGATAGAATTTATAACTTGATGAGTTTTGCCAAAATGATTAGACACCTCTCATGCTTGTTTAGGTTCTGAAATAAACATTTTGCATATGTAAATGTTAATCAACTAAGTTGGTGAATATATTGATAGGTTTTGCCACAACATTTAGACACTTCCAATGCATGATAACACCACCTTAATTTGTGCTTAAAAAATGTTTTCAACACCCACTTCTTTGCTTGTGTGCACTCACTCCACCCCTTAGGGGTTTTCGCATATCTGTACTCCAGCATTCTTCTTTTGTTCTTAGCTTAGTTGTCATTTCATTATTTGTTTCTTTCGTTCGCATTTCATACTTCTTAGCGTAGTTTAGTGTAGAGTAGCATAATCAATCTTTTTTCCCCAATTTTTGCCACTTGATTTCTGATAAACAAGAGGTTGCTCACCTCCCTGAGGACGACCCGTACTTGCCACCGCTTCATCACGGTCGTGCACTTGCGGTTTAAATAAAACGTTCAACAGGGAGGAGACTATAATGTAGAAGAAGGTGAGAAGAAGATGACTCAGAGGAGAAGGGAAGAATCCTAGAGCTAGCGTGGGTAATCGGATCAGGTAGAAGCCTAACTAGCAAGCACAACTCAAACAATGTAAGGTAATGGGTCCTTAGGCTAGACGACGCCTAACTTCGAGGTCACTAGCCTTGACACGCCTCACCTCCCTACAACGAGGACCACAATGCCCAGCAAGTGATACCAGATCCGGAGATCCAGTACCTCCTACTATCGACAAGGCAGGCAACGTCGATCAGGTCATGACGGTCTCGACTAGATTACTCTCTTAGTGCGTCTGAATTCCTTAGGGCCACTGTCTACTTGCTTTTAGTTAAGGCTTTATTAAGAGTTATTTTTGGGGCCAAGGAAAGGGTGATGAAATCCCCCACCTTATCTTTTATGGGACAACCCCTCCTTAGTAGCGTTTTGAGCTTAAATCCACCAATCAATCACTCCAATCAAACGCTCAACTCACTCTTCTCCCGATGCACCTTACTAACTAATGCATGATCGAAACATGCATGAATGAGAGATTTGGGTGCATGTACCTCACGCCAGCAATCAACAACAAAATGTAAAGCAAAGAAAAGACAAATGCATGCAAGGTCTACACATGATGCATGACCTAGATGACAAGAAGTCTAATCTTTTGATTTGAGTTTTATGGTCCAAGTTGATTAAAGGGGATTGAAATCAAATCTGGGAGCAAACTAGAAGTCACAGCATGCAAAATAGGGCTCCCAGATAACACAAATTACAGAACTAACTACCAGAAAAAATTTGAAAGCACGAAACCCTCACCAGGCCGCCAATTGGTGGTCTCCAACCGCTGATTGGCGGTCCTTTTGGAGCTTCTGTTCCTCAAACTTGTCCAGTAGCCTCCCCTTGATCCTATGGTTCCCTGAAATGAAGAAAAACTGGAATGAAGCTACATGAACTCAAGTATAAAGACTAGACCCTACTATGCCTCCACATGAATTAAGATAAGACTACATCATTAAAACATACAAGACATTAGCTAAGGTAAAGGCAACAAGAGCACATACACTACAAATTGTGTTTCCAATATTAACTTCATCCATATCCTAACCTTATCATTCCCCATAAAATAGGTCCACTAATCAAAGCATAAGCTAAGCTTCATTCAAGAGCATTAGCATATCAAAGATAAGAGTGAAAACCCATTAGATGGTTATAGAAATCATATAAAGCTCAAAGGATAAAGATAACACACACTTAATACACTACATGATTATATCACATATTTCTCCACCCCCAAATGGGGATAAAACTACTCACACATATGTAAACTAACTACTCTAATAAAATGAAGCATTATACTGAAATGAAACTATACTAATCAAGCAAGAAATATTAAAGAAGCATAAAACTAAACAAGCATCAAAGCAAACACATTAAAGGAAATTAACTAAGCAAGAATTAACAAGCTAATGAAAACATCTATTATTAACTCACTCAAATTACAAGCAGTTTTTCCTCCACCAGAGTTTTGCTTCAAGGCTTCACTCTTAGTAGGGAAGATGCCACCAAAGAGAGAGATGGATACAATGGAAGCTGAAGAGTTCTATTTATAAGCATGGAAATAGCTAATCCGGGACAATCCCTCGATGTGGGACTAAACCAATACCAAAAATAGCCTAAACAAACATTAATACAAGTCCAGGAGAAAACTTAGTGGATCTGGGATGACTGAGACCGCCAATTGGCGGTCTGTAAGGCCCAGATCCGTCTGGGTTTTGTGTTGGGCTTTGCTGGAAGTATTTCTTGGTCTTTGATGCATCTACTTGGTTTGTTGGAGCTCCGACCCGAATCGAATTGCTAAAATACTCCCCATGATGGTGTGGAGTATTCTGTTTTGCTATTAGGTCCTTCTGTCTTAAATTCAGGTCCTTCTCCCTTGCATCTTAGTCCCCAGATCTCACAATTCAGTCATTTTCCCAGCTTTTGGGTTCTTTTATGCTTCATCTCTTCAAACCTATTTATTCCTGAAAACTATACATAAAACTCGTAACATAGCATTGCTTAGGTGTAAGATAATGGATGTAAGATACAAATATAAGCATGAAATGATATCAATCAGGGCGCCAGGTTTTGCACAAAAGAATGTCACCAATGGGCCACATTTTTTGGCAGGCCTCTTTGAACATGGCCTAAGGCAACCAAATATTTATGTTAATTTTATGGTTTTGTATTACATAATTGCTTTTCAATCAAATGTCTACAAATGCAACAAACACATCCCATGTCATGTTTATAAAAGGATTGCCAACGTATGTTAACTAATGTTCACGCACCGCCTAGGCTTGCCTAGGCGACTAGGTGCGTCCCGCCGCCTGAGCGATCACCTAGGCGATTGTGCGACCGCCAAGCTTTGGGCGGTCATTTTTTAATATTTTTTAATCAATTAAATTTGATAAAATAGTTAAAAAAAATCAGGAAAATCGGGAAAAATAGGAAAAAATATACAAATATTATCTAAAAATATCATACATGTTTAGGCTTCAAAAAGACATCGAGTTCCTCGATCAAGGTATCACTAGGCACCCTCTCTACCCACTTAGGTATACAATTTATTGCTTAGTAGTACGATTACAAAAGTAGTTAACTTTCCACCTAAAAGAGAAATTAGAAAGAGTGCACTTGATTTTGGCGGTTGAAGAATGAAGAATCGGATCAGAGACTTCACTTTCCAACTTCAAAACTAAACACCAGACCGGAGACTTAATCATGAAAACTTGAAGATTAGGAAACTAGAAGATTAGAATAGAATGATTAAGAAGAAGAGAACGAGAGATGTGTGAAAAATAAAGAAGTTTGGAGGGGTTTATATAGGATTTGGGGTAGTGGCAATATTGTAATTTTTTTTAAAATTAAAAAATTAAAAAGGTGTCTCCAACGTCTATCGCCTAGGTGGTCACCTAGGCTAGGAGACCACCTATTTCGCCCAGCTTTGCTGGGCGAAAGGCGGTGGTCGCCCAGGCGACCACCGCGAGTGGCGATCGCCTACCTGAACATTGATGCTAACAACTCAAACTCCTTGAATGGGACTTCCTCCTTTAGAAGTTCCTGGGGTTAAAAAAATATTATGGTATATTAATTGAAATCATGATTTTATTTTTTAAATTAATTAAATTTTTCGTGTATGTTCGGGTTATTTCGTGTTTACACGAAATGATTTGGGTTGTGTTCGTGTGTCTTGTTTTGGTATATGAAATACTTTCATGTCATGTTTGTGTATGGTCGAATTGGCTAATACATGTAAAAAACACGACACGAAAGTATACGATACGACACGATTGCCAGGTATACGAGGAACGTCTTCTATGGATGGGAAGGATGAGAAATTGGAAAATGTACTATTTCTTTATGTGTTGTTTACATCTGTCCATCTACTTTTGTCTTATTACATGTCATATCATACAACTAGTTTGATCCAATCTCCTATTTAAATAACCTTAAGATGTTTTGAGTGAAGTAAATATATATTTGAGTTCATCATCAAGCCGGTTCGTTTGAGTACAATATTCTACATGTTTCGAGCACTTTTGAAAGAATGTCGTTTTGTAAGTTGGTTATTAGTGAACGCAGTTCCGGGGAACCTGATAAATTAACGTTGGGACCTTATAAATTTATGCAAAATCCTTCCTGTACTTTTTGAAGTGTTGTACTGATTCTTCCTCGGGTCACGTGTGACATTTAGGTTCTAGTAGCATTTGAATTAATTATTCATTGTAAGTATCATAGATTTGGTGATGGGACATGTTGTGATTCTTTGTCAGGTCACTTATGCTAATTGAATTTTATTTTCAGATTAACTGACCATTCATTATAATTAACCCGGATATGTGACAGTGTTGTGATCTTGAGCGGGTCACTTATGCTGATCGGGTTGTAGTATCATTTGAATCGATTATTCGTTGTAAGTAGCATGGATTTAGTGATGTTGTTGTGATTCTTTGTCAGGTCACTAATGTTAATTGAAGTTTTAGTATCCTTTCAACTAACTATTCACTGGAAATAACATGGATATGCGATGTTGTTGTGATTAACGATCGAGTCACCCATACTATTTGGGTGATAGAACTAGTTCACCCAGTTCTCTATCAAACATTCTTCCCTAAGTCGCTCTAAACTCTTTTTCAGGTTTTCTATCATCACACCACGCCCCTCTCGAATGTTCCCGAGAATGTTGTGATAAATAGTTGGGTCACCCATGCTATTTTAGTTGATAGCACAAATTCTACCTCATTTTTCAGATGAGTCGTACTCATTACGTCCTGGTCTCTTATTCTCTGGTCCATTTAACTCGACGCAAGTCTCTTTGGTACTTGGAGATCATACTATGATTAATTGTCATGCATTCTATGTTATTTGGGTGACAATACAAATTTGACCCCATTTTTCGATGAACCGTGCTCATTGGATGCAGACAGTTATTTTGGAAGTCATCCAGCTTGGCACAAAGTCCCTTTGGTAAATCGAGATTGTATTGCAATTAACGGTCGGGTCACCAATTCACCCCAATCTTCGTCAAACCTTCCTCAGTAGGTTCTATTAAACTCATTTGCGGACCGTCTAACGTCGCACCACGTCTCTCTCGAACGGTTGCCAAGATGTTGTTATTAACGGTTGTGAAGGCTAACTTGTCAAGGAGGAGGCACCAAGGTGTTGTTATTAACGGTTGTGAAGGCTAACTTGACAAAGAGGAGGCTTGAACTTTTTGTCCAATTAGTGCTTGACGAAGTCCAAGCCAATGAAAGAAGGCAAAATCTAGTAACAAATTTCCATCGTGACTCTGAGGTTTACTACAAGTGGGATCAACATAAAAACCATTGGGAGAATGCGTGAAGAGGGAATTCGCTACTTGGAAGTGGTTGCAAAGCCAAATTGGAAAATGATGGGACGATGAGAGACACACAGTTCAGATGGGCGATGATTGGTGGAAAGAAAATGCACCGGTAATGTTCTACTTGAAAGAGCTTTTGTATTATCGATGAAAATCTTATAAATATAACTCACTTATAATCCTTGATTAATTTTATTACAGGGACACTTCAATCTTGAATAATTTAAGTCGGAACCAATTCAATGGGAGCACAAACTTGAGATGATATTCAGGTGTGACGGTGCCTACGAGGATCTACTAATCAACCCAATGAGGGAGGGGAAAAGGCACACTACTATCAAAACGCAGTGCCTCGTCCCACCATAGCAACTGGAGTGGTAACCAAAGGGTGGACACAATCGACTCCGAAGAAGGAACTGAGACTAACCCAATGCCTAGGGACGATGTAACTCAAGAGGAATATAACAAACGGAGAGTAAGGATAGCTCCTTCGGCCAGGGTGCTTAGTGAAGGTTTAATGTCAGTTGCTAAGGTGTTGAAGGAGAGATCTGATTGTGTTGCACTTTATAACGTGCAAGCATGTTGGGAAACGTCCAAAGAATGTGGGTTAACTCCGGACACGTCTGAATGGGTAGAAGCTTCACGTAAATTTGAGGTGGTCGGGAAACGAGAGGTTACGTGCTTAATGATGTTACTAGTCGAAGGATTTGGTTAGAGAAAGAGATTGGGAATGTCTGAATTTCAAACCTAAAACCATTTAACAATGCAAACTTATTCTTGTAATTTGATGTTAGCGCTTTCTTTAATTTTCTTCAATGGATTCCTATTAGTTCAATGTTCTTTTATATATTACTAAAACATGTCGGAAGATGGCAGCGATGGTGGTGGTTAAGGTGCTTGGTTTACAACAGTTGTGCCAGTTTGCATTGGGTGCGTTCATTCAGTAATTGTACAAAGTCAAATCGTTGCAAGTCCACCAAATCACCACTCCAATACACACAAGTTTTACATTAATAGAACCATCATAGTGATAACCATGAAATAACTAATATACCCCAAAAAGTTTATACATTAATACAAATATTACTACCAAAGAGTTAATAATTAGTATACCCAAAAAAGTTAACACCTCACTATACAACTACTACAAATCTTAGACCAAACATATGTAAACGATAAGTGTTTGACGATAATATTAGAAGTTCAACTACATGACATAGACCCTAAATTAACAACTACCAAGAACTTCCAGTAGTGAACGTGTACCCTTCGTACGCGTCATCATTTGCAGACAACCATCCCCGGTAATGGTGGGTAGTCTCCAACATGTCGTCCTCTTCAGAGTTGTTGATCGATAAATCTGATGTGTCGCCCGTAATAGCGTTGTCGTTTGCGTCACCCACAATGTTGGGATCAACTGGAATTGGAAAGGCAACCGTCAGATTTAATCGCCACGAAACCTAACTAATAAAGTGGGTACTCATTGACACCAAAACTTTTAAGGTGACCTAAGAATGCAAAAAACATTGAATTGAAGAAACTAACATCTGCCAAATTTTGCTTCGCATGCATCCAAACAATGCCCAATTTATCCACAAGTATAACTAGAAACCAAATTTGTTAAATAAGAATAATGTACAACCACCCCAACTGAATTTCGTTATTGTTAAACCAACAAATATGAGTTATCAAGTTATGAAACTAGACAGCCCACAATATCAGTGGTCATCCAAGCTTCACAGAAACTACATTCACTGGAAGTTTACAATTCATTCAAAATGTACAACCAAGCTGCAATACACATGTATGGTTTAAAACCTAGAAGTCATGTTTTGCATACCATTATTGAACCCACAGTTATAAATTACTAGACAAATATATCACAAAACTAAACCAACAAAACAAAATGTAAGGTACTAAAAATGTTTGTCCTTAATATACTTCCTTCCTACTATGATTAAATCACAAAAAACGTTAAACAACATTTTGAGGAAGCAGCGTGAGCTTCATAAATCAGTATCCATGACGTCCATCTTCATTGGCATACCGATCAGAGTGTCGTACCTGGGTTGGGGCACATGCTTGGCTGGAGGAACGACGGTCTCGGTGATAGTCATTGCTCCACAGTTAGCACATTCAAGATCTTGAAAGGTCGTGAACAGGTTTGGGGATTGAGGATTTCTAAGATCTGCATAACGTCAAAATTCAGAATTTGATCAGAGGAAAAGTAATAATAAACATACTACAACACAGAACATTGTTTGCACATCAAATTTAGGTAGTACTTGTTTGGACATCAATTTAAACCACATTTGTCATTTTTCCATTAGAATCAAAAGTACTACAACAAAGAAAGATTTGGATACAATAGCGTTTCCAAAATAAGAGGACAAACCACAATAATAAGGGGAAAATACGATTGCTAACAATAAACTTACCAACTGTCAGGACACCCTCATTGACGACTTCCGTTCGAACGGGGGGATATTCTCATGCCCTGCAAGCAACCCAACAAGGTGGTGTTGAGCTTCTGGCTAATCTCCTGAAGTTTGTTCGAAATGATCAAGAAAGGCCATCACTGTCTCACACATGAAAATGCCACATTTTTTTGTCATAGTAGCAAACGCAACTGACTGGGTAAATAGTGCATATCCACGAAGCTTGAGAACAAAAAAAGATCAAAGCATGGAAATACACGTACTTGGATGTCTGATGCCCCACACTGCCACTAGACCTGCATAACCGACGTTATCGTCCCAACGCACATCCGGTGGCATAGTGCATACATAGTAGAAGGTAAATAGGTTGCGCGTCTTTGATGTTGTCGTTCATGAAGATCATGTATGTGGCCAAAAAATTAAACGTGATCGCTTCGCAAGTGACGGTTGTGCTCCTCTTCCTTCGCAACTTTCGTACACTAAGGGGCTACTAGTGGAGCAACCTCCTCTTGCCGTGCTCCTGGATTTGGAGATCCCAGCTTTCTACGTCCAGGTTGGCCTGGTATTCCCTGTGGATACTCACGGACACGAGATTCGCCGACAACGGATTTGGAGAGGGGAGAAGGACTAAAAGGAATGTGTTTCGTCCTTTAAGTAGGGTTACAATGGTCGGAGGGAAATGTGTTTTTTGGTCACTTTTCGAATAGATGTGACCATAAAAAAATTGAAAGCGATTTTGGAAGCAAAACATCCCACTTATGGTTGTGATAGCCCCATCAAAAGTCGTGCCATCAAAGGTCACATTTTTCGGAAAAAAACAATCAGTTTCTGTCATATGTCATTGTGGTGTTTTTTCCAACGTATCTTTGTGAGTTTTCACTTTTGTCCTCTTCTCATTGCCTGAACCTCGTATAAGGGGTGTATCAAGGGATTTTCCAATTTAACTAGTTTCAAAATCGTTTACTATAACTTTAAACATTCCTTTACAAGGCTATTATCAAATTTAGATGAAAATGGTTTTTACCCATACGTCCATCTTTCCAACAGAAGCATACGAAGCTATGGTCGGCTCCCATTGACTGACTTAGTTCCAGTCTGGTGGAAGGTTTTTTGCACCTCAATAATTTTTTTCCTTCACTTGTGCTCACAAAGAGGGGACCGAATAACTTCTTTGTTACGAAAAAGAACTTGTATTAGTAGGAACACCGAAGATGATATATCGGACATGCAGGGACTAAAACGCAAATATCCCCCGAAAAAACAAAACCCGGGCGAGCAGCGCGTTGTCCACCACCTCCATTCTCACCACCAACATTCCATTCTCACCGCATGACGTTCTCAGGTCAACCTTCCCTTCTCTTTCCGCATTCCCATTTTCCAACATTCCAAATTCCCTTCCTTTTCGTATTCCTTCTTTGGTAGGAGAATCGGAGGATTCCATTCTCTACAGGTTTAAACTTTTAAACTGTTATTGCTGTTTGGGGCCGATTTTAGGGGCCAAATGAAAGTGTTATTAGAGGGACTTCTGAACTGATTACGTGTGTTTCGACGAATATGTCCTTTTCAAGTTGCTGTTAGTTAGGACTTGGTGTTGGTGTCGACGTAGTCCGACATTGTTCTTATGGATCGTCCGACAAGCGTTTCACGCCTTTTTTTAAGAAATAATGTAGAGATTGTAGTTTCTTAGCTTCATCAAAGAATTTGGGAATACAAAATATTGGTTTTGGTGTCGACGTAGTCTGACATTGCGCTTATGGATTGTCCGAGAAGTGTTTCGTGCCTTTTTGAAAAAAATGATTTAGAGATTGTAGTTTCATACCTTCACCAAAGAATTCGTGAATTCAAATTATTGTTGTTCGGGGCTGATTTTAAGACTTGAGGGTCTATTTGAATGTGTTGTTTTTACTTTTTAGATTTTGGAGACTTGGTGTTGGTGATTGTTCTTGTGGATTGTCCGACAAGTGTTTAGCGCCTTTTTGAAAAAAAATGATGTAGAGATTGTAGTTTCTTAGCTTCATCAAAGAATTTGGGAATACAAAATATTGGTTTTGGTGTCGACGTAGTCTGACATTGCGCTTATGGATTGTCCGAGAAGTGTTTCGTGCCTTTTTGAAAAAAATGATTTAGAGATTGTAGTTTCATACCTTCACCAAAGAATTCGTGAATTCAAATTATTGTTGTTCGGGGCTGATTTTAAGACTTGAGGGTCTATTTGAATGTGTTGTTTTTACTTTTTAGATTTTGGAGACTTGGTGTTGGTGTCGACGTAGTCCGACATTGTTCTTGTGGATTGTCCGACAAGTGTTTAGCGCCTTTTTGAAAAAAATGATGTAGAGATTGTAGTTTCTTAGCTTCATCAAAGAATTTGGGAATACAAAATATTGGTTTTGGTGTCGACGTAGTCTGACATTGCGCTTATGGATTGTCCGAGAAGTGTTTCGTGCCTTTTTGAAAAAAAATGATTTGGAGATTGTAGTTTCGTACCTTCACCAAAGAATTCGTGAATTCAAATTATTGTTGTTTGGGGCTGATTTTAAGACTTGAGGGTCTATTTGAATGTGTTGTTAGTGTGAGTTTTGGTTATTTTGGTGAACATATTGTCTACGAGGTGCAGTTAGTTATTACTTAAAGTTGGTATCATGGTAGTCCTATGTTGTGCTTATGGATCATTTGAGGAGTGTTTCGTGCCATTTTATATAGCGGTTTAAAAATTGTCTTTTCATAACTTTACCAAAGATTTCGTGAATCCAAATTATCATAGTTGTTTAGGACCGGTTTTAACACTTAAGGGCCTATGTGTCTGTTCTTCTAGTTTTTATAGAGTTCTGAAAGGGCAGTGTTTGTTTCCATTGCTTTGTTGAATTTGTTGCTTTCTAGCTTTAGTTAGTTAAGACTTGGTATTTTCATCAATGTAGTCCCACACTGCGCTTCTGATCATTCAAAGTGTTTTATGCTGTTTCGGAAATCTATTTACAGATTGTATTTCATAACTGCACCAAAGAAGTTGAACTTAATGTCCTTGTGCAGTCGGATAGTTTGGTTAGTGAAGTTTAGTTTCAGACAGTTTTGGTCATCTTTAGGCCATAATCTGGAGGGACGATGTTAGGAGGGGCTACACAGCAGAGCCTGAGGAAATATCTTGGGGCTATCAAAGACTCAACGACCGTCGGATTGGCCAAAGTGAATAGTGAATACAAAGTAAGATTGCTGGTGACAGTATAAATGATTTCTTTTTCATTACTTGGGATTCTGATTGATCTCATCCTCTTTTTAAGGATTTGGATATTGCAATTGTGAAGGCCACAAACCACTATGAGGATCCTTCGAAAGAGAAGCATATAAGAGGTGATAAGAGCATATTGTGACCTCGAGTTTTTCTTGGAAAGATGCATTTGTTTCAGCAATGACTTGCCACTACTGCTAATGCTGTTATTTCTGAAAATGATTGCTGGACCATCTGGACTCCAGTAAACATTGTCTTGTGCTTTTTGATTCTTAAGTTTTTGTGATTCTTAAGTTTTCATCGCAAATTTGTCTTCCAATAACCAGGTTGTTGTGCTGTTGAACTTCTTTTTGATAAAATCTGTTATAGTACTTTACCATCCTGGCCTGTGCTATATTGCATGTTCTATCTATTTATATTTATTGATGTGTTTTTTGTTGGAGGTGTAACAAAAATTCATATTGAATTAGCAATCATAGAAACATAAACTGATGCCCCCCCCCCCCCCCCCCCCCCCCCCCCCCCCCCCCAAAAAAAAACCCACCACCCACACTCTTTCTGATTTAACTTAAAACATACTGATGTCTGCTCAAATCCTTTGAGAGCGAGTAGATTGATATTGCTGTTCATTTTAGCTGCAATAAAAGTTTATTATTAAGTTAGAGCAGTTGAAGCTCTCCATTCTCTATAAATTATCTGGTAAGTTCAATGTCATACAGCTTTTCAGTAAAACTGCTATTTACATTGATGTGCCATTTTGCAGTTATCTTTGCAGCTATTTCAGCTGGAAGACCTCGAACCGATGTAGTGTACTGCATACAAGCACTTGCTAGGCGTCTGGCAAAGACTCGTAATTGGGCGGTAAGCAAGCTTCTTCTTTTCATTTTAATTATGAGGAAATATAAAAATATAGATAATTGATAAATTATGGTGATACTTGTTCTACTCATTTAAAATGACACCTATTACTTGTCGGCTTCTGAGAATAAAAAAAAACTTAATCTAATCCACCATCTGGTCTCTATGTGGTTAACTTACTATCCTCGAAATCGTCTCCTTTAATAATTTGGCAAGTTCAACAAACTTGTGGGCATCTTTGTTTTTGTAATGTATCATATGGTTGTCATCTTCTACTGTGGTGTATGTGTCACGAATTCCTCCATGGTGGATTTGTTTACACATATATGGTGCTCTTTACTTCCTCAGTTCTCAACTCTCTCCATCACTTCATTGAAACTTGAAACCTTGGCTCACTTGTGATACTCTCTTTTTGTGTAGCCATTGCTTGAAAATATGTCCAGACCCAAGGCTCTGTTAACGACAAGATGGTGCTCTAGCTTTTCATACTATGGATATCCACGCATTTTTTATACCCTGTTAAATTAGTTATCTTTTTAAATCTTGTTAGTTGACAAATCGTTGTTTAATTTGGCAACATCACTGTCATTAAAAATTGCAAAACATAGTTAATCGTGAACTTGCTTGATCCATGTTTAGTCACGAAAGATCATTACCCAATTGATGACTCATTGTTCCTGCACCTCAGATCTATAAAACCATGAATGCTATTTCTTCGTAAGACCATGTGCTAGGTGTAGTTTGCTGCTTATGATCTCTGTGTTTAAGGTTCATAGCATTGTTCTGATGTCACATTGTTTTGATATGCAACTTGAGACAATCATGCAGTTTTACAATGGAGTTTATGTTTGAGAAATGTACCCATACATTACAATCAGAACTTAGATGGTCACAATGTTCACATGCTATGGTCAATTTTTTGACTTAGTGAAGGTTTTTGACTGTATTAGTAGTAGGCCTATATCCTCCATATTCTTCTCACAACATAATCACTACTTTCTATTCAATTGATTAAAAGCCTATTGGAAATGATAATTATGCAGTCTTGAGATTTTTATTTATTTTAAAAACTCCTTTAAGTCACGTGTAGTATTTGCACCTGTAGTTGCATAATCCACATTATATAATCTGGTCATTGATTCTATGTAAGTGTCAAGTGTAATTGAACTACCACAAAGATATAAATGTCATCTTTTATGTGTATATATCACCCAAATTATTAGATTTTGTCCTTTGTAACTGTCACGTGTAATTGAACCACTAGAAAGATATTGATTCTTTTGTGAGTCAAAATAAATAAAAAACAAGTTATTAGGTTTTGTGCTTTGTAAATGTATAGAAGTGATCTCAGTTATTTAACATATCTTTTTCTAGTACATTAGTTTCACTTGTCTTGGTAGATATTCATGCAGGCTTTCCTATTTGTATCAATTTATATGTTGGCAGTATGTTACATGAAATACAACTGATATGGAGTACTTCTGGAAGTTGTTTAGGTTGCATTAAAGACATTAATTGTAATACATCGTGCCTTGAGGGAGGTGGACCACAGCTTTGGTGAGGAACTGATCCACTATGGGAGGACCCGAAGCTATATGCTTAATTTGACCCATTTCAGAGATGATTCTAGCCATGAAGGTATAATCAATTGGGATATTTGTTAATCATTTCCCCTTAGATTTTGATGAGATCCTTTAACTTGGGTTCAGCTTGGGGGTATTCTTCTTGGGTCCGAACTTATGCTTTGTTTCTAGAGGAGAGGCTTGAATGCTTTCGTGTGCTCAAATATGATATTCAGATAGAACCCGCAGTGAGCTTCTTTTCCACCTGTTTATATGTTCTTTTTCTACCTAAATTTTGGATTTTCAACTGTAGTAGATAATAATAATGAAATGGACAAGTAAAATGCTTGGAGTCGGAGAACACAAAAGCCTTGATTCTATTGTATAGGGTGATTGAAAATTTCAGTTCTACATAACTTGGATTGCATGAATTTGTTAAGCTTGACGGTAAGAATCTTACCACATCTAACCATGGAAAATCGCCGCCTTACCTCCTGAATAGGTGAGGTGTCCTACTTCCATTTCTTGTATATTGTTCACAAATATGTTAACTGTATATCTAAAAAGTCTTAGCTTTTTTATGCTGCAAAATGTATGGTTGTGAACCTATTACCTATGCAGGGCTTTGATCAGTTATACTTTGAAGGGCTCCAGTAGACATTTATTTCTGTAAAGCCAAGAAGCCTAACCATTCGGGGGTTAAGTTGACAACTAATAAAGATAATGTGTAGAGATAGGATCAAGTCGTTCACTTAGTTTATGGCTATACGGTTTATGGGTCATTGAATCTTTCACTTAGTTTTGAGTATACGGTTTTCATATAGTTGAAATAGACTACACAACTTACTATATTATTCTTGTATGTAGAAAACCAAGGATCTTAATGTTAATAACCTACTTGAGCAACTACCTGCGCTGCTGCAACTTCTTTTCCGTCTTCTCAATTGTGAGGTTGGTTATACCATTCTCGTCTTGTTCTCTTTACACTCCTGCACCTCCCATATCTATCTTTGAATATGTTTACCTACGCACCATAATTCTCTTTTGAGTGTGCTTACTTGTTTTACTTTTACCTCATCACATTTGGAAATCTGAATGTGTTATAAGTCATTAACAATACTCCCAGTTTTCGATGTAACTAGCTATATATTGTGTTAAATTCGGTTAGTGAACCACCTCTTTAAAACCCAAGTACTTCGGTGTAAGGTAGTTGTATCAACTTTCTTATATACTGTCATCGAGTTTTTTTCTCTTGAACAATGTGAGACTAATTCACTAACAATATGTTATTCTTACTTATTGTTTCTTTTGTCTCCTAGGTACATTACTTGAATATCTTTACGTTTACGATGGGTTATTTTTGTTAAAGCTCATTTGAGCAGTACATATAAGTTAATACCTATCAGGATTCATTTCACTGTCGTAGTTTAATTGAAGATTGTGCTATAACTTAGGAGTTGAAAATTATGACATCTACAATTGCTTTGATTGGATTATTGTCTTTGATAATCTGTAAATCCTTCATGGGGTATTGAAATGCTATCTCAATATTGACTTGGAACAGTCCACTGACTTGCTTTAACTTATAATTTCAAATTGGTGTCAAAATGCTTATGCACAGATGGTTTTATGCAGCCACAAGGAGCAGCAATGGAAAATGTAGCAATTCGATTGGCACTTTCAATGGTAAAAAAAATCTAAGAGCTTCAAACTTGTTTTCCTCACACTAATGTGCCCCAGTGACAATTCTCATGTGTCTGTTTTCTTGCAAAAAGATTGCTGGTGAAAGCATAAAGCTTTACAATGCCATCACTGACGGGGTGATCAACTTGAATGATAAGGTATGATTTTCTTCTCTTACGAATACAAATTTGAATTGGTGATCTATTTCGACTAATGCCATTTGCTTCATGACAGTTCTTCGACATGCAACGTCATGCTTCTGTCAGAGCTCTTGAGATATACAAAAAGGCTAAACAACAAGTATGATCAAAATATATTTCTTGCCCGCATCACATGAATGAATGCTAAATACATGTACAATATTTATGTGATTTCAGTGACATAACAATTTCTTTCGAGGCTGTTAAAGAGATTAGAAACGAATTGTGAAATTTATACTTAATTTCATGAATTGCAATCTTAAACTTAGTTTGTAATCTAACTCATGGCAATCTTGAACTTAGTTTGTCATCGTATTCTATGTAAATCATGAACTTAGTTTGTCATACTTAACCAAGTATCAAATGAGGATGCAGAACACCTTTTATTTTCCAATATGTTTGTGCCTATCTATCTATTCCTCCATGATAATTCTTTTGTAGAGAACCCAAATATTTTAATTTCAAATTGTGAAGCTTGATGAAATTTGTACTTCTATTATGCAATACTTCTCCCTACATGGTCTGTGGCATTGATAGATTCCTTATCTTAAAAGGGCTGAAATTTTCATTTCTGAATGTTAGAATATTGTTTGCTGATTCTTGGTTTCTAGGTGGGCAGGTTATCGGAATTTTATGAATCATGCAAACGGATAGATGTTTGGCATGGAGAGAAGTTTATAATGATTGAAGAGGTTTGTATCTTCAGTGTAGTTTCTGATGGTGGCAACTTGCCTTTGTTCCCGAAAGATGGCATTATTAGCTAATAGGTGACATTTTCTTTTACATATTGCAGCCCTATGTATCACCACTGAAAGTCATGGAAGAACATGTAAAAAATGCCAAAGTCTTTTCTTCACAAAGAGAACTTGTAAGATCTTTGTCTTGAACTATTTTAGTCAACCTTTTCTTTAGGACACTTTTGGTACATAGGAATTGAAGAGGGTATGGAATCACAATTCCCTTCATTCCATTCCTGTGTTTATTTGCTCTGTAAAGGGTGGAACGGGTGTTCTAGAAGAATCACCAAGCCCCTCATACATACAAGGGAATGGGGATTCTTTCCAATGCTCTACGAAATCCACATTTTCGAAATCACCCTTACAATTTATTTATTTAAAATTCCAAAATTACCCTTTGATATTTTGATATATGTATGCAATTGGAATAACATTTAGAAATATTTATTAGATGATTTAATGTAGAAAATATTTAACTATAAGATCTTAAATAATTTTTAATTGACTTGTTCAAAATTCAAATCAAGTTTACAAGAATATTATTTGGATTGTCATTTTTGGTGTATGCTTCAAAGTTAATTTAGCTTTGAAGAGTTGAGTCAATATTTGTGACAATAAATAACTTTGGAACACATACAACAAAGATGATCCTCCAAGAAATTTTCTTGTAAAATTGATTTGAATTTGTACAAGTCAAATTAGTTAAATATCATTTGAACAATTCATATCTTATTGTAAATTATTTGACAAGTAAATTATTAAAAAAATTAATCCATATTTCTAAAGGTTAGTGCAATTACATACATACATCAAAATATAAAAGGACGAGTTCAGAATTAAAGAAACATTAATTAAAATTGTAATTGTCAGGAATGAAATAGGGATTCCTAAGGGGTGGAAGAGATCCCCATTACCTCCTTGTATGAGTTTATGAGGAAATTGGTTATTCCTTTGGACTCCAATTCTATCCTTTAAAAATCAAAAAAACACAAGAATGGAATGGAAGGAATCGTGATTCTATTTCTCGTCAATCGTGATAGGCATAATGGCATAATTAATTATGCTTGGCTTGACAGCCATTGTGGTGAGGTTAAAATGAAAGGTTTGGCTGTACTACAACAAATAAGATGAACTATCTCCCCAAAGAGTGGACATACTTCTTAACCATGATCTCACCCTACCCGCTTAAGTGAGGAATGTTGTACACATGGAACGAGGTAGTGATGACTACTAGAAGGTAATACAACATAAAGGTCATACGTGAAATCATCAGTTCATCACTTAATATGATGCATATTACATGTGAGAAAGTATTAGTTTTAGCTTAGCCATGTTTGACTAGGCAGGACTAGTAGTCGTGCAGGCACGAAGCAATGACGACGACTATCTTCTACTGTGTAAACTTTTTTTTCTCTACATGCAAACACTTGAGCTACCCAAGAGTAGGAATTCCTTTTCGAATGCTTAGCATGAAGACTTGACTTTCTTGTTCTGAAGTCAGTAATGGATAACATGTCCTGCTGCTTTATTTAGTTACAGCAAATACATTGAATACTTTTCACTTTTCTGGGAAAAAATTGTCTGTCTATCAATAATCATATTTATGAAGATTAATTTTCCATTTTTACTGTTAATGCGAAGTTTTATTGACAAGTTATTACTGTAACTATGTGCTTTTATCCACCTTTATTCCTTATTCCTCATCGTTTCTATGTAGAATCAACTAATAGATGAAAATGCTGATTCACGAAAGGAGATACTGGAAGCAGATCTTAATGATTTTCCTGAAACTCCGGAAGAAAGTGGATCATCATCCCCCTCTCATGATCTGGCCAAAGTTGCTACACCTGTTCTAGGGTCAATCGAGTTGTTGGTATAAAAAAATTTCAAATAAAATGTATTTGAATTCAAATCACACTAGCGCTCATGAAATTTCTATTGAATTTTATCAGGGGATGATTGGTGATGCCAACCCAACCGCATCTGAGTTACACAAGCCAAATGAAATGGATCTTGGCATTAGTCAATTTGGTAAAACCAATGAAATAGTTTTGTATCTGTAGAAAATGAGCACTACTGCTACAATGTGGAAGTATTGATCTATTAGTTCTTGTTCTCCAGACAATCTAGGAGCTGCTTTTCCTTCTAATCTTAATTTCGAAAAGCAAACTGCTGGTTGGGAAATGGATCTAGTGTCGGGTCCAACTTCAACTTCAAGTGTTTTAGATTCTAGTAATTTGGTATGTTCCAGAAATCTTTTTTTTTTTCCTTCCGTTTGAGCACTTTTACCTTCTAGTTTTAAAACCGGAGTATACTATATATACTAATTTTTTGTTAAGATACTATATGTATAAATTATTGCCAAAAAAATTGTCAAGTTAGTAAACTGTTATTCCTGTGTTCCTAATAATTCTTGATTTCAACCAGGGTGGTGGATTGGATAAGCTTACATTAGATAGCTTATACAATGAAGCCATGAGACAACCAAATCAGACTGCAAGCTACAATCCATGGGATATGCCGCAGATGTGGGTAAACGAGCCGCAACACATGGAGATGATGACCCAACAACAACAGGCTTTCATGCTTCAGAATCAGAGGATGGTTGGCCAAGAACCACAAACTACTGGAAACCCTTTCGGTAATATCAATGATTCCTTTGAGTTCCATCAAATAAGTAACACATTTAGAGGTCCTTCGTAGGTCTAGTTTTTGAGCGATTATAGTGGGGATAATTGAGATTGTGCCAGTGTTAATGTAGTTGTTCTTTTACGAGGAAATCACCTTCTCATAGTTCAGGAATGCTAGATTTGATGGTGTATCTTGGGTTAAAAGCTTTGTGTCATGCTAGAGGAAATTACGTTGATAGTTTGTATGTATGTCTCTGGAGTGAAGTCAAAGTTCATGTTGTGTTGATATTAACTTCCTCACCTGATATTTCTTAGAAAAGCGAGGAGTTGGGATGACAAGGTATGCCATTTGAACTCACATGTCTATTTCAATGTTAGAATACAGTATTTTTCACTAACTAGTATGGATAAAGTTGGGTTGGTATGGCGTCTCAAGTTCAATAATTTGATTTTATGGAGTAAGACCTCCAATATTCTCAACCAAACATTGTATTGTATTCAATAGTGTAATTTCAGACAACTAAACAGGACCTATAACAACTACCATAGAGGCTTCAAAGGTGGATACCTACCATTAATTGAGGGCAAATTCAGTTTCAGTGACTTAAAATAAATTGATCTTTTGACGATAGTCCGGTAATCCAGTTCGGTATGCAACCAGTGCTGGAGTTTACCTTCCAAGAATCATAAGGTCATGTTTGGTTCCCCGTAATCATGGGTGTAACTTAATCTGATTACCCATTTGTGTTACATTTCCTTGTTTGATTAAGAAAATTGAATATTATAATTACTATGTAATTCAATTACGAAGGTGATCTAATTACACCCCTTTCAATGTAATTGGATTACCTCAGTGTAAGTTGTAATTTAATGGCATTGTAACGTGATCAGTCATTTTAAATTACTCAAATACTGTCGCATTGTCAAAATTGAACCTTGATCTCGTTGGAAGTATGTCGCAACTTTGCCAAATTTATTAAATTACAATTTTATATTTTGAATTAATGTTTAATCAAATCATTGTTGAATTCATCACAAAGCAACGATAACATAGCCACAACAACATGATGATCAATGGCAATGGGGAATATTCCTCATAAAAGAAGTGATGTCTTCCACAAACTGAGTCGAGCGAAATTTCGAGTCATAAGTATTATCTTATGTCATTATCAAATATAAAAAAATAATTATAAATAGAATAATAAAAAATTCGAGCGAGTTATCGAGTCGAACGTCAAATTTTTTCGAACTCGATCGACTCGTTTATCGAACCGAGTTTGAAGATTTTTTTATTTTTCATCAAAATCCTTCATTTTCAAGTTAAACAAGAGTCGAACGTTTTTCGAGTCGAATTAAACTATCAAGCAAAGCCAAAGTTGACAGCCCTTCCACCTCCGGTTTTCTTAAATTTACTTGCAAAGATATATTCTTGATTGACGTATAAGTATTTTAATATAATGATAATTTTTTGAGATCTAACTGAAAGATCAAAATAATACATTTATTTTCCTTTATTTCATCTTCATTTATCTTCTAAGTTGTTATCTAAACATACCATAAGATCCGCAACCACTATCATCTTTTGCACGCCTTACAGTTGAAACGGTAAGATTGGTTGTGCGTGGGATGGACTTTGGTCATGGTGCTTGCTTTTTTTGTCATGAACAATCCAAACCATTGAATCCTATTTTTTGATGGTACGTTGTGCTTCATGGTTATGGTACTTTTTGACGGATTTAATGTCATAAATTCACCTCTTTCCCTTCTTCCTTACAAGATCTTTCATCTCTGTCTTTGGTAACAGTCAAGAGTCAAGACCGGCATATTTAACAATACTTTATGACAACATTTTTTATCCACCTTTTGTAACGGCAAAGACTGGCCCATCTTCTCCACTTCTCACCTCCATCACACTCGGCATATTTAAAGTACGAACTGTTGTTGTAGTGCCACTACTATTTCGCTTTTCCTATTATATTGTCTTATTATCGTCTCCCTGTTTTGAAGCATGAGAAGAAGGCTCACCATTTTTTTTGTACAATATTTTGGTCCTTTAATTATTGTACTGATATAGAAATTACATTATTGGAAGGGTTTTTTTGTTTTTGCTATATAGTTTAGACATGCGAATGATCAATTCTATTATATGTACAATCATCGTAGGGCATCTAATATGGTTTTTACGAAATATTTTCAACATAATCATTTTAAAAAACTAATTAGAAGAATATAACGTAGGAAAAATTATTTGGCAAAATATGAGACGAATAAACAACTATTGTCGTTTTCATTACACAAAAAACGACATCAGGGATGTCGTTTTCATTATACAAGTTTAATAAAAATGGCACAACGGGTATCATTTTCGTGATATAGAAAACATCATTTTTACTAGGGTGAGAAATAAGCCGCCGACCTAGGGGTGCACATGGTCGGGTTTGGGCCAGAACCCGGCCCGACCCGAAAAATTTAGGTTTGGGAAAAACCTAACCAGAACCCGAACCGATTCAGGTTCAACCTAACCAACCCGATTTTTTTTTGGTTGAGTTGGGTTGGTTCGGATTGGACCTGAATTTAGCCTTTTCAATCTCTTAGTTTGAATAGAACATGAATCAATCAGCTTCGACCATCAGAAGAAAACGAATTTGACATTGAAAGTAGTGGGCACTTGACAACCAAGAACAACACATATTAGAGTTGTAAACAATTTAGAAGAGAACAAAAGAATCTGGAACAACTTTCTTTTTCTTAATTATTACATGTTTTAGGCAAATCATAGAAGTATAATTCAACGATTCAAGCTATAATGACCCTTAGTCTGATTTTATTTAAGAACCCATTCTAAAATGAAAGAGTATAAGCCTATGTTGTCTATAGAAAAGCCCTAAATCTATTTGAAATGGAGATGACAAATCCAAACAATACGATACAAGGAATATATCTCAGTTAAGGTAAATATGGCTTCACGCCCATACTAACTAATTTTCAATTCACTTTCAGTTGGACGAATGAATATCACCTTCATGCAAATAATGAATTGCATATTGAGAATTGAACTTAATCCTAGGTGGCATCCTAGTCACTAGCCACATCACCTATGGAAGGTGAGTCATCTAGGAGTTGATGACTCAACAAGATGGAAGACAAAAGGTTGAAGGAAAGGAAGAGACAAAGAGTCTCTTCATTTCTCTATGATTTTCGTCCTATTTTATGATTCAATTTAACTAGAGGTTGAAATGATCTTGAATGATCATCTTTATGTAATTTATGTTATGTTTGTGTTTTAGGTTAAGTTGAAGAGTCTTTGTAAGTGCCTATATAAAGCACAAGAGTTCTCCATTTGTAAACAAGTCAAGTAAAGTCAAGTCAAGTGAGAAAGAAGAAAGAAAAGATGAGTTTGGTGTAAATCTCGTTTTTGCTTATGAGTGTTAAGTAGTGAGTTCTCTTCTTTCATTCGTGTCCACCAATTGAGTAGATCAAAGTATGGATCTAGTGATGGCAATAAAAGGCCCTCAACATGGAGAACAAGGCGAGCCAAAGCAGCCCACCAGGTGCGACTTCTGAAACCACCAATTGGCAGTTTGGGACCGCTGATTAGCGGTCCATGTGCGCCTGGTGGAGGGCGTGTTTCTGGGGTGACTCGATCGGGTGCTCCCCATCTTTCTCCCATGTCTAACATCTGGTATCAGAGCCTCGTCTGATGGGGAGCTCAGGAATGACCTCGTTTGGACATGTATCATTGCCTCGCCTTTCGAAGGGGAACTACGACAATTGGAGTATCCAAATGCGTGCCCTGCTCGGTGCGTATTATGCTTGAGATCTTGTGGAGAGCGACTTCGAGGAGGAGGCTGTGACGGGGGTAGGAACCGTCACACAAATCAAAGCACAAAAGGAGAGAAGAGGCAAAGATAAGAGTGCTCTCTTCCTTCTTTTCGAAGCGGTGGATGACAATGGCTTTGAGAAGATCGCTGAAGCGAAGACGTCGAAGGAGGTGTGGGACACCCTTGAGAAGAGCTACAAGGGTGCTGATCGAGTGAGGCAAGTGCGCCTCCAAATGCTTCGAGGTGAGTTTGAGGCATTGAAAATGAAGGAATCGGAAGGTGTTGCCGATTTCGTGACAAGGGTTCGCATGGTGGCGAACAAATTGAAGAGAAATGGGGAGGCGTTGACTGAAGGAAGAGTGGTGGAGAAGGTGCTACGTTCTCTCACCGAAGACTTTGAAAATGTTGTGTGTGTTCGAGGAATCAAAGGACCTCGAGAAGATGACCGTCGACGACCTAGCAAGCTCATTGGAGGCACACGAGCAAAGAAAGAAGAAGAAGAAGAAGAAGAAGAAGAGGCAAGATGTCTTGGAGGAGGCGTTGCAAGCGAAGATGTCGCTTAAGGAGGAGAAACCTCGCAACGTAGATCGTGGAGGGGTCGTGACTATGGAGGCCGTCCAAATAAGAAGGAGGTCGAGTGCTTCAAGTGTAGGAAGCGTGGACATTTTGCAAAAGAGTGTTGGTCGCAAAAGAAGGTGGAGGAGAGCTCCAGCCTGGCCGTGGTGATCGTGGATCAAAGAAGGAGATTGAGTGATTCAATTGTGGGAAGCATGGACACTATGCAAGCGAATGTTGGTCAAAGAAAAGGGTGGAAGAGAGTTCCAACCTTATTGCCGAGGAGGAAGATGACCGCGGTGATGGAATGGCCTTGTTTGTTAACCACGAGGAGGTGACAAATCATGTCATGCATGCTCAAGTTGATGATGAGCATAAGGAGGAATACGAAGAAAACAATGAAAATGAGGAGCAAGAGGTGGAGGTGGCAGATTCCACCGAGCACGAAGTTGTATCATTTGATGATGAAGAGACGAGACCGAGGAAGAAAAGGAGTCTTTGTGATCTATACGAGGGAACAAGTGAGCTACACTTGGTTTGCCTCTCCGCTCAAGGCGAGAGCATCCCGTTCGAAGAAGTGGTGGTGGTAAAAGCAAGAAGGTGAGCCACAATGAATGAGGAGATGGAGTCGATAGAAAAGAATGAGACTTGGGAGCTAGCTTTGCTTCCAAAACATCACAAAACCACTAGTGTCAGGTGGGTGTATAAGAAGAAGATAACACCCCAAGGAGAGGTCGAGCGATGCAAGGCACGCTTGGTAGCAAAATGCTACAAGCAAAGGGCCAACATAGATTATGAAGAAGTATTCACACCGGTGGCATGCATGGAGACAATCCCTCTTTGTGTGGCTTATGAATAAGTAAGGTTCACATGGTGTGTCTTTTAGCTCAAACCAAAGTGTTGCCAATAAGGTTGCAGGAAAGGATGCACAACCTACTTGGGACGGTGGATGGAAGAGGATTAAGTTCAAGGAGGAGTATTGAGAATTGAACTTAATCCTAGGTGGCATCCTAGTCACTAGCTACATCACCTATGGAAGGTGAGTCATCTAGGAGTTGATGACTCAACAAGATGGAAGACAAAAGGTTGAAGGAAAGGAAGAGACAAAGAGTCTCTTCATTTCTCTATGATTTTCGTCCTATTTTATGATGCAATTTAAGTAGAGGTTGAAATAATCTTGAATGATCATCTTTATGTAGTTTATGTTATGTTTGTGTTTTAGGTTAAGTTGAAGAGTCTTTGTAAGTGCCTATATAAAGCACAAGAGTTCTCCATTCGTAAACAATTCAAGTCAAGTCAAGTCAAGTGAGAAAGAAGAAAGAAAAGTTGAGTTTGATGCAAATCTCGTTTTTGCTTATGAGTGTTAAGTAGGGAGTTCTCTTCTTTCATTCGTGTCCACTAATTGAGTAGATCAAAGTATGGATCTAGTGATGGCAATAGAAGGCCCTCAACATGGAGAACAAGGCGAGCCAAAGCAGCCCACCAGGCGCGACTTCTGAACCACCAATTGGCGGTTTGGGACCGCTGATTAGCGGTCCATGTGCGCCTGGTGGAGGGCGTGTTTCTGGGGTGGCTCGGTCGGGTGCTCCCCGTCTTTCTCCCATGTCTAACATTGCACCACTGCTTAGAAAATCATTCATTAACTTGACTGAGAGGATTACGTGAGGAGGGATCGACGGAGAGGAGTGACGAGTAGCGAGGAGAGGGGGTGTGGATTTAGAGATGGGTTTCGTTTAGGGTTAGGCAGGCGGAGGCCTTTGGGGGATGACCCAAATTATTCTAGAATTTATGGAATTAATTTATTTTAAAAACAATCTTGGGGTTCGGGTTGGGTTGGGTCAACCTGACCCGAGAAAATTGGTTTTCGGATTTACCAACTCGGCCTGAACCCCTACCCAACCTGATCCGGTCAATCCGGTTCGGATCGGTTTTCAGGTTCAACCTGACCCGTGTGCACCCCTATGTCGGTCCCTTCTTCTCCAGTAGCTCCGTTCTCAAACCACTGATTTCACCCTCTCTCCTGTGAAAAAAAGTGATTTCCATGGACAGAGTTGTATATCTGGCGGTCGTTCTTCTCCAAAAAGACATCTGTGTTCTTTTGTGTACTTAGTTCTTTGCTCTCGAAACCATCTATGACAACTGTATGAGCATGGATTTTATTCACGTCCTAAATATGAATATCCCCTTTTCAAAAATGAGATGGTTGGATTTGGTTCACTTAGAAAGGTAGCATTGGACATCACATTGCATCATTTGCATGAAAGAAACAAAATATGTTGTGCCACATTTTGCATGGAAAGGAAAGAATGCAAATAATACGTGCGGTGTGATGCATATGATTGATAGAAATTGTGCCCACATAGTTATCTAAGCTTTTGCACTCCCCAGTTTGAAGTTAATAATAACAAATAACAATAACAATAGGGCTCAAGTTTACTGAATTTGCCTTCTTCCCTTTTGGTGCAGGCTTCCCAACTGTGTTGGCAGTAGCATCTTTTCCATTTTACCTAGCTTGCATCCAACAACTTTGTATCTCCCGTATGAAGCTCTTTTGCAAGATATTTGGATTTGATATGTAGGGACTGGCATCGAATTTGCTATGACAACGACAGCTCTTTTGCAACTATTAGATTCTATGTTTGATGCAGTTGCAAAATATCTTGCTCACATGACACTCACGGTCTGGTTGACCTTTCAGTATTAGTATTACAAAAGAATCATATGTCATTTTTAATTCACGATAATGTAAGTATTTTAATTGAAATTTAAATGGGTTAATCGTTTGCATGTCATTACAAAAGACTATAATTCTCAATAGCCACCACTCTACACCTATTATCTGATATGTCATCCTAAAACACACTTAATGTCCGGATGACTATTAAACTATCAGAATTACCACTCCATTACTTGGTTCCCTAATGCCGTTAAATGAATTCCTATTAAGTGTTAATGTAGCATTTAGGAACAGTTAATGTACACACTTAATGAGTTTCTATTAAAGCAGAAACCCCCACGCCACCTTCACCTTACTCCTCTCTATCTCTCAGCTCACTCCTCCCCGACGATCTTTTAGCCAGAAAGCAACAGTTGACTGGCTGCTCCTCACTATTCTCCATTATCTCTTGTGTTTGACAATGAATCCCAAGGCGATGAGCATCGATGAGCACAGTGGCTTGATGGGTTCTTCCGCAGTCGTGTGCGTCTCCAGCAAGGCCAACACAGCTGAAAGGAGGTTTTGGGGCTACTGCAATTATGCAGTAAGATTTCTTCTTCACAATTTTGATGCACGTCTGGTGTTTGTTCAAATGTCTAAGTGAAGATTGCTTTTCGTAGAATGGTTCTAGTTGTGTTGTGGGTTCTTCTTATGAATTGATCGGCTTCATATTGAAGAGATGCTTGGTGCAAAACTAGACTCCCTTGAGCAAAAGATTGAATTATTTGCATCACATGCAAGGATGGATGAGTTGATGTGGGAGCTGCAACAATTATCTTTGAAATCTTTCTCCGGCGATGTTTGGTGCACTGACAAAGTCTTTTAGCTAGGAATGGCTTGTGGTGTGGCTTTGACACTTGTTGTTGTGTGTGTTTGGTGTGGGCCATGTTTAGGTTGTATGGTTATTAGTGCAAGGGGGTTTCTTTAATGGGTGTGGTTGTTGGTGTAGTATCGTAGGTATTGTCTGAATGGGTGTTGCTATGAAAGTAGTGCTAATGTGTCTGAATGTATTAACTTGGTTGGTGTTCTTCCAATGAAATCAGTGTGAATGTGTTAATTTGGTTTGTGTTCTTCCAATGAAGGCTTGCAACATGTGTTTTACTTGTGATGGTTGTAAGTGTTTGTGGTGTTCACATGTGTGTTTTTGTGTTAATCTTACAACCTGGATAGCACATGAATAAAGCAAAATGCAATTGCATCCCAAGAAAAGTTCACAACAATAAGAAGGCATAACACAATAAGGCAAACAATCCCATTAGTTAAGTTATAGTCTGCTGCAAATTCAAAGGTTACAAGTTCAACTAGTGCTACTAATTTACAACATCAATACAATTAAAGTGCTAACAAGTCAGGTTACAAAATGCAATTGCATCCCAAGCATCTTTTTTGTGTATCCAACATCCAACAATTCTTTGTATGTTTGCCACATCTCAGAGTCAACTTTGGTTGCTTTTGCTAGTTGTGAACTGGTTGGTGTTGCTTGTGCACTTGTTGTTGCTGCTTGTTCACCAGCTTGTGATGGTTGTGCAGTTGTGGTTGTTGCTTGTGAACTGGTTGGTGCTGCTTGTGCTTTGCGTCTGAAAAAGAAGAAGGTTATCATCAACTAAATCAGATTATCACCCTCCAACTCATACGAAAAAACATATACTATATATTCACATTCCCTTCTTGGGCTTCCCACCCTCTATGTTGGATGTTGAAGACTTCTGAGTGGGAGGAACACTGGAAAGAAGGGTAACATTATCATTAAAATAGGGCAACATTAAACTGAGAAAATGTGCTACTTAAGTTGTAAAGGTGATAATACTTGGTATTTGTATGTTGTGAACCTTCAATGGGCTCCTTACGTTATGGCTTAGTGACCTATCTGTTTGCACCTCTTGCATCTGTGGGATTTTTTTATTTTGTTTGGCTCATCATGAGGTCACAAGCTCTTCTTCCTTGGCCTCCCAGGTGGCCTACTTGCATATGGTGGCTTACAT
This sequence comes from Triglochin maritima, assembly GCA_963682175.1. Lineage (NCBI taxonomy): Eukaryota > Viridiplantae > Streptophyta > Magnoliopsida > Alismatales > Juncaginaceae > Triglochin > Triglochin maritima. The sequence continues at coordinate 32,713,657 of OY821779.1, forward strand.
GTGATGTCATGCTCCATACACTTCCATTGACTTCTGTTTGGAAGTGGTGAAATGCTCCCACCATATGCCAGCTTGTACCTATCTGTATAATAGAATGGGTGAACATATATTTCCCACACTGCCCCCTAATTGTCCCAATGAAGGTTGTTGCATGGCTACGTGGTAGCCCAATAAATTGTCATTTTCTACATGTGCAAGCTCCCACATCCAACTCCGCAATGCATCTTCTAGTTAGGTTATCCACCTAAGCCTTAACATCAGAAGATCTAGTCACCACATATCCACCTAGTTTCCTTGATTTATTGGTCACCTATTTCCTTGCGAAAGGAACCAAAATATCATCCCATCCCCTAGACTTCCTTTCTCTCTGGTACAACAACTTCATTATTTTTTGTCTAACACTGTCAACAAATAGTAAAGCTCCATTATGCCTTGGATCAGAGATCCAATAATTGAATGTCTTTATATGTTGTTGGTCACACACTCACACTTTGTTGTGACCCCATACTGTGATCTACTCCACAGTTTGTATTTGCACTCAACATCCTTCAACCACTCATAGGCATCTTTGTTGGACAACTGTAGATTACCCATTACCCTACTGAATTCTTCTTTTGTATATGCTCTAGCAGCTCCCCAAACAATATCAATCAAGTCCCCCCCAAACATCCTTCTGAAATTCTTATACAAGTGTCTCATGCAAGTTTTGTGCTCAGACTCAGGGAAATGTTGGGCAATTGCTCCATTCAATCCCTTACATCTATCACTAATCAAGAACAGTCCTTGTACACTTCCAATTGTCCCCTTTCAGTAAAGCACAAAACCTCTACCAATTGTCTACATTCTCAATCTTTACTAAGTTAAAAGCTACTGGAAAATTCCATTATTTCCATTTGTAATTGTTGCCAAACAAGCACCCTTGTACTTGTCCTTCATATGACAATCATCCAAGCCTATCACATGTCTGCATCCTTGGAGAAACCCAGTCCTACATGCAGCTAGGCAGACAAAGCACCTGAGGAATTTATCCTCTGCATCCACATCTAGCTTAATAGCAAACCCAGAATTTCTTGTAAACATTTCTGACACCAAGTTAGGCAACAACTCATATTGTTGCTCCTCAGACTCTACATTAGGGTAACTCAATGTGGTATAACTCTACAAGTCCATTCCTAATGTGTTTCACTGTCAAGGTGTCATCTCTTAGCAACCATTGGTAGAAGTGATGTGCAATCCAGGATTTACTAGCCACTTTAGATGTCACCTTATTGACACTAGAACATGTATGCTTGTCTTGTAAAGTTTTAATTTGGAATATTGTACCATCATCAATCCTGGATGCGTGGCACCTCCACTAACAACAACATCTAGATCCTCTTCAAGCCCACTTTCAAAATGTTCATCTCCACTACTATCCTATACTCTAGGATGATACTCATCCTCATCGATCCTAAGGAGTAGTGGGGATCTTCATTAGACTGATCACCTCCAGTAACAGACACCTTAGTACTAAGTAGTGGGGAAGTAGTAGGTGGTTGGGACCTAGTAGGTGGTGAGCTTCTAGAAGACCAAGAGCAACCCTCACTAGGTGTTTTATAAGGGTGTGAATTTGTATTGCTTGATCTGGTGGTAGGGCCAACACTGATCCCAAACCCCTCCTGTATATTTTGTGTCTTCACTTTTTTGGTGTCCTCTTCTTTACACAAACTTTTCTTTTGTGGGGGGGGGGGGGGGGGGGGGGATTTATGCTCTGCCTTAGTTTTTGGAAAACTCATAGAGTTTGGGGTTGATATGATGCTAAGAGTGGGTGAGGAAGGGTCCGAGAAGACAGTGGTGATTGGGATGGTTGGGACATCACCACTTACATAAATCTCCAATTCCTTTGTTGGGTTGGCTAACTTATGGCTTCAAATACATCATTATCACATTTGACTCTCTTGAACTCAAACCTTACTTTTCCAGGAACCTTATAAGTGAAAGTCAATCCCTCGTCTAAACCCCACCTCATGTTACTTGTAATACATGACCTCAAAACCTCAAAATTCAAGTCATCAATTACAGAAACCTCACCAATCTCTTTGAAATTCTGAGGAAATACCCTACCATTTCTACTGATCCATTTTCCACCTCTAAAAATATGAAAGGTGAAGTATTGTGGGTGCACTTCATTGCAAAAATACAGTCAAAGACAATTCATTCATAAGGTGTAGTATGTTAATAAGGTATAGTATGCAACAAACAGTAAAATACAAGTTGTAGACATGAAACCCTAAAATCGAAGCGTGCATCCAAATATACACTAAATCACACACAAAAATATTGTAGATGGCAAACATGAAACCTAAAGCCTAATCCAAAAACCTTAAACCCCAAAAATCAAACCGAAACCTAAATCAGTGAACCCCAAACCCTTACATCCCAGGAATGTAAATGAACACTCCAAACGAAACAATCGTAAAATGCATACCAACAAAACGCCCACATATGAACATGCATGGGGGAAACAGTCGACATACCTTTTGATTTTGCGCTTTTGGAGTGTGGAATTTTTGAGAGGCCGCATTGCAATATACCGACTCCTCACAACCACCAGAGACAATGTCGCAAGAAATGGGTAATTGGGAGGGGGATTTAAGGTTTGGGGGTTAGGGATTTGGGGGTTTATGGGTGGACGAGTGAGGCTTACATATGAACGAGTGTTCGGGTTAGGGTTGGACGAGTTAGGTGGTTGGAGCGCGATTTATGGATTTGGGTTTGAGTTAATTTGGAGTTAATTTTCGTAATGCACTGTGATTAACAACCAAAAATAACAAAACATTTTAATAATAAGGCAGACGAATGGTTGTAATACATGTGCCATTCTTTAATGGACGGTTACAGAACCAAGTAACAGAGTGGCATTTTTGATAGTTTAATGGTCACCCTAACATTAAGTGTGTTTTCGAATGACATATCGGATAATAGGTGATTGACATTATATCATGCATATATTTGTGTCTTATATCCTTTATTTTTAGCCTAAGCATTGCTACGTAACGAGTTTTATGTTTATGTTTCAAGAATAAACATGTTTGAGAAGAAGAGACTCAAAAAGGACTTAAAAGAAAGAAAAATGACTAAGATGCAAGACTTATGGACTGAGATGCAAGAGAGAATGACCCAGATGTAAAACCAAAAAGTCAAATGAGCAAATCAAAAGCTCCACACCATCATGATGAGTATTTTGGCAATTAGATCCGGGCCTAAGCTCCAACAATCACTTTGGGTGCACCAAACATAAAGAAATCGATCCACAAAAGTATCCACCAAAGCACAACCTAATCAGCCCAACCTAAACCGCCAATTTGTTGTCCCAAACCGCCAATTGGCGGTCCATTTGGATCCAAACCTGATAAGCCTTAGTCGGGTGGTGTATTAGTATGTATTTAGTCTATTTATGGTATGCATTTAGAACTCATACCGGACGATTGTATCTTGTTGGCTTTTTACAATGACTATAAATAGAACTCTTCTCCTTTGTTACACTATGCTTAGTGGCAAATACCTCCTTTGTACTTATTAGTTGTATTGGCCCATTGCTTAGTGCATTACGAAAATTAACTCCAAATTAACTCAAACCCAAATCCCACACTTGAAGAAAAAACTCAAGTAGGGAGATGCTGCTTGTAATGTGAGTCATTTAATAAATAGATATTTACACTAGTGCACTCGAAAAATATCGTAATTACAGAAATACACCTCAAAATTTTGAATTTACAGTGGTGCACTAATAAACTAATGAAATTACAATGGTGCACTCGTAACTAACGTTGTTAGCCTCTGTCACATTTAAGTTTGACGGACGTTTGATTACACCATTTAATTAGCTTTTAGTTAAATGAATATTTACACTGGTGCACTCGGAAAACATCGAAATTACGGAAATACACCCCAAAATTTTGAATTTACGCACTCGAAAAACTTATGAAATTACAATGGTGCACCCGTAATTGACGTTGTTAGCCTCCGTCACATTTAAGTTTGACGGACGTTTGATTACACCTTTTAATTGAACCCAACCCGTTTAATTACCCAAATCCAATTCCATCCACCTCCCACTTCCATCACCCCAACCTCCCACTTCCATCACTCCCGAATCCCCATCCATCTCCCACTCAAAAATTGGACGTGTACCTATTGAAAATTGAGTCAAATTGCAGACAATCTTAAACCAAAACAAACTTAAGAATTTAGGTCAATTACAAGTTTATTTAATAAGTACATGTCCAATTTTGGCAGAACCATGGGTAGGTTGCCAAATTCTAAAGCTTTAATCGGCACAGAAGCATAAAACCCAATCCCATACATGCATCATTTCAATAATTAATGGACATGTGGGAGGTGGAAGTAGGAGATGAATGGAAGTGAGAGGTTGTGGTTTGGGGCGATGTAAGTGGGAGGTGGCTTGGGGATTCGGGAGCGATGGAAGTGGGAGGTTGAGGTTTGGGGTGATGGAAGTGGGAGGTGGATGAAATTTAATTTGGGGTAATTAAACAGGCTGGGTTTAATTAAAAGTGTAATCAAACGTCTGTCGAACTTAATTTGGACAAACGGTAGCAGCGTTAGTTACAGGTGCACTATTATAATTTCATAAGTTTTTCGAGTGCATCACTGTAAATTCAAACTTTTGGGGTGTATTCCCGTAATTTCGATGATTTCCGAGAGCATTACTGTAAATATCCCTTTAATTAAAGGGTAATTAAAGGGTGTAATCAGACGTCCGTCAAACTTAAATGTAACAAAGGTTAATAGCGTCAGTTACAGGTGCACCATTGTAATTTCGTAGGTTTTTCGAGTGCACCACTGTAAATTCAAACTTTTGGAGTGTATTTCCGTAATTTCGATGTTTTCCAAGTGCACCAGTGTAAATATCCCTTTAATAAAAGATTTTTTGTAGTTTAATGTTGTCTCTTTTATCTTCTTGCATGCTTATAGCTTAATTTCGTTTCATTAATCTTAGTAGACTTAGTTAATATATTTTCATCTCTTAACATAATAATTAGCTTAATGATCAGTGAGTAGTTTCATCCCTCTTTGGGGGGTGGGGATGATGTACATATATGTTGTGATGTTTGGATGTTTGATGAATTTTTGATTGTGTAGACTTGCATGTTTATATATTCATCGGGGGTATTTTAATAATCTACATGTTGGGGATTTTTGATGGGTTTCGTCATAAGATTTAGACACTTCTCATGCTTAGTTTCCTCATGTTTATTGACTGAAATTTCCTGTTGAATATGCAACATCTTAGTTAAGTGTTTGTATTTGTGGTTGCTTGATTGATTGAAGAAACTTTGGTTTGATGAGTTTTGCCATACGATTTAGACACCTCTCATGCTTAGATTTGTTCTTCACATAAGTTCATGGTTTTTATGAGTCTTGCCATATCTTTAGACACTTCTCATGTTGAGCCTAGCCTTATGATAATCAAGTAGTAATTGTCGATACGTTGTGTGAATGGATTGATAGGTTTTGCCACATCTTTAGACACTTCCTATGCATGAAAACACACACACGACACACACATACATATTTACATGCACTATTCATCACTTATTTGACTTCATATGTCTACTCACTTCAACCCTTAGGGGGTTCTCTTCCTGATTTCCAATCTTTAGTTGCTTTCTTTCGCATTTCATACTTACTAGTTTAGTGTAGTTTAGCTTTAGCATAATCACATCTTTTCTCCCTTTATTCGCCACTTGATTTCTGGCAAACAAGAGGCTACTCACCTCCCCGTGGATCGACCCGTACTTGTCGTACACTTGCGGTATTTAAAAAGTTTAAACAAGTTTTTGGCACCGTTACCGGGGAGGTGCTCAGTCCAGACTCTGGTTTGGACGATTCGAGTGGATTTAATTTTTGTTGTGTAGTTTTCTTTATTTTAGGAGACTCTGAGTCTCAAGGAAAGTCACCGGGGGATGTTTGGAGGAGAACAAAGTTACTTAGACCGCCAATCAGCGGTATGGTGAGCTCGAGTTTCCTCCTTCTTTCTTTGGTTTGTTTTTACTTCTGATATAGTGGTCTGAGGCTTAATTTGGTATGTTTTGACTTGTAGTTTGCCCCAGATCAATAATCAGTCCTCTTTTAATTAACTTGGACCCTAAAATCCAAAGCAAAAGACTAGGCATTCTTGCTTGTTTAGGTCATGCATCATATACTTGACTTAGGCAGGTAGATTGTCTTTTATTTTAGCTTCACTTTCAGTTGTTTAGTGTTGGCGTGAGGTATACATTTTTACTCTCATTCATGCATTGTGTATGATCATGCATTAGTTAGTAGGAATTGCATTGCAACAAGTGTGAGTTGAGCGTTTGTTTGGAGAGTTGATTTCTAGATTAAAAAATGACTCCAAAACGCTACTAAAAAGGGGTTGTCCCACATATGATAAGGTGGAGGGTTTCATCACCCTTTCCTCCATACCAAAAATCATACTAATTACGAGTCTAATTTTAAAATCAAGTAGACATTGTCCCCTAAGGATCTCAGGCGCATTAGGAGAGTGATCTGGTCGCAACCGTCATAGGCTGATCGACGTCGCCCACTTTGTCGATAGTAGGAGAGACGAGATCTCTGGATCTTGGCTCACTGGCTAGGCTTTGTGGTCCTCTTCGTAGGGAGGTGAGGCGTGTTGAGACCGTGTGACCTCGCAGTTAGGCGTCGTCTAGCTGTAAGGACTTTTAACGAGTTTTGGTTGTTTGAGCTTTGTTTGCTTGTGTGATTCTACCAGTACCTACCCACCGTAGCATAAGGAATTCTTCCCTTCTCTCCTGACTCATTCCCTCCCATCCGTGTCCTCCTGTCTTCTCCTCTACGTACATTCTGCTTTTGTTGTAGAAAAAGAAGTTTTCTTTCTTTTTCGTCTGACTCGTGTGGGTGTGCAATCTTTGTGCATGCCAGTATGGTCACGAGACACTGAGGGTCGTTTGATGAGATCCGACAACGATTTATCCTCAATTGTTGACCTTTCAAACACATCCCCGTCCCGTGTCCTACACAGTCCCCCTTTGCGATCGATGCTACCCGAGTTGTATTGCTCTACCTTATTGCATTGTATTGCCAGAGGCGAATGTGAACCACTTTGAGGTTAAGCCTCAATTTATCTCCATGCTCCCTCACTTCACTGGAAAGGGTGAGCCCTATATCTTTCTCAGGGAATTTGAGGAGGTTTGTGTGATGTGCAAGCTGTAACAACTTAGCACACCTCCATTCACCTTAGGCTTGTCCCCGGTGCACTAAAGGATGATACCAAAAAGTGGTTATACAACAACCAGGCGAATGCCTTTAGAACTTGAGATGAATTTCGATCGGCATTCCTCAAGAACTACTTCCCAAATCATCGGACTCAAAAATTGAGGAACAAAATCAATTCGTTTTATCAACATGAGACCAAATCATTCCATGCATACTTAGAGAGGTTCAAGGAGCTACTATTCTCATGCCTTCACCATGGCATCGAGTTGTGGAGCCTTTGTCACATTATGTACGAGGGTCGTCATATCCTGTCCTGAACACTCCTTGAGTCCATGTGTCAAGGAGAGTTCTTAGGAAATGATGAAAGGGAGGCATGGGCTTTCCTAGAATACCTTGCTGAGAAAACCATGCAGTGGAAACGTATGAGGGAACCACCACCATCATCTAGCATAGGAGTGAGGATCGCAAATGTAAACTCGACTAGATCGGGGGCCACATTTGCCGTCGATACCACTACGGCCACCGAGGCACGCATGACAACCTTAATGCGCCGTATGGATTCGATTGAGCTCTAAGAGACGTGACATGTGTTTGCATCTAGTCCAGTTCCCTGTTATTTATGTGGTAAGATAGATCATGTAGGAGGCGAGTGTGCATTCATTCCTCCTGAGATGGAACATCTTATTGTCATCGATGATAGATCGAGGAATGACCCATCTTCATCATCATATAACACTGATGGAGAAACCACCCTAACTTTTCATGGAACAAAAACAAAGCCCAATGTGGTCCTTCAAACTTCTCTCGACCACCTAACCAACCACACCAACCTCCCATGCATTCAAAATCTTATCTGCGGCCCCAAGCTCAAATCACCAACCAATCGGGTTTCCCAAACTCCAATAATATGGAAAACCGATTCAATTCACTTGAGACCTTGACACGTGGACTTGAGAACTCAATTAATTTTTTTATGTCATCCACAAGTCAAGTTCTCACTTCAAATCAGCAGACCATAAAATCTCTTGAGCTTCAGATGGTTCAATTGGCTCAGTTTGTACATGAGAGAGAGAGTGAGGGACTCTACCTAGCCAGCCTAAGGCTAATCCCCGCATGTACCGACAACCACACTTGCAAAATGAGTACGTCGGGGTGGCAAGTGAATTGATTGACATCATTTCATGCTTACATTTGTATAATATATCCATTATCTTTCACCTAAACAATGCTACATAACGAGTTTTATGTTTGAATTTCAGAAATAAATAGGTTTGAAGAGAAGAGGCATAAAATGACTCAAAAGTAAGAAAAATGACTGATTTGAGAGACTCGAGGACTAAGATGCAAGATCGAAGGACCTGAATGTAAGATCGAAGGACCAATGAGAAAACAAGAATACTCTACACCATCATGGGGAGTATTTTAGATATTCTATTCGGGTCGGAGCTCCAACAAGCGAAGTAGATGCATCAAAGACAAACAAAGACATCCAGAAAAGCCCAGCACGATCCAAACCCTGTAGACTGCCAATTAGCGGTCCGGGTTGCTCCAGATCTGCTAAGATTTCTTTGGATTGTGTATTAGAGTGTGTTTAGTCTATTTCTGGTATTTGTTTAGTCCCATACCGGGGGATTGTCCCGGATTACCTTTTTCTATGGCTATAAATAAAACTCTCCCTCCTCTCTTGTATCTCATCTCTCTTTTGGTGGTCATCCTCTATACTAGGAGTAAAAGTCTTGAAGCAAAAACCCTGGTGGAGAGAGGCGACTTGTAATTGAGTGAGTAATAATAGATGTTTTGTTAAGTTTTCTTCATATTGTCTTGTCTTTTCAATTCTTGCATACTTAGTTAATTTGTTGTTTTAGTCTTTTTATAATTAGTTTAAGCATGTTTTCTTTCCTTAGTATAAATGTTAGTTTAAATATGTGTGAGTAGTTCCATCACTCTTGGGGGTGGAGTAGATGTATATACATGTTATGTAGATGGTAAGAATGCTAGACATTGTTGTTTGTAAGAAATGTTAGTATGTTTGTTTGAATTAATAAGAACTTTTACTTGATGGTTTCTGCCGTAATATTTAGGTACATTCCATGCTTGTTTATGTTCTTAATAACAAACTTGTCATGCTCATATTAATCACCTAGGTTAGTGCTTTAAATGATAGGTCTTGCCATTACGTACTTCTTATGCCTTAACAAATACTAACTACACTTGAGCTTATCGTATGCATTCACCACACTTATTTCATGTGTACACACACTCCACCCCTTAGGGATTTTCCCATTCCTGAGATTTATCTTTCTTCTTAGTAGTTGCTTAGCTTAGTTTAGTTCATTTCGTGCTTTCATTTCCTCATTTCTAGTTTACTAGTTTAGTTTAGTGTAGTTTAGTTAATCAATCATTTCTCTCCTTTCTTTCCCACTCGCCTTCGAACAAACTAAAGTCGACACACCTCCCTGTGGATCGACCCGTATTTGTCACCGCTTCAACGCGGTTGTGCACTCGTGGTTAATTATAACGTTCAATCAAGTTTTTGGCGCCGTTGTCGGGGAGGTGTTCTGTCCAGACTTTGGTTTGGACAATTCGAGTGGTTTTAATTTTTCTTTTTTAGTTTTGATTTATTTCAGGGATCCTGAGGATCAAGGGGTGGCAACTGAAGATATTGGAGAGCGAAAAACTCAACAGTGACCGCCAATTGGCGGCCTGGTGAGCTTCACTTTCTCCCATTTTTGTTTTGGTTGTTGTGTAATTCAGTGTAGTTATCTGGGATCACAATCTTGCATGTTGTGACTTTTAGTTTTCTCCCAGATTAAAAATCAATCCCCTTTAATCAACTTGGCCACTAAAATCCAAAGCAAAAGTTAGGCATTCTTACTTGTTTAGGTCATGCATCACATACTTGACTTAGGCATGTAGTTGTATTTTATTTTAGCTTACTTTCAGTTGATGAGTGTTGGCATGAGGTACGCATTTCCTACTCTCATTCATGCATATTGTACGACCATGCATTCGTAAGTATGAACTGCATCAAGACAAGAGTGAGTTGAGCATTTGATTGGAGAGTTCATTGCTAGATTTAGGATCAAAACACTACTAAGGAGGGGTTGTCCCATAAAAGATAAGGTGGGGGATTTCATCACCGTTTCCTTGGCCCCAAAAATCACTCTTAATAAAAGCCTTAATTCTAAAAGCAAGTAGACATTGACCCTAAGGATTTCGGACGCACTAGGAGAGTAATCTAGTCGAGACCGTCATTACCTGATCGGCGTCGCCTGCCTTGTCGATAGTAGGAGGTACTGGATCTCCGGATCTGGTATCACTTGTTGGGCATTGTGGCCTTCATTGTAGGGAGGTGAGGCGTGTCGAGACTAGTGACCTCGAAGTTAAGCGTCGTCTAGCCTAAGGACCCATAACCTTAAGTTGTTTGAGTCGTGCTTGCATATTAGGCTTCTACCTTCACTCACTACTCACACTAGCTCTAGGGATTCTTCCCTCCTCATCTGAGTCCTCTCCTCACCTATATTCTACGAGTAGTCTCCTCCTCTGAGTACACCTTCTGTTGTGTGTTATTTTAGAGTCGAGTCGAGCGTTTTTATGCGAGGTTGGGCTCGTTCTGGTGAGAGCGCTCGACTTGAGAGAGTGCATTTTTCTGAGATGGACGGTCTTGGTGATCGGCCATCTCCTCCTCGTGCTCCTTTGGAGCGTGAGGCCGAGTCTTCTCATGGTGATGGGGGAGACCGTGTTCCATACATGGATTACCTCGGTCCGCTTCCACCACCACGTAGACCTCCTTCTCCTCCTCCTCTGACTCGAGAGGAAGAGTGATTCGGTCACGATTGAGTTCTTGGTGCACCACCACCTTTAGCTCGACATGATAGATCGATGACTTTGTGGGAGCGGACCCATCCTGTTCGGGCCGCGCAACCTTCTTGCATAGTTCTTCCCCCAGCTCGCGGGAACAACTATGAGTTGAAACCTCAATATGTGAGCATGCTTCCTACCTTCACTGCCAATAAGGAGGAACCGTATATTTTTATACGTGAATTCGAGGAAGTATGCTCCATGTTCAAGCTTCAACAATGATTGACATCATTTCATGCTTATGTTTGTATCTTATATCCATTATCTTACACCTAAGCAATGCTACGTGGCGAGTTTTATGTTTGAATTTCAGAAATAAATAGGTTTGAAGAGATGAAGCATGAAAGGACCCAAAAGCAGGGAAAAAAGACTTAATTGTGAGACCTGGTGACTAAGATGCAAGGGAGAAGGACCTGAACGTAAGACCGAAGGACTAAAGAGCAAAACAGAAAACTCCACACCATCATGGGGAGTATTTGGCAATTCTATTCGGGTCGGAGCTCCAACAAGTGACGTAGATGCATAAAAAACCAAAAAAGACATCCAGAAAAGCCCAGAATAAAATCCAGCGTGATTCAGACCATATAGACCGCCAATTGGTGGTCCAAGACCGCTAATTGGCGGTCTGTTTTGGCCCAAATCCGCTAAGATTTTGGTGAGCCGCGTATTAGTGTGTATTTAGTCTATTTCTGGTATTTGTTTAGTCCCACATCGGGGGATTGTCCCGAATTGCCTTTTCTTTGGCTATAAATAGAACTCTTCACCTTCTATTGTAAATCACTCATTGCTTGGTGGCATTCTCTCTACTAAGGAGTGAGCCTCGAAGCAAAAACTCAAGGTGGAGAAGAATGCTACCTTCAATGTGAGTCATTGTTAATACAATAATTGTTCTAGTTTCTTTTAATCTTGTCTTTTAATTTGTGCATGCTTGTTTAGTCTTTCCTTTCCTTTTAAGTTTATTTAGTATTTCTTGCTTGCTTAGTGTAGTTTCATTTCAATATTATGCTTCATTTTGTTAATATAGTTAGTGTAATGAGTAGTGGGTAGTTCCATCCCCATTTGGGGGGTGGAGAAATATGTGATATAATCATGTAGTGTATTAAGTGTGTGTTATCTTAATCCCTTGGGCTTTATATGATTTCCATAACCATCTAATGGGTTTTCACTCTTATCTTTGATATGCTAATGCTCTTGAATGAAGCTTAGCTTATGCTTTGATTAGTGGACCTATTTTATGTGGAATGATAAAGTTAGGATATGGATGGAATTAATATTGGAAACACAATTTGTAGTGTATGTACTCTTGTTGCCTTTACCGTAGTTAATGTCTTGTATGTTTTAATGATATTGGGTTATCTTAAATCATGTGGAGGCATAGTAGGGTCTAGTCTTTATACATGAGTTCATTTAGCTTCATTCCAATTATTGTCTTGTATATTTTAATGATGTAGTCTTATCTTAATTCACGTGGAGGCAAAGTTGAATGTAGTTTTATGATTTCATGCACTACATGTTGTAAGGAGCTTAATTGAACACACACACATCTTTATATTCACATTATTTCTCTACCGCCTATGGGGTTTAGTTTTTATTGCTTATCTTTCATTTCCTTTTTGCATTTTAGTGTAGTTTAGTGTAACCAACCTTTCTCTCCTTTCTTTACCACTCACCTTCGAACAAACCAAAAGTCGACACACCTCCCTGTGGATCGACCCGTATTTTCCACCGCTTTAACGCGACATTGCACTTGCGGTTTAATATAAAACGAATTAATCAAGTTTTTGGCGTCGTTGCCGGGGAGGTGCTCTGTCGAGCCCTTGGTTTGGACGATTCAAGTGGTTTTTAATTATTTGTTTCCAGTTTTTCTTAATTGCAGGGATCCTAGAGTTCACGGGGAGGCTACTGGAGGAGTTGGAGCAGCTAACCATCAAAAGTGACCGCCAATCAGCGGTCTTAGACCGCCAATTGGCGGCCTGGTGAGGTCGTCTTGCTTCCATTTTTCTTCTAGTAGTTTTGTTCTACATTGTAGTTATCTGGGAGCACTATTTTGCATGCTGTGACTTTTAGTTTGCTCCCCCAGATTAAAAATCAATTCCCTTTAATCAACTTGGACCATAAAACTCAAAGCAAAAGATTAGACTTCTTGTCATCTAGGTCATGCATCATTTGTAGACCTTGCATGCATTTGTCTTTTCTTTGCTTTATATTTTGTTGTTGATTGCTGGTGTGAGGTACATGCACCAAAATCTCTCATTCATGCATGTTTCAATCATGCATTAGTTAGTAAGGTGCATCGGGACAAGAGTGAGTTGAGCGTTTTGATTGGAGCGATTGATCGCTAGATCTAGGATCAAAACGCTACTAAGGAGGGGTTGTCCCATAAAAGATAAGGTGGGGGATTTCATCACCCTTTCCTTAGCCCCAAAAATCACTCTTAATCAAGCCTTAACTAAAAGCAAGTAGACATTGGCCCTAAGGATTGCGGACGCACTAGGAGAGTAATCTAGTTGAGACCGTCATGACCTGATCGGCGTTGCCTACCTTGTCGATAGTAGGAGGTACTGGATCTCCGGATCTGGTATCACTTGCTGGGCATTGTGGTCCTCGTTGTAGGGAGGTGAGGCGTGTCGAGGCTAGTGACCTCGAAGTTAGGCATCGTCTAGCCAAAGGACCCATAGCCTTAAGTTGTTTGAGTCGTGCTTGCTAGTTAGGCTTCTACCTGATCACACTACCCACGTTAGATCTAAGGATTCTTCCCTCCTCATCTAAGTCCTCTCCTCCTATATTCTCTACGTGTAGTCTCCTCCTCTGAGTACACCTTCTGTTGCGTGTTGTTTAGAGTCGAGTCGAGCATTTTTATGTGAGGTTGGGCTCATTCTGGTGAGAGCGCTCGACTAGAGAGAGTGCATATTTCTAAGATGGACGGTCTTGGTGATCAACCATCTCCGCCTCGTGCTCCTTTGGAGCATGAGGCCGAGTCGTCTCGTGGTGATGGGGGAGACCGGGGTCCTTTCATGGATTAACTTGGTCCGCTCCCACCACTACGTAGACCTCCTTCTCCTCCTCCTCTGACTCGAGGGGAAGGGAGATTCGGTCAGGATCGAGTTCTTGGTGCACCAACGCCTTTATCTCGACAAGATAGACCGACGACTTTGTGGGAGCGGACCCATCCTATTCGGGCCGCGCAGCCTTCTTGCATAGTTCTTCCCCCTGCTCGCGGGAACAACTATGAGCTGAAACCTCAATATGTGAGCATGATTCCAACCTTTACTGCCAATAAGGAGGATCTGTATATTTTTATACGCGAATTCGAGGAAGTATGCTCCATGTTCAAGCTTCAACAACTTGACGAGGATTCAGTTCGGTTGAGGATGATTTCTTTCGCGTTGAAGGATAACGCGAAGAAATGGATGTACAGCCTCCCGGTGAGCTCTATTCGGTCTTGGGATGACTTCGTGACCGTATTTCTGAAGAGATTTTTCCCTCAAAGGAAAACTCAACAGATACGACACCAGATACATCAAATGTATCAGACTGAGACTGAATCTTTTCATGGTTTCTTTGAGAGGTTCAATGACCTTCTCCAACAGTGCCCTCATCATGGATTTGAGTTATGGCAGCTGTGCCAAATTGTTTATGAGGGCATCAACTACAACACCCGCACATTATTAGAGTCGATGTGTCAGGGTGACTTCCAAATGAAACCCATTGAGGAGGCATGGGATACTTTTGAGTCTATGGCTGAACGTACCTTCGAGTGGGATACCATGAGAGAGCCACCAGCCGTCAGGTCTTCTGGTCGAGCTGGATCTTATCAAGTTGAGTCATCGATCACGTCTGAGGCGAAAATGGCTGCTCTCATGCGTAGGATTGAGAGTTTAGAGTTGGACCGAGCTCCTGTAGCTCAGGTCGCTACTCCCGGGTGTGGTAGGTGTGGACTTACGGGCCATGATGACTTGGAATGCGCTTACGCTCCAAGGAATATTGAGCATGCAAATGCGATGTATCAACAGAGGCCCCGTAACGACCCGTACAGTCACTCCTACAACCCGGGACGGCGTAACCATCCTAACTTCTCTTGGGGGCCTAGTGGGGGTCACAGTCATAGCTCGCACGCTCAACCTCAACCTCCACCTTATCAACCTCCATGCCCATCGACGACCTACCAACCCCCACATCATAGGTCTCAGCACCATAATTACCAACCTACTCATGCCTCATCGTCGGGTTATTCTAACCAAGCTCCACTACCCCAATGGGTTGACCCGAAGTACCCCACTCTAAAAACAACCCTTCAAGCGTTCATGCAGAGCACACAAACCATGTTTGCGGCCAGCAGTAACTCGGTCAAAGCATTGGAAATGCAAGTTAGCCAGTTGACTCATCAGCTCCATGAACGCGAGAAGGGTCAGTTACCGAGTCAACCTGTGGTAAATCCCAGGGTTCAACCTGCTCATGCTAGGGAGAATGTACACAATGTTGAAAGTGACCCTTCCCAACATGTTAATGTTGTCCATACCTTAAGATCGGGAAGTGTTGTTGACAACAATGTGGAAATGCCTGAAGCCAACCCTGTTGGTGACTCTTCCGAGGAGGGTCATGAATCTTTCAAGGAACCTAATTCTGAGACTCCTCCTCGTGATAGATATGTCTCCAAGGCACAATTCCCTCATAAGTTGACTAAAAATGTGATGAGCATTGAGACAAAATTGTTGAGGTACTTAGGCAAGTAAAGGTGAACATCCCGTTGTTGGACGTTGTTCAACAAATGCCACCGTATGCCAAGTTCCTCAAGGATCTTTGCACCACCAAGAGAAAAACAAATGTGCCTAAAAAGGCCTTTTTGGCCGCCAATGTGAGCTCAATATTGACACAACCAATGCAAGTCAAATACAAGGACCCAGGGTGTCCAACTATCTCTTGCATGATTGGGAATGTGATAATCTCTCAAGCTTTATTGGATTTGGGGGCATCTGTGAACCTCTTGCCCTACTCAGTCTATGTCAACCTTGGAATAGGCAATCTTAAACCAACGAGGACAACCCTCCAGTTGGCTGACAGATCCGTCAAGATTCCACGAGGGAGTGTGGAGGATGTCCTTATTAAAGTGGGTGAGTTCGTATTTCCAGTTGATTTCATCATCTTGGATACTGAACCTGTGTCCAACCCATAATGACAAATCTCAGTGATCCTTGGGAGGCATTTTCTTGCGACATCTAATGCTTTGATCAATTGTCGCAATGGCTTGATGTGGTTGTCTTTTGGAAACCTCACGGCGGATTTCAACATCTTTACTCTTGGTAAGCAACCCTGGCTCTTCGACGATGTTGTCGGAGCCAATTTCATTCAGGACACGGATGAGCCCGAGTCATTAGGCATGTTTGACTCACATCGACATATTATTGAGGTGCCTAATGACCAGGTTGCGAGTGAAGAGGATCTTGAGGAATCTGCCTGTGAATCTCTAGATGAGGAGGCACATCTAGGTGCTTGCTCCTCTTACCCCGTGGCCCTTGCGCCACTTGAAAATAACTCTGAATCTGATAAGGACTCACCTCCGGTCGAGCTTAAATCGCTCCTCAATAACCTTAAGTACATATTTTTAAGGGATAATGACACATTGCCACACATTATTGCTTCTGATCTTGCAAAAGATCAAGAGGTTGCCCTCAAAAAAGTGCTCTTTGAAAACAAAGAGGCTATTGGGTGGTCCTTGAAGGATATCAAGGGAATTAACCCTGGTATTGTTCAGCATCAGATCCACATGGAAGATGATTCTAGGCCTCGTAGGGACCCACAACAAAGATTGAATCTTGTACTGAAAGAAGCCGTCCGAAAGGAGGTTCTTAAGTGCTTGGATCATGGCATAATCTATCCTATCTCTGATAGTTCGTGGGTGAGTCTTGTCCATTTGGTTCCCAAGAAGTCAGGCGTGATGGTTGTTGAGAATGAGCATAATGATCTTATCCCGACACGCCTGCAAACTGGCTGGCGAGTTTGCGTTGATTATCGCAAGCTCAATGCGGCAACGCGGAAAGATCATTTCTTGTTCTCATTCATTGATCAGATGTTGGAAAGGTTGGCCGGACATGAGTATTATTGTTTTCTTAATGGATACTCCGGTTACAACCAAAGGATCAAGAGAAAACCACCTTTACTTGTCCCTTCGGCACGTTTGCCTACCATCGCATGCCCTTTGGGTTATGTAATGCGACGACAACGTTTCAAAGGTGTATGATCAGCATCTTCTTCGATATGGTAGAGTGTTTCCCTGAGATTTTCATGGACACCTTTTCCTTATTTGGCACTTCCTTTGATGAGTGCCTTCGTCACTTGAGTCTTGTCCTCAAGCGATGTCGTGAGAAGAACCTCGCTCTCAATTGGGAGAAATGTCACTTCATGGTGAAGCGAGGGATTGTACTTGGACATGCGATCTCAAGTAGGGGAATTGAGGTCGATCCCGCCAAAGTGGGTCTGATTGCTAATCTCCCATTGTCACGTAATGTGAAGGATATTCGCACCTTTTTGGGCATGCTAGATTCTATCGACGGTTCATTCGGGATTTTAGCAAAATTGCTCCACCCCTCACAACCTTGTTAGCTAAGGATGCCATTTTTGAGTTCACATCGGATTGCCACCATGCCTTTTTAACCTCGAAGAAAGAGTTCACTTCAGCTCCCATAATTAAGGCACCAGTGTGGACTGAACCCTTCGAGTTAATGTGTGATGCATCTGACTTCACTGTGGGAGCAGTGCTTGGGCAACGATTGGACAAATTGGCTCATGTGATCTACTATGCCAATAGTACACTCAATGATGCCTAATTGAACTACACTGTGACTGAGAATGAATTATTAGCGATCATATTCGCTTTGGAGAAATTTCGATCATACTTGATTGGCTCCCACGTGATTATCTATTCTGATCACACAACCATCAAGCACATCATGGCGAAGAAAGATGCAAAATCCTGACTTTTGAGATGGATCTTGTTGTTACAAGAATTCGATATCGATATTCGGGACAAAAAATGGTGTGAATATGTTGTAGCAGACCACCTGTCTTGTCTAGAGACGACCAACCCACATGACCAAATTATTAATGACAAGCAGTTGTTCACGATCGAAGATAACCCTTGGTTTGTCGACATCGTGAATTACCTCATGACCGAGCAATTTCCTGTGGGTTGGTCAAAATCTGACCAAACCAAATTTAGATCTTATGTCAGAATCTTTCATTGGGACGACCCCTGCCTATTCAAATACTACTCTGACCAAATTTTTAGGCGGTGCATCCCAGATAACGAGTTCCAAAGTGTGCTCCATTTCCGCCACTCTAAGGCATGTGGAGGACACTTTGGATCGAAGAAAACTGCCGCCAAGGTGCTCCAATGTGGATTCTACTGACCTTCTCTTTTCAAAGATGCTTATGACTTTTGTAAGCAATGTGATAGGTGTCAGCGCCTTGGCAGAATTAGTCGACGTGACATGATGCCTTTGCAAAATGTCCTTGTTGTCGACATCTTCGATGTGTGGGGCATCGACTTTATGGGTCCCTTCCCGAACTCGTTCGGGAATGTTTACATTCTGGTGGCCGTTGACTATGTGTCTAAGTGGGTTGAGGTTATACCCACAAAGACCAATGACAACAAGGTGGTCACCAAATTCTTAAGGGACATTTTTGCCCAATTTGGTACTCCTCGTACCATAATCAGCGATAGGGGTACCCACTTCTGTAATCACTCATTTGAATCGATTATGAGGAAATATTCGATCATCCACAAGCTTGCGACCCTATATCATACGTAAACTAGTGGGCAGGTCGAAGTCTCTAACCGTCAATTAAAGCAAATCCATGAGAAGACGGTTAATTCCTCGAGGAAGGATTGGTCAACTAAGTTGAATGACGCGTTGTGGGCCTTCCGCACCGAGTACAAGACCAATTTGGGTATGTCCCTATATCGGGTAGTGTACGACAAGGCTTGCCACCTACCCGTCGAGCTTGAGCATCGTGCTTTCTAGGAGATCAAGAACCTGAATATGGATCTTGATCAAGCAGGGGTGCAGCGTAAACTCGACATTGTGGAGTTGGAAGAGCTACACAATGATGCTTATGAAAATGCCAAAATTCATAAGTCCCGAGCCAAGTTGTTTCACGATCACATGATTATGCGAAAGATGTTTACGGTCGGGCAGAATGTGTTGCTCTACAATTCCCGGCTTCATCTGTTTGCGGGTAAGCTCCGCAATCGCTGGTCTGACCCTTTTATTGTCCAAACTGTGTTTCCTCTTGGAGTGGTTGACATCTTGAGCCCAGGGAATGGGGACATGCTCAAAGTTAATGGACAACGCCTCAAACCCTACTTGGAGGGGGCACCAGCTGAAGTCGAGGAGGTCATGTTCCTTCATGAACCTCTCTCGCACTCAACCATTCATGTTCCTGCATGAATGGTTGAGCTTTCATGTTTGTATAAAGTTACCATTGAAAGAAAATAAGAAAAATAAGAAAAATAAGAAAAAAAGAAAAAATGACTCCTTCAGTGAGCATTGATTGTTGTGGGCTCCAACCCTTGAGTATTTGAGCCTCATTTCTTTCACTTATTAGTACCCATTCTTTAGCATCTCTATAACCATGAACTTCCTGTTGCACTTCATATTGGTGAGATCTTCCCTTTTTCATGCATAAATCCATGTAGTATCTTGCTCGCATTCATTGAGGACAATGCATAAAGTAGGTGTGCGGGGGTGTTTTACGTGTGTACATAGTCGAGTATTTTCCTTTGATTTTGTTTTCTTTTGTGTGCATTGATAGGGTCAAGTTAGTGTGCTGCATTTAATCGATATATCTGTTTGCCATGATTCTTGGGTGATTTGTCTTCTTTTGCTTGCCTAATGCTTTAAAATTTTCACATTTCTTTCAAAATCTACATGTGTTTGCGAAAGAAAATGTTTTGTGGGTTTTGCGTGTGTTTAGCATGTGCAAAACCGTTGAGAGGTAAAGAAAAAGGAAAGCTCCCAAAATTGTCTTGAACTTGATGCATTAGGATATCTAGTACAGTGGCTTTATGACTTATCTAGTCGTTACGATGCACCCCAGTTTTCTCGTGGGGGGCGAGTAATCATAGGGTTTCAGTACTCAAATAATCAAAGAAGTCCACCCTGAACCTAGTGAGTCAATAATTCGTGTATGTTAATTTAAGGAAGTTTGTTGTAGTCATGAACCATTTAAATCTTGTTGTGAGACATTAAGTGTAGGGGTTTTGGTTCATGTGTAGATAAGAAATAAGTGAGTAGGTGTTCTCTTTTCTCGCACGACTCCTATCACTCGGGAAAGTAGGTCTGAGGGGACTTTGTGCCTGGTGCTTTCGAGTCATCTGATGTGGGATGCACCGACCGAACTCTCGTTACACTGGTGGCAGAGATTGCCCTATGTGGAGATTTGGGGAAATGTGTACGTGGTAGTGTAAGTCCACATGGACAATGATGCACGAAACCTGACCCTGGGAGAATGAAACTCCAAATAGTAAGAAAAAGAAGAAAAGAAAAAAAGAAGCAAGAAAAGAAACAACAAAAAAATGGTAATGCAAATAAGAACCTTAATGGAATTTACACTTTGTATCATTTGAGGATGTTGAGGTTGTCCATGTCTTTCACTTAAGTCCTTATTTAACTTGCACGAATGGTTCATTAGGCTAAGTGTGTGGACTGAATACCTATATAGAGTTGGCCCGTAGGATTACCACGTCCAATGATCGATAAAAATGAGTCCATCGAGTCGAGTTTCTGGATTGAATAATGCATCTATGTTAGGATTTTGTGGGTATATCCGCTGAAAACCCTCAGGAGACAACACTCATCCTCTTTGGTGACAAGGAGGTTTAATGGCTTGTTGCACGTGCTAAGTGCAACCGTGATTCCTACGAAAGTGAGTTAGGATTTCCCTGTTTTTCGTTTGCTTTTTCCTTTCTTTCTTTTTTCTCTTTCTTTCTTTTGCTCGGGACTAGCAAAAGCTAGGTGTGGGGGTATTTGATTGACATCATTTCATGCTTACATTTGTATCATATATCCATTATTTTTTACCTAAACAATGCTACGTAACGAGTTTTATGTTTGAATTTCAGAAATAAATAGGTTTGAAGAGAATAGGCATAAAAGGACTCAAAAGCAAGAAAAAAAGACTGAGTTGAGAGACTTAAGGACTAAGATGCAAGATCGAAAGACCTGAATGTAAGATCGAAGGACCAATGAGCAAACAAGAATACTCTACACCATCATGGGGAGTATTTTGGCAATTCTATTCGGGTCGGAGCTCCAGCAAGCGAAGTAGATGCATCAAAGACAAACAAAGACATCCAGAAAAGCCCAGAAGAAAACCCAGCGCGATCCAAACCCTGTAGACCGCCAATTAGCGGTCTGGGACTTGCTGGGCGCCAGACACCCCCACCATATGGGCAGCGGCTTAGACAGACGCTCGGGACTTGCTGGGTTTACTTCACTGGATCCAGACACTTTGCCAAACATTTTCGTTGTGGTAAAATGAGGAAAACTTAGACAGAAGCCTTAGTTTAAGAGACATGACGAAATAAGTCTTAAATGGACTGTGAAGGGCAAAATTGTAATTAGACGGACGATTTAAGTAAAAATGGAACGACGAATAGTAATTTCCTTTCTTATCATAAGTTACGTGATCGCTCACGATACAAAACAAAATCACAACTAAAAGTCTAAAAACATAGAAAACAAATTTTCCTCCCAATAGACGGACCTTAAGATGCTTCTTTTGTACCTTACTGGGTAAACCAAAGGTTCCTATCACTGTTTAAACTAGACAAACTCAATGAAATAAATGAACAAAAGTTCCATCAAATAAAAAATTAATTTGAAAAGATCATCCTGGTGATGAAGTAGGAATTTAGGCATATTGTCGAATATGGGCATATGACATATTCTCAAACATACGGTGGACATGAGATGAGGGGTATGTTTGAAGGATTTCAGGATGGATACACATATCTCAACCTGGTTTCCCACACATGGTTGACGTGGAGATCCACGTCAGATAGAGGGGCTAGTGGATAGTTTTAATGCGGTAAATGTGTGTGAACAATATTTATGTGTTGATTTTTTCTAACATTTGTGTGTGAAAACATCTATGGGTTTCTGTCATGGACTTGCTTTCTCAAGGATAGGACAACATTTTTGGTGACATGCATTTATGTGTGAACAACATTTATGGTATCTATGTAAGGATAATTTCATATATAAGAGTAATTCGCAGTGGAGTGTAATTTCTGAAGGGAATGTGTTCTAAAAGTTTTACTTTTAAATGCCAATTATTATGAATTGAATGAGAAATCATTTTGTTCCTTGTTTATGTTATTCGTCTTTTAGAAGTGTTAAGGAAGAGGCTCTTGGTCTTTAACCGTAGAGCTCTAAAAGATATTGGTTTACATAAAACAAAAGATATTCGCAATCATGGTAATTAACATGGGACATTAATTACCGAGTTAAGATTGTCGTGTTGGTCATAGATCATTGTAGCTCTACAAGTGAGTGACGACACGGGTATGCAAAAGAGGAAAATATTACTTCTGTATACTGAATAGACCTAATAAGTAAAATATTATAGAAATGTGTTTCTGTGTCATTAATATTTTACTGTGTCTTTAGGTCCTTTGATATGAGACTTATATCTAATCACTTAAGGAATACTTAATTAGATCAGTGTCTTGAACTATCGATCAGTGTAGTGTAAAGGCATCGGTTGGTTAAGTATAACTTTCGTTGGAGAAGATAGTTAGTCAAAAGATTATCATTGCCCCTCTTAATTGAGTGATGATATTAGTGGGCCCCTTGATAAAGCAAAGTTATAATGTGCACAATGTGATTTGAGTTAAGTCACATATTTATAACTAGCTTAAAGAGATCAAGAAATGAATACTAATACAAAGATGACACAATACTACTTTGTGTGTATTCTTAATATCATGAGGCAAGGGACGGACACAAGTGGTGCACTCCATCACTAAATGGATCGGGTTTTGGTTCGAGTGGAATTAAGACATCTAACTAATTGGGAGCTATAATGTGTAGCTAGATACCGCTTATAGCTTGTGATATTGAGCTCTTAATATCACTGCCAACTTAGTCTAGATCCTCTCATAGGTCACACCACAAAACTGGGAAACAAGAAATAAGGATTTTGAGTTCATAAGGATGTGTCGGGTTTCATGTAGAAAATATGACACATGGGGTGAACAAACAAAATCAAGATTATGTTGTGATTAATAACATAATTAGAATCTAAATTAAATTCATATGTGATGTAAATATTATGGGGTGTAATGAGTTGACATTACATAGGATAATATGTTACATAAGTTGTGAATTTACTACTAATCCCGAAATGTCAAATTTTGTAGGGGTTAAACTAAAATTTGACCAGTCTGCAGTACTGTGCAAAAGTCAACCGATGAATAGTACTGGTCAACCGATGAACAGTAACCGGTCGACCGATGATTGACATCATTTCATGCTTATATTTGTACCTTATATCCATTATCTTACACCTAAGCAATGCTACGTGACGAGTTTTATGTTTAGTTTTCAGAAATAAAGAGGTTTGAAGAGAAGAGCCATGAAAGGACCCAAAAGCAGGAAAAAAAGGACCTAATTGTGAGACCTGGGGACCAAGATGCAAGGGGAAGGACCTGATCGTAAGACAGAAGGACCTAAGAGCAAAACAGGAAACTCCACACCATCATGAGGAGTATTTTGTCAATTCGATTCGGGTCGGAGCTCCACTAAACCAACCAGATGCATCTAAGACCAAGAAACACTTCAAGAAAAGCCCACAAAGAAAACCAGACGGATCTAAACCTTATAGACCGCCAATTGGCGGTCTGGAACCGCTAATTGGCGGTCCATTTAGCCCAGAATCCATCTAGTTTTCTGTAGCACGTGTATTAGTGTATTCTTAGTGTATTTTTGGTATTGGTTTAGTCCCACATCGGGGGATTGTCCCGGATTAGCTTTTTCCATGCTTATAAATAGAACTCTTCACCTTCCATTGTAATTACTCATTGCTTGGTGGCATTCTCTCTACTAAGGAGTGAGCCTTGAAGCAAAAACTCAAGGTGGAGAAGGATGCTACCTTCAATGTGAGTCATTGTTAATAAAAGTTTATTTGTTTCTTTTAATCTTGTTTTGTTATGTTGTTTGTTTTGTGTGGGTTGTTTTACTTTGTTTAATTTCTTGTTTAGTAATTTTAGTATCTTAGTTAAATGTTTTCTTTACTTAGTCTAATCAGTAGTGTAATGAGTAGTGAGTAGTTCCATCCCCATTTGGGGGGTGGAGAAATATGTGATTATGTAGTGTATTAAGTGTGTGTTATTTTTATCCATTGAGCTTTATATGATTTCCATAACCATCTAATGGGTCTCCACTCTTATCTTTGATATGCTAATGCTCTTGAATGAAGCTTAGCTTATGCTTTGATTAGTGGACCTATTTTATGGGGAATGATAAGGTTAGGATATGGATGAAGTTAATGTTGGAAACACAATTTGTAGTGTATGTACTCTTGTTGCCTTTTCCTTAGCTAATGTCTTGTATGTTTTAATGATGTAGTCATCTTAATTCATGTGGAGGCATAGTAGGGTCTAGTCTTTATACATGAGTTCATTTAGTTTCATTCCAATTATTGTCTTGTATGTTTTAATGATGTAGTCTTATCTTAATTCATGTTGAGGCAAAGTTGGATGTAGTTTTATGATTTCATGCACTACATGTTGTGAGGAGCTTAATGAACACACACACACTTCTTTATGATTCACATTATTTCTCTACCCCCTTTGGGGTTTAGTTTTTATTGCTTATCTTTCATTTCCATTTGCATTGTAGTGTAGTTTAGTGTAACCAATCATTTTCTCCTTTCTTTACCCCTCGCCTTCGCACAAACCAAGTGTCGACACACCTCCCAGTGGACGACCCGTATTTGCCACCGCTTCAACGCGGCCGTGCACTTGCGGTTAAATATTAAACGAGATCAATCAAGTTTTTGGCGCCGTTGCCGGGGAGGTGCTCTGTCCAGACCTTGGTTTGGACGATTCGAGGGGTTTTTAATTTTTCGTTTTCAGTTTTTCTTAGTTGCAGGGAACAGTCTGATCACGGGGAGGCCACTGGAGAAGTTTGAGGAAGCAAATCCAACAACAGACCGCCAATCAGCGGTTTGGAACCGCCAATTGGCGGCCTGGTAAGGGATTCTGTCTTCCAATTTTTTTGTGGTTATTTGTGTTGTAATTTGTGTTATCTGGGAGCCCAATTTTGCATGTTGTGACTTCTTATTTACTCCCAGATCATTAATCACTCCCCCTTTAATCAACTTGGACCATAAAACTCAAAGCAAAAGATTAGACTTCTTGCCATCTAGGTCATGCATCATATGTAGACCTTGCATGCATCTTTCTTTTCTTTGCTTTACATTTTGTCGTTGATTGCTGGAGCGAGGTACGCATTCCTTATCACTCATTCACGCGTTAGGACATTCATTAGTGAGTAAGGTTTGCATCGAAACAAGAGTGAGGTGAGTGCTTGTTTGGTGAGTTGCTTGCTAGCCTAAGATTTCAAAACATCTTTAAGGGGCATCACCTATAGACTTCAAAGATAAGGTGGGGGATTTCATCACCCCTCCCTTAGCCCCAAAAAGCACACTCAAGTAAAGCCTTAACTAAAAGCAAGTAGACATTGGCCCTAGGAATTTGGACGCACTAGGAGAGTAATCTAGTTGAGACCGCCATGACCTGATCGGCGTTGCCTACCTTGTCGATAGTAGGAGGTACTGGATCTCCGGATCTGGTATCACTTGCTGGGCATTGTGGTCCTCGTTGTAGGGAGGTGAGGCGTGTCGAGGCTAGTGACCTCGAAGTTAGGCG
The DNA here is from genome assembly GCA_963682175.1 of Triglochin maritima. Classification (NCBI taxonomy): domain Eukaryota; kingdom Viridiplantae; phylum Streptophyta; class Magnoliopsida; order Alismatales; family Juncaginaceae; genus Triglochin; species Triglochin maritima. The sequence continues at coordinate 32,739,689 of OY821779.1, forward strand.
TCGTCTAGCCTAAGGACCCATTGCCTTACATTGTTTGAGCCTTGCTTGCTAGTTAGGCTTCTACCTTCACCCTGTACCCTCGCTAGCTCTAGGGATTCTTCCCTTCTCCTCTGAGTCATCTTTTTCTCACTTTCTTCTACGTTATAGTCTCCTCCCCTTTACACTCTCTGTTAGCGTTTTAGGGTCGAGTCGAGCACTTTTTGCGAGCTTAGCCTCGTGGTGGTGAGAGTGATCGACTCGAGAGTTTTTCTTGAGATGGATGGTTACATGGGCGACCATCCATATCATTGTTGGGACCAGGACGATTCTCCCTGGTACTCCGGACCCATGCAACCTGGGGTGGCTCAGACTAACACCCCGTATGGTTGGGATGATCGCAATTTTGTGACTGAGCAGTCTTCATATTGGGGTAACATGAGAGAGGCACCGACTGCTAGACCACAATCTAGTTATGCCGGATCATATGCTGGTCAACAAACTGAGACATTACAACAAACTTTGGCCTCTTTCATGCGTATGGCAGACGACATGAGTGCCCCGGTGGCTCCAGTAGCCGTACCGTGCGACTGTTGTGGGTTGAGTGGTCATGTTATCGGGGAATGTCCTTATGTTCCCCCTGAGCCTGAGTATGAGCACACATTTTCCCAAAATGCTCATTATGACCATTACGCATCCGCGTACAATCCGAGAGTGATGGATTCGTGGGGAGACAATTCGTATTCAAATTCTTATACTTCATTTCCACCACAGTATCCTCCTCCCGAATACCCAGAATTCTACCAACACCCCACTCCAAATCATTGGACTCATGCTCAGCCAATCAACACCCAACCTCAAAATTTCCCAAGCTCTGACTTGGACCTCATCGTTGACCGCATACCTGATTCCTTGAAACAAACTTTCCTTACGTTCATGGAAACCACTCAACAGTCCATACAAAATATGACACTGCAAGTGAGTCAAATGTCGCAGAAATTACGTGAATGTGAGGAGAGTAACCTTTCTTGTCAACATGAGGATTCTTCTTTTGATATCGAACCACCACCACATCCACAAATTCAAAGCACAACCTTTCAAAGTCAAACTCCTAGTCAGTCTGAGGGACTTGGGGTTTCAATTCACGATCACTTAGTGGAGGATTCGATTCAAATTGAGAATAACTTGGACCAGTTCTATTATGAGTCGGCACAGGATTGTGCCTTACCTTTTTGTCCCGTGGCCTTTGAGCCACATGATCTTATTGTTGTACCTCCTAAGGACTCACCTCTGGTGGAGCAAGAGCTCCCTAGTACCCTCAATTTCAAACAACCTGATGAGAGTTTGCCTCTCACTATTGTTCCTGATCATCTTGGAAATGATGGAACATCAAACAACCACATTGCTCATGAGGGTATTAGGAGTTCCTTGGAGGATACCTTGGGTATGAGACCCACTTCCTGTTCTCCTGGTGAGTTGGACATGCATAACGAGGTACTTGACCTCGTTCCGACCCACCAGCCTGTTGGTTGGAGAGTTTGGATTGATGATCATAACTTCAGTTCCGCAACGGGAGATATTTTTCTTCCGTTGCCCCTTATTTCCCAAACTCTTGAGAGGTTCAAGCTCTTTCAGTTTGATCCTTTGAATGAGACGCCTTTGCGTCCAATTCATGAACCTCTCATTTCATCTGGTGCTCTTTGTGAAGGGGGCCCACACATGCGTATTCTGGCCCCGCGTGGTGTCATGTTCCCTTTCCAAGTGCATTGACCCACTCTTGAGGTTCCCATTTGATGTCTTTTGACAAATGAAGATGGGAACTTATGTTTGTACATAGTTATATAAAAAAAAAAAAGAAAAAAAGAAAAAAAAAGAGTACAATAAAAGACTCCTTCAGTGAGCATCGATTGTTGTGAGCCCCAACCTTTGTGTATTTGGGCTCCATTTCTTTCACGTATTTGTATCCCTTCTTTAGCATCTCACAGGTTTTGAGGGAATTCGGGTTATGTCCATCAACATGACCTTGCACTTCCCTTTGTACTTCATGTTGGTGAGATCTCTCCTTTTCATGCATCAATCCATGTAGTATCTTGCTTGCATTCATTGAGGACAATGCATGAAGTAGGTGTGGGGGGGTGTTTTACGTGTGTACATAGTCGAGTCTTTTCTTTTGATTTTGCTTTCTTTTGTTTGCATTTTTAGGGTCATGTTAGTGTGCTGCATTTAATATCGATATATCTGCTTGCCATGATCCTTGGGTAACTTGTCTTCTTTTGCTTGCCTAGTGCTTCAAAATTTTCACATTTCTTTCAAAATCTTCATGTGTTTTCGAAAGAAAATGTTTTGTGGGTTTTGCGTGTGTTAGCATGTGCAAAACCGTTGAGAGGCAAAGTAAAAAGAAAGCTCCCAAAATTGTCTTGAACTTGATGCATTAGGATATCTAGTACGTGGCTTTAGGATTTATCGAGTCGTTAGGATGCACCCCAGTTTTCCTTTGGGGGTGAGTAATCATAGGGTTTCAGTGCTCAAACATTTAAAGAAGTCCACCCTGAACCTAGTGAGTCAAATAATTCGTGTTTGTTAATTTAGGAAGTTTGTTGTAGTCAAGGGCCCTTAATATCTTTTTGTGAAACTTAAGTGTAGGGGTTTTGGTTCCCATGTAGATAAATGAATAAGTGGTGTTCTCTCTTCTCGCACGGCTCCTATCACTCGGGAAAGTAGGTCTGAGGGGACTTTGTGCCTGGTGCTTTCGAGTCATCTGACTTGAGATGCACCGACCGAACTCCCGTTACACGGGTGGTAGGGATCGCCCTATGTGGAGATTTGGGGGAAGGTGTACGTGATAGTGTAAGTCCTCATAGGCAATGATGCACGAAACCTGACCCTGGGAGAATCAAACACCAACCAATAAATGCTCCAAAGAAAAAGAAAAAAAAAAGAAAGAACAGAAAAAGAAAAAAAGAAAAAAAAAAGAGTCAAATAAGAACCAAAATGGACTTTATACTTTGTTTCACATTCAGAAGTTAAGGTTGCCCATGTCTTTCACTTAATTCCTTAGTTAACTCTCACGAATAACTCATTAGGCTAGGTGTGTGGACTGATTACATATATAGAGTCGACCCGTAGTATTACCGCATTCCATGATCGACAAAATAAGCCCAACGAGTCGTGTAGCTAGATTGATTAATGCATCTTGTTCGGATTTTGTGGGTATATCCGCTGAAAACCCTCAGGAGACACCACTCCTCCTCCTTGGCAACAAGGAGGTTTAACGGCTTGTTGCACGTGCTAAGTGCAACCGTGATTCCTACGAAAGTGAGTTAGGATTTCTTGTTTTTCGTATGCTTTTTCCTTTCTTTGTTTTGCTCGAGACTAGCAAAAACTTAGGTGTGGGGGTATTTGATTGACATCATTTCATGCTTATATTTGTACCTTATATCCATTATCTTACACCTAAGCAATGCTACGTGACGAGTTTTATGTTTAGTTTTCAGAAATAAAGAGGTTTGAAGAGAAGAGCCATGAAAGGACCCAAAAGCAGGAAAAAAAGGACCTAATTGTGAGACCTGGGGACCAAGATGCAAGGGGAAGGACCTGATCGTAAGACAGAAGGACCTAAGAGCAAAACAGGAAACTCCACACCATCATGAGGAGTATTTTGTCAATTCGATTCGGGTCGGAGCTCCACTAAACCAACCAGATGCATCTAAGACCAAGAAACACTTCAAGAAAAGCCCACAAAGAAAACCAGACGGATCTAAACCTTATAGACCGCCAATTGGCGGTCTGGAACCGCTAATTGGCGGTCCATTTAGCCCAGAATCCATCTAGTTTTCTGTAGCACGTGTATTAGTGTATTCTTAGTGTATTTTTGGTATTGGTTTAGTCCCACATCGGGGGATTGTCCCGGATTAGCTTTTTCCATGCTTATAAATAGAACTCTTCACCTTCCATTGTAATTACCCATTGCTTGGTGGCATTCTCTCTACTAAGGAGTGAGCCTTGAAGCAAAAACTCAAGGTGGAGAAGGATGCTACCTTCAATGTGAGTCATTGTTAATAAAAGTTTATTTGTTTCTTTTAATCTTGTTTTGTTATGTTGTTTGTTTTGTGTGGGTTGTTTTACTTTGTTTAATTTCTTGTTTAGTAATTTTAGTATCTTAGTTAAATGTTTTCTTTACTTAGTCTAATCAGTAGTGTAATGAGTAGTGAGTAGTTCCATCCCCATTTGGGGGGTGGAGAAATATGTGATTATGTAGTGTATTAAGTGTGTGTTATTTTTATCCATTGAGCTTTATATGATTTCCATAACCATCTAATGGGTCTCCACTCTTATCTTTGATATGCTAATGCTCTTGAATGAAGCTTAGCTTATGCTTTGATTAGTGGACCTATTTTATGGGGAATGATAAGGTTAGGATATGGATGAAGTTAATGTTGGAAACATAATTTGTAGTGTATGTACTCTTGTTGCCTTTTCCTTAGCTAATGTCTTGTATGTTTTAATGATGTAGTCATCTTAATTCATGTGGAGGCATAGTAGGGTCTAGTCTTTATACATGAGTTCATTTAGTTTCATTCCAATTATTGTCTTGTATGTTTTAATGATGTAGTCTTATCTTAATTCATGTTGAGGCAAAGTTGGATGTAGTTTTATGATTTCATGCACTACATGTTGTGAGGAGCTTAATGAACACACACACACTTCTTTATGATTCACATTATTTCTCTACCCCCTTTGGGGTTTAGTTTTTATTGCTTATCTTTCATTTCCATTTGCATTGTAGTGTAGTTTAGTGTAACCAATCCTTTTCTCCTTTCTTTACCCCTCGCCTTCGCACAAACCAAGTGTCGACACACCTCCCAGTGGACGACCCGTATTTGCCACCGCTTCAACGCGGCCGTGCACTTGCGGTTAAATATTAAACGAGATCAATCAACCGATGAACAGTACCGGTCCATGATGAACAGTACCGGTCGACCGATGAACAGTAACGGTCGACCGGTCCAGACGGTTTTCTGCAGAATTAATTTAAGAATTAATTAGATCATGCATGGAATTGGTCCATAATTGATTTAATTCGTGGTTAATATTATTTATTAATAAATAATGGATGGTTAGATGGAATTTTGCATGGGATCATGGGCAAGAGGTTGCACATGAATAGGTAATTTGGAGAGAACCTATAAATACAAGGTTATCTCATTACCTCCTTAATTTAATTCATTATTTTCTTGAGCAAAATTCTCTCTCCATAATTCTCCACGAAAATTCCTTAATTCTTAAGTTTAGTTTTAGTTCTAGAGATCATCTTCTCAAGGGAACTAAAGAGGGGTTAGTAATTGGATTCTAAACCCTATTGGAGATTGAGAGACTAGCTTTTCTCTCTCCAATCTTGTTTAGAGTTTGGTGAAATCTCGGAGGCATCCGGCGCAGCGAGGAGCATCCCCAACGTCTTCGGATCATCAAGAAGTTTTAGAGAACTTCTAGGTATGAATTTCGGAGTCCCATGTTTGTTTTAATAAAAGTTTTAAAACTAGTTATTGAAACAAACCGATGCATGCATGAAACGAATCGTAGAAAATTGTAAAAATCCTTATTATACATAAAAATTCCGAAAATATATATGTATAATTAAATTAGAAATCCTACAGTGGTATCAGAGCTTAGGGTTCAATTTTCTCATGATTTATGGTTGTAAACAAATCTAGTTTACCATCTAGGATTTAAACAATTCGTTTTACCGGTTTTTCGGTCTTTAAATGTTTGTTGAAATAATTCTTTATAATAATTCGTTTTAAATGTTTTGAATGTTTAAAACATGACATATAATTATTAGAATTATGATTTAGACATAAGTCTAACTTGCAATAATTTCGTTTTAAGTATAAACGATTATTTTGTAAGAGAATCAACAAAACCGAAAAACTGCGATTCATCTTTCCATTGGAAATTGGATGAACAGCGGTTCATAATTAATTTGTGAACTATGGATGTATGAAAAATATTTTTAATGGATTTCAAAATATTTTTCAAAGAATTGTTGAGAATTCTAGATGATTGATAAACTAGATTATATAGTTTATAGCGATATTGCGTGCATGGATGCTCGAATTGTATTTGCAGGAATTGTGGGTTTATATGTTCCAAATCAGAAGCAATGAATGTATGTCATTATTATTATACAGGGGCTTATGTATGTAAAAGCCATATTCTCTATTTTCTATCTTTAGAATTGCATTTGCATGTGAGAGGTTTTTACATAGGACTTGCACTAGTTTGTTTTTATCGAATGTGAGGAGCATGTTTATTTTTCTGTAAAATCTACATCTCCGGTGCAAGAGGAAGTCGCCGAATAGCGCATTGATCGAGGATCGAGGATCGAAGATCAAGGATCAAAGGGAACATATAAACTCACACGATATGGATTGTGTGAATGTTTAATTTCTGTTTTTATAATTTCTGCTATGCATGTGATGAATGGTGAATGTTAGGATGTGTATAAATTTTAATATGCATGATAAACTAAAATTCAAAATCACATGTTGATAAATGAAATTGTCCAACAAAAATTAAGATTAATTTTTCCTTCTTATTTCATCCACTAGCAGCCATTGATCGAGGGATACTCTGCTCGCCCTTAGCGGGAGATAGCTCCCTCTATCTTTGGGAATAGTGGGAGATATAAAGGTTGTCTGTTGTTGTGCCACAATTAAATATATGAGGTGTGTTTCACCCTAGTGAACCCCAAGTATGTTTAGTTGTGAATACAATAGATAAACGTATCTCGTATCAAATGAAAATAAGTTTTCTTAACATTACCTAGAGCCCTCGCTCGGTTTTGGGAAAAAGTTTTTCTTACGAGGATATGTCGTATTCCCTCATAATTAAAACGACAAGAATCACAAGAGTTTGAAGATGCTAATATTGCTAAAATTCAAAAAGGTTGTGATTAGAAAATGTTTTTCTTACCTTGATGTTGTAATGTATTCGATAGCCCTTAGCTAGTCTATATTACAATTGATGGGATCTTGGATTACTGCATTTACGGGCAAGATTTTATTTGCAGTATTTACATCATATTCGATATATATATGTATGTATGTATTAAAACATAAAATTGACATTAAAACCTATATAATTTATTTTGTAGAAATGTCAAATATCCAACCAATTGTGCGATCTATGATCGAAAAGAACCCTTTGCAAAATGATGGCTCAAACTTCATGAAATGGCAACTCAATCTCAATATCGTGTTGAGGTTTGAAAAACTATCTCATATTTTGGATAGTGAAATCCCAAAATTAAATGAGAAGGCAACCGATAAAGAGAAAGAGGCGATAGCCAAGTGGGAAGACCAAGAGAACCAAGTTCACGGTCTTATACTAGCATCCATGGGTGACTCGCTTCAAGCGAAATACTTGGATTCAAAACCCAAGAAGACCATGGAGGCTCTAACAAAGATGTTCATGGATAGTGCCCTAAAGGAGCGCTATAAGACCACCATCGCACTCACAAGGTGCCATATGGTGGAGGGAACATCGGTATCTATGCATTTTCTCACGATGCAAGGATACCTTGAGAAATTGTCGAAGCTCTCTTCTCCAATGCCAGTGGACATTGCCGAAGATCTAATTCTTGGCTCTCTAGCCCCGTCCTTTAAGGATTTTGTGATGCACTATCATGTGCGTGAAAAAGGGGTGAGTCTTGAGGAGCTTCACAACGCTCTCAAAACGGCTGAAGTTGATATGGGCAAGAGTAGGGACCATGAGGTCCTTGCTATCCATAAGAAGAGCAAAAAGATCAACAAAGGTAAAGGCAAATTTACCAAAGATACGTCAATCAAGAGCAAGGGAGTAGGAGGTGCTCATGAGAGTGCCTCAAGGGGGAAATCTTACAAATCTCCAACTCCCAACACGGAGTGCTTTCACTGCGGTGAAAAGGGACACATCCGACCGAATTGCCCCAAGTACAAGGAAGACCTTGAAAATGGGATGATTGAACGTAGGCGCCCGAGAAGCACCATAGGTATGTTTGTTATTGAGATAAATTTAATCACCTCTATCCTTGATTTGGTAATGGTTACCGGATCTTGTGCTCACATAATCTTGATGTGCAGCTATTGAAGGATAGGAAGGAACTCGTTGGGAACGAGATGATATTGAAGATTGGAAATAGTACAAGCATCGCTGCGATTGTACAAGATTCTATGGAACTTCAATAGTCTAGTGATTTAAATTTATGCTTTGTAGAATGTTTGTTATGTACCTTCGATTAGCAAGAACATTTCTGTATCAAGTTTTAGATATGGATAAATTTTAATAAATATTTTAATTCTTGCTTGTCTATATCGAAGAATGGAATTTTCTATGCAAATACATTCATATAGAATGTTTTCTATTTGCTTGAAATAAATAATAAACAAACAATAACAAAAGAGAAACTAAGATAACTCACGTGAATGATACAATCTTGTAGCACTATCGGATTGGTCAAATAAATGACCAAGAGACCTTTCAAGAAGAAAGGAACGAAAGTGAATAACTAATTGGATATGATACATTCTAATGTATGTGGTCCGATAAGTACAAGTGCAAGGGACGGTTTAAGGTACCTCATTTTGTTCACGGACAACTATAGTCATTATGGCTGTATTTGTCTAATGGGAAGCAAAAATGAATTCTTTGACAAGTTCAAGGAATTCGAGGATGAAGTAGTGAACCGACTCAACAAGAATATCGAGTCTCTATGAAAGGTTCGTAGGGGTGAGTGCTTAGAATACCTAATTTGACTCATTCCTAAAGTAGGAACATGATATTGCTCGACATGGTTCGATCAATAATGAGTCAATTTAAATTGCCGATTTACTTTTGGAATTATGCACTACAAATAAATGACAAACTCACTAAATAATGTTCCATCCAAATCCGTGGAGAAAATGGTTTATGAGCTATGGAGTTGAAAGACACCTAAGCTCAACTTTCTCAAGATTTGGGGATTGTGAGGTCTACGTCGAGAAATTGATGTCGACCAAACTTCAACCAAAAACGGATTAAGTGCTTCTTTATAGGTTATCCTCATGTGACAAGAGGATACTACTTTTTCATATCACCTCCAATCGAAAGATTGTAGAGAGGGATATGGTGTTTCTAGAATTTCTGGAAAAGATAGAAAAGTAGTGGGAGTAGAGTTAAGCTTGAGGAAACTCAAGATACTCTACAAGATCATGATGTGAATATTGCATTCGAGATCATGAAGGCCCAGCCGAGATTCATTTGGTTAGTGGGAGCATGAGCGAGAGATCCTTACAAGAAATTGTGAGAGAATCTCAATCATCCTCACCTAGTGTGCGTTCGAGAGTCGAACATGAACCTATTCCTCAAGAAATTGTGGAAGAAGTTCGAGAGACACAAAAAGAACCAAAAGAACTAAGAAGGTCAATGAGGGAAAGGAAGAAACCCAATAAGTATGTGGGACTTCATGAGATCATGGTACTAGATACCAAAGATCCCTCGACCTTCCGAGAAGCAATAGAAAAGACTCCAAACTATGGCTCAAGGCCATAAAATCCGAAATAGAATCCATGTATGATAATCGAGTGTATAACTTGATTTGCCTTCCTCAAGAGAAAATGTCATTTATTATAAATGAACTTTTAGGAGGAAGATGGACATGGATAGTAACTTGACAACCTACAAAGCTAGGCTTGTAGCAAAAGGTCATACTCGAATTCAAGAAATTGACTTTGATGAAACTTTTGAGAAGTTGTCATGATAAAATCTATTCGGATTATGCTCACTATTACCGCATTTCACAATTGTGGGATATGGAAGATGGATATCAGAATGGCGTTCCTTAAACAGGAACTTGGAGGAGGATATGTACATGGTACAACCTCAAGGTTTTGATGATCCAAATAGTAGCGAGAGGAAATGCAAGTTTCGAGAATCCATTTCTGGATTGAAGCAAGCATAAAGGAATTGGAACAAACGCTTTGACGAAGAGGTGAAGAAAATTCACTTCATTCAAAGTAAAGGAGTACCTTGTATATACAAGGAGATTAGTGGGAGCCATGTAGTACTTCTGATCTTATATGTCGATGACATATTGCTCATGAGCAATCATATACCTTAGCATTAGCAAACGAGAAATTTCATTGAAATCGGCATTTCAATGAAAAGAAAAGGATGAGGCTCAACCTATCTTGAAAATCAAGATACATTGAGATACATCCCGTAGACTCATTGGCTTCAGTCAACGTGCATACATTGACAAGGTCTTTGAAATGTTCAGGGTGAACAATTCCGATATGGACAATATGCCAATAAGTATGAGTATAGGTGTGCAACTCAAGAAGTCACAATGTGCTCAATCACACAAAGACTTGGAGTACATGAAGGTATCTCTTATGCTTTGGCAAAAGGAAGAACCATGTACACAATGACTTGCACAAGACTCAATATCTCGTATGCTCTAAACGTGACAAGTGGTCACCAATCCAACGCAAGTCCTAATCGTAGGATTGTGGTCAAGAATATTCTGAAGTACCTTAACCGGACTAAAGATAAGGTTCTTGTTTATGGAAGACAAAGGAGAAAATAGCCGAGGGCTGTTTTGATGCAATTCTTATAGGAATTCTAGACAATAAGAGGTTGGAGTGATGATGCGTCATCATTATCGAAGGTGGAGGTATGAGCTAGTGTAGTTAGGAGTAATATCACTACAGCTAACTCAACCACCAACGAAAGACAAAATAAATAAATAGGTGGACACAACAGTGGCACAACTGATCCATTCAACAAACCTTCATACCAAGCTAAGAGACGAAATATATTTCGAGTCCATGGATCCGAGGGTCCATGTGGATTGGCTTGATAGGTGATTTGGGAAGGTTACCCTGGTTATTATTGTTTTATGCATTGAGTATGTATGAGAAAGAAAACTTTAATAACAAGTGGGAGATTGAAGGGAATGTGTTCTAAAAGTTTTACTTTTAAATGCCAATTATTATGAATTGAATGAGAAATCATTTTGTTCCTTGTTTATGTTATTCGTCTTTTAGAAGTGTTAAGGAAGAGGCTCTTGGTCTTTAACCGTAGAGCTCTAAAAGATATTGGTTTACATAAAACAAAAGATATTCGCAATCATGGTAATTAACATGGGACATTAATTACCGAGTTAAGATTGTCGTGTTGGTCATAGATCATTGTAGCTCTACAAGTGAGTGACGACACGGGTATGCAAAAGAGGAAAATATTACTTCTGTATACTGAATAGACCTAATAAGTAAAATATTATAGAAATGTGTTTCTGTGTCATTAATATTTTACTGTGTCTTTAGGTCCTTTGATATGAGACTTATATCTAATCACTTAAGGAATACTTAATTAGATCAGTGTCTTGAACTATCGATCAGTGTAGTGTAAAGGCATCGGTTGGTTAAGTATAACTTTCGTTGGAGAAGATAGTTAGTCAAAAGATTATCATTGCCCCTCTTAATTGAGTGATGATATTAGTGGGCCCCTTGATAAAGCAAAGTTATAATGTGCACAATGTGATTTGAGTTAAGTCACATATTTATAACTAGCTTAAAGAGATCAAGAAATGAATACTAATACAAAGATGACACAATACTACTTTGTGTGTATTCTTAATATCATGAGGCAAGGGACGGACACAAGTGGTGCACTCCATCACTAAATGGATCGGGTTTTGGTTCGAGTGGAATTAAGACATCTAACTAATTGGGAGCTATAATGTGTAGCTAGATACCGCTTATAGCTTGTGATATTGAGCTCTTAATATCACTGCCAACTTAGTCTAGATCCTCCCATAGGTCACACCACAAAACTGGGAAACAAGAAATGGGGATTTTGAGTTCATAAGGATGTGTCGGGTTTCATGTAGAAAATATGACACATGGGGTGAACAAACAAAATCAAGATTATGTTGTGATTAATAACATAATTAGAATCTAAATTAAATTCATATGTGATGTAAATATTATGGGGTGTAATGAGTTGACATTACATAGGATAATATGTTACATAAGTTGTGAATTTACTACTAATCCCGAAATGTCAAATTTTGTAGGGGTTAAACTAAAATTTGACCAGTCTGCAGTACTGTGCAAAAGTCAACCGATGAATAGTACTGGTCAACCGATGAACAGTAACCGGTCGACCGATGAACAATACCGGTCCATGATGAACAGTACCGGTCGACCGATGAACAGTAACGGTCGACCGGTCCAGACGGTTTTCTGCAGAATTAATTTAAGAATTAATTAGATCATGCATGGAATTGGTCCATAATTGATTTAATTCGTGGTTAATATTATTTATTAATAAATAATGGATGGTTAGATGGAATTTTGCATGGGATCATGGGCAAGAGGTTGCACATGAATAGGTAATTTGGAGAGAACCTATAAATACAAGGTTATCTCATTACCTCCTTAATTTAATTCATTATTTTCTTGAGCAAAATTCTCTCTCCATAATTCTCCACGAAAATTCCTTAATTCTTAAGTTTAGTTTTAGTTCTAGAGATCATCTTCTCAAGGGAACTAAAGAGGGGTTAGTAATTGGATTCTAAACCCGATTGGAGATTGAGAGACTAGCTTTTCTCTCTCCAATCTTGTTTAGAGTTTGGTGAAATCTCGGAGGCATCCGGCGCAGCGAGGAGCATCCCCAACGTCTTCGGATCATCAAGAAGTTTTAGAGAACTTCTAGGTATGAATTTCGGAGTCCCATGTTTGTTTTAATAAAAGTTTTAAAACTAGTTATTGAAACAAATCGATGCATGCATGAAACGAATCGTAGAAAATTGTAAAAATCCTTATTATACATAAAAATTCCGAAAATATATATGTATAATTAAACTAGAAATCCTACAATTTCACATAGATACAAAGGTAAATCGATGTATAGATGATAATATAAATCTATCTGGTGGAATCATCATTAAGAACCCTTACATGTTCCATGCATACTAGGGTAATTTAGCACATATAAACAGATAATTCCATTTATATGTAAGGGTAATTCCATCTATAAAACCTTATATAATGAATACATATTGCAACACACACAAATTATGGATCCCTGAGATAGAGCATGAAACCAAACATATTAAATTGTTAATCAACATGAACAATATTAGGGGTATGTGAGTATGTGTAATTCTAATATTTTTGTATTTATAACAAAGTCAAATGTGGAGAGTAATTTCACATAGATACAAAGGTAAATTGATATAGATGATATGATAAAGCTATTTGGTGGAATCATCATTAAAAACCCTTATATGTTCCATGCATACTAGGATAATTTAACATATATAAAAGGGTAATTCCATGTATATTTAAGGGTAATTCCATCTATAAGAGTAATCCACCGTGGAGAGTAACTTCACATAGACATTGGTAAATCGATGTAGAGGATATGGTAAATCCAATTGGTGGAATCCATGTATATGTAAGGGTAATTCCATGTATACTAGGGTAATTTAACACACATAAAAGAGTAATTCCATGTATATTTATATGAAAGTAATCCACCATGGAGAGTAATTCCTATCTATAAGAGTAATCCACTTGGAAAGCGCCTGTGCAGATCCGCCTGGGAACTACTCTCCGGTTAAGGGAGGGCATTTCGGGCGCCCATCCCGAGCGCCCGAAAAAGAACACCTGTTAAGGGTGCTCTTAGTGTGCCAATAAATAACTTCGTTAGTGGATACCATGTGTAAAACCTAGAGTACACAAATGAGTAAATTCGTTAATGTTCCAACCAAACACACCATTAGCATACCTCCTAAAATAAATCAACCAAACCAGACCTGTTAAATCTTATCGAACTGAAGCAGAACCGAACTAATAACTCATCATCCCTACTTACCCCCACCTTCTAATGAGTTGGGCTTTTCAACTCCTTAACCCTCTTAAAAAAACAAAAAAAAACATACAACCCTAGTCGGGTTGGCGGGTCGGGCTGGATTTCACCCGCCCCCTTTAAGGCCCTGGTCAAAACACCCACCACTAACAAACCAAACACAACCCCAAAAAAAAAAAGTATCACCAAGACAAAAACACACAACCATCAAGGCATCAACCCAGAGAAGAGGAGGAGAAGAGAAAAGAGCAAACAAACCACGACCACCACCAACACACCCACCCATGAAGCCGTCCTCCGATTCCCCAACGACCTCCACCACCACCACCACCACCACCGATTCCCCAACGACCTCCACCTCCTCCCGCGACCCCCACCAGTCCTCCCACCCCTCCTCCTCGTCCCTCCCGGACGAGATCTCCTCCCACGACTCCGTTAACTTCACCCGCCCCAACCCCCACTCCGCCTTCTGCCGCTGGTCCATCCCCTCCTTCCCTCGCCTCAAAACCCGCGCCCTCTGGAGCCGCTACTTCGCCGTCGCCGGCTTCGACTGCCGCCTCTTAATCTACCCCAAAGGCGACGCGCAGGCCCTCCCCGGGTACCTCTCCGTCTACCTCCAGATCATGGACCCCCGCGGGCCCTCCGCCTCCTCTGCCAACCGGTGGGACTGCTTCGCGAGCTACCGGCTGTCTATTCCGAATTCCGCCGATGAGAGTAAGTCGGTGAATCGGGATTCCTGGCATAGGTTCTCGTCTAAGAAGAAGTCGCATGGGTGGTGCGACTTTGCACCGGCTTCGTCTCTTTTGGACCCCAAGTCCGGGTTTCTGGATCCTAATTCAGACTCGCTTTTGGTTACTGCGGATATTCTGGTGCTTGATGAGTCGGTGTCGTTTGATGCGGGTGGGAAGTTTACCTGGAAGGTTAGGAATTTCCCCCTTTTCAGGGATATGATTAAGACGCAGAAGATCATGAGCCCGGTTTTCCCTGCCGGGGAGTGTAATCTTAGGATTAGTGTTTACCAGAGCTCCGTTGGGGGGACGGAGCATCTTTCGATGTGTCTTGAGAGTAAGGACACTGAGAAGAGTAATTTGTCGTCCGAACGGAGCTGCTGGTGTTTGTTCCGGATGTCAGTGCTCAGCCAGAAGCCTTCTGGAGGTGCTGTTAATCATGTGCACCGTGATAGTTATGGACGGTTTGCGGTGGATAATAAGGGTGGGGATAACACGAGTCTTGGGTGGAATGATTACATGAAGATGGCCGATTTTCTTAATCCTGATTCGGGGTGTTTGGTTGAAGACACTGCTGTTTTCAGTGTTTCGTTCCATGTTATCAAGGAGTCATGTGGGTTCTCGAAGAATGCTGGCGTGATGCTTGGGAGTAGGGCACTGTCTTCAGGGGTTGGTGGGCAGAGGAAATCGGATGGGCATTTTGGAAAGTTTACATGGAGGATTGAGAATTTCACCAAGCTCAAGGATCTTCTCAAGAAGAGGAAGATTACTGGGCTGTGCATCAAGAGCAGGAGATTTCAAATTGGTAACCGAGATTGCCGCCTCATTGTGTATCCTCGGGGTAAGATCAAATTTAAGCTAAGCTTGGTTTCCTTGAAAGAAACATATCACTGCATAATAGGTTCTTTGGAAATTAGAAAATTCAAATGCGTTTTACTTCAGACGCTTAAGCGGTTGAGTTAGATGATACAACCATAACTTTAGTCAATTACTCTACTCCATCTATGTAAACTGGAATCAGTGATCAGACAAATATCTACAAGTTTGATCTCATGTGCAAGCTAGTAACTTAATAAGAAATTTCTAATACATCCATTAATGTTTTGTGGTTGAAGTAACAAAAGTTCATTTTACTACAAGTTAAATCCCTACCAGCTTTTTCGTAAGTTTTTTTTATATTTGCCAAAAATTAGAATTTGATTTATTTATCTTTCTTCTTATTATTCTTGATGAACACCAGGGCAGTCTCAACCACCATGCCATTTGTCGGTATTCCTTGAAGTTACAGATTCCAGAAACACATCAAATGATTGGAGCTGCTTTGTGAGCCATCGACTTTCAGTTGTAAATCAGAAAATGGAGGAGAAATCCGTTGCAAAGGAGTCACAAAATCGGTACTCTAAATCTGCTAAAGATTGGGGTTGGCGTGAGTTTGTAACCCTAACCAGTCTCTTTGATCAGGACTTTGGTTTTCTAGTTCAAGATACTGTTGTGTTCTCAGCAGAGGTTCTAATTTTAAAAGAAACCTCTACAATGCAAGAGTTTCTTGATGAGACACCTGGATCATCTAATGTTGGTTCAAGCTCTCAAATTGATGGTACTACAATGATGGGAGTTTTTACGTGGCGAGTTGAGAACTTCTTGGCCTTTAAGGAGATAATGGAAACAAGGAAGATCTTTAGCAAATTTTTCCAGACTTCAGGCTGTGAACTTAGAATAGGTAGCTTTACCACTCATCTATATTATGACTGGCTTAGTTACATGTTATCTCATTCTGATATCATTGTTGTGTGTAGGTGTATATGAGTCATTTGACACAATATGCATATATCTGGAGAGTGACCAGTCTCCAGGAAGTGATCCTGAAAAGAACTTTTGGGTTCGTTACAAAATGGCTGTGGTTAACCAGAAGAATCCTTCAAAAACTGTATGGAAAGAGTCCTCAATATGTACAAAAACGTGGAACAATTCCGTCTTGCAGTTCATGAAGGTATCAGACATGCTGGAGCCTGATGCGGGATTTTTGGTGCGTGACTCTGTGGTCTTCGTTTGTGAAATACTGGATTGCTGCCCTTGGTTTGAATTCTCCGATCTAGAGGTCAGTTGCAAGGTCATTATTATTGTTTATGGTTGTCAAGTAATGAAATGCATATGACATTTTGGAATTGTTCTTGTTCATCATAATGCTTTTGTTTTGTTGGTAACAAATTTCTTCTGAACTGAGATTCTCAGTAAATAAAAATTACTTCTAACCGGTAGGAACTACACATCAGAAATATATTTGACATTCTCAAGGTTTTTTTTTGCAATAGCTATAGAGAGTTGCATACACCATTTTCCACTGCAGTACATGCGCTCTCAAAGGTTCTGGAGGAACCATAATTTCACAGCAGGGAAGGACTGGCCAGATAGAGTTTTGAAAACATTACTAAGGGAGAGTAATATCCTGTATAAGCCGTCAGTCATGCATTAACCCATGTTGGTAGAATCAACATGGTTATTGATTGAATATGACATAGATATTAATATCCTGGAAGGCTGGAAGTCACCATGTAGTGTTAGTCCTTTTTTGCCGTGTCTGAGTATGTGATCTAAGCTAAAATGCCATGGGTTCTAGTCTGACGTAACAAATGCCAACTCTCACATCCCTTATCTTTTCAACGATCGGATCTTGGTTGCCCAAATCACAAACCCATATAGTGGAGATAGATGTGCTTTAATAAGATAACTTCCATCTCGTTCGTGGTCTAAGTTGACAATGGAATCTATATCAATGATACTTCAATATTTATCAAAATCTTGTCATGTTTAATATGATGCATATTTAGTGCATGTTCCTTCCTGTCTCTTTTTTTTCCCGTGAAATCTTGTGTCATGCATTTTTTAAAAATAAACATAAATTAGAGTCGAGACTTCGGAAAGTTGATCGAACCATTTACATCTTGTGCATCCTCGACACCCCCCATCCCGAACCCAATGTGTTTTTATTTCATCATAAAAAGAGTTTACACAATGTAAGGGAGTCAAATCTCCTTAGGTAACGATACAAGATTGCCCCAGCCCAGTAATACAAAGTGTTGGGCCCGTAATGAGTTTTGCGAGCCCAATGAAAAAACCTTGCAATTCACAAGGAAAAATCAGGCCCACCATCTCAATCCTATCTAAATTCAACCCTAAACCTTTATTTAAAAGAAAATGCTGAACTTTAAGTGGACTTGAGCTGATCTCCTTATTCTCTTCGATCATCTTGATTTTCCTTCTCCTTGGTTCTTGAATCTTCTGCTTTTTTATCTTTTCTCCTTCTATAGTCTTCATCAATGCTCTTCTGATTTGTTTTCTTCTTGCTCTCCTCAATATGATGCCAAAGCTTTGCCAACTTAATCCCTGCATATCATATAAAAATTTAAGGCAGTCGTGAAATTGAGATTAGGATATGATGGGGAAATACAACCTCGTAAATCCAAAACATTTCAAGTGAATTGTTTTGGTTGGGTATTGTTGTTTTGGGTTTCATGAGCTCGATTGAAGAGTGGAGTCCAGATCTTCCAATGTGCCCTTCTTAGTTCTGATATAGGGGAGTCCTTATTTTTCCAACTTGAGGAGACCCTTGATTTTTCTAGGAAGGTCAGTGGTGGATAATATAATCCTCTTTTGGTCTTCATTACATCCAAGATTAGCTAGAGCATCTGCCACTGCATTTCCTTCTCTAAATTGGTGAATAATCCTGTTGACATGAGTATTCCAAAGATTTCTGAATTCATCCTGCCATCTTCTAGGATGAGGATGACTCCGGTCATGGTTCCTTAACATGTTGACTAAAATTTGTGAGTCTGACTCCACCTCAACTTTTGTGATTCCCAAATTGCTACAAACTCTAAGACCATCCGAGATGCTCTAAATTCACCTCAACTTTTGTGTCATGCATTGCATGTATGTTTGATTGATATTTAACATTTATTGATTTGTTAGGTAATTATTCCAATGATTATATATTGCCTATAAGTCTAAGGTGGTTTTATATTCTTTATTATTATTTTTATGACTACGCATTAAACTTTGTGGTCAAAGTGAAACTACTGAAATTATGTTTAAGAAGTTTTTATTAGCAAGTCTTCCATGGTTAATGTCTAATTTTCATTGGATAAACCCATGTTTAGTTCGAAAGTTTAAGTCAAATAAGTGTCTCAATCAGTGTACATGCAACGCCTAGGCGACCGGGTGCGTCCCATCGCCTGGGCAATCGTGCGACCGTCTAGGCGATCGTGCGACCACCCAGCTCTGGGCGGTCATTTTATTTTTATTTTTAATTCAATTAAATTTGATAAAATAGATAAAAAATCAGGAAAAATAGGAAAAAAATGCACAAATATTATCTAAAAATACCATACATGTTTAGGCTTAAAAAGACATCTAGTTCTTCGACCAATGCCTCACTAGGCACCCCTCTACTCACCTAAACACTCTCGTGATGCATGAGAAGACTAGTGCCGGGTACGTAGGTCATATCTTAAAACTAGACTAATATAAAAATTTAGACTGATATGAAAATGTAATATTAATTAATTTAATTCTAAAGAGAAGTTAGAAAGAGTGCATTTGATTTTGGCGGTTGAAGAATGAAGAACCGGATCGGAGACTTCACTTTCCAACTTCAAAACTAAGCACCAGACCGGAGACTTAATCGCGAAAACTTGATGATTAGGAAACTTGAAGATTAGAATAGAATGATGAAGAAGAAGAGAATGAGAGAGGTGTGAAAAATGAAGAGGTATGGAGGGGTTTATATAGGATTTGGGGTAGTGGCAATCTTGTAATTTCTTAAAAAAAATAAAATAAAATAAAAAAGCAGATAGCCGTTGGAGAGACTCCAACGGCTATCGCCTAGGCGAGGCGACCGCCCATTTCGCCCAGCTTTGCTGGGCGAAAGGCGGTGGTCGCCCAAGCGACCATGCCGAGGGGCGGTCGCCTACCGCCTAGGCGACCGCCTACCTGTGCACTGGTCTCAATGTAGGAATATCTGAGTTGGGATTATGTTAATATATATATATATATAATTATTGTTATGTATTGAGCCTGTGCTTATAATTATGTATATGTAATCTACCCACTGTTCTGAAAATCGGACCGGACCGGCCGGTTGAACGGTGAACCGGAGGCCTGTCCGGTCCGGTTCACCTCCCAAAACCGTTTTTGCCTAGAACCGGGTTGAACCGGTGGTTGAACCGTCGTTTCAAGAAAAAACCCTGTTTTTTTGTTTTTTGAATATTTTTTACTTAATAAATAATTAAATATGACTATTATATTTATAATATATATTTATGACGTCATGCTGACGTCACCGGTTCAACCGGTTCGATTCCGGTCCGACCCCTGTCGAACCTCTGAACCTTTGAACCTTTGACGTTGCCGGTTCGACGTCCGGTTCGGTTCTGAAAACCTTGAATTTACCTACTGATAAATGCAAACTACCTTGACGTGTTAGTCTTGAAAGTATTCATGGATATCCTAGAATGATATTATGTAGAACATGTCCTTATTGCATGTAGAACATACAAACACTATTACTGTGGGATATATGGTTATGGAGGGTCCTTTTCTAGGAAAGGTACCAGTAATATGAATTTAGAATTGATGAAGTTGACTCATTTTTTAGGGTTTTTTTGCATACGTGTAAGTACAATAATGTTAGTATAATATGTGTAAAACCTTATTTTTAAGTACAATAAAGTACTTAAATGTGCCCTAGGTATTTAGTGGAGTTGCAACCTTTATACAAAGCAATGAAATGGAGACATGTGGAGAGACATGGAGTGAAAAACAAAATAAAAAGAGATAGAGACATCTTGGCTTACTTGATTGACAAAAAAACATTATAAAGTGAAAAATGAACATGCATTTTGTATGTGTCCACATATTTGTCATATTCAAGTCGATTATTCTAAACTTGTATAATACATAAACAACGCAGACACGCCCATCTGATACGTGTACAAGAAGTGTTTGGGGAGTGTCCAAATTTGTGAAATTCCGAAACTACCTCAAACATGCCACTTGGTGTACTCAACATGCGTCCAAGCCATGCAAGTGTAACACTGATAACACAGACACGAGCCTATTTGAATTGTTAATGCTTCCTAGATAAAAAGGAACACTCCTCCTAACCCTCCCACAACACAAACCTCGTCATTGTTAATGGTCTCTTCATTATCCTGTTCAAGAGCTCTTTGTGGATACAATGAGAAGTGGTCAGCATTAGGCATAAGGTTGTTTTTGAGTGGCACATAACTAAAAAAATCCAACAAGGAGTCCTATGTCCGATATGCACAAATATATACCTAGGAAGAACATGCACCAATACATGTACATCTTCCATTCTAGATTTAAAAGCAATCAAATCAAGTCCTTTGAAAACAATGCCAAGGTAATGGTTTGTCTTGGATGGTTTTTCTCGAAAAGAAAATACTTATTTTATCTTTGGAAATTATAAACCCCAAGTATTTACCTTTTACAATTCATTGTTAACAAGCATATCTTGCCTTTATTTTAAATATGAAATAATGGGTTCAAAAGCATGTTTAATTTGACTTAAGTTAATTTTATCGTATTATTCTTCATTAGATTCTTTGATAGCTTCAAATTACTCAAAATGCCCTCAAAAATATACTTTTGTTGTGGAATCTTGAAAAATAATGATGTGAGAAGTAGGGTCCAACAGGGGGGACATGCCCTCCTGGATTTTTGATTTTGCCTATAAATTGTATATTAATATGGACCCCCTCGAATTTTGGATTTTACATAGTTAAACATATAACAATTGGATCTTGCCCCCTAGATTTTGGATTTTACCTAGTAAGTATGCATCATATTGAATTTAAAATCGCTTAGATTTTCTCCTGGATGTCATATAAATTGTGCCCATTTTGACTGGGAATCCGGGCACCGCCCCAATCAACAAGGAAAGATAAACCAAAAATTGTTTGTCCAACTCTTTATTTTGGTGGTGACAATGGTAGTCTCACGTTATCTGCACCTTATTTGCATCCTCCAATATGCGGATGATACTTTATTGTTTTGTAATGGGGATAAGGAATCGATTAGAACTCTTTTTTCCTTAATTACTATCTTCTAATGAGTGTCAGGACTATCTGTTAATTGGAATTAGGGGTGTCAGTGAATATTCGAATATCCGAGCATCTGTCCGTATTCGAGCATCTGTCCGTATTCCAATATCAAATTTGCACATTCGATCCGAGAAAAAATATCCATAAGACCGTATTCGTATCCGATCCGTAAAGTCATGGAGCGGATATGGTAATCCGATCCGTATATATCTGATCCGGGATCGAATATCCGTAGTACAACATTTGTATCCATATTTGTATCATATACTTATGTAATACATTATTATACCTAAAAGTATTCATATTTCGACATTGTGTGATTATATTTTGAATATATAGTTTAAATTTATTTATTCAAATAAAAGTAAATCTACTGATCACATTTATTCAAACATTGAATATTATTTTCAGAATATGGAGTTAGAAGTTAAGATAAAGTAAATTAATATTTGAAACCAAATAAAGTTATAAAATGTGACTATGTATAAAAGTTTGTCTAAGTGAAAATGAACAATGTTATAAGGTTGAGAATTATGTTTACGTATGCGGATATTATCCGTATCCGTTCCGAATCCGTCAAATATTCGAATAGATATACTTTTCATATCCGCAAACAATCTGTATCCGTAAATTTCATACGGATACAAATATGGATATACCTATATCCGATCCGTTGAGACCCCTAATTGGAATAAATCTTCTGTGATAAACATAAATATGGAGGATGAGGAAATTTCCGATAGGGCAAGAATGCTTCGGGTGTGAAGTGGTGAATTTCCCATATAAATACTTGGGTTTGCCTCTGTCACCTAAAATATCCAGTTTGGGACCCAGTTTTGGAAAGGATGGATCATAGACTGGCAGGATGGAAAGATTTTTTTTTCTTCTTGGGGATGTCGGTTGACATTAATCCAATTAGTGTTGACTAACTTACCTATATATTTTTTGTCAATTTTTGTGATCCCAACAAATGTCGCAAATAAAATAAGTAGACTACAGAGAAATTTCCTTTGGAAAGGAGGAAATGGTGATAAAAATTCAGGTTATCATATTGTCTCTTGGAAGATTGTGTCAACCAAAAGATCAAAGATGTTTAGGTCTTTGTGATATTAAGTCATTTAACTAAGCCTTGTTGGGCAAATGGATTTGGAGATTATCGGGTCCGTCTGACCCAGATCCACCTTTGTGGAAACGTGTAATCCAGGATAAATACTACCGTGACTCTTCTGATTGGTTCCCGTCACATATCAAAACAATAAAAGGCTTGTGGAGTGAGGTACTTAAAGGGGATAAAGTGGTAAAATTGGGAATGAGGTGTGGTATAGGAGATGGAGTGGATGTCAAGTTTTGGGTAGATAGATGGGTTGGCTAGTCGTCACTTATGGTCACTTTTCCCCTACTCTATAGGTTAGCGGTGGATAAGGAAGCACAGACAAGGTTTTCAGAACCGAACCGGACGTCGAACCGGCAACGTCAAAGGTTCAAAGGTTCAGAGGTTCGACCGAGGTCGGACCGGAATCGAACCGGTTGAACCGGTGACGTCAGCATGACGTCATAAATATATATTATAAATATAATAGTCATATTTAATTATTTATTAAGCAAAAAATATTCAAAAAACAAAAAAACAGGGTTTTTTCCTGAACCGGCGGTTCAACCCGGTTCAGCCTGGTTCTAGGCAAAAACGGTTTTGGGAGGTGAACCGGACCGGACAGGCCTCCGGTTCACGGTTCAACCGGCTGAACTGGCCGGTCCGGTCCGGTTTTCAGAACAGTGGGCACAGGTTGTTGATATCCTGACATGACATGATTCATCACCAGTTTGGAATCTTTCCTTTTCCTGGCTTCTCACGGACCGGGAATTCCTTCAGTGTTGCTCTCTTTTGGATTTGTTAAAATCCTGCTCTATCTCTAATAATGTTGCTGACTCTCTTATTTGGATTTTTCGATCTAACATCTCTTTCTCGATCAAGTCCCTCTATCATATTCTTCTTGGCCCATGACCATATTTAGACCTTATATCGCTGATTTGGAACAAGAATGCACCGTCGAAAGTTTGTTTCTTAGCTTGGTTGATTTTTCATGGTAAAACTTTGACGGAGATCGCCCTAAAATCCAAGGGATGAAGTTGGGCCAGTAGATGCCCTCTTTGGTTTTTGGCAGAAGAGTATAATGATCACCTCTTTAGAGACTGACGTTACCAGAGTTATGTGCTTCTATGCTTGGCATGAGTGTGGTAGATGTAGGTGCAGATTTTAGAGTTTTTTGGGACAACTGGATCTCAAAGATTCCACACGGCCCTGTCAAGGATGTTGAATCTCTTGGCTCTCTTGTTTTGTGGTGGAATATTTGGGTTGTACATAATAAGCTACGGTTTGATAACAAGAGAATTGTTGTTGGGGATATATGACGAAAGACTGTTCGGGACGTCTACCTCTGGATGACAACTTCGGATTTAAAGTGGATTTTTCTGATTTAGATCGTTTTGGTCTTGGGCTGGGTGACTGCTGGTGGTGTTTTAATATACTGTTTTCCCCCACATCTTGTGGTTTGTTGTTGTTGGCTCCGTTTTTGTTGGTTCGCTGTGTCTGAATCCTGTTTCCGGCTTTTGTTGTTTTAATTTTCTGTTATCTCTGTTTATTATTATCACCTCTTGTATCCCTTTTACTCTATAAATGATAAAAAACATTAAATTAACTAGTCTTCTTTCCTTTCTTTTTATAGGTTTTGGCATCTGAAGATGACCAGGATGCATTATCAACAGATCCAGATGAGCTTATTGACTCTGAAGACAGTGAAGCAATCAGTGGAGATGAAGAAGATATGTTTCGTAACCTTCTTTCAAGGGCGGGCTTTCATCTTACTTTTGTAGACAATCCTTCACAACCCCAGATTACATTAAGGGAAAAACTTTTGACCGATGCTGGTGCTATTGCTGGTTTTCTTTCTGGTCTGCGTGTTTATCTTGATGACCCTGCTAAAGTTAAACGCTTGCTTCTTCCAACAAAACTAGGAAGTAGCAACTCGGGGAAGAAAGATGTCACCAAGAATGACACAAATTCTCCAAGCCTAATGAATTTATTGATGGGAGTTAAAGTCTTGCAGCAGGCGATTGTAGATTTACTATTAGATATTATGGTTGAGTGTTGTGAGCCATCAGACGGAAAACCAGGTCCAGATTTTTCTGATCCAAACTCCAAGCATTGCTGTGATGGTGCTGGAATCAGTACATGTGATCAAGAGAACGAGAAAGAAAGTGCTCGGTCTCTCATTGATGATAGATTGCATCCTGGAGCAGATGAAAACTGCAGCGTTTCTGCAGTCCAGAGCTCTGACACATGTGAAAACAATGTTCTTGACAAGAATAAGAATGTTCATGATGTTTCTCCTCCTGAAACATGTGCTTTGAGTTTTTCTGATAATGCCCATGGTCGAACACCTAAGGTAGAACAACTAATTTCATTGATAACAAGGCTGTGGTAAGACTTTAGTGTTGCATATTTTTACTTACAAAATATCATGATTTTCAGAGCAAATGGCCAGAACATTCAGAGGAGCTCTTAGGATTAATTGTAAATTCTCTGAGAGCCCTTGATAGCACTGTACCGCAAGGTTGTCCTGAGCCAAGAAGAAGGCCTCAGTCAGTACAAAAGATCACCCTTTTATTAGATAAAGCTCCCAAATATCTCCATCCTGATGTAGTTGCTCTAGTACCAAAATTGGTCGACCATTCCGAACATTCCCTTGCTGCTTGTATGCTTCTTGATCGCCTTAGGAAGCCAAATGCGGAGCCTCCGTTGCAGTTGCCGGTATGAAAATATCGATTTTGTCAAGAGCAGATTGTTATCGGCTATTTTTGGTCCAGATGTATTTGTCATGTCATTGATTTAGTGTTTCTATATTCCACATCTACATAGTCGACAGAGCTTCTTTATCCTGATTGACCCAACAAAATTTTCTAGGTTTTTGATGTTGTCAGTCAATTGGAAGTGAGCATTGAGGTGAGGGAGCGCGTATTGTTTCAGGCTATTGAGCTGCTGGCTGATTCAAATGATGAACCCCTTGTAGAAGCTATAGACATTGTCCTCAAAGCTGCAGCTCAGTGCCAACAGCTTCCTCAAGCGGTATGCATGTATACACTTTCCATTATGTTCATCTTTAAATGCTTGGACAATGCAACTGCAGTGCATCTTTCCAAACATATATTGATATGGTAATAAATGTGCCAAAAAAATATGCTAAAAATGTTTGTGTAATGCATATTTGTTGCAAAGTTGGCACAACAACTCAAAATGGCATTTGCAAGATTCAGGAATGCATGTCTTTACATTGCAATTATGCATATATGACCGTTGATTTTTGTATGTCCCAAGCATCCCATAAGCAATATATGAGTCTCCCAGTTGTAACATTTTCAAAAATATTTGATATACTTTAGTGACATCTGGCCTTTTCCTTTAAAGTTTCTCCTGAACAATGGCAATTCCTTTGATGAATATGGTGCAAACTATATGTTATGACATGACTTAAAGACTGGTTGTAAGAGATTACCTACTCATTTGATAAAATTGTTTGTCTTCTAATTATCTCCTATAGGCCAGAGCAGTTCGTTCAAGGTTGAAAAAGTTGAGTGTAGACGTTCCACAATGTGTACTGGATGTTTTAAGCCAAACGGTGAATACGTGGCCAGAAGTTGCTGAAGCCATATTGAGAGATATTGACTCTGATTGTGAAATTGACGAAAGCTGTTCTAGCTCTTCTGTCTCTGTTTCAGACGGATCCAATGGGATTAGCTTGGGAGAAGAGAGGACCCTGCTTGGATGCCATAACATATCTGATGTATATATCTTGGTGAAGATGCTTTCGGTTCCTAACCTTTTTGTTGATGTTTCACAAGTTTTTGAAAGAGCCATTTCTCGTGGTGCCATCAGCCTCCAATTGTTGGCCATGATTCTAGATAGGAGGCACTCACAAAAGCTGGGTGGTGTCACTTGTTCTGTTACAAATGATCATAATAAACAAGGTGAAGAAAATCTTGAAACATTGTCGGCCCGTGAGGATGACTTCGATTCGGTTCTTGCTCTTGGTGAAGTGTTGTCTCTTTCTGTAGATCCTCGAGTGCAGGATTTTGTGAGAATGCTCTATGCTATCATGTTTAAAATTTATTCTAATGAGCATTACCAGGTGCGGATGCTGAAGGGACTTGTTGATCGTGTAACTAGTGCTTCAGATAATTGCCGATTAGTGGATATCGATATGGATGTTTTGACATTCCTTGTCCGAGAAGAAGATGGGGTTGCTAGACCTGTGCTCAACATGATGCGGGAGGTTTGTGAGCTTGCTCATGTTGATCGTGCAGCTCTCTGGCATCAGTTGTGTACCAGTGAAGATGAAAATATTCGGTTCCAAGAGGAAAACAAGGAATTGACTTCAAAATTTTCACAAGAAATAGCATTATTTTCTCAGAAGATAAACGAATCTGAGATGACAACGAACCGCCTTAAGGTACATGAATTTTCGTTGTTTTTCAGCAAGTTCACAAGATAGATTTTATTTTGGCTAAGTACATGTATCTTCCATGCATAATATTGTATTATACGATTAAACGATTTGCCAACCTACTTCAATGGCAGTCTGAACTCAAGTCCGAAATGGACCGATTTGCTCGGGAAAAGAAGGGTCTTTCTGAGCAAATAGTAGAAATTGAAAACCAGCTTGAGTGGGTTCGATCGGAAAGAGAAGAAGAGATAGCTAAGTTCTCTGCTGATAAGAAGGTTCTTCAAGACCGTCTTCATGATGCTGAGACACAAATTTTGCAGTTGAAATCACGCAAACGAGATGAACTGAAGGTGATAAACTTTATACCATTATCTATGTTGTAATTTTCATACATGAACTGATACAAGAGAGGTGTGTAGTTTCTATTTTTACTTAGAACTACATACTTATCTACATGCTACAATTGATGGCAGAAGTGCTGGATTAATTTTTTTATATTGTTGTGCCCCTAACAAAAACTCCAGGATAACAGCTGCCAGAAGCATAAAGAAATGGTTTTGACGAGTTTATCTAACAAATAAGACTCCAACACTTGTATCTTTAAGGTCTTTCCACCAAAGATATCTAAGAAATCTACTAAAAAGCACGCATGCTTTGGCACGAAGATGGTATTGTTTGTGCTACCTGTCTTTTTACATGTTCCCTCGAACATTTACCCATTGGATGTGTCAATTGTAAATTACAAAATTTTTTGCACTCCGGTATTTCTTGTAAGTCTCTTAAAAAGAGAGAGTATAATGAGGAATTTAAAAAGAGTTTGCTAGCTTCGGAATGCCCTTGCAGGATAATATCGTTATTCAAATATTATTATTTGGAATTGTAGACTAGAATTTGTGTTTTGCCTATGTGCTCTCAATGTTAAAACGTGAACTGTTTTTTCATAACTGGTTGTGATTGGATGTACTATAACTGACTATGCATTCACCCCATTCATTTTGCACATGTATCAGCATCTGTCTGCTCATTAACCAATCTCTGGGCAAATGAATTTAAGCTGATTTGGTATGTATAATAACAAATGGTTTTTGGTCAGAGAGTTGTCAAGGAAAAAAATGCGCTAGCAGAAAGGTTGAAGAATGCTGAGGCTGCTCGGAAAAGATTTGATGAGGAATTGAAAAGGATCGCTAACGAGAATGTAACACGTGAGGAGGTTCGGAAGTCCCTAGAGGATGAAGTCCGAAGGCTTACACAGACTGTTGGCCAAACTGAGGGTGAAAAACAAGAAAAGGAAGAGCAGGTTGCTAGATGTGAAGCTTACATTGATGGAATGGAATCCAAACTCCAAACATGCCAGGTTTCGCTTCCATCCTTTTCAATGCTTCTTGATTATGCTATTAACCAATTGATATGTTATGCTTAATTTTCCTGCTGAGTCCACTTAAAATTCAATCTCATCAATCGTTTCAATAGGAAATTTGTTCGTGTCTTTGTGTACATATAGCACTGACGGTTAATCAAACATTTAGTTTCATGCGGTCTTCAACTGGTAACATATTACATGATGCTGTTTATGTTTTTCATTTGTTTTTTATTTTTTTTAAGAACTGCTGCTTTTTTCCTTTAGTCGTCTGTACTGTACACCTTTCATATTGAATATCAGTTCCTCAATTTGGAGTGGTGTCATACTGTTAGGTGAATGTGTAGATTTGAAATTTCTTCATTATTTTCTCATTCCTGCTCGGAAGTTATGTTTGTGTTGCTAACTCTTAACGTGAAAGGCAAAGGTATGCCTACTCTATTAGCTTTCTAATACCCTTCCTGATTAATGTCAATGTAATTGAGATGGAGTTACTGCTAGATTTCTAGCTTCGGTGGGTTGGAGTCTAATTTAGGTTGATAATTTGGTTAGGGTTGGAGTAAGCATGCCTTCTTAGCTTTCCCAAACGTGCTAAAAATAGTGTTTTGTAACTGCACTTCTAGTACTCTCAGCATTGCTAAAGTTAGACTGAAGCATGGTGCGGCATAATCAGTTGCCAATGTGGTTTTATTTAGAAATTGGCTAAGCTGATATGGTTTGCATATGGTTAATTTGCTTTTACTGAATCTTACGACTGTATCCTTCAAGACATGACAATAACAAACACCATTTTCTGAGTTATTATTTTTTAGTTGATGCAATTGATGTTTTCTCTATCTTGATTCCTATTTTCCATCTGCAGCAATACATCCATACACTTGAAAATTCCCTTCAAGAAGAAATATCACGGCATGCTCCACTTTATGGTGCCGGTTTGGAAGCACTCTCGCTGCAAGAGCTTGAGACAATTTCTCAGATACATGAAGATGGTCTATTACAGATCCGTGCCATTCAGCAGAGGAAAGCAGGGAACACAAACTCCCTCATGAGCAGTCATTCTCTCCCACACTCCCGTGGCTTATTTGCTGCATCACAATCCATGGCCTCCGGATTGCCACCATCGATCATCCCAAATGGTGCTGGGGTGGTTCATGGCAATGGCCATATGAGCAGTGCAAATGGCCCTTGGTTCAGTCACACCTGAAAAGAAAAGGAATTGATATGGCATTCCACTATCTGAGCTGTTGTTTACCCAGCGCCATTTTTGTCGATTTTACCAGGTAATTGGTATTATAGGTTCCCTTTCGAGTCTGTTCAATTCCACCATTGCAATTTAACTGGTAGAGCTGGCGGATTGCTTCCACACAAGATCTTGTTCATAAAAAATAAGGGGACTATAGTCTTGTAATAATCAAATGAGGGAGGAATTGATCCAGCTATAAGTTCCAGATGAAAATTTGGATGTAATCGGTGGGGTGGGGCAGTCTTTGGTTCTCATTGTTGTGAGTCTTGTCTGTTTGATGGCACGAGAAGGGTGGCGTGGGTATTTTCTTTGAAGTCGCCTAACTCTGTAATTAATTGCCAATTTCTCCACCGTTTTGGTTCGTATTTTCATATAAAATCATCCATACCACCACGGATAAGTTCTTGAAAAGATTGTCTTTATGTCATGATTATGGTATTTTTCCTTAAAAATTGCTATTTAGCTAATGTAGTGAAATTTACAACACTGAGTTCGAGCTAAATTCCTAGAGTTTTTGCCTCCGGAAAGAGTACATAGAATATATTGCAGTTTGGCTCCAATTTAGTTGCTAGATCCACTTGCTTGCACCTAATGTATACTTTAAAACTTTAGATGATAGTGTGAATCATGAACACTGAAAGTGACATGTATCAACTCCGGATCTGTTATTTTGGTTTTCTTCAAATTTTACTGTTCCTATGCGCTTTGACAAACATAATATCTTATATTTTGCACTTATTCTTATTTTAAAAGTAAATATCTTAGGGATAAGAAAGGTGAAAACCAAATGCATGAGTATGAGTATGTGTTACACGTTGAAAGTGGTATTGATAAAACTTAGTTAACACTAAATCGTTCTGGTAAATGTTTTTCCTGTTGCATTCTCTGATACGCATTTAAAATAGAAGCGTCACATCATTTCAATAAATGAGTCATTTCAGTACATTATAAAGAAACACAAATCATACCACCTAAAACAAAAGAACTATGCGTACAACCTAAGTCGAAGGAACGCAAACCAACATAAAAGAGAAAAAATACATGTTCTTATTATTAAATAACACATTATTAGTTGATAGACACATCAAATGGCGTTTGACTGGATAAACGCCTGCCTCAAGTGTGAACGACTCCTTCAAACAGGTATAAGGTTTCATTTGGATATATCTCCTTGTATTCCATTTCCATCCAAGCAATTCCAGTTCAATGTGTTCAAGAACCAGTTCAATGTGCTCAAGGCATCTACGATTTTTTTTCTTGAACCAGTTCAATGTGTTCAAGAACCTGCTTTTACGTGGAGTGCATGTCTCTGGCAACAAATACTTATAAGACAACTTAAAAAAATACTACATAGTATCTCAAATTTTTGTAAATTTGTTGTTACTTTTATGAAGTTTGCCCATTGTTTTACTGAATTGCTAAACATCGCCCCAAAATTACTTAAATCGCCCCTTGAAGTTACCATTTTGCCCTTCTCTCATTTCTACTGCTATAACGCGACATTTTACCCTCCTATCACACATCTCTCTTCATATTCCTCTTATAATCATAAAAAAAATGTTTTGGAGGTCAGTAATGAACCAACGAACGCCCCAGTGTACTCGAATCTGGTAAAATATCTAACATCTTTTTAATAAAAAAATAAAAAAAATAATAAAGAATTACGGGCGTCGAAAAAACGGAGCCGCCCCCACGTAGGAGGGGGCGTCTGGCTAAGACACCTCCCCCATGGGGGAGGCGTTTTACCCAGACACTTCGCCCATGGGACAGGCGTCTGTGTAAGACGCCTCCCACATGGGGGAGGCGTCTTAGCAAGACGCCCCCTCCTACGTGGGGGCGGCTCCGTTGGACGCCCGTAATTTATTATTATTTTTTATTATTTTTTTAAAAAGATAATTGATTATAAATTTAGATAATTGTTAAATTAATTAATTAATAAGTTAATAATTACTATATTCGGATGACCGATACCCTTTCGGTACACCAAAAATTCAAAAATTTCCAGATCCAACAATTTCAAAATCCCCCGGTGAGCGAGACCCCTGAACGACCTGTCGAGGTGGTATTTGTAAGTCAGGATGTTTTACCACCGGGGGATTTTGGAACTTAAAAAATGTTGGATCTGGATTTTTTTTGAATCTTCATCACTTGCAAAAAAACTCATTGTAATCCGACCGGTTACCACCGAAAACTTGCAAAGAAACGTCAAATAATTTGAGATAACACACCGTATAATTTTAATTTGACAAAAAAATTAAAAAAAACGGGACGTCTGGCTAAGACGTCTGTACCATCGTGGAGGCGTCTGGCTAAGACGCCTCCACCATGGTTGAGGCGTCTTAGCTAGACGCTTAGACCATGGTATAGGCGTCTGGCTAAGACGCCTGGACCATCGTGGAGGCGTCTGGATAAGACGCCTCAACCATGGTGGAGGCGTTTTAGCCAGACGCCTCCGCGATGGTGCAGGCGTCTTAGCCAGATGCCCGAGTCGGAAAAAAAAATCCGTCTCCGTTATTTCGCCTGATCTAGGTGTTTCGCGAGACATTTTCGTGGTGTTGGTACTAGGAATGTTAGTAAAACTGAGTCAAAAACCTTGTTTGAAGACACGAGACGATATGGGTATTAAATATATTGTTAAGGGCAATTTGGTAATTTCAAGGGGCGATTTAAGTAGTTTTGGGGCGACGTTTAGTAGTTCCCTTGTTTTATCGTCGTCTAATGTGTACATTGTTTTATCGTCGTCCCAGCCGCTCCTATCATTGCTCAAAAAGTATTCCACCCTTGCCAGTCAGTTCTAGTTTTGTTCCACTGGTTATTGAATTGTTCTTTGCTGTATCTGAGCCCGGTCTGTTTTTTGAACTCATCAATTAAGTTGTCAATGCAAATTCTTAAAAGATCTCATGATGTTTATTACTCAAGACATTGCTTTCTCGGTCTGAGGACCATATTACATTTAAGCGGTGCACCATATTACATCAGAGTTTTGTCAAAAGCTACATGATTACATCAGAACAACAAAAGGAGATACAAGTAATCATGTTGACCTCAGTGGTCCGAGTGAGAGGATCCGATCCCAAGATGTGCCCGCCCGCTGATCACCACCCAACTGGACATATTGCGGTCCTGAAATAAAACACGCAACAACAATGCCTGAGTTTCCATAAGGAAACCCCGTATGCCAAACTCACCTATATGCATGCAGTAGTACAAATGGACCTATCATACTAGTAGCATGCCATGTCATCAACAGTAAGAAAAATAGTTCCCCCGAAGGGTAACATATGACATCACTCCGACAATCATCATCGGGTCTCCCAAGGAGACCTACCGTAGGCACATACGGTCTAGCGGAACAAGACATGACGCTCCCCACACGTGGCTTTACTAATCATGGGGTTCGGCAAGGAGCATCCGCCAAGTCCGCGCCATAAGAAACAGATTTGTAACTTCGTGGTTAAAATTACACCAACGGAGCCGTCGCTCGGTCAGTCCATCAATCATCATCTCAGTAGGTGCCCAACTGAGGAAAACATAGCCGGAACATCGGCCCATCAATCATCATCGCCGGAACAACATTGGCGACATCACCGGCACAACATCGGTGATTCAACAATACGTCCGGCACAACATCGGATGGGTCCAGACCGAAGTCTGCCTGGTCATCAGGCTCCACGAGCCGCAAACACCAACTCCGCCGCTATAAAAGCAGGGTAACGACCTCCGTAGCCATATAGACCGGTAGTCAACTCACCCAACGACAGTTACGTGTCCGCACAACATCATACATTGTGATCCACGATCTCTCAGGCCTGCTACTCTACTATGAGTTCATCAATCCATCACATCAAGTCACGATCCATAGACGGAGATGACACGTCCCGAACACCCACAGTCTTCCACACGACGGTCCCTGGGCAGGCACGCATAACGTGCCCACCGTCACCTCCCGGCTCACGCACAAGGTGAGGACGAGTTTCCGTAGACAGAGTTGGCATCCCAAAAGGACCAGGAATTCAGTTGTGTGCACAAACGGTCGACCGAAAGAGGCAATCCAGTTGACCGTTCCCAAAAAGGTTCGGTTGACTGAAAGTCTGCAACGGCCGAACTCTCTACGCAAAACCTAAGTCCCAACGGTCGAACAAGAGTCTAAAACCGGTCGACCAAAACGTGGTCAAAATCCGGAGTCTGGTCAAAATCAATAAATACTAACGGTCGACCGACTCAGGGGCCCGGTCGATCGAAAACTACCAAGGTATCCTAGCAGTTCTAAGTCATCAACGATCGAACACATATAAAGAAACGGTCGAACAAGCATGCATAAAATCCAGTACACTTAAGTTCTGGTCGAACGAACACAAGAAACCGGTCAAGATAAACACAACAGGCAATCCCGACCCACCAATACAATGCACTACCGATCGACCTCCACGAGGCATCGTCTGACCGGTGTTGGTTAAAGTCGCGCAAAATACACTACATCGGTCGAGCGCCCGAAGGGACCCGGTCGACCGTTGGTCGTCTGCAACCTTGCACCAGCCATGGATTTATGCCGTTCTTGTCGTTGGAGAGGTCTCCGACCTCCCCCGACCGACCAACACTTCACCCACACGTGAGTGAGCAACAATATCACACGAAGAAGCCGGCATACCTCAAGAGGAAGACAGAGCACACCGGAGTTCGCTCAACGTCGGAAGCCTCAACGGTCACGCCGCGCCTCGCTCACCACGCTCCGACGCCGCCTCCACCACCTCTGGAACACCACGAAAAGGAAGAAGAAAGGAGGGATGAGTGCTGGAAAGGAAGGGAAGAAGAAGAAATGCGAGAAAACATTTTGGGTTTTAAAACCAAAACTCAGCTCAACAATAATCTTCTCCTCATCCATAGCACCCTACTCACCCCAACCCATCACCCTCCACGCCGCCACTGTTCACGCCACCTCTTCCCATGCAAACTCCCACTAAAAGATTAACCCTAAGCATGGGTTAGGATCATAACACACTCTCTCTACGCTTTGAAGCTTGCGCGTGCGGTGTAAAGGGTGAGCAAGAAGAGCTCAGTAAGGTTTGGCTGGAGGTGGTGATCTTTGCTCGTGTGAGGAGTTCACCGGAGGTGCAAGTTGGTGTAGTGGTGGTCGCTGATGACTTTTGGAACTCGTGCGAGCATGTTAAAAGTTATGCCAAGTTCAATTAGATGTTCACACATGATGTGTGAGTGGTCGGGGACATCGTCGGAGGTCGAAGACCTCGTCGATATCAAGGTGCACCAAGGATGCTGCATTGGAATGATCAACCAGTGTTGGCATTGGTCTACCGGTCATAGTGTAATTGTGAGTTTCTGTCTTGCACCGGTCGAACGATGTCCTTGGGCGGTCGATCAGTTGTGCATAATTTGGCGAGAGGAAGAACACTGTTATTTTCGGTCGAACATGTCCCCTTTGTCGTTCGACCGATTACACTATAAGTAAGTCGGTTGGGGGCCTAGACCATCTAAACGGTCGATCACCTAGTGATCAGTTCGACTGATAACTTAAGTGTACTTCTTTATTGTGCGAGCGATGTATGCGGGGTCAAAATAATGTTCATGTGCCAAACGGAAACCTATGTCCTCGCCATGTACGTGTGCCAGGAGGTGACGGTGGGTGCAATGATTGTGTCTGCCCAGGGACCGCCAGGTGTAAGGTGCAAGTACTAGTGTTTGTACTGTAAGGGTTATAGGTGGTGTGTGATCGGCCTTGACGGCAGCGGGTCCAGCCGAACTTGATGGAGATGGAAAGGACATGCTGGCATGATAGCGACCAATTTGTCAGCTTGTGTGAGCAACCATTTAGCAGCTTGTGTGAGCAACCATTTATATATATATATATATATATATATATGTCACCTTGTGTGAGCAACCCGACCTTGTGAGGCGGGAGTTGTTGGCCGACGATGTTTTCCACCAAGGGTGTAGCAACTTGTGTGAGGCACCTGTATTATATATATATTTATATGTGTCAGCTTGTGTGAGCATACCTTCGGGTGACCGCGTTTGTGGCGGTGGGTGCCCTTGTGGACTGGTGTGTTGTGTTTTCGGACAGATATCCATTGGTACATAGTATTGGGGAAATGAATTTACAATTGTAGTTTTCGTACTACGCTATACAAGTGTGTGATATTGTACATTATTCATGCATGTTAGGGGAGTTTGTATAAAGGGTTTTATTATGTAAACTTTTTCATATTTGCATTTATAAACCGTGAGTGGTTGTAGAGGGTGGTGACTGAGGAGGAGCGTACCACAGATCATATCCTCCACTTTTCCTTTTGAGGTTAATATGATTACTTGTATATGTTTACTATATCTTTTGATGTAATCATATTTTTGAAAACTCTATATTATGGTGCACCGTTGTGTATGTGTTTCAATAATGTCCTCGTGTCGTTGATGACTTTTGAGTATCTTTTAAAGTTTAAATTTCTGCTATTTTCGGGAAAGTTACAAAATCAGTTTGGCAAGCAGTACATCCAACAGATCAATGTGTTACTAGACATGCGGAAGACTTTTGTCTGTCGGGCTGGATTTGAAAATAATTAAATCTTGCTAAGTGCATATAAACATAACAAGGAAAAAGGTGTCAAATTAAAAACTAATTAACAAGGAGAAACAAATCCAGAAACCATTTCTAATACTACCAAAAATTTGCGGAACAGAATTTATCAAGCATGCAAATATCAAGGACAACAGTGGTTGAAGGAATTTGAAGTTCTAAACAAAGGAAACGGACTTAAAAACATAAGATTTACCAATTAAAACAATTTCTCCATTTATAACTCCATCTACATATATAAATCAGACCTAATTACCATTGAGGAACCAAACAAGAAAGGACCGAACGAAGGCATGTTAGATACCTGACAGAGGCCTATAAGACGGCAACAGAGAAATTATAATGTTGAGATCATACGTTTCTAACTTGTCAGTTTATATGTAGTTTGTTGTGCATACATCGTGTACTATAAAAATATGATCCATTCATTTTCCAGTAGAATGCATGAAGTATTGTAAGCATGTAATTATAACTTGACAAATTGTGCATTAGAAAAAATATTTGAGTAGTATACCTAAATGCTTTATAATGAAATAAGAATTTCAATAATATTTTGATGTCTCACATTATAACTTTTATATGTAAGAGTTATGATATTCATCTCTGTGTATCATACATCCATATCTTAAGAACATCCAACTCCTTTTCTTATAAATATATAGATTATGTAATGTGCTGTATTACAAATTTTTATCATGTTATTAAAATAATTCTTTACTTTCAATCAATGTTTCCGTAGGCGACCGCCTAGGCGGTAGGCAACCGCCCGTCGTGGTGGTCGCCTGGGTGACCACCGCCTTTCGCTCAGCAAAGCTGGGCGAAATAGGCGATCGCCTCGCCTAGGCGAGAGCCGTTGGAGGCACTCCAACGTCTCTTTCCTTTTTTGTTTTTTTATTTCAAAATTTACAAGTTTGCCACTGCCCCCAAATCCTATATAAACCCCTCCAAACTTCTTCATTTTTCACACATCTCTCATTCTCTTCTTCTTCATAATTCTATTCTCATCATCAAGTTTCCTAATCATCAAGTTTTCGCAATTAAGTCTCCGGTCTGGTGCTTAGTTTTGAAGTTGGAAAGTGAAGTCTCCGATCCGGTTCTTCATTCTTCAACCGCCAAAATCAAGTGCAATCTTTCTAACTTCTCTTTAGAATTAAATTAATTAGTATTTTATTTTCATATTAGTCTAAATTTTTATATTAGTCTAGTTTTAAGATATGACTTACGTACCCGACACTAGTCTCCCTATGCATCACAAGAGTTACAATGACCTAAGACCTACCCGTACAAATGACCCTGGTTGGAATACTGCCCATTACATGAGTGCTAATGATAAAAACTGCATTGTCTGTGAGTTATGTAATAATGAAACTAGAGGTGGTATAACCTGTCACAAACAACATCTTGCACACACACCCGGTAGCAATGCTAGACCTTGTGATAAAGTTCCTGACTCTATTAAACAAGACATAACTGCATACATGATTAGAAATAGTAGGACATTACAAAACGAAAATGTATGTCTTGATGATTATGTAGACCGAGAAAACATAGAATTTGATCTGGAAACCGGGTCGGGTTCCGGTTCTGCTCGGACCCCAACTTCCCGTTCTCGCCCCGTTCCTGGTTGAAAGAGACAAAAATAACGTTTGTGGGAACCATTTGGCGGATGTGGGAATGATGTGGTTTTCGGCCCCCAACAAACAACCATCGAAAGAACCTCTAGAAAAGAAGATAGGAAAAGAATTAATCAAAAATGGTCTAGGCTTTTCTATAGATGTGGTATATCATTCAACACTGTAAGGATGCCTGAATGGAAGGAAGCAATATCCACTACTTGTACTTACGGACCCGGACTTAAACCCATGACGTATCATGAAGTTAGTGACTCGTGCCTTAAACAGGAAATTGACTACACTAGAGGTATACTAGAGTCGTACAAACAAGATTGGGCAACATACGGGTGCACGTTGATGACAGATGGCTGGACTGATAGGTCCGGTAGGAATATAATCAATTTTCTAGTAAATTGTCCGACAGGTACCATGTTCATGAGGTCTGTAGATACTTCAGGTCACTCTCACACCGCAGACTACCTGTACAAGCTGGTGGACAAGGTAGTTGGCGAGATTTTCGAAGAACACGTTGTTCAGGTGGTCACCGACAACGCCGCCGCGTACGTACTTGCCGGTAGGATGTTGCAGCAAAAAAGAAGGAGATTGTTTTGGACTCCCTGTGCAGCGCATTGCATCGATCTCATCTTGGAGGATATTGGCAAGTTGTTTTTGAAGACTATTGCTTTAGCTCGTACGATCGTCAAACATTTCAACAGCTCTGCCATGTTGTTGAAGAGGATGCGAATTGCCATTGAAGGGAACCTGCTACGCCCTACTGTCACGAGATTTGCCACCGCCTTTCTGACTTTGCAAAGG
Organism: Triglochin maritima; assembly: GCA_963682175.1. Classification (NCBI taxonomy): domain Eukaryota; kingdom Viridiplantae; phylum Streptophyta; class Magnoliopsida; order Alismatales; family Juncaginaceae; genus Triglochin; species Triglochin maritima. Next base: position 32,778,520 of record OY821779.1, read on the forward strand.
TTGTTCCTGAAGAAAGACAAACTCCGAGCCTTTGTTGTTTCCCCGGAGTACAACGATCGTAATGCAAGTTGGATAAAGAACAAGAAAAGAAGGAGATCTCTACTGAAGTTGCCGAGACCATTCTACAAAGTGGCTTCTAGACCAACGTCGTGAAGGCACTGAAGGCCTCACAACGTATGGTCCAGGTTCTTAGACTTGTTGACGGCGATGAGAAACCACCAATGGGATATCTGTATGACGCAATGGAGAAAGCCAAAGAACAAATCATGAGGAACTTTGACAGAAACCCGAGATTGTACAAGCAAGTCATCGACACCAGGTGGGGTCCAGGGAAGATGATGTCATCACCGCTACACTTAGCTGGTTTCTTACTCAACCCTGTTACCTTCTTCTCCATCCCACCTCAGGATCAAAATGTAGCTTTCAATGAGCATATGTCTCGATTCATGGATGTCGTAGAGCGGCTCGTCCCCACTCCTGCAGAACAAGACAAGATTTGCGGTCTACTTGATCGTTACAAGAACTCCCTCGGAATATTCTCGAGGGATATAGTCGTCAGACGAAGGACGGAAAGAGGACCTATAGATTGGTGGCAATCTTATGGCGCGGACATGGGAGAGACCGCTGGTGAGAATTTTATTTATACCGCAAGTGCACGGTGTCAATGAAGACGTGGCAAATACGGGTCGAACACAAGGAGGGAGAGATTTGTTATTAGTGTGATTTCGATTGGGGGAAAGAAGGAGAGAAGAATAAATTGGGTTTTTGAGATTTTTGGTTTTTATTATCTAAAGCAAGAAACAAGAACAAATAAAACTAAAACAAGAACAAAGATGGTGAATTCCGTTGGGTGGAGGTTTAGATATCGGGTTTAGATTAGAGAATTCTGAAACTTATAATAAATCATATTAGTTATAAAGCATTACATGATAAATGATTTAACATAAACTCAAGTAATCAAAACATACTAATACGAAATTAAAATAATAACATCTTCTCTTCTCATCACCCTAAATCCGTCACCCCCACCCTTTGGAAAGAGTTAGAAACTCATAGATGGAGGGAGGGAGAAGGGGTCCTAGAGAAACTAAGAAAAGAAAATTAAAAACATAAAATAAAAGAAACAGAATTTTATTGCTAAATTATGGAACAAAAGGAAGAACTCCTCACAACATCGTTCTCGGGGCTATTTATAGCCGATACAAGGGACCTAAGCATGAAATAAGAAAGTACACGCGTCAACACGCAACCGGTAAAATTTTTAGAGCATTGATCTAATTTGGTGCGGCGGATTCGCCGCAATTTGCTCTTGAGGTGCGGCGGAATCGCCACCTTTTTGGCTCCGAATCGACCCGGATTTTTCCTGTGTGTTTATGGTATGATTTCAATGTCATTTGCGCGTCTGGATTGATTCTTGCATATCTTTGGGGATCCGAATTAATTTCTTCATATATTTGGAGATCCACATTGATTTTTCTTTATATTTTCTCCATAATAATAAAAGCTACTCGTGATTTGCAATTAGGTCCTTGACTTTTTGCAATTAAGTCCCCGGCTACTTTTGTGCTTAAGTCCTTGTTCTTTTCGTAATTAGGTCTTGAATGCTTTTATGCTTGGATACATTTTCATTTGAAACCCGATAAACTTGAACTTGGTCTTTATGATAGAAACGAGTCTTTTGTACGCGTTTATGCTCGGGATGTGGGTAATTTGCATTCAGGTCCCTGTATTCTGTAAATAAGACTAAACACATACCTTAGTAGCATTTATTGATATAAAAGTAATCTAAATGAAAGACATATGATGCAATGTATGCAATGCATCAAATACCCCCACACCTAGATTTTGCTAGTCCCTAGCAAAACAGAATATAAGAAAAATAAAAACAGGGAAATCCTAACTCACTTTCGTAGGAATCACGGTTGCACTTAGCATGTGCAACAAGCCGTTAAACCTCCTTGTTGCCAAGGGGGAGGAGTGTTGTCTCCTGAGGGTTTTCAGCGGATATACCCACAAAATCCTGAATCAACATTTCATTAATAGTTCTCAATATCCCTACCTCAACCTTATACATCTCACTGAGAATTCTTGCATGCTCATTATATAAATCTAACTCATTAAAAATATGACTTGGTCTTTATTCCTCCAACATTCACACCACTAACCCTTCTACACATGTTTATCACTTGAATTATTTTGCACGCCTCCTTTGGTGGTGAAGTATCATTCGGATCAACCATGGCATGGATCATTCTTTTAGCTTTGGGCCTTGAGTATTATTATTTTCTTTTCTTTTCTTTTCTTCCGTGATTCAACACATTTGCTTTTTGACACTTTTACCCTTTTGCATTCGTGTAGCGAGTTTGGTCGATAATCCCAAGCTGGTAAACTCAAGTTACCGGGTTTCAAGATACCCCTACGGACCAGTGACTCAAAGGCTTGGGCTTTTGTAATCATTTTGCAAAATGTGTTTTCTTCACTTTATTCCTTTATTTTTATTTTTATTTTCCTCAAGGCTTAATTGCTATTAGAAGTCCACACTTCCCGGTATATTTTCCTCAACCTCTGCTTTTTATCAACCACTTCAAAGATTTGATTCATTCAATTTAAGTGCATACATGTCTTAAAGGGCAATGGGTTATTTCTTTGGAACTTAGATTTATGTCACAATTTCTACAAGCAGAACTATATAATAAGGAACAAAAACTTAATGCAATTGTACACGGGTTTTGGCAGTTCAATCTTAAGCTATGTCATAAAATATTGAATATATATATATATATATTTTTTAAAAGAACAAAACAGAAAATCAAATAGATAGATATGTACATATATAGACACCCCCCCACACCTAAATCATGCATTGTCCTCAATGTATGCATAGATACAATAAATGCACTTATTACCTGCGTCGGCTTGCGGTAGAGGGGTGAGTTTGCTCAGAGTCAACCGTAATCAGAACTGGATTGAATGACACCATATTGGTGCATGTATCCAGTTGAATTGTTCCCCATGTTGACTTGAGGAAAAGATTCCACTCTTCTCACTTGAATTGGTTCGCTTGTTTGCTCGAGTGATGGTGGTTGGGTAAATGAATTACTCCCTTTTTTCTTACTTCCTTTTTGCTTATGTGATGATTTATTTGATTCAGAATTCTGATAAATACGTGCTCTCATCACAACATCACTTGGGTTGCATATTAGTTCTGGCTCATTATCAATATGGAAGATATTAAATTCTGCTTTTAAGTTCCCGAAAGATAATTGCATGAGCCCATTTCGACAGTTTATTAATGCTTCTGAAGTGGCTAAAAAGGGTCTACCTAAAATTACAGGGATTTGTCGATTAGGATTTACAACAGGTTCAGTATCAAGTACGACAAAATCCACTGGATAAATGAAGTCACCAACCTTAATCAAAACGTCCTCTACTATACCTCTCGGTTTCTTAACAGAACAATCAGCGAATTGGAGGGTTGTCCTAGAGGGTTTCAGTGGACCAAGGTTGAGTTGCTCGTAGACAGAAAATGGGAGCAAGTTAACGCTTGCACCAAGGTCTAGAAGGGCTTTATTGATAAACGTATCTCCTATTGAACATGAAATTGTGGGACACCCCGGGTCCTTATATTTTATAGGAGATGTGTTGGAAAGAATTGAGCATATGTTTGCAGTTAAAAATGCCTTCTTTGGTACATTCGTTTTTCTCTTCTTAGTGCACAAATCTTTTAAGAATTTAGCATAAGCAGGTATTTGTTGAATCATGTCTAAGAGTGGAATGTTTACCTTAACTTGCTTAAATACTTCCAAGATTTTCTCTATTTGTGCACTAGAGTTCTTTTTGAGTCTATTGGGAAATGGGGCTTTAGGCACATAGACTCGCTCAGGTTCAGGTTGAGCTACAGGTTCAGGTTGGGTAGGTGGATTGGGCTTTTCAATTTGGACGTCGGGTTCAATGGTCAAGTCATATGTGGGTGCTTGATGGCTAGATTGATTAGTCATTCTAGGGTTTACCACATTATTGTCAATTTGTCTTCCGGACCGTAATGATACTACAGCATTGATTTGTTGGAACGGTCCTTCCTCATTAACCATTTGAACCGGTCTAGGGTTGTTATTTCCTGAAGGTGGTTGATAAAATTGATATTGATTATTAGTTCTGGGGTTCACCTCAGGTTGGCTTGGAAATTGACCCTTTTCTCTTTCACCTATTATCTGTGCTAATTGGCTGACCAGTGTCTCTAGCCTTTGGAATGATTGGTTGGTTGTTTGTACAAACGTTGTCATTAAATTTTCTAATTTTGTCAACCTAACCTCATGATTTCCATTGTTATTACCCCCAGATGATGTATTATTTTGGTTATATGGGGTTGGTTGTTGTCTAGGAGGTTGTCCTTGTTGGGTCCACGAAAAATTGGGATGATTACGCCAACCTGGGTTATAGGTTGATGCGTAAGGATCATTTCTAGAATTGTTAAATGTGGCATTAACATGTTCCAGGTTCACACAGTCCTCCATTAAATGACCAGTCTGACCACATCTAGAGCAGGGGATAGACAAGGGTTGACTCATTCGGGGTTGGTTTTGTAGCTCTAGACTTTCCATTCTACGCATTAGGGTAGCTAGTTTTGCCTCAGCCGCTATGTTGGAGTCTATAGCTAAGACACCTGGTCGGGGTTGACTCGCTATTCTAGATTCAATACTCGGGTTGATGGGTGTTCTAGCATTGTCCCATTGCATACTATTTTCAGCTAAATCCTCAAGAAAAGTCCAGGCATCATTTTCATTTTTGGACATAAAGTTCCCTTGGCTCACAGATTCTAGCATAACCCTAGATGTGGGTGTCAATCCCTCATAAATAATTTGGCATAATTGCCACTTCGGAATTCCGTGATGAGGGCATTGGGTCAAGACACTCTTAAATCTCTCAAGATAGGAATAGAACGGCTCGCTCTCAGACTGAACGAATGCAACAATTTCATTCCTAATCTTCATAGTCTTATGGTTGGGGAAATATTTTTTTAGGAAAATTTGAACAAATTCGGCCCAACTTCTAATTGATCTTTCGGCTAGACTATATAGCCATTTCTTAGCGTCGTCCTTCAGTGCTAGAGGCACGAATTTCAGACGCACTGCCTCTTCAGGGATATGCTGGTATTGCATAAGAGAGCAGATTTCTTCAAATTCTCTAAGGAAGAGATATGGGTCTTCCCTAGAGGTGAACTTAGGCAACATACTCATGTATTGTGCCTTAAGTTCGAAGTCGCGACCCGGTATGGTGGGCATGACGATGCACGATGGCTGAGCAGCCATCGTTGGGTAGCACCGATCCCTCAAAGTTATAGGTTGCGCAACAGGCGGGTCCACTACATTCTCACCCATTAGATCCGGGTGAGGTGGTGCAACAGGTGGAATGGGGTTAAGTTCCAGACTGGAATCTAGATTAACTCGTGAGAGTCGATTACTCAAGTCCCGAATCCAAATCTGAGTGCACCGGGTTGAATCAATTTTTGAATTCAAATTCGAAATTTAAATTCCAAATTTAATTTCAAAAATTAATTACAAATTTTTTTTTGAATTTTTGAATTTTGAATTTTTTTTTTAAAGGAAACAGACAATAGATAGGTAAGGATGAGAAGGGAAAGAAGACTCAGACGAGAAGGGAAACTTAACTCTAAAGGATAAAAATTAGGGTTGGTCAGAAATTTCCTGAACAAGCACGGTCAGAACAATCCTAGACCTAGTGTCATTTAGATCTAGACGACTCCTAACTGGTTGAGTCGAATTAATTTGCTTGATTCACCTCCCTCACCAATCAAACCAAGTTGGCCAGTTAGTGTATAGCTAGTGGGGGCGCTTCCGACAGAGTCGGTGCCAATTAGACAACCACGTCGCTTGGAAGACTTTCGTCGACACAAAAACACTTTCTAGACACCAAATTGAATTCAATTAGCTTCAGGTCATAGCAAGTCAAACCAATCTCCTCCTTAATTGAGTCTGAGTCCTTAGGGGCCAATGTCTAATTGATTTTAAATTTTAAGGCTTGGGTGACACTTCAGGATTGTGGTTTGTGGGCTACGGGAAGGTGATGAAATCCCCACCGTATCTTTTCCTACGGAGTTGCCCTTAAGATAGTTTAACTTAAATCTAGCAAAGATAGTCAAACAATGGTCTTTTTAATGGGGGCAATTGCAAGGTTATATGCAACTAAATTATATGCTTAATGCAATCGATAAAAACTGCGATACGTACCTTGCCTCCAGCACTCTTCAACAAAAATAATTTGCAAGAATTTAGCAAGAATAATGCAAGCAAAACATTATATGATGCATGCACTAAGGTCTTTCTAATTTTGCCAATTTTAGGTCAGAGTTGAATTATTGCCAATTATGGAATTGTAAGCTTAACACGTGCAATTCTAATAAAAGGAAATTTTCTGAAACTAGAAATGACGAGGAAAAAGGCAACGAAGGTTACCTACGCAATGCTCAGTCGGGTTCGCCGCCCGCTCTCGAAATTTCAGTAGCTTTACGCGTCCACCCAGAGATGAGTCGCGTCCCAGAAAAAGTTGAAGCCCAGAACCTCCAAGTGTGCGGCGGATTCGCCGCAAGTTGTTCTTCAGGTCCGGCGATTTCGCCGCTCGTTTAGCTCAAATGGTGCTCGGATTTCGCCGTGCACTCTGTTTTCCGACATGGGAGAGACCGCATTACAGAGGTTGGCCCTGAGGGTGTTGGGATTGACATGCTCGGCATCAGGTTGTGAGAAGAATTGGAGTGTCTTCGAGCAGTTGCACTCAACGAGAAGGAACAGGTTGGCTGTGAAGAAGATGAATGACTTGGTGTATGTGAACTACAACCAAAAGTTAAGGCAAATGTTTCAGCAAAGGATGGCGAAGCCCGGATTTTATGATCCCATCAGTGTGGACTACGATCTCTTCGACGAGCATCCATGGTTGGTAGAAACTGAAGATCCGGTCTTCGCTGGAGAGGAGCTTACATGGGCCGATGCCGAGGAAGCCGCTTTAGGACATTCTTCTTCACGGAGACGTTTTGCTCGATCCATGTCCACTGCATCTGACGCGCGGTGTTCCACTGCATCTGACGCGCTATTATTAGGTGGTGGCATGGATGATGCCATCGTTCACATTAGTTCTAGAGATCCAGGTGCATCGAGTTCTCAACCACCGATGGACATTGACGAGCAATATGTCCAATCCGACGATGAAGAAACTGAAGAAGATGATGTCTACGTTGACAATCCGAACGAGAACCACTCCGACAACTCTGATGGTAGTTGAGGATATGATATGGTTCCCAGTTGGACATTAGATCAATGTGTCCAATGGAATTAGTTAGTTAGCTTGTAATTCTAATTTCTCTCTTATCTGCTATTGTATGAACTCTGAGTTACCTTTGTAATCGTACTGCTAAGCAATAAATTGTATACCTAAGTGTTTAGGTGGGTAGAGGGGGTGCCTAGTAAAGCCTTGGTCGAGGAACTAGGTGTCTTTTCGAAGCCTAAACATGTATGGTATTTCTAGATAATATTTGTGCATTTTTTCCTATTTTTCCCGATTTTTATCTATTTGATAAAATTTAATTGAATAAAATAAAAGACCACGGAGACTTGGGCGGTCGCACAACCGCCTAGGCGACCGGACGCCCCCAGTCGCCTAGGCTGTCCGTGAACATTGCTTTCAATCATATTATTATTGAAAAAGAAGTAATTCGGCCCAGAAGGTGAAGACTTTAACATTCATGTGATATTGTTCGCAAGAATTTTTTATTCAATTTTTTATGTAAAGAGGTTTACTAAATTTTATAACAATCCTTCAATGTTTCATATGACCATCAAAATGATTTGCAAATGTCTAATTGAGTAAAGCTACACCGCCCATCACATTTATTTAACTATGTAGCCAAAAGACCATCGAATCGGGAGATATAAAATGAAAATGGTTTTATCCATTTTACAAACTAATAACCCGGTACTAAAGAACGGAAAACTCTTGTGGCCAACCTGAACGTAAGAACTATTTGTGGTTCAAAACTGAATGTGTTCAGGCTAGTGGCAAACCTCAGAACTTGAGCTCCATTTTATACCAAAAACTCAAATCCCATGCTTATTTGTTTCAGTTTTGAGTTTTAAAATATTAAGTTTTAGTGCCCGTCATAAAAACTCAAATATCAGACCTCAAAACTTTTGTTTGGTGATTAGTAACATATTGTACAATGCATTCATGTTATATATATCCTTTATTTCATTCTATATTTGTGCTACTTGGGTATTTGTTTCATACATTTCAGTGTTTAGGTAATAAAAAAAAGAAATGAAGTGAAAAAGACCTAAATGTAAGACGAAAAGACCGATTCGGAAGCCTTCTGAACTTGTTTCTAATGCTCAAAGACTGAATTGCAAGTCAAGAAGGACCTAGATAAAAACCCAGAGGGACCTGGTCATAAAGAAAATATGTTGGCTGCAAAGTCCATAATCTCATGAACCTGAGGAGTAATTCAACAATTAAAATCAAACGGGTTCGAACCAACGGTTCTCGGTGCACCCCATGTGTGTAGATGATTAACTTAAGCTGCTGGAGAAATTTGAGGCTGATCCGACCTAAATAATCTTCCATTGACGGATCCAAACCGCCACGGGCAGACCCGGTTGGTCGGATTGTGCTCGAATTTCTCCAGTATGTCGGGTATTTTGGTCAGAGCACTTCGGGATATCCAGATCGGATTTACAATTGTTCGATTGTACCCAAATTAATCCAGATATTCTAATCTTCTTTAAATACACTTGTAGCCATTCTATTATTCTTCTTCTTCCTTCTTTCCCATTAAGGTGTTTTATTTCTTTCTTAGAGTAGATTTTATTTCTTTCTTAGTAGTGTAGTGGAGGAGAAGAGAAACATCATTTTGTAATCTTTCTTTTTTAATCAAGTTTTAGTTTCATGTTCTGTATGTTCTCGTTTTTTATTTAATGCAATTTTTATTCCATTGCTTTGGTTATATTAAGTTTCTTTACTTGTACATTTCTTTTGTTATTTTCTTTGTTATGGATATGATTAGTAAGTAATCCATCCACATTGGGGGGGGGGGGGGTGGTGGAGAATGATGTGAAGTGTGAATGTTGTTAGATTTGTGTATTTTAATCTTAATCTTGGGGCTTCTAGTTATTTCCATAGTGATTTTGATGTGTTTCTCACTCTTGCCTTTAGTTTCTTAATGGTCTTAATTGATGCTTAGCATATGTTTTTGTTAGTGGGTCCACTTTATGGGGAATGATGAGGTGAGGGTAAGATTGAAGTGGATAAAGAGATAAAGTTGACATGTGAGCATGCGGTTATCTTTAGCCTTATGTTAAGTAGTGATTTGTATATTTTAATGATGATGATAAATCTTAATCCATGTGGAAACACACTTAGGATAATGACCATTATAAATGTCTATATTAATTCATGTCATGAGAGTGCAAGTGTACACACACGCGTCACACATCTACATTGTTGCACACATTCGCCATCTTCTACGGGACTAGGTATATTAGGTTAATTTAGCACCTTGCATCACATTAGTTAGTTAATTCAAATACACTCAACTTTCCGTTTCCCACTTGAGTATGATAGTCGTTGACCCACACTCACTCCTCATGGACCCAACCCGTACTTGCCACTGCTCTAACGTGGCTGTGCACTTGTGGTTTTGAACTTGAAAATCCACAACAAATTTTTGACGCCTTTGCCGGGGAGTGAGTATCGTTCTTGCACTTACCATTTCAGGGGGTTTTTGTTTGTTTCTGTTTTCTATTTGGAAGTGGATGTGTGGGATTATGGTGCACAGGCATACAAATGACCAAGGGAGCGCTCAGGACAAATCACATCACCAGAGGAGCCATTTCATCCACCGGTAGCGGATTTTAATCCGCCATTGGCAGACCTAGTGCGTGATATATCTTCCATTTTTGAGTGGTAGTTTTCTTCTATGCTTCTCCACTGTTTTGCTTCCTTTAGACTCAATACATGCTACACACTAATGTTTGAACCCATTAAATGTGCGTGAATCCCTTTTACGACATCTTGCCCTCTAAAACTCAAAGCAAAAGATTAGATTGATTACTATCTAGGTCATGCATCATTTGTAGACATTGCAAGCATTCGTTTTTTCTTTTCTTCACATTTTTGATGTCGATCACTGGCATGAGGTAAGTAGACAAGATACGGTGATGGATTTCATCACCCATTCCTTAACCCTAAAAATCACACTAATTTGAAGCCCTAATTAAAATCAAGTAGACATCGACCTTAAGAACTTCAAGTGCACTTAGGATACAATCCCATTCTCGACGTGATGACATGAACGTCGTAGTTTTCTTAGTTGCATTGAGACTTTTTGGACCTCTCGGTCTTGACATTCACATTCGGCTTTGTGAGCTTCAATCGAGGGAGGTGAGGCGTTCAGGAGTGTGGGGAGTCATGGTTAGGCGTCGTCTAGCCTAAGACCTTATAGTCAACCTTAGGTTTGATTGAGCAGTGTTTGCTAGCTTAGCTTTTACCCGACCCCAATACCTACGCTAGTTCTTAAGGCTTCTTTTCTTCTCACCTGAGTCATCTTCTCCTTTACTTTTATCATTTAGTCTCCTCCCTTTACACCCTCTCTTAGTGTTTTAGGTCGAGTCGAGCACTTTTATGCGAGCTTGATCTCGTGGTGGTGAGAGTAGTCAATTTGAAATTTTTATTGAGGAGATGGATTGTTACAAGGGTGATCATTCATTTCACTGTTGGGACCAAGACTACTCTCCCTGGTATACCAACCCAGGCATCCTAGGGTGCCTCAGGCAAACACCCAACAAGGTTGGGACAATTTTAATTATGTAGCTGAGTAGTCTTTAGATTGGGGTGATATGAGAGAGGCACCAATGGCTAGACCATCATCGAGTTATGTTGGATCATATGTTAGTGAATAAACTAAGTCATTACAAGAACTTTGGCCTCTTTTGTGCGTGTGGTAGAGAGTGTGATTCGATCAGTGGTTCCAGAAGCCATGTCAGATGACCAGAGTGGTTTGAGTGGTCAAGTGTTCGAAGAGTGTTTGTATGTTCCTCCCGAACCCGAATATGATGACCCCCCTAAAAGTACTCAGTATGACCCAAATGTATTCGCGTATAACCCAGGCAGGACATATTGATGGGAAACCAAAGAAATACTCAGTATTATACATCATGCCCGCCCTAAATCCTCTTCCGGAATACCTAAAATTCTACCAACACCCAACTACCAATCATTGGACTCATTCTCAGCCCATGAACACCTAACCCAAAATTTGCCAAAATTTTGACTTGGGCCTCATAATTGATTGATTGCCATCATATCATGCATATTTTTGTGTCTTATATCCTATATTTTTAACTTAAGAAATGCTACGTAATGAGTTTTATGTTTAAGTTTCTGGAATAAAAGAAGTTAGAAGAAGAGACACAAAAAACATAAAAGCAAGGAAAAGGATTGAGTTGCAAGACTTATGGACTGAGGTGCAAGAGAGAAGGACCCGGATGTAAAACTAAAAGGACTAATGAGGAAATCAATAAGCTCCACACTATTATGAGGAGTATTTTGGCAATTAGAACCGGGCCTAACCATCAACAACCAAATCGGGTTCATCAAACATCAAGAAATCAAGCCAGAACCGAGCCACCAAAATCCAGACTCGATCAGACACATCCAGACTGCCAACTGGCGATCCAAGACCACCAATCAGCGGTCCAAATGTGTCCAAATGTCACATACTTTGGTCGGGTGGTGTACTATGTTGTTTTATGTTCATTTATAGTGTGCAATTAGTCCCATACCGGAGGATTGTCCCGGATCACCTTTTTCCATGCCTATAAATAGAACTCTTCCTCTCCTTTTGTATTAACCCATTGCTTGGTGGCATTGTCTCTACTTGGAGTAAGTCTTAGAGCAAAACTCAAGGTGGATAAGATTGCTACTTGTAATATGAGTCATGTAAATAAAATAATTCTTCATAGTTTGTTTTAATGTTGTCTTTCTTTTAATTCTTGCATGCTTAGCTTAATTATTTTTTTGTCTTAGTAGAAGTAATTAGAATATTTCTTTTTCTTAATATTGTTTATAGTTTAATGAGTAGTGAGTAATTCCATCCCCATTTATGGGGTGAAGAAGAAGGTGATGTGATTATGTGATGTATTAGGTGTGTGTGTTAATCTTAATCCTTTGAACCTTACATGATTTCCATAAACATCTAATGGGATTTCACTCTTATCTTTGATGTGTTAATGCTCTTGAGTGATGCTTAGCACATGCTTAGATTAGTGGATCTATTTTATGGGGAATGATGAGGTGAGGATAAGGAGGGAGTTGATGAAGGAAACATGACTTGTGGTAGCATGTACTCTTGTTTGCCTCACCTTAATTAATGTCTTGTATGTTTTAATAATTGTGTAAATCTTATTTCATGTGGAGACATAATGGGGTTTGGTCTTTATGCATGAGTTCATTTAGCTTCATTCTAATTATTGTATTGTATGTTTTAATAATAATGTTTTATCTTATTTCATGTGGAGGCAAAATTGGATTTGGTTTTATGATTTTCATTTACTACATTTTGTGACAAGCACAAATGAATACACACACATGCACATATTTTTGTATTCATATTCTTTCGCTACCCCTTATGGGGTTTAGTTTTATTGTTTGTGCATTTGTAGTTTAGTTTACTATATTCACACATTTTCTCCCATCTTTTTCCCACTTGCCTTCAAACTAACCAAAATCGACACACTTCCCTGTGGATCGACCTGTACTGGCCCTGTCTTCACCGACGACCGTGCACTTACGGTTTTTAAAACGAACACAATCAAGTTTTTGGTGCCGTTGTCGAGGAGGTGCTCCATCCAGACTCTGGTTTGGATGATTCGAGTGAGTTTAAGTTTTTGTTTTGGTTTGTTTCAGGGATCCTAAGGATCAAGGGGAGGCAACTGGAGAAACTGGAGGAAGAAAGACACCAAAGTGACCACCAATCATCAGTCTAGGACCGCCAACTGGTGGCCTGGTGAGCTTCTTTTGCTCTAACTTTTGTTCTGGTTGTTTTTTATTTCAATTTAGTGGTCTGGGAGCTTAATTTTGCATGTTGTGACCTGTAGTTTGCTCCCAGATCAATCAATTCCCCTTTTAAAGACAAGTTGGACCATAAAACTCAAAGCTAAAGATTAGACTAATTGCTATCTAGGTCATGCATCACTTGTAGACCTCACATGCACATTGTCTTTCAATTGCTTTAAATTCATGTTGTCATTCATGCATGGTTAGAGCATGCATTAGTTAGTAAGGTGCATCGGGACAAGAGTGAGGTGAGCGTTTGTTTGGAGAGTTGATTGCTAGATTAAGACTGAAAATGCTACTAAGGAGGGGATGTCCCATACAAGATAAGGTGAGGGATTTCATCACCCTTTCCTTTGCTCCAAAAATCACTCTTAATCAAAGTCTTAATTCTAAAAGCAAGTAGGCATTGGCCCTACGACTCGGACGCACTAGGAGAGTGATCGAGTTGAGACCGTCATGACCAGATCGGCGTCGCCTGCCTTGTCGATAGTAGGAGGTACTGGATTTCCGGATATGGTATCACTTGCTGGGCATTGTGGTCTTCGTTGTAGGGAGGTGAGGTGTTTTGAGACTAGTGATCTCGAAGTTAGGCGTCGTCTAGCCTAAAGACCTATAACAATAAGTTGCTTGAGCCGTGTTTGATAGATTAGGCTTCTGCCCTCACCCTTTACCCACGCTAGTTTTTAGGGATTCTTCCATTCTCCTCTGAGTCTTCTTCTTCTCACCTGCTTCTACGTTCTAGTCTCCTCCCCTTTACACTCTTTGTTAACATTTTAGGTTCGAGTCGAGCACTTTTTGCGAGCTTGGCCTCGTGGTGGTGAGAGTGGTCGACTCGAGAGTTCGTTGTCGAGATGGGTGGTTACATGAGCCACCATCCATTTTATTGTTGGGACCATGACTATTCTCCCTGGTACTCCAGACCCATGCATCTTGGGGTGGCTCAGACAAACACCCTGTATGGTTGGGACATTCTTAATTGTGCGGCTGATCAATCTTCAGATTGGGATAATATCAGAGAGACATCGACTACTACCATCTAGTTATGTCGGATCATATGCTGGTAAACAAACTAAGACATTACAACAAACTTTGGCATCTTTCATGCGTGCAGTAGACGACATAAGTGCACCGGTGGCTCCAGTAGCTGTACCGTGTGATTGTTATGGGTTGAGTAGTCATGTTATCGGGGAATGTCCTTATGTTCCCCTAGAGCCTAAGTATGAGCATACCATTTCACAAAATGCTCAATGTGACCTTTACGCATCCGCGTACAACCCGAGATGGATGGATTCATGGGGAGACAATTCTTATTCAAATTCTTATACATCATTTCCACCCAGTATCCTCCTCCGAATACATAGAATTCTACCAGTAGCCACCCATGACCAATCATTGGACTCATTCTCAGCCCATAAACACCCAACCCCAAAATCTCCAAAATTTAGAATTTAACCTCATAGTTGACCATATACCTGATTCCTTGAAACAAACTTTCCTTACGTTCATGGAAACCACTCAACAATCCATACAAAATATGACAATGCAAGTGAGTCAAATGACGTACCAATTACGTGAACGTGAGGAGGGTAACTTTTCGTGTCAACATGAGGATTTATCTTCTGATATCGAACCATCACCACATCCACAAATTCAAAGCACAATCTTTCAAGGTCAAACTCCTAGTCAGTCTAAGGGACTTGGGGTTTCAATTCATGGTCACTTGGTGGAGGATTTGATTCCAATTGAGAAAACATGGACCAACTTCATTATGAGTCGGCACAAGATTGTGCCTTATCTTTTTGTCCCGTGGCCCTTGAGCCACATGATCTTATTGTTGTGCCTCTTAAGGACTCTCATGTGGTTCAGCAAGAGCTCCCTAGTACCCTTAATTTCATACGACCTGATGAGAGTTTGCCTCTCACTAATGTTCCTGATCAACTTGAAAATGATGAGATATCAAACAATTACATCATCAATGAGGGTATTGGGAGTGCCTTAGAGGATACCTTGGGTAAGAGACCCACATTCTGTTCACCTAGTGAATCAGACATGCATAACGAGCTTCTTGACCTCGTTCCGACCCACCAGCCTGTTGGTTGGAGAGTTTGGATTGACGATTATAACTTCAATTATGCAATGGGAGAAACTCTTCTTCCGTTGCACATTAAGTCCCAAACTCTTGAGAGGTTCAAGCTCTTTCTGTTTGATCATTTGAATGTGACGCCTTTGCGTCTAATTCATGAACATGTCCCTTCATCTTGTGCTCTTTGTGAGGGGGGGGGGGGCACACATGACTATTCCGGTCACACGTGGTGTCATGTTCCCATTCCAAGTGCATTGACCCACTTTTGAGGTTCCCATTTGACGTCCTTTGACAAATGAAAATGTGAACTTATTTTTGTACACAATTTTATTTAAAAAAAAGAAAAAAATATAACAAAAGACTACATGAGTGAGCATTGTTTGTTGTGGGCCTCAACCCTTGTGTATTTTGGGCCCATTTCTTTCATGTATTTGTATCCCTTCTTTAGCAACTCACAAGTTTTGAGGGAAATTCTGGTTTGTGTCCATGAACTTAACCATGAACTTCCCTTTGCGCTTCATGTTGGTGAGATCTTTTGTTTTTCATGCATAAATCTATGTCGTGTCATGCTGGCATTCATTGATGACACTGCAAAAAGTAAGTGTGGAGGGGTGTTTTACGTGGGTACATAGTCGAGTCTTTTTCATTTTGTTTTTTGTTTCTTTTGTTTGTATTATTAGGGTCATGATAGTGTGTTTCATTTAATATTGATATATCTGTCTGCCATGATCTTTGGGTGACTTGTCTTATTTTGCTTGCCCGGTGCTTTAAAATTTTCACATTTCTTTCAAAATCTTCATGTGTTTGCAAAAGAAAATGTTTTGTAGGTTTTGTGTGTGTTTAGCATGTGCGAAACCGTTGAGATGAAAAGTAAAAAGAAACCTCCCAAAATTGTCTTGAACATGATGCCGGCTTTAGGTCTTATCGAGTCGTAAGGATGCACCTCGTCTTCCCTCGGGGGTTGAGTAATAATAGGGTTTCAGTAATCAAACAATTAAAGAAGCACCCTGAATCTAGTGAGTCAAATAATTCGTGTCTGTTAATATAAGGAAGTTTGTTGTAGTCAATGACCCTTTAACTCCTGTTGTGAGACATTAAGTGTAGGGGTTTTGGTTTATGTGTAGATAAGAAATACGTGAGTAGGTGTTCTCTCTTCTCGTATGACTCATATCACTCCGGAAATTAGGTCTGAGAGGACTTTGTGCAAGGTGCTTTAGAGTCATCTGACTTTGGATGCACCGACTGAACTCCCGTTACGCGGGTGGTAGGGATTGCCCTATGTGGATATGTGGGAAAAGGTGTACGTGATAGTGTAAGTCCTCATAGGTAATGATGCACGAACCCTGACCCTAGGAGAATTACACACCAACTAGTTAAAAAAAGGAAAAAAAGAAACAAAAAGAAGAAAAAAATGGTAATGCAAATAAGAACCTTAATGAACTTTAAACTTTGTATCACTTGAGGAGGTTAAGGTTGTCACTGTCTTTCACTCAAGTCCTCAATTAACGTGCACGGATGATTCATTAGGCTAGGTGTGTGGACTGGATACATATATAAAGTCGACCCGTAGGATTACTGTGTCCAATGATTAACAAAAATGAGTCCATCGAGTCGAGTTTTAAGATTGAATAATGCATAAATGTTCAGATTTTGTGGGTATATCTGCTGAAAACCCCCAGGAGACAACACTCCCCCTCCTTTGCGACAAGGAGGTTTAACGGCTTGTTGCACGTGCAAAGTGCAACCGTGATTCCTAAGAAAGTGAGTTAGGATTTCCCTATTTTTCGTATGTTTTCCTTTCTTTCACTTTTCTCTTTCTTGGTTTTGCTCGGGACTAGAAAATGTTAGGTGTGGGGGTATTTGATTGACATCATATCATGCATATATTTGTGCCTTATATCCTCTATTTTTATCCTAAGCAATGCTACGTAACGAGTTTTATGTTTAAGTTTCAGGAATAAAAGAAGTTAGAAGAAGAGACACAAAAGGACTTAAAAGCAAGGAAAATGATTGAGTTGCAAGACTTATGGACTGAGATGCAAGAGATGACCCAGATGTAAAACCAAAAGGACTAATGAGGGTATCAATAAGCTCCACACCATTATGAGGAGTATTTTGGCAATTAGATTTGGGCCTAACCATCAACAACCAAATCAGGTTCATCAAACATCAAGAAATCAAGCCAGAACCGAGCCACCAAAATCCAGACTCGATCAGACACATCCACACCGCCAACTGGCAATCCAAGACCGCCAATCAGCGGTCCAAATGTGTCCAAATGTCACATACTTTGGTCGGGTGGTGTACTATGTTGTTTTATGTCCATTTATAGTATGCTATTAGTCCCATACCGGAGGATTGTCCCGGATCATCTTTTTTCATGCCTATAAATAGAACTCTTCCTCTCCTTTTGTATTTACCCATTTCTTGGTGTCATTCTCTCTACTTGGAGTAAGTCTTGGAGCAAAACTCAAGGTGGAGAAGAATGCTACTTGTAATGTGAGTCATGTAAATAAAATAATTCTTCATATTTGTTATAATGTATTCTTTCTTTTAATTCTTGCATGCTTAGCTTAATTATTATTTTTTGTCTTAGTAGAAGTAATTAGAATGTTTCATTTTCGTAATATAGTTTATAGTTTAATTAGTATTGAGTAATTTTCATCCCTATTTATGGGGTGGAGAAAAAGGTGATGTGATTATGTGATGTATTAGGTGTGTGTTAATATTAATCCTTTGAACCTTACATGATTTCCATAACCATCTAATGAGATTTCACTATTATCTTTGATGTGTTAATGCTCTTGAGTGATGCTTAGCATACGCTTAGATTAGTGGGCCTATTTTATGGGGAATGATGTGGTGAGGATAAGGAGGGAGTTGATGAAGGAAACATGACTTGTGGTAGCATGTACTCTTGTTGTCCTCACCTTAATTAATGTCTTGTATGTTTTAATGATTGTGTAAATCTTATTTCATGTGGAGACATAGTGGGATTTAATCTTTATGCATTTGTTCATTTAGGTTCATTCTAATTATTGTCTTGTATGTTTTAATGATAATGTTTTATCTTATTTCATGTGGAGGCAAAACTGGATTTGGTTTTATGGTTTTCATGTACTACATGTTGTGACAAGCACAAATGAATACACACTCATGCACATATTTTGTATTCACATTCTTTCTCTACCCCTATGGGGTTTAGTTTTATTGTTTGTGCATTCGTAGTTTAGTTTAGTGTAATCACACATTTTCTCCCATCTTTTTCCCACTTGCCTTGGAACTAATCAAAGTCGACACACCTCCCTGTAGATCGACCTGTACTTGCCCTGTCTTCACCGACGGTCGTGCACTTGCGGTTATTAAAACGAACACAATCATTGACCCCCGACATGATTGCTTAGAACAAACCCTCTAAACGTTCATGTAAACTGCTCAAAATTTGATGAAGTCCAACTTGAATTCCTTACAAACTCTAGAAATGCAAGTGAGTCAGTTGGCACAATAATCAAGTGAACGTGAGGATGATGACCTTTCTTGTTAACCTGAGGATTCATCTTCTGATATCGACCCATGAGGATTCATCTTCTGATATCGAACCATCATGACATCCAGAAATTGAAGTCACAATCTTTCAATGTCAAAGTCCTAGTCAATCTGAGGGACTTGATGTTTCAATTTACAATCACTTGGTGGAGTATTTGATCTAAATTGAGAATAACATGGACCAACTTGATTTTGAGTTGGCACAAGACTGTGCCTTATCTTTTTGTCTTGTGACCCTTGAGCCACATGATCATAATGTCTTGCCCCTCAAGGACGAGCAACCACTCCCCAATACTCTTATTTTCATAAAACCTGATGAGGATATTAAGAGGTCCTTAAATGATATCTTGGGTGAAAGACCCACTTTTGTTCGCCTCGTGTGCTGGGTAAGCATAACGAGGTTCTAGACCACGTTCCAATACACTACCTTGTTGGTTGGAGAGTTTGGATTGATTATCATAATTTTAATACTGCAATGAGGTAACTCTTCTTCCGTTGAGTAATTGTTGTCAAACTCTTGAGAGGTTCAAGCTCTTTCAGTTTGGTCATTTGAATGTAACGCCCTTGATGTGGGGTCATGTTCCCATTCCAGGTACATTGATCCACTATGAGGTTCCCTTTCATTGTCCTTTGACAAAGGACAATGAGAGCTTCTTTTTGTATATAATTATATTTAAAAAAAGTTGTCGTGGCTCCTACTCATTAAGGATTTGGGCTCCACTTGTTAACTTGTATTCCATTCTTAAGTATCTCACATGTTTTGGGGAATTCAGATTCATGTCCATCAAAATAACCATAAAATTCCTTTTACGCTTAACATTGGTGAGATCTTATCTTGTTCATGCATAAATCAATATAGTATCTTACTCAGATTCATTAAGGACAATGCATGGAGTAAGTGTGTGTGTGTTTGAGGAGTGCTTTACGTGTGTACATAGTCGAGTCTTTTTCTTTCTTTTCTTTTGTTTTTATTGTTAAGGTCGTGATAGTGTGTGGCATTTTACATTGATATATCTTGCTATACCATGATCATTGGGTGACTTGCCTTATTTTTCTTGCCCAAATCTTTAATTTTTTCATTTCTTTCAAAACCTTCATGTGTTTGTGAAAGATATTGTTTTGTGGGTTTTGCGTGTGTTTAGCATTTGCAAAACCTCTAAACAGTTTTATTTTTGCCATCTTTTTGATTTTCAGTGAATCGCCTCATGTCACTATCTACATATTTTATTTTGTGCACCTCTATGTTTAACAACATGAACTATAAAACCTAAGGTCTTGTAGTTCGCTA
The DNA here is from genome assembly GCA_963682175.1 of Triglochin maritima. Taxonomy (NCBI): domain Eukaryota; kingdom Viridiplantae; phylum Streptophyta; class Magnoliopsida; order Alismatales; family Juncaginaceae; genus Triglochin; species Triglochin maritima. Next base: position 32,798,553 of record OY821779.1, read on the forward strand.
AATTTATTTCCCGCATAAAATAAAATGTACTTTCTTTAATTCATTTAAAATTTGATAGGTCTTTCAAAAATTTTACTTGTATTTTGATAGGTTTTTCAAAAAAGTAGTGATCCCTCGTCACGACAGGAGCTCGATGATACTCGCGACCGATGAACTCGCTAGTTTATCAGAAACATGTTGATGAACTAAGAGGTTCTCATGTTACTAATATTTTTTTTGTAATTTAGTTAACAAGTTCACTTGAATTACAAACATATAATTTATGCCTTAATATAATCGCCTCACTTTTAGAATGAATGCAAAGTGTTTATGTATGAATTAATGCCAAGTGTGTTGAATGATTGTGCATGCTTGTCTGTATGTGTTTGTGTATGTATGCTTATATGTATGTGTTTGTGCATGTATGATTGTATTTATATGTGGATGAAAGTGTGTATGTATTTGTGAACGAATTTGGTGCAGGATGACTATGTTTGCTATGATTGTTTTTTTTATCGAGGTTTAGGAATAGACGTTAGATGTTTTTATTGGCCGACGTTTATTCCTCATAAAAAAAGGTATAGACGTTGGTTGTTATTTAACTCTGTCGTCTATATGTTAGGTATAGACGTCGGATGTACATAACAACCGACGTCTATTCTTTATGTATAGACGTCGACCATATATAACAACCGACATCTATTCTTTAGGTATAGACGTCGGATTTTAAGCGACTGACGTCTATGTATAGACGACGTAGACATAGACATTGGATCTGTGAATGCTTATATTTGACGTATATACCTCCGTACATCTGACGTATATTCCTTTTTCTGCAGTAGTGATTTATGATTTTTTGGTACGTTATAAGGAGGTAAAAGGCATTTATACAATTTGATAATTGTTATGTTCAATTTTTGCAGCCGTGTATCGACTGGGATATTGTTGTCCAGGCAAGTTGATAAAAATTCGTCCAAACACTTACACATGTCGGGTTTCTTGGGTTGTTTCGTCGTCCATTGAGATGCAATGGAAGGATATTGTGGGGACACCGTGGCAATATCGATGCACCTCACTGCATTGGTAAATGTAGGACATGATGATACCTTCGTGAACTTTCCATGCTCTCGAGAGTGGCATCCCAAATATTATCCCACTAGTAAATAAGAGGATGCAAGCATGTAAAATCATGTGTAATTAAAATAAATATGTGATTCCATGATTTATCACGGACACAGAAATTATGGGTTGCAACATCTACTAGGTTCCCGTCATTGCTGTGTGGTTGAAACAAATATCAGCACCAACAAAGTTTCTTTCAAAACCGCATGGCTAATGCTGCAACGAGGCATGAGCAACTCAAGCACTTGGAGATCCAAATAAAGAAAAAAACTAACTGAAGATCAATTGTCATATAAAAAAACGTGTATTCATTTGAAGACCCAACCCAAAAACTGGATCGCCAAGAGGTCATAACTACATCAGAACTGTAAAAACCTAAACCTTGCTTATGGACTAATGATGATTAGGTGGGGTTAATGGAGAGGTTTGCTTAGGAATAACAATGATGGCTGGTAATGGTTGAAGTGATGGTGACGTGATGGGGAGGCATGGGTGAGAGTGTTGTTGGTGGTGTAGGGTGGTACGGTATGGGGAGTGTTGCTTGATTGGATGGTGTTAGGAGGAAAACACCTCACACCTCACACCCCACTCCTCACATCTCTCTCACTCTCACATTTCTCTCTTCTTCTCCCTTCAACTTTTCATCTTTCTCTCTTCTTCTTCCCTCATCTCTCCCTCTCCTTGGTTGGTTTTTGGTGGTTTATGAGTGAGCAGAGGTGATGTGAAGTTTTGTAACATCCCCGAATAGCGGAAAATTTAAACTTTTAAAATCAAGAGGAACACAAGGATAAAACCATCAAGAGTGAGGACATTACTGAAAGAAACACCCAAATACGTCTGGTGCACCATATTACATAAGAGTTTGTCAAAAGAGTAATTACATCATAACACAAAACACATAGTACATGTAATCACGAGAACCTACAGCAGGTAGACGACAGGATCCAGTCCCAAAGTGCAATCTCCCTCAGTCACCACCCGCCAGAACCTAACGCGGTCCTGAAAACAATGCAACAACAAAGCCTGAGTTTCCATAAGGAAATCCCGTATGACAAGCTCACCTATGTGCCCTAACATACTAGTATAGCATGACATGAAATACAAAGCAGTAAACAACATTCCCACAAGGGCAAAATCGGACATCCGTCCTGCAAACGTTCCCGCTGCCACACAGGCCCCGCGGTCTACAATCGCCACCGTTGCCACACAGGCCCCACGGTCCGCAACATCGCCGTCGCCACACAGGCCACATAGTCCAACAACCACCGGTACCACACAGGCCACACGGTCTAACATCACCGCCGCCACACAGACTGCACGGTCCAACATCGGGTCCCCGTAGAGACCTACCGTAGGCACATACGATCTAACGGACAGTACCCAACACATCCCCACACGCGACTACACAAGCCAAGGGATCGGTGAGGAAGCGTTCACACTTCCGCGCAGGTAGAATCAGATCTGAAAACATCGTGGTCCACCACCACACCAACGGAGCCGTCGCCCAGGTTGGTCCATCACCGGCACCACACAGGCCGCACGATACCTCACTCGATAGGTGCCCAGTCGAGCTACCTGCCGGAACACATCATCGGCAGTCCATTGCCGCAACCACACAGGCTACGCGCGATCCTCCTTGCCGCCACACAGGCCGCACAGGGGCCCTCCCGCCGCCACACAGGCCGCACGGGCACGTGCAATCACTGCCTATCAAGGCCAGTCGAACATATCCGCCACACAAAGGGCCAGACAATCGACAGATTCGAACCGAAGTCCGCAGGGTCAACGAGCTCCACGTGCAGACACCAACTCCGCCGCTATAAAAGCAGGGCAGCGACCTCCGTAGCCCTCATGCCGGTACTCACTTCACCCAACGACAGTTGCGTGCCCGCTGAAGCAATGGGATCCACAATCCCTCAGGCTGCTACTCTAACGCGAGTCAAATCAATCCCTCATATTTGTCACGATCCATACATGAAGGTGACGCGTTCCGGACACCCACACTCTTCCATACGGCGGTCCCTGGGCAGGCACGCGTAACGCGCCCACCGGCACCTCCCGGCTCACGCACAAGGTGAGGACACGGGTTTTCGTGGACAGAGTTGGTATCCTAAGCGGAACCAGCAATTCTGTCCTCTGCAAAACGACCGACCGAAAGTGACATCCGGTCGACCGCTTCCACAAGGGAATCAGTCGACCGAACGTTACAACTCGGTCGACCGCTTCCACAAGGGAATCGGTCGACCGAAGCGTCTGCAACGGTCGAACTATTTGCGCAAAACCTAAGTCCCAACGGTCTACCGAAGGTCTAAAACCAGTCGACGGAAACAAGGTCAAAATCCGGTGTCTGGTCAACATCAAATCAAATCTATCGGTCGACCGACTCAGGGGTCTCGGTCGACCGAAACCTACCAGGGCATCCTAATATTTCTAAGTCATAAAATTGTTGACCGCACACAACAAATGAAGGTCCGATACACTAAAGTTCTGGTTGACCGAACACATGGACCTGGTCGATCGAAACACCACAGACAGTCGAAAAACACTACGTTTGGTTGACCGTCCGAAGGACCCGGTCGACCGTCAGACATCTTCAACCTCGCGCCAGCCAAGGTTTTACGCAGATTCCTCGTCGCCGGCAAGGTCTCCGACCTCCTGCGATCGACCAAAACATCACCCCAACATGGGTGATCACTAAAGGCCTCTAATGCAAGAACTTGGCATACCTCTCTTGGAAGAACGACGAAGAACACCGGAGCTCACCGCCTTGCTTGCCTCCGACGCTCACCACCTCGCACCGCACCACCCCATCACTCTTTGCCTCACGCGTGCCTTGCTCGCACCACTACGCCGCCCGAGCTTCAGAGGGAGAGGAAGGAATGGATGGAGAGGAAAAGGAGAAGAAAAGAAGAAAGAAGGGAAAACGTGAGAAAGAGAGAGAGAGAGAGAGAGTTGTGCATCTCCTTCTTCAAACCCAACACCAACAACAACCACACCATCCACAACCACCCTACTCCACAGCCCACACCTCCTTCACGTCATCCAACCCATCAACAACAACACTCCTCCTATTCCTCCTCAACTTCCCATGCAAACCCTCCAATGAGCACACCTAATCACCATTAAACCCTAATCAAGGTTAGGGACTACCAAAAGGTTGCTTTCGGTGGAGGAGTGCAGACGAAGAGCAGTGTAGTGGTGTGGTTGACGGGGACAAGGCGTGCAAGCTAGTGGCAAGGGGAGTGGTTTGGTGCGGGCTGAAGAGGTGCGAGTGATGTGGACCGGAGTTGGTTGCGGATCTCCGACGAATGTCGTTCTTCGGAAGTGAGGTATGCCAAGTTCTTGCATTAGATGCCTTTGTTGCTCACCAACGTTGGGGTGGAGTTGTGGTCGGTCGCGGGAGGTCGGAGACCTCACCGGAGGCAAGAAACGACGTAAAATCTTTGGTTGGCGCAAGGTTGTTGTCGACCAATGGTCGACCGGTGCCTCGGGTGGTTGACCGATTCAGTGTTTTGCCCGACTTTAACCAAAACCGGTAGAACGACGCCTTGTGGCAGTCAACCAGTTGTGCTTGTGCTGGTGGGTCGGAGGATTGTCTGGGAGTTTTCGGTCGAACGGGACCCTGAGCCGTTTGACCGTTGCTTCGTGTTTCGCTCGGAACAGACGTTGACCATCCAAACGGTCGACCCTTCCTAACCTTTGGTCCGACCGGAACTTAAGTGAACTTATTTGTTGTATGCTGTTCAACCGATTGTTGTTGTTCAACCGGTAGATGAGCTAGACTGCTAGCATGCCCCTGGTAGTTTCCGGTCGACCAGGACCCTGAGTCGGTCGACCGATTGGACTTTTATGATTTTGTCTAGACTCTTGATTTTGACAACGTTTGGTCGACCGATTTTAGACTTTCGTTCGACCGTTGGGAATCAAGTTTTGAGCACAGAGTTCGACCGTTGTAGGCGTTCGGTCGACCGATTCCCTTGGTGAAGCGGTCGACCGGTATACCTTTTCCGGTCGACCGTTTGGGCCCAAAACTGAATCGTGGTCCTAGTGGTCTGTGTGGCGGCAGAGAGGATCGTGCGTGGCCGTGTGGTAGCGGCGATGGACTGCCGATGATGATTTCCGACAGGTAGCTCGATTGGACACCTATCGAGTGAGATATCGTGCAGTCTGTGTGGCGCCGGTGTTTGTGGGTTGTGCGGCCTGTGTGGCGGCGGCGATGTTGTGGACCATGTGGCCTGTGTGGCAGCGGTGGCGATTGTAGACCGTGTGACCTGTGTGGTAGCGAGAATGATTGCGGGACAGATGTCCAGTTTTACCTTTGGTGGGAATGTTGTTTTATTGCTTTGTATCATGCCATGCTATACTAGTGTGATACAGGGTTTCCTTATGGAAACTTAGGCGTTGTTGTTATGTTTATTTTCAGGACCACGGTAGGCTCTGGTGGGAGGTGACCGAGGGAGATTGCACTTTGGGACCGGATCCTGTTGTCTGTCTATTTTAGGTTGTTGTGATTATATGTTATGTATTTCGTATTCCGATGTAATCACTCTTTTGACAAACTCTTATGTAATATAGTGCACCAGATATATTTGAGTATTTCTTTGAGTAATGTCCCCACTCTTGATGATCTTTTTCCTTGTGATTTCTTTGATTTTAAATGTTTAAATTTTCCACTATCCCGGGATGTTACAAGAACTAATGCAACATGAATTACTTGAAAAACAAATAAAATCAAACCAAAAGATTACGGGTAATGGTTTTCATATGTCAGCTTTGTAGTCCCTATTGTAGCTAAGATGGTGGATGAAAAAAATCCGCTAATTGTGTTTTGCGCAGCCATAATTGACATCACAGAAGAATTTATGCATTGACTTATAGTATGATTTTCAAATTTTGAAATCTCTAAATCACTTTCAAAAATATATTTTTTGTGCTTCGAGTTTTGTGCTGCCGTTAAATCACCGAGAGAAAAGACAGATGTCTTTTGAAATTACGTAGATATGGACTTTTTTAAAGCGTTTTTTATATATCAGAAGTGATTTCCTTGTTATTTAATCGATTATAATAATACTGAAATGACTTTTGTGTATATAACTTTGATTTATCAAAAAATTATATTACTGTTACAGAAACTCATATACGTGAGAATGTAGAATGTTGATTTTTATTTCGTTTATAGGTTGGGAGATCAGCCGTCGTTTATTACTAAACCTGGACAAAAAAAATAAATAGCATCCGACGAAATTGTTTTTAGTCATCGTATTTGTGTACATACAACTGCACCAAATTCGTTCACCTATAAATTTGTTCACAAATACTCACAATTTCATCCACATATACATACAAGCACAAACACACAAGCATACATGCACAAACACAAACACAAACACAAACAAAAACATACAACCATACATGCACAAACATACAAAGCATACACAATTGACATTCAACACACTTGCAATTAATTCATTCTAAAATTAAGGCGATTATATTAAGGCATAACGTGTAGGTTTGTAATACAAGTGCACTTTTTAACTAAATTACAAAAAGTACTATTGGCAGGAGAACCTCTTAGTTCGTCAACATGTTTCTGATGAAATAGCGAGTCCATCGGTCGCGATTTTCATCGAGCTCCTGTTGCGAGAAGGGATCGCTACTTTTTTGGGAAAACCTATCAAAAAAATACAAGTGTGTTGAATATTAATAACTAAATATTGAAACTACACAACTATACAATTGAATAACGATCTACATTACCTCGGATAGGCATACGCCTTGAGTTGCCAATTCGAGGATTTCCTCCATGTATCTCATCACGTAGTAACCGCATTCCGTATTTCCAACCTGCTTCCGCTACTACAAACATAGGAATTCGCTAAATATTGGTTCCTAACTTAATTAACAAAAATGGGATAGAACGTACTCTCATTCCATGTCATGTTATTCCTGTTTTGTGATTGTTCTCCTACCACCTAAAGCTCTGTAAACCTTAATTGCCCTGAGTAGCACAAGTTAAAATATCATTCAATAATACTAATAAAAATACACGAATTACTTTTTTCACGACTAAACGAACTTACATATTTAGAAGTTTCTTTATTGAGTCCCTTGGTTTATTCGACCCCAACGGATCAAACCAATATGCCGAATTAGTCGTGGGGCATACAACGACAAGCATCCAATGAGCCCTGTTATATATATAATTAAATGCTTATTACAAAATAAAATTTCACTTTGAATTACAAAGTTTACCTCTCATGATAAGGGAGCAGATAATATCTTTTGTCTTTTTCTTTAAAGAATGTCCCAAGTTGACCCGATTTATCGTCATTCCCGTATATATGTAGATGGACTGATAAATCTAAATACTTGATCCTCGGGAAAGATTGACCTTCTGGCGTCGTAAAGATGTCTACAAGTATAAAAATTATAATTTATTACAGTTTTGATAAAATTATTCAATACTTTTCATTGTATACAAAAAACACTTACTTCACTTGCACGTCGATAATCATGATACACAACGAATCCATCGCCATGAACTGCATTATATCCTCTTTGGTGACGTACAAAGCGGTAGGCAACCCTTTATCCTCCTCCAAGTCCCAGGTACTTAAGGATTGTGCTTCCCTACATACCATACATTGATACAACATTTTGCACCTACTTGGAAGCGAATTAATGTTGATCGGAGATTGGTTGTTTGACTCTTCGCTCTGGGGGCTTGACACCTTCCAGATATGTATACAACCGTTAAAATACAATTGTTAACAAATTTGAAGTTTAAAGTCTTTCAAAGTTAAATTATACCTCATGTTTGTCGTTTAGCTCTACTAAATAACTAAGCCACCGCACGAACCCACCGATAGCATCGCCGAGAGTAACAATCTCTTCTTCCGGAAATGGCACAAAAGCACCAAGATCTAAGCAACTCTCAACTGCAACCTTGAATTCTCCCTCTCCTACCTCTGTGAAGTGGTGTCTGGAGATGTTATAAACTTTCCCGTGTCCTCTACCGTCTCTATTTCTTCTCCCCATGAATTCTTTCATGAGACAAGGACCTCGTGTACTGTATGTCTTTGAGCCTTTAGACTCGGAGGAAGTGGGTTTCTTTTTCGGAGGCATTATACTATAAAAGATAAATTCAAGTAATTAAATAAGGTAAATACATTAAATATCTATTACAATGTGTTACAACAGAAAATTTGCACCTTTACTGGGTTTTTTCATTAATGGATTTTCAATCCATATACCTTCACTGTAGTCATCTCTAAACATACATGTCTCAACATTTATTTCTTCATCTACTGAGTTCAACTCAGGTGCTTGCTTAGAGAAAGGTGGTGTCTCCTCATACTCGATTAGGCTATCATCTGATACAATTTTTTTCTTCCCTTCCAAAATTACTGCCCATTTCTTATCACATGGATCAGCCACATAGAAGACTTGTTTCGCTTGGGAAGCTAGAATAAAAGGTTCTCCTTTATACCCTTTTTTTGAAAAATCAATTAAAGTGAAGCCACAATCATCCACTCGAACTCCATTTTTATTATTAGCCCACTTGCATCTAAATATAGGTACTTTGAATTTAACAAAGTCTAGCTCCCATATGTCTTCAATTACACCGTAATAGGCCATGTCGGCGTGTACAAGATTCTTGTCTTTAGAACTAGACACATGCAAAGACTCTGCTATTAAGGTGACGCCACTATTCTGAATAACACTTTTCGCATCTTCACAAACTATGTAGAAAGAGTATCCATTGATATCATAACCACTGTAACTTATAACAACAGAATGCGGACCGTAAGCCAACCATTGTATTGTCTCAGAAACATCACGCTTGTATGCTAGATTTTTGAACCAAGAGATGAAATTCTTATTGTGACTATTAATTACTTGTTGATCACACTACAAAGGATTTCTTTCCTTTAGAAACTTCATGGGTTCATTTAGGTAAGGTTGAACTTCATTCGAATTGCACAACACATAAAAATATGCTGTCATTAAGTCATCGCCAATTGGATTTAACATTTTCATCCCACGTGTCCCTTTACCATCGGCACGTTTATCATGACGATTCTTCGGAAGTCCAACGGTTTTGGTGTTTGCTAGGTATCCAGTGCAAAACTTGATAACCTCCTCAGCTATGTACCTTCAACAATACTACCATCTGGTCTTTGACGATTTTTGCAATAACCTTTCAACACTTTTATATAACGCTCGAAAGGATACATCCACCTTAAAAAAACTGGTCCGCACAATTTAACTTCTCTAACCAAATGAATAACAAGATGAATCATAATGTCGAAAAAAGCAGGGGGAAAAACATCTCCAACTGACATAATGTGACCACAATTTCATTCTGTAACTTATCTAACTGCACATGATCGACCACTTTACTGCAAATCTTATTGAAAAAGGAACACAACTTTATTATTGCATGTCTGACATCTTTCGGTAATATGGATCTCAGTGCAACAGGTAACAACTGTTGCATTAAAGTGTGACAATCGTGAGACTTCATCCCCACAAGTTTCAAGTCCTTCATAACAACAAGACTACTGATATTTGAAGAATAACCTTGTGGAACCCTTACATCGTGCAAACACCGACAGAGAATTCTTTTCTCCTTTCTGGACAATGTATAACTAGCTGGAGGTAAGTAATTCTGATCTCCTTTCTTCTCTGGTGCCAACATTGCTCGTATACCAATATCAACAAGATCAAGTCTTGCATTATATCCATCTTTGGTTTTACCAGGTATGTTCAACAGAATGCCAACAAGACTATCACAAACATTTTTCTCTACGTGCATCACATCAATACAATGTCTAACTTCTAAAGTTTTCCAGTAAGGGAGATCAAAAAATATGGATCTTTTTTTCCAACTACTTTTGTGTTTGCTCATTTGTATGGCTTTCCAAATTCACATTCAATGTTCCTTACACGTTCATACACCTTTTCGACGCTGATTTCAGCTGGCAGATTCTGAAACTCCTGTTTTTCGTTAAATGCCTTCTTCAACCTACGATAAGGATGGGAGTTCGGCAAAAATCTCCGATGACCGAGATAGACAGTCTTAGAACCATTATCTAGTTTCAAAGAACATGTATTTTCCTCACAAATTGGACAAGCTTTATGACCTTTGACTGAATATCCAGACAGATTACCATAAGCTGGAGAGTCATTAATCGTGCAAAATATCATTGCCCGCATTACGAACGACTCCTGACGATAAGAATCAAAAACTGACTCTCCGTCATCCCTCAATCTCTTTAGGTCATCAATTAAAGGTCTTAAATACACATCCATGTCGTTTCCAGGTTGTTTCAGACCAGAAATCATTAAGGACAACATGATATATTTGCGTTTCATGCAAAACAACGGGGGCAGATTGTAAATTACAAGCAGAATGGGCCAAGAACTGTGAATGCTACTCAAACTACCAAAATGATTCATTCCGTCAGTACAGAGTCCAAGTCGTACATTCCTGGATTCTTCACCAAACACAGGAAAGTCGAAATCTATTTTTTTCCACTGAGTTGAATCTGCAGGGTGACGTAGCAACTGATCATTTGGTTTCTCACGATCAGCATGCCATGTCATGTTCTTGGAATCCTCTTTACCCGCAAACAAACGTTTAAGCCTTGGTATTATCGGAAGATAGCACAAAATCTTAGCAGGAGGTCCTTTGATTTTCATCTCATCAGCCTCTTCATTGTGGTTTGGTCCACTACGTTTCATTTTGTATCTTGAAACATTACACCTGGGACAGGAATGTAAGTTTTCAAACTCACCCCTATACAATATTGATTGACATCATTTCATGCTTATATTTGTACCTTATATCCGTTATCTTACACCTAAGCAATGCTACGTGACGAGTTTTATGTTTAGTTTTCAGGAATAAAGAGGTTTGAAGAGAAGAGCCATGAAAGGACCCAAAAGCAGGAAAAATGACTTAATTGTGAGACCTGAGGACCAAGATGCAATGGAGAAGGACCTGATCGTAAGACCGAAGGACCTAAGAGCAAAACAGGAAACTCCACACCATCATGAGGAGTATTTTGGCAATTCGATTCGGGTCGGAGCTCCAATAAACAAAGTAGATGCATCAAAGACCAACAAAGACCACCAGGAAAGCCCACAACCAAAACCAACTCGATCTGGATCATATAGACCGCCAATTGGCGGTCTTGGACCGCTAATTGGCGGTCCATATGTCTCCATATCCGCTAAGATTTGTGCTGGGCTTGTATTAGTGTATTCTTAGTCTATTTTTGGTATTGGTTTAGTCCCACATCGAGGGATTGTCCCCGATTAGCTTTTTCGATGCTTATAAATAGAACTCTTCACCTTCCATTGTAATTACCCATTGCTTGGTGGCATTCTCTCTACTAAGGAGTGAGCCTTGAAGCAAAAACTCAAGGTGGAGAAGAATGCTACCTTCAATGTGAGTCATTTGTTAATAAAATAATTCTTCTAGTTTCTTTTAATCATGTTTTGTTATGTTGCTTGTTTTGTGTGGGTTGCTTTACTTTGTTTAATCTCTTGTTTAGTAATTTTAGTATCTTAGTTAAATGTTTTCTTTACTTAGTCTAATCAGTAGTGTAATGAGTAGTGAGTAGTTCCATCCCCATTTGGGGGGGGGGGGGGGGTGGAGAAATATGTGATATAATCATGTAGTGTATTAAGTGTGTGTTATCTTTATCCCTTGAGCTTTATATGATTTCCATAACCATCTAATGGGTTTTCACTCTTATCTTTGATATGCTAATGCTCTTGAATGAAGCTTAGCTTATGCTTTGATTAGTGGACCTATTTTATGGGGAATGATAAGGTTAGGATATGGATGAAGTTAATATTGGAAACACAATTTGTAGTGTATGTGCTCTTGTTGCCTTTACCTTAGCTAATGTCTTGTATGTTTTAATGATGTAGTGAAATCTTAATTCATGTAGAGGCATAGTAGGGTATAGTCTTTATACTTGAGTTCAGGTAACTTCATTCCAAATATTGTCTTGTATGTTTTAATGATGTAGTCTTATCTTAATTCATGTAGAGGCAAAGTTGATGTAGTTTTATGATTTCATGCACTACATGTTGTGAGGAGCTTAATGAACACACACACACTTCTTTATGTTCACATTATTTCTCTACCCCTTTGGGGTTTAGTTTTCTTGCTTTTCTTCCGTTTCCATTTGCACCTTAGTGTAGTTTAGTGTAACCAAACTTTCTTCCCTTTCTTTACCTCTCGCCTTCGCACAAACCAAGTGTCGACAAATATACAATCGTTCGGGCATGCGTGTATCTTCCTATATTCCATTCCCATAAGGCACAACACTTTCTTTGCATCATAAGTTCTATCTGGAAACTCATTATCATCTGGAAGCATCTCTTTCACTAACTTCAATATCGATGTGAAACTCACATCGGACCAACCATTTCCAGCTTTTAAATTGTACAACTTCAACACCATTGACAATCTAGTGAATTTGGTACAATTCTTATACAACGACTTCTCATTGTCACTCAACAAATTACCAAGTAAATCGGGGTTGGACGAAAACTTTTCAGCCATATCCTGAACCATTTCCTCTAAGTGATCTTCCACACTAACGTCTTCTCCATCATTCTTGGAACGACTAAATGATTCATTTTCACCGTGCCATATCCACTGTCTGTAATTTGGGTCGAAATCTTTCTCAAACAAATGATCTTTCATTTTCCGAAAAGTCAACACTGACATATTATGACACTTATTGCACTGACAATACGCCATGTCGCTGTCTTTCATTTCTTAGAATGTTTTTTGGCAACCTCTAAGAACATATTCACTCCGTTCTCATACTCATCACTCAATCTGTTTGAAAAAATCCACTCTCGATTCATTTCAATCTAAACAGAGGCAAAAATGATAGTTATTATTGCAGAAAAGAAATAAAATTTCAATTTAAAAGAATGTGTTCGTAAATGAGAAGATTCGGAGACATTAAGATGAGAAAAGAATGACTCAGAGGAGAAGAGATGAAGTCCTTAATCTAGCGTGGAATAAGGAAGGTTAGAAATCTAACTAAGCAATCAAGGCCAAAAGAAGCCTAAAGTCCACTATAGGTCCTTAGTAATAGATGACGCCTAACTTCGAGGTCCCACCGAGGACCACTAGTCTGTACGAAATCAAGAACCCAGAGGTCCCTAATATCTCAGGGAGACTAGATGGGCAACGACGTTCAGGCCAAAATGGTCTTAAACATCGAGGACTACTAATCTATAGGAAATCAAGAACCCGGAGGTTCCTAAAATCTCAGGGAGACTAGATGGGTAACGACATTTAGGCCATAGCGGTCTTAAACAGTTTCCTCTCCTTAATGCGTCCGAAAATCCTAGGGGTCAACGTCTAATTGATTTTATTAAGGCTCTTTTATTAAGTGGTTTCTGGGCCAAGGAAAGGGTGATGAAATCACCCACCTCATCTCCTATAGGTGACTGCCCCCTAAGTGTTTTTCATACCTTAATCTAACAAACAACACACCAAACAAACACTCACCTCATTCTTGTTCCAATGCAAGTCCTACTAACCAATGCGTGCTTTGTAATGAATGATGAGTGAAAGATAGTACGTACCTTACGCCAACAATCTACGACAGAAATCGTAAATAATAGAAAAATACAATGCATGCAAATCCTATATGATGAATGACTTGGCAAATATTGTCTAATCTTTTGCTTTGGGTTATTAAAGGCCAAGTTGTTTAAGAGGGGCAATGAATTATTATCATAATATTAAAAATTCAAAAAATTAAGGCAATAAACATTTCAAATATTAAAATCAAGTATTAAAAATAATTACTTGGATTGACAGAAAAACATTTGAAACACAAACTATCATGTTATTAATAATAATTGGGAATAAAATTTTATTGAAATTTTGGCAGAACCTCCACTTAAAATTTGATATGTAAAATTCTTCAAATCCTGAAATCAAACCAAACCAAACCAATCCAATCCAAGTCATTACATCACATTCACATTCACATTCACATTCACATTCACATTACATTACAAATCTAAGATAGCAAACCAAACCTATCCAAGTCATATATACTCATTTAAATCATCCAACCAACCCAACTCAATCCAAACCAAATCAATCCAATGAATGAGTCAAATCAAATGAATTAAACATTCACACAATCACACTCCATTCTAGTCGACCAAACTTTGTTTTCACCAATAAACTTTGTTGAAAATTCTTCACCAATATCTCTATATAAGTAGTGTATGTTTTCATGGGATCTTCACTCTTTCTTAACATATCTAAACATATCAAATATTTTTACAGGTTAAAGAATATTTCTAAACACCACAATCTAAACATATCTAAACATATCCGAACACCATGAGAACCTAATCAAATAATATGATTTTTGTACAGGTGGTTAAGCACGAACCAGAGGAGGGGAAAGATGTGATGCCGGAGGACCTCTTTGTGGTTCGGTGACACGAGATGGTGCGGTGACGTCTGTAAATGACACGAGATTGTGCGGTGACGGCTGCAAACGGCACGAGATGAAGGCTAACTTAGAAATAATATGTGGAGAAAAACGGAGGATGGAGGAAGACGAACTTAAACAACAAAAAACGAACTTAAAACTTACATGTGGAGAAAGACGGAGGAAGATGGAGGAAAAAGGAGAAGAGGGCCGGAGAAGTGGAGGAGAGCTTGGGAGCTCGCTGCGGTGCAGGAGACAGTGCAGATCGGTCGGAGATCGGTCGAGAAGGAGAGTTCGGTCGCGGGACAGCTAGGGTTTGGGTGGGTTTTGTCTGAAATGAATGAAAGAAAACGCATCTGTCCGATTTCTTTAAGACATATAGACGTCAGATGTTATATAACGCCGACGTCTATACATCGACGTCTATATGTATGGAGCGTAGACGTCGGTCGTATATTATATACGACGTCTATAGGGCGACGTCTATACCCTATAGACGTCGGATTCACAAGGTACTCAAACAGCCGACGTCTATAGGTCGACGTCTATACCTTATAGTTGTCGGCTAAACCTGGTATTCCTACACCCGACGTCTATAGTACACAATAGACGTCGGCCTCGCTAAGGACCGACGTCCATTCGGTGCTCTCCCCACTAGACGTCGGTGGTTATAACGGCCGAAGTCTATTTGGCGATGAGTAAAGCCTATTCTGCACTAGTGTAGTAATGTGAGACATTTCAAAGTCACCCATATAGAGTATACAATCATTAGGACATGCATATATTTTCCTATACAAACGTAACGTGCTAAGCGGACAATCGATCACAATTTAGTCAAGAATGTGCTACCCGAACGACCGAGCACAATTCATTCCACTAAAGCATACTACCCGGACAATCGAACACAACTCGGTCCACCTAATCTCCTAACTAGAATCACAAGTTCGGACAACCGAAATGTATTCAGTCAATATAAGGCAAACACTTGGGAATATTTAGCCTAGAACCACGTCGATGTATTGACCATCGGTACGGGGTATGTCTTTTGTCTTGTTGAATTTTCAGTACCAATGTGGTACGCCTAATACCATGTGACGTAATACCCACATTCTCCAACAGAGTGTAAACGACCTCGGATTGCGGCAAGTGTGAATCCTGATGCTTAAAGCCCAATTCCAATTGTTGAGGAAACCCTAGTAAAAATAATTAAAGAGGCGTAGGTATTTCCTTTGAATTTTATAACTCCCTAATTGTAGATATATTGCTCATGTAGTTTTTTCTGATAATATTTCTTTGTTTTTCAGGATAGTGTTCCATCCTCAAAAGTATCTTCTCCTTAGGAATAGTATGACGAGAGCCTAAAGAAAATCTGAAGATTTTATAGTACAAGATGTTATTCACAAAGAAAATGTAGACAAAACAACTGATGGCAAATAGAAGCCATGCTATATGTCTGCATGAGTGATGTTGTGCAGTTTCTAAATGGAAAGATTGTGTATAACAATCATTCAGGTTCACTTGAAGTAAGTCATTTTTCATAGTTGTTTATGTTACATTTAAATTTCATGGTGTTCACTTGTTTATATTTGGAATCTCTAACAAATGATGAATGACAAAAGGTATGATTGTGTGTGTCCCACTATAACGTGGAAACTAGAACATCCAAGTGAAGACAACAAATGTTCAAAGTTTACGGAAGTGTTGCAAGCATAAAAGAGGGTGGCCTATTTTCTAGTACTATATTGGGAGACGTAAATAACTCATTATATTTTCTAATACATTCAATCTCATTATATTTCATTTGGGAATCATGAAGAAAATTATCATCGATCTAATTTATGAAGTTATTTGACATGATTGGTTTTTAGTGATCATGTGATGTTAGTTGTGGTACAATCCGATATGTTGACGGCCTACCGGTTTAACACTTTGGCATCAGAAAAACTCATGGAAGATTTAATGGACATTATTAAATTATAAGTTATTTAGAATAATTCCCTACATATTCTAATTTAATTTCATTTTGTTAAATGTTTGAATCCCAAAAAATTGAGGTAACGACTTTTATCTACCAATAAAGCAACACCAATAATGTTACAACTCATAATACTCCTACCAATAAATTCCCAAAAGTCTAGAACCCATAATACTTACAGAAATTCCCAAAAGTGTACAACCCATAATGCTCTTACTAATAAATTTCCATAAGTCTGCCCATAATACTTACAAAAATTCCCAAAAGTCTACAACCTATTATACTTACAGAAATTCCCAAAACTCTGCAACCCATAATGCACCTACTAATAAATTTCCATTGGTCTACAACTGATAATACTTACAAAAATTTCCAAAAGTATACAACCCATAATGCTCCTACTAATAAATTTCCATAAGTGTACAACCCATAATACTTACAAAAATTCCCAAAAGTCTACAACCTATAATGCTCCTACTAATTAATTTCCATAAGTGTACAACCCATAATACTTACACAGATTACCAAAAGTCTACAACCCATAATTGAGGTAACGACTTTTATCTAACAGCAAGCAGCACCAATGACATCATGTCATTTTATCCAAATCGAAGCTTTCGTAAAAATATTAACGATGTACCTTCTTAGAAAAATAGTCTACTTTTCATAAGTATTTCAATATTTGTAAGTTAAGAATTTTCTCAGTAGCTTCCAAGAAAAATAGTCTTTTTTCATAAGTATTTCAATATTTGTTGGTTGAGAATTTTCTAAACATCCAAACCAAATACCATTTTTCATAATAGCATTTCAATATCTATACGATTAACAATAAAAAGTAATACGATCGTGAATATGCTCCTACTATGAGTTTGTGGCGCTTCAAACATGTAGTACCGTAGACGAATGATAACATAAAAACCTTCCTCTATAATTAATTGTCACCCATTTTTCTCAAACTCATTGTTGGATTTAGATGCTGTCCTTGCACAGATTGTATATGTGACATAGTTGCACTCTAATCAAATCAGTATAAAAATTTCTCCCCTTGGTTTATATTTTAATTTCAAATGTGATATATAAATTTTCCATAAATATGATATAAATATGATATATATCTCACCTATGATGTCCAGTGTTCACGTAGGCGGTAGGCGACCGCCCGTCGGCGTGGTCGCCTGGGCGAAAGGCGGTCGTCGCCTCGCCTAGGCGATAGCCGTTGGAGGCATTCCAACGGCTATCATCTTTTATAATTTTTTTTTCTTTAAAAAATTACAAATTTGCCACTACCCAAATCTTATATAAACCTCTCCAAACCTCTTCATTTTTCACACATCTCTCATTATCTTCTTCTTCATAATTATATTCTAATTATCAAGTTTCCTAGTCATCAAGTTTTCACGATTAAGTCTCCGGTCTGATGCTTAGTTTTGAAGTTGGAAAGTGAAGTCTCTGATCCGGTTCTTCATTCTTCAACCGCCAAAATCAAGTGCACTCTTTCTAACTTCTCTTTAGAATTAAATTAATTAGTATTTCATTTTCCTATTAGTCTAAATTTTTATATTAGTCTAGTTTTAAGATATGACCTACGTACCCGACACTAGTCTCCCCATGCATCACGAGAGTTATGATGACCTAAGACCTACCCGTACAAGTGACCCCGGTTGGAATACTGCGCATTACATTAGTGCCAATGATAAAAACTGCATTGTCCGTAAGTTATGTGGTAAGGAAACTAGAGGTTGGCATGGATGATGTCATCATTCACATTAGTTCTGGAGATCCAGGTGCATCGAGTTCTGAACCACCGATGGACATCGACGAGCAATATGTCCAATTCGACGATGAAGAAACAGAAGAAGATGATGTCTACGTCGACAATCCGAACGAGAGCCACTCCGACGACTCTGATGGTGGTGGAGGATATGATATAGTTCCCAGTTGGACATTAGATCAATGTGTCCAATGGAATTAGTTAGTTAGCTTGTAATTCTAATTTCTCTCTTATCTGTTATTGTATGAACTCTGAGTTAGTTAACTACCTTTGTAATCGTACTACTAAGCAATAAATTGTATACCTAAGCATTTAGGTTGGTATAGGGGGTGCCTAGTGAGTCATTGGTCGAGGAACTGAAGCCTAAACATGTATCATATTTTTAGATAATATTTGTGCATTTTTCCTATTTTTCCCGATTTTTCCTGATTTTTTAATCTATTTTATCAAATTTAATTGATTTAAATTAAAAAAAGACCACCCAGAGTTGGGCGGTCGCACAAACGCCTCGGCAATCGCCCAGGCGACCGGACTCACCCGGTCGCCTAGGCATTACGTGAACATTGATCATGTCTTAAATATCACTTAAAATATCATATTTCGATTACTAGATAGTCAAAGACCCTAACTTCACAATACACATACAACATATCAAAATAATATTAATCATAAATGGTTAAAAACTTTAAAAAATATCACAACTTTGACTTCTGCCTTACATTATCATCCAAACAAGAATAAAATATTCTTATTTCCTAACAACGAAAGCCATTTAAATATCAAGGGAGTGTTTGCGCGTAGGAAATGACAACAAATTTAATTTCGTGGTCAAAAGGAAAACAACGAAAAAATAGAAACAAGATGAAACCAGTTTTCGTTTGACCAAGACTTTGTTGTTTGTGCAAGTTATTGGAATCCACTAGAAAATTAAAAAAAATAAATTAATTAACTATCATTACGGAAATTGATATTATTTGTAAATATTGTATATATAAATGTAAAATTTTATTGTTAATAATATATTGTACGTTAAAATTTAAATAAGCATTACATTTTTAGTGTAATTTAACTCAAAAATATGATGTGTAAATTATATAATATATACATATACTTTGTTCGATATTAATTTGATTGATAAGATTATTCTAGCCGTGCACTTTTTAACAATACACTAAATTAAAATATGAATACTATTTTATTTTAGATTTATTTTGAAAAGACAATATGATGTTCAAGATGTATTCTTATAGCAAATCTTTATTATTTAGTTTATGGTATAATTTTGTAACATATTGTTCTTTTTTAAAGATAATCATATTTTCTTATTTTTAAAATATTATTTTAATATTTTTGCAGTTAAGTTTTTTATGTAATAAAAATAAATATTAAACAATTTTGATAGACATTTACGTTTTTTACAACTTTGTTGTACTTTCTATTGACTTCTTGTAAGCGTGTGAGAAACTGAGGAAAAAGATTTCCTTTTTTCTAGACTTGACAGACATTAGGAAAACTTTTGGTCAAAGAGAAAATATTTTGTTTTCCATGTGTTTCCATAGTCAAACACCATTCAAATATAATAAAAAAAGTCATTTTTACTAATTTTCTAGAAGAGTTGTCTTCTAAGTTTAAACATCCAGTTCATGATTGCATTTTTTCGGCAATACCAAATCATGTCTTCAAATATTACGTAGAATTATTTTTCCCTACAAAAACTCACTTTAAATTTAATATAAAAATATAATAAAGAGAAATAATATCAACATCCACTCGTTAATTATCAAACTTTTGATACCAAACTACACTTTCGCACATATGGTCTTGAAATCATATTTTTGATCAAACCAACACGTTTTCGATCACCAAACTCCAAAAGATGATAAGTTGATCGCTATTGGCAATAAAAAACAACTTAAAAATATCCAAAAAAAAACTCCGATGTAAGTAACGTAACAAAGTCAAATCTCCCAAAAAAAACTGCCATGTTATGAACAAAATATGTTTGTATTAGCGGACGTCTATTCCTCTGAAGAAAGGAATAGACGTCGGCTTTATGTGGAATCCGACGTATATTCATTAGGAATGGACGTCGCATGTTAGTTCACTGACGTCTATCCCTAAAGAATATACGTCGTCTGTTATATCACCGACGTTTATCCCTAAAGAATAGACGTCGGGTGTTGTATAGACCGACGTCTATGCGTTAACGAATAAACATCGGCTTCTACGTATAGCCGACATATATTCTTTAGGGCTAGACGTCGGCTATCGTATAGCCGACTTCTATGTATAGACGACACACACATAGACGTCGGATCGGGGAGTGCTTATATCCGACGTATATAGCCCCGTACATCGGACGTATATTCCCTTTTCTGTAGTAGTGCTAAGAAAGGAAGAATACGAGTGCTGATGAGAACGAAAAAGTACAAGGTCGAAGTGTTTGTTTGCATGTTCTAGGACTTGAAGAACCTAGCATGCCATGCAGATCGAGAGACACCGAATGATCAATTGATTCAGCATCTTATAGATTCTTCCTAGTTGAAGAAATTAATGTCGACTTTCTGTTATTTAGTGATGAATCCAAAAACCAGAGACTTGGTTTGTGTACCGATAGAATGAATCATTATAGTTGTGTAAGTAGCTTTCAAAGTTTGTGGCCTCTTTGGCTTGTTATTTACAATCTCCCACTATGGTTAAGCAAGAAACAAACACTACAACAAAGAGGGACTTTATCAACGGAGCCGTGCCGATGGAATTTCTATCGGTGCGGGCGTGAATTTTTTTGTTCGTGCCCGATTGCTTTAATTTTGCACTTACTCCGCACATGCCAATTTTAGCATGCCATGGAATTTCCGTCGGTGGGCTTGACATTTAGGGGCCAAAAATCCCTAACGAAACCTTAACTTCTCCCCCACATTTCCGTCCCTGCCCCTTAAAAAATTCCACTTCTCAACAGTCCCCTTTCTCCATCGACTCCGCCCCACCGTCTCCACGCCCCATCTTTGTCTTCACGCGTCATCTGATCGCTCTTGTCACCCCCACCTCGTCGTCTGAAGTCTGCTGGCCACCTCCCTGTCGCCCCAAGTTTGTGCCGCCCACCGCCTTGCCACCCCTATCACACGCGGTCTAGTTCTGACACCTAAGTAATTATTATTATTATTTTCAGTTGTTTTTAAAGTTTGTGTGAGAAATATGATGAAATTTTTGATCAGTTTATGTTTTGATTAGATTGACTTATTTAGTTTGGTTGATTAAGTTTTTTTTGCGTGGATGAAGTTTCAGATGGTTATTTACATAATGAAGATGTTGAAATGTATTTTCATGCTTATGCTCATTTCAAGCCTTACAAAACCAAATGCACCACTTGAGTTGTTATGTTTGAGTTATTTAGTTTGATTGATTGAATTGTTATGAAGATTGTGTAGGCTTTTTTCCTCATTACTCTTAATTTTGATGATTAACGAACAAATATTATGCACAATTCCAATTAAAACATCACACACGTCATCTTATCAAATTCTATATTTTTATATTTTCCTAACATTGTAGGTGCTCAAACCAAAAGAGTAATCAACTTCAAGATCAAGACTCAAGACTTGTAATTAGGGGTGAGCTTCGGTCCAGGACCGGACCGGACCGAAACCCGAATTTTCGGGAAGTCCGGACCGAAGACCGGACCGAATAGGTTCGGTCCGGTCCGGTCCGGGTCGGTCCAAAACCCAGATTTTCCCCTTAAATTTTCGGTCCGGTCCGGACCGAAGACCGAATTTCCAAAATTTTGTGGACCGAAGACCGGACCGAAGACCAGACCGAATTTTGCTCACCCCTACTTGTAATCAATGCTCAAGGCGAATGCATGTAATTTTCTCTTTATTTGAGTCGTAGGATTAAATCTACGCTTGATTCTTCAAAAGATTATTCATCTCTATCGGTCGACTGTTCCACCTTCGGTCTATCGAACCTGTCTCAAACGGACGACCGAGTCACCTTGGGTGTACCGTTTACATATACTTAGTAGCATCCAGACCTTCCCTGGAATTCTTGTTTCAAACTACCAAATGCATTTCGGTAAACCATTTCGATATACTTAGTAGCATTCAAAGCTTCTTGGAATTCTTGATTTTGTCTACCAAATTTAAGATTGATCATCCAAACTTAACCGTTGTTATAAGCCTAACGACCAGATCCTATTGATCTACGTGGCTATAAATCCGGCAACACACTTATTTTTTTCTCATTTAGGAACACTTTTTGAAATGTCCCAAAATGGTCTACCGATCCTTCTTCAGTTGATTAAATCCTTTGTTTCTAATCAACGCGCAATGACTCTTTTCCACATGGCATTTGACTATTACCCGTTAACAAAGCTTTTGAGCCTCAACTGTCAGCAAAAAACTCACACTTAGGTTGGTCTACTGAATACTTGGTGGTCAATCGAACTTGATCATCAAAGCCCGACCATTTCTTATTGTCCATCTTAGAATGGTGAACTGAATGCCTTTCGGTTAATCGAACTTTAATTGGTCGACATTAGAAAAATGTTATTGGAAGTTGGTGACCGGTTATCCAAATATCTTTCGGTCTACTGGGTACTTCATTCTGACCAATACACCAACATTGTTCCGGACAACTGTTTGGCACATGGTCGACCAAACTAGTTCTAAAATATGCCAGATCTTAAGTCATTTCTTGCTTTTTTTTGCAACAGAAAAAGGGACGCTTAGCCTCGAAATTTATTATGTAATATGTTTTGTACAACCTACAAAACCCAATTTGAAGTGTGTGGGCTAAACTAGGTGTATAAACCAGCTATCTACATGGGATGCAAACACGTACACAACTACATTATAGCCGTATTACAAACAAGTATAGTCTATACTCCAATATTTCTTTAATCTTATCTCGAGTTAGCTCCATTCTTCCTCAAACTCTCGCAACCTCTCAACATCCTTTGCAAGCTCTCGAACCCGTGCACCCATGCCCCAAATTGAGTCTTTCACTAGCCCAAATACCTCCTCCGGCCTCCTCTTCTCTTCCTCGAAAATCCGTCGGTTCCTTTCTTGCCAACACTCATAAATTGTTGCATTGAAGGCCCATTTGCACGCCACCCTTCTTATTTTCAGCCATTGGTTCCTTGTATGATTCTAGCTTCGCTCTCGAGGTCCCAATCAATTCGCTCTCAAGTCATTTCTTGCTTCTCATTGGTAAAAAATTAACCAACTCGCCATAACCGCTCTATTTTCTTTGAAGGCTACAAATGCTTCATCTAAAAGGCACAATCAACACTTACTTGACAAAAATCTTTCGTATTCTTGTGCTCTCAAATTCCAAGTCTTCAAAGCTCTACCAACTCTCAAACTTCAATCAATTCAGTCGAAGTTAAACTCTATTCTTTAGAGTGCATTGATTCGAGGAAGCTCCCTCTCAGGCTTTGAGAGGAGATTCGAGCAAGACGATGGTGTTCGTAAGACTCTGATTGTAATAGGATTTATCTTTGAGTAACAGTCGACGAGGAGTGCGTGTGAGTCAGAGTCCACAATACTCTAGTGGGTGATTGAACGTTTTAATTAAACCGCAAGTGCACGGTCGAGTTGAAGCAGTGGCAAATACGGGTCGTCCACAGGGAGGTGAGTAGCCTCTCGTTTGCACGAAATCTAGTGGCAAAAATAGGGAAGAGAGTTTGATTATTCTAATCTACGCTATACTACACTACGAAGTAACGCATGCATAAACGAACAACAAACGACTAACTAAAACTTAACTAAGAACGAAATAAGTGTGCTAGAATTCAGAAATGGAAAACCCCTAAGGGGTGGAGTGAGTGCATACATGCAAAGAGGTGGTGAAGAACACATCTTTAAGCACAAATTAAGGTAGTGTTTTCATGCGTAGGAGGTGTCTAAATGTTATGGCAAAATCTATCAATCCATTCACTAACCTAGTTGATTAACATTTACATACACAAGCTGATTTATTTCAGAACCTAAACAAGCATGAGAGGTGTCTAATCATTTTGGCAAAACTCATCAAGTTATAAGTTCTATCCTAAACAAGCAAGCATACATTCATGTTTTATCAACACTTTGTAAATAAAGCATTCATTCCATTCTCTAATGCATGTATGAACATCTACTCCACCCCCAAAGGGGATGGAACTACTCACTACACATTAGACTAATTATTAAACTAAGCAAGGAAAGCATATTAACTAAGCTACTAAAACTAATGAAATGAAATTAAACAAAGTAAAACAAGTAACATGAAACAAACAACATAACAAAGAAACTTTTATTAAAATGACTCACAATTCAAGTAGCATGCTCCTACTTTAGTGTGTGCTTATAGGCCTCACTTCAAGTAGGAAGAGTAGCCACTCAAAATATGAAGTGATTACAATAGAAGGTGAAGAGTTCTATTTATAGCCAAAGAAAAAGGCAATCCGGGACAATCCCCCGATGTTGGACTAAACAAATACCAGAAATAGAATAAAGATCCTCTAATACATGTGCTAGCGAAGTTTGAGCAGATCCAGAAGGATCCAAACCGCCAATTAGCGGTCCATTAAATCTGGATCCGGCTGGAATTTATTCTGGGCTTTTCTGGATTTCTTTGTCGGTCTTTGATGCATCTACTTTATTTATTGGAGCTCCGACCCAAATCGAATTGCCAAAATACTCCCCAAGATGGTGTGGAGTTTTATGTTTTGCTATTTGGTCCTTCGGTCTTACGTTCAGGTCCTTCTCCCTTGCATCTTAGTCCCCAGGTCTCACAATTCAGTTCTTTTTCCCTACGTTTGGGTCCTTTTATGCTTCATCTCTTCAAACCTATTTATTTCTGAAATTCAAACATAAAACTCGTCACGTAGCATTGTTTAGGTGAAAGATAATGGATATAAGATACAAATATAAGCATGAAATGATGTCAATCAAATACCCCCACACCTAACTATTGCTAGTCCCGAGCAAAACAAAGAAAGAGAAAAGCATACGAAAAACAAGAAATCCTAACTCACTTTCGTAGGAATCACGGTTGCACTTAGCACGTGAAACAAGCCGTTAAACCTCCTTGTTGCCAAGGAGGAGGAGTGTTGTCTCTTGAGGGTTTTCAGCGGATACACCCATAAAATCCGAACAAAGATGCATTAATCAATCTAGCTACACGACCCGTTGGACTTATTTTGTCGATCATGGGACGCGATAATACTACGGGTCGACTCTATATATGTAATCAGTCCACACACCTAGCCTAATGAATTATTCGTGACAGTTAGTCAAGGACTTAAGTGAAAGACATGGGCAACCTTAACTTCTGAATGTGATACAATGTGTAAAGTCCATTAAGGTTCTTATTTGACTCTTTTCTTTCTTTTTTTCTTTTTCTTTGGAGAATTTTATTGGTTGGTGTTTAATTCTCCCAGGGTCAGGTTTCATGCATCATTGCCTATGAGGACTTACACTATCACATACACCTTCCCCCAAATCTCCACATAGGGCGATCCCTACCATCCGTGTAACGGGAGTTCGGTCGGTGCATCTCAAGTCAGATGACTCGAAAGCACCAGGCAAAACGTCCCCTCAGACCTACTTTCCCAAGAGATAGGAGCTGTGCGAGAAGAGAGAACACCACTTATTTATTTATCTACATGGGAACCAAAACCCCTACACTTACAGTTTCACAAAGAGAGTTTAAGACCATTGACTACGACAAACTTCCTTGTACTAACACAAATGAATTATTGACTCACTAGGTTTACGGTGGACTTCTTTAAATGTTTGAGTACTGAAACCATATGATTACACGCCCCCCGAGGGAAAACTGAGGTGCATCCTAACGACTCGATAAGACCTAAAGCCAGTAAACTAGATATCCTAATGCATCAAGCTCAAGACACTTTTGGGAGCTTTCTTTTTTACTTTGTCTCTCAACGGTTTTGCACATGCTAAACACACGCAAAACCCACAAAAACATTTTCTTTCGCAAACACATGAAGATTTTGAAAGAAATGTGAAAATTTTAAAGCACTAGGCAAGCAAAAGAAGACAAGTCACCCAAGGATCATGGCAAGCAGATATATCGATATTAAATGCAACACACTAACATGACCCTATCAATACACACAAAAGAAAACAAAATCAAAGGAAAAAGACTCGACTATGTGCACACGTAAAACACCCCCCACACCTACTTCATGCATTGTCCTCAATGAATGTAAGCAAGATAATACATGGATTTATGCATGAAAAATGAAAGATCTCACCAACATAAAGCGCAAAAGGAAGTTCATGGTTATGTTGATGGACACAAACCCGAATTCCCTCAAAACCTGTGAGATACTGAAGAAGGGAGACAAATACGTGAAGAAATGGGGCCCAAGTACACAAGGGTTGGGGCCCACAACAATCAATGCTCGCTCATGGAGTCTTTTATTACACTTTTTTACAAGGTATATACTTCAACAGAGATATTCTCACAATCATTTGGTCAAGGAACATCAAATGAGAATATCGAGTTATGAGGACCAGAGACTTGCTGAGATGGGCAAACTTCACTGGTACTCTGAGGTGTCATGAGGGGTGAAAGGTCAAAGCTGAAAGGCTCGAAGCCCTCATGATATTGGTTGGGTGTAGGCAACATGAATGAATGAAGTTGTGTTGCCTCACTAGGGTTTAGTTGCTCATCGAACAAAACCCTCCAACCAATAGGTGGGGTGCATCGGAGTGAGTTCCTCACGCTCATTCGATGGATGCAGCAGACCTGCATCACTAAGAATGGGGCTTCTCCCCAAGTCATCCAACAAGGACCTCCCACCATCATTTATATCATCAAGCATAAGCTCGGTCGTAGGTGGGTCCTTGTTGGAGTCAAGATGATGCTCAAATGGCTCAATGGCCAAGGGACATGAGACAGAGACACCTTCTGGTATAGGCATATGATGAGGTGTCTCACTCTCACTAGTAATCTCAACTGAATCATGCAACGAACACTTCTTTTGGACATTCATGTTTGATGCCAGCTCACTCTGTTGCATTGCAAAGACAGGCAATGAGTTTTCGCTGGGCCCTCAAACATTCTCAATGGGTTGCATTGGTGTTAGGGGTGTTTGTTGATTTTGTGGTGCTTTCTCTAATTGCCGGATGAGATTGAGATTTAAAGGTTGATCCATGGGCTCCTGTTGCCTACCAGAGTTTAACACATGAAACTCAACACTCATGTTACCGAATGAGAGCTTCATGAGACTATTTCTACAATTAATTAAGGCATTGGAGGTTCCCAAAAATGGTCTACCCAAAATCAAAGGTATTTGAGAGTGGGTGTTCTCAACAGGATTGATATCGAGGACAACAAAATCGACTAGAAATACAAAATCTCTAACTTTGATAAGCACGTCCTCGATAATCCCCTTTGGAATACGAATGGATCTATCTGCCAATTAGAGGGTGATCTTAGTTGGTTTCAATTCTCCCAAATTCAACTATTGATAAACAGAAAATGGGAGGAGGTTGACCGTCGATCCTAAATCAAGCAATAAATTACTCATGCTAGTGTCCCATATCGTACACTGAATAGTAGGACACCCAGGGTCCTTGTATTTTGTGTAAGCGGGATTGGACAAAAGTGAGCTTACATTTGCAGCCAAGAATGCTTTCTTAGGAACATTTGTCTTCCTCTTGGTTGTGCAGAGATCCTTCAACACTTTGGCATATTAAGGTATTTGTTGGATGACATCCAACAAGAGGATGTTAACCTTCACTTGCTTAAAAACCTCTAATATCTTATCCATTGTGTCACTCTGCTTTTTGGTTAACCTACTTGGATAGGGAGCTTTTGGCAGGTAGGTTTTCTGCGGTGCCTGAGAAGGAGGCGTTGGTGTATTACCCGCACACTCAGCCTCTTCTTCACCACCATTCCCACTGAGGGGCTGCATAGATGGTGGTGGTGGCAAGGAAATGTGATTGTCAACCTGCTTTCCATTCCTTAAGGTCACAATGGAATTGACATGGTAAACAAGTTCCTCCACATGGTTCACTTGCCGCCCCCGAGGTACCACATTCTCATTTTGCATGTGTTGTTGCTGGTACTTACGGGGGTTAGCCTTAGGCTGGCTAGGCAAAGACCCTCTCTCTCTTTCATGTACAGACTGAGCCAATTGGCCCATCTGAAGTTATAGAGATTTGATGGTCTGCTGATTTAAAGTGAGAACTTGACTTGTGGTTGACATAAAAATTTTCATTACGTTTTTGAGTCCACGAGTCAAGGTCTCAAGCGAATTGAATCGGGTTTCCATATTATTGGAATTTGGGAAACCCGATTGATTGGTGATTTGAGCTTGGGGTGGCTGATAAGATTGTGCATGCATGGGAGGTTGGTATGATTGGTTAGGTGGTCGAGAGGAGTTTGAAGGACCACCCGGGGCATTATTTTGGTTCCACAAAAAATTCGGGTGGTTGCTCCATCCAGGATTATAAGATGATGAGTATGGGTCATTTCTAGCTCTGTCATAGATGGCGTTGACATGTTCCATCTCAGGAGGAATGGACGCACACTCGCTTTCTACATGACCTATCCTACCACATGAATGACAGTGAACTGGACCAGATGTGGACATGTGAGGTGCACCTTGTTTGTTTTGGAGCTCAATCAAATCCATACAACGCATTAAGGCCGCCATGCGGGCCTCGGTGGCCGTAGTGGTATCGACGACAAATATGCCACCCGATCTAGTCGAGTTTGCATTTGCGATCCTCGTTCCTATGCTGGATGATGCAGGTGGTTCCCTTACGCTCTCCCATTGCATGGTTTTCTCAGCGAGGTCTTCTAGGAAAGCACATGCCACCCTTTTATGCTTTCCCAAGAACTCTCCTTGACACATGGACTCAACGAGTGTTCGGGACGGGATGTGAAGTTTCTCGTAAACAATCTGACAAAGACGACACAACTCAATGCCATGGTGAGGGCACGAGGACAGTAGCTCTTTGAACCTCTCTAGATATGCATGAAATGTTTCGGTCTCAAGTTGATAGAACAAATTGATTTCGTTCCTCAACTTTTGAGTCCGATGATTTGGAAAGTATTTCTTGAGGAATGCATATTGAAACTCGTCCCAAGTCCTGAAGGCATTCACATGGTTGTTGTACAACCACTTCTTAGCGTCATCCTTTAGTGCAAAAGGAACAAGCCTAAGATGGATGGAGTCTGTGCTAAGTTGTTGCAGCTTGAACATAGCACATACCTCCTCAAATTCCCTGAGAAAGATATAGGGGTCACCTTTCCCAGTGAAGTGAGGGAGCATGGAAATAAACTGACGCTTAACCTCAAAATGGTTCCCATTTGCCTCTGGCAATACGATGCATGAGGGTAGAGCAGTACGGCTCGGGTAGCATCGATCACGTAGAGGTATGGGAGCCACAACAGGAAGCATAGGTGGAACAGGTGGGTCCATCAACTGCTCCTTCTCACGGAAATTAGCAGCCATTGAACCCAAACTGTGTGCGACACGAGAGGAGGAAGGCGTCGAGAAATCGACTACCAAAGCAGGGTTGACAACGCGCCTCGTCAAACAACCTCTCTCGTTTTGTGCCCACGAAAGCATGTACAATGGTGCATACACACAAACCAAAACTTTTTTTAACAAAGAATGTGCGTAGAGGAGAAGACGGAGGAACACAGGAGAGAAAGAATGACTCAGGAGAGAAGGAAAGAAGTCCTTATGCTACGGTGGATGGGTACAGGTAGAAGCAGACAAACAAACAAGTCTCAAGCAATCCTAAGGTCGCTATAGGTCGTTACAGCTAGACGACGCCTAACTGCGAGGTCCCACGGCCTCAACATGTCTCACCTCCCTACGACAAGGACCGCAAAGCCCAGCAAGTGAGCCAAGATCTGAAGATCTCGTCTCTCCTACTATCGACAAAGTGGGTAACGCCGATCAGGCCATGACGGTCGTGACCGGATCACTCTCCTAATGCGTCCGAGATCCTTAGGGCCAATGTCTACTTGATTTTAAAAATTAGACTCTTGATTAGTGTGCTTTGTAGGGTGAAGGAAAGGGTGATGAAATCCCCCACCTTATGTTTTATGGGACAACCCCTCCTTAGTAGCATTTTAGAGTCTTAATCTAACAATCAACTCTCCAACAAACGTTCAACTCACACTTATTTCAATGCACTTCCTACTAACTAATGCATGTTCATACAAAATACATGAATGAGAGTAGAAGGTGCGTACCTCACGCCAACACTCAACAACTGAAAATAAAGCTAAAATAAAAGACAATCTACGTGCCTAAGTCGCATACATGATGCATGACCTAAACAAGAGAGAATGCCTAATCTTTTGCTTTGGGTTTTAGGGTCCAAGTTACTTAAAGGAGGTTTGATTATTGATCTGACAACAAACTATAAGTCAAAACATGCCAAATCACGTCCCAGATCACTAAATCAATTATGGGAACAAGCTGAAGAAACGAGAAGGGAAACAAGACTCACCAGACCACTGATTGGCGGTCGAAAGTGCCCAGGTTGGCCTACAACTTCTCCTGATGCCTCCCCTTGCGACTCCAAGTCTCCTGAAACAAAGAAAAACTACAAAACACAAATTAAATCCACACAAATCATTCAAACAAGAGTCTAGACCGACACCTCCCCGGCAACGGCGCCAAAAACTTGATTGAACGTTTTAATTAAACCGCAAGTGCACGGCCGCGTTGACGCGGTGAAAAATATGGGTCGTCCACAGGGAGGTGAGCAGTCTCTCGTTTGCACGAAATCCAGTGGAAAAAATAGGGAAGAGAGTTTGATTATCCTAATCTACGCTATACTACACTACGAAGTAACACATGCATGAACGAACAACAAACGATGAACTAAAACTTAACTAAGAACGAAACAAGTGCGCTGAAATTCAGAAATGGAAAACCCCTAAGGGGTGGAGTGAGTGCATATATGCAAAGAGGTGGTGAATAACACATTCTTTAAGCACAAATTAAGGTAGTGTTTTCATGCATAGGAGGTGTCTAATTGTTATGGCAAAACCTATCAATCCATTCACTAACCTAGTTGATAAACATTTACATACACAAGTTGGTTTATTTCAGAACCTAAACAAGCATGAGAGGTGTCTAATCATTTTGGCAAAACTCATCAAGTTATAAGTTCTATCCTAAACAAGCAAGCATACATTCATGTTTTATCAACACATTGTAAATAAAGCATTCATTCCATTCTCTAATGCATGTATGAACATCTACTCCACCCCCCAAAGGGGATGAAACTATCACTACACATTAGACTAATTATTAAACTAAGCAAGGAAAGCATATTAACTAAGCTACTAAAACTAATGAAATGAAATTAAACAAAGTAAAACAAGTAACATGAAACAAACAACATAACAAAGAAACTTTTATTAAAATGACTCCAATTCAAGTAGCATCCTCCTACTTTAGTGTGTGCTTATATGCCTCACTTCAAGTAGGAAGAGTAGCCACTCAAAATGTGAAGTGATTACAATAGAAGGTGAAGAGTTCTATTTATAGCCAAAGAAAAAGGCAATCTGGGACAATCCCCCGATGTGGGACTAAACAAATACCAAAAATAGAATAAAGATCCTCTAATACATGTGCTAGCGAAGTTTGAGCAGATCCAGAAGGATACAAACCGCCAATTAGCGGTCCCAGACCGCCAATTAGCGGTCCATAAAGTCTGGATCCGGCTGGAATTTATTCTGGGCTTTTCTAGATTTCTTTGTCATTCTTTGATGCATCTACTTCGTTTATTGGAGCGCCGACCCAAATCTAATTGCCAAAATACTCCCCAAGGTGGTGTGGAGTTTTCTGTTTTGCTATTTGGTCCTTCGGTCTTACGTTCTGGTCATTCTCCCTTGCATCTTAGTCCCCAGGTCTCACAATTCAGTCCATTTTCCCTGCTTTTGGGTCCTTTTATGCTTCATCTCTTCAAACCTTTTTATTTCTAAAATTCAAACATAAAACTCGTCACGTAGCATTGTTTAGGTGAAAGATAATAGATATAAGATACAAATATAAGCATGAAATGATGTCAATCAGTGGGAAAGGAAAAAAGAGATATGAGAATGGAATTACACTATGATGCACACTAAATAAAAAAGACGTTAAAAATAAACCCATTTAGGGGGTAGAGATAGAATGCCGAAATGAGAATATGTGTATGGGTGTGTGTTCAATTGTGCTCATCACAACATGGAATACATGAAATCCATAAAAACCAAATCCAATTTTGTCTCCACATGAAATAAGATAAAAAATTATCATTAAAACATACAAGACAATAATTGAGATGTGGCTAACATCAATTGCCTAATTACCAAGCCTACTATGTCTCCACATGAAATAAGATTTAACACAATCATTAAAACATATAAGACATTAATTAGGATGAGACCAACATGAGCACATGCAAACACATGTCACGTTTCCTCCTTGTCCACTACATTATCCTCACCTCATCATTCCCCATTAAATGAGCATGTGCTAAGCATCACTTAAGAGCATTAGCACATGAAAGATAAGAGTAAAAATCTCATTTGATGGTTATGGAACTCATGTGAGGTTCATAATTAACACACACACACACACACACTTAATACATCACATAATCACATCACCTTCTTCTGTACCCCCCGTTGGGGATGAACTTCTCCTTACTCATCTCTAAACTCAAGAAAACATCAAGACAACCTAAAACCATAATGGAAATGTAGAAAACTAAATTAATGAAGGATCAAACATAAAAGAAATTGCATCAAATGGGAGACATCAATGTAAAGAATGAGAATTAAACTAGATTGAAATGAAAGAGTACAAGGATTCCTCTTTCTCCTCTTACACAAATGAACAGTAAAAATAAACCTAAACTAATGGAGGTAGCAAGAAGAAAGGGAAGAGGAGGGATTACAATGGTATTTATAGAATAATACATGGTTAGGTTTAGTCTGAACGTCATCAAATGACTCTAAATCGAATCTGATATTTATGGATTGCTCTGACCCATTAACCCAACCCGCTGCCAAAATACAGGAGCCAATGGATCAGAGTGATCCGTTTATGGCGGATAAGAATCCACCATTGGCGGATCGGGATCCTATGATCCGGCTTAAATTTTTCCAGCTATTAAGTTTGTTTGTTTGGCACGTGGGGTGAAGCGCTTCTTCCCACATGCTCGATACATTGAATGTCAACTTGTTAGTTTGCTCGAATGGAAAACATTGAATGCTAAAATGAATTGTGATTGTGATTTAATGACTTGAGTGTCGACACTTATATTAGATTGAGTATGTGGTGCGATTGTGATAGTGAATGTGATGCGATTGTGTGAATGTGATGTGATTGTAAATGTGTTTAATGTAGAGACATATTAGTAGATTTATATCAATTTTTTTGAACAGCCATATATCATGTCGGTTTTCAACGACCGACGTGATATGCCAAGTATATCTCGTCGGTTCTCCACGAACCAACGTGATATACAATGTATATCACGCCGGTTGTCAACGATCGACGTGATATACCCCACATTCATGTGATAAATATGGGGTATATAACGTCGGTTATCCAAGAACCGACATGATATACCTAGCGTATCACGTCGCGTTGTCTAAAACCAACGTGACATGCTAGTGTATCACGTCGGTTATTGAATCAACGTGATATTTCCCTCCCTTTTATGAAATCGGTATATTGGAACAATACACCCTGAACCTAGTGAGTCAATAATTCGTGTCTGTTAACTTAAGGAAGTTTGTTGTAGTCAAGGACCCTTTAAATCTTGTTGTGAGACATTAAGTGTAGGGGTTTTGGTTCATGTGTAGATAAGAAATAAGTGAGTAGGTGTTCTCTCTTCTCGCACGACTCCTATCAGTCGGGAAAGTAGGTCTGAGGGGACTTTGTGCCTGGTGCTTTCGAGTCATCTGACTTGGGATGCGCCGACCGAACTCCCGTTACACGGGTGGTAGGGATTCCCCTATGTGGAGATTTGGGGAAAGGTGTACGTGATAGTGTAAGTCCTCATTGGCAACGATGCACGAAACCTGACCCTGGGAGAATGAAGCTCCAACTAATAAAAAGAAAAAAAAACATGAGAAAAAAACAAAAAAGAAAAAAAATGGTAATGCAAATAAGAACCTGAGGATCACTTGAGGATGCAAATAAAAAATGGACTTTACACTTTGTATCACTTGAGGATGTTAAGGTTGTCCATGTCTTTAACTTAATTCCTTATTTAACTTGCACGAATGGTTCATTAGGTTAGGTGTGTGGACTAATTACCTATATAGAGTTGACCCGCAGGATTACCACGTCCAATGATCGACAAAATATTTCCAACGAGTCGAGAGTCTAGATTGAATAATGCATCTTGTTCGGATTTTGTGGGTATATCCGCTGAAATCCCTCAGGAGAGAACACTCCTCCTCCTTAGCAACAAGAAGGTTTAACGGGTTGTTGCACGTGCTAAGTGCAACCGTGATTCCTACTAAAGTGAGTTAGGATTTCTTGTTTCTCGTTTGCTTTTCTCTTTCTTTGTTCTGCTCGGGACTAGCAAAAACTTAGGTGTGGGGGTATTTGATTGACATCATTTCATGCTTATATTTGTATTTTATATCCATTATCTTACACCTAAGCAATGCTACGTGACGAGTTTTATGTTTAAATTTCAGAAATAAAGAGGTTTGAAGAGAAGAGCCATGAAAGGACCCAAAAGTAGGAAAATGACTTAATTGTGAGACCTGGGGACTAAGATGCAAGGGAAAAAGACATGAATGTAAGACAGAAAGACCTAAGAGCAAAACAGAAAACTCCACACCATCATGGGGAGTATTTTGGTAATTCAATTCGGGTCGGAGTTCCAATAAACAAAGTAGATGTATCCAAGACCAAGTAATAGATCAAGCAAAGCCCACAACAAAACTCAACCAGATCTGGAGCTTATAGACCGCCAATTGGCGGTCTGGAACCGCTAATTGGAGGTCCAGATAGCTCTGGATCCGCTTAACTTTTGGGAGCACGTGTATTAGTCTATGCTTAGTCTATTTTTTGTATTTGTTTAGTCCCACATCGGGGGATTGTCCCGGATTAGCTTTTCCATGCCTATAAATAGAACTCTTCACCTTCCATTGTAATGACCCATTGCTTGGTGACATTCTTTCTACTAAGGAGTGAGCCTTGAAGCAAAAACTCAAGGTGGAGAAGAACGCTACCTTCAATGTGAGTCATTTGTTAATAAAATAATTCTTCTAGTTTCTTTTAATCTTGTTTTTTAATTTGTGCATGTTTGTTTAGTCTTTCCTTTCCTTTCCAATTATGCTTCTTTAGGTCTTCTTCATTAATTGTTTAGCTTAGTTGTTTAGTGATTTCATTTCAGCTTGCTTGTTCACTAGTTTAGATTAATGTAGTGTAGTGTAATACATCTTTCTTCGCTTTCTTTCCACTCGCCTTCGCACAAATCAGCATCGACACACCTCCCAGTGGACGACCCGTATTTGCCATCGCTTCAACGCGGACGTGCACTTGCGGTTTAAATAAAACGATCAATAAAGTTTTTGGCGCCGTTGCCGGGGAACTCGTTCGGGAATGTTTACATTCTGGTGGCCGTTGACTATGTGTCTAAGTGGGTTGAGGCTATACCCACAAAGACCAATGACAACAAGGTGGTCACCAAATTCTTGAGGGATATTTTTGTGCGATTTGGTACTCCTCGTACCATAATCAGCGATAGGGGTACCCACTTCTGTAATCGCTCCTTTGAAGCGCTTATGAGGTAATATTCGATCACCCACAAGCTTGCGACCCCATATCATCCGCAAACTAGTGGGCATGTCGAAATCTCTAACCGTCAATTAAAGCAAATTCTTGAGAAGACGGTTTGTTCCTCGAGGAAGGATTGGTCAACCAAGTTGAATGACGCGTTGTGGGCCTTCCGCACCGCGTACAAGACCAATTTGGGTATGTCCCCATATCGGGTAGTGTACGACAAGGCTTGCCACCAACCCGTCGAGCTTGAGCATCGTGCTTTCTGGGCGATCAAGAACCTGAATATGGATCTTGATCAAGCAGGAGTACAACGTAAGCTCGACATTGTGGAATTAGAAGAGCTACGTAATGATGCGTACGAGAATGCCAAAATTCATAAGTCCCGAGCCAAGATGTTTCACGATCGCATGATTATGCGAAAGGTGTTTACGACCGGGCATAAGGTGTTGCTCTACAATTCCCGACTTCATCTGTTTGCGGGTAAGCTCCGCAGTCGCTGGTCTGGCCCGTTTATTGTCCAAACTGTCTATCCTGTTGGAGCGGTCGACATCTTGAACCCAGGGAATGGGGACGTGTTCAAAGTTAATGGACAATGCCTCAAACCCTACTTGGAGGGGGCACCAGCCGAAGTCGAGGAGCTCATGTTCCTTCCTGAACCTCCCTCGCACTCAACCATTCATGCTCCTGCATGAGTGGATGTGCTTTCAGGTTTGTTATAAAAAAACTCCTTTAGTGAGTATCATTTGTTGTGGGCCCCAACCCTTGAGTATTTGGGCCCCAAGTCTTTCACGTATTTGTATCCCTTCCTTAGCATCTCACAGGTTTTGAGGGAATTTGGGTTGTGTCCATCAACATAGCCAGAAAGTTCCCTGTGTACTTCACGTTGGTGAGATCTATTTTTTTCATGCATAACTCCATGTAGTATCTTGCTCGCATTCATTGAGGACAATGCATGAAGTAGGTGTGGGGGGTGTTT
The DNA here is from genome assembly GCA_963682175.1 of Triglochin maritima. Lineage (NCBI taxonomy): Eukaryota > Viridiplantae > Streptophyta > Magnoliopsida > Alismatales > Juncaginaceae > Triglochin > Triglochin maritima. The sequence goes on from OY821779.1 coordinate 32,835,657, forward strand.
TACGTGTGTACATAGTCGAGTCTTTTCTTTTGATTTTGTTTTCTTTTGTTTGCATTTCTCGGGTCATGTTAGTGTGCTGCATTTAATATCGATATATCCGCTTGCCATGATCCTTGGGTGACTTGTGTTCTTTTGCTTGCCTAGTGCTTTAAAATTTCCACGTTTCTTTCAAAATCTTCATGTGTTTGCGAAAGAAAATGTTTTGTGGGTTTTGCGTGTGTTTAGCATGTGCAAAACCGTTTAGAGGCAAAGTAAAAAGAAAGCTCCCAAAATTGTCTTGAACTTGATGCATTAGGATATCTAGTACAATGGCTTTAGGATTTATCGAGTCGTTTGGATGCACCCCAGTTTTCCCTTGGGGGTGAGTAATCATAGGGTTTCAGTGCTCAAACATTTAAAGAAGTCCACCCTGAACCTAGTGAGTCACTTATTCGTGTCTGTTAACTTAATGAAGTTTGTTGTAGTCAAGGACCCTTTAAATCTTGTTGTGAGACATTAAGTGTAGGGGTTTTCGTTCATGTGTAGATAAGAAATAAGTGAGTAGGTGTTCTCTCTTCTCACATGGCTCCTATAACTCGGGAAAGTAGGTATGAGGGGACTTTGTGCCTGGTGCTTTCGAGTCATCTGACTTGGGATGCGCCGACTGAACTCCCGTTACACGGGTGGTAGGGATTGCCCATGTGGAGATTTGGGGAAAGGTGTACGTGATAGTGTAAGTCCTCATGGGCAACGATGCACGAAACCTGACCCTGGGAGAATGAAGCTCCAACTAATAAAAAGAAAAAAAACATGAGAAAAAAACAAAAAGAAAAAAAATGGTAATGCAAATAAGAACCTGAGGATCACTTGAGGATGCAAATAAAAAAATGGACTTTACACTTTGTATCACTTGAGGATGTTAAGGTTGTCCATGTCTTTAACTTAATTCCTTATTTAACTTGCAGGAATGGTTCATTAGGTGAGGTGTGTGGACTAATTACCTATATAGAGTTGGCCCGTAGGATTACTACGTTCAATGATCGACAAAATATTTCCAACGAGTCGAGAGTCTAGATTAAATAATGCATCTTGTTCGGATTTTCTGGGTATAGCCGCTGAAAACCCTCAGGAGACAACACTCCTCCTCCTTGGCAACAAGAAGGTTTAACGGCTTGTTGCACGTGCTAAGTGCAACCGTGATCCTACTAAAGTGAGTTAGGATTTCTTGTTTCTCGTTTGCTTTTCTCTTTCTTTGTTCTGCTCGGGACTAGCAAAAACTTAGGTGTGGGGGTATTTGATTGACATCATTTCATGCTTATATGTGTATCTTATATCCATTATCTTACACCTAAGCAATGCTACGTGACGAGTTTTATGTTTAAATTTCAGAAATAAAGAGGTTTGAAGAGAAGAGCCATGAAAGGACCCAAAAGTAGGAGAAATGACTTAATTGTGAGACCTGGGGACTAAGATGCAAGGGAGAAGGACATGAACGTAAGACAGAAGGACCTAAGAGCAAAACAGAAAACTCCACACCATCATGGGGAGTATTTTGGTAATTCAATTCGGGTCGGAGTTCCAATAAACAAAGTAGATGCATCCAAGACCAAGTAATAGATCAAGCAAAGCCCACAACAAAACTCAACCAGATCTGGAGCTTATAGACCGCCAATTGGCGGTCTGGAACCGCTAATTGGAGGTCCAGATAGCTCTGGATCCGCTTAACTTTTGGGAGCACGTGTATTAGTCTATGCTTAGTCTATTTTTTGTATTTGTTTAGTCCCACATCGGGGGATTGTCCCGGATTAGCTTTTTCCATGCCTATAAATAGAACTCTTCACCTTCCATTGTAATGACCCATTGCTTGGTGACATTCTCTCTACTAAGGAGTGAGCCTTGAAGCAAAAACTCAAGGTGGAGAAGAACGCTACCTTCAATGTGAGTCATTTGTTAATAAAATAATTCTTCTAGTTTCTTTTAATCTTGTTTTTTAATTTGTGCATGTTTGTTTAGTCTTTCCTTTCCTTTCCTTTTATGCTTCTTTAGGTCTTCTTCATTAATTGTTTAGCTTAGTTGTTTAGTGATTTCATTTCAGCCTGCTTGTTCACTAGTTTAGATTAATGTAGTGTAGTGTAATACATCTTTCTTCGCTTTCTCGAACAATCATCCACTATCTCGAACAAATTTGGTTTTAATTGGTAAAATACTGATTCAGTTCTAGTCATGTGTCACAACATTTTATACTTTACCAGCAGGTCCCTTCGGGTTTTCACTTGGGTCATTTTTTATTTGCGATCCAGTCCTTGTGCGTTACAAATACGTCCAAAAGTCTTCAACTCAGTCCAGTCTTGTTTCATTTAGGTTCTTTTCGCTCCCTTTCTCTTTTTTATTTCCTGAAACCTGAACACTACAAACAGACACTCGGGTAGCACAATTTTGGGGTAAAATAAAGAAAATCTAGCATGAATACGATGTATGATATACTACTAATCAAATACCCCAACACTTACATTTTGCAAGTCCCTAGAAAAACAAAGAAAGGGAAAAAAAGAAGAAGTAAAACATACGAAAAATAGGAAAATCCTTACTCATTTTCGTAGGATTCACGGTTGCAGTCTTGGAGTCTCTCTCTCTCTCTCTCTTCAAATATAATTATGTACAAACATGAAATCTCAACCATTCAAAGGGTTGAGTGTGAGGGAGGTTCACGAAGGAACATGACATCCTCGACTTCCGCTGGTGCCCTCTCCAACTAAGGTTTGAAGCATTGTCAATTAACTTTGAACACGTTCTCATTCCCTGGGTTTGGGATTTCAACTGCTCTATGAGGAAATACGGTTTTCACAATAAACGGGCTAGACCAGCGACTGTGGAGCTTTCCCGCAAACAGATTAAGTCGAGAGTTGTAGAGAAACACCTTCTGCCCAACAATAAACACTTTTCACATAATCATGCAATCATGAAACATTTTGGCTCAGGTCTAATGAATTTTGGCATTTTCATACACATCATTGCATGACTCTTCCAACTCCACAATATCGAGCTTACGTCGGGCTCTGTTTGATCAAGATCCATATTCAAGTTCTTGATCACCCGAAAAGCACAATGCTCGAGCTCGACGGGTCGGTGGCAAGCCTTGTAGTAGACTACCCAATATGGGGACATACCCAAATTTGTCTTATACGCAGTGTGGAAAGGCGACAACACGTCATTCTGCTTAATAGACCAATCCTTCCGCGAGGAATTTACCATCTTCTCAAGGATTTGCTTCAATTGACGATTGAAAATCTCAACTTACCCACTAGTTTGCGGATGATATGCGGTCACAAGTCTGTGGGTGATCTAGTACTTCCTCATTAATGCTTCAAAGGAGCGGTTGTAGAAGTTGGTACCCCTGTCACTGATTATGGTACGAGGTTTACCAAATCATGTAAAAATGTCCTTTAAGAATTTTGTGAGCACCTTGTTGTCACTCGTCTTTGTAAGGATAGCCTCAACCCACTTAGAAACATAGTCAACAACCACCAGAATGTAAAGGTTCCAGAACCAATTCGGGAAAGTACCCATGAAGTAGATGGCCCATACATCGAAATATCGACGATGAGGATATTTTGCAAAAGCATCATATCTCGCCGACTTATTTTTCCAATGCTCTAACACCTATCACATTGCTTAAAAAATTCATAAGCATCTTTGAAAAGTGAAGACCAGTAAAATCCAGATTGGAGCTCCAAAGTATCCTCCACGTGCCTCAGAGCAGTATTTGAATAGACAGTGGTTGTCACAGTGAAAGAATTGTAGGATCATGTGGGTCTATGTGTCCACAAACTAATCACAATTAAACCCTAATTTAATACTTGGTTGATCGATCAAAGAAATGCAGCGGAAATTTAAACTAAATCAAACACAAGTAGAAAGGTAATGCAAACCACAAGAAGACACGTCGGTTTTATATAGGTTCGGCCGCGCCTACGTCCTCTCTTGCAAGCACCTCTCGAATCTCCGTTCGAGCCCCTCTTGCGTCTTCACTATGCCTCCCCGTTCTGGGCCGGGAGCAACGCCTTTTACATGTCTTAAAACTCGCGAACAACCCTCGCCGAGCTTGGCACCACCTCTCACAAACCGAGAGAATCACTTCGGGCTTTCACCGAAGTCCTTGCTTCTTTGTCTTGGGCTTTCACCAAGACCCTTTCTCACTTTACAACAATGGTAACTTGAGTGGAACTCACTCTCTAATTGAGCACAACAATTGCTAGATGATTGTACGATGATTGATGTGGAAATTAGGCTTTGGATGGCTAATTTGGAGCTTGGAGGTTGTGGAAAATCTCACTATAGGTTTGACACTTTGGAGTTGTGACACTTATGGAAAACTAAGTGTGAACCTCTATTTATAAGCTCCTAAAGATTTCTAGCCGTTTAGACAAGATTTGATTGGGGTTTGTGCAAAGTACACAAAACAGAAAATCGGATTGCAAAAAACTGTCCAGCAACGGTCGACCGAAAGATATCATGGTCGACCGAACCCTTGAGTAAGTTAAAGGATCGGTTGACCGAACATAGGTACTGGTCGACCTAACACTTAAGTTCTATAAGTCAACGGTCGACCGAACAGGTACCGGTCGACCGAACTACAGGGTTCGGTAGAGGGAAAACTCGATCGGTTGAACTAAGCATGTGTCGACCGATAGCAGGTAGATTTTCCCTAATAGAATGGTCGACCGCACAAGGTATTTTGTTCGACCGGTTTAAAAGTATTTGGGGGTGTATTAAGAGAAAAATGTGTATGCGACCGTTGTATAATACGACAAATATAACGGTCGTATTTTTACCAGAAATAGCAAACGAAACGGTCGACCGAAGAGCTACTGGTCGACCGAACATGTCTGGGTAAATGGTTAACAGAAGTGTGATCGGTTGAACTGATTGGTCTGGTATAACAAATATTGTGTATAACCGGTCGACCGAAAGGTGAACGGTCGACCGAACTCAGGCAGACTGGCGACCAATGTTTTAGGTGTTTAGGTGATCTAATGAAGTCCAAATGATATGATATTTGTGTGTGACTCCTACAATGAACCTAGTGTGTGAATGTATGCATATTAACTTAAGTTATGCTCAATTCACATAAGTTCCTAATACTCAAAGAAAGGTAAAATTACATGTCTTCAATCCTAGCTTGATTACATGTCTTGACTTGATTTTTCTTCTTTCTTGAGTCTTGATCACCTGTAGAGGTTATCACAAAGAAATATATATGCAATGCAATATGTGTGCTACTCTACATGATCATAATTAAGATTAGGTTAATTAAATCATCAAAACATAGATTAAGGCCAAAAAGCCAACAATCTCCCCCTTTTTGATGATGGCAACCTATATCTTAATTCTATCTAAATACATGGAATTTGTATTATGTAAACTATGCATATTAATGCTCCCCCTATGAATGTGCATAGTTTTTGTTCAATTTTATGTCAAATTCCAAGTTACCCCCTTAATTATCTCTCCCCCTTTGACATCCATCAAAAACAACAACAATTAAGACTTTAAGCATAGAATTTGGATGTCTTGTAATGAAGTTGCTCCCCTAAATGTTGCACTTCATTACTCTAAAAGATATAACATTTAAGCTCCCCTATCAATAAGGCTACATAGAAACTATGAGTATGATTCAAGTTACGTTCATTTAAGTTTCAACTTAAGCCTTATTCTAACATCCATTTAAAATTCGACAATTAAAATCAATGGATGTGATAAATGATTTGCAATGAATAGAGTAAATGATTTTCAATGAATAGGGTAAGTGATTTTCAATGAATTGAGCTCTAAAGATATGACAATTAAGCATATTAACTAGATTAGAGCTAATGTGACAGAAAATTCTGAAGTTGGAAATTTTGTACCAATGTTGAATTCGAATTAGCTCCAATCTTTTCTTTGTGATGCAACCGGATTTGAATTTCGACGTTTTGGCTCGTCCGGTCCCACCAATCTCCTCCTCAAGCACCTACAACTGTAGATTTAGGTACCCAGACAATTTTGGGTCCTTGAACATTAGCTTTTGGGATCCAAACCATTTTGGTTTTGGGTGCCCACACACTTGAGGAACTAGATTTAACAAATAAATGCTTGCTATTTAAAGTAGTATGAGATACATGGTTTTTCAAATGCACATTGTATCCTAAACCATGTTTAGCTAATGATTGTCTTTGACTACTCAAAAGCATATCAAGCATTTTTGTTCCTTTAGTGAACATTTCAAGATCTTTTCTTAATTGCATATTTGAAGCTTTAAGATCTACATGTTCATCAACAATGGGTGTTTTTACTTAGACTAGCAAGTGATGATTCATTTGATTCAAGTCTAGCAATCACCTCATTCTTTTCATTCATGATTAGTTCAATTTGGCATTTAAGATTATTTATAGTTTTTCTAGCATTTTTGTTCTTTTCACAAACGATCTCATATTGTTTAACTAAATCATGAAATGCATTTTGGAGCTCATCTTTAGTAAATGTTTCATTAGATGCACTTGAGTTTGAGCTATCACTAAGATCTCTAGATGAGCAAGAATTAGAAATAGAAGAGTTAGAGGCTACCTCACTCAATTCATCTTCAATTGCCATGTTACATGAGTAAGCAAATTCTCCTTTACTATGCAAGGTGGAAGATGATGTTGATTGTGATGAGGAATCATCCCATGTAGCTTTGTGAGCTTCTTCTCTCCTTTCTCTTCTTTTGCTCCTTCCCTTCTCATTTCTTTTCTCCCTCTTCTTCTTCCCTTCTTTTTCTCACTTCTAATACCTCTTCTTTCACTTTTGTCTTCTTTTTTTGAGGTATTTGAAGAAGTCTTGGGCAAGGACCACCATTTCTTCTTCTTCATCTTCTCTCCTTGGTTCATCAAAGTTTGCATGTAATGCCACCAAGGTGTTTTTCTTTCAAGCTTCCTTCTCTTTTCGATGACTCAATTGGATCTCATAGGCCATGGGATTTCCAATGAGTTCCTCTATCTTCAATTTGGAAAGATCGTGCGATTCTTCAATTGTGACGACCTTGTCTTCCCAATTGTTGCTCAATGACCGGAGGAATTTTCGAGTCATCTCTCCTTCATTTATCCTTCTTCCAAGAATCAAAAGAGAGTTAGTAATATCGGTGAAGCGAGTGTTCATGTCGCTTATGTTCTCACCGATTTGCATAGAAAATATTTCATATTTATGCATGAGGAGACTTATCCTAGTTTCTTTGGTTTTGCTATCACCCTCATGATGCATTTGTAACCTATGCCATATTTCATTTGCACTTTCACATCCCCTAATTCTATTGTATTCTCCCTCATTAAGGCCACAATAAAGAATATTCATAATTTTTGAATTCATTTCAATTTCTTTCATTTGAGGCCTAGATAAAGAATCTAACTCATTTTCATTTGGGGGGATGTACGGAGTTTGAATAAACTTCCAATACTTAAGGTCATTTGATATTAAAAAGATTTTCATTATATTTTTCCAATAATCATAATTTGACCCATTAAGCAAAGGAGGCCTTGTGGTGCATAAATCCTCTAAGTGATTAGATGTTGTAGCCATGCTAAAATTACGGTAAAGTAAAGAAATTTAGCTTAACAAGGCTCTGATACCAAATGTAGGATCGTGTGGGTCTATGGGTCCACAAACTAATCACAATTAAACCCTAATTTACTACTTGGTTGATCAATCAAAGAAATGCAGCGGAAATTTAAACTAAATCAAACACAAGTAGAAAGGTAATGCAAACCACAAGAAGACACGTCGGTTTTATAGAGGTTCGGCCGCGCCTACGTCCTCTCTTGAAAGCACCTCTCGAATCTCCGTTCGAGCCTCTCTTGCGTCTTCACTATGCCTCCCCGTTCCGGGCCGGGAGCAACGCCTTTTACAAGTCTTAAAGCTCGCGAACAACCCTCGCCGAGCTTGGCACCACCTCTCACAAACCGAGAGAATCACTTCGGGCTTTCACCGAAGTCCTTGCTTCTTTGTCTTGGGCTTTCACCAAGACCCTTGCTCACTTTACAACAATGCTAACTTGAGTGGAACTCACTCTCTAATTGAGCACAACAATTGCTAGATGATTGTACGACGATTGATGTGGAAATTAGGCTTTGGGTGGCTAATTTGGAGCTTGGAGGTTGTGGAAAATCTCACTATAGGTTTGACACTTTGGAGTTGTGAAATCTTATGGAAAACTAAGTGTGAACCTCTATTTATAAGCTCCTAAAGATTTCTAGCCATTTGGACAAGATTTGATTGGGGTTTGTGCAAAGTACACAAAACAGAAAATCGGATTGCAAAAAACTGTCCAGCAACGGTCGACCGAAAGATATCACGGTCGACCGAACCCTTGAGTATACAAGTCAATATTATCTCTTTATCCACTACATTCTTATCCTCACCTCATCATTTCCCATAAAATGGGCCCACTAACCGAATCAAGTGTTAAGCATCCATTAGGACCATTAACACACCAAAGGCAAGAGTGAGAAAATCAATCAAAATGGCTATGGAAATCATTTTAAACTCCAAGATTAAGATTAAAACACACAAATATACAACAACCACACTTTACATCATCATCCACCCCAAATGTGGATGGATTACTCACTAATCAAAATATTAACAAAGAAAACAACAAAGTAAAAACACATGAACAAGTAAAGAAAACTAAATCTAATCAAGAGAAGATGTAAACAACAACAATCTTTTATTAATGAAAGAAGATTACAAGGTTGGTTTACTTCTCCTCTCCTCAACTACTTTACTAAGCAAGAAATAAACCTAACCTAATGAAGGGAATAAGGGAGAGGAAGAGAAATTGAAGGGTTACAAGTATATTTATAGAAGATTAGAAGGTCTGGATTAATCTGGGAGTATAAAGGAGTTTTTTTATTCCGTACCGATCAAAACATTGTTAATTGGCAACGTACCCATGGTTCAGAGAAAATTGGCCATGTACTTATAAAAAAACAATTTATTGGCCTCATACCCATCCGTTATGGTGGGGCCCAAATTCGTCTGGTACCGTTTTTGTTTTCGGTGACGTCTCGTTATTTACCAACGAATTTTTTGCTTCCGTACCGACTAAACATTGTTAATTGGCAATGTACCCATGGTTCAAAAAACATCGGCCATGTACGTATCAAAAACAATGTAATTGACCTTATAACCATCCATTATGGTGGGGGCAACGTTCGTTTGACATCGTTTACAATTTCTATGACGTCTCGTGATTTATTAACGTTTGCCTCTTTTCCACACCTTAAAATTAAAATTACTATCCAGACCCAACCCCAATTACAACTTAATATCCTGATCCAGCGCTGCACCCAGCTCGACATCAATTGCAACTTAAAATCTCAACCCGGTGGTGCACCCAACTCAACCCCAATTCTCCAGCAAAAAACTCGTTGATAAATCACGGGACGTCATGGAAAACGTAAACGGTCGCAGATGAATGTTGGCCCCACTGTACCAGATGGGTATGAGGACAATTACATTATTTTTGATACGTATTGGGTCAATTTTCTCCGAACCAAGGGTACATCGCCAATTAACAAAGTTTTGATGGGTACTGTAGCAAAAAAAAACTCATTGATAAATAACAGGATGTCACGAAAAATGTTAACGGTGACAGAAGAATGTGGGCCCCACCGTAACGGATTGATATTAAGCCAATTACATTGTTTTTCATACATACATGACCAATTTGTTTCGAACCATGGGTACGTCGCCAATTAACAATGTTTTGATTGGTACAGAAGCAGAAAACTCATTAATCTGGGCACAACTAGACGGCTACAAATCAAATCTGGATGCTCTGAAGTGCCTATACCTGAATACCTGACACACTAGAGAAAGTTGGGAGCTAATCTCCCAACAAGCAAGTGGTGGATATAGATCCACTACTAGCTGATCATTTTGTCGGCTTTTTGGATTTAATCCATGTTTTCATGATTTAACTAACCTAATCTTAATTAGAATCAAATGTAGTGAAGCACACATTATACATAAAACATATATTGCATTGTGCTAACATCTACAAGTGATCAAGACTCAAGGAGAATGGAATGAAGTCAAGACATGTAATCAAGCTAATTGGAGATATGTAATTTTACCTTTTATTTGATTTTTAGGAACTTATGTGAACTTGAGCATACAAGAGTTAAAATCTATTCACATGCACAATACGTTCCTTGTAGAAGTGACACACAAAATTTCACATTATTTGGACTTCAATAGGTCACCCAAACTTTGGTAGGAAAATCAATTAAACAAAACTTGTGCTTGTCTGTGCGAAACGGTCGACCATTGTACACATTTTCATAAGGTCATTATACTTGTTGTATTATCCAATGGTCATATTCGTATAATTCTACCTAAACATGTAAATAGTTTTGTGATTGACATCATTTCATGCTCATATTTGTATCTTATATCCATTATCTTTCACCTAAACAATGCTATGTCACGAGTTTTATGTTTAGTTTTCAGGAATAAATAGGTTTGAAGAGATGAAACATAAAAGGACCCAAAAGCTGGGAAAAAGGACTGGGTTGTGAGATCTGGGGACCAAGATGCAAGGGAGAAGGACCTGATTGCAAGACAGAAGGACCTAAGAGCAAAACAGAATACTTCACACCATCATGGGGACTATTTTAGCAATTGGATTCGGGTCAGAGCTCCCACAAACCAACCAGATGCATCCAAGACCAACAAACACTTCAAGCAAAGCCCACAAAGAAAACCAAACGGATCTAAACCATATAGACCGCCAATTGGCGGTCTGGAACCGCCAATTGGCGGTCCAGATGGCCCAGAATCCGTTTAGTTTTCTGTAGCACGTGTATTAGTGTATGCTTAGTGTATTTTTGGTATTGGTTTAGTCCCACATCGGGGGATTGTCCCGGATTAGCTTTTTCCATGCCTATAAATAGAACTCTTCACCTTCCTTTGTAATCACTCCATATTTTAAGTGGCTATTCTTCCTACTAGAAGTGAGGCCTTGAAGCACACACTAAAGTAGGAGGATGCTACTTTTAATGTGAGTCATTTTATCAATAAAGTTTTGTGTTTCTTTCATTGTTGGTTTTATGCTTCTTTTATTGTTTATGCTTGTTTTAGTTTAATCATCTTTTAATTCTAGCTTAGTTTTAATATGCTTTCTTTCCATAGTTTAATAATTAGTGTAATGTTTAGTGAGTAGTTCCATCCCCTTTGGGGGGTGGAGTAGATGTACATACATGCATTAGAGAATGGGATGAATGCTTTAATTTCAATGTGTTGATTAAACATAAATGTATGCTTGCTTGTTTAGGATAGAATTTATAACTTGATGAGTTTTGCCAAAATGATTAGACACTTCTCATGCTTGTTTAGGTTCTGAGATAAACAACTTCCATATGTAAATGTTAATCAACAAGGTTGGTGAATAGATTGATAGGTTTTGCCATAACATTTAGACACTTCCTATGCCTTATAAACACCACCTTCATGTGCTTAAAGAATGTATTCTACACCCACCTCTTTGCATGTGTGCACTCACTCCACCCCTTAGGGGTTTTCCATTCCTGAAATTCCAGCATTCTTCCTTTGTTCTTAGTTTAGTTGTTATTCCATCGTTTGTTTGTTTTGTTCGCATTTCATACTTCTTAGTGTAGCGTAGTCTAGATTAGCGCAACCAACTCTCTTCTCCATTTTTTTGGCCACTTTATTTCGTACAAGCAAGAGACTACTCACCTCCCTGAGGACGACCCGTACTTGCCACCGCTTCATCGCGGCCGTGCACTTGCGGTTTTAAATAAAACGTTCAACATTTTGGCCACCGGTCGAACAGTGCCTTCATGGAGGTCTACCGTATGCAGACAATCTTGTGCACCAAAAGTGCTTGTTATTTTTAGTCGAACGTGTAACATCCCGAAACAACGAAAAAAAATTAAAACAAACAACCATAGGATTACAATCCAATAGAGCAGGATCGTTACTCATATATATCATCAAAGGTGCACCTTAATACAATAGAATTCGTCAAAAGTGTGATTACATCACAGACTACGAGTATATACACACCAGTAATCATAAACTACCTAAGAAGATAGATGGCAGGATCCAGTCCCAAGTGCTTGATTGACATCATTTCATGCTTATATTTGTACCTTATATCCATTATCTTACACCTAAGCAATGCTATGTGACGAGTTTTATGTTTAGTTTTCAGAAATAAAGAGGTTTGAAGAGAAGAGCCATGAAAGGACCCAAAAGCAGGAAAAAAGGACCTAATTGTGAGACCTGGGGACCAAGATGCAAAGGAGAAGGACCTGATCGTAAGACAGAAGGACCTAAGAGCAAAACAGGAAACTCCACACCATCATGAGGAGTATTTTGTCAATTCGATTCGGGTCGGAGCTCCACTAAACCAGCTAGATGCATCCAAGACCAAGAAACAAACCAAGGCAAGCCCACCAGAAGTCCCAGCCGGATCTGGGCCTTATAGGCCGCCAATTGGCGGTCTGGAACCGCCAATTGGCGGTCTGGTTAAGCCCAGATCAGCCAAGATTCTTGCTGGACTTTTATTAGCATGTGTTTAGGCTATTTTTGGTATTGGTTTAGTCCCACATCGGGGGATTGTCCCGGATTAGCTTTTTCCATGCTTATAAATAGAACTCTTCACCTCCCATTGTATCCATCTCCCTCTTGGTGGCCATCTTCCCTACTAAGAGTGAAGCCTTGAAGCAAAACTCTAGTGGAGGAAGAGCTACTTGTAATTGAGTGAGTTAATAATATAAGTTTTCTTTTAATGATGTTGTTTCTCTCTTAGTTTAATTTCCTTTCCTTTGCATGCTTGTTTGTTTGTTTAGTTTTATGCTTCTTTAATATTTCTTGCTTAAGTAGTATAAATTTCATTTCAGTATTATGCTTTCCTTTGCTAAATTAGTTAGTGTAATGAGTAGTGAGTAGTTCCATCCCCATTTGGGGGGTGGAGAAATATGTGATATAATAATGTAGTGTATTAAGTGTGTGTTATTTTTATCCCTTGAGCTTTATATGATTTCCATAACCATCTAATGGGTCTCCACTCTTATCTTTGATATGCTAATGCTCTTGAATGAAGCTTAGTTTATGCTTTGATTAGTGGACCTATTTTATGGGGAATGATAAAGTTAGGATATGGATGAAGCTAATATTGGAAACACAATTTGTAGTGTATGTACTCTTGTTGCCTTTTCCTTAGCTAATGTCTTGTATGTTTTAATGATGTAGTCATCTTAATTCATGTAGAGGCATAGTAGGGTCTAGTCTTTATACTTGAGTTCATGTAGCTTCATTCCAATCATTGTCTTGTATGTTTTAATGATGTAGTCTTATCTTAATTCATGTAGAGGCAAGATTGGATGTAGTTTTATGATTTCATGCACCACATGTTGTGAGGAGCTTAATTGAACACACACACACACACACATCTTTATTTTCACATCAGTTCTCTACCCCCTTTGGGGTTTAGTTTTATTGCTTATCTTCATTTCCTTTGCATTTCATTTCAGCTTTGTAGTTTAGATTAGTGTAATACATCTTTCTCCCTTCTTTTTACCTCTCGCCTTCGAATAAACCAAGTGTCGACACACCTCCCAGTGGACGACCCGTATTTGCCACCGCTTCAACGCGGCCGTGCACTTGCGGTTAAATTTAAAACGATCAATCAAGTTTTTGGCGCCGTTGCCGGGGAGGTGCTCTGTCCAGACCTTGGTTTGGACGATTCGAGGGGTTTTTAATTTTTTGTTTTCAGTTTTTCTTAGTTTCAGGGAACACTCTGATCACGGGGAGGCCACTGGAGAAGTTTGAGGAAGCAAATCCAAGAAAAGACCGCCAATCAGCGGTTTAGAACCGCCAATTGGCGGCCTGGTAAGCGATTCTGTCTTCCAATTTTTTTTTGGTCATTTGTGTTGTAATTTGTGTTATCTGGGAGCCCAATTTTGCATGCTGTGACTTCTTATTTGCTCCCAGATCATTAATCACTCCCCCTTTAATCAACTTGGACCATAAAACTCAAAGCAAAAGATTAGACTTCTTGCCATCTAGGTCATGCACCATTGGTAGACCTTGCATGCATTTGTCTTTTCTTTGCTTTACATTTTGTCGTTGATTGCTGGCGTGAGGTACGTGCACCCACATCCCTCATTCATGCATGTTTCGTTCATGCATTAGTTAGTAAGGTGCATCGGGACAAGAGTGAGAGAGCGTTTGATTGGAGCGATTGATTGCTAGATCTAGGATCAAATCGCTACTAAGGAGGGGCTGTCCCATAAAAGATAAGGTGGGGGATTTCATCACCCTTTCCTTGGCCCCAAAAATCACTCTTAATAAAGCCTTAACTAAAAGCAAGTAGACATTGGCCCTAGGATTGCGGGCGCACTAGGAGAGTAATCTAGTTGAGACCGTCATGACCTGATCGGCGTTGCCTACCTTGTCGATAGTAGGAGGTACTGGATCTCCGGATCTGGTATCACTTGCTGGGCATTGTGGTCCTCGTTGTAGGGAGGTGAGACGTGTCGAGGCTAGTGACCTCGAAGTTAGGCGTCGTCTAGCTTAAGGACCCATTGCCTTACTTTGATTGAGCCGTGCTTGCTAGTTAGGTTTCTTCCTGATCCCACTACCCTCGCTAGCTCTAGGGATTCTTCCCTCCTCATCTGAGTCCTCTCCTCATCTATTCTCTACGTATAGTCTCCTCCTCTAGTACACCTTCTGTTGTGTGTTTGGTAGAGTCGAGTCGAGCATTTTTATGCGAGGTTGGGCTCGTTCTGGTGAGAGCGCTCGACTCGAGAGAGTGCTTATTTCTGAGATGGAAGATCTTGGTGATCGACCATCTCCGCCTCGTGCTCCTTTGGAGCAAGAGGCCGAGTCGTCTCGTGGTGGCGAAGGGGACCGGGTTCCATATATGGACTACCTCGGTCCGTTTCCACCACCACGTAGACCTCCTTCTCCTCCTCCTCTGACTCGAGAGGAAGGGAGATTCGGTCAGGATCGAGTTCTAGGTGCACCACCACCTTTAGCTCGACATGATAGGCCGATGACCTTGTGGGAGCGGACCCATCCTGTTCGGGCCGCGCAACCTTCTTGCATAGTTGTTCCCCCTGCTCGCGGGAACAGCTATGAGCTAAAACCTCAGTATGTGAGCATGCTTCCGACCTTCACTGCCAATAAGGAGGATCCGTATATCTTTATACGCGAATTCGAGGAAGTATGCTCCATGTTCAAGCTTCAACAGCTTGACGAGGATTCTGTCCGGTTGAGGATGATTTCTTTCGCATTGAAGGATAATGCGAAGAAATGGATGTATAGCCTCCCGGCGAGCTCGATTCGGTCATGGGATGAATTTGTGACCGTCTTTCTGAAGAGATTTTTCCCTCAAAGGAAAACTCAACAGATACGGCACCAGATACATCAGATGTATCAAACCGAGACCGAATCGTTTCATGGCTTCTTTGAGAGGTTCAAGGACCTTCTCCAGCAATGCCCTCATCATGGACTTGAGCTATGGCAGCTGTGCCAGATTGTTTATGAGGGCATCAACTACAACACCCGCACATTGTTGGAGTCGATGTGTCAGGGTGACTTCCAAATGAAACCCATCGAGGAGGCATGGGACACTTTTGAATCCATGGCTGAGCGCACCTTCGAATGGGACACCATGAGAGAGCCACCAGCCGCCAGGTCTTCTGGTCGAGCTGGATCATATCATGTTGAGTCGACTATCGCGTCTGAGGCGAAAATGGCTGCTCTCATGCGTAGGATAGAGAGTTTGGAGATGGACCGAGCTCCTGTAGCTCAGGTCGCTACTCCCGGGTGTACTAGGTGTGGACTGTCGGGACATGATGACTTGGAGTGCGCTTACGCTCCAAGAGATACTGAGCATGCAAATGCGATGTATCAACAAAGGCCCCGAAACGACCCGTACAGTCAGTCCTATAACCCGGGATGGCGTAACCATCCTAACTTCTCTTGGGGGTCTAGTGGAGGACACGGTCAGAGCTCGCACGCTCAACCTCAACCTCCACCTTATCAACCTCCACGCCCATCGGCGACCTACCAACCCCCACATCAAAGGTCGCAGCACCAAAATTACCAACATGCTCATGCCTCATCGTCGGGTTATTCCAACCAGACTCCACCACGGGTTGACCCTAAGGACCCTTCTTGTGATCCGACCTTTCAAGCGTTGCAAAGTACAGTCAAGGCTTTGGAAATGCAGGTTAGCCAGTTGGCTCATCAACTCCATGAACGCGAGAAAGGTCAGTTCCCGAGTCAACCTGAGGTGAATCCCCGGGGTACCCATTTGCAAGGAAGGACACCTTTACCTCATGCTACCTCTGAACCGACCCATCATATTAATGTGATTCATACTTTGAGGTCTGGTAAGGAGGTGGACAACCACATTGGGGTGCCTTCCTTGTCATCACCATCTTTGAGGGAGCCGGATCCTGAGGCTCCCTCCACAAATACTTCCAGGAAAGAGCCAGATCCTGAGGTTCTTTCTACATTTCCTTCGACAAAGGGGCCGAACCTTGAGGTCCCCTTGTCTCCTCTTGTGTCGAAGGAACCAGATTCTGAGGTCCCCACTCATGTTTCTTTGGACCTGAATTCTGGGGTGCCTTCGCATCCTTATGCCCCAAAGGCGCCATTCCCTGAGCGCCTTAAAAAGAAAACCTCTGATCAGCATGACAAGATGCTTGAGATGTTTCGGCAGGTTAAGGTGAATATCCCTCTTCTGGAGGTGATTCAGCAAATGCCACCTTATGCCAAGGTTCTCAAGGACTTATGCACTAAGAAGAGAAAAACTCATGTTCCCAAGAAAGCTTTTCTTGCGGCTAACGTGAGTTCCTTGTTGGCACAACCCATGCAAGTCAAGTACAAGGACCCTGGCTGTCCTACTATCTCTTGTGTGATTGGTGATGTGCCCATACACCGAGCCTTGCTGGACCTTGGTGCATCTGTTAATCTTCTGCCATATTCTGTCTACGTCCACCTCGGTCTTGGAGACCTCAAACAAACAAAGACCACTCTTCAATTGGCTGATAGGTCTATGAAGAAACCGAGGGGTGTGGTGGAAGATGTGCTGATCAAAGTGGGAGAGTTCATTTATCCAGTCGACTTCTTTGTCTTGGATACTGAACCTGTGCCAAACCCACTTGGACAAATTCCTGTCATTCTGGGGCGACCATTTCTTGCGACTTCCAATGCCTTGATCAATTGTCGCAATGGTCTGATGCGCTTGACTTATGGTAGTCAATGCGCTGATTTCAACATCTTCACCATTGGCAAGAAGCCAGATGCCTTCAATGACCCTGTTGGGGTTAACCTTATCCAGGGCATGGATGAGAGTGAAGTTGAAGGCACCTTCAAGTACTTCAGAGAATTGTTCGATGAAGATCCTGAAGGTGGTGAAGATGTTTCACCTGGGCTGGCACAAGAAGGTGCCTTATGTTTTGATCATGTGGCCTCAGAGCCGCATCCTTATGATCTTGTGGCCTCAGAGCCACATCATTCTGATCTTGTGGCCCTTGAGCCACATTCTTTTGATCACGTGGCCCTTGAGCCACAACCTTTTGATCACGTGGCCCTTGAGCCACAACCTTTCGATCACGTGGCTTTTGAGCCACCAGATACCCTTTTTATGGCCTCTGGGCCACATGATCTTCATTCTATATCTGTTGAGGACCCCATGTGGGTTAAGAATCAACCACCTGATACCCTTCAACCTGGTAGAGGTTCACCTCTCATTCATGCCTCCTCTTTTGTTAACTCTCAAGAGGCATCGAACGACCACAATACGAATAAGGGTGTCAGGTGGTCAAGCAATTCTGTTTTGTATGTTGCGAGCCCATACAGGTGCATTTCTGGCTCGAGAGATGGCGGGTTCCCATTTGATGTCCCTTGATATATGAAGATGGGAGCCCATTGTTGTACATAGTAAAAAAAAAAAAAAAAAAAAAAAAAAAAAAAAAAGACTCCTTCAGTGAGCATCGATTGTTGTGGGCCCCAACCCTTGAGTATTTGGGCCCCATTTCTTTCACGTATTTGTATCCCTTCTTTAGCATCTCACAGGTTTTGAGGGAAGTTGGGTTGTGTCCATCAACATAGCCATGAACTTCCTTGTGTACTTCATGTTGGTGAGATCTCTCCTTTTTATGCATCAATCCATGTAGTATCTTGCTTGCATTCATTGAGGACAATGCATGAAGTAGGTGTGGGGGGGTGTTTTACGTGTGTACATAGTCGAGTCTTTTCTTTTGATTTTGTTTTCTTTTGTTTGCATTTTTAGGGTCATGATAGTGTGCTGCATTTAATACCGATATATCTGCTTGCCATGATCCTTGGGTGACTTGTCTTCTTTTGCTTGCCTAGTGCTTCAAAATTTTCACATTTCTTTCAAAATCTTCATGTGTTTTCGAAAGAAAATGTTTTGTGGGTTTTGCGGGTGTTTAGCATGTGCAAAACCGTTGAGAGGCAAAGTAAAAAGAAAGCTCCCAAAATTGTCTTGAACTTGATGCATTAGGATATCTAGTACGTGGCTTTAGGATTTATCGAGTCGTTAGGATGCACCCCAGTTTTCCCTTGGGGGTGAGTAATCAGTGGGTTTCAGTGCTCAAACATTTAAAGAAGTCCACCCTGAACCTAGTGAGTCAAATAATTCGTGTTTGTTAATTTAGGAAGTTTGTTGTAGTCAAGGGCCCTTCATATCTTTTTGTGAAACTTAAGTGTAGGGGTTTTGGTTCCCATGTAGATAAATGAATAAATAAGTGGTGTTCTCTCTTCTCGCACGGCTCCTATCACTCGGGAAAGTAGGTCTGAGGGGACTTTGTGCCTGGTGCTTTCGAGTCATCTGACTTGGGATGCACCGACCGAACTCCCGTTACACGGGTGGTAGGGATCGCCCTATGTGGAGATTTGGGGGAAGGTGTACGTGATAGTGTAAGTCCTCATAGGCAATGATGCACGAAACCTGACCCTGGGAGAAACAAACACCAACCAATAAATGCTCCAAAGAAAAAGAAAAAAAAAAGAAAAAAGAAAAAAAAAAGAGTCAAATAAGAACCAAAATGGACTTTACACTTTGTTTCACATTCAGAAGTTAAGGTTGCCCATGTCTTTCACTTAATTCCTTAGTTAACTCTCACGAATAACTCATTAGGCTAGGTGTGTGGACTGATTACATATATAGAGTCAACCCGTAGTATTACCGCATTCCATGATCGACAAAATTAGTCCAACGAGTCGTGTTGCTAGATTGATTAATGCATCTTGTTCGGATTTTGTGGGTATATCCGCTGAAAACCCTCAGGAGACACCACTCCTCCTCCTTGGCAACAAGGAGGTTTAACGGCTTGTTGCACGTGCTAAGTGCAACCGTGATTCCTACGAAAGTGAGTTAGGATTTCTTGTTTCTCGTTTGTTTTTCTCTTTCTTTGTTTTGCTCGAGACTAGCAAAAACTTAGGTGTGGGGGTATTTGATTGACATCATTTCATGCTTATATTTGTACCTTATATCCATTATCTTACACCTAAGCAATGCTATGTGACGAGTTTTATGTTTAGTTTTCAGAAATAAAGAGGTTTGAAGAGAAGAGCCATGAAAGGACCCAAAAGCAGGAAAAAAGGACCTAATTGTGAGACCTGGGGACCAAGATGCAAAGGAGAAGGACCTGATCGTAAGACAGAAGGACCTAAGAGCAAAACAGGAAACTCCACACCATCATGAGGAGTATTTTGTCAATTCGATTCGGGTCGGAGCTCCACTAAACCAGCTAGATGCATCCAAGACCAAGAAACAAACCAAGGCAAGCCCACCAGAAGTCCCAGCCGGATCTGGGCCTTATAGGCCGCCAATTGGCGGTCTGGAACCGCCAATTGGCGGTCTGGTTAAGCCCAGATCAGCCAAGATTCTTGCTGGACTTTTATTAGCATGTGTTTAGGCTATTTTTGGTATTGGTTTAGTCCCACATCGGGGGATTGTCCCGGATTAGCTTTTTCCATGCTTATAAATAGAACTCTTCACCTCCCATTGTATCCATCTCCCTCTTGGTGGCCATCTTCCCTACTAAGAGTGAAGCCTTGAAGCAAAACTCTAGTGGAGGAAGAGCTACTTGTAATTGAGTGAGTTAATAATATAAGTTTTCTTTTAATGATGTTGTTTCTCTCTTAGTTTAATTTCCTTTCCTTTGCATGCTTGTTTGTTTGTTTAGTTTTATGCTTCTTTAATATTTCTTGCTTAAGTAGTATAAATTTCATTTCAGTATTATGCTTTCCTTTGCTAAATTAGTTAGTGTAATGAGTAGTGAGTAGTTCCATCCCCATTTGGGGGGTGGAGAAATATGTGATATAATAATGTAGTGTATTAAGTGTGTGTTATTTTTATCCCTTGAGCTTTATATGATTTCCATAACCATCTAATGGGTCTCCACTCTTATCTTTGATATGCTAATGCTCTTGAATGAAGCTTAGCTTATGCTTTGATTAGTGGACCTATTTTATGGGGAATGATAAAGTTAGGATATGGATGAAGCTAATATTGGAAACACAATTTGTAGTGTATGTACTCTTGTTGCCTTTTCCTTAGCTAATGTCTTGTATGTTTTAATGATGTAGTCATCTTAATTCATGTAGAGGCATAGTAGGGTCTAGTCTTTATACTTGAGTTCATGTAGCTTCATTCCAATCATTGTCTTGTATGTTTTAATGATGTAGTCTTATCTTAATTCATGTAGAGGCAAGATTGGATGTAGTTTTATGATTTCATGCACCACATGTTGTGAGGAGCTTAATTGAACACACACACACACACACATCTTTATTTTCACATCAGTTCTCTACCCCCTTTGGGGTTTAGTTTTATTGCTTATCTTCATTTCCTTTGCATTTCATTTCAGCTTTGTAGTTTAGATTAGTGTAATACATCTTTCTCCCTTCTTTTTACCTCTCGCCTTCGAATAAACCAAGTGTCGACACACCTCCCAGTGGACGACCCGTATTTGCCACCGCTTCAACGCGGCCGTGCACTTGCGGTTAAATTTAAAACGATCAATCAGTGCTCCTCCTTGGTCACCACCTTCTATTGTCGCTCATGACCAGAAAAAGTAAACATGCAACTATTCTTGAGTTTCCATAAGGAAACCTCGTATGTCAAACCCCTAGCACTTATATGAACCTGACAACAACTAGTATAACATGATACAAAGTGCAACAACAGTAAACATCGTCGTCGATACTGGGTACCAGGGATCTCTCTCCCAACCACAGCAGACACAATCCACAACTAGGGCTCTAGGATCCTCTCACCCATCCCCTACACCACACGTGAAGACAAGGCACCTGCCGGAACATTGTCAGCTAACAAACCCCGCCTAACAAGGACGGTCGCTCCCTCAATCAGAGCAACAACTCGCTCTGTAGAGCCACAACTCACCACCAATTGCTATAAGGCGGCCTATCCTTTTTGTTGCCCCAAAACGGCTGGTGAACCCGTTGCCCTCAAAGCCGATCACACACACCACAATCATAAAACGTGGCAACAATAATCGACCGCACAAAGCACACCAGTGTACCGGTTCCCTCCAAAACATGTATGGTTCAACTATCACCTAGCCGGTTGAACGAAACCCAACATACAATGGCCAAACCAAAAGTCATGGCAGTCGACCGTTTGGAAGGTCTACACCACAATTATCATTAAAATAAACATCTATACGGTCGAACGGCAAAGGGGACCCGATTGACCAAAAATAATAGGGACTTCTTACGTTTTATCTAAGTCCGCAACCGGTCGAACAAGGGATGAACCGATCGAATAGATTTTAAGTTAACTTAAGCTATCAATCAAACCAATAATATAGCCAGTCGACCGTTTAGAAGGTCTAGGCCTCGAATGACATAGCTATAGGTACAATAGGTCAAACAGAACATAGGGCGCTTAACTGTTTAGATGGTCTATGCCCCAATCGACTTACCTATAGTGCAACTGGTCAAACAACAAAGGGGACCTATTCGACCAAAAATAATAGAGTTTGACTAAAACACACAACCGGTCGACCGCCCAAAGGCATCGTTCGGTCGGTGCAAGGCAGAAACCAGCAATTACACTAGAATCGATCGACCATGGCACACCCTGGTCGACCGTTAATCAGCAAGAACTTACTACACATCAACCTCCGAAGAGCCTAACGGCCACGTTGACTCACACACCTTAGGTGAGTATTAAAAAGAATGTTGACATACCTTTAAGGCTTGAAGAAGCCTCCAAAGATCAACGACAATTGTCTCCTCACGAACTATCTTTTCTCTGGTGAACTTCTTCAGAGCAACGATAACCACTCATCCGGCAACCATTTGAGCTTCTGCTTGCTCGCCGATCTCCACACCTCTCTGGAGCTTCAAAGGGAGAGACAAGTTGAGTGAGAGAATGAGTTGAGTGAGAGAGTGAGAGTGAGTTACCAATATATATACTCCTCACATTCACCTCCTCCAATCACAAACCTCCATCACAACCCACTAAACCACATTAGTCACCACTAACCTTGATTAGGCACTAACAAGGATTAGAATCTAATAATCCACCATCCTTAAAGAAATTTCTTCCTCGAAATTTAATCAAGGCTTACTGAAAAGTTCCAAATACTACTTCCGGACTTCCTCCTCGATCTCCCAGGTGGCTTCCTGATCACTGTGTTGCTGCCAACGTACCTTCACCATCAAAATGGTCCTCCGCCTGAGCTGGTGCTCCATCCAATCCACCATCTCGATTGGTCTGTCCTCGAGAGATAAATCCTACTAGATCTCTGGAACCTCAATCTAAATCACATGGGTTGGATCTGCTACATACTTCCTCAACATCGACAAATGGAAGATGTTGTGAAGACCTGGAAACTGTGGCGGCAAAGTGATCCTGTAGGCGACATCTTCAATGTGGTCAAAGATCTCAAATGGTCTGACATACCTTGGACTGAGCCCTTATTCCCAATCTCATCACTCCCCGAGCTAGAAAGATCTTCAAAAATAAGTGGTTGCCAACCTCAAACCTCAACTCTCGCCTACGTCTATCTACATAGCTCTTCTACCTGCTCTGTGCAGTTGCCAACTGCTTCCTGATCACATCAACCTTCTCAGCATACATCTGCACTATCTCATGCCCATCAAGATCCCTCTTGCCTACATCACTCTAGCATACCGATAATCTACAATGTCTCCCATACGAAGCCTCGTACGGTGCCATCCTAATACTTGAGTGGTAGCTGCTCTTGTAGGCAAACGCGATCAACGGTGAATGGTCATCCTACTGCCCTGCCCAATTGAGAGTACAATCTCTTTGCATGTCTTCCAAGGTCTGGATGGTCCTCTTGGACTGACCATCTATCATCAGATGAAAGGTTGTGCTAAACTTCAGCTAAGTCCCCAAGGCATTCTGCAGACTCCCCCAAAAGCTGGAAGTGAATCTGGGATCTCTATTAGATATAATGATCGTTGGCACTCCATGAAGTCTGACTATCTCCTTGACGTACAACTTAGCTAGACCCTCCAAAGGTAAAGTAGTCTTGATAGCTAAGAAGTGCACCGACTTGATCAGTCGATCGGCTATGACCAAATCACGTCGTGGAATCTCCTCGTCTTCGCAGCCTAGTGACAAAATCCATTGTCAAATGCTCTCATTTCCACTATGGCAGTTCAATCCTCTGGATCGGCCCAGCTAGCCTCTGGTGCTCGATCTTCACTTGCTGACAAACCAGGCACTTAGACACAACCTCTGCTATGTCTAGTTTCATTCCATTCCACCAGAAAATTCGCTACAAATCCTTGTACATCTTTGTGCTTCTTGCCTGTATAGAGTAACGTGACCTGTGTGCCTCCTCCATGATTTCCTTCCTCAGATCTCCTCCCTTTGGCACCCAGATATGATCTCTCAATCTCAGACCTCCATCGACTCCTATACTGACATCAGATCCATCTCTGGCAGCCAATTGTAACAACCCAGTCAGCTCAACCTATAAATCAGCAATCATTGCTCCTTATGATCCTTCGATGATCGCTATCAGGCTGGCATGTCATTTCCCTTGCTCTAAAAACGGTCAGTGAACTTGTTGCCCTCAAAGTCGATCACACACACCACAATAACAAAATAGGGCAACCACGGTCGACCGCACAAAGCACGTTGACCGGTTTCCTCCAAAACATGCAAGGTTCAACCTTCACCTAGCCGATCGAAAGAAACCCAACATACAACGCTCGAACCAAAAGTCATGGCGGTCGACCGTTTCAAAGGTCTACGCCACAATTATCATTTAAATAAACATCCCGATGGTCGAACAACAAAGAGGACTCATTCGACCGAAAATAACAGAGGTTGACTAAAACACACAACCGGTCGACCGCCCAAAGGCATCGTTCGGTCAGTGCAAGGCAGAAACCAGCAATTACACTAGCATCGGTCGACCATGACACACGTTGGTCGACCGTTAATCAGCAGAAACCTGTTGCACATCAACCTCCGAAGAGCCTAACGGTCACTATCGACTAAACCAACCAATCACACACCTTAGGTGGGTATTAAAAAGAAGCTTGACATACCTTTAAGGCTTGAAGAAGCCTCTGAAGATCAAGGGTGATTGTCTCCTAACGAACTAGCTCCGACAAACTTCTCCAGAGCAACGATCACCAATCCTCCGGCAACCGTTTGAGCTTCTCCTTGCTCTCCGATCTCCACACCTCTCTAGAGCTTCATAGGGGGAGACGAGCTGAGAGAGAGAATGAGTTGAGTCAGAGAGTGAGAGTGAGTTAGAGAAAGAGTTACAATATGTATATACTCCTCAAATTCACCTCCTCCAATCACAAACCTCCATCACAACAACCCAGTAAATTACATTACTCACCACTAATCTTTATTAAACACTAACAAGGATTAGGATCTAATAGAACGAACCTTCTTCTTGTGTTCGACTGATTTACCTTGACCCGGTGAAAATCCTCAGAATGGTCGACCGTCCCCTAGATATAGTTCGATGATTCACTTAAGATGTAGCCATTTGGTTGGACCGTAGATTAGGTTGTTCAAATGTTTCCTTAATTTCATGGAAACGGTAGACCGTTGATCTCAAGTAGGTCCAGATTTAGGACAAATTTGCTGAACTTAGAATTTTGTTTTGTGTATCATACCCAAACTGCAACCAAATCTTTCCCAACTGCTACAAACCTTTAGGATCTTATAAATAATGGTTCACACACCTCATTTAGACAACTCTCCTACACCAAACTCATACATACACTAGAGAGGAATCCTCCACTCCTAGAATCTCAATTCATATACTTAAGAGTCAAAACTTCCACACCTTTGATCAATTCCCAATCATACTCAAAGTGTGCTCAAGTTAGAGAGTGTTTGATCCACTCACCTCAGTTGTCAAAGAAGCAAAGGGTTTGGTGAAAGCTTGAAGCAACTTGTAAATGTTTCGGTTAAAGCCTGAAGCATCCCTCTTAGATTGTGAGAGGATGATCCAAGCTCAGTGAGGATTGTTTGCGAGCTGGAAGTGTAAAGGCTTGATCTCGGCCTGGAAGAGAGTATATTGAAGATGTAGGCAGAGCTCGTGGAATCGCGCGGAGCTTGCAAGAGAGGAAGTAGGACCCGGGTGGGGTGCCAAACATCTATAAATCGTTGTCTTCATTTGTGATTTGCATTTTTTTTCTTTACTTGCTTTTATTGTTTAATTTAAGTTGCATTTTTATTTAATAAAGTAGAGAATGAGGAAAGTGGCTAGATTAATTAGGGTCATAATGATTCTACAATTGGTATCAGAGCATAGATGCTAAATTTCATTTACTTAATCGTAGTTTAGCATGACATCTACATCTAATCACGTAGAGGGATTATGCACCACTAGACCTCCTTTCCTAAATGGGTGAAATTATGATTATTGGAAGAATAGAATGAAGATATTCTTAATTTCTAGTGACCTTAAGTATTGAATGTTTCTCCAAAATCCCTACATACCTCCTAAGGAAGAAGAAGTAGCCATCTTAACTAGGGCTAAAATGAAGGAACATTTGATGAACTCTAGCATAATGAATATTCTTTATTGTGGCTTAAATGAGGGTCACTATAATAGAATTACAGGTTGTGATAGTGCATATATGATTTGGCATAGACTTCACATGCATCATGGCGGAGATAGTAAAACTAAAGAAACAAAAAATTGGTCTCCTCATGCATAAATATGAAATATTCACTATGCAACCCAGTGAGAACATAAGCGAGATGAACACTCACTTCCCCGATATTAATAACTCTCTCAAAGTTCCTGGAAGAAATTTCAGTGAGGGAGACGTGGCGAGAAAGTTTCTCCGGTCGCTTAACTATGAATGGGAAGAGAAGGTCACCGCAATTGAAGAAGCATATGACGTTTCCCAACTAAATATGGAGTAATTGATCGGCAATGCATGACTTGTGAACTCCAAATCAAGGACCGAAAGGAGAAAGAAGTCTCCAAGAAGAACCCTTCCTTGGCTTTGCACGCTAAATTTGATGAACCAATGAGGAGAGAGGAGAATGAGGACATTGAAGTCCTAGCCAAAGACTTCTTCAAATTCCTCAATAAAGAAAAGAAAGAAAGAAAGAAAGAAAGAAAGAAAGAAAGAAGAGGAAGAAGTGAGAAGAGGGAAAACAAAAGGAGAAGGCGAAGAGTGAAA
The DNA here is from genome assembly GCA_963682175.1 of Triglochin maritima. Classification (NCBI taxonomy): domain Eukaryota; kingdom Viridiplantae; phylum Streptophyta; class Magnoliopsida; order Alismatales; family Juncaginaceae; genus Triglochin; species Triglochin maritima. Next base: position 32,862,387 of record OY821779.1, read on the forward strand.
ATGAGACAAGAGAGAGGAGAGGAAGAGGAAGGAGCAAGAGAAAAGAGAAGGAGATAGAAGCTCACAAAGCCACATGGGATGAGTCTTCATCATCATCATCATCTCTACAAGATAGAAGAGAAGTTGAACAAAGTGAGGTATCTTCTAACTCTTGATTTAGAAGAATGAGGTGATTGCTAGACATGAAACAAATGCATTAGAACTTTCTAGTCTAAAAGCAACACCTATTGATGTTGAACAACTAGATCTTAATGCATGTAATGCTTAACTAAATAAGATCTAGAAAGGTTCACTAATGGAACTAAAATGCTTGACAAGCTTCTAGGTAGTCAAAGGCAATCAATAGACAAACATGATTTAGGATATAATGTCTCACATGTTAAAAACCATGTAGTTCATACTACTTTGAATGGAAATCATTTTTTTGTTAAACATAGTTCCTCAAATGTGTGGGCTCCCAAAACCAAAATGGTTTGGGTTCCTAATGCTAACATTCAATGACCAAATTTGTTAAGGTACCTAAATCTACACTTGTAGGTACTTAGAAGATGGGAGATTGGTAGTGATCGGCCAAAACTTGTAAAGTCGAATTCCAAACCGGTTGCACTATCGAGGGGAGGATGGAACATGGACAATGAGGAATGCAAATTGGGTAACACTCTTAATCCTCCTAAGCTTATAGAATTGGTTCTAAGAGGATATCATATGTTTTATTGTCATATCTTTTATATCATGTGATTGATCAATTAGGAAGAAGCTTAATGAATAATCATTAAAGGGGACCAAAATGAAAATTAAGCCTAATTGATAGACCTATTCATATTGATATGGGAGCTTATTGAATATCACTATTTAGATGGAGTAATGAATTGCAAGATTAAGGGGGAGCAATACATTAGAATGTGGGAGAAGAAATTAGACATGTAATTATCATTTTTTAACATTTGATTGATGTCAAAAGGGGAGAAGAAACATTGAAATTTGATATAATTGAACAAAAACTATGCACATTCATAGGGAGAGCATCTTATATACATGGTTTACAAATTTAAATTTCAAGTATTAAGAAATAGATTGTTATCATAAAAAAGGTGAAGATTGTAACACCCCCGATCTCGCGGTACACACACTGGGGAATCCAAAAGAAGTGTCGCGATCAGAGTCATCCGCGACGACCGACGGAGTTACACTAAAAGATTACACGACTCGACAATACATAACAGAAACATACATGGATAGAATAAGAAGAATATAACTGAAATAAGATATTATCCATATATGCAAATCATTCAAATGCAGTACATTGAGTTTGAAAAGGTAAATACATAAAAATAATGCGGAAGCAAAAGACAACTGGAAGAATCTGGTCGACGTGTCCCTCGTGTACAGAAACCTCCAAAACTCGTCCAGTTCATCCCTGAAAAAACCTAAGTACCTAAGGCATAAAATTCAACTTATATGCGTGAGTTTTCAATAAAGAAAACCCTGTATACCCCGGGTCCAAACAAAGTTTACAGAGTTATGCATGGAACCTATCTACCAAACATGCAACAGAAAGGCCACAACTCTACAAAGCTAGGCCGGGTGACAACTCTACATAGGTGCACCACTCGGGCTACACCCGAAGTGATCCCTCTGCATAGGAATCAACCCACCGGCCTGGCTGGTCAGATACACAAGCTGGTCACTCGACAATGACCCACCGCTTGACACAAAGCGGTACGTCTGATAGATGCCCCAACTCGTGGTAAAAGACCTACATGGTTCCATCGCGACATTGGGCATGCATAACCTAAGACAGAATGGCAGCGCGCCTGTCCAGGTCTTATATTACGACTGACCTCTCTACATAAGGTCCTACTCGTGGCTCGTCCGCCCCAAATCAGAACGTTCCCAAAATTCATTTATTAATTAAATGTAATGCAAACTATCTACAAATCTATAAACCTCTACAGCTACAGAATCCATAATGAGCCTCATGTGGAGAGCACACAACATGCCCATAACAACTCCAAACATATTAGAATTAATACAATCACGTCAACAACTCGAACATGTGAAAGTAAACCAGCACTCATGGCCGAAATCATCTAAACAATCATGACAATACCACATTGATATATGTGGGTCATGTTTGAGGGTTATGAGGTTTGTTCCTAAATCAAACACAAGCGTCCACATGCACACTCAGATCAGTAAGATAAAAAATAGAAAAACTCTCAATACATGTACAACAATCATCCATAATATCGAGTGATAAAAGGCAAATATATATATATATATATATATTCTCAGAATTTCAGTAAGGCATGTTGTGAAATTAAGACATATAAGTAGGTGCTACATACATGAAATCACAAGGCATAAGTGAGCACATGAGATATATGAAGTCACAAATAGCATTGCATACATGTATCGCATGGAATAATATACATTCATTCACATTCCTTCACCACCCATATAACTCAGAGAACTGCATGGCAATAACACGCATGGTTTTACTCCAGCAAGTAACAGCAATAATACATACAAAATCAGAACATCAAACTAACAACATGAATCGACTAGAGCATGCACCAAACATGAAATCAAAACACTAAGTCGACAGCCCCAATGATCAACTCATGCATGCACCCAATTCCAGACTTCTTCCAGCCCCTCCAGACCTCCTCCTTGACATCTCAGAGGGTGGGGGACGTGACTAGGGTGGTGCACTGATTGATCGTTTTATATTAAACCGCAAGTGCACGGCCACGTTGAAGCGGTGGCAAATACGGGTCATCTACAGGGAGGTGTGTCGACATTTGGTTTGTGCGAAGGTGAGTGGGAAAGAAAGGGATGAAAGATGGATTACACCACACTACACTAGTCTAAACTAGTAAACTAGCAAAGCTGAAATGAAATCACCAAATAAACTAAGCTAAACAACTAATGAGGAAGATAAAAACTCAGGAATGAAAACACCTAAGGGGTGGAGTGTGTGTGTGCACATGAAATAAGTGTGGTGGTGAATGCATGCAAGAAGCTCAAGTTAGTTAGTGTTTGTTAATGCATAAGAGGTACCTAATGGCAAAACCTATCATTTACAACACTAACTTAGGTGATTAATATGAGCAATGCAAGGTTGTTCTTAAGAACATACAAGCACGGGAAGTACCTAACTATGGCAGAAACCATCAAGTAAAGTTCTTATTAATTCAAGCAAGCATACTAATATTTCTCACAAACAATTATATCTAGCATTCATACCATCTACATAACATGTACACAGATCTACTCCACCCCCCAAAGGGGATGGAACTACTCACACATATTTAAACTAACTACTTTAACAAAATGAAGCATTATACTGAAATGAAACTACACTAATCAAGCAAGAAATATTAAAGAAGCATAAAACAAAACAAGCATCAAAGCAAGCACATTAAAGGAAATTAACTAAGCAAGAAATAACATGCTAATGAAAACATCTATTATTAACTCACTCAATTACAAGCAGCCCTTCCTCCACCAGAGTTTTGCTTCAAGGCTTCACTCTTAGTAGGGAAGATGGCCACAAAGAGAGAGATGGGATACATGAGAGGAGGAAGAGTTCTATTTATAACCATAGAAAAAGGTAATCTGGGACAATCCCCCGATGTATGACTAAACAAATACCAAAAATAGCCTAAACAAATACTAATACATATGCTCCAGAAATCTCAGTGGATCCGGGAAGATCCAGACCGCCAATTGGCGGTCTACAGGATCCGGATCTCGTTCATTTTTGTTGTGGGCTTGTCTTTATGTATTTGTTGGTCTTGGATGCATCTACTTCGCTTGTTAGAGCTCCGACCCGAATAGAATTGCCAAAATACTCCCCATGATGGTGTGGAGTTTTCTATTTTACACTTTGGTCCTTCGGTCTTACGTTCAGGTCCTTCTCCCTTGCATCTTAGTCCCCATGTCTCACAATTAAGTCCTTTTTCCCTACTTTTTGGTCCTTTCATGGCTTTTCTCTTCAAACCTCTTTATTTCTGAAATTCAAACATAAAACTTGTCATGTAGCATTGCTTAGGCGTAAGATAATGGATATAAGATACAAATATGAGCATGAAATGAAGTCAATCGTGCACAATGGTCTGAAACAGTCCACAACTCAGTAGGACACTCCCATAGCCACCCAATACCCTAGGTCAGCCACGCAGGTCCCTCTTAAGCCCAGATCTTCCCATGCATGACCCGTCCAAGCCTCATCCTGCTTCTAACCTTCCCTGACTTCCCTTCTACACATCTAGTGTCCATACAACACCAAAATCCAGCTGCAATAGTCGGCCATTAAGGAGCAACGCCCATTGCATGCAAGAAAACCCTAAAGAGAAGATCAAGTGCACCAGCCACTCTAGCCCCCAACCCAGGCCATCACCGCCCCTCTGAGGTGCATGACCGGAGTTGGTCACCGGAGCTTGTCGGAGCGTTGGCACCCCTGACTGCCCCTAGCCAGCCACCAGTACGCGGTAACACTAGCACGCGCATGGTGAAGCTTGGTTGATGGTGCAACCAATTGCACCGTCAGCCGACTTGGTGAAGGTCGACCCTCCAGCCAGCACCCCCACTCAATAAACTCATGAAGGACCTAAGGCATACCTGAAGGTTCTAGAGAAGTCGCTGGAGATCGTCGGAGAACATCTCAAGTTAGCCTTTTCCTAACCGCCCCTACTAGTCTTGCCTCCTCTTGCAAGCATGCCGGATCTACTGCCTCGCTGAAGCTGCTGGTCACCAAGTCGTCGGAGAGGAGAGGGAAGGTCTGGAGATTTCGTGGGGGAGAGAGAGATGGGGGTAAGTGACGGCTGGGTAGGGATTCTCTTTTTGTTTCAAGCAACAAAGGGAATATGAAATAATTGATTACAAAACATTACCCATCATTACTTGCCAAAAACCCCCCAATTCAAATGTTTGCAAATAAACTAAGATTCTCCCTTGCTGACTAGGATTCCATGTCATCCCCTTAACCTACTCAGCCCTACACTTACCAAAATCCAAGCAAGTGTCATACTTCACAAGCAACATGCACCCGATCAACTTGATTGAGTAAATCAATTGCAAACTGGCTCGATGAGTCGCGCCCGCTTATGAGTCGCATTAGCTCGCCTAAAAAGGAAACTTTTCCCCGAAAGGAAACTTTCCTAAAACTAAATATAAACAAAAAAAATAGCAAGCATACTGCCAAATAACACAAAAACAAGCATGAAGATGAAACATGACTTTCTTAAAAAAAGGAGAGCAGGTCTTACATAGATTATTGCCTTTTTCAGCTTAATCCGTGTTTTGATGATTTAAATAACCTAATTTTTATTAGAATCAAATGTAGTGAAATACAAAATTATACATAAAAACATATATTGCATTGTGCTAACATCTACAGGTGATCAAGACTCAAGAATGATTGGAATGAAGTCAAGACATGTAATCAAGCTAATTGAAGACATATAATTTACCTTTTATTTGAGTCTTAGGAACTTATGTAAACTTGAGCATACAAGAGTTAAAATATATTCACATACACACTATGTTTCTTGTAGAAGTCACACACAAAATTTCACATCATTTGGACTTCAATAGGTCACCCAAACTTAGGTAGGAAAAAAACATAAACAAAACTTTTGCCTGTCTATGCAGAACAGTCGATCGTTGTACACATTCTCATATGGCCGTTATTCTTGTCATATTATACAAAGACCGTATTCGTATAATTCTACCTAAAATTCTAAATACTTTGTCCACCAGTCGTATGATGCCTTCATGGTGGTCGACCAGATGCAGACAATCTTGTGCACCAAGTGCTTGTTATTTTCGGTCGAACGACCATTTTTCTTGTCTTCGACTGATTAACCTTGACTTGGTCAAAACCCTCAGAACGATAGACCATCCCCTAGATTTAGTTCGACCATTCACTTAAGTTGTAGTCGTTTGGTTCAACCGTAGTTAAGGTTGTTCAAACGTTTCCTTAATTTCATGGAAATGGTCAACTGTTGATCCTCAGTTAGTCCAGATTTAGGATAGATTTGCTGAACTTACAATTCTATTTTGTGTATTTTGCACAAAATTCAACCAAATCTTCCACAATGGTTACAAACCTTTAGGATCTTATAAATAAAGGTTCACAAACCTTATTTAAAGGTTCACAAACCTTATTTAGACAACTCTCCTACATCAAAGAAATACATACACTAGAGAGAAATCCTCCACTCCTAGAACACTTAAGAGTCAAAACTTCCACACCTTTGATCAATTCCCAATCATACTCAAAGTCTGCTCAAGTTAGATAGTGTTTGATCCACTCACCTCAGTTGTCAAAGAAGCAAAGGTTTTGGTGAAAGCCTGAAGCAACTTGTAAATGTTTCGGTAAAAGCCTGTAGCAGCCCTCTCGGATTGTGAGAAGAGGATCCAATCTCAGTGAGGATTGTTCAGGAGCCGAAATGAGATTGGATAGTGAAGACGTAGGTAGAGCTCGTGGAATCGAGCGGAGCTTGCAAGAGAAGTAGGACCCATGTGGGGTGTCGAACCTCTATAAATCACCGTGTCTTCATTTGTGGTTTGCATTGTTTTTTCTTTACTTGCTTTTACTGTTTCATTTCTGCTACATCTTTGAATATTGAATCAAGTAGAGAATTAGAAAAATGATTAAATTAATTAGAGACATAATGATCCTACACGTTTAAGTTGGATCAGCCTTAAATTTCACTCGCAGCTTAATTTCACTAAGTTAGCACGTGGGGTGCCGCCAAAGCCATTAGTTCGAGCCCTCTAGGTCTTAATTGTTGAATTACTCCTCATGATCATGGACTTTTGTGACCAACATATTTTTTTAGGATCAAGTCCCTCTACGTTTACACTTATGTCCTTCCTGACTTGCATTCTAGTTGTTGAGCATTATAAACAGGTTCAGAAGAATTCCAAATCATTCAATTCTTCTTGCATTTAGGTCCTTGTTGCTTCTTTTTCTTTATTACCAAAATCCTGAAATGTAAGAAACAAATGCCCGAGTAGCACAAATACGGGGTAAAATAAAGGATATATAACATGAATATCATGTATGATATGCTACTAATTAGTTTACTAGATATGCTAATGCATCATGTGCAAGTCTATTCTGGGAACTTTCTTTTTACTTTACCTCTCAATGGTATTGTGATTGACATCATTTCATGCTTATATTTGTACCTTATATCCATTATCTTACACCTAAGCAATGCTACGTGACGAGTTTTATGTTTAGTTTTCAGAAATAAAGAGGTTTGAAGAGAAGAGCCATGAAAGGACCCAAAAACAGGAAAAAAGGACCTAATTGTGAGACCTGGGGACCAAGATGCAAGGGGGAAGGACCTGATCGTAAGACAGAAGGACCTAAGAGCAAAACAGGAAACTCCACACCATCATGAGGAGTATTTTGTCAATTCGATTCGGGTCGGAGCTCCACTAAACCAGCTAGATGCATCCAAGACCAAGAAACACACCATGGCAAGCCCACCAGAAGACCCAGACGGATCTGGGCTTTATAGGCCGCCAATTGGCGGTCTGGATCAAGCAGGATCCGCCCCAACTTCTCCTGGACTTGTATTAGTGTTCGTTTAGGCTATTTTTGGTATTGGTTTAGTCCCACATCGGGGGATTGTCCATGATTAGCTTTTTCCATGCTTATAAATAGAACTCTTCACCTCCCATTGTATCCATCTCTCTCTTGGTGGCCATCTTCCCTACTAAGAGTGAAGCCTTGAAGCAAAACTCTAGTGGAGGAAGAGCTACTTGTAATTGAGTGAGTTAATAATAGAAGTTTTGTTTTAATGATGTTGTTTCTCCCTTAGTTTAATTTCCTTTCATTTGCATGCTTGTTTGTTTGTTTAGTTTTATGCTTCTTTAATATTTCTTGCTTAAGTAGTATAAATTTGATTTCAGTATTATGCTTTCCTTTGCTAAATTAGTTAGTGTAATGAGTAGTGAGTAGTTCCATCCCCATTTGGGGGGTGGAGAAATATGTGATATAATAATGTAGTGTATTAAGTGTGTGTTATTTTTATCCCTTGAGCTTTATATGATTTCCATAACCATCTAATGGGTCTCCACTCTTATCTTTGATATGCTAATGCTCTTGAATGAAGCTTAGCTTATGCTTTGATTAGTGGACCTATTTTATGGGGAATGATAAGGTTAGGATATGGATGAAGTTAATGTTGGAAACACAATTTGTAGTGTATGTACTCTTGTTGCCTTTTCCTTAGCTAATGTCTTGTATGTTTTAATGATGTAGTCATCTTAATTCATGTGGAGGCATAGTAGGGTCTAGTCTTTATACTTGAGTTCATGTAGCTTCATTCCAATCATTGTCTTGTATGTTTTAATGATGTAGTCTTATCTTAATTCATGTAGAGGCAAGATTGGATGTAGTTTTATGATTTCATGCACTACATGTTGTGAGGAGCTTAATTGAACACACACACACACACATCTTTATGTTCACATCAGTTCTCTACCCCCTTTGGGGCTTAGTTTTATTGCTTATCTTCATTTCCTTTTGCATTCTAGTTTAGCATTGTAGTGTCGTTTAGTGTAACCAATCCTTTTCTCCTTTCTTTACCCCTTGCCTTCGCACGAACCAAGTGTCGACACACCTCCCAGTGGACGACCCGTATTTGCCACCGCTTCAACGCGGTCGTGCACTTGCGGTAGAAATATAAAACGATCAATCATATTGCAAATACTATCATACGCAAAAGCCATAAAGCATTTTCTTTCGCTAACACATGAAGATTTTGAAAGAAATGGAAAAATATAAGCAATCTGCAAGCAAGAGAAGGCAACTCACCCAAGGATCATGGAATAGCAACATATATATCAATGTAGATTGCAACACACTATCGTGACCATAACAATACAAACAACAGAAAACAAAAGAAAAAGAGTCGATTATATATAGAGGATAACCCCCCCCCCCAAACACACACTTAAGTCATGCATTGTCCACAATGTATGCAAAGCATAAAATACAAGGTTGAACCAACTATTGTCACCTCGATAATCGCCGAGAGGAGAACACCCCCTGTGACGAGGAACCTTCTGGCTCCAGTTTCTTGAGTATCCAGTAGATATTATGATTTTGCATCGAGAGCACTGCATTTGTCTCGGACAAGGACAATGTGTTGAAGATGTGCCTTAATAAGGTCTCCGAGTAAACAAAATCGTCAAAGGAATGGGCACAGACATTCTCTTTGTTGTCTTGGCCCCTCCAGGAGTTGAGAAGAGAGTGAGAATAGGAGGACGTGATTTTCTTGACCTCAATGGCGACCCCTTCGGAAGCAATGAGGAGGGACAAGGAGCCAAAATCCTAGATACGAGGAGGTACAAGGGTTGCCTCTCCTCCCGTGCACCCTTTCACAACATGCAAAAGAGTTCATTGTAGATGCAATGTTTGGCTCGGGTCATTATGAAATAGACCAAGTCAAGGCAAGTTGCAGAAAAGGTGGAGGTGTGCTCGAAACCCAAGGTGTTCTTTCTCACCCAACGAGTGACTACATGCACATTTTTGTACAAAATCCCATTACTCAAACTCCCATGAGGGTTAATCGGGTTCCCTCTTCCCATCACGAAATGATAGAAATTCAGAGTTCTACATTGGTGGACTTTACAACCCAAGTAGGGTAACCCGGTAATATCCACAATAAGAATGGGAGTAAGTGAATAGGTATTGTCGTTGACGGTGGACATCATGCATTCACCTTCATCAGTCAGGGAACGGCAAAAGAAGTTTACCAAGGATGGGGGAGAATGCTAACTCCTATCCCCATAAAAGAGAAGGGTCAACCCAAAAGGTAGACCTAAACGAGTAATTGTAAAGGTAAATCCGGAATCCACCATACTTGTGGCCTACCATAGGTGAGCTTTTCGTGACGTCCCCTATTGCTAGGGTTGTAGTGGGAGGAGTTAGAGATGCAAGTGCAGACACGAAGGTAATAATGGACACCTCTCATTCCAGTAAACCACCATGACAAAACCTATACGAATCCAGTCCAAAACGTCTGCTACTAGAGATATTTGTCCGCTACGAGTAGACTGTTTGTGGTGGATGAGCTGGATTACTAGTGATCTGGCTTGTGGTTATGAAAATAACGTAAGACAATGTTGAATTTTGTGATTTGAGCAAGAATGATCTATGGTTTTAAATCATTAATATCAACGAATAAAACAAGATTGGATCACCAACATACTCACCACACCACCCGAATGACGCACGATATGGGAACTGATACGAGTTGCAAAATTAGTAGACCATACGACAAGTTCCAGCAACTGGAGAAAGCACACCTGGTTCTGGTCCATGCGTGTCCGCTACCAGGGGATTATGGTCCGACGTTGGCAGATCAGGTAGTAGGTAAGGTGCTGGTTATGGGGCCACAAGGAGGGGTGAATATTTGGAGGTGGTGGGTTTCATTAAGTGTTGAAGAGAAATCCAAAGAAGGGGTTTCTTAAATAGTGAGGATTGTGTGTGGGAAAATTGCTCTCGAAACCCCATAACTTTTGATATTTCAAAGACATGTGATTAGTAGCATATCATACATTGCATTCATGTTATATCATTTATTTCACCCCAATTTTGTCCTACTCGAGTGTTTATTAGATGTGTTTCAGGGTTTAGGCAATAAAGAAGAGAAAGGAAGAGAAAATGACCTAAACACAAGAAGAATAGGCTGTTTTGGAAGGTTCTGGACTTGTAATTGATCGTTTAAAATTAACCGCAAGTGCACGGCCGCGTTGAAGCGGTGGCAAATACGGGTCGTCCACTGGGAGGTGTGTCGACACTTGGTTTGTGCGAAGGCGAGAGGTAAAGAAAGGGATGAAAGGTTGGTTACACTAAACTACACTAAGGTGCAAATGGAAATGGAAGAAAAGCAAGAAAACTAAACCCCAAAGGGGGTAGAGAAATAATGTGAACATAAAGAAGTGTGTGTGTGTTCATTAAGCTCCTCACAACGTGTAGTGCATGAAATCATAAAACTACATCCAACTTTGCCTCTACATGAATTAAGATAAGACTACATCATTAAAACATACAAGACAATAATTGGAATGAAGCTACATGAACTCAAGTATAAAGACTATAACCTACTATGCCTCTACATGAATTAGGATTTCACTACATCATTAAAACATACAAGACATTAGCTAAGGTAAAGGCAACAAGAGCACATACACTACAAATTGTGTTTCCAATATTAACTTCATCCATATCCTAACCTTATCATTCCCCATAAAATAGGTCCACTAATCAAAGCATAAGCTAAGCTTCATTCAAGAGCATTAGCATATCAAAGATAAGAGTGAAAACCCATTAGATGGTTGTGGAAATCATATAAAGCTCAAGGGATAAAGATAACACACACTTAATACACTACATGATTATATCACATATTTCTCCACCCCCCAAATGGGGATGGAACTACTCACTACTCATTACACTACTGATTAGACTAAGTAAAGAAAACATTTAACTAAGATACTAAAATTACTAAACAAGAGATTAAACAAAGTAAAGCAACCCACACAAAACAAGATTAAAAGAAACAAATAAACTTTTATTAACAATGACTCACATTGAAGGCAGCATTCTTCTCCACCTTGAGTTATTGCTTCAAGGCTCACTCCTTAGTAGAGAGAATGCCACCAAACAATGGGTGATTACAATGGAAGGTGAAGAGTTCTATTTATAAGCATGGAAAAAGCTAATCCGGGACAATCCCCCGATGTGGGACTAAACCAATACAAAAAATAACCTAAACACATGATAATACAAGTCCACGAAAAAGCTTAGCGGATCTGGGGCCATATGGACAGCCAATTAGCGGTCCAAGACCGCCAATTGGTGGTCTATAAACTTCAGATCGCATTGCTTTTGGTTGTGGGCTTTGCTTGATGGATTTGTTGGTCTTGGATGCATCTACTTGGTTTGTTGGAGCTCCGACCCGAATCGAATTACCAAAATACTCCCCATGATGGTGTGGAGTTTCCTGTTTTGCTCTTAGGTCCTTCGGTCTTACGATCAGGTCCTTCTCCATTGCATCTCAGTCCCTAGGTCTCACAATTAAGTCATTTTTTCCTGCTTTTGGGTCCTTTCATGGCTCTTCTCTTCAAACCTATTTATTCCTGAAAACTAAACATAAAACTCGTAACATAGCATTGTTTAGGTGAAAGATAATGGATATAAGATACAAATATAAACATGAAATGATGCCAATCAAATACCCCCACACCTAAGTTTTTGCTAGTCTCGAGCAAAACAAAGAAAGGAAAAAGCATACGAAAAACAAGAAATCCTAACTCACTTTCGTAGGAATCACGGTTGCACTTAGCACGTGCAACAAGCCGTTAAACCTCCTTGTTGCCAAGGAGGATGAGTGTTGTCTCCTGAGGGTTTTCAGCGGATATACCCACAAAATCCGAACAAGATGCATTATTCAATCTAGACACTCGACTCGTTGGACAATTTTTGTCGATCAATGGACGCGGTAATCCTACGGGCCGACTCTATATAGGTAATCAGTCCACACCAAGCCTAATAAACCATTCGTGCAAGTTAAATAAGGAATTAAGTGAAAGACATGGACAACCTCAACATCCTCAAGTGATACAAAGTGTAAGGTTCATTAAGGTTCTTATTTGCATTTTTTTTCTTCTTTTCACATTTTTTCTTCTTTTTTTCTTCTTTTTATTAGTTGGAGCTTCATTCTCCCAGGGTCAGGTTTCGTGCATCATTGCCCATGAGGACTTACACTATCACGTACACCTTTCCCCAAATCTCCACATAGGGCAATCCCTACCACCCGTGTAACGGGAGTTCGGTCGGCGCATCCCAAGTCAGATGACGCGAAAGCACCAGGCACAAAGTCCCCTCAGACCTACTTTCCCGAGTGATAGGAGCCGTGCGAGAAGAGAGAACACCTACTCACTTATTTCTTATCTACACATGAACCAAAACCCCTACACTTAATGTCTCACAATTAGATTTAAAGGGTCCTTGACTACAACAAACTTCCTTAAGTTAACAGACACGAATTATTGACTCACTAGGTTCAGGGTGGACTTCTTTAAATGTTTGAGCACTGAAACCCTATGATTACTCACCCCCAAGGAAAAACTGGGGTGCATCCTAATGACTCGATAAATCCTAAAGCCACAGTACTAGATATCCTAATGCATCAAGTTCAAGACAATTTTGGGAGCTGTCTTTTTACTTTGCCTCTCAACGGTTTTGCACTTGGTAAACACACGCAAAACCCACAAAACATTTTCTTTCGCAAACATATGAAGATTTTGAAAGAAATGTGAAAATTTTAAGGCACTAGGCAAGCAAAAGAAGACAAGTCACCCAAGGATCATGGCAAGCAGATATATCGATATTAAATGCAGCACACTAACATGACCCTAACAATGCAAACAAAAGAAAACAAAATCGAAAGAAAAGACTTGACTATGTACACACGTAAAACACCCCCCACACCTACGTCATGCATTGTCCTCAATGAATGTGAGCAAGATACTACATGGATTTATGAATGAAAAAGGAGAGATCTCACCAACATGAAGTACAAAGGGAAGTTCAAGGTCATGTTTATGGACACAAACCCGAATTCCCTCAAAACATGTGAGATGCTAAAGAAAGGATACAAATACGTGAAAGAAATGGAGCCCAAATACACAAGGGTTGGAGCCTACAACAATCGATGCTCACTGAAGGAGTCTTTTATTGTACTTTTTTTCTTTTTCTTTTTTTTAATAACTATGTACAAACATAAGTTCCCATCTTCATTTGTCAAAAGACATCAAATGGGAACCTCAAGAGTGGGTCAATGCACATGCAAAGGGAACATGACACCACGCGGGGCCAGAATACGCATGTGTGGGCCCCCTTCACAAAGAGCACCAGATGAAATGAGAGGTTCATGAATTAGACGCAAATGCGTCTCATTCAAAGGATCAAACTGAAAGAGCTTGAACCTCTCGAGAGTTTGGGAAATAAGGGGCAACGGAAGAAAAATATCTCCCGATGCGGAACTGAAGTTATGGTCATCAATCCAAACTCTCCAACCAACAGGCTGGTGGGTCGGAACGAGGTCAAGCACCTCATTATGCATGTCCAACTCACCAGGAGAACAGGAAGTGAGTCTCATACCCAAAGTATCCTCCAAGGAACTCCTAATACCCTCATGAGCAATGTAGTTGTTTGATGTTCCATCATTTCCAAGATGGTCAGGAACAATAGTGAGAGGCAAACTCTCATCAGGTTGTTTGAAATTGAGGGTACTAGGGAGCTCTTGCTCCACCAAAGGTGAGTCCTTAAGAGGCACAACATGAAGATCATGTGGCTCAAGGGCCACGGGACAAAAAGATAAGGCACAATCCTGTGCCGACTCATAATGAAGTTGGTCCAAGTTATTCTCAATTTGAATCGAATCCTCCACCAAGTGATCGTGAATTGAAACCCCAAGTCCCTCAGACTGAGTAGGAGTTTGACTTTGAAAGATTGTGCTTTGAATTTGTAGATGTGGTGGTGGTTCGATTTCAGAAGATAAATCCTCATGTTGACATGAAATGTCAATCTCCTCACGTTCACGTAATTGCTGCGACATTTGACTCACTTGTAGTGCCATATTTTGTATGGACTGTTGAGTGGTTTCCATGAACGTAAGGAAAGTTTGTTTCAAGGAATCAGGTATGTGGTCAACGATGAGGTCCAAGTCAGAGCTTGGGAAATTTTGGGGTTGGGTATTGATTGGCTGAGAATGAGTCCAATGATTTGGAGTGGGGTGTTGGTAGAATTCTGGGTATTCGGGAGGAGGATACTGGGGTGAACATGAAGTATAAGAATTTGGATATGAATTGTCTCCCCATGAATCCATCACTCTCGGATTGTACGCGGATGCGTAATGGTCATACTGAGCATTTTGGGAAAATGTATGCTCATACTCAGGCTCTGGGGGAACATAAGGACATTCCCTAGAGACATGACCACTCAACCCACAACAGTCGCAAGGTACGGCTACTGGAGCCACCGGTATAAACATGTCGTCTGTCGCACGCATGAAAGAGGCCAAAGTTTCTTGCAATGTCTCAGTTTGATGACCAGTGTATGATCCGACGAAACTAGATTGTTGTCTAGCAGTCGGTGCCTCTCTCATGTTACCCCAATATGAAGATTGCTCAGTCACACAATGACGATCATCCCAACCATACGGGGTGTTAGTCTGAGCCACCCCAGGTTGCATGGGTCCGGAGTACCAGGGAGAATTGTCCTGGTCCCAACAATGATATGGATGGTCGCCCATGTAACCATCCATCTCAAGAAAAACTCTCGAGTCGACCACTCTCACCACCATGAGGCTAAGTTCGCAAAAAGTGCTCGACTCGACCCTAAAATGTTACTAGAGAGTGTAAAGGGGAGGAGACTAAAACGTAGAAGAAGGTGAGAAGAAGATGACTCAGAGGAGAAGGGAAGAATCCCTAAAGCTAGCGTGGGTAACAGGATCAGGAAGAAGCCTAACTAGCAAGCACGGCTCAAACAATGTAAGGCAATGGGTCCTTAGGCTAGACGACGCCTAACTTCGAGGTCACTAGCCTCGACACGTCTCACCTCCCTACAACGAGGACCACAATGCCCAGCAAGTGATACCAGATCCGGAGATCCAGTACCTCCTACTATCAACAAGGTAGGCAACGCCGATCAGGTCATGACGGTCTCAACTAGATTACTCTCCTAGTGCGCCCGCAATCCTAGGGCCAATGTCTACTTGCTTTTAGTTAAGGCTTTATTAAGAGTGGTTTTTGGGGCCAAGGGAAGGGTGATGAAATTCCCCACCTTATCTTTTATGGGACAACCCCCCTTAGTAGAGATTTAATCCTAGATCTAGCAATCAATCGCTCCAATCAAATGCTCTCTCACTCTTGTCCCGATGCACCTTACTAACTAATGCAAGATTGAAACATGCATGAATGAGAGATTTGGGTGCACGTACCTCACGCCAGCAATCAACAACAAAATGTAAAGAAAAGAAAAGACAAATGCATGCAAGGTCTACACATAATGCATCACCTAGATGGCAAGGAGTCTAATCTTTTGCTTTGAGTTTTATGGTCCAAGTTGATTAAAGAGGATTGAAATTAAATCTGGGAGCAAATTAGAAGTCCAGCATGCAAAATTGTGCTCCCAGATAACTACAATGAACAACATAACAACTGGAACAAATTTGAGAGCAATTGAGGCTCACCAGGCCGCCAATTGGCGGTCCCAGACCGTTGATTGGCGGTCACTTTGGGGTCTTTTGCTCTCCCATTCCTCCAGTCGCTTCCCCTTGATCCTCAGGTTCCCTGCCACTAAGACAAACTGAAAACAAAAAATTAAAAACCCCTCGAATCGTCCAAACCAACGTCTGGACAGAGCACCTCCCCGACAACGGCGCCAAAAACTTGATTGATTGTTTTATATTAACCGCAAGTGCACGGCCGCGTTGAAGCGGTGGCAAATACGGGTCGTCCACTGGGAGGTGTGTCGACACTTGGTTTGTGCGAAGGCGAGAGGTAAAGAAAGGGAAGAAAGGTTGGTTACACTAAACTACACTAAGGTGCAATGGAAATGGAAGAAAAGCAAGAAAACTAAACCCCAAAGGGGGTAGAGAAATAATGTGAACATAAAGAAGTGTGTGTGTGTTCATTAAGCTCCTCACAACATGTAGTGCATGAAATCATAAAACTACATCCAACTTTGCCTCTACATGAATTAAGATAAGACTACATCATTAAAACATACAAGACAATAATTAGAAAGAAGCTACATGAACTCAAGTATAAAGACTATACCCTACTATGCCTCTACATGAATTAAGATTTCACAACATCATTAAAACATACAAGACATTAGCTAAGGTAACGGCAACAAGAGCACATACACTACAAATTGTGTTTCCAATATTAACTTCATCCATATCCGAACCTTATCATTCCCCATAAAATAGGTCCACTAATCAAAGCATAAGCTAAGCTTCATTCAAGAGCATTAGCATATCAAAGATAAGAGTGAAAACCCATTAGATGGTTATGGAAATCATATAAAGCTCAAGGGATAAAGATAACACACACTTAATACACTACATGATTATATCACATATTTCTCCACCCCCCAAATGGGGATGGAACTATCCACTACTCATTACACTACTGATTAGACTAAGTAAAGAAAACATTTAACTAAGATACTAAAATTACTAAACAAGAGATTAAACAAAGTAAAGCAACCCACACAAAACAAGCAACATAACAAAACAAGATTAAAAGGAACAAATAAACTTTTATTAACAATGACTCACATTGAAGGCAGCATTCTTCTCCACCTTGAGTTATTGCTTCAAGGCTCACTCCTTAGTAAAGAGAATGTCACCAAACAATGGGTGATTACAATGGAAGGTGAAGAGTTCTATTTATAAGCATGGAAAAAGCTAATCCGGGACAATCCCCCGATGTGGGATGATTGACATCATTTCATGCTCATATTTGTATCGTATATCCATTATCTTTCACCTAAACAATGCTATGTCACGAGTTTTATGTTTAGTTTTCAGGAATAAATAGGTTTGAAGAGATGAAACATAAAAGGACCCAAAAGCTGGGAAAAAGGACTGGATTGTGAGATCTGGGGACCAAAATGCAAGGGAGAAGGACCTGAACGCAAGACAGAGGGACCTAAGAGCAAAACAGAATACTTCACACCATCATGGGGAGTATTTTAGCAATTGGATTCAGGTCGGAGCTCCAACAAACCAACCACATGCATCCAAGACCAACAAACACTTCAAGCAAAGCCCACAAAGAAAACCAAACGGATCTAAACTATATAGACCGCCAATTGGTGGTCCAGGTGGCCCAGAATCCGTTTAGTTTTCTGTAGCACGTGTATTAGTGTATGCTTAGTGTATTTTTGGTATTGGTTTAGTCCCACATCGGGGGATTGTCCCGGATTAGCTTTTTCCATGCCTATAAATAGAACTCTTCACCTTCCTTTGTAATCACTCCATATTTTAAGTGGCTATTCTTCCTACTAGAAGTGAGGCCTTGAAGCACACACTAGAGTAGGAGGATGCTACTTTTAATGTGAGTAATTTTATCAATAAAGTTTTGTGTTTATTTCATTGTTTGTTTTATGCTTCTTTTATTGTTTGTGCATGTTTTAATTTAATCGTCTTTTAATTCTAGCTTAGTTTTAATATGCTTTCTTTCCATAGTTTAATAATTAGTGTAATGTTTAGTGAGTAGTTTCATCCCCTTTGGGGGGTGGAGTAGGTGTACATACATGCATTAGAGAATAGGATGAATGCTTTAATTTCAATGTGTTGATTAAACATGAATGTATGCTTGCTTGTTTAGGATAGAATTTACAACTTGATGAGTTTTGCCAAAATGATTAGACACCTCTCATGCTTTTTTAGGTTCTGAAATAAACACCTTGCATATGTAAATGTTAATCAACTAAGTTGGTGAATAGATTGATAGGTTTTGCCATAACATTTAGACACTTCCTATGCTTGATAAACACCACCTTCATGTGCTTAAAGAATGTATTCTACACCCACCTCTTTGCATGTGTGCACTCACTCCACCCCTTAGGGGTTTTCCCATTTCTGTATTCCAGCATTCTTCCTTTGTTCTTAGTTTTGTTGTTATTCCATCGTTTGTTTGTTTCGTTCGCATTTCATACTTCTTAGTGTAGCGTAGTCTAGATTAGCATAAACAACTTTCTTCCTCCTATTTTTGCCACTTGATTTTGTACAAGCAAGAGGCTACTCACCTCCCTGAGGACGACCCGTACTTGCCACCGCTTCATCGCGGCCGTGCACTTGCGGTTTAAAATAAAACGTTCAACAAGTTTTTGGCGCCGTTGCCGGGGAGGTGCCAGTCCAGACTCTTGTTTGGACGATTCGAGTGGATTTAATTTGTGTGTTGTAGTTTGTCTTTGTTTTAAGAAACTGGGAATAGCAAGTTGAGGCTACTGGAGAAATTTCCAGATGACCTGAGAACTTCAGACCGCCAATCAGCGGTCTCAGACCGCTAATCAGCGGTCTGGTGAGCTCTGTTCATCTTTTAATTTCGTGCTGTTGTTGTTCTAAATGATCTAGTTATCTGGGACTCAATTTGGCATGTTTTGACTTATAGTTCGTTCCCAGATCAATAATCAAACCTCCTTTAAGCAACTTGGACCCTAAAACTCAAAGCAAAAGATTAGGCATTCATTCTTGTTTAGGTCATGCATCATGTATGTGACTTAGGCATTTAGATTGTCTTTTATCTTAGCTTTATTTTCTGTTGCTGAGAGCTGGCGTGAGGTACGCACCTTCTACTCTCATTCATGCATTTCGTATGAACATGCATTAGTTAGTAGGAAGTGCATTGCAACAAGTGTGAGTTGAGCGTTGTTTGGAGAGTTGATTGCTAGATTAGGACTCCAAAACGCTACTAAGGAGGGGCTGTCCCATAAAAGAAAAGGTGGGGGATTTCATCACCCTTTCCTTCGCCCCAAAAAAACCACACTAATCAAGAGCCTAATTTTAAAATCAAGTAGACATTGGCCCTAAGGATTTCGGGCGCATTAGGAGAGTGATCCGGTCCCGACCGTCATGACCTGATCGGCGTTGCCCACTTTGTCGATAGTAGGAGAGACGAGATCCCCGGATCTTGGCTCACTTTCTGGGCTTTGTGGTCCTCGTCGTAGGGAGATGAGGCGTGTTGAGGCCGTGTGACCTCGCAGTTAGGCGTCGTCTAGCTGTAAGGACCTATAGCAGCCTTAGGATTGCTTGAGCCTTGTTTGCTTGTGTGCTTCTACCTGTACCATCCGCCGTAGCATAGGGACTTCTTCCCTTCTCTCCTGAGTCATTCTTTCTCTCCTGTGTTCCCCCGTCTTCTCCTCTACGCACATTCTTTGTTAAAAAAAATTGTTTTGTGAGTGTGCACCTTTGTGCATGCTTTCGTGGACACGAGACGAGAGTGGTCGTTTGACGAGGAGCGTTGTCAATCCGGCTTCGGTCATCGATTTCTCGACACCTCCCTCCTCTCGTGTCGCACGTTGTTCGGGTCCAATGGCTGCTAATTTCCGTGAGGAGGAGCAGTTGCTCGACCCACCTGTTCGACCAGTGCTTCCAGTTGTCGTTCCCATACCTCTACGTGATCGATGCTACCTGAGCCGTACAGCTCTACCCTCATGCATCGTATTACCAGAGGCTAATGGGAACCATTTTGAGGTTAAGCCTCAATTCATTTCCATGCTCCCTCATTTCACTGGGAAAGGTGACCCCTATATCTTTCTCAGGGAATTTGAGGAGATCTGTGCTATGTTCAAGCTGCAACAACTTAGCACAGACTCCATCCATCTTATGCTCGTTCCTTTTGCACTAAAGGATGACGCCAAGAAGTGGTTGTACAGCAACCAGGCGAATTCCTTTAGGACTTGGGATGAGTTTCAATCTGCATTCCTCAAGAAGTACTTTCCTAATCATCGGACTCAAAAATTGAGGAACGAAATCAATTCGTTCTATCAACATGAGACCGAACCATTTCATGCATATCTTGAGAGGTTCAAAGAGCTACTATCCTCGTGCCCTCACCATGGCATTGAGTTGTGGCGTCTTTGTCAGATTGTGTATGAGGGTCTTCACATCCCGTCCAGAACGCTCCTTGAGTCCATGTGTCAAGGAGAGTTCTTGGGAAAGGATGAAAGGGAGGCATGGGCCTTCCTAGAAGACCTCGCTGAGAAAACCATGCAATGGGAGAGTGTGAGGGAACTACCTGCATCATCTAGTATAGGAGCGAGGATCGCGAATGCAAACTCAACTAGATCGGGTTCCGCATTTGCTATCGATACCACTACGGCCACCGAGGCACGCATGACGGCCTTAATGCGCCGTATGGATTCGATTGAGCTCCAAAACCAACAAAGTGCACCTCACATGTCCACATCTGGTCCAGTTCTCTGTCATTCATGTGGTAGGGTAGGTCATGTAGAAAGCGAGTGTGTGTCCATTCCGCCTGAGATGGAGCGTGTCAACGCCATCTATGACAGAGCTAGGAATGACCCATACTCATCATCTTATAATCCTGGATGGAGAAACCACCCCAATTTTTCAAGGAACCAAAATAATGCCCCGGGTGGTCCTTCAAACTCCTTTAGACCACCTTACCAATCACACCAACCTCCCATGCATGCGCATTCCTATCAGCCACCCCAAGCACAAACCACCAATCAATCGGGTTTCCTAAATTCCAATAATATGGAAACCCGATTCAATTCGCTTGAGACCTTGACTCGTGGACTTGAAAACTCAATAAAAAAATTTATGTCTACCACAAGTCAAGTTCTCACTTCAAATCAGCAGACCATGAAATCTCTAGAGCTTCAGGTGGGCCAATTGGCTCAGTCTGTACATGAGAGAGAGAGAGGGTCTTTTCCTAGCCAGCCTGAGGCTAACCCCCATATGTACCAACAACAACACATGCAAAATGAGAATGTGGTACCTCGGGGGAGGCAAGTGAACCATGTGGAGGAACCTGTTCACCATGTCAATTCCATTGTGACCTTAAGGAATGGAAAACAGGTTGACAATCACATCTCCTTGCCACAACAACCACCATCTATGCAGCCCCTCAGTGGGAATGGTGGTGAAGAAGAAGCTGAGGGTGAGGGTAATACACCAAAGCTTTCTTCTCAGGCACAGCAGAAAACCTACCTGCCAAAAGCTCCCGATCCAAGTAGGTTAAACAAAAAGCAGAGTGACAACATGGACAAGATAGTAGAGGTGTTTAAGCAAGTAAAGGTTAACATCCCTTGTTGGATGTCATCCAACAAATACCTCAATATGCCAAAGTGTTGAAGGATCTCTACACAACCAAGAGGAAGACTAATGTTCCTAAGAAAGCATTCTTGGCTGCAAATATCAGCTCACTTTTATCCAATCCTACCTACACAAAATACAAGGACCCTGGGTGTCCTACTATTCAGTGTACGATAGGGGACACTAGATTGAGCAATGTTTTGCTTGATTTAGGATCAGCGGTCAACCTCCTCCCATTCTCTGTTTATCAACAGTTGAACTTGGGAGAATTGAAACCAACTAAGATCACCCTCCAACTGGCGGATAGATCCATTCGTATTCCCATGGGGATTATCGAGGACGTGCTTATCAAAGTTGGAGATTTTATATTTCCAGTCGATTTTGTTGTCCTCGATACCAATCCTGTTGCGAACACCCACTCTCAAATACCTTTGATTTTGGGTAGACCATTTCTGGCAACCTCCAATGCCTTGATTAATTGTAGAAATGGTCTCATGAAGCTCTCATTCGGTAACATGAGTGCCGAGTTTCATGTGTTCAACTCTGGTAAGCAACAGGAACCCATGGATGAACCATTAAATCTAAATTTCATCCGCCAATTGGAGAAAGCACCACAAAATCAACGAACACCCTTAACCCCAATGCAACCCATTGAGAATATTCGTGGGCCCAGCGAAAACTCATTGCATGTCTTCGCAATGCAACAGAGTGAGCTGGCCTCGAACATGAATGTCCAAAGGGAGTGTTCGTTGCATGATTCAGTTGAGAGTACTAGTGAGAGTGAGACACCTCATCATTTGCCTATACCAGAAGGTGTCTCTACCTCAGATCCCATGGCCATTGAGCCATTTGAGCTTCATATTGACTCCAACAAGGACCCACCTTTGACCAAGCTTATGCATGATGATCTAAATGATGGTGGGAGGTCCTTGTTGGATGACTTGGGGAGAAGCCCCATTCTTAGTGATGCAGGTCTGCTGCATCCATCGAATGAGCTTGAGGAACTCATTCCGATGCACCCGCCTATTGGTTGGAGGGTTTTCTCCGATGAGCAATTAAACCCTAGTGAGGCAACACAACTTCATTCTTTGTTGCCCACACCCAACCAATATCATGAGGGGTTCAAGACTTTCAGCTTTGACCTTTCACCCCTCATGACACCTCAGAGTACCAGTGGAGTTTGCCCATCTCGGCAAGTCTCTGGTCCTCCTGACATGATGTTCTCATTTGATGTTCCTTGACCAAATGATTATGAGAATATCTTGGTTGATGTATATATCTTAAAAAAAGAAAAAAAAAGAGAAAAAAAAGTGTGTAATAAAATACTCATTAGTGAGCATCGATTGTTGTGGGCCCCAACCCTTGTGTACTTGGGCCCAATCTCTTCACGTATTTATCTCCCTTCTTCAGCTTCTCACAGGTTTTGAGGGAATTTGGGTTTGTGTCCATCAACATGACCCTGAACGTCCCTTTGTACTTCATGTTGGTGAGATGTTTCCCTTTTCATGCATATCTCCATGTAGTATCTTGTTCACATTCATTGAGGACAGTGCATGAAGTAGGTGTGGGGGGGTGATTTACGTGTGTACATAGTCGAGTCTTTTTCCTTTGATTTTATTTTCTTTTGTTTGTACTGCTAGGGTCATGTTAGTGTGCCGCATTTAACATTGATATATCTGTTTGCCATGATCCTTGGGTGACTTGTCTTCTTTTGCTTGCCGAGTGCTTTAAAATTTTCACATTTCTTTCAAAATCTTCATGTGTTTGCGAAAGAAAATGTTTTTGTGGGTTTTGCGTGTGTTTAGCATGTGCAAAACCGTTGAGAGGCAAAGTAAAAAGAAAGCTCCCAAAATTGTCTTGAACTTGATGCATTAGGATTTCCAGTTTATTGACTTTAGGTCTTGTCGAGTCGTTAGGATGCACCCTGGTTTTCCCTCAGGGGGCGGGTAATCTTAGGGTTTCAGTACTCAAACATTTAAAGAAGTCCACCCTGAACCTAGTGAGTCAAATAATTCGTGTTTGTGAGTATAAGGAAGTTTGTCGTAGTCGAGGGCCCTTAATCTCTTTTTGTGAAACTTAAGTGTAGGGGTTTTGGTTCCCATATAGATAAATAAGTGGTGTTCTCTCTTCTCGCACGGCTCCTATCACTCGGGAAAGTAGGTCTGAGGGGACTTTGTGCCTGGTGCTTTCGAGTCATCTGACTTGGGATGCACCGACCGAACCCCCGTTACACGGGTGGTAGGGATAACCCTATGTGGAGATTTGGGGGAAGGTGTACGTGATAGTGTAAGTCCTCATAGGCAATGATGCACGAAACCTGACCCTGGGAGAATCAAACACCAACCAATAAAATGCTCCAAAGAAAAAGAAAAAAAAGAAAAAAGGAAAAAAAAAAGAAAAAAAAGAGTCAAATAAGAACCAAAATGGACTTTACACATTGTATCACATTCAGAAGTTAAGGTTGCCCATGTCTTTCACTTAAGTCCTTGACTAACTCTCACGAATAAGTCATTAGGCTAGGTGTGTGGACCGATTACATATATAGAGTCGACCCGTAGTGTTACCGCGTCCCATGATCGACAAAATAAGTCCAACGAGTCGTGTAGCTAGATTGATTAATGCATCTTGTTCGGATTTTGTGGGTATATCCGCTGAAAACCCTCAGGAGACAGCACTCCTCCTCCTTGGCAACAGGGAGGTTTAACGGTTTGTTTCACGTGCTAAGTGCAACCGTGATTCCTACGAAAGTGAGTTAGGATTTCTTGTTTTTCGCATGCTTTTCTCTTTCTTTGTTTTGCTCGGGACTAGCAAAAGTTAGGTGTGGGGGTATTTGATTGACATCATTTCATGCTCATATTTGTATCTTATATCCATTATCTTTCACCTAAACAATGCTATGTCACGAGTTTTATGTTTAGTTTTCAGGAATAAATAGGTTTGAAGAGATGAAACATAAAAGGACCCAAAAGCTGGGAAAAAGGACTGGATTGTGAGATCTGGCGACCAAGATGCAAGGGAGAAGGACCTGAACGCAAGACAGAGGGACCTAAGAGCAAAACAGAATACTTCACACCATCATGGGAGTATTTTAGCAATTGGATTCGGGTCGGAGCTCCAACAAATCAACCAGATGCATCCAAGACCAACAAACACTTCAAGCAAAGCCCACAAAGAAAACCAAACGGATCTAAACCATATAGACCGCCAATTGGCGGTCTGGAACCGCCAATTGGCGGTCCAGATGGCCCAGAATCCATTTAGTTTTCTGTAGCACGTGTATTAGTGTATGCTTAGTGTATTTTTGGTATTGGTTTAGTCCCACATCGGGGGATTGTCCCGGATTAGCTTTTTCCATGCCTATAAATAGAACTCTTCACCTTCCTTTGTAATCACTCCATATTTTAAGTGGCAATTCTTCCTACTAGAAGTGAGGCCTTGAAGCACACACTAAAGTAGGAGGATGCTACTTTTAATGTGAGTCATTTTATCAATAAAGTTTTGTGTTTATTTCATTGTTTGTTTTATGCTTCTTTTATTGTTTGTGCATGTTTTAATTTAATCGTCTTTTAATTCTAGCGTAGTTTTAATATGCTTTCTTTCCATAGTTTAATAATTAGTGTAATGTTTAGTGAGTAGTTCCATCCCCTTTGGGGGGTGGAGTAGATGTACATACATGCATTAGAGAATGGGATGAATGCTTTAATTTCAATGTGTTGATTAAACATGAATGTATGCTTGCTTATTTAGGATAGAATTTACAACTTGATGAGTTTTGCCAAAATGATTAGACACCTCTCATGCTTTTTTAGGTTCTGAAATAAACACCTTGCATATGTAAATGTTAATCAACTAAGTTGGTGAATAGATTGATAGGTTTTGCCATAACATTTAGACACTTCCTATGCTTGATAAACATCACCTTCATGTGCTTAAAGAATGTATTCTACACCCACATCTTTGCATGTGTGCACTCAATCCACCCCTTAGGGGTTTCCCATTTCTGTATTCCAGCATTCTTCCTTTGTTCTTAGTTTAGTTGTTATTCCATCGTTTGTTTGTTTCGTTCGCATTTCATACTTCTTAGTGTAGCGTAGGCTAGCTTAGCATAAACAACTTTCTTCCCCCTATTTTTGCCACTTGATTTCGTACAAGCAAGAGGCTACTCACTTCCCTGAGGACGACCCGTAATTGCCACCGCTTCATCGTGGCCGTGCACTTGCGGTTTAAAATAAAACGTTCAACATGGGACTAAACCAATACCAAAAATATCCTAAACACATGATAATACAAGTCCAGGAGAAAGCTTAGCGGATCTGGGGCCATATGGACCGCCAATTAGCGATCTATAAACTTCAGATCGCATTGCTTTTGGTTGTGGGCTTTGCTTAATGGATTTGTTGGTCTTGGATGCATCTAGTTGGTTTGTTGGAGCTCTGACCCGAATCGAATTGCCAAAATACTCCCCATGATGGTGTGGAGTTTCCTGTTTTGCTCTTAGGTCCTTCGGTCTTACGATCAGGTCCTTCTCCATTGCATCTCAGTCCCTAGGTCTCACAATTAAGTCCTTTTTTCCTGCTTTTGGGTCCTTTCATGGCTCTTCTCTTCAAACCTATTTATTCCTGAAAACTAAACATAAAACTCGTAACATAGCATTGTTTAGGTGAAAGATAATGGATATAAGATACAAATATAAACATGAAATGATGCCAATCAACTTGTTTGTAATGCCGAGGACTTCATTGTAACTCAGTAATGACCCAAGAGAAAACCCAGAGGGACTTAAGTGTAAAGAAAAATATGTTGGTTGCAAAAGTCCAGAATATCCTAAACCTGAGGAGTAATTCGACAATTAAAACCAAATGGACTTGAACCAATAGCCCCGGGCGCAACCCACCTGTTTGTTATGTTAACTAAAGTTGTGGTTAAAATTTAGAGTCAATCAGAGAAAAATGATCCGCCACTGCCGGATCCGGTTGAAAGTTTCGCAGCCTGATTTCTATGGTGGTTCGGGTTCTCGGGTCAGAGAAATATGCAACATCCATATCTAATTTTCAGTCGTTGGATTGTTTCCAGATCCATCCAAACCCTATAATCTTCTACAAATAGACTTATAATGCATCCTCTCTTCTTCCTCCTTCCCCTATTAGAGTAGTTTTAGTTTTCTGTTTTAGTAGTGTAAATAAGGGGGTTGGAGAGGAGCAAACATTGTATTTTTATTTCTTAAACTAGTCAAGTTCTTTTTTTTATTTTGATGTCTTTCCTTTGATGCCCTTTCCTTTGTACTTGTTTTTCTTCATTTCCATTATGGGTTTATGTTGTTCTTTATGCTTTCTTTAGTTTAGAGATGAGTAGAAAGTAGTCCATCCCCATTGGGAGGTGGAGAAGAAGGTGTTGTGATTATGTGATGTATTAGTGTGTGTGTTAATTCTACCTTTGAACCTCACATGAAGTTCATAATCATCTAATGGGATTTTCACACTTATCCTTGATGTGCTAGTGCTTTTGAGTGAAGCTTAGCACATGCTTAGATTAATAGGCATATTTTATGGGGAATGATGAGGTGCGGATAAGGATGGAGTGGAATAAGGAAGCATGGCATGTGGTAGCATTTGCTCATGTTGGCATCATCCTAATTAATGTCTTGTATGGTTAACTGCGATGGAAGATTATGAAGGATCGTTGATTGACATCATTTCATGCTTATATTTGTACCTTATATCCATTATCTTACACCTAAGCAATGCTATGTGACGAGTTTTATGTTTAGTTTTCAGAAATAAAGAGGTTTGAAGAGAAGAGCCATGAAAGGACCCAAAAGCAGGAAAAAAGGACCTAATTGTGAGACCTGGGGACCAAGATGCAAGGGGGAAGGACCTGATCGTAAGACAGAAGGACCTAAGAGCAAAACAGGAAACTCCACACCATCATGAGGAGTATTTTGTCAATTCGATTCGGGTCGGAGCTCCACTAAACAAACCAGATGCATCTAAGACCAAGAAACACTTCAAGAAAAGCCCACAAAGAAAACCAGACGGATCTAAACCTTATAGACCGCCAATTGGCGGTCTGGAACCGCTAATTGGCGGTCCATTTAGCCCAGAATCCATCTAGTTTTCTGTAGCACGTGTATTAGTGTATGCTTAGTGTATTTTTGGTATTGGTTTAGTCCCACATCGGGGGATTGTCCCAGACTAGCTTTTTCCATGCTTATAAATAGAACTCTTCACCTTCCATTGTAATTACCCATTGCTTGGTGGCATTCTCTCTACTAAGGAGTGAGCCTTGAAGCAAAAACTCAAGGTGGAGAAGAATGCTACCTTCAATGTGAGTCATTTTGTTAATAAAATAATTCTTCTAGTTTCTTTAAATCTTGTCTTTTAATTTGTGCATGTTTGTTTAGTCTTTCCTTTCCTTTTATGTTTCTTTAATGCTTCTTGCCTTCTTAGTTAACTTTCATTTCAGTATTAGGCTTTCTTTGCTTAGTCCAATCAGTAGTGTAATGAGTAGTGAGTAGTTCCATCCCCATTTGGGGGGTGGAGAAATATGTGATATAATCATGTAGTGTATTAAGTGTGTGTTATTTTTATCCCTTGAGCTTTATATGATTTCCATAACCATCTAATGGGTCTCCACTCTTATCTTTGATAGGCTAATGCTCTTGAATGAAGCTTAGCTTATGCTTTGATTAGTGGACCTATTTTATGGGGAATGATAAGGTTAGGATATGGATGAAGTTAATATTGGAAACACAATTTGTAGTGTATGTGCTCTTGTTGCCTTTACCTTAGCTAATGTCTTGTATGTTTTAATGATGTAGTGAAATCTTAATTCATGTAGAGGCATAGTAGGGTATAGTCTTTATACTTGAGTTCATGTAGCTTCATTCCAATTATTGTCTTGTATGTTTTAATGATGTAGTCTTATCTTAATTCATGTAGAGGCAAAGTTGGATGTAGTTTTATGATTTCATGCACTACATGTTGTGAGGAGCTTAATGAACACACACACACTTCTTTATGTTCACATTATTTCTCTACCCCCTTTGGGGCTTAGTTTATTGCTTATCTCTATTTCCATTTGCATCTTAGTGTAGTTTAGTGTAACCAACCTTTCTTCCCTTTCTTTACCTCTCGCCTTCGAACAAACCAAGTGTCGACACACCTCCCAGTGGACGACCCGTATTTGCCACCGCTTCAACGCGGCCGTGCACTTGCGGTTAAATATAAAACGAGATCAATCAAGTTTTTGGCGCCGTTGCCGGGGAGGTGCTCTGTCCAGACCTTGGTTTGGACGATTCGAGGGGTTTTTAATTTTTTGTTTTCAGTTTGTCTTAGTTTCAGGGAACAATCTGATCAAGGGGAGGCTACTGGGAAAATCTGAGGACCAGAAGACCAAAAGGGACCGCCAATCAGCGGTTGTAGACCGCCAATTGGCGGCCTGGTGAGGGCTTCTTTCCTTCAAATTTCTCATGATAGTTAGTGCTGTAATATGTGTTATCTGGGAGCCCTATTTTGCATGCTATGACTTCTAGTTTGCTCCCAGATCATTAATCACTCCCCCTTTAATCAACTTGGACCATAAAACTCAAAGCAAAAGATTAGACTTCTTGCCATCTAGGTCATGCACCATTGGTAGACCTTGCATGCATTTGTCTTTTCTTTGCTTTACATTTTGTCGTTGATTGCTGGCGTGAGGTACGTGCACCCACATCCCTCATTCATGCATGTTTCGTTCATGCATTAGTTAGTAAGGTGCATCGGGACAAGAGTGAGAGAGCGTTTGATTGGAGCGATTGATTGCTAGATCTAGGATCAAATCGCTACTAAGGAGGGGCTGTCCCATAAAAGATAAGGTGGGGGATTTCATCACCCTTTCCTTGGCCCCAAAAATCACTCTTAATAAAGCCTTAACTAAAAGCAAGTAGACATTGGCCCTAAGGAATTCGGACGCACTAGGAGAGTAATCTAGTCGAGACCGTCATGACCTGATCGGCGTTGCCTACCTTGTCGATAGTAGGAGGTACTGGATCTCCGGATCTGGTATCACTTGCTGGCCATTGTGGTCCTCGTTGTAGGGAGGTGAGGCGTGTCGAGGCTAGTGACCTCGAAGTTAGGCGTCGTCTAGCTTAAGGACCCATTGCCTTACTTTGTTTGAGCCGTGCTTGCTAGTTAGGCTTCTTCCTGATCCCACTACCCTCGCTAGCTCTAGGGATTCTTCCCTCCTCATCTGAGTCCTCTCCTCATCTATTCTCTACGTATAGTCTCCTCCTCTAGTACACCTTCTGTTGTGTGTAGGTTTAGAGTCGAGTCGAGCATTTTATGCGAGGTTGGGCTCGTTCTGGTGAGAGCGCTCGACTCGAGAGAGTGCTTATTTCTGAGATGGAAGATCTTGGTGATCGACCATCTCCGCCTCGTGCTCCTTTGGAGCAAGAAGGCGAGTCGTCTCGTGGTGGCGAGGGAGATCGGGTTCCGTACATGGACTACCTCGGTCCATTCCCACCACCACGTAGACCTCCTTCTCCTCCTCCTCTGACTCGAGAGGAAGGGAGATTCGGTCAGGATCGAGTTCTTGGTGCACCACCACCTTTAGCTCGACATGATAGACCGATGACTTTGTGGGAGCGGACCCATCCTGTTCGGGCCGCGCAGCCTTCTTGCATAGTTGTTCCCCCTGCTCGCGGGAACAACTATGAGCTGAAACCTCAGTATGTGAGCATGCTTCCAACCTTTACTGCCAATAAGGAGGATCCGTATATTTTTATACGCGAATTCGAGGAAGTATGCTCCATGTTCAAGCTTCAACAGCTTGACGAGGATTCTGTCCGGTTGAGGATGATTTCGTTCGCATTGAAGGATAATGCGAAGAAATGGATGTATAGCCTCCCGGCGAGCTCGATTCGGTCATGGAATGACTTTGTGACCGTCTTTCTGAAGAGATTTTTCCCTCAAAGGAAAACTCAACAGATACGGCACCAGATACATCAAATGTATCAGACCGAGACCGAATCGTTTCATGGTTTCTTTGAGAGGTTCAAGGACCTTCTCCAGCAGTGCCCTCATCATGGATTTGAGTTATGGCAGCTGTGCCAGATTGTTTATGAGGGCATCAACTACAACACCCGCACATTGTTGGAGTCAATGTGTCAGGGTGACTTCCAAATGAAACCCATCGAGGAGGCATGGGACACTTTTGAGTCCATGGCTGAGCGTACCTTCGAGTGGGACACCATGAGAGAGCCACCAGCTGCCAGGTCTTCTGGTCGAGCTGGATCTTATCAAGTTGAGTCAACTATCGCGTCTGAGGCGAAAGTGGCTGCTCTCATGCGTAGGATTGAGTGTTTGGAGATGGACCGAGCTCCTGTAGCTCAGGTCGCTACTCCCGAGTGTAGTAGGTGTGGACTGTCGGGACATGATGACTTGGAATGCGCTTACGCTCCAAGGGATACTGAGCATGCAAATGCGATGTATCAACAAAGGCCCCGAAACGACCCGTACAGTCACTCTTACAACCCGGGATGGCGTAACCATCCTAACTTCTCTTGGGGGCCTAGTGGGGGTAACGGTCAGAGATCGCACGCTCAACCTCAACCTCCACCTTATCAACCTCCACGCCCATCGGCGACCTACCAACCTCCACATCAAAGGTCTCAGAACCACAATTACCAACCTCCTCAGACCTCTTCGTCGGGTTATTCTAACCAAACTCCACAACCCCAACGGGTTGACCCTAAGGACTCCACTCTTGAGCAAACCCTTCACGCGTTCATTCAGAGCACGCAAGCCATGTTTTCGGCCAACAACAATACGGTCAAAGCATTGGAAATGCAAGTGAGCCAGTTGGCTAATCAGCTCCATGAACGCGAGAAGGGTCAATTACCGAGTCAACCCGAGGTAAATCCCCGGGGTACCCATTCGCAAGGAAGGACACCTTTACCTCATGCTACCTCTGAACCGACCCATCATATTAATGTGATTCATACTTTGAGGTCTGGTAAGGAGGTGGACAACCACATTGGGGTGTCTTCCTTGTCATCACCATCTTTGAGGGAGCCGGATCCTGAGGCTCCCTCCACAAATACTTCCAGGAAGGAGCCAGATCCTGAGGTTCTTTCTACATTTCCTTCGACAAAGGGGCCGAACCTTGAGGTCCCCTTGTCTCCTCTTGTGTCGAAGGAACCAGATTCTGAGGTCCCCACTCATGTTTCTTTGGACCTGAATTCTGGGGTGCCTTCGCATCCTTATGCCCCAAAGGCGCCATTCCCTGAGCGCCTTAAAAAGAAAACCTCTGATCAGCATGACAAGATGCTTGAGATGTTTCGGCAGGTTAAGGTGAATATCCCTCTTCTGGAGGTGATTCAGCAAATGCCACCTTATGCCAAGGTTCTCAAGGACTTATGCACCAAGAAGAGAAAAACTCATGTTCCCAAGAAAGCTTTTCTTGCGGCTAACGTGAGTTCCTTGTTGGCACAACCCATGCAAGTCAAGTACAAGGACCCTGGCTGTCCTACTATCTCTTGTGTGATTGGTGATGTGTCCATACATCGGGCCTTGCTGGACCTTGGTGCATCTGTTAATCTTCTGCCATATTCTGTCTACGTCCACCTCGGTCTTGGAGACCTCAAACAAACAAAGACCACTCTTCAATTGGCTGATAGGTCTATGAAGAAACCGAGGGGTGTGGTAGAAGATGTGCTGATCAAAGTGGGAGAGTTCATTTATCCAGTCGACTTCTTTGTCTTGGATACTGAACCTGTGCCAAACCCACTTGGACAAATTCCTGTCATTCTGGGGCGACCATTTCTTGCGACTTCCAATGCCTTGATCAATTGTCGCAATGGTCTGATGCGCTTGACTTATGGTAGTCAATGCGCTGATTTCAACATCTTCACCATTGGCAAGAAGCCAGATGCCTTCAATGACCCTGTTGGGGTTAACCTTATCCAGGGCATGGATGAGAGTGAAGTTGAGGGCACCTTCAAGTACTTCAGAGAATTGTTCGATGAAGATCCTGAAGGTGGTGAAGATGTTTCACCTGGGCTGGCACAAGAAGGTGCCTTATGTTTTGATCATGTGGCCTCAGAGCCGCATCCTTATGATCTTGTGGCCCTTGAGCCACATTCTTTTGATCACGTGGCCCTTGAGCCACATCCTTCTGATCTTGTGGCCCTTGAGCCACATCCTTCTGATCTTGTGGCCCTTGAGCCACAACCTTTCGATCACGTGGCTTTTGAGCTACCAGATACCCTTTTTATGGCCTCTGGGCCACATGATCTTCATTCTATATCTGATGAGGACCCCATGTGGGTTAAGAATCAACCACCTGATACCCTTCAACCTGGTAGAGGTTCACCTCTCATTCATGCCTCCTCTTTTGTTAACTCTCAAGAGGCATCGAACGACCACAATGCGAATAAGGGTGTCAGGTGGTCAAGCAATTCTGTTTTGTATGTTGCGAGCCCATACAGGTGCATTTCTGGCTCGAGAGATGGCGGGTTCCCATTTGATGTCCCTTGATATATGAAGATGGGAGCCCATTGTTGTACATAGTTAAAAAAAAAAAAAAAAAAAAAGACTCTTTTAGTGAGCATCGATTGTTGTGGGCCCCAACCCTTGAGTATTTGGGCCCCATTTCTTTCACGTATTTGTCTCCCTTCTTTAGCTTCTCACAGGTTTTTGAGGGAATTTGGGTTTGTGTCCATCAACATGACCTTGCACTTCCCTTTGTACTTCATGTTGGTGAGATCTCTCCTTTTTATGCATCAATCCATGTAGTATCTTGCTTGCATTCATTGAGGACAATGCATGAAGTAGGTGTGGGGGGGGGGTGTTTTACGTGTGTACATAGTCGAGTCTTTTTCCTTCGATTTTGTTTTGTTTGCATTGTTAGGGTCATGATAGTGTGCTGCATTTAATACCGATATATCTGCTTGCCATGATCCTTGGGTGACTTGTCTTCTTTTGCTTGCCTAGTGCTTCAAAATTTTCACATTTCTTTCCAAATCTTCATGTGTTTACGAAAGAAAATGTTTTGTGGGGTTTTGCGTGTGTTTAGCATGTGCAAAACCGTTGAGAGGCAAAGTAAAAAGAAAGCTCCCAAAATTGTCTTGAACTTGATGCATTAGGATATCTAGTACGTGGCTTTAGGATTTATCGAGTCGTTAGGATGCACCCCAGTTTTCCCTTGGGGGTGAGTAATCAGTGGGTTTCAGTGCTCAAACATTTAAAGAAGTCCACCCTGAACCTAGTGAGTCAAATAATTCGTGTTTGTTAATTTAGGAAGTTTGTTGTAGTCAAGGGCCCTTAATATCTTTTTGTGAAACTTAAGTGTAGGGGTTTTGGTTCCCATGTAGATAAATGAATAAATAAGTGGTGTTCTCTCTTCTCGCACGGCTCCTATCACTCGGGAAAGTAGGTCTGAGGGGACTTTGTGCCTGGTGCTTTCGAGTCATCTGACTTGGGATGCACCGACCGAACTCCCGTTACACGGGTGGTAGGGATCGCCCTATGTGGAGATTTGGGGGAAGGTGTACGTGATAGTGTAAGTCCTCATAGGCAATGATGCACGAAACCTGACCCTGGGAGAATCAAACACCAACCAATAAATGCTCCAAAGAAAAAGAAAAAAAAAAGAAAGAAAGAAAAGAAAAAGAAAAAAAGAAAAGAAAAGAAGAGTCAAATAAGAACCAAAATGGACTTTACACTTTGTTTCACATTCAGAAGTTAAGGTTGCCCATGTCTTTCACTTAATTCCTTAGTTAACTCTCACGAATAACTCATTAGGTTAGGTGTGTGGACTGATTACATATATAGAGTCGACCCTTAGTATTACCGCATTCCATGATCGACAAAATAAGTCCAACGAGTCGTGTAGCTAGATTGATTAATGCATCTTGTTCGGATTTTGTGGGTATATCCGCTGAAAACCCTCAGGAGACACCACTCCTCCTCCTTGGCAACAAGGAGGTTTAACGGCTTGTTGCACGTGCTAAGTGCAACCGTGATTCCTACGAAAGTGAGTTAGGATTTCTTGTTTTTCGTATGCTTTTTCCTTTCTTTGTTTTGCTCGAGACTAGCAAAAACTTAGGTGTGGGGGTATTTGATTGACATCATTTCATGCTTATATTTGTACCTTATATCCATTATCTTACACCTAAGCAATGCTATGTGACGAGTTTTATGTTTAGTTTTCAGAAATAAAGAGGTTTGAAGAGAAGAGCCATGAAAGGACCCAAAAGCAGGAAAAAAGGACCTAATTGTGAGACCTGGGGACCAAGATGCAAGGGGGAAGGACCTGATCGTAAGACAGAAGGACCTAAGAGCAAAACAGGAAACTCCACACCATCATGAGGAGTATTTTGTCAATTCGATTCGGGTCGGAGCTCCACTAAACAAACCAGATGCATCTAAGACCAAGAAACACTTCAAGAAAAGCCCACAAAGAAAACCAGACGGATCTAAACCTTATAGACCGCCAATTGGCGGTCTGGAACCGCTAATTGGCGGTCCATTTAGCCCAGAATCCATCTAGTTTTCTGTAGCACGTGTATTAGTGTATTCTTAGTGTATTTTTGGTATTGGTTTAGTCCCACATCGGGGGATTGTCCCGGATTAGCTTTTTCCATGCTTTTAAATAGAACTCTTCACCTTCCATTGTAATTACCCATTGCTTGGTGGCATTCTCTCTACTAAGGAGTGAGCCTTGAAGCAAAAACTCAAGGTGGAGAAGAATGCTACCTTCAATGTGAGTCATTTTGTTAATAAAATAATTCTTCTAGTTTCTTTAAATCTTGTCTTTTAATTTGTGCATGTTTGTTTAGTCTTTCCTTTCCTTTTATGTTTCTTTAATGCTTCTTGCCTTCTTAGTTAACTTTCATTTCAGTATTAGGCTTTCTTTGCTTAGTCCAATCAGTAGTGTAATGAGTAGTGAGTAGTTCCATCCCCATTTGGGGGGTGGAGAAATATGTGATATAATCATGTAGTGTATTAAGTGTGTGTTATTTTTATCCCTTGAGCTTTATATGATTTCCATAACCATCTAATGGGTCTCCACTCTTATCTTTGATAGGTTAATGCTCTTGAATGAAGCTTAGCTTATGCTTTGATTAGTGGACCTATTTTATGGGGAATGATAAGGTTAGGATATGGATGAAGTTAATATTGGAAACACAATTTGTAGTGTATGTGCTCTTGTTGCCTTTACCTTAGCTAATGTCTTGTATGTTTTAATGATGTAGTGAAATCTTAATTCATGTAGAGGCCTAGTAGGGTATAGTCTTTATACTTGAGTTCATGTAGCTTCATTCCAATTATTGTCTTGTATGTTTTAATGATGTAGTCTTATCTTAATTCATGTAGAGGCAAAGTTGGATGTAGTTTTATGATTTCATGCACTACATGTTGTGAGGAGCTTAATGAACACACACACACTTCTTTATGTTCACATTATTTCTCTACCCCCTTTGGGGCTTAGTTTATTGCTTATCTCTATTTCCATTTGCATCTTAGTGTAGTTTAGTGTAACCAACCTTTCTTCCCTTTCTTTACCTCTCGCCTTCGAACAAACCAAGTGTCGACACACCTCCCAGTGGACGACCCGTATTTGCCACCGCTTCAACGCGGCCGTGCACTTGCGGTTAAATATAAAACGAGATCAATTGTAACCTCCTCCAATTCAGCCGGTGCCCCCTCCATGTAAGATTTGAGGCATTGTCAATTAACTTTTAACATGTCCTCATTCCTTGGGTTTAGGATTTTGACAACTCCATGAGGAAATACGGTCTTCACAATAAATGAGACTAACCAGCGAGTGCGGAGCTTACCCGCAAGCAAATGAAGCTTCGAGTTATAGAGAAAAATCTTCTACCCGATCGTAAATACTTTTCTCATAATCATTCGATCATGAAATGTTTTGGCTCGAGACTTATGAATTTTGGCATTTTCATACACATCATTGGGTAGATCTTCCAATTCCACAATGTCGAGCTTACATCGAGACCCTACTTGATCAAGATCCATATTCAAGCTCTTGATCACCCAGAAAGCAGGATGCTCGAGCTCGATGGGTAGGTGACAAGTCTTGTCGTACACATCCTCATATAGCGACATACACAAATTGGTCTTATACGTGGTGTTGAATGCCCACAATGTGTCACTCAGTTTTGTAGACCAATTCTATCGTGAGGTATTAATTGTCTTCTCATTGATTTGCTTTCAGAAATTTCAACATACCCACTAGTTTGCAAATGATATAGAATCGCAAGCTTGTGGGTAATCGAATACTTCTTGATAAGCACTTCAAAGGAGCAATTACAGAACTGGGCGTCATGGTCGCTAATTACGGTAAGAGATGTACAAACTTGTGTGAAAATATCCCTTAAAAATTTGGTGATTACTTTGTACTCATTAGTCATACTGGGGATAGCCTCAACCTACTTGGACACATAGTCAACAACCACCAAAATATAAACATTCCCAAAAGAGTTTGGAAGAGACCCATGAAGTCGATGCCGCATAAATTGAAGATTTCAACGACGAGGATATTTTGCAAAGGCATCATATCTTGCCATCTTATTCTGCCAAGGTGCTCGCACCCATCACACTTACAAAATTCGTAATCATCTTTAAAAATTCGTAATCATCTTTAAAAAGTGATGACCAGCAAAATCCAGATTGATGCACATTAGCAGCGGTTTCTTTGCTATTAAGTGTCCTCTACATGCCTTAGAATGGAAAAATTGGAGCACACTTTGGAACTCATTATCTGGGATGCACCACCTAAAAATTTGGTCGGAATAATATTTGAACAAATAGGGGTCAACCCAGTGGAAAAATATGACTGAATATCTAAATTGTGCTTGGTTAGATTTTGTCCAACTCACAGGAAGTTGCTAAATTATAAAGTATTCACAATATCGGCGAACCTAAGGTTATCCTTAATTGTGAACAACTGCTCATCAAAAAAACTATCATTGATCATTATATCTTATGGGTTGGGTGTCTCAAGACGACATAGGTGATCAACCACCTTATTTCCGCACCCCTTTTATCTTGGATCTCTAAATCAAATTCATGTAGCACAAAAATGCTAAATCCCTGTTATTCAGATTGATCTTGTTGCTACAGGATCAATCTTAATAACCAGGATTTAGCAACTTTCTTTTTGATTGACATCATTTCATGCTTATATTTGTATCGTATATCCATTATCTTACACCTAAGCAATGCTACGTGACGAGTTTTATGTTTAGATTTCAGAAATAAAGAGGTTTGAAGAGAAGAGCCATGAAAGGACCCAAAAGCAGGAAAAAGGACTTAATTGTGAGACCTGGGGACCAAGATGCTGTTGGCTTTTTGGCCTTAATCCATATTTTGATGATGTAATTCAACCTAATCTTAATTAGGACATGTAGATTAGCACATGTAGTATAATGGTATATATGTTGTATTGTGCTAACATCTACAGGTGATCAAGACTCAAGAAAGAAGAAAAATCAAGTCAAGACATGTAATTAAGCTGGATTGAAGACATGTATTTTACTTTTCTTTGAGTCTTAGGAACAAATGTGAATTGAGCATAACTTAAGCTAATATCCATGCATTCACACACTAGGTTCCTTAGAGAAGTCACACACAAAATTTCAGATCAATCGGACTTCGATAGGTCATCCAAAACATAGTCGGAAAATCACTAAAACTAAACCTTAAATCCTGTCCGAAAACGTTCGACCGATTGGACCTTTTGTTCGACCGGTTTCAGTAGATTTAGAGTTTTTACATGACCATTTTGTTCGACCGAACCATCCATTTGTTCAACCGATCCATTAGTTTTTGTAAGGTTTTGTTCGACCGGTTCAACTTTAGGTCGACCGGTTGGAGACAGTTTTTGCTGAATTTGAATTCTGTTTTGTGTATCTCTTACACAAATCAATCAAATCTTTCCCCAACGGCTAGGAATCTCTTAGAGCTTATAAATAGAGGTTCACACTTAGTTTTCCACAAGATTTCACAACTCCAAAGTGTCAAACTTATAGTGAGATTTTCCACAACCTCAAAGCTCCAAATTAGTCATCCAAAGCCTAATTTCCACATCCTTCATCAATCATCATACTAGCAATTGTTGTGCTCAATTAGAGAGTGAGTTCCACTCAAGTTACCATTGTTGTAAAGTGAGCAAGGGTCTTGGTGAAAGCCCAAGACAAAGAAGCAAGGATTTCGGTGAAAGCCCGAAGTGATTCTCTCGGTTTGTGAGAGGTGGTGCCAAGCTCGGCGAGGGTTGTTCGCGAGCTTGAAGACTTGTAAAAGGCGTTGCTCCCGGCCCGGAACGGGGAGGCATAGTGAAGACGCAAGAGGAGCTCGAACGGGGATTCGAGAGGGGCTTGCAAGAGAGGACGTAGGCGCGGCCGAACCTCTGTAAATCCGACGCGTCTTTGTGTGGTTTGCATTGTCTTTCTTTCTCTACTTGTTTGTTTATTCCGCTGCGCATTTGATTGCTTAATCAAGTAGAGAATTGTGGATTAGCTTAAAAAGTGATTAGTGGACCCATAACCCACACGATCCAATCCTACATTTGGTATCAGAGCCTCGTTCGTTAATTTTGTTCTTAACCGATAAATTAACATGACTCTTAATGCATCCACACCTCTAGAATCTTGTAAACCACCATATTTTGATGGAAATAATTTTGTTTCATGGAAATCTAAAATGTCATCATTTATTAAATCCATGAATGCTAACTTGTGGTTTATGATTCAAACTCCATATGAATCACCTAGATATCATATTAGTAAATGGAGTTTAGAAGATGAGAAAAATGCATCCCTAAATGCAAAAGCTATGAATGTCTTATTTTGTGCATTAGGAGATGAACATTTTAATCTTGTTTGCTCATGTGATAGTGCTCATCATATATGGCAAACATTAGAAAAGAATTTTGGTGAAGGAGATTCACCAACCGGGAAAAAGGGAGAAGCCACTCCAATGGATGTAGCTCAAGTTAGATGTGAAGAAATCAATTCAACATCTTGTTCAACATCAAGCTCATCCGATGGAGAAAGTGAAGATGAGGTATCTTCTAGTCACTCTTCAAGTTGTAGTTCAAGTGGAAAATCATCGCATTCACATAAACTACAAAATGCATTTCTGAAAATGGTAGAAAAATGTAAAGAGCTTCATGAATCAAATAAATTAGCAAACAAGCAAATAGATGAGCTTAAATGTCAAAATGCATCTATGTTAGATGATAAAGTTGATTTGCTTGCTAAAATTGATGCTCTTACTTTAGAAAATGCATGCTTGAAGAATGAGTGCTTAAATGATAAATCTACCTCATCTAATGCAATTGAAAGTCATATGCTTGAAAATGACAAAATTGACTTGCTAAAGAAACTAGATAAATCATATCTTGAAAGCAAGCAAACTTTAAATGACTTAAATTGCATGAATGAAAAGGTTGCAAATTTAGAGATTCACATGCTTAACATGAATGAAAAGCATAATTCTATGATTAAAAATCTAAATTGCTTAAATGAATCTCTAGCAACTAAAAACAGTGAACTTAATGTCTTAAATGAAAATTTGTCAAATAAATTGCATAAGTTCACACATGGCAATAAAAACAATTTTTATGTTAAAAACTTTCCTATTCAAATTAATGTTAAACATAATTTTGCCATGAAAAAGAAAGTAAGTGTAGAGGTACCAAAATCAACTTGGATTTGGGTACCAAAAGCTAAACTTAATGGACCCAAGCAAAAATGGGTACCAAAATCTACACTTGTAGGAGCTTGAGGAAGAGATTGGTGGTGACCGGGTGAGCCAAAGCGTCGAATTCGAATCCGGTTGCATCACCAAATCAAGATTGGAGCTATTCAAGATTCAAGTTTGGTATAAAAATTTCTATCTCTAAAATTTCTGAAAAATAGCTCTAATCTAGTTAATATGCTTAATTGTCATATCCTTAGAGTTTAATTCATTGCAAACCATATACCCTATTCATTGCAAATCTTTTACCACATCCATTGATTTTAAATGTCAAATTTTAAATGGATGTTAGAATAAGGCTTAAATAGAAACTTAATTGAACTTAACTTTAATCATACTCATAGTTTCCATCTAGCCTTATTGATAGGGGGAGCTTAATAGTTATATCTTTTATTAGAGTAATGAAGTGCAAAATTTAGGGGGAGCAACTTCATTACAATGACATCCTATTTGAACTTGAATAGTTATATAAATGTCAATGAGGGAGAAATTTCATTTCATATCTTAGATTGATTATTGTTTTTGATGGATGTCAAAGGGGGAGAAGTAATAGATTAGGGTAACTTGAAATATGCATGAAATTGTCAAGAAAAACTATGCAATAGATTTAAAGAAACATTTTGAAGCATAGTTTGCATAATATATTTCAAGTATTAAGTTAGTTTAAGATATAGGTTGTCATCATCAAAAAGGGGGAGATTGTTGGCTTTTTGGCCTTAATCCATATTTTGATGATGTAATTCAACCTAATCTTAATTAGGACATGTAGATTAGCACATGTAGTATAATGGTATATATGTTGTATTGTGCTAACATCTACAGGTGATCAAGACTCAAGAAAGAAGAAAAATCAAGTCAAGACATGTAATTAAGCTGGATTGAAGACATGTATTTTACTTTTCTTTGAGTCTTAGGAACAAATGTGAATTGAGCATAACTTAAGCTAATATCCATGCATTCACACACTAGGTTCCTTAGAGAAGTCACACACAAAATTTCAGATCAATCGGACTTCGATAGGTCATCCAAAACATAGTCGGAAAATCACTAAAACTAAACCTTAAATCCTGTCCGAAAACGTTCGACCGATTGGACCTTTTGTTCGACCGGTTTCAGTAGATTTAGAGTTTTTACATGACCATTTTGTTCGACCGAACCATCCATTTGTTCAACCGATCCATTAGTTTTTGTAAGGTTTTGTTCGACCGGTTCAACTTTAGGTCGACCGGTTGGAGACAGTTTTTGCTGAATTTGAATTCTGTTTTGTGTATCTCTTACACAAATCAATCAAATCTTTCCCCAACGGCTAGGAATCTCTTAGAGCTTATAAATAGAGGTTCACACTTAGTTTTCCACAAGATTTCACAACTCCAAAGTGTCAAACTTATAGTGAGATTTTCCACAACCTCAAAGCTCCAAATTAGTCATCCAAAGCCTAATTTCCACATCCTTCATCAATCATCATACTAGCAATTGTTGTGCTCAATTAGAGAGTGAGTTCCACTCAAGTTACCATTGTTGTAAAGTGAGCAAGGGTCTTGGTGAAAGCCCAAGACAAAGAAGCAAGGATTTCGGTGAAAGCCCGAAGTGATTCTCTCGGTTTGTGAGAGGTGGTGCCAAGCTCGGCGAGGGTTGTTCGCGAGCTTGAAGACTTGTAAAAGGCGTTGCTCCCGGCCCGGAACGGGGAGGCATAGTGAAGACGCAAGAGGAGCTCGAACGGGGATTCGAGAGGGGCTTGCAAGAGAGGACGTAGGCGCGGCCGAACCTCTGTAAATCCGACGCGTCTTTGTGTGGTTTGCATTGTCTTTCTTTCTCTACTTGTTTGTTTATTCCGCTGCGCATTTGATTGCTTAATCAAGTAGAGAATTGTGGATTAGCTTAAAAAGTGATTAGTGGACCCATAACCCACACGATCCAATCCTACAGATGCAAGACAGAAGGACCTGATCGTAAGACAGAAGAACCTAAGAGCAAAACAGGAAACTCCACACCATCATGGGGAGTATTTTGTCAATTCGATTCGGGTCGGAGCTCCACTAAACAAGTTAGATGCATCCAAGACCAAGAAACAATCCAAGGAAAGCCCACCAGAAGATCCAGACCGATCTGAAGCTTATAGGCCGCCAATTGGCGGTCTGGAACCGCCAAATGGTGGTCTGGTTAAGCCCAGATCGACTAAGTTTTCTCCTGGACTTGTATTAATGTGTGTTTAGGCTATATTTGGTATTGGTTTAGTCCCACATCGGGGGATTGTCCCGGATTAGCTTTTTCCATGCTTATAAATAGAACTCTTCACCTCCCATTGTATCCATCTCTCTCTTTGGTGGTCACCTTCCCTACT
Source organism: Triglochin maritima (assembly GCA_963682175.1). Classification (NCBI taxonomy): domain Eukaryota; kingdom Viridiplantae; phylum Streptophyta; class Magnoliopsida; order Alismatales; family Juncaginaceae; genus Triglochin; species Triglochin maritima. The sequence continues at coordinate 32,905,382 of OY821779.1, forward strand.
AAGAGTGAAGCCTTGAAGCAAAACTCTGGTGGAGGAAGAGCTACTTGTAATTGAGTGAGTTAATAATAGAAGTTTTCTTTTAATTGTGTTGTTTATCTCTTAGTTTAATTTCCTTCCATATGCATGTTTGCTTGTTTGTTTTGTTTTATGCTTCTTTAATATTTCTTGCTTGATTAGTATAAATTTCATTTCAGTATTATGCTTGCTTTTGTTAATATAGTTAGTGTAATGAGTAGTGAGTAGTTCCATCCCCATTTGGGGGATGGAGAAATATGTGATATAATCATGTAGTGTATTAAGTGTGTGTTATCTTAAACCCTTGAGCTTTAAATGATTTCCATAACCATCTAATGGGTCTCCACTCTTATCTTTGATATGCTAATGCTCTTGAATGAAGCTTAGCTTATGCTTTGATTAGTGGATCTATTGGGGAATGATAAGGTTAGGATATGGATAGGAATTAATATTGGAAACACAAGTTGTAGTGTGTGAACTCTTGTTGCCTTTACCTTAGCTAATGTCTTGTATGTTTTAATGATGTAGTCTTATCTTAATTCATGTGGAGGCATAGTAGGGTCTAGTCTTTATACTTGAGTTCATTTAGCTTCATTCCAATTATTGTCTTGTATGTTTTAATGATGTAGTAAAATCTTAATTCATGTGGAGGCAAAGTTGGATGTAGTTTTATGATTTCATGCACTACATGTTGTGAGGAGCTTAATTACACACACACACACACACCACACACATCTTTATGTTCACATCATTTCTGTACCCCCTTTGGGGTTTAGTTTTATTGCTTATCTTCATTTCCATTTGCACCTTAGTGTAGTTTAGTGTAACTAACCTTTCTTCCCTTTCTTTACCTCTCGCCTTCGCACAAACCAAGTGTCGACACACCTCCCAGTGGACGACCCGTATTTGCCACCGCTTCAACGCGGTCGTGCACTTGCGGTTAAATATAAAACGATCAATCAAGTTTTTGGCGCCGTTGCCGGGGAGGTGCTCTGTCCAGACGTAGGTTTGGACGATTCGAGGGGTTTTTAATTTTTTGTTTTCAGTTTTTCTTAGTTTCAGGGAACCATCAGAACAAGGGGAGGCTGCTGGAGAAATTTGGGGAACAAACGAGCTAAACAGACCGCCAATCAGCGGTTGAAGACCGCTAACTGGCGGCCTGGTGAGCGTTTCTGGCCTTGAAATTTTTCATGTTAGTTAGTGCTTTAATTTTTGTTATCTGGGAGCCATATTTTGCATGCTGTGACTTCTAGTTTGCTCCCATATCATTAATCACTCCCCCATTAATCAACTTGGCCCTAAACTCCAAAGCAAAAGACTAGACGTTCTTACTTGTTTAGGTCACGCATCATGTATTGACTTAGGCATATAGTTGTCTTTTCTTTTAGCTTTAATTTCAGTTGTTGAGTGCTGGCGTAAGGTACGCATTTCCTACACTTATTCACGCATCTCGTATGCCCATGCATTAGTTAATAGGATTTGCATCAGGACAAGAGTGAGAGAACGTTTGATTGGAGCGATTGATTGCTAGATCTAGGATCAAATCGCTACTAAGGAGGGGTTGTCCCATAAAAGATAGGGTGGGGGATTTCATCACCCTTTCCTTGGCCACAAAAACCACTCTTAATAAAGCCTTAACTAAAAGAAAGTAGACATTGGCCCTAGGATTGCGGGCGCACTAGGAGAGTAATCTAGTTGAGACCGTCATGACCTGATCGGCGTTGCCTACCTTGTCGATAGTAGGAGGTACTGGATCTCCGGATCTGGTATCACTTGCTGGCCATTGTGGTCCTCGTTGTAGGGAGGTGAGACGTGTCGAGGCTAGTAACCTCGAAGTTAGGCGTCGTCTAGCCTAAGGACCCATTGTCTTACATTGTTTGAGCCGTGCTTGCTAGTTAGGCTTCTTCCTGATCCCACTATCCTCGCTAGCTCTAGGGATTCTTCCCTCCTCATCTGAGTCCTCTCCTCATCTATTCTCTACGTATAGTCTCCTCCTCTGAGTACACCTTCTGTTGTGTCTCGTTTAGAGTCGAGTCGAGAGAGTGCATTCTGCTGAGATGGACGGTCTTGGTGATCGACCATCTCCGCCTTGTGCTCCTTTGGAGTAAGAGGCCGAGTCGTCTCGCAGTGGTGAAGGAGACCGGGTGCCATACATGGAATACCTCGGTCCACTTCCGCCACCACGTAGACCTCCTTCTCCTCCTCCTCTAACTCGAGAGGAAGGGAGATTCGGTCAGGATCGAGTTCTAGGTGCACCACCACCTTTAGCTCGACAGGATAGGCCGATAACGTTGTGGGAGCGGACCCATCCTGTTCGGGTCGCGCAACCTTCTTGCATAGTTGTTCCCCTTGCTCGCGGGAACAACTATGAGCTGAAACCTCAGTATGTGAGCATGCTTCCAACCTTTACTGCCAATAAGGAGGATCCGTATATTTTTATACGCGAATTCGAGGAAGTATGCTCCATGTTCAAGCTTCAACAGCTTGACGAGGATTCGGTCCGGTTGAGGATGATTTCTTTCGCATTGAAGGATAATGCGAAGAAATGGATGTATAGCCTCCTGGCGAGCTCGATTTGGTCATGGGATGACTTTGTGACCGTCTTTCTGAAGAGATTTTTCCCTCAAAGGAAAACTCAACAGATACGGCACCAGATACATCAAATGTATCAGACCGAGACTGAATCGTTTCATGGTTTCTTTGAGAGGTTCAAGGACCTTCGCTGGCAGTGCCCTCATCATGGATTTGAGTTATGGCAGCTGTGCCAAATTGTTTATGAGGGCATCAACTACAACACCCGCACATTGTTGGAGTCGATGTGTCAGGGTGACTTACAAATGAAACCCATCGAGGCGGCATGGGACACTTTTGAGGCTATGGCTGAGCGTACCTTTGAGTAGGACACCATGAGAGAGCCACCAGCCGCCAGGTCTTCTGGTCGAGCTGGATCATATCATGTTGAGTCGACTATCGCGTCTGAGGCGAAAATGGTTGCTCTCATGCGTGATATAGAGTTTGGAGATGGACCGAGCTCCTGTAGCTCAGGTCGCTACTCCCGGGTGTACTAGGTGTGGACTTACGGGCCATGATGACTTGGAATGCGCTTACGCTCCAAGGGATACTGAGCATGCAAATGCGATGTATCAACAGCGGCTCCGTAACGACCCGTACAGTCACTCCTACAACCCGGGATGGCGTAACCATCCTAACTTCTCTTGGGGGTCTAGTGGAGGCCACGGTCAGAGCTCGCACGCTCAACCTCAACCTCCACCTTATCAACCTCCACGCCCATTGGTGACCTACCAACCCCCACATCAAAGGTGTCAGCACCATAATTACCAACCTGGTCAGGCCTCTTCGTCGGGTTATTCTAACCAGACTCCACCACCCAGCGGGTTGACCCTAAGGACTCTACCCTTGAACAAACCCTTCAAACATTCATGCAGAGCACTCAATCCATGTTTGTGGCCAGCAATAATTTGGTCAAAGCATTGGAAATGCAGGTTAGCCAGTTGGCTCATCAGCTCCATGAACGCGAGAAGGGTCAGTTACCGAGTCAACCTGTGGTTAATCCCAGGGGTCAGCCTGCTAATACCAGGCAAAATGTACACAATGTTGGAAGTGACCCTTCCCAACATGCTAATGTTGTTCATACCTTGAGATCGGGAAGGGTCGTTGACAACAATGTGAAAATGCCGGAAGCCAACCCTGTTGGCGAGACTTCCGAGGAGAGTCTTGAGCCTGTCGAGGAACCTAATTCTGAGACTCCTCCTCGTGATTCTTATGTCCCCAAGGCACCATTCCCTCATCGGTTGACTAAAAAACGTGACGAGCATTGGGATAAGATCGTTGAGGTACTTAGGCAAGTAAAGGTGAACATCCCGTTGTTGGACGTTGTTCAACAAATGCCACTGTATGCCAAATTCCTCAAGGACCTTTGCACCACCAAGAGAAAAACAAATGTGCCCAAAAAGGCCTTTTTGGCCGCCAATGTGAGTTCCATATTGACACAACCCATGAATGTCAAGTACAAGGACCCAGGTTGTCCAACCGTCTCTTGCATTATTGGGAATGCGACAATCACTCAAGCTTTATTGGATTTGGGGGCATCTGTGAATCTCCTTCCTTACTCAGTCTATGTCAACCTTGGAATAGGCGATCTTAAACCAACGAGGACAACCCTCCAGTTGGCTGATAGATCCGTCAAAATTCCACGAGGGAGTGTGGAGGATGTCCTTATGAAAGTGGGTGAGTTCGTATTTCCAGTTGATTTCATCATCTTGGATACCGAACCCGTGTCCAACCCACAAGGACAGATTCCTGTGATCCTTGGGAGGCCATTTCTTGCGACATCTAATGCTTTGATCAATTGTCGCAATGGCTTGATGAGGTTGTCTTTTGGAAACCTCACGGCGGATTTCAACATCTTCACTCTTGGTAAGCAACCTGGGCTCTTCGACGACACTGTCGGAGCCAATTTCATCCAGGACACGGATGAGCCTGATTCATTAGGCATGTTCGACTCACATCGACATATTATTGAGTTGCCTAATGATCAGGTTGCGAGTGAAGAGGATCTTGAGGAATCCGCCAGCATATCTCTGGACGAGGAGGCACATCTGGGTGCTTGCTCCTCTTACCCCGTGGCCCTTGAGCCACTTGAAAGTAACTCTGAATCCGACAAGGACCCACCTCTGGTCGAGCTTAAACCGCTCCCCGATAACCTAAAGTACATCTTTTTAGGGGATAATGTGACATTGCCACTCATTATTGCTTCTGATCTTGAAAAAGATCAAGAGGTTGCCCTCAAAAGAGTACTCTTTCAAAACAAAGAGGTAATCGGGTGGTCCTTGAAGGATATCAAGGGAATTAGCCCTGGTATTGTTCAGCATCGGATCCTGTTTGATCGTTTGACGAGGAGGAGTCTCAGAATTAGGTTCCTTGACAGGCTCAAGACTCTCCTCGGAAGACTTGCCAACAGGATTGTCTTCCGGCATGTTCACATTGTTGTCAACGACCCTTCCCGATCTCAAGGTATGAATAACATTAGCATGTTGGGAAGGGTCACTTTCAACATTGTGTACATTCTGCCTGGTATTAGCAGGCTGACCCCTGGGATTTACCACAGGTTGACTCGGGAACTGACCCTTCTCGCGTTCATGGAATTGATGAGCCAATTGGCTAACTTGCATTTCCAAAGCCTTGACTGTACTTTGCATGCTCTGCATGAATGCTTGAAGGGTCGGATCACTAGAACGGTCCTTGGGGTCAACCCGCTGAGGTGGTGGAGTCTGGTTAGAATAACCCGACGAAGAGGCCTGACCAGGTTGGTAATTTTGGTGCTCAGACCTTTGATGTGGGGGTTGGTAGGTCGCCGATGGGCGTGAAGGTTGATAAGGTGGAGGTTGAGGTTGAGCGTGCGAGCTCTGACCGTGTCCTCCACTAGACCCCCAAGAGAAGTTAGGATGGTTACGCCATCCCGGGTTATAGGAATGACTGTACGGGTCGTTTCGGGGCCTTTGATGATACATCGCATTTGCATGCTCCGTATCTCTTGGAGCGTAAGCGCACTCCAAGTCATCATGTCCCGACAGTCCACACCTAGTACACCCGGGAGTAGCGACCTGAGCTACAGGAGCTCGGTCCATCTCCAAACTCTCTATCCTACGCATGAGAGCAGCCATTTTCGCCTCAGACGCGATAGTCGACTCAACATGATATGATCCAGCTCGACCAGAAGACCTGGCGGCTGGTGGCTCTCTCATGGTGTCCCACTCGAAGGTGCGCTCAGCCATGGATTCAAAAGTGTCACATGCCTCCTCGATGGGTTTCATTTGGAAGTCACCCTGACACATCGACTCCAACAATGTGCGGGTGTTGTAGTTGATGCCCTCATAAACAATCTGGCACAGCTGCCATAGCTCAAGTCCATGATGAGGGCATTGCTGGAGAAGGTCCTTGAACCTCTCAAAGAAACCATGAAAAGATTCGGTCTCGGTCTGATACATTTGATGTATCTGGTGCCGTATCTGTTGAGTTTTCCTTTGAGGGAAAAATCTCTTCAGAAAGACGGTCACAAAGTCATCCCAAGACCGAATCGAGCTCGCCGGGAGGCTATACATCCATTTCTTCGCATTATCCTTCAATGCGAAAGAAATCATCCTCAACCGGACAGAATCCTCGTCAAGCTGTTGGAGCTTGAACATGGAGCACACTTCCTCGAATTCACGTATAAAGATATACGGATCCTCCTTATTGGCAGTGAAGGTCGGAAGCATGCTCACATACTGAGGTTTTAGCTCATAGTTGTTCCCGCGAGCAGGGGGAACAACTATGCAAGAAGGTTGCGCGGCCCGAACAGGATGGGTCCGCTCCCACAACGTCATCGGCCTATCCTGTCGAGCTAAAGGTGGTGGTGCACCTAGAACTCGATCCTGACCGAATCTCCCTTCCTCTCGAGTCAGAGGAGGAGGAGAAGGAGGTCTACGTGGTGGTGGGAATGGACCGAGGTAGTCCATGTATGGAACCCGGTCTCCCTCGCCACCACGAGACGACTCGCCTTCTTGCTCCAAAGGAGCACGAGGCGGAGATGGTCGATCACCAAGATCTTCCATCTCAGAAATAAGCACTCTCTCGAGTCGAGCGCTCTCACCAGAACGAGCCCAACCTCGCATAAAAATGCTCGACTCGACTCTACCAAACACACAACAGAAGGTGTACTAGAGGAGGAGACTAAACGTAGAGAATAGATGAGGAGATGACTCAGGTGAGGAGAGAAGAATCCCTAGAGCTAGCGTGGGTAGTGGGATCAGGAAGAAGCCTAACTAGCAAGCACGGCTCAAACAAAGTAAGGCAATGGGTCCTTAAGCTAGACGACGCCTAACTTCGAGGTCACTAGCCTCGACACGCCTCACCTCCCTACAACGAGGACCACAATGCCCAGCAAGTGATACCAGATCCGGAGATCCAGTACCTCCTACTATCGACAAGGTAGGCAACGCCGATCAGGTCATGACGGTCTCGACTAGATTACTCTCCTAGTGCGTCCGAATTCCTTAGGGCCAATGTCTACTTGCTTTTAGTTAAGGCTTTATTAAGAGTAGTTTTTGGGGCCAAGGAAAGGGTGATGAAATCCCCCACCTTATCTTTTATGGGACAGCCCCTCCTTAGTAGCGATTTGATCCTAGATCTAGCAATCAATCGCTCCAATCAAACGCTCTCTCACTCTTGTCCCGATGCACCTTACTAACTAATGCATGAAAGAAACATGCATGAATGAGGGATGTGGGTGCACGTACCTCACGCCAGCAATCAACGACAAAATGTAAAGCAAAGAAAAGACAAATGCATGCAAGGTCTACCAATGGTGCATGACCTAGATGGCAAGAAGTCTAATCTTTTGCTTTGAGTTTTATGGTCCAAGTTGATTAATGGGGGAGTTATTAATGATATGGGAGCAAACCAGAAGTCAAAGCATGCAAAATAGAGCTCCCAGATAACCAAATAGAAGAAAACAACTACCAGAAAAAATTTCAAGGCAAGATGACCTCACCAGGCCGCCAGTTGGCGGTCTACAACCGCTGATTGGCGGTCCCTTTTGGTCTTCTGGTCCTCAGATCTTCCCAGTAGCCTCCCCTTGATCAGAGTGTTCCCTGAAACTAAGAAAAACTGAAAACAAAAAATTAAAAACCCCTCGAATCGTCCAAACCAAGGTCTGGACAGAGCACCTCCCCGGCAACGGCGCCAAAAACTTGTTTGATCGTTTTATATTTCTACCGCAAGTGCACGGCCGCGTTGAAGCGGTGGCAAATACGGGCCATCCACTGGGAGGTGTGTCGACACTTGATTTGTGCGAAGGCAAGGGGTAAAGAAAGGAGAAAATGATTGGTTACACTAAACTACACTAAGATGCAAAAAGGAAATGAAGATAAGCAATAAACTAAGCCCCAAAGGGGGTAGAGAAATAATGTGAACATAAAGAAGTGTGTGTGTGTTCATTAAGCTCATCACAACATGTAGTGCATGAAATCATAAAACTACATCCAACTTTGCCTCTACATGAATTAAGATAAGACTACATCATTAAAACATACAAGACAATAATTGGAATGAAGCTACATGAACTCAAGTATAAAGACTATACCCTACTATGCCTCTACATGAATTAAGATTTCACAACATCATTAAAACATACAAGACATTAGCTAAGGTAAAGGCAACAAGAGCACATACACTACAAATTGTGTTTCCAATATTAACTTCATCCATATCCTAACCTTATCATTCCCCATAAAATAGGTCCACTAATCAAAGCATAAGCTAAGCTTCATTCAAGAGCATTAGCATATCAAAGATAAGAGTGAAAACCCATTAGATGGTTATGGAAATCATATAAAGCTCAAGGGATAAAGATAACACACACTTAATACACTACATGATTATATCACATATTTCTCCACCCCCCAAATGGGGATGGAACTACTCACTACTCATTACACTACTGATTAGACTAAGTAAAGAAAACATTTAACTAAGATACTAAAATTACTAAACAAGAAATTAAACAAAGTAAAACAACCCACACAAAGCAAACAACATAACAAAACAAGATTAAAAGAAACAAATAAACTTTTATTAACAATGACTCACATTGAAGGTAGCATCCTTCTCCACCTTGAGTTATTGCTTCAAGGCTCACTCCTTAGTAGAGAGAATGCCACCAAACAATGGGTAATTACAATGGAAGGTGAAGAGTTCTATTTATAAGCATGGAAAAAGCTAATCGGGGACAATCCCCCGATGTGGGACTAAACCAATACCAAAAATAGCCTAAACGAACATTAATACAAGTCCAGGAGAAATTTCCACGGATCCTGAGCAATATGGACCGCCAATTAGCGGTCCAAGACCGCCAATTGGCGGTCCAAAATTGTCGGATCGTGTTGGAATTTGTTGTGGGCTTTGCTTTCTGGTATTGTTGGTCTTTGATGCGGTTACTCGACTTGTTGGAGCTCCGACCTGAATAGAATTGGTAAAATACTCCCCATGATGGTGTGGAGTATTCTGTTTTGCTCTTAGGTCCTTCTGTCTTACATTCAGGTCCTTCTCCCTTGCATCTTGGTCCCTAGATCTCACCATTCAGTCCTTTTTCCCAGCTTTTGGGTCCTTTCATGGCTCTTCTCTTCAAACCTCTTTATTCCTGAAAACTAAACATAAAACTCGTCACGTAGCATTGCTTAGGTGTAAGATAATGGATATAAGATACAAATATGAGCATGAAATGATGTCAATCAGATCCACATGGAAGAGGATTCTTGGCCCCGTAGGGACCCACAACGTAGATTGAATCATGTACTGAAAGAACCCGTCCGAAAGGAGGTTCTTAAGTGCTTGGATCATGGTATAATCTATCCTATCTCTGATAGTTCGTGGGTGAGTCCTGTCCATGTGGTTCGCAAGAAGTCAGGCGTGACGGTTGTGGAGAATGAGCATAATGAGCTTATCCCGACACGCCTGCAAATTGGCTGGCGAGTTTGCGTGGATTATTGCAAGCTCAATGCGGCAACGAGGAAAGATCATTTCCCGTTGCCATTCATTGATCAGATGTTGGAAAGGTTGGCCGGACATGAGTACTATTGTTTTCTTTATGGATACTCTGGTTACAACCAAATTCCCATCGCCTCCGAGGACCAAGAGAAAACCACATTCACTTCTTGTCACGTTTGGCACGTTTGCCTACCGTCGCATGCCCTTTAGGTTATGCAATGCACCGGCAACGTTTCAGAGGTGTATGATCAACATCTTCTCCGATATGGTTGAGCGTTTCCTTGAGATCTTCATGGACGACTTTTCCATATTTGGCTCTTCCTTTGATGAGTGCCTTCATCACTTGAGCCTTGTCCTCAAGCGATGCCGTGAGAAGAACCTCGCTCTCAATTGGGAGAAATGTCACTTCATGGTGAAGCGAGGGATTGTACTTGGACATGTGGTCTCAAGTAGGGGAATTGAGGTCGATCCCGCCAAAGTGGGTATCATTGCTAATCTCCCACCGCCACGTAATGTGAAGGATATCCGCGCCTTTTTGAGGCATGCTGGATTCTATCGGCGGTTCATTCGGAATTTTAGCAAAATTGCTCGACCTCTCACCACCTTGTTGGCTAAGGATGTCATTTTTGAGTTCACACCGGATTGGCACCATGCCTTTTTGACCTTGAAGAAAGAGTTTACTTCAGTTCCCATTATTAAGGCACCGGTGTGGACTGAACCCTTTGAGTTAATGTGTGATGCATATGACTTCGCTGTGGGAGCAGTGCTTGGGCAACGATTGGACAAATTGCCTCATGTGATCTACTATGCCAGTAGAACACTCAATGATGCCCAATTGAACTACACTGTGACCGAGAAGGAATTCTTAGCGATCATATTTGCTTTGGAGAAATTCCGGTCGTACTTGATTGGCTCCCACGTGATTATCTATTCTGATCACACAGCCATCAAGCACCTCATGGCGAAGAAAGATGCAAAATCCCGACTCTTGAGATGGATCTTGTTGTTACAAGAATTCGATCTCGAGATTCGGGACAAAAAAGGGTGTGAAAACGTTGTAGCTGACCACTTGTCTCGTCTAGAGACGACCAACCCACAGGACCAAATCATTGACGATAAATTTCCTGACGAGCAGTTGTTCACGATCGAAGATAACTCTTGGTTTGCCGACATCGTGAACTACCCCGTGACCGAGCAACTTCCCGTGGGTTGGTCAAAATCTGACCAATCCAAATTTAGATCTTATGTCAGATTCGTCCACTGGGATGACCCCTACCTATTCAAATACTGCTCTGACCAAATTTTCAGGCGGTGCATCCCAGATACCGAGTTCCAAAGTGTACTCCACTTCTGCCATTCCAAGGCATGTGGAGGACACTTTGGAGCAAAGAAAACTGCTGCCAAGGTGCTCCAATCTGGATTCTACTGGCCCTCTCTTTTCAAGGATGCTTACGACTTTTGTAAGCAATGTGATAGGTGCCAGCGCCTTGGCAGGATTGGTCGACGTGACATGATGCCTTTGCAAAATGTCCTTGTTGTCGACATCTTCGATGTGTGGGGCATCGATTTCATGGGTCCCTTCCCGAACTCGTTCGGGAATGTTTACATTCTGGTGGCCGTTGGCTATGTGTCTAAGTGGGTTGAGGCTATACCCACAAAGACCAATGACAACAAGGTGGTCACCAAATTCTTGAGGGACATTTTTGCGCGATTTGGTACTCCTCGTACCATAATCAGCGATAGGGGTACCCACTTCTGTAATCGCTCCTTTGAAGCGCTTATGAGGAAATATTCGATCACCCACAAGCTTGCGACCCCATACCATCCGCAAACTAGTGGGCAGGTCGAAATTTCTAACCGTCAATTAAAGCAAATTCTTGAGAAGACGGTTAGTTCCTCGAGGAAGGATTGGTCTGCCAAGTTGAATGACGCGTTGTGGGCTTTCCGCACCGCGTATAAGACCAATTTGGGTATGTCCCCATATCGGGTAGTGTACGGCAAGGCTTGCCACCTACCCGTCGAGCTTGAGCATCGTGCTTTCTGGGCGATCAAGAACCTGAATATGGATCTTGATCAAGCAGGAGTACAACGTAAGCGCGACATTGTGGAATTAGAAGAGCTACGCAATGATGCGTACGAGAATGCCAAAATTCATAAGTCCCGAGCCAAGATGTTTCACGATCGCATGATTATGCGAAAGGTGTTTACGGCCGGGCAGAAGGTGTTGCTCTACAATTCCCGGCTTCATCTGTTTGCGGGTAAGCTCCGCAGTCGCTGGTCTGGCCCATTTATTGTCCAAACCGTCTATCCTCATGGAGTGGTTGAGATATTGAACCCAGGGAATGGGGACGTGTTCAAAGTTAATGGACAACGCCTCAAATTCTACTTGGAGGGGGCAACAGCCAAAGTCGAGGAGGTCATGTTCCTTCATGAACCTCCCTCGCACTCAACCATTCATGCCCCTACATGAGTGGTTGAGCTTTCATCTGTATATATGTTAAAAAAACAAACAAACAAAAACAAAACAAAACAAAACAAAACAAAACAAAAGAAGACTCCTTCAGTGAGCATCGATTGTAGTGGGCCCCAACCCTTGAGTATTTGGGCCCCAATTCTTTCATGTATTTGCATCCCTTCCTTAGCATCTCACAGGTTTTAAGGGAATTTGGGTTGTGTCCTTCAACATAGCCATGAACTCCCCTGTGTACTTCATGTTGGTGAGATCTTTCCTTTTTCATGCATAAATCCATGTAGTTTCATGCTCACATTCATTGAGGACAATGCATGAAGTAGGTGTGGGGGGGTGTTTTAAGTGTGTACATAGTCGAGTCTTTTCTTTGATTTTGCTTTCTTTTGTTTGCATTGTTAGGGTCATGTTAGTGTGCTGCATTTAATATCGATATATCTGTTTGCCATGATCCTTGGGTGACTTGTCTTCTTTTGCTTGCCTAGTGCTTCAAAATTTTCACATTTCTTTCAAAATATTTATGTGTTTTCGAAAAAAAAATGTTTTTGGGTTTTGCGTGTGTTTAGCATATGCAAAACCGTTGAGAGGCAAAGTAAAAAGAAAGCTCCCAAAATTGTCTTGAACTTGATGCATTAGGATATCTAGTACAGTGACTTTAGGATTTATCGAGTCGTTAGGATGCACCCCAGTTTTCCTTTGGGGTGAGTAATCATAGGATTTCAGTGCTCAAACATTCAAAGAAGTCCACCCTGAACCTAGTGAGTCAATAATTCGTGTTTGTTAATTTAGGAAGTTTGTTGTAGTCAAGGACCCTCTTAATCTTGTTGTGAGACATTTGTGTAGGGGTTTTGGTTCATGTGTAGATAAGAAATAAGTGAGTAGATGTTCTCTCTTCTCGCACGGCTCCTATCACTCGAGAAAGTAGGTCTGAGGGGACTTTGTGCCTGGTGCTTTCGAGTCATTTGACTTGGGATGCGCCGACCGAACTCCCGTTACACGGGTGGTAGGGATTGCCCTATGTGGAGATTTGGGGAAAGGTGTACATGATAGTGTAAGTCCTCATGGGCAATGATGCACGAAACCTGACCCTGGGAGAACGAAGCTCCAACTAATAAAAAGAAAAAAAAAGAAGAAAACAAAATGTGAAAAGAAACAAAAAGAAAAAAAAATATGGTAATGCAAATAAGAACCTTAATGGACCTTACACTTTGTATCACTTGAGGTTGTCCATGTCTTTCACTTAATTCCTTATTTAACTAACACGAATGGTTCATTAAGTTAGGTGTGTGGACTGATTACCTATATAGAGTCGGCCCGTAGGATTACCGCGTCCAATGATCAACAACATAAGTCCAACGAGTCGAGTGTATAGATTGAATAATGCATCTTGTTCGGATTTTGTGGGTGTATCCGCTCAACACCCTCTGGAGACAACACTCCTCCTCCTTGGCAACAAGGAGGTTTAACGGCTTGTTGCACGTGCTAAGTGCAACCGTGATTCCTACGAAAGTGAGTTAGGATTTCTTGTTTTTCGTTTGCTTTTCTCTTTCTTTGTTTTGCTCGGGACTAGCAAAAACTTAGGTGTAGGGGTATTTGATTGACATCATTTCATGCTTATATTTGTATCTTATATCCATTATCTTACACCTAAGCAATGCTACGTGACGAGTTTTATGTTTAGTTTTCAGAAATAAAGAGATTTGAAGAGAAGAGCCATGAAAGGACCCAAAAGCAGGAAAAATGACTTAATTGTGAGACCTGGGGACCAAGATGCAAGACAGAAGGACCTGATCGTAAGACAGAAGAACCTAAGAGCAAAACAGGAAACTCCACACCATCATGGGGAGTATTTTGTCAATTCGATTCGGGTCGGAGCTCCACTAAACAAGTTAGATGCATCCAAGACCAAGAAACAATCCAAGGTAAGCCCACCAGAAGATCCAGACCGATCTGAAGCTTATAGGCCGCCAATTGGCGGTCTGGAACCGCCAATTGGTGGTCTGGAACCGCCAATTGGTGGTCTGGTTAAGCCCAGATCGACTAAGTTTTCTCCTGGACTTGTATTAACGTGTGTTTAGGCTATATTTGGTATTGGTTTAGTCCCACATCGGGGGATTGTCCCGGATTAGCTTTTTCCATGCTTATAAATAGAACTCTTCACCTCCCATTGTATCCATCTCTCTCTTTGGTGGCCACCTTCCCTACTAAGAGTGAAGCCTTGAAGCAAAACTCTGGTGGAGGAAGAGCTACTTGTAATTGAGTGAGTTAATAATAGAAATTTTCTTTTAATTGTGTTGTTTCTATCTTAGTTTAATTTCCTTCCATATGCATGTTTGCTTGTTTGTTTTGTTTTATGCTTCTTTAATATTTCTTGCTTGATTAGTATAAATTTCATTTCAGTATTATGCTTGCTTTTGTTAATATAGTTAGTGCAATGAGTAGTGAGTAGTTTCATCCCCATTTGGGGGGTGGACAAATATGTGATATAATCATGTAGTGTATTAAGTGTGTGTTATCTTAATCCCTTGAGCTTTAAATGATTTCCATAACCATCTAATGGGTCTCCACTCTTATCTTTGATATGCTAATGCTCTTGAATGAAGCTTAGCTTATGCTTTGATTAGTGGATCTATTGGGGAATGATAAGGTTAGGATATGGATAGGAATTAATATTGGAAACACAAGTTGTAGTGTGTGAACTCTTGTTGCCTTTACCTTAGCTAATGTCTTATATGTTTTAATGATGTAGTCTTATCTTAATTCATGTGGAGGCATAGTAGGGTCTAGTCTTTATACTTGAGTTCATTTAGCTTCATTCCAATTATTGTCTTGTATGTTTTAATGATGTAGTAAAATCTTAATTCATGTGGAGGCAAAGTTGGATGTAGTTTTATGATTTCATGCACTACATGTTGTGAGGAGCTTAATTACACACACACACACACACCACACACACATCTTTATGTTCACATCATTTCTCTACCCCCTTTGGGGTTTAGTTTTATTGCTTATCTTCATTTCCATTTGCACCTTAGTGTAGTTTAGTGTAACCAACATTTCTTCCCTTTCTTTACCTCTCGCCTTCGCACAAACCAAGTGTCGACACACCTCCCAGTGGACGACCCGTATTTGCTACCGCTTCAACGCGGCCGTGCACATGCGGTTAAATATAAAACGATCATTCACTTTTGATGAGGTGCTTGATAGTCATGTGATCAGAATAAATTATCACACGAGAACCTATCAAGTATGACCGAAATTTCTCCAAAGTGAATACAATCGCCAAGCCTTCTCAGTCATGGTATAGTTTACTTGGGCGTCATTGAGTGTTCCACTAGTATAGTAGATCACATGAGGCAAGTTGTTTATTGTTTGGCCAAGTGTCAGCCCCACAACAAAGTTCGATGCATCACACATCTACTAAAAGGGTATAGTCCACACCAATACCTTAATTATGCAGGCTTAAGTCAGCTTTTGCTTTAAAATCAAGAAGGCACAAAGACGTTCAGGTGTGAACTCGAAGTTTGCCTCTTTCCCCAAAAACTCACTAAGAGACCAAGCTATCTTACTAAAATCTTTGATGAATTACCTATAAAATCATGCATGCCTTAGAAACGTGTGAATATCGATCCTTAACATTATGTGGTGGTAGTGGAAGATTTTTGGTAAGGTCTGCTTTCACAGGGTCGACTTTTATGCCCTTACTTGAGACCACATTTCCAAGTTCAATCCCTCACTTAACCATAAAATGTTATTTTTATAATTCGGAGCGATGTTCTTTTCTCTACAACCATATCTAAGAAGATGTCAATCATAAACATTTGAAACATTTCTGGGGCATTACATTACCCAAAAGGTATGCAATAGTACGCAAACATTTCAAATGGACAAGTAAAAATGGTATTTTCTTGGTCTTATGGGCAATGAGAATTTGGTTGCACCGGAGTATCCATCATGAAAATAATAATACTCGTGTCTGGCCAACGTTTCTAACATCAGGACAATGAATGACAAAGGAAAATGATCTTTCTACGTAGCTACATTGAGCTTGCGATAGTCAAGGCAAACTCGCCAACCCGTTTGTAAACGAGTTGGTACAAGCTCGTTATGCTCATTTTCCACAACAGTCATGTCAGACTTCTTATGAACCACATGTACTGGGGTTACCCACGAACTATCAAAAATGTTGTAAATTATACCATTATCCAAGCATTTGAGCACTTCAATTCGGACAACCTCTTTAAGCACAAGATTTAGTCTTCGTTGTGGGTCCTGACGAGGCCAAGAATCCTCTTCAATGTGGGTCCGGTTTGCACTATACTAGCTTATTCCCTTAATATCTTTGAAGTACCACCCGCTAGCTTATTTATTCTCCAAAAGAACTTACTTAAGGGTAACTTCCTGCTTTTATCAACATCAAAAGCAATAATGAGTGGTAAGGTCTCATTATCCCCCAAAAGCATGTACTTCAAGTTATCGCGGGGGGGGGGGGGGGGGGGGGGGGGGGGGGGGGGGATTTGGCAACTCAATAAATGTCAATGAAACTCGAATGTGGCCATTAACTCAATTTCATCAGTCTCTTGAATGAGATTGGCTCTGATAGAATCAACGAATGAACCAGATTGCTTATCCAAAGCGAAGATGTTGAAATCCACAATTAGATTGCTAATTACAAACTCATTAAGTCATTGCGACAGTTAATCAAAGCATTAGACATCACTAGAAATGGTCTCTCAAGGATCACCAGGATTTGTCAATGTGGGTTAGATATTGGTTAGGTATCTAGCATAATAAAATTGACTGGAAATACGAACTCATCCACTTTGATAAGGATGTCATCTACGACCCCTCGTCGAATTTTGACTGACCTATCAACCAACTAAAGTGTAGTCCTCGTTGGCTTAAGGTTGCCAATTACTAGGTTGACTTAGATTGAATAAGGCAAAAGTTTCATAGATTTCAGTAACTCGTTGATTTAGATTAAATAAATTTGGCTTGATGTCTGCCCTGAGAAGGTTGACTCCTAGGATTGACTTTAGGTTGACTTGGTAATTGACCATTCTCACGCTCACTCAACTGCTCACCTAAAGTTTAAGTGTGTAGTTCTATTTTCTCTCACAAACTCCATATAAGTGAGTGCTTTGTTATGTTGTGATTGAATCATGGTTGGAGTGGGAGAATCGATCCTTGGCATGACGGTTGAGTTGGTGGTGGAGAAAGTTGGTTCTTATGCAATCCAACAGGTTGCGGCCTTTCTGGGGTTCACAAAAGATCTCAACGAGATGAAGATGACTCTTCAGATGATCAAGGCTTTGCTTGTCGATGCTGGGAGACAAGTGGGGATCAATGGATATGACGTGCTACTTAAGAAGTGGTTGGCAGAATTCAAAAGCATTACATATGAAGCTGACGACGTTCTAGATGAGCTCTAGTATAAATGACTCAAGCAAGAGGTGAAGGGTCTCACTTAGGTGAGGAAAAACATATCCTCTCAAAACTAAAATAAGGTACTCTTCCAGCAAATTAGTATCAGTTGCAGAAATTAATGTTCGTGTAGGAAGAAATCTTGAGCTGTCTGAAATAGCACAAGGAAGAGTCATGACTTCCTTGATGGGCAATGAAATGGTGATCGCCAGAGATGATAAGAAATTAAGATGAAGTTATTGGGCAACTCATGTTAAAACATGAAGGTGTACAAGTCCTTTCAATCTATGGTATTGGCGAACTTGGAAAAACTACCCTTGTAGGGTATGTCTACAATGATGAAACCATCCAGAAACATTTTCAATTCAAGACGTGGGTTTGTGCTTCATATTGTTTTTAGAGGAGAGTTTTTTTCCTCACATGATTTGAACAGTGGTTATTTACCTATAGTATGCACAAAAGCAAAACAAAATTGCGTGTATTGGTAACATTTAGAGCTGCTATTGAAAAGGTTCCATGTTCCATTGGTCAGTTAAAACATCTTCGCTATCTTTATCTCAATGACACAAAAGCATCCGAAGTTGTCCTAAATCGTTCTGAAAAGTTTCCATCCTGGATGGAGAATGGATACTTTTTTGTATACAAGAGCTTATGTTTTGCGAATGCAGAAACTTGAAGATATCAAAATTCTCTCTTTTAATAGATGGCGAGCCTTCAACTTTTCACTAGAAAACATATCATCAGATCACCAGATTATAACCAACTTTTTCCTATATTTACCTAGACAACGATCGCCCGTCAGAACTGGAAGCATTTACAATGTTATCCCCCTCAAAAGTCTCTTTTGATGCCGATTACTTCGAGAATGTGTTGCACATGATGTACATCCCTCAAAGTGTTAAATTTTTGGTCACGTTCAAACCTAGAGTCACTTCCACCACACATAAACCAACTCCTCTCTCTTGTGAGATTGCATTTATGAAATTGTTAAAAAATCAAGTCATTGCTGACTTAATGGTATCCCTCTCTCTCTAATTGAATTGGTAATTTCTGAATGCCCATTGCTCAAGGAATCTTATTGCCAGAAAGAAGTCAGCTCATATTGGCCCAAAATCTCCAAGAAACCTTTCGCGCGCATCAATTGCGAGCATATCTCAACGGGTGCATATCCAGCAACTGTTTAGTCATTTTGGTATGTATGTCTCATCCTCATTCTAGGTACACACATACGTTTGTTAGTATACAAGTTAAATATACGTTATTGGTCATCATACTTTACTATATCAGTAGATCAATACAAGAGACTTCAGTGCACTTGTATGAAATACATGATGATCTAAAGCAGAACAAGTAATCAAAATAAAACGGATATATAATTTTATTTGAAAAAAAAGCTTATAACTTCCATAAGAACAAGATATTTTGGATCTAAAGACCCTAAGTATGTTTGAAATAGGTTCTAAAAATCACACATTCCACCTATATTTTCTGAAAGGCCATATAATCTATGCTAAAATTTCCTAAAAAACTCTTCGTTAACATGAAGCCATTCAAGTGATAAGTCACTATGGTTGTTCATGATTTCGTTAAACATGCATGTAAAATTTAGGAGCTCAAACTTAGTCATAAATAGAGCTCTTTTGCAGGCTAGTCAACTCGCACATCAAATGTTGTAAAAGAAAATGTTTTGAATTCAAAATGAAAGATGGAATTTGCACGTCAAATATTGTTGCAGATTAAAATTTGTATTTCAAACCGTTAAAATTTCATAAATCGACATTCCTTTCCACAATCTTCTTTGTGCTAAAATTCACAAAGATGCACTTTTTCCAGCTAAATCAACCAACAGATCCAACTAAGTGCTTTGAGTGTCTCCTCCTTGCAAAAAAAAACACGTAAATTTTGTAATAGAGCGTGCTAAATTCGTTGAGTTGAGATGTTTGAAGGAACTTGAGCTAATTCTGAACTTTCAAAAGAACTAGAGCTTTTTGGAAGAACATAAATCCGTTTCCTTTGATAGTGGTTTTAGAGATTTTATGGATAAATGATATTTTTAATCTTTATCTCTATGGTTATATATATTTGGTAATTAATGGAATTTGTTTGTGTATGTTGAAGTAATTATGAACTCTAGTTACTAGAATGTGATTGGATAAACTTGTATTGCACGTGGAAATCTGACATTGGTAATTAATTTCCTAGAAGCTTGTAAATCAGTTATATTGTTCATAGATAATGGTGATATGTTAAATTGTGTAGAATCTAGATGTCTTCGTTTTGATTACATCAAATTCTCTTTAGATTCCAGATGGTTTTATATTCTCTGAGGTGGTTATGACAGTTATAAGGTCATCTACTATCACAATTATTATTCCAATCCAACCTAACTTTTCTCTCTTTTTCATGTCAGCACAACCTTTTATCCAACCCAACACAAAAACCCTTCATTATCACAACCCAATATTTCAACATTCTCTCTCGTTCATATCATTTTTAACCTTCTTTTTTATTTGTTCACAACAATCCACAAACTACATAATAAGATAAACAAAAATTTAGATCAACACAAAGTACGATAACTAAAATTTAAAAAAACAAAAAAAATGGATTTAAAAATAAATAATTAAAAAAATGTTTAAAAAATAAAATTAATTTTAACGTAGTTAATATAAAAAAACAAATATCAAAACAAAACAAAACAAAAAATGAAATGAAATTTAAAAAAAACAAAAAAATGGTCAATGGTCTGGGGGATGTGACCCCGAGGCCCACACACGAGGTCGTGACTCTGGGCGGCAAGGCGCTTGGGGGCACAACCCACCTATTAATCCGCCCTCGTTAAGGGAGCAGATCCAGGCGTGCCAAGGAAAGAGCACCCGTAGTATTATGTCCCTAACCCTCCTTAGGGTTGATTAGTGCTAAGGGGTGGTTAGCATGAGAAATGGAGGAGGAACAGTGGGTTGGTGATGGGTGAGGGGTGTAGGGAGGCGAGTTACTGTTGGCGCAGGTTTTGTTGGGTTTAAAGGAAACCAACACTTCTTCACTCTTCTTCTTCGTTTTTCTCCTTCACCTCACCTCTTTTACTCCTTCCTCCCTTTCCGTCGCTCCAGAGGGTGTTGCAGCGACTCCGGCGTGTGGAGGCGATCTCGGTGTTACGGAGGCGCGGACGTGAGGTGCGTGGAGCGGAGGTTGTTGTTGCGGATCGACGTCGAGCGAATCTCCGGCGTGCTCCATCTTCCTTTGAGGTATGTCGGCTTCTTATTGTGTTTATGTGTTGCTCACCCTCGTGTGGGTGAAGTGTTGGTCGGTCGGAGACCTCACCGGCGACGTGTTTGGCGTAAATCCCTGGCTGGCGCAAGGTTGCAGACGACCAACGGTCGACCGGTTCCTTCGGGCGGTCGACCGATGTAGTGTTTTTTGCCCGACTTTAACCAACACCGGTCAGACGATGCCTTGTGGCGGCCGACCGGTAGTGCTTTGTGCTGGTGGGTCGGGATTGCCTGTTGGTTTTCGGTCGACCAGTTCCCTGTTTTCGTTCGACCGGAACTTAAGTGTACTTGATGATTATGCGTGTTTGTTCGACAGTTGTTTAGTATGTGTTCGACTGTTATATGACTTAGAACTGCTAGGATGCCCTGGTAGTTTTTGGTCGACCAGGACCTCTGAGTCGGTCGACCGGTTGTATTGATTGATGTTGACCAGACTCCGGATTTTGACCACGTTTTGGTCGACTGGTTTTAGACTCGTGTTCGACCGTTGGGACTTAGGTTTTGCGCAGAGAGTTCGACCGTTGCAGACTTTCGGTCGACCAAACCTTATAGGGACGGTCGACCGGGTTGCCTCTTTCGGTCGACCGTTTGTGCAGAACTGAATTCCCGGTCCTTTTAGGATGCCAACTATGTCCACGGAAACTTGTGTCCTCGCCTAGTACGTGAGTCGGGAGGTGACGACGGGCGCGTTACGCGTGCCTGCCCAGGGGACGTCGTATGGAAGAGTGTAGGTGTTCGGGACGTGTCACCTCCGTGTATGGATCGCGACTTGATGTGATGGATTGATGGACTCATGATAGAGTAGCAGACTTGAGGGATAGCGGATCCCAATGTATGATGTGTGGCTCGTGGAGCCTGATGACCCGGCGGACTTCGGTACAAACCCGTCTGATGTTGTGTCGGACGTATGTTGGACCACCAATGTTGTGTCGGTGATGATGGGTCAATGTTGTTCCGGCTATGATGTTTTATGGGCCGATGTTGTTTCGTCTATGATGTATGATGGGTCGATGTTGTTCCGAATATGTTTTCCTCAGCTAGGCACCTACTGAGATGATGATTGATGGACCAACCGAGCGACGGCTCCGTTGGGGTGGTTTCGGCCACGAAGTTACAGATCTGTTTCTTATGGCGCGGACTTGGCGGATGCTCCTTGCCGAACTCCATGATTAGTATAGCCGCGTGTGGGGAGCGTCACGTCTTGTTCCGTTAGACCGTATGTGCCTACGGTAGGTCTCCTTGGGAGACCCGATGATGATTGTCGGACTGATGTCCCGTGTTACCCTTCGGGGGAACTGTTTTTCCTTACTGTTGATGACATGAAATGCTACTAGTATGATAGGTTCATTTGTACAACCGCATGCATATAGGTGATCTTGGCATACGGGGTTTCCTTATGGAAACTCAGGCATTGTTGTTACATGTTTTATTTCAGGACCGCAGTAGGTCCAATTGGGTGGTGATCAGCGGGCGCGCGCATTTTGGGATCGAATCTTCTCGTTCGGACCACTGAGGTCGACATGATTACTTGTATCTCCTTTTGTTATATCTGATGTAATCATGTAGCTTTTTGACAAACTCTGATGTAATATGGTGCACCATGTGGATGTTTTTATGAGAAGTAACAGTCCCATTTTTTATTATTAGTCTCTGATTTCTTGATGATAAATTTTAAATTTTCCGTTGTTTCGAGATATTACACGTAGTGGGTGCCATAAGTATTGCCTCATAACTACTTTATAGGCTTAGTAGAAGAGTGTGGGAAAAAAGGATCCACAAGGCCAGCATAATCTATAGACAATTTTGGTTGTGGACTTGTTTTGTAGAATTCACTTGCCCTACAATGCTACATATATGAACTTTATCCCTTAAGCATTTTATTTAACATGATCATATTATTTTAGTTACGAGTTAAATATTATATTCTAGGAGACATCATACTTCATTTTCTCAACCTATATACTTCAACTGATGTGTATATTCATGCACCATTAGCATTTTGTTACTTCAATTAAGTTCAGCTACACATCATATCAGATTTTGTTTTCGGACTTAACTATTGGTTCTTATAACACTCAAGATGGTGCAAGAACTATCTAGGTGGGGGTGTGATGCATCTCGACCCCCATAACTACTTGTGGGTAGTGAGATGCAGTTTGTAATTTACTTTAATAATTAAAATTAACAATACCGATTATCAAAAAACTAGTAGTTCTAATAGTATTTAAAATATACGATCGTAATTGTATAATTCAGACTATATTTTCCTAAAAGGTCTGCAAAGGAGGATAGTACATGTGTGAACATGCATTAGTTATCTTCAAATGACTCAATCAATTATTGCTTTCTTCTAAGGTCCCGTCATGTTACCTGAATGTTTCTCTTTTGCAGTTGAGAACTTTGACCCACCACTAGGGGTGAGAGTGGGTCGATTTGGTTTGGATTTTAGAATGTTCAAAACTCAAATTAAACTAATTTTGACCACAACTTGAAAATTAGGTTCGATTTCGACTTTATTAGTTTAATTTTCCTTGTACCCCAATTTGGACATAGCAGAATAAGCAGGGGTAAGAAAGCCTACAGACCTAATGCGACCGGTCCCTACAGCAACTGAGTCTTTGTAAACCCGATATGGTCACCGTCTTGTCTTGCATATATGTTGAAACAATAATGCCCCTTCCAAAGTGAGAGAGACAAGACAACAACTCAAATGAATCTCATGCATGTATCGAACTTCCAAACAATGAATACTGCTTTGAAAAGTCTAACTCAATTGGGTCATGTTTGACTTTTGAATTCTTACATCCAGCCACAAATTCCCTCTGTTATTGCAACACTAATAATGCACCGAGCAGACTATTCCAGTCTGAACCTACCACAAGAAATATAGAACAGTAAGTTTAAAAGACTAATTTTTCATAGGCTTACACTAGGTAGACTTTAATCTTGGTGTTAACTAAGACATTATTTGGTTTTGAACTTCATACTTATTTTGGGTGACCATATAAGAATAATGTTTGCTTGTAATCACAGAGCTTGTGTTATGTTACTAGGAATTTGAGCTACAATCCGTTTATGTTTCCATTTTAGAATTAGAACTCATGTTTGAGATTCAGTTTCTGCTGAAGCTAATATCAAGAGATACATACATATGAAAACTCATAGTAGAAGTTCAATCTACTTCTGCAGGCATAACACCTGATGTCGTAGCATGTAATTACATACAAGGTTTGGTCCAAACATCCATACAAGTTGCAACAATAATGCACCGCAACCTTACATTAAAAAAATGACATACGAAGAAAACTTGTTCGCACAGCAACCCTCCCTCTCTGCTCCAACCCCCTCCTCGCCCACCATTCGGCTGCGGTCTTCTATGTGCTGGGAGTTTTCCTTTCTACCTCTTTATTTTTTCTTCGGTTTTTCTTGTCTTTTCTTCTTTTCCTTTGAGGGTGGTGTTGTACGTTCTTCAAAACAACAGAAAATTTTAAACTTAAATACGATAATCAAAAGACATTAATCACATGGGAACGATACTCAAAATATATATATCACATAAGGTGCACCATATACAAGAGTTGTCAAAAGTATGACTCCATCAAAATACAACAGTCATAAATACAAGTAGTCATAACCACCTCAAAATGGACTCGAGGACCCGACTCCTAGATGTATTCGTCCTCAATCACCACCCTATCAGTTCTCGAATGAGACTCTAAAAAAAACATAAATAATAACGTCTGAGTTTCCATAAGAAAATCTCATCTACCAAGTCCACATACATGTATATGCAATACACTATACATGACCTATCATACTAGTATCATGACAACATATAAAAACATACTAGTCATCTTCACACATAGGGGTCATATAGTCATAATTCTCATCTCATTTTAGGCATCCGAAAATACTCACTGCAGGCACATGCGTTCATACAGAGAATACGCAACACACCCCCACTCACAGATACACTAGCCATAAAGGTTCAGTGAAGGTCACACGCACTTCCGAGTCATCATCAGATATGATCTCGTGGTTGCAATGCAACAACCCGCCAGAGCCGTCACTCTGGTCAGCCATACTCGCCAGCCATGCCACAGATGGACCATCATATTCGTCGAAACAACATTGGTTGAGCATACTCGCCTGAATAACATCGGTTGGTCATCTCCGTTGCCACACAGGTTGATTGCACATCTTCGTTTTCACAAAGGCTAACTAGGGGTGGCAACGGATCGGATCCGGTTCGAATATTGGGAGAACCGGAACCGGATCCGTTTATAAATTGGGACCCAAAACCAAACCGGATTCAAGTCGGTTCCCAACTTGGGTACCCAGAACGGGATCCAATTGGTTCACGGGTACCCAGAACCGGATCCGTTGGAACCGGATCCGGTAAGCAGAACATGTTTTTTTCTTCTTCCTAAATTTACATATATTATAATCAATTTACCTAAATTTACATGTATTCAATTTACCTAAATTTCCCCCAACAACTTTACTAGTGAGAGTCTAAACTTGTTAAAACCGAATTGCAATTAATAAATTAAACCTGCAATCATACATATTATTTGAACTAAAAAATATATGATTAGAGTTAGTCTTGTTTTAGATTTGCAAACAAGATGTCATAACTCATCAGACTGATTTGAGCACCAAAACAAAGTTACAAATTAAGAATTTAACAACCAAACTCTTAAATTCAACCTCCAAAACAGAAAATGAAATCAGAAATTCAACATAACTGGTGTTTAGGCATGTCTACACCAATAATCCAATTGACATTTTACAAATAAAAGAATTGTAGAATCCCAACGAACTCAACAACTACAAAATAACACATCCAAACAACAAATAATTAATGAAAAATCAAAGGGTGTTTCGTGGGTTGGGAGTGGAGGCGGCGGGAGAGGGAGTTTTTCGTGGTTTGGGGCAAGGGAGAGTCAGACTTGGGACAGGGACAGGGAGAGGGAGGTGGCAGCAGCGCCAACGAGTGGGGGGAGAGGGAGAGGGAGAAGCTGGAGGCGACGGGCTTGTGTGATGTAGTGAGTGTAGGGTTAGTACTTAGGTTAAGGGTTTTTTAATATAATACTAAACTGGATCCGGATCCAGTTCCAGATCCGGGTCCAACGATGAGAACCGGATCTGGGTCGGTTCTGAAATTAAATATCCAGATCTGACCCATATCCATTTTATCCCGGTCCAGTTCCAGTTCGGTACTACCGGTTCCAATTCGTCTCCACCGGTTCCGGATATCGTTGTCACCCCTAAGGCTAACTGCCATCTTGCTCCATAGAGCCAATACATATAGATCATGGCAAAGAAAATATGGTCTCACACGTCTACTACCTTGGTCTCAATGCATATGTCATATTATAGAAACATAAGCCATAAAAGAAATTCACGCGTCAACGCGCTCATAAACATACAATTCAATCTTGTGCACCAACAGTCGACCGAAAGGTCATGCGGTTTACCGGTAATTGGTTCGAACCACAATCTATCGGTCAAACCAAACATATACTTCAATAGTCAAACAAAAGTTTACTAGCGGTCGACCGTTAGGAAGATCTACACCACATATATCTTTAAAATAATCATCCCAACAGTCCAATGGCAAAGGGGACCCGGTCGACTGAAAATAACAGAGACTTCCTATGTTTTCTCTAAACCATTACCGGTCGAACCAAATAGCAACCGATCGGACAAACTTAAGTTCACATAAGTAATTGGTGGAACAAAATCTTAGGGGGTCGACCGTTTAGATGGTTTAGGCCCCCAACCGACTTACTATGATCCAATCGGTCGAACGGCAATGGATCCCGTCCGACCGAAACTAGAAAAAATCATTTTCTTCCCGCAAAATCAAGCATAACTGGTCGACCGCCGAAAGACATCGATTCAACCAGTGTTGGTTAAAATATCATATTTACACTACGACTGGTCGACCAACACCACAATCGGTCAACCGTTCCATGCAGCAACCTTGTTGCACCTTAGCATTGATGATGTCTCCAACCTCCGATGATGCCCCGACCACTCATAGACCTTGTGTGAACATCTAATTGAACTTGACATACCTTTTCCACGGTCGACGGTGCTCTAAACGTCGACAGCGATCACCACTTCATTTCTTTGCACTTCTGGTGACTCAACTTGCCTTAGCTCAATTCTTCTCCTTCCGTTTCTCCTCCTTTCTTCTTCTTATTCCTTCAACTCTTCTCAATTTCCTCTCAATCACTTCCTTTTACTTAGTTTCCTCACTTCTCTTTGCTATCAAACTTTTCTCTTCTTCAAATCCTTCTTCTCTCCACCAACAAAACTCTTTCCTTCTCACCCAACTCCTCCTTTTATAGCCTCTTAAACCACCGTCCTTCCTCCTTTCACACACCTACATGTGTAAAGACAAGGGTAATTTGCATCAAAACACAAGTAAGTGCCTAAATTACACTTCGGTCCTCCAAAGGACTTAGGTTCTAACAGGTGCTTTGCCAGCAACAAGGGTTCATACTATTTGCGAACTACGAATTCAGTTGCACTAGCTGAGTCTCTTTGAGGGGAACACTGTCCCTTCCTGCTGGTGTTTACATTTGTTGGTGCTTTCACTCAACACCTTCGTGATATCAAAACTAAACTTTAGAACATTTGTAACCTCAAGTTTGATACTTTGGAAACCCCCAAAGATTCACACGCCAGGCAAAAGGAAACACCAACTATAATTACTGTTACATACATTTGACATCATTACTTACGAATCTCCACTTTCGGTGATTCATTTTGAACGTTATTAGCCAAAATTTGAAACTCGAATTCAACTTGTGAAATCGAATGGTTGAAGAAATTCCTGAGTTCAATTTGTGGAAATTCTCCAATTGCGAACATTAACAATTGTAAAAGCGAAGGACTACAAAAGTTACATTACAAACCAATTAGTTGCACACTAACGGTACGGTCATAAGAATTGACGTGGTTGCAATTTCTTAGAACACCCAAGAGTTTAAGACTAATTTTTTCAAACTAAACAACATTCTTGCACAACTGAACACATTCACTCCAAATACCTTTACAGGTTAGAAAGTCTTCCATCAGATAAGAATAATTGGACATTTGAATCTCAAGGTCCATTGTGACTATATGAGAAATGAAGCATATTCTTCTTGTGAACGTAGCAAGCAATCCATCATAGAGGATTTTTTTTTATCGTTCTTGAAGTTTTCACAATATCCTTTGGTGAAGTGAAGTTCCGGAGTAAGAACATTAATTGCAACTCCTTTTCCTAGGTTGAGAGCTTCTTGTTCCACTTGGGTTTCTTTGTTGAGACTTCCCTATTTCTTCCTGTGGACGTTTGTCTTCTGTCAAAACATCACAGAGCATTCATTATGGGACGTGCTCCCAATACCTAGGACATCACCTTTGAGGAGAGATGGTGGTAGAGTCAAGGGTGTTGCAACCTTTTGTAAGCAATCTACGATTGAATCTACAGGTTCAGTTACCTTTGTAGCAGAGAACCTGTGGCAGCGGAAGGGAACCAGAGATCACCTCACAGAGTCGCCTCGAGCACCGGCCGGCCTTCAACTCTCGTGGAGAATAAGGACTAATCCACAACCCAAGAGTCTACGGGAGGAGTGGAGGAGAAGGTGGGACGGATGGGAGAGAGAGGAGAGGTGGCGGCTAGGGTTAGGGTTTTGCACACAAGGAATGCTCCCCCTCCAATGAGAGCCTCATCTTCTTATATAAAAGAGTCTTCCCTAAACCCTAATGCGCAGCCAATGAGAGTGCGTCACGTGTCAGTGCTTTGGGCAAACATCATCTTAATCCTCAGATTAATCCAATATCTCCCACTTGCACAACAGCACCTCAACAACACGTCATCTTCTTTTGTGTCCCTGACACATATGCATATATCCCTGATACATACAATCATAAGATGACAATGTGTCACCTCTTCATGTGTCCCCGACACATATGAATATATCCCTGATATATATAACTATTTCCCTCTTCCAAGAATGCATCCACAACACGCAAGTCTCCGATTATGTATCCCTGATACAAGACTATCTGTGTCCCCGACACATGCACTCTTCCGAACATACGGACAAATGGGTCGTGCGACCGGTGATGCACCTGCAATTAGGAGTCTCAAACTAGAAACCTTACTAGAAGGCCAGAATGACAACATCCTCACAAAAATAATAATTAAGCAGTCAAATGCACATCACTGTTCCCCAGGTTTACTCAGAAACTCACTTGACATGAACGGTATCTCAATCCCTCGGAGAGAATACCTTCTTGTCCTCAAGGTACTTGCTACTGTATCCAATACAGTTAGGCCCAGCAAATACTTTCAGTGCAGTCGAGTCAAACCTTTCCCTTCGCACCAGACCACCATTACACTCAGAGTTGACTCCTTTCCCGAAGATGCCTATTTAGACCGAACCTCTCATGGTCATAGATAACATCCCAAAGTAGCCACATCAACTCTTTGCTTCATGGCATCGTCGAAGGTCACTGAGGGTAACTAATGACAATTAAGTCTTGGACTCACACAGTGAAGGAGCAGGGATCCATCCTTTCACTTCTCAATGGTCGCTCAGCACATGTTGTATGATAAACATGTTATGGTGGATCATACTTCACACAACTGTATGTCTGCCTCTCAACACCATACACGTCTTAGTCCAGTCGCACCCCCTCTGCGCCTGACCTGAGCTTCATCATTGTCGGCTTAACACCATACAGGTGCCACCTAGCGCCACATGTGATGCTCGCACTTGGCTTCTATAGGTCACATGAATCGTGGGAACATTCATGTCAATCCTCACAAACATAGAGGATCTCATCTTGATTCCTAATCAAGGCGACTGACCTATCATGAACTACTCTGGATCCATCATACAAGATCTCTTCATGATTAGTCTCATCTCTACTCACTATCAAAAGTGCCAGAGGCGAATGCTCGTGTGAGTGAGCATTCTTCAGCCTATTGACAGAATAATATTTTATGCTAGAACAACTACATCAACCAAACAGATATAGTCGAAAGGAAAAACACAATCACTCATAAAAGGAAGTCAGACATGCCAATACATCAAATTCTGCGTAAGCCTAAAGACTTCACATGATACACAAACGAGTCCTTAGCTATGGCTTTGGTAAGAGGGTCAGCTACCATAAGACTAGTAGATACATGTCTTAACACAACTTCCTTTCTCGCTATGATGTCCTTCACAAAATGATACCTAACATGTATATGTTTGGTCTTTCCATGATATTTGGGGTCTTTCACATAATAAAGGGCAGCCATGCTGTCACAATAGACAACAACAGGCTCATCAGATGTCTGTACTAGCCCAGTATGTTGTAAGAACCTCCTCACCCAAACTACCTCCTGTACTGCTGCAAAGCATGCAACATACTCTGCTTCCATAGTCGACAGGGCTATACAGGTTTGCTTCTTGCTGGACCATGAGATTGCCCCATTAGCCAGCAAGAAAGCATAACCAGACGTAGACTTCCTTTCATCAATGTCTCCAGCCCAATCGGCATCACTATAGCCAAACAGGCGGAGATCTGATGCTTGATAACACAACATGTAGTTACTCGTTCCTCTGAGGTATCTCATGATTCTGTGCTCCATGCTTGGGTTGGACTGGTATCGACTCACCATGCCCACAACATAACAAATGTCTGGCCTAGTACACATCATAGCGTACATAAGGCTTCCCACAACATTGGAGTATGGAACCTTGCTCATTTTGGCCTTCTCTTCAGGAGTCTCAGGATGCTTATGAAGGCTTAAGTGCAAACCCTTCTCAACAGGAGTGTCGATTGGTTTGCATTTGTCCATATGGTATTTCTTTAAGATGTTGTTAATATAAGTCTCTTGAGACAATCCCAGAAGTCTCTTGGACCTATTTCTAACTATCTTGACACCAAGAACGTAGCTAGCTTCACCCATGTCCTTCATATCAAACGTGGAGGACAACCACTCTTTAGAACTCTTTACTATTGCCAGCCATGAGTATGTCATCAACATACAATGTCAGAATGACAAATTTATCATTGGATCTCTTAACGTACACACAGTGATCTTCCTCAAGCATAGAGAACGCATTCTCTGATATAGCTTGATGGAAGCGAATGTTCCATTGTCTAGACGCTTGTTTTAAGCCATACAAGGACTTGTTGAGCTTGCACACTTTGCGCTCTTGTCCTTTGACTTCAAAATCTTGAGGTTGATCCATATAGATCTCCTCCTCAAGTTCTCCATTGAGAAAAGCAGTCTTTACATCCATTTGGTAAAGCTCTAAGTCCATCTGAGCTACAATAGCTAGTAGAAGGCGGATGGAGGCAAACCTAACCACAGGTGAAAAGGTTTCCTCAAAATCCACGCCTTCTCTTTGGGTGTAGCCTTTAGCTACCAGTCTAGCCTTGAATCTATCAACAGATCCATCCACCTTCCTCTTAATCTTGAGGATCCACTTGGCCCCAATGGCCTTTCGGTTCGGCGGTAAGTCGACTAAGTCCCAGACTCGATTAACTTTCATCGACTCCAACTCTTCCTTTATAGCTTCTAACCACTCTTTCGCATTAGGACCTTCCAAAGCCTCTTTCAAGGTCTCCGATTCTTGCTCATCGATCACTGTCATCCCAGATGATTCATAATCAATTTCTTCTTGAGCTATCATGAGGGCCTCTTCCTCTAAGCGAAACCGCCTACGAGGAATGAGCCCGCGTTTACTTCGACGCAGATGGGTATCTGATGGCTCATCCTCCGTGAGAGCTATCGGATCCCCAGTATTGTTGGTCCCACTAGGATTGACTGGTGGAACCTCATGTTCAACTTCCAGATCTTGATCCCGTGGAGTGGCAATGTCCTCATCTTGTCGTTCAAAGAAGTCCACTGACTCTTTGATAGCTCCAGCAAGGGTTGGAAAATCATTTTCCAAGAATGTGGCATCCCTAGACTCCAGTTCCGTCCTTCTTTCATTCTCGTCTACCCCGATAAAAACATAACCTTTGGAGAGATTACTGTATTTTACAAAGATACATTTTTTCCCTCTAGGTCCTAGTTTTCCATATCGATGACTAGTAGAATGAATGTATGCCGCGCAACCCCAAGGACGCAGCAGACTAAAATCAGGCTTTCGTCCTGTCCATAACTCATATGGAGTTGAGGGAACCGATTTTGTTGGAACTCTATTGAAGATATAGGCAGCAGTCATTAGAGCATCTCCCCAAAATGAAATTGGCAAGCTCGCATGTGCCATCATGGATCTAACCATGTCTAGCAACGTTCTATTCCTTCTCTCGGCAACACCATTTTGCTGAGGAGTATAAGGCATAGTGAGTTGTCTAGATATCCCCTTTTCATCACATAACTCTTTGAACATTATAGAGAGATACTCACCACCTCTATCCGTTCTAAGAGTTTTTGTCTTATTATCCAACTGATTCTCAACTAAGCTCATGAATTTCTTAAAACATTCTAGAGCTTCTGACTTGTGAGAAATAAGATAAATATGACCATATCTAGTGAAGTCATCAATGAATGTGATGAAGTAACTCTGTCAATGTCTAGTACGCACATTCAAAGGTCCACAAATATCCGAGTGAATTAGTTCTAAATGAGAAGTAACCCTAATGGCTTTTCCGAACGGTTTTCTAGTTGCCTTTCCAGCTAGACAAGATTCACAGGTTGACAATTCAAATTTGGAGCATTCTCCTAATACCCCCTCCTTTGCCAACATGTTCATCCGGTCAACACCAATGTGACCTAGTCTAGCATGCCACATAACTGAATCATTATTCACGGAACTTTGGCTCATAAAGGCACTAGTATTACGATTGAAATCATAAATTGCGTCCAACACAATAAAACCGTCTGAACGAAAGACACGTCCATAATAAATGTTAGCAAGGTATAAACCCATATCATTGTTCTAAAAACAACTTTAAAACCATGTCTCATAAAAACAACAACAGAAATAATATTTCGCCTTATAGCTGGTGCATACAACACGTCGTGAAGTAATAGGATCCGGCCACTTTGCAAAGCCACTTTTCATGTGCCAACTCCAAGAACTTCAATGCTAGTATTGTTTGCCATGTTTATTCGCCTCCCACTTGGAACACGGCGATATTCCACGAAGGCTTAACGATCCTTTGTTACGTGGTCCGTGGCACCTGAATCCACAATCCACACAGGAGAATGATCAGTGAGCATCACAGAACTAGTCACATTACAATTCGAGGGATTATACACAGTAATTACCTTTTGCTCAGTGCACTCATGAGCAAAATGTCCAGTCTTTCGGCAGTTAAAACAAGTCACATTAGACTTATCTTTCCAACCTCTAGATCCTCGAGGTCATTTCTTTCCAGCTTTGTTTTCTGTTTTGTTTGCATTTGCACCCTTCTTGCCTTTAAAACCCTGAGCTCTATCTCTTTTGTGCTTAAAACTGCACTCCTCCGAGGAACGCCAGCCTCAACAGCAAATACTTTAGTTAGAGGGGCTTCCACAAGCATGCGGTCCTCCTCCAGCTCTAGGTGTTTTGCGGCCTGGTCAAATGTCCTGATGTCATCAGCATGAGTCAGATGGACCTTAATATGCTCCCAATTCTTCGAAGGCAATGATCTGATGAGAGCAGACACTTGCTCCTCATCGGTCTTAGCATGACCGGCAGCGCTCGACTCGTTAATCATGTTTGACATTGCGGTAATATGTTGCCTCATCGTGTGACCTTGGTGTATTTTATACCCATCAAACATGAGCCCAAGCTGGCGGGCCCTTGTGACGGAGGTCACTCCGTACTGAAACTTCACAGCTTCCCACTAAGCCTTTGCAGTTCGAAACTTTTCGAACCATAGTAACAGATCGTCCCTCATTGAACTTAGAATTGTGATTCGAGCAATTCAGTCTTTCTTTTTCCATGCATTATAAACATCCATGTTTCTGCGATGTTGCGCAGTATTCCCCTCCTCGGGGGGAGACATAGATTGGTTTATGTTTTCTAACATGTCCTGATCCTCTAAGAGATACTCAATTTTACGATGCCACAGATCGTAATTTCTTTCATTGAGTTTATCTCCTCGAGTCAGATCAGCGACAATACTTTTGGAAGCAGCCATAAAAATCTAGGACAATCAAAAAGGCATAGCGATACATGAGTTCTAGCATAAAATACAACGAGCTACAATAGTCATAAAAAAATAAACTGACTTAATAGCTATAGCATTCAGACCAAAAGAAAACATAAAGCGTTCGATCAAATCCACATGCAATAGTTAATAAAGCCAATTTACTAATCTAGATATTGAGCTCCATCATGATTTAATGACCCCAAACAACGTTTTAAATCATGGTAAATCAGCAAATAAAAAAGGTATTTGCCGCCGGTTGCAAGGTGGTTTACACAAAACACTTCTACCTTGCAACTCCCACTAGGCATGCGAGTTCCAAAAAACGGTTTTCAAAAAAAATCCAATCAACATCACACAGATATGATTACTACATTACTTCCATATCGAGCTAATGATCCCCATTAGGTATTTAGCCTCGTCGACGGGAACCTGCACGAGTCTTATAGCAATAATATCTCAATAATAAAAATAAAGGAGTCCCTCGTCTACTTAGGGTAATAAACAGTCCACAGTCCATAAATATTACAGCCCATTGCGATAACTATTGCAAATGGAAATGAATGAATGAAATTACGCTCATCTCTCAAAATAGAAATTTTTTTCTTCTTTCCCTAATCAATATAATCATGATATCACAAAAAAGTATCCTACTTTGATTAGGAAAGAAAAAAATCCAATATTCTGTGGTGGAGAGCAACACATATATGCACATTTGATGAAAAGTAAATATTTCAAATGAAATGCATGCAATCATTCCAAAAGAAATCCAAAAATCCTTAATGAGATTAACATATATGTGCATTCAATCATAAAGGAAATATTTCAAATGAAATGCATGCTATCATTCCAAAAACAAATTCCGAATTATACAATATGGTAACTCAATATTCATGTATGTGCATGATTTTGCAATCAACATCTAATCCTAGATGCATGCACATGTGATTAAAAATTACATATACATGAATAAGGCAACAAGCATCTAACCTTAGATGTATGTACAAGAGTTTAAAAAAAATATGATGCATAATCCGAAATACATGATCACATCATGAAACATATGCAATATCCAACTCTCGTAACATCAATTATCATCATTCTCTTAAGCTAATATGCGCATAAAAAATAGTAAAATTAAGATCTAACCGCATGCTTGAAAGATGGAAGAAATATACGCAACAAACATAGTTAAAACATGTAACCCTAGGCACATGCTTAACAAGAAAGATGAACTATGCGCAAGAATGAATCATCCATTTTCAACACAAGATGCATGCTAAAAATAAAAAATATGCGCAAGAAAAGAGAGATGATTCAAGCAAAACTAATCGCTTGTAAAGGATGAATCAAACAAGTCATGCGCTAGGGTGATAAAAAAAACGCCATCAAACCCCATGCGCATGAAAGGAGAGAAAGAAATAAATGCAAAACCATATGAATCCGAAAACATTTCTTTCAAAGAACCACCGAAATGTCAACTCATATGAAATGAATAAGAAGGTGCTCTAAAACAAAACTCGGAGGTGACCAAGATGGCTCTGGTACCAATGTAAGCAATCTACGATTGAATCTACAGGTTCGGATTTACCTTTGTAGGAGAGAACCTGTGGCAGCGGAAGGGAACCGGAGATCACCTCATAGAGTCGCCTCGAGCACCGGCCAACCTTCAACTCTCGTGGAGAAGAAGGACTAATCCACAACCCAAGAGTCTACGGGAGGAGTGGAGGAGAAGGTGGGACGGATGGGAGAGAGAGGAGAGGTGGCGGCTAGGGTTAGGGTTTTGCACACAAGGAATGCTCCCCCCTCCAATGAGAGCCTCCTCTTCTTATATAGAAGAGTCTTCCCTAAACCCTAATGCGCAGCCAATGAGAGTGCGTCACGTGTCAGTGCTTTGGGCAAACATCATCTTAATCCTCAGATTAATCCAATACCTTCTGACCCTAGGATCAGGGGCGGATGCACATTGGGGGCAGGTGGGGCACCTGCCCCACCCAAATTTCTCAAATTATTTCCCCAAATTAATATTTTTTCTTTCAATCCCAGCCGATGACAGAGGCACCAAAGAAGCCGATGACAGAGATAGGTTGGGGAGTTTCTATTTTTTCTGTTGCTTCTGGGATTTCAGCATCCTTTTTCCGTATCATAACTAAGTTATTGTTCAATTTGCTACTTTCAATATCTTATATTGCGTATCTCATCTACCCAGGTAATTAAAACCGTATGGATGTCATGAGAAAAAAATACAAATAGAGTGGTCATTCGTGGTGTTTGAGGTGCACGTACTGTAGGATTTCTAGTTTAATTGCACATATATATATTCGAAATTTTTATGCACAATAAGGATCAATTAAAATTTTCTATGATTTGTTTCATGCATGCATCGATTTGTTTCAATAACTAGTTTCAAAACTTTATTAAAACAAACATGGGCTCCGAATTTCATACCTAGAAGTTCTCTAAAACTTCTTGATGATCCGGAGACGTTGAGGATGCTTGTCGCTGCGCCGGATGCCTCCGAGTATTCACCAAACTCTAAACAAGACAGGAGAGAGAAGAGCTAGCCTCTCAATCTCCAATAGGGTTTAGAATCTAACTACTAACCCCTCTTTAGTTCCCTTGAGAAGAAGATCTCTCAAAACTAAAAACTAAACTCAAGAATTAAGGAAAATTCGTGGAGAATTATGGAGAGAGATGTTTGCACAAGAATATAATGAATTAATTAACAAGGTAATGAGATAAACTTGTATTTATAAGTTCTCTCCAAATTACCTATTCATGTGCAACCTCTTGCCCATGATTTCATGCAAACTTCCATCTAACCATCCATTATTTGCTAACAAATAATCTCAGCCACGAATTAAATCAGTTATGGACCAATTCCACGCATGATCTAATTAATTCTTAAATTAATTCTGCAGAAAACCGTTTGGCCCGGTCGACCGTTTGGAGGTTCAGTCGACCCTTTAGACCAAGTTTCGGTCGACCGTTCATAACTCGGTCGACCGTTCGTAACAAAAATGATTTCATCGCAATGTTCGGTCGACCGACCGATATACTTCGGTCGACCGAAAACGAACAGAAGAAATTCCCTGTTACGATCGAGACACATTCGGTCGACTGTGCAACATTCGGTCGACCGTTGACCGTTTAGCGGTCGACCATTTTTGCACAGTGCTGCAGACTTGTCAAATTTCGGTTTAACCCCTACAAAATTTGACATTTCGGGATTAGTAGTAAATTCACAACTTATGTAACATATTATCCTATGTAATGATAAATCATTACACCCCATAATATTTACGTCACATATGAATTTAATTTAGATTCTGATTATGTTATTAATCACAACATAATTTTGATTTTGCTTGTTCACCACATGTGTCATATTTTCTACATGAAACCTGACACACCTCATGAACTCAAAATCCCCATTTCTTGTTTCCCAGTAATGTGGTGTGACCTATGGGAGGATCTAAACTAAGTTGACAGTGATATTAAGAGCTTAATATCACAAGCTATAAGCAGTATGTAGCTACACATTATAGCTCCCAATTAGTTAGATGTCTTAATTCCACTCGAACTAAAACCTGATCCATTTAGTGATGGAGTACATCACTTGTGTCCGTCTCTTGCCTCATGATATTAAGAATACACACAAAGTAGTATTGTGTCATCTTTATATTAGTATTCATTTCTTGATCTCTTTAAGCTAGTTATAAATATGTGACTTAACTCAAATCACATTGTGCACATTATAACTTTGCTTTACCAAGAGGCCCACTAATATCATTACTCAATCAAGAGGGGCAATGATAATCTTTTGACTAACTATCTTCTCCAACAAAAGTCATACTTAACCAACCAATGCCTTTACCCTACACTTATCGATAGCTCAAGACACTAGTCTAATCAAGCATTTCTTAAGTGATCGGACATAGGTCTCATATCAAAGGACCAAGGACACAGTAAAACATTAATGACACAGAAAACACAATTCTATAATGTTTTACTTATTAGGTCTATTCAGTATACAAAAGTAGTATTTTCCTCTTTCGTGTACCCGTGTTGTCACTCACTTGTAGAGCTACAATGATCTATGACTAACACGACAATCTTAACTCGGTAATTAATATCCCATGTTAATTACCATGATTGCGAATATCTTTTGTTTTATGTAAACCATTATCGTTTAGAGCTTTACGGTTAAGGACCAAGAGTCTCTTCCTTAACACTTCTAAAAGACGAATGACATAAACAAGGAACAAAATGATTTCTCATTCAATTCATAATAATTGACGTTTGAAAGTAAACCTTTCAGAACACATTCCCTTCACGTACTGGCGTGGCATGTTCATGAGCAAGTAAATCAAATAGAGTCCCAGAATCTTGGTGGAACCTTTCTTTTGGATCCAATAGCTTTGCGTAGAAAAACGTGACAACAATGATATGGAATTTGGAAGGACATTTGTTCTTATAAGTTCTAGGAAGTTCTAAGAGGAGTTTGTGAATTGTTAATCATAAGGTAGAAAATGAATAGGAAGAATGTAGATCATTCTTACATGTAAGGTAAGATAGTGGGTGAGAAACTGAGAAAGATTTTTGCTGGATACTACCTTCACGATAGGATGAATAGTCTCCTCTAGAACATGATATATTTGATTCTATTGATGATGAAGCGATCATGAAATATTTTTAAGACATGAAGTCTAGAAGAATGATATATTTAGTTAATTAGTTTAACTGATGTCTCGTGTTTTATGGTTGCAAACAAATCTTTTGGATGTTTGAATTTTAATGTATTCAAATACAGGAAAAATATTAACAATAGGAAGGATATTTTCAATTTTAATTTTTTTATTTATTTAAAGTATCATCTTAAAGTTGTGGGGTTTCCAAAAAAAA
Organism: Triglochin maritima; assembly: GCA_963682175.1. NCBI lineage: Eukaryota > Viridiplantae > Streptophyta > Magnoliopsida > Alismatales > Juncaginaceae > Triglochin > Triglochin maritima. Next base: position 32,944,154 of record OY821779.1, read on the forward strand.
ATCAACCAATGTAGAGACAGTCTGCCCCACCCAACAAAAAATTCTGGATCCACCCCTGCCTAGGATTACAACAAGATCTTATGCAGCAGTCGTTTCTGCTGTGACTCTGGATTCGACTAATTTTACTCGCAAAAAATTAACGCATCCCCTGGGTGAATGAGCGGTGGTAATCTCGAACAAAAGGCCAAAAATAATTAAAAACAACGTGCCTTAGAAGCTAGATATCGCTACACTATATGTTTCTAAGTGTGGTGCTTGAAAGCAATGTATTCTAAAAGTATTTTTTATATGTTTTTTATTATGAATTGAATGTAACAACATTTTATTTTTTGATTAATATATTCGTCTTTTGGAATTATTAAAAAAGATGCTCTTCGTCCTTAACTGTAGAACTCTAAATGATAATGGTTTACATAAATCAAAAGTGATTCACAATCATGATGATTAATATGGAACATTAATTACCGAGATAAGATTGTCATGTTGGTTAAAGGATATTGTAGCTCTACAAATATATTAACATTAGTATATGAAATGAAATATATTTTCTTTGATATATTGAATAGACATAATATATGAAACATTATGGAATTGTATTTATGTCATTAGTATTTTCATTGTCTTTGGATCCTAAGATATGAGACTTATATCTTTACACATGAGAAGTGTGTAATTTGATTATTATTAAAAGTTATCATCACGCATAGTGATAAATAGGGTTGTAAATGGGTCGGGTATACCTGTGTACCTGACTCGTATGGGTATGGGTACAAATTTTTATACCCGCTTTAAAATTCGTACCCGTTAACCTGTACCTGTTTACCCGCTGGATAAACGGTACGGGTATGTGCAATCCATGTACCCATATACCCGCTTACCCGTTATCAATATTATATATATATATATATATTAAATACTTAATAAACAAAATTATAAAAAACACAAAATAAAAATAAAAAAACACAAAAGAGGAAAACTGCAAACGGTAACCCTAACTCAAATCTCTCGACACCTCCCAAACCCAAATCTCACGCCGCTTCTCCCACCAATGTTGCCTCCGTCGCCGACCTCACCTACTTTCTGCCGCATCTTCTGCCAGTGAAATCGTCCTTCCTCCTTGGTATGTTCTCTTCCATTCAACATCTTCTTCTCACGCCTTTCTTATTTCTTGATATGTTTGTCCTTCTCAGTCTCCCAACCCCAAGTGTTCCCAATCGCATTCGGCTGTAGGAACACGACGAGGTTTATCACTTCTTCCTATCATCCCTACTCCGATTTCGATTTGCTTTACCAAGTTTCTGATTTCGATTTTGATTTCTTGCTTTGCTTCTTCCTATCATCCCTACCATTCCTACCATGAAAAACGGGTTTGCTTCTGATCCTTGGGTTTGGTGGGTTTGTGATGGTTCTGTGGTATGTGATAAACATGTCATCGAAAGTTGAAACCCTAATTTTGTAACCTTTTGATGTTCAACTCTCAAGTTGTCTAAGATCTTGTTGCTGACATCATGTAGTTGTCCAACCAACACTATTATTCTCCTTTCTTTTAATTCAAATTCAGCTTTAGGATATATCAAAAATCAAGATATATGCAACATGCCATATTTGTTGTCATCACATCTGAAAAGCAATGAGTCTATTCAATAACATCTCATTTTCTTTTACTGATGCAACCTAGTAATCACTTGCTATATATTTTACTTTTGCCTCTCGCTTTGAAGTGCCCCAAACCACTTACTTTTACATTGTTTTGTATTCTGGTTACGGGGTTGTTATGTTGTTTAGGCTGTTTTGTTTTGCAGGAGTTTGTATGGACATGTAAAAGATTTTGTTTCCCTCAAAATGGCTGAGACTTTCTTTTTTTGTTTTCATTTGGATTTTGGGAAAGTTGATTTTGGGAAATTTATGCTTTTGTTTGATGGTTTGTGAATGTTGGGAGTTTTTTTTGGTTCTTGCTTTTGTTTGTTGGTTGTGAATGTTGGGAGTTGTTTTCGGTTCTTGATTTGTTTAATTGTTTATTTCCATATTTTTATGCAGAAAGATCTGTATTTTTTGCCTTAGTTAATACATGAAATTTTATCTTGTAGTAGGTAATGTCTGAAATTGTAGGAATGGATGAAAATGGAACACCAATAGCGACAAATTCAGAAAAAAGAAAAAGGCGTTCGAATTCTGAAATTTGGAACGATTTTAGTAGTTATAATGATGAAAATGGGAATAAAAGAGTCAAGTGTAATCATTGTTCTAAAACATTGACTGCCAAAAATAGTGATGGAACAACACATTTGTGGACACATCTAAGAAAACAACACCCTACCAAGGTTAAAGGTCGTATTGGAAGTGGACAACTGGTATTGAATGTAGGGGAAAGGAGCTTAGCTGGAACTGTAGATGTTAAGAATCACAAGTTTGATCAGATGACTAGTAGGAAGGATCTTGCCCTAATGATTGTGTTGCATGAGTACCCATTCTCAATTGTTGAGCATGTAGGCTTTTGAAAGTTTGTTAGTCATCTTCGACCTGAGTTCAGAATGGTTTCTCGTACAACAATAAAGAAAGATTGTGTGGAAATTTTCATGGAAGAAAAGGATAAGTTGTACAAGCATTTAGATTGACTTCAATGTCGTATTAGTTTGACAAGTGATATGTGGACGTCAAACCAAAACAAGGGGTATATCTGTATTACGGGTCGTTTTGTTGATGATTATTGGACTTTACAGAAGAGAATACTGAATTTGGCGGTAGTTAAAGGCAAACATACAGTGTTTGCTCTTTCTAAGTGTATTTTAGAGAAGTTGTACAAGTGGAACATCGACAAGAAAGTAATGTGTCTTGTCTTGGATAATTGTGCAACAAATGATGCCCTGGTAAGAGATCTGGTTCCAAAGTTTAGTTTGGGTGATCTTCTACAAAATGGGTTGTTGTTTCATGTCAGATGTTAAGCCCATATTGTTAACCTGCTTGTCCAAGATGGGATTGAAATCATTGTCGGAGTAATAACAAATGTTCGTGATAGTGTCAAATATGTGAAGTCATCTACACTTAGAAGGGAAACTTTTTAGAAGCGGCAAATCAAGTAAAGGCTCCAAATAGGTCACTAGTGTTAGAAGCGCCAACCAGGTGGAACTCTACTTTCCATATGCTTCAAGCAGCTTTGCAATTTAAAAATGTTTTTAGTCGTATGACCTGTATTGATAGTTCTTACACTCATGAACATTCTGTACAAGAGTGGGAAAATACAAAGGTTGTGTGTGACTGCCTACAACTTTTTCATGAAGTTACTAATGCTTTTTCTGCCACATTGTATCCGTCAGCAAATTATTTTTTACCTCATGTATGTGCAATGAAGATTAAATTGATGAATATGTGCAGTAGTGATGTTGATTTTGTGTGTGAAATGGGGGGGTGATGGAAAAGTTTGAAAAGTATTGGGACAGTTGTAAATTGGTTTTGTGTGTTGCCTCGATCTTAGATCCTCAATACAAAGTTGAAACATTCCGGTTTTACATGAACAAAATTTATGGTGAAAAAGTTGGAAATGAGTAGGTAGACGGTATCAGAAGTAGTTTGCAAGAGATTTACAATGAGTATCGTCTCAGGTTTGGAGGAATGGATGTATGTGTCTACAGTTGTGAAAGTGGAGTAGGCAATTTATGCGGTGGAAGTAGTAGTGGAACTTCTTTGAGTGGAGGTACAAGGTTTGGCAAAGAAACTTTTGAACTAGCCAGTAGACTAAGTGAGTTGAAGGAGTTTCTTGCTAATAAATCAGCAAATCAACCATTCAAGTGTGATTTGGACATGTACTTGGATGAAGGAGTGCATCCTATTGTTGATAGATTTGGCATTCTTGGATGGTGGCAGATGAGTGCCAAGTACCCTTTAGTTAGTCACATGGCATGTGATTTTTTGGCTATTCTGGTATCAACAGTTACATCAGAGTCTGCTTTTAGCACTTGCGGTAGAGTGATTGATCCATCAAGAAGCTCCATGCATCCAAATACCGTTGAAGCTCTTATATGCTCCCAAGATTGGATAAGGAAGATTTTTGTGGTAAATTCTTTTGTAACATACATGTGTATTTATTTAGATAACATGTCATTTTATTTTTATCAACTTCTCTTGTCCATATTTTGTAGATAAAGCACTTGTTAAGGCAACTTTGGGCACATTTAATGACACAGATGATGGAGAACTTGAAGTGGATTCAATTTCAATTAATGACGATGATGTTGAGGAGGATTAGTAGAAGTTAGTCCACTATTTGTAAACTTGTAATAGAAGAATTCAAACTTCTACAAATGGTTGTTTGTGTTTGCTAGACATTTATTTATGTTTGTTAAGATATTTATTTGTGATTGTTAGATATTATTTATTGTTTGTTAGACATGTTTTGTGTTTGTTAAGATATTTGTATTGTGTTTGTGTTTTTTTTTGTCTTGTACAAGACTTTTTTGTAATAGGTGACCCACTTACTCGTTTACCCGTCCCATACTCGTTCACCAAACGGGTATGGGGCGGGTACGTGTAGACCAATATATACCCGTACCCGTTAATTTGGGCGGGTACGGGTAGACCAATTTTGGGTACGGGTATATACACGTACCCGTTAATTTGGGTGGGTACGGGTAAAGGTGAGGGCATACCCGACCCGTTTACAGGCCTAGTGATAAAGATATTAGTTGATCATACATAACTTTTGCTAGAAAAGAAGATATGTCAAAAGATTATCATGGCCTCTTCACTTGAGTGGTGATATTATTGGGTTCTTTGATAAAGTAAAATTATAATGTGCACAATGTAACTTATGTATAGTTACATATTTAGAATTAGCTTAAAAGATTAAGAAAAAAATACAAACATGACACATTCCTACTGTAACATCCCGAAACAACGGAAATTTAAAAATTTAAACAATCAAGAGATCATCAGAACAAACTCATCAATGGGAATGTTACTAAGATAAATCAACAGTCGGTGCACCAATAATACAACAGAGTTTGTCAAAAGACGTGATTACAACAATACAATGAAAAGACAGGTACAAGCAATCACGATGACCTCGAAGAGCTCGAAGAGGTTCCTGGCCCCAAAATGTGTGTGCCCGCTGTCACCACGCCACAGAACCTACTGCGGTCCTGAAACATGAACCAAACAACGATGCCTGAGTTTCCCATTAGGAAACCCCGTATGCCAAGCTCACATATATGCATGCAATAGTACGGTAAATGAACCTATCATACTAGTAGCATGTCATGTCACATCTGCATGCATCAAATCCCTCCAAGGGTAAACGGGACCTCAGTCCAACAACACAACCCTCAACAGGGTCCACAAGGACATCAATCCAGCAACAACAATGGGTCTCCCTAGGAAACCTACCGTAGGCACATACGGTCTTACGGATAGTACACGATGCGTCCCCCACACACAACTAATCGAGCCAAAGGGATCAGTGAGGAGCGCCCGCACTTCCGCGCAAAGAACCACGTGGTCTACACCACCTTTGACGGAGTCGTAGCCCGGTCGGTCAACATCCCAGGATAGGTGCCCAATCAGGGATCATCGCTGGCACAACATCAGCGGCATCGCCGGCACAACATCGGTGGTACAACATACGTCTGGCGCAACATCGGACGACACAATCACAAGCCGGAACATCATCAGTACCATCATCGCCGGCAAAAACCTCGGCGGCATTGCCGGCACAACCTCGGCGGTACAACATACGTCCGACACAACATCGGACGGGTCCAGACCGTAGTCTGCAGGGTCATCATGCTCCACAAGCCATGCGTCACATGCATTGGGATCCGTGATCCCTCAGGTCTGCTACTCGTCAGAGAGTAAGACAACAACACGTCACACCACATCCAACACGGAGGTGGTGCGACCCAAGTATCCACACGGCGGTCCCTGGGCGACACGAGCACGTGTCTGTCGTCACCTCCCGGCTCACGCTCTAAGCGAGGACACGAGTTTCCGTGGACAGAGTTGACACGATCACAAGACCAGGAATACGGTTCTGCAGACAAACGGTGGACCGAAAAAGCCTAACCGGTCGACCGTCCCCAATAGGTTCGGTCGACCGAAAGTCTACAACGGTCGAACTATTCTGCGCGTCACTTAAGTCCAAACGGTCGAACACAAGTCTAAAACCGATGGAACAAACACGAGGTCAAAATCCGTAGTTTGTCAAAATCAACAACCCTGTTCGGTCGACCGACTCAGGGGTCCCGGTCGACCGAAAACTACTAGGGTTATCCTAATAGTCTACGTCATATAACGGTCGAACAAGATATATAAATTGGTCGAACAGCATGCAGATTCATCAAGTACACTTAAGTTCTGGTCGACCCCAAAACAAGGAACGGTCGACCGAAAACCGACAGTAGGCCTCCAACTCACCATCACATAAGCAATCGGTCGACCGCCACAATGGCATCGTTCGACCGATGATGGTTAAAGTCGGGCAAAAAGGTAAAACCGGTCGACCGCCCGAAGGCACCGGTCGACCGTTAGTCGACAGCAACCCCGCACCAGCCGAGGATTTTACGCCGTTACTCATCGCCAACGAGGTCTCCGACCTCCCACGACCGACCACAACTTCCCACCAACGTGGGGAACAATAAAATCATACTAGAAGCCGACATACCTCGACGAGAAGACGGAGCACACTGGAGTTCGCTCGACGACACCCACGACCTCACTCCTCGCTCGAGCACTACCCGCACCACGACCACGAGCCTCGCACACGTCCACCTCCGCGCGCCTCACGTCGGAGCAGACCCTTCCTCCACTGGATGCCGGAAAAGAGAAGAGGAGAAGTTGGGTGAGAGGTGAAAACGATGGAAGAAGAAAGGAAATGATGAAGAGATGGAGATGTGCTGGTTTTCTCTACACCAAACGAAACACCAATAGAAACCAGCCCCCCTACACCCATCACCCATCTCACAGCCCACTATTCCCCTCCTCTTCCCCATGTTAATCCCCCACTAAACCCGGGATTAGCCATTAAGCAGGGTTAGGGGCCAACGCCTACTTTGTATAATATTCATAATATCATCAGGCAATGGATAGACACCAATGATATATTACATGTCACTAAATGGATCGTGTTCTGTTCAAAATAATAAAATCTTAGTAATTTGGATGAATATAATGTGTAGCTAGATGCCGCTTATAATTTATGATATAAAATATTGTTACATTCAATATAACTTAAATCCCCATATATGTCACACCACAAAACTAGAAATATAATTTTGTATTTTATATGATGTATTAAAATTCATATGATATGGAATTAAATATGTATGGTAAAATGATAAAATTAATATGTCGTGAAAATGACATTGTTAGAATAATAAATAAATTCGTATTGGATGTATATATATTATGAGGTATATTGTTTTGACATTATATATTATAATATATTACGTAATATAATGTGGTCTGAAACATTATAACATATGAATTTGCTAAAACCTCAAAGCCCAAATTTTATTGGATATTAATCCAAAATTTGGTAAAGTCAAAAACGGTGAAAATGGTCTGACCGTTTGCCAACATTTTTTAATATATTAATAAGAGATTTTTGGGATTAATTGCTAGATGTAATCCACATTGGTCAAAGGTATTATGGGATGATGATGTGGCAAAATAAACAATAGATCATGTCCACTTTGCACATGATGTGGTTTAGTGGAAAGATAAACCAGAGATCATGTCCACTTTGCACATGATGTGGTTTAGTGGAAAGATAAACAAGAGATCATGTGTTTTACACATGATGTGGTTTAGTGAAGAGATTAACAAGGGATCATGTGTAAGTGGTTTGCACATGATGTGAGTTAGAGCAAACCCCATCAATAGATCCTTCCTACCTTCATTATTTACATGAATGCAAAAATTCTCCTCTTCATATTTATCCACATAATCCATCCGAAAATTCATTTATTAATTGAGTGTTTGAGAGATTAAATTCTTTGGAGCATTGAAGGGGTAATTATCTAGATTCTAACCTCGTATTAGAGATTGACTAACTTCGATCTCTCTAAACTTGTTTAGAGTTTGGTAAACACTTGGAGAAATTCCGAGGCGATTCGACGTGCAACTCAACTTCCTATTGGTAAAAGGGATTTAATAATACCTAGATATGATCCAATATATGTATTTCAATATTAATTAGTATATTAAATATATTGAAATACAATTAGGAATCTTGTACATAAAATTGTTGAAAAAATATGAAAATCGATCCAAATTGCTTGTAACTTTTTAAAATATACACAAGTAGTATCAGAACTTTTTGTTCATGTTTTTATTAATTAGGCTATTTAATAAAGTTTAGTTTGTCATCTCTTAATTAAATAATTTGAGTTTTGCCTTTTTCGAGTCTTTTTTTTATTTTTGATGGATGCATCTGCAAACATGGGTTTTTATGTTAGAAAATATATTAACCACTAAGATCAATTGATTAATTCTGATCTTTCAGGTGAAACAAAGAAAATCAAGAAATAGGAATGTTTTGTCGATTTTGATTTTAATAGTTCTTTGAGAGTTTTAAATATTTAAAACTTGTCTTATGATTGTTAGAAGATGAGGGATCCACTACCCTTACATTTTGTTGACACACGGTTGCGTTTGCCTATAAAATCAAATCTAAACTTCAAATTGAAAATCCAAACCGTAGATCTTGATCTACAACATATGTAGATTAATGACGTCGAAAACCATAACATTTAGAACAGATTTCACGTAATATTTAGATATGTAAAAACGAACGTACTACATTCAACAAAAAACCAATTTCTAGATCTTATACGATATAATTTTCACATTTTATGATTTTTGACGTCCTTAATCTACATATGTTGTAGATCAAAATCTACGGTTTGGATTTTCAATTTTAAGTTTAGATTTGATTTTATAGTCAAGTGCAACTACGTGTCAACAAAATGTAAGTGTAGTGGATCCCTCCTCTCGTTAGAATCAAGTTTTAGACTTATGTCTAATTTTATAAAAAAATTGTTTATTTTAAATGATTATTTTACTTGGAATCAACAAAACAAAAAGGAGCAAGTGTGTTTTTTTCCTTGAAGTTTTTTTCTTCTCTTTTGGGAATTTAGATAAATTTCGGTTCAAATATTTTTAATATCTTGAACTATGGATGCTTGAATCATTTTAAATGATTTCAAATGATTTTGAATTATTTAATTGAGAGATGAAGGATCAACTAAATAGTGTGAAATAACATATGTATATATTGTTGCATTTGTTCTGTTTTGCAGGAATAAGTGAGTTTATATGTTTCAATCAAAGCCATATGTGAATGTATGATTTGTGTATCATTATCATAATTGATTATGCACAGGGGCTTATGTATACGTAAAGTCCTTTATTTATATGCACGCATATGAGAGGACTTTTATATATAGGACTTGTACTAGCCAATTTAGATTCAAATGGAGATATGTATGTTTTTATTATGCAATATTTACATCCATTGTGCAAGATGAAGAAGCGAATGTCAAGAGACACAGGAACATATAAACTCACACTAGTATGTGTGAATGAATTCATTTTATGTTTGCGTACTTGACATGTATGTGATTGAATGAATGGTTAGGATAGGTATGAATGTATGCATGCATTACCACCTAAATTCTAATATCACATACATATTGTTTAATTGTCCAAACCAAAAAATATATTTTTTTCTTATTTCATCCACTAGAAGTCATCGATCGAGGGATATTTTGCTTGCCCTTAGCGGGAGATAATTTCATCCATCTTTGGAAATAATGGGAGATATAAGGATATTCATTGTTGTGTCATCAATTAGTACATGAAGTGAGTATCACCCTTAGTGGACACTGAGTGTAAATTGTTCATGAATACAATTGACAAACATATCTCCTTTCAAATGACATAAGTTTTCTTAACAAAACAAAGAGCTCTCGCTCAGTTTTGAGAAATAAAGTTTTTCTTAGGAGGACTGGACAAATTCCCTCTTAAATAAAATGATAAGAATCATAAGAGTTTGATAAACGCAAACGTTTGTAAATTTTCAAAATTGTTATGATTAGAAAATATTTTCTTACCTTGAGTTTATGGCATAATCTGTAGTCATTAGCTAGTCTATGCTATAAATGATAGGATCTTGTATTATTGAAATTATGAACATATTTATTTATTTGCAGTACAGACTTTTTATAAACATAAAATTGACATGAAACCCTTACAAATTTATTTTGTAGAAATGTCGAAATTCAACCTATTATGAAATATATTATTGAAAAACGTCTATTGGCAAATGATGACTCTAGGGGAGAGCATGGACCGGTCTGGTTTTTTGGAACAGACTGGATCGATTGGTCCGGGTTCGATCCAGACTGAATCCGACCGGTCTGGGGTCCGAACAACGGGTTCGGGTTTCGGTCCGGTCCGGACCGACGCTCTCCCCTAGATGACTCCAACTTCAATAGCTGGCAGCTCAACATTGTGTTGAAGTTTGAAAAAGTATCTCACATTTTGGATGGTGAAATCCCAAAATTAAGTGAGAATGCAACTGATGCTGAGAAAGAGGTTGTAGCAAAGTGGTGAGACCAAGACAACTAAGTTCACGGTCTAATGCTAGCCTTCATGGGTGGCTCACTTCAAGCGAAATACTTGGACTCAAACTCCAAGAAGATCATGGAAGCTCTCACAATGATGTTTATGGATAGTGTTCGAAAGGAGAGCTATAAGACCACCATAGCACTCACAAGGTGCCAAATGACGAAGGGAACATCTATGTCCATGCATTTTCTCACGATGCAGTGATACCTTAAGAAGTTAGAAAAGCTCTCTTCCCCGGTGTCCAATGACATTGCAAAAGATTTGATTCTTGGCTCTTTACCCCATCCTACAAGGATTTCATCATGCATTGTCATGTGCGTGAGAAATGAGTGAGTCATGAGGAGCTTCATAAGGCTCTAAAAACGGCTAAAGTTGATATGGCAAAGGTAGGGACAAGAAAGTCCTAGTCATCCATAGTGGAACTAAAAAGATCGCCAAGAGTAAAAGGAAAGACAAATTCACCAAAAAGTTGCCAATAAGGGGGAAGGAAGTAGGAGGTGCGCATCCGAAAATTTCTTTATTAATTGAGTGCTTGAGAGATTAAATTCTTTGGAGCATTGAAGAGGTAATTAGCTTGATTCTAACATCGTATTAGAGATTCATTGAGTAGTTTCGATCTCTCTAATCATGTTTAAAGTTTGGTGTAGTACGATCATTTTTTACATCTCTAAATATTACGTAAAACATATTCCAAATTTTATGATTTTCGACGTCATTAATCTTCATATGTTGTAGATCAAGATCTACGGTTTAGATTTTCAATTTATAATTTAGATTTGATATTATCATCAAGCACATCCGTATGTCAACATAATTTAAGAGTAGTAGATTCCTCATATATATATATAGGGTGGTATTAGAATGAAACCAGGTCTCAATTTAATATAATGAGATCCCAAACATACACCATCAAGATCTAATCTAACGGTGAAAATGAAAAAGGGTAGTTTTGTAATCACCACGTCCTTCTTTTACCTCTTCTCCTTCCCATACGGCACCCATCATGTCTTCTTTCTTCCTCCCTCTTTCGGTCCTTCCCAATCACACCCATCCCATCCTCCTTCCTCCCCTCCAGCAACCTTCCAAAAGACGATGGAAGATCGACCTCCACTCTCCTCCCCTCCTTCCCCATCTTACCAAGCCATCGACAACCATGAGGGAGTTAATAGAGTTTGGATTTGGAGATTCGTACGAGATTCGTACGAGATGTTGAGGGTGCTTAGATCTTGTGTCTGCTGGAAATGAGGTTAAATTGGAAAATTTTGCTGGAATTTCGGTTTAGTGTTTCAAAACAATGTTTTTTCGAGTCATGTATTCGTTGTAAGTTTTGCGAGATTTCTCGAGGTTTTGGTTGCATTTGAAGGATTTGATTGAGTTTCTGTTTATTTTCTCTTTTGTCTGCTTAAAATGGGATTGGATTGAACTTGCATGATTTTGCAAAATATCATTTTTTCTACTACTTATTTCTGTTAGGTGTAATGTTCAAATCCAGTTATACGTTCCGGAGAACTTGTGTAATAAAATGATACCATTGTGTATTGAAATGAAATATTGGTGTATTAAACATAAACTGTTGTGTATTGAACATGTATAAATGTGTATTCACTAGAAGTTTTATTTAAGAAAGTGATGCAGTTTTGTAGAGTGCTCCGTGTTATTTCTATCTTGAACATCTCTCTTTCATTTTTCTCTCTTTCCTATAGAAAAATATGTCCTATTATAATAATTTAGTCTTATGTGAGCCCGTTAGCATCTATGGTAGACTTAAGTAGGAATGTCCACAAGTTTCCTAAGTTGACTTCAATTAATCATTTATATGTCTGATCACAAAAATATACCAAATCAAACATTTCCCCTCTCCCCATCACAAATCAATGCCTTAACTCTCATACCATATACAACAACATGGTATGGTGCTAATGGGAAAGGACTTGAGGTGCGAGTTTGAGTTTAAAGGTACAATTTTGAGTTTTAGTTGAAGAAATGAGCATGTTGGATACTTTTGGTTGGATGTATTTTTAGTTTTAGTTGGCACGAGATTGTAATGCTCAAAGTCTTGTTATTTAAATATTGACTCAATAACCAAATTTGTGATGTGATCATTGAGTTGGTAACATGTACGATAATAAAATTACAAATTTTGATATGAAATGCATTGTAAGGCTTAGGGAATTGACTAGCAATTGGTATTTTGTGTGTGGTTGTGTTTGAAAGTTGAGTTTTGGAGGATCGACAATCCTATGTATTTTAGATTCTTATATGAATCTGATTTGTTGGATGACGATTTATGGAAGTCATTGTGTTGAAAGTGATTGTCATTCTTCATTCATGGGTTTTTGATTAATGAATGTGTAATATGATTCCATATGATATCTTCTTTACTTAGAAATTCCTTATATGTGTAGACTTGTATGGTTTGATAATGACAGATTGTTCGACAGATTTTTAAAAATGTTTTTGTTGCTTGACAGATCTTGTGAATGAGTTTTTGTGAAGAAGTTGTTGAACTTGTGTAATAAAATGATACCATTGGGTATTGAAATGGTATATTGGTGTATTAAACATATACTATTGTGTATTCTACGCATATAGATATGTATTCACTATAAGTTTTATTTAAGAAAGTGATGTAGTTTTGTAGAGATTTAAGAAAGTAATGTAGTTTTGTAGAGTGTTCCATGTCATTTCTATCTCCAACATCTCTCTTTCCAATATAAAAATATATCATATTATAGTAATTTAGTCTTATGTGAGCCTGTTAGCATTTATGGTAGGTTTAAGTGGGGATGTCCACAAGCTTCTTAAATTGATTTCAATTAATCATCTATATGTCTGATCACAAAAATATACAATATCAAACACTCTCTCCCCAACAACAATCAATGTCTTAACTCCCATACCATGTACAACAACATGAACCCTCCATCTACTTCATTTCCTTCACAATGATCAACAATTCATGTTTATGTACGTATCTCTTTTAGAATCATATGTTGCTCAATTCTTCCTCTCCGACGACAACCAACTGAATTATACATATACTGTTGTGTATCGAACGCATATAGATGTGTATTCACTGGAAGCTTTAATTATGAAAGTGATGCGGTTGTGTATTGTAATGATGTAATTGTATATTAAATTTTTAGAGTTGTGTATATTAAACTTATAATGCAATTGTGTATTTTAATAATAATTTTTCCAAAATGTTCTATAACCAAAATATGCAATAGACAAACTAAACCATATTAAACAACATTATATTCAACTTATAATGCAATTGTGTTTTTTAATGATGATTATATAAATTAAAGAATTCTTTAACTTATGTAATAAAATGATACAATTATGTATTAAAATGATATAGTTATGTATTAAACTTATAATGTTGTGTATTGAACCTACACAATCCAATATAAATAAACAACCCAACATAATAACTAAGAAGTATCATAACATGGGAAGGGAAATTTATTTATATGATATGAATTCACTTCACATAATGCTATTCATCATATCTCTAAAACAAAAGACCACATTTTAAGAAGTACCATTCTCTACACATTTCTCTCACCTAGTCATCCTCTAATATAGTAATTTAGTCCTATGTGACAGATTACTTGACAGGTTTGTTGTGGATTATGGATTTTCTTTTGTTTTCTTTTCTTGTGATTATAGGAGTTTGAGTTGAATTAAAATTTGCATATGTCACAAACTCGGAATAAACAATTTGGAGCAATAGGGAATATACACTAGTGTCTGAATATAGAAATGTGCTAGGAATACACACTAGGGTTTGAACTTGTGTAATAAAATGATATTGTTGTGTATTGAAATGATATATTTGTGTATTAAACATATACTATTGTGTATTGAACGCATATAGATGTATATTCAATGAAAGTTTTATTTAAGAAAGTGATGCAGTTTTGTAGAGTGTTCCATGTCATTTCTATCTCCAACTTCTCTTTTTCTTCTCTCTCTTTCCTATAGGGAATGACACCCAACACAAACATCAAAATCACACGACTTCTCCATTTAAGCGAAACTAAAATGCATTAAGCAGGTCCACATAAATCTAAACAATTGTATCTAACCGATCCGACAGAATAACTGTAGGTGTAGAACATGTTAATAAAACAAGGATAATAGAAGAACATTTCAAATTTAGAGTAGAAACAATATGTTATACGGAATGCACAAGTTTCAGTAGGATCAAAGAATCTGATTTACACCTTATGAAGTCCGCGAGTGCCCAATAGTTCACTGAAAGCTTTATTTACGAAAGTGATGTAGTTGTGTATTTTAATGATGTAATTGTATATTAAACTTTTATAGTTATCTATATTAAACTTATAATGTAGTTGTGTATTTTAATAATGATTTTTTCCAAAATATTCTCTAACCAAAATATCCAATAGACAAGTTAAATCATACTAAACAACATTATATTCAACTTATAATGCAATTATATATTTTAATAATGATTTTTATAAATTAAAGAGTTATTGAACTTCTGTAATAAAAGGATACAATTGTCTATTGAAATGATAAGTTATGTATTAAATTTATAATGTTGTGTATTGAATACATATATATATTATATGCTTCACTGGAAGCATATGATATACTAAAAGAACTAAGAACAAACCAAATATTTGGTCACATTTCCTGAAAATAAAAGTTACTAACACAAACTTCGTCACACGCCCCATCAAAACTTTAGAAAATAGGTGTCGTAACTTGTTGGATTATCATAGCAAATGTATTAAGTTTGTGACTCCTACTATATACAAAATGTAGTCACATTGTTTACAAGTTTATAACAACAAAAAATATGATATCTACTACAATCCTACTTAACTCAGATATCATCACTACTTTGTGGTCACTACTTCCACAACTTCCACACATCGAGTCAAATTTCATCAATACTTCCACAACCACCATGACAGTCCTAACAAGGAACTCCAGTAGACACCATGACTACTTCTACAGAAGATAAAACTCGTGACCACAAAGGTAGAAACTCCAAATGTCCAAAGAAGGTAGAAATTCTAGCAGTCCAAACAAATCAGAAACTCCAGAACACTGTCAAGAACGATCAACTTGTAATATGAGTCTCAGTTTAAACTCATGGGATGCATGAATCTCCTTGTCGACTTATGACTTGTAGACAACCACAGGGGATTGTTGAAAATATAGAATTCAGAAGTTCAGAAATTGTGATGCAGATGTGCAGATTTAATAAGTTGAGATGCAACATTCAAAAGCCCAGAAAACAGAAATACAGAATATTTAATGCAAATGTAGAAATCTTTGGGATTTACACTTCATGTTCGGAGGAATACATAATTATATAAGTTCAATACACAAAAATGATATAACAATACACAACTACATTACTACAATACATACGTACACGAGTTCAATACTAACCATTAAGCAGGCAGTGCATCCATTGATATATGTTGAGACTTTGCTCTTTAATCCTTTTCTCTTTTCTTTAATCTCTTCAGATTTTTTTTTAAATGCAATAAACTCGATTTGCACTACAAAGAGGATAAGTTAAACTTATTATTTAAAAAACCTAGTTAGGATGAAAAGACATTGAAATCAAATAAGTGTGAGATATAATAATCCTCGGATAATAGTTGTGTTTTCATGGAAAATGACCACTCCAAGTAGGTTCATCCTGCATAACAGGGACTCGAAGCAAAAATCATATCTCAATATCTTGAATGTTATGAACTATCATTGGATTAATACATTCCAAACAAAATAAAACCAAATCATCAAAACAATTTTCCAAATATTACATCTCATAGAAAATTATTTCATTAAATTAGTGGCTCAGACTTGAAACCAGCTTCTTCAATCAAGAATTATCTGAAGCAGAATTGGTATTTATACATTGATGTATCAACTAAATATTCCATATGATATATTCTTTACTTAGAAATTACTTATATATGTAGACTTGTATGATTTGATAATGACATATTTTTAAAAATATATATGTTGCTTGACTGATTTTGTGAATGAGATTTTATGGAGTTGTTGAACTTCTATAATAAAATGATACATTGTGTATTGAAATGATATATTGGTGTATTAAACATTAAATGTTGTGTACGCATATAAATGTATATTCACTAGAGAACAAGAAGTCTTTAACACCATTAGTGGCTACTTTTTGTAGAAAGCTCCTTTAAATGGCTGGTTGTCTTTCCTGTAACAATAAAGAAACATCGACTATTGCAGACTGAAATGGTTAAGAAATATTATTTCCAGCAGCATGTTTGCAACATCATGATATAATTTCATGTTCAGATGATGAAGAATATGAATAATTATGAATGTTATATGAAGTCGGGAATGATGACAAACAGAAAGGGTTAAAATCATGGCACATATAATATAGCTACGTGCCTATGCTTGGAATTTGAGTTGACCCCTGTGCTTGTTGTAGTTTTAACTTTTATAAACATGGTCATGAGACCTATTGTTGCTTGAGAACAAAGTTATACACCTTCACCATCTTCAAACGGACAGAAAACTCTGAATCACCAATGGTCTTCTAACCCATTCTTGAAAGTAAGGCTGATCTACATATGCCAGCCGTTAGGCAGAAAAAAATAAAACAGTTTTCCCATCATAAGTGGTACTGTTGGTACTTGATTACTTGAGAATATGCAACAGAGCACATCATTTATAACCAGAGGAACACCACTGATATGTCTTTGAAAGTGGATTTTATAAATGACGAAAAGAACACATCTTATTGAGTTTGTTGGCCTCCTTCCCCTCCGTATTGAAGTTTAAGCCGCAGTGATGGTGCTTAGGGTAGCGATGGGTCCCACAGAAGGTCTCCCCGCAACGGCAGCGGAAAGCAATGAGCCCCACCTTCTTCCGGCAGGTGGAGCAGCGGTTGGGCTGCTGCGGAGGCGGAATGGGATCGGCGGAGGATGAGGAAGGTTGAGAAGAAGGGAGGCGATGTCTTGGTGGTGAGAGTAGGAATGGATAAGAGACGTTCTTGAAATGGAGATTACCGTATTACCCTTTGGTTGTATAAATTGAATGTTGGATAACCCAACCGTTAGATCTAGATCTAAGGGAGGAAAATATGGGGACTCATTTTTTTTACAATGAGACCTGGTCTCATTGTAAAATTCATGTATATATATATATCACCTAGTGAATCAAATACATGCTCATCATAATGTACGTTATAATGTACCAGTAGACATTGAAATATGCAAGTTGTTGAAAGGAATGTGTTCTAAAAGTTTTACTTTTATATGTCAATTATTATGAATTGAATGTACAAACATTTTGTTCATTGATTATAGTATTCGTCTTTTGGAAGTGTTAAGGAAGAGGTGTTTGTTCCTTAACCGTAGAGCTCTAAAAGATAATGGTTTACATAAATCAAAAGTTATTCACAATCATGGTAGTTAACATGGAACATTAATTACCAAGATAAGATTGTCGTGTTGGTCATCGATTGTTGTAGCTCTACAAATAATTGACAACACGAGTATATAAAAGAGGAAAAGATTACTTTTATATATTGAATAGACCTAACAAGTAAAACATTATGGAATTGTGTTTCGTGTCATTAATGTTTTACTGTGTCTTGGATCCTAAGATATGAGACTTATATCTTTTCACTCAATAAGTGTTTAATTTGATTATTGTCAAAAGCTACCAATGAGTGTAGTGATAACGACAATAGTTGGTTGAACATGACTTGTGTTGGAAAAGATAGCTAGTCAAACGATTATCATTGCCCTCTTAATTGAGTGATGATATTAGTGGGCCCCTTGATAAAGTAAAATTATAATGTGCACAATGTAACTTGAGTTAAGTTACATAGTTATAATTAGCTTAAACCGATCAAGAAATGAATATAATACAAAGATGACACATTTCTACTTTGTATATGTTCTTAATATCATGAGGCAATGGACGGACACAAGTGGTGCACTTACATCACTAAATGGATTGTGTTTTGGTTCGGGTGGAACAAAGACATCTATGTTAATTGGGTAACTATAATGTGTAGCTAGATACCGTTTATAGTTTGAGATATTAAGTGTTTAATATCACTGTCAATTTGGCTTAGATCCTCCTTTAGGTCATACCACGAAACTGGGAAACAAGAGGTTGATTTTAAGTTCATATGATGTGTCGGGTTTCATGTGAAAATAGGACACATGTGGTGAATTAATTAAAATCAATATGTCATGATAATTGACATAATTAGAATCATAATATGAGGTATATATTATTGGGTGTAATAATTTAATATTACATATGATGATATATATATAGGATGTGAATTGCTAAAAACCCCAAAAGATCAAATTTTGTTGGAAAAAAATCCAAAATTTGACAAAGGTAAAATCGGGGTCAAACACGGTGAACTGTTCATGGTTCAGTCGACGGGGGTATCTTCGGATCGGTTAACCGAATAGGGAACGGGTAAGCGTAATTGGTTGACCGAAATTGTCTGGAGTGTCTGGGCAATTGGGTTCGGTTAACCGAGTGTGCACGGTCAATCGAGTAGTAGTATTTTCGGTGGACCGAATGTGACCCGGTCATCCGATGACTATATCCAAGGAGCGATTTTGGTGGGTCAACGGTAGACCGAGTAAAAGACGTGGTTCGTCCGAATTCTTCCATGGAATTTTTCTCATACGGATTCGGTCGACCGTCTAGCGCACGGTGCACCGAACACGTGTTATAACCGAATGGTTCGGTTGACCGAATAATTCTCGGTCTACCGAACAAAAACGATTCTGCCTGAATTATTAAGAAATTAATTAAATCATGAGTGGAATAATTCCAGATTTAATTAAAACGTTTTTTGTGGGTGATTATGTGAAATTTAGAGATTAATTTTAGGAGAGAAAAACAATGGATCATGGCTAAATAATAGCTCTTGATAAGGATGTTTTTGGAGCCTATAAAAGGGCTCCTATTCCTACTTGTTTTAAAAACTAATGCAGAATTCTTTCTCTCATTATTCTCTCCCTAATCACCACGAAAATCTCTTAGTAAAATTAAGTTTTAGAGATAAGATTCTCAGGAGCTTAAAGAAGGGTAATTAGTTTGATTCTAAACCTTGTTAGAGATTGATTGACTAGTTCCTTTCTCTTTAACTTTGTTTAGAATTTGGTGAACACTCTGAGGCAATTCCGTGGACGATTCACGTGCAACGCGACTCCGGGTTATCAAAAAAGTTTTAGAGAACCTTTAGGTATGATTCTATCTTTGTGGATTATTTTAATAAATGTAGATTGCATGTTATTAGAATAAAACACAAATAGATGTATGATGTATTAAATTTTTTAAATTTTATCTTTGTGGATTCTATCTTGCATGATGTATTAAATTTTTTAAATATATACATTCATTGGGACACGAAATCCTACAGTTATAACCTAAGTGAAACAACTCCCCTGTAAAAGAAGATAAACGGCATCACTGTGGGGAAAAATAAAACATATACACTCATCCGCAGTATATTATTCACCGTCATCACAATTCACAAAGATATGTAAAGATATATATAGAAAATATAAGATGTGCAATGAACACATCAGGATCCATTTTTAAAATTAAAATAAAAACTAAATTACCAGCTGAGACCAGCGCTGAACATACACAGCTACTCAGCTAGAAGTCCGACCAGCTCGAAGTATTTACAACTATTATCTTTCCGAGTAACTATTCAAAACTGATTTTGTTGGAGTCTAGTGCTCTTCTTCTTTCTCGGGTATAGCATCAGACCTTAGGGCAAAACGTGTGATAGAATTAATCCGTCTTCTTAATAGTGCGTTATCAATGAGCATATCTGTTATCATCTTCCTGGCGATGCCATCCACTGCATTCACATCACCACTGCTTATAGTGGTGATTTGGTCTTCAAATTCAGATCCTTCGTTTATCTCGGCATCACTTATTGGAGTGTCATCTTCTTGGGCCAGAAGCTGAGCCTAGGGAGAGATCAGTAAAAGTAGATTTGAGATAATTGGAAAATAAAAAGTGGATGTTTTCTGTTTTTACATTCATACAAAGTGTTGCTCAAGAATTTGCATCCTAAATTCCCAATCAAGCCATTTGTTCGGTTGCAAGCCTGTGCATCAGACTTGAATTAGGATGACCGCAACATCCTATTATCTACACATTCAATCCATTTAATATGGAAGGCACGGAATCAGGATTAAGCCCTCAATCTCTCAAATTGGGGCTGCATATGGTTCCTACTTGTTCGGAAGTTCAAACTTAGTTACTCGGCAGCTTTCTACTTCTTGCATATTTCCTTGCCAAACTATTAGATTACGTATGATACCATACTCCTCAAGTGACGTTGTTAGACAACTAAAATGATATATTTTTTGTAAACAGGACAAAAGGACGAAGGCTACCAAAATGTCGACATAACTTACACGCTTTGACCAAGCTAATGACCATTTACAAGTCATTGATATAACATCAGGTAAAGCACAAACGGATGGGCACAATGAAACTTTTATATGATTGCTAATCAAATGGGAACAGCCAACAGATTAAATGCTTGGACGGGTCGTCTAGTCCATGCCTAACGTTAGACATTATTACCAGGATTACTTCATTTGAAACCGGACCAAAATGAGTTAGGGTTGGCCAATCCATGCTCATCCCTATGAATGGACCATTCATCGAGAACTATATGAATTTGTGGTGATTTGATGGCAGTGTAAAAGCTCACAAAGTCAAGTCTCATAGAAAATACCTCAGCAAGGAGGAGACCGATTCGATTGTCTGAGGTCGATAATAGGTTCAGAGTTTCGGGTATAGACAAGGGGTCGATCGTAAAGTCTTCTTCTTCTGACAGTACATTGATGTTGCATTCATCAAGACGTTGGCGAAGAACATCACACTCATGAAGAAGCTTCTTCCTAGACAGCAATACAACACCCCATCTTTCCTTTTCCTTCTCAAGAACTCTCTGAAATAGCAATCAAGGAAACAAGAAGATTCCTACCTATTTTAGTAACTGAATAGTAATCAGCAAGGACTATGTTTCTCAGCTACTTAAAAAGTAGTCAGAAGT
The DNA here is from genome assembly GCA_963682175.1 of Triglochin maritima. Taxonomy (NCBI): domain Eukaryota; kingdom Viridiplantae; phylum Streptophyta; class Magnoliopsida; order Alismatales; family Juncaginaceae; genus Triglochin; species Triglochin maritima. The sequence continues at coordinate 32,965,875 of OY821779.1, forward strand.
AATGACTGGGAAGTAGGACCAATATCACTGAAATAGATCGGAAAAACAATCTTGCATACCAACATGGCAAGTACTATTATATATAATATCTATTCTATCATAAAAATTTAACACCATGATGCCATTTTGGACCCTAAAATATCTCATCAGGAAAAGTAATACAAATCCAGAAAAATCTCAAAAGGAAAAAAGACAAGTTATAATAAACCCTAGTGCTAAAAAACACGTACTTTTAAAAGATTTTTTATTTACTTCAATTTTTTGCCAGAATTTCTTGTAAATACAAACTTCTTACGGCATTAATGTGTTCAGTTAGAGATGTTTTTAATTTGCTAGGAATTTTAAAATTCCAACAGAGCATCAAAGACACTACCATATTTTAAATATCTTTCTGAAACACTTAATGCCTATCTTTCTTCTTAAAAGGCCTGCAACTCATTGGAAGGAATTAGGACATTTTAATGTTGCAGATTTGGAATGTGAAGTTGTGCTGACAAAAGTTTGGGTCTTTTTTTTCCATGAAAATATTGTCTGCAGATAACATTCCAAAAACAGTCTGTAGATGGTAGATGGAAAATACAAACAATTTGACAAATTGTTTCCTAATGCAACATTTTGTTTCCTACAATCCAATAACAGAGTAGCAGGATCTGTTTACCGAGATCTACAATATCACAATGGCAATGCGAGTACAATTTCATAAACATGTCAAAATCGACAAATATTCAAAGTCTAACACCACACTAGAAGTAAAAGACATGACAGGGACATAATAATAAATAGGGTAATGATACACGGACGCGGTCGTCCGGGACGCATGCTGACATGGTCAGTACAGTCAACAAAAGTCAAATGTCTTTACTTTTTGAAATTAAATAAATAACATATTTATTTTGTGTCACATGCAATTTTTACTTTCCTAACTCAATATTTCGTTTCCCCTTACAATATTTGGTTTCCCAATGCAACATTTGGTTTACTCATGTAACATTTTCCCAATGCAACTTATTCTGAACAGACACACAACTTAATCTGGACAGACACAGAACTTATTCTAGACAGACACACAACCTATTCTGGACAGTTACACAACTTGATCTGTATAGAAATAATTTATTCTGGACAGTCACAAAACTTATTTTGGGCAGACACAACTTATTTTGGACAGACACAACTTATTCTGGACAGTCACACAATTTATTCAGGATAGACACACAACTTATTCTGGACACAAACACACATTATTCTGTCCAGGATAAGGTGTGGATCTATCCATTTTAAGTTGTGGATCTGCTCGTGGGGAACCAAATGTTACATGAGGAAACGAAATGTTGCATTGTGAACGTAATGTTGCATTGGGAAAGTAGAAGTTGCATGTGACACAAAATAAATCTGTTATTTAATTAATTTTAGAAAGAAAAAACACTTGATTTTTGATGACTGGACTGACCACGTCAGCGCACGTCCCGAACGTAAGCGCCCATTAATCATTTTCCTAATAAATAAGTACCTACAGTTGGTCGAATATTTTGAACATTAAATTTACAGTTAGCAATACAAACATCAGTCAGTTTATTTATGATATTAAATAAATTATTCACTACCTGAAGTTCAGATTTCTGATTCAAGGTTATCTGAAGCATTTCCTTCAAATCTGATTGAGAATTTCTGAGAGACTTGATCTCCTTACCAAGAACTTTTATATCAGATTTTGATTTAAGTTCTAAATCTGCAATATGCTTTTCTGAAATCTCTAATTGTGAATTTTTGGCTTCTAACTCGTGTAGCAATGCTTCCTTTTCAAAATCAGTGATTGATTTGTCTGAATCCATGTCAATCCTTGCATTCTGCAATGAAGAATGCTAAAATAAGTTCTCCTTTAGGTGTTGACAATGTTTCAGTTTTCAAGCAAAACAAAAGTAAAACCTGATCATGCTTGAGTTTAGATTCCATTTCTAAGGTCTTCCTTCGAAGCTCATCCATGTCCCATTGCATCTGTGTGACTCTTTCTCTCTCACTCAAGATGGCTTGTTGCAAGTTCTCTTTACTTCTCTGTTTGGTATTTTCCAGTTCTATTTCCAAATCTTTAACCTAAGCATGACATATAAAAGAAAATTAACATTAATAATAATAGTAATGAATAAAGCTTCAAGTGATGAGGTCACATTCTTTTACATGGTCCGCACAAGTCCTTTCTTCGTAACTAAAGCTTTGTAAGATGTATCAGTACTCAAACATCAGCGAGAAGTGAGAATTAACGATAGATTCCAAGATCAGAGCAGAAATTTGTGGGAAGATAGCAAAAGGTATAACTTCACATAGTTGTATATTATCAAATAAACCTCTCAAAGGAGTAAAAGAATAACTTGTCTAAATAGTAAAATAATGTTCCATAAGTAAATTAAGGTATCTACCTTTGTTGTAAGGTAATCTTTTACCGCCATTTCTTGATTTAATCTGGCTGTAAGATCCTCCATATCAGTTTTTGATGTCATTAATCTTCTTTGCATAGTAACAAGTAGCCTATTCAATTTATTCCGCTGATCCATAGGCAGTAAAACTAGGGCATCACTCGAAATATGTGGCCCATTATTGCAGAAAGTATCCACATTACCTGATCCCTCTCTTCCAGAAAGATCAACATCAGCATCGCCAAGTATATTGTGAACATAAGGACTAGATATTTCACTACCTCTAACTGAACTAATATCACTTGAGAAACTGTCAGCAGAAAGTTTTCGAGCATGAGAAGGTTGTTTATCATGCTCCATCTCAGACAGCTCATTCAAGGTATCAGCTCCTGAAACATTTTCATAAAATTTGTTCTTTCCACTATATCTTTTACCACCGGAGAACCCATCAGTCAGTTGCCAGGAAGATTCTGTAGAAAGCATGCCATTTTCAAGATTAGACAAGCTACATTCTGTATGATTCCTAGATGGAGAAATGAGTTCGGGTTCCGATGTTTGATGCACACCATGACCTGGGATTTGACCCTTTGAATCGTAGGCATTATCACTGCTATAATCAGATTCCATTGAGTGATTTGAAGACACAGCTAATGAACTGCCAGCTACAGAAGAACCGCAACTTGCTGCGATTTGAACAGAAGAATGCTTTGCCCCAGAAGTCCCATTACGATTCAATTCAGAACCCTGCTGACTTGATTCGACAAAAGCTGAAGAAAAACAAAAATATCAGAAGAACTAGAAGATATAAATATGAAATATGAAAACAGAATTCGATTGAACTTAGCCAAAAACTTACTACAGTATACAGCAATTAATACTCAAGGTACTTGGCAAATATAATACTGAAAATGATATATAATCAGCATTACAATATCAGAAAATCAACTTCTCACGAACACCATGTGATAGTAAGTACAATAAAAAAAAGAAACACCTACATGACCTTGCAGCGGCCTCTAACTCGAGAAAGGAGGCAACATGAACACTTCTCGACAAATCAATATCTGAAAGTAGCTTTCCCAGCCATTCTTCCAAAGAGTACCTCCTCTGCAACAAAGTCAAACTTTCTTAGAATTCACCAAATGTCTAACAGGGCAGGTAAAAGATTATCTCAGCTAACAGAAACATATAATTTAACTATCATGACTTGAAATATAGTCTCACTTCAATAGCCCAAGCCTAACAGAAACTAGTATTGTAGGAGAATGCAACAGTGCTTGTAAAAAAATAATGTTTATCTGAGTCTGAGGACTAAGAAATCAATGTTTACAGACAAAAGCTCAGCAGATAAACCTAAATTGCCTTTTGAAGCATAGACCCTTGCGCAGAAAAAAATTCAAGTCACCATCATCGAGACTTGACCTTATAAATCAGGCAACCAATCCTATCACCATCATCAAGACTTGACCTTATAAATCAGGCAACTAATCCCTAGCAGGCTAGCACCAAAAGTGTGATGATCATTTTTGAACCAGACTGACAATCATTCAAGTTTAGGAAAGATCCTAATAAAACAAATATCGCTTCGAGAAGAAGGATTCATGGGTATTTCTAATATATCTTAGAGTGATAATAACCTACCCTGCAAGGAAAAGAGAAACAAAGATAGAGGAAATAAAAGAATAAGAATGTGCACAAGATAAAAGAACTATAAATTTCACAGTAAATTTAATGCCAGAGGCACAGAACAAAGTTCATAACAAATAATTGTACTTGATAATCAGATCCAGACAACTTAGATTGTAAAATATCTTCATAGTGTCAGACAATTCTTTTGTATGGAGTACATACTTCAAATATGTAAACATGTACCTCTTCAAGAAGCGCATGGCTGGAATTTATCCTTAAAAAAGAATGCTTTGGAGGTGGTTGAGGAATATTCTTCTTGGGAAATGCCTTTTTGAGCTACAATACATGATAAAAAAGATAAATATAAATCCCATATGCCATGTAAATGCGCTATATCAATAGGAATCACAGGCAGAAGCATTTCAAATTTGTCTCAAAAATTGGAGGATATAAGGATAGTTAAGATATATAATATATTTATATATCAGAATGAGCATGCATGTTCATTTAAGTGTCAAAATAGAGTTTTTTCCTTGATACATCAGACTATTTTAATTTCTTTTAATCATTTCCCCTTTAAACACTTTCTTTATTTTTCATCTTAACTGAAAAGGTTGCAAAAGCGGGATTGAAATATTTGAGCCTGCACTAGTGTAAGTCAACTGCACTCTTAGGCCATGCTCGGTTCGAAGTAATCAAGAGTGTACTTTAATATTATTACACCCTCGATTACATTCCACTGCTTGGTTAAGAAAATTAAAGGTTGTAATCACTCTATAATCCAATTACACGCATTTCTAGGTAATTGGATTACCTCATTGGAGGTCGTAATCCAATTACATTACAATGTAATCAACTCATTCCAAATTACTCAAACATTATCGTATCCTCAAAACTCCACTTCGATCTAGCTGGAAGTATGTCGGAGTTCCGACAAATTCTCTAGATATTTACCGAATTTATTAAATAATTTTAAAAAAATTACGTTGCAATTCATGTGCTGAATTCCAAAGTTAACAAACAATGTAATCTAATTACATGGAATTCAATTCATGGGAATGTAATCTAATTACATGGAATTGGATTCCATGTAATCAAATTACGATGAACCAGGCATGGCTTTAGGGTTTTGCACCTTCTCAAAATTTTGTTGGGAAGATAATGCAACATGTTTTGCCATTCATATAGCAATTGTGAGGCTAGAGGTGATATGACAATGTAGTACTGGACAGACATTAACTGTAGAACTTAAAATGTGAGAAAATGTGCAGATTTAAGTGACTGAAGTTCCAAGATAACACCCACAAGGAGCTTAACCTTTTGCAGCAATGAGAATGTAAACTGTCCAACATCATACAAGAACAAAAAGTTCCTATTACTATAATATGGGTCTCAAGTTTGGTCATCTTCTTGGGATACTCCTTTTGCCGTCATTAATGTTATGAAGGGAAAAAAGCGCCTATTAAGCATGAAAAAGGGTTGCAGCCTAAACTATTATATTGCCAAACAGAACACATAAAGAATCTATGCACCATTTGATACATACCTCAGTGTATAACTTCAGGAAGTCACTAAATCTCCTTCGTACAATACACCTGGTAGTAATCCCTTCTGGAGACTGTATACCAATCTGAACCCTGTAAAACTGTGCTTTGATGATGTTAAAAGAAAAAATTGCAAAATATTTCAGAAGGAAGACATTAGAAGATAAAACGGACATGCATCATAAGCTCCCTACATTGTAAAAAGGGCCGCACAATATAATAAAAACAAATAAAACTGAGAAACATGATAAGCAAGGTAAAAGAATCGATTTATTTGCCAATCATGAAATCGAGCAGGTAACAAAAGTACGAAGTGAAGAACAAAACCATTTCTCTTCAGCCATAATCCATCAGTTGCTCAGTGTCCTAATCTACTTTAAAGAAACAACTATCTTATAATCTATCAAAATTAATCCAGCATACAATAGTTTATAGGCTCAAAAAATTTGTTTTCCTCAATATAGATTACAATGATCAAATTTTATTTTATACATTATGCTTTAAAAAATTAGTATAATCTTTTGCATATATTTCCTCGAGTCAACAATCAAGGAAATGTCCTCAATATTAAATCCTAGTACACAACTTTGTGTCCATTAGTTTTCAAGCCCTTGTCCTAGTTACTCTAGAACTAGCGATCTTGCAACTGAGCTAAAACCAGGACAATCTTTTTTAACATGAATCAAGGCGAAAAGAATGGATAAATTCTCTAACAATTAAGAAAAATATCAGACTTTGAAAATTAGACGAACGAGAAAGAAGATAGCATCACCCAAGAAATCATTGACTTTTTTGTGGTAGAAACCATTGACACATCAATTCTTAGATATTATTTTTTAGAACCAAGAAATCCTTCAATCCACCATCACACCAGTTGAGGAAATCCTAAAGATGTTATTTTGCTCTTCTCGGGATACATCAACCCCAGCTTATCCATGGGTACAAAATTTATATTGCAAATCAAATGATAAATGATTAACGATTAATGTGGTATAATTTTATGTACGCTTCAAACCTATGTTAGAGTATGAAACAATGAGAAAAACATTACCACTATAGGGTTCACAAAACTGTCTTCTGATACCCCTGGTTCAGGTTGGAAACTCCACGAGGGAATTGTGACACAATAACTCCAACCTGTACAAGGATCATGAGGCCACACAATCTCTACTCCATCCTAGATGAGAGAAAACAACATAAGAACCAAAGAATCGGGAAAATTAGTATAACAAAAAATGTCAGCCCAGACATTTGACTAAAGAAAACAGTAAAATACTACATGAAGAAGACAATGTTCAGCATCTAAAAACATGCAATATGGCCATAATTTGGATGTTATAGCATGTGAAACCAGACAACTATTACTATATTATATATTAGAAAACAACAAAATGTACTAAAAAATACCACCACTTGGAAATGCAACAATTAGCAAACACACATAAAAAGTATCATCACTACATTTAAATTATATCCTCTTATCAAAAAATACACAGAATCGTAGAGCGATAGACAACTCGCACAATTCCAGAAACAGTAATTCCCAAAACCAACCAACAGCAATCACAAAATCTCAAATCGAGCATTAATTCCAAAGTCCAAACCAAATACACAACATTCTCACGACCAAATTCGGATTCCACCGAAAAAACCGAAATCGAGGGGATTGGGGAGAAGAATGTACCCATTTCTTGGGAGGAGGGCTCCAGTCCATCCCCAGCGGGAGCGGGGACGTGCCGTCGTGGCGGTGCTTGGGTGGGCTCCTCCTCGGCGGCATCGATCCGGCCTCCCAACGACCGGATCGGCCGATCGCGGACGGGAAAGGGGAGTCGCGGTCGGTCGGTGGTGGAAGCACGCTTTCTGCGTGGGACGCGTGGGATCGAAACGAGACGGTCCGGATTCGTCCAAGTGTTGTTTTTACTTTTTGGTCCACCGAACCCGGCGGGGGTCTGGGTTAGTAGAATAGAATATTGTCACGTCGGAGCCTCGGAGGGTTTGTAGAATAGAATACTTGGTTTTTTTGTGATGGCAACAATTTTACGACACATACCCACTTAGGTCCTTCCCGTTATCTGTTCGGATGTATGGTTAGGGACTTCGAGCATCCTTTCCTCGTTATCTGTTCGGTATCGTTCTTCAACAAAGTGTGCAGTATTTCAAGCTTAGTTTGATTATGTTGCATTTTATACTTACGTTCGGCTTTTTCCGTTCGTTTTTGCTTCATTTTCAAGTCTTCTTCTCCAACTTTAGCATTGTGTTCAATTTGAGCATCAAGTTCATACACTTAGTCGTCTTTACACATCTGAATTGACTTTTTTCCTTTTTTTGTCCTTTTTCACACCTTCGAGGCGATCAAACGATTGAGGTGTTAGATCCTTCTGAGTTGGTATCGCTTCCGTTGATGGTGTTGAGTGTGCCATAGATTTATCGGTGCTCTTTCTTTTCCCGGTACTTCCACTTTGAGGACTCTCTTCCACTCCCAATTCCGGAGACGCATTAGGTTGTCTGCGTGCAACACCCATCGTAGTAAATGAAAGAAATGACTCTCATTTCGGGTACCTGCGTAACATGACTCAAGCATGAAAGTAAAGAAACTTGGATTTATGAGTTCGCTTGTAAATACAGTGACTTTCCCAGATGACATCTTCGTCGTTGAATCCTCTCCTTCTCCGTTGCACGGCTTCATCATAGCAACCAACCCACTTCATGACAGATGGTGCAATCCTCCTACAATGACCCTTTAAGGATTCCTCATTCTGCACAGGTAGATCTGTGTTGCCTTCGACAGACTCGTCATACACTTGCTTGAGTTTGCCCCATAACACTCTGGATCGTTGGTTGATCACATCTACTGCATCGCAACTTAATTACATGCATATACGTCGAGAAGAGTATCACGTCGTCCTTTATAGACCACACCTTTGCCTTGTTCGTCGTGGCGGGTTGTTGTAGGACATGATAGGTGAAAGGGTTTACTTCGTTTGTCATTCACATCCGACGTATTGTCACGACGATTTGCACTACTTTCCCCACTTAGAAACCGTGAATACATTTGATATTGGTTTTGTGGGTCGTAAGGTTGGTATTGCTGGTATGGTAAGAATTGTTGGTATTGGTCGTAAGGTTGGTGTTGGGGAAAAGGGTTTTGATGCAGATATCCCTCGGGAAATAAGGGGCGTTGGTTCATCCGTAGACGACGTTCTTCACGATTGTGATCCAGAGAAGACATTGCAAGGTGGGAGGAGTAAGAGTGGAATGTTGGTGATAGGAGTAAGAGTGAGATGTTGATGATAGGAGTAATAGAGGTTAAATAATAGAGGTCGTTGCGATCATGTTTTTATTATGCAGTCACGAGATAACTATGTCACCACGGGTTTACTGTAGAGTCATGAAATTGTTTGACTAGCGTTTTGTTGCGATCACGTTTTACTGTGCAACCACGCGATAACTGTATCACCACTGGTTAATTGTAGCGTCACGCAATTACTTTGATCTACGATTTATTGCGATCACTTTTTCACTGTGCAGTCATGCGATAACTGTGTCACCATGGGTTTACTGTAGAGTCATGAAATTGCTTTGGTCCGAGATTCATTGGGATCACGCAATTATATAGGAGTGCTCATTCTTCATTTTACCAACATCGCATCATAAATTCCTTCTTCTCCCAATGGATTGATCTTCAAAGTCCTCATCGTCTAAATATGAGAAGTACCATAACACATACGTCACACTGGACCATGTAACGGAAATGATTTGTCAGAAAATGTCTCAATTAACTGGACCATGTAAGAAGCGTAGAAGGTAAACTCGTAACCTAAACAAATATTGGGAGGTTGATTATAACCGTCTTATTTTCGATTATGTTCCTGACAACCGTGTGTATTCTGCTACTATTTTCAGAAGAAGGTTTAAGATGTGGAAGCATGTCTTTCTTCGGATTGCTAATGTTGTTGAGACATCCAATGTCTAAAAGGAATGTGTTCTAAAAGTTTACTTTTATATGTCTTTTATTATGAATTGAATGTATAAATATTTTGTTATTTGATTAATGTATTCGGCTTTTAGAAGTATTAAGGAAGAGACTCTTGGTCCTTAACCGTAGAGCTCTAAAATATATTGATTTGCATAAATCAAAAGTGATTCACAATCATGGTGAGTAACATGGAATATTAATTATCGAGATAAGATTGTCATGTTGGTTAAAAGAGTATTGTAGCTCTACAAATATTTTAACAACGAGTATACGAAATGGAAAATATTTTCTTTGATATATTGAATAGACCTAATAAATGAAACATTATGAAATTGTATTTGTGTCATTAATGTTTCATTGTGTCTTTGAATCCTAAGATATGAGACCTATATCTTTTTACATGAGAAGTGTATTATTTGATTATTATCAAAAACTATCATTGAGTATAGTGATAAAGATAATAGCTGGTTATACATGATTTGTGCCAGAAGAATGATATGTCAAAAGATTATCATTGTCCATTTTGACTTGAGCGATGATATTGTTGGGCCCTTTGATAAAACAAAGTTATAATGTGCACAATGTAACTTATGTATAGTTATATATTTATAATTTGCTTAAGATATGAAGAAATGAATATATAATATACATTTCTACTTTGTACAATATTAAGATAGACACAAGTGATGCTACTTATATCACTAAGTGCATCGTGTTTGGTTCAAGTGAGTAAAACATCTTTGTTATTTGAGTAACTATAATGTGTAACTAGATACCGCTTATAGTTTAGATATAAAGTATTTTATATTATTGCCAACATAACTTAGATCCTTCTATAAGTCACACCACAAAACTGGAACACAAGAAATGTATTTTTATATTTTATGTGATGTATGGAATTTCATAAGATGTGAAATGTGATGCATGTGGTTATACAATAAAATTAATATGTCGAGATAATGACATGGTTAGAATATCAAATAAATTTGTATGAGATGTATATATATCATGTGGTATAATGTTTGTTTTTATATATGATAGTATACTACATAATATAATGTGATCCACAACATTATAACATATGAATTTGCTAAAACCCCAAAGGTCAAAATTTGTTGGATATGGATCCAACTTAGTCAAAGGAGGTTATAGGATGATTATGTGTTCAAATATGATTGGTTGGGAGGAGCAATAAAAAAGGGATCATGTGTAAGTGGGTTACACATGATGTGAATTTGAGAATGCCCTATAAATAGGTCACTCCTCTTTCTTTTGTTAGACTAATGTAATATTTTCCTCTCACCATATTTTCTCCTCCTAATCTATCCGGAAATTCTCTTATTAATTGAGTGCTTGAGAAATTAAATTCTTTGGAGCATAGAAAAGGTTATTAGCTAGATTCTAACCTTGTATTAGAGATTAATTGACAAGATTCGATCTCTCTAATCTTGTTTAGAGTTTGGTGAAACTTGGAGGTGATTCTAAGGAAATCCGACGTGCAACACGACTTCCAATTGGTAAAATGATTTTGATAATCTTCTAGGTATGATCCAATCTATGTATTTCAATATTAATTAGTATATAGTACATATTGAAATGCAATTAAGAATTTTTGTACATAAAATTGCTGAAACATATGAAAATTGATCCTAATTGCTTGTAAAATTTTAAAAATATACATACAAGTATAGGGCACGAAATCCTACAATGTATTCTTTCAACGACTGTCGGACGCCGCTGGTAGGCTTTGTATATCGAGTTTACAAAAAAGTACCATGGCACTATGGATACTAGGATATGGTGTAGCGATCGATGAAGTTGATGAGTACTTGCATCTTAGTGAAGCAATAACAAGAAAATCCCTCCGAAAATTTTGTGAAGGTGTGATTACGAGCTTCGATGGCGAGTATCTATGCAAGCCTACTGCAACTAACTTAGCAAGGCTACTATACGTTGGTGAGCAATGTGGGTTCTCAGGCATGATGGAGAGTATCGATTGTATGCTCTATTTTAAAAACTGAACCGAACCGGCAGTCGAACCAGGTCGAACCGAAAACCGGAGGTAGACCGGTCGGTTTATGGAAAAAACCAAACTCCCACCTGAACCGATGCAAATCGAACAAAACTGAAAAACCCGATCAAACCGGTCCATTTTTTCTCTGTGGTCGGACTAGGTTCGACCGATTTTTCTATTATAAAACAAAACTCCAAACCTAGGGTTCCCAATTTTTCACACCTCCTCTTCCTCTAATTCTCTCAGCCTCCCGATTCCACTTCCGTAGTCTGCCCTCGACTCTGGCCTCCAACCCCGGCCGTGCTCCAACCTCCAATCCGTCCGGTCTCCAGTCCACTCGACCAACCTTCAGTCCCGTCCTCAACTCCGGTCTCTAGTCTTGCCCTTGACTTGGGCCTCCAGTCCCCTCGAATCCGGCCTCTGGTCCCTCCCTCCTTTAGTCCATCGAGCAACCTCCACTCCCTTGACCAGCCTCCAATCCACTCCCTGATCTTTGGTTTTGCCATTGTCATGTTCTGAACTTTTGATATTGTTTTAGTTGTTTGTTGTCCGGTTTGATCGATTAACTGACTACATCTTATTGTTTGGATAAATTAATTGAATCTTCTGTATTATTGTGTGATTTTGACAAATTGGTGTGCCTCTTCTTAAAAAGAGTGGGTGAAAAGATTAAAAAAATAAAATTTAAATTGCCTCCCTTTTGTTGTGTATTTTTGGTGGTTGGTTTTGTGATCCAGTCTACTCCATATTGAGAAATTAAAACTACCAGGGTATGAAATTGTAGTTCAACTATATTGCTAGAATCAGTGTTGTTTGGTGGATGGTTTTGTTATTTCGGTTCAAGGAAATGGTTTTATTTTCATGCTTTCATGTTTTATTTCTCTATCTTTTTACAAATAAGATGCCATTACTAATCAGATGCCTTGACTGCCTTTAGCTACCTTAACAAGTATTGCAATTTTGGTTATACCATTAAGATTATTTTAGCTTAAAATCGGTTCAATCGATGTGATCGTCGGTTGGACTGTCGATGTGGAGTCGGTTCGATCCAACCCTCGGCTCACAAAATGTTGATGTCATGCTGACGTCATCATTGGTTGGACCGGGTTGAACCGTCGATTGGACCACTCTAAACCAAACCGAGTTATTTTTGGTTCACTCTTTGGTTCGGTTTTTAAAACGTTGATTGTATGCACTGGGAGTGGAAAAATTGCCCAACTGCTTGGAATGAACACTATCAAGGATGAAGTGGGAAGAAAACACTTATCTTTGAGGTTGTTGCATCGTATGTCCTACGGATCTGACATTCCTTTTTCGGTATACCGAGTTTATGCAATGACCTAAACGTCCTGTAACGATCTCCAGTTTTCAATGACGTACTGGAAGGACGAGCTCCACTTATAACTCATGAGGTTAATGGTTCTCAATATGATGTGGGATACTATCTTACAAATGGTATTTATCCAAAATAGGTTGTATTCATCTAATCCATCATTTTTCCTCAGATCCCGAAGGACAAGTTATTTGCTTAAGTGCAAGAGGCAACGTGTAAAGAAGTCGAACGCGCTTTCGAAGTGTTGCAATCACAATTCATGATAATCAGAAAGCCAGCTCTTGCATGGAGTAAGGGTGTACTTAACAAAATAATTACAACATGCATCATCATGCATAATATGATAATGGGGGATGAATGCGACTCTTACGCTAATTTTGCTAATTTAAACAACTTTATCCAAGACTGACCTGGGAACATCAGTGCAACTTCGGATGTTGAACAATTGCAATATTCCACTAATGGCATTGTGAATATTAACATTTATTTGGATAATAGAGACTGAGTTCAAGACAAACAAAAACATTAGAGTCTGAAATCCGATTTAGTCGAGAATATATGGCAACGCTATGGAGGAAATGCAGATTGACAATGTTTTCTTGTAATATGTATTTTAATTTTTGGAATTTCAATTAGTGTAGTATGTATGTGATTTATTAATTATTAATAAAAATTTCGTGGTTTAATAATAAAATGTGTTAATTGATTATGTTAAAGTAATTACAATAATAATTAGTTATGTAATTTGTTGATTGTTGTGAAAGAATTAAAAAAAAGAAAAAGAAAAGGATGTGGAGGAAAGAGTGTTGAATTTTTGGGTGGGTTTGGGCATTGTTAAGAGGAAAATTTTGAGAAGTTGGGGAGTTTTAGGCTAATTAGACGTGGCAGAGGGAGAAGCTAACGTGGATGCTGGGTGCCTGGGGTAGCCCAAGTACCATTACAGATGCTCTTAGGGTAATACGTATCTAAGGCCCCGTTTGGCTGGCTGGAAATCTGGATCCTCTACACCGTTGGAGCCACTACAATACTTTATACTCATCCAAACGTTGTATGACTCTTGGGGATTTCAGCTCACAGCCTGCATCCCAAAGAACATATTTGGCTTGAATGAAGAAGCTCGGCTTGTGAGCTTCTAGCAGCTCCTGACCATCTCGTGATGTTTAGTGATTTTTTTGGACGGTCCTGTCTTTGGTCAATTGAATTTATTCATCATTTTATCCCAAACGAGAGATCAAAACAAGGTTTGGTTCAGACGATATTCCATGCGAATTATGTTCAAAAGTACCATTTATGTTACTAGATATTAATTGGACTGGTGAGCCCCGTGCGGGACTGGTTTCCTTGGGGTGGAAGCAAAAGGACGAGGGGGATTAGACTCAAGTTGTAAGGAAACATATTTCCTCAATTTTGAAACTAATTTAAAACGGAATAAAATCAGATTTAATTAGGGATTTAAATTGGTAATAAGTGTGATTGAAGGAAAATGTTATGTTTTAGGAAACCATTTCTTCTATTTAATCATTGTTAAGGTTGGGAGGAAAGGAATTTTTCTCACCCTAAGACCCTACTTGACTGCAACTGACGGCAACGACGATGACGGAGCATGGACGGATGATGCGGTCAGAGCTCGGAAGTGTGAACCCATCGAAGTTATGTCTTTGGAGGGCGTTGGCGTCCTGTAGTTAGTCATGTCGTGTCGACGGTCGATCCACCGACTCACCCTCAACCTACTTCACCAGTGAAGTAGGAGGTTGACGTCTAGATCGACGTTGGATTTCAACCGCATCACTGTGGAGCGTCGATATTGAACGAAGGTAGACCGGTCGATCGCGTTTAACCGCGTGACCATTGGACGTGGTTGCGTGAGGAGGAGAGGTGGTGTCGGTCTATACCGAGCGCGTGAGGTCGTTGTCGTCTCCGGTGGCAAGAGACGACATCGGTATGGAGGGAAGATGAAGAAGAAGAAGAAGAAGAAGAGGAAGGGGAAGAGGAAGAGAAGGAAGAGGGTGACAGCTAGGGATGAGATTCGGATCGGACCGAACCAGACCGAAGACTAAATTGATTGTATTGGCACTACTAACTCTTATGACCAATACTCGCCCATTGAGGCAATGGTCTCTCAGGAGACATAGGCAGCAATAAGTCCACAAAATCAAATCTGATTTCTACCCTACTGACACGGATTGGTGTGTGCGATTTTCACGTAATTAATTGAACTTATTTGATAATGTTTGTTACAATGATTGATGTATTGGAGTGAGGATGGGTCATGCACCAATTAGAAGACACATGTGCCTGCGGTGGGAGATCCATTGGATTCCTGTATTGTATTAACTGTACCGATTGAAGTAAATCACTGATAGTAAATTGTGATATTATTATTTATTGGTTTTTCCTTCATTTTAATTGACAGTATTAATAGCTTGTTCCACTATTTTTATCTGATTCGTCTATTGTTGTCCAAAGGCATACAAAGTTTTCTTTACGAAAACTCATTTGGTTTATTGTGATTGTTTTGGAGGTACTACTGAGTAGGTTGCATGCGGTAGGTTGTTTGATTTGTTGTTTGAACTCATTGTTATTGAGTCATGTCATTACTTTTTGATCACACTCATAGTCTTTGAATTTAGTACCTAATCTGTTGAATTATCTTATTTATTTTATCGTAATTGTTATGAGCTCCAATTATTCCCTCTTGTTTCTTTATTATTTATCATTTTCGCATGACGTTCCCTTTTCCCATGGGAACTCTAATTTTGACTTCCGCATTGACCTCGTGCGTTGACCCCGGACAGAACCGTGTCCCACTACTTGCAAGTAGTGGAGGGCATCCTTGTTTGGAAGGTAGTTTGGGGCTTTCATTGCACAAGACGTCTGGGGATCCACCACCACTGCTGTCATCCAAACAACTCTGATGTCTGGCATGAAGAATCAGCTTCTAGGGATAAAAATCCAAGAGCTAATTTCCTACGAGAATCACACAATTGGGAGCCCAATCCAAACACACCCTAAGAAAAACAACTTTTTTGATGGGATGTTTTGAAATCAGTTTTAGCATTTGAAGAATTCGACTTGTTTAGTTGCCTCAAACATAAAAGTGTGATTTCTTGTTTTTTTCCATAGTTTGTTAACTCCCTTCTTGTTGATTGAAGGACTAACCCCAACTCTTATTGTTTTCTATGGAAGGTTACGTCATGTGTAGCGGGTGTAAGATGGACGGGGCAGGGTGGGTTTTTTCCCACCGTTACCTACCCCTCATTAGTTAAGTGGGATGGGGCAAAAAAAACCACTACCCGCCCCGCCTAAGGTTGGAATAGGCGGGGCAAGATATGTGGGTTAGGCGCGGTATTTTCAATTTAATGATGTAGTATAGTTACTTTTTAATTACATTTGCTTACACAAATATTTAATGATGTAGTATATTTCCTTTTAAATAATAACATGGAACATGGACCTTATGAAATATGATCAACCACAAGATTGAACATATTAGACATTTTTCTTTGTTACAAATAAAATATTTTTGGTGTTTTACATACAAAGATTGTTCCATCGCGAAGAATACTAACCAAAACCACAAAGTCGACCTAAATTAACTTAGCTACACAAAAAGGCAAGACTCAAAACCAACAAAAAACTCCAAAAAAGTATTGGAATGTGAAATTGTGTCACTACGATAAAATAACTTATACATGAATATCTCCAACTATGTGGGTTATGCGGAGCAGGTTGCGAGAAAATAACAACTCACCCTACTTATTATGCCGATTTTGCAGGTTGTGGGTTGGCGGGTACACTTTTTTGCCAGCAACCCACATTAGGCGGGACTGGACGACGGGTCAAACCCACCCCATTTACACCTCTAACAGTGTGCCCCTTTATTCTACACACACATCCACCACTCGGCGGGCCACCGCAAGGGGAGTACAACCACAAGTTTGATCTTATGATCAGTCAGGTGGTGGCACTTAATAATGGTGTTGCCGGTTTGGAGCAAATGATCGACGTATTTCTCAAAGTTGGTCGTGGTAAGATATTTTCTTCTGAGAAATATGGTTGAAAAGTTGGTCGTGGTAAGATATTCTCAAAGTTGATTCTTTTAAAACCTAAATGTGAGAACCTAAACCTAATTAGGGAGAACTAATTATGTTTAAGGGCTGATTTGGATTTGAAGAGAATGATTGGGTTTAAGTTGATTGAATTTAGCTTGGGGTGAGGTGGATGCTTGTGATTGGTTGGTTTTGTGGGTGAGGGTTTATAAGAAGCAAACTGCTCTTCTCCTTTTGTTCTTTCTCTCTTCTCTCTCACACACTCTCACCTCATCTTAGTCCCTCAGTCCGTTGGTTTCTAGCGAGCAGAAGAGTGGATGGAGCTCCGGTAGGCAAAATCGGTAAGGCAGCGAGGGGTTGAGGCCAGAAGTGCGTGGAAAGCAAGGAGGTGATCACCGTGGTTCTTCGGAGGCTTCTTCAAGCCTTTAAGGTATGCCAAGTTCAATTATAAGTTCACACAAAGTGTGTGAGGGGTCGGGGGTGTCGTCGGAGGTCTGAGACCTCATTGATACCAAAGTGCAACAAGGTTGCTGCACTGGAACGATCGACCGATTAAGGTATTGGTCGACCGATTGTAGTGTAAATGTGATATTTTAACCCACACCAGTCGAACGATGCCTTGTGGTGGTCGATCGGTTATGCTTGATTTTGCTGGAAGAAGATGACTATTAGAATTTGGTCAAACAGGTCCCCTTGTCTTTCAACCGATTGTAACTGTAGTGAGTCAGTTGGGGGCATAAATCTTCTAAACGGTCGACTTCTTGAGATCATTGTTTGACTAATTGCACTGTAGTAAGTCGGTTCAGGCCTAGACTTTCTAAATTGTCGACCACCTATATGATTTGTTTGACCGTTGCCTTGTGGACTGGTTTGGACAGAGCGTGGACCATCTAAACGGTCGATCACTCCTTGATTATGTTCGACCGATTACTTAAGAGAACTTTAATGGGGTTCGACCGATTCATATTTTGGTCGACCGATGATGACTTAGAGAAAACGTAGGAAGTCGCTGTTATTTTCGGTCGACCAGGTCCCCCTTGCTGTTCGACCGTTGGGATGAATATTTTAGTGTTATGCATGGTGTAGACCGACCAACTAGTCGACCGCATGACCTTTCTGGTCGATCGTTGGAGCACAGTGATGACTTAGAGAAAACGTAGGAAGTCCCTGTTATTTTCGGTCAACCAGGTCCCCTTTACCGTTCAACCATTGGAATGATTATTTTAATGTTATGCGTGGTGTAGACCGACCAACTGGTCGACCGAATGACCTTTTCGGTCGATCGTTGGAGCACAGGATTTGTAAGTTTGTTTTATGAACGCGTTGGCACGTGGTTTTCTTTTATGGTTTTTGTTCCCATGATATGACATGTGCATTGAGACCTAGGTAGTAGACTTGTGGGACCATATTCCCCGTTGCATGATCTATGTGATGTGGCTCTACGAAACACGATGACTATTAGCCTGTGTGACAACAAAGATGATTGTTAGCCTGTGTGGCAACAGAGACGACCTTAGCTTGTGTGGCGACGGAGATGACCGACCGATGTTCCGACGGATGTGCTCGACCGATGTTGTTTTGGCGAGTAAGATCATCCAGCTTTGGCACGGCTGGCGAGTATGACCGGCATGAGTGACGACTCTGGCGAATTGTGGCCTTTCGACCACATATCAGATCTAATGATGATTCGGAAGTGTTTGCGACCTTCACCGAATTCACATGACTAGTGTAACTGCAAGTGGGGGTGTGTCGCGTACTTTTCGTATGACCACATGTGTATGCGGTAGGTATCTACGAATGTCCAAATAATGTAGAAATGATGACCTTATGACCCCTGTGTGGGGAGATGACTGTTATGATTTTATGTTGCCATATTATACTAGTATGATAAGTCATGTATTGCATATGCATGTAGGTGGGCTTGAGATACGGTTTTTTTTATGGAAACTCAGGCATTGTTGTTTATGTTTTTTTGGGATCCCCTTCGTGAGCTGGTAGGGTGGTGATTGAGGACGAGTACACTTGGGATCGGGTCTTGGTGTCTATTTTGAGGTTATTATGACAACATGTATTTATGTCTGTTGTATTTTGACGTAGTCATATTTTTGATAACTATTGCATACGGTGCAACTTATATTATATGTATATATTTTGAATAGTGTTCCCATGTGATTTGGTTATCGATGACTATTGAGTTTCTTTTAAAGTTTAAATTTCTGCTGTTTCGGGAACGTTACACCAAACATGCAGCATGCACAATCAAGATAATGTATTTGAAAGTATTTCCATGACATGTTTATGCGTGTGACTCTTGACTTTGGTTTTATCTCTTGTATGTCTGTTGAAGCACCGTCTCCAACATCGACTCCCAAACCGATGCCATCCTTTGAAGGACATAGGCAGCCCGGGGTGTATGATCTGGGATAGCAACGATTCCCTTTGGTGGTATTTGCAATCCGACACTTCGTCATGCAGTAGTTAGTACCCATCTTTGACGTTGGGGTCAAATCTCTCAAGGGTTGAGTATCACGTTTCAAAGGGTTCTTTTGTAGTAACTGGTAGTTAGGTTGGATGATAGTATGCTAGTTGTTTTGTAAATTTTTGCGTTTGACTTTGGTAACTATATATATATTTGCTGATGGAATTGTAACAAAGCTTTGGATATATATTTGGGTGTATTCGAAATTACAACTTCACTAATGGATGGTTGTTGATATATGTACTCCTTGCTTTCTGGAATAATAGATGCATGAATGAATTTCATAAACTCAATTGATGCATTTAAGATCTATTCAATAAGCTCAAGGTGAAATCAACATTGAACAGAAATGTGCTGCTTCCACAAGCCCCCAATTTTGAAGCTAAAAATTGAAGCCCATCTAACAACGGCTGGAGCTTGTAAGGACCATGATCTAATAGCCAAGGTGTTTTTAATGTAATGTTCTAACCCCAAATGTTCATGTTCAAACGTAACACTCATTCTGAATGATTTTACCAAGTGCAGAAAAATGCTGCGAAATACACACAGCAAAAATGCAGCATCACCACACTACTGATTCCATCTTAAAGATGAGTGTCCGCACTCCTGATTCCATCTTAAAGATGAGTGTCCCTTGCCAGATAATGCTTCTACTCCCACCTGCTGTTCTAAACAATTTTGGTCGAAGAACAAGAGAGGGCAAAAAAACCAAATGAGATATTCATCCACTTCAAGGGAAAAACAAGTGAATGGACCTTCTGCCGTTAGCACGGACAAATCATAAGTCTACTAACATTGGGCATTTCAATTTAAAAGGAGTCTAGAAGTGTGATGTCTAGCAGTTACACACAATAAACGTTAGAAAACCTGATTGGATTCTACGAGTCCAAATCTCCCACTAGAATAGTTCGATAGGATTAAAAACTAATACCCAACTAAAAAATTTGATTGGATTACAAAGTAATACCCAACTCCTTCGACAACTAAATCTTGCGATTGGTAACGTCACCGAGGGCGACGAGGTATTCTCTTTTATGGATGTTCTCGAATTTCTGGCCGGCACAAACCCAAACCTCGTTTCCCAGTGAAAGTCCACACTAGCGTGCAAATTCCAAGCATGTCAACTCACAATACTGATTGAAGTGGTTGTAAAGTGGTGTCTTCCTATCTTTAGGTTACGACAGAATCAATTCCTTGCTCAACACTTGAGTTGATGGTGGTATTTTTTGTTTGCGCTTCGACCCCTCGGGTGGTATCTCCAGGTGGAACGCAGTTACTCTCCGTGCAGTTGATGTAGTGAGAAGAAGTTGTTTGTTCAGAAGTTACTCTCCGTGCTGGATCATCTCCGGCAGTAACATTGACGACTGTGCCTCCCTCCGCCATCAATCCAGCGTAGATCACGTCCAACTCATTCGCGAACCTCAACGGCTCGTGCTGGAATATTTCTAAATTGTACTGTGCTTGTACCGAATGAAACTTATAAATTACTACTACTAGCAAAGGAAATTGAAATGGGATAAGGGAATAATATATTCTTATGGTTTCATTTTCCTTCCACCAATTTGAGTCCATGTGCACCGTTCCACGGTGGGGATCCCACCCTCTTCCGGTTTGCACCCACCTACACGTGTAATATTCTTTCTTCGTATTCCCATGTGGCTCATTTGATGGTCCCAACGGTAGTAGATCCCACTTTCTCGATGAAAGTTTTTCATGAAACTTTTTCCCCTCGTTTGAAAGGACTGTCGTGGGCTTGTTACCAGCCGCCACCTCATCCAGCACCAAGCGAACCTAAATTTCATGACGTCTTGGTGTCTAGTTAGCCTTCTTGGGCTTCCCAATTAGTGGGTACGTCACGTGGTCTGGACTAGGTAGCTTGTACACAATGTCACGTGGTCTGTTCTTGGACTGCCAGATTTCTTGGTCTGACCGTTTGGAAGAAACATTTATTTGGTGGAACGGTTAACCATTTTGTCAATTTTGACTGACCATTTCAAGGATTTCAAATTTCTTTGTCAAGCCTTTTTCTTGCCTTTTCCCCAATGGCTATTTTGAGAATCACGCATTTACCATATTAGTTCTTCATGATACATCTTGAACGGTCAACCGAATGATACCCAAATTTGGTCAGTAAGGTTTCTCAATTTTGGTCAACCATTTTCGTCCCAATGATCAACTTATCACTCATTTTCATATTTAAATTCATCACCAAAACCTGAGTTGGTCAATCGTCTCTCGCTCAACGGTCAACCTATGGATAATCTAAATTCATGCCCTCGTATCCTTGACCATTGCTCGTTCAACTGATACACTATTTTGCTCGACCATTAACTTAAGTTATAAGCAATGGTTGAACTGAAGACAAGTAATGGTTGACCGTTAGGCACCTAAGTAACACTTCTCTTTTGCACTTTTTGCTGGTTGCTTCACCAACTCATTTGTCTTTCGCCCAATGGGTATATCCTCCATATGCCTATAAATATGAATGCACTAGCAATCCAAAGCACTCATTCTCTCGTGAGATCAATACCTACTCTCTACACACTTGCACTTCAATTCAACTCTACCACTTGAAGCCTTCATTGCCTAATCCTCTCATGTGCTCAGTTAGAGTTCCAATTATTGTTCAAAGAAGATTGTAGCTCCTGGTTGGAGCACTCTCCTGAGTTGTGGGGGTGGAGATTCAAGCATTAGGAGTGTCAGGTTGCTTGGTGTGTACAAGGCTCAATCCGGCCACTCTAGAAAAATAGCATTCACTGACGGATTAGTATCCGTCGATGTAGAGCACCCTACACCGATGGATATATCGATCCATCAGACATGAAAACGAGCGAACCTACACCGACGGATACCAAAGACTACGTCGACTGATCGATTTTGTCGCTTCATATTTCAGCAACATTCGTCGGACAATTACTATAATACCGTTGGTGTAGAGTTTTGACAAAACAATAAGCAGGAAAACGAAATTTGTCGCGCTAGAAACCACACCAACGATTAGATTATTGTTGAACGTTTTATATTAAACGGCAAGTGCACAACGTCAGTGAAGACGTGGCAAATACGGGTCGTCCACAGGGAGGTGAGTAGCCTCTCGTTTGCACGAAATCAAGTGGCAAAAATAGGGAAAAGAGTTTGATTATCATAATCTACACTATACTACACTACGAAGTAACACATGCATAAACGAACAACAAACGATGAACTAAAACTTAACTAAGAACGAAATAAGTGTGCTGGAATTCAGAAATGGAAAACCCCTAAGGGGTGGAGTGAGTGCACACATGCAAAGAGGTGAGTGTTGAACACATTCTTTAAGCACAAATAAAGGTAGTGTTTTCATGCATAGGAAGTGTCTAAATGTTATGACAAAACCTATCAATCCATTCACTAACCTAGTTGATTAACATTTACATACACAAGCTGATTATTTCAGAACCTAAACAAGCATGAGAGGTGTCTAATCATTTTGGCAAAACTCATCAAGTCATAAGTTCTATCCTAAACAAGCAAGCATACATTCATGTTATATCAACACATTGTATATAAAGCATTCATTCCACTCTCTTTTGCTTGTATGAACATCAACTCCACCCCCAAAGGGGATGGACTACTCACTACACAGTAGACTAATTATTAAACTAAGCAAGGAAATCATATTAACTAAGCTACTAAACCTAATGAAATGAAATTAAACTAAGTAAACAAGCAACATGAAACAAACAACATAATAAAGAAACTTTTATTAAAATGACTCACAATTCAAGTAGCATCCTCCTACTTTAGTGTGTGCTTCAATGCCTCACTTCAAGTAGGAAGAGTAGTCACTCAAAATGTGAAGTGATTACAGTGGAAGGTGAAGAGTTATATTTATAGCCATAGAAAAAGGCAATCCGTGACAATCTCCCGGTATGAGACTAAACAAATACCAGAAATAGAATAAACACCCTCTAAAACATGTGCCCACAAAGTTTTAGTGGATTCCAAGAGATCCAGACCGCCAATTAGCGGTCCCAGACCACCAATTGGCGGTCCATTAAGTCTGGATCTGGCTGGAATTTGTTGTGAGCTTTTCTGGATTTCTTTGTCGGTCTTTGATGCATATACTTTGTTTATTGGAGCTCCGACCCGAATCTAATTGCCAAAATACTCCCTATGATGGTGTGGAGTTTGTTTTTGCTCTTTGGTCCTTTGGTCTTACATTCAGGTCCTTCTCCCTTGCATCTTAGTCCCCAGGTCTCACAATTCAGTCATTTTTCCCTGCTTTTGGGTCCTTTTATGCTTCATCTCTTCAAACCTATTTATTTCTGAAATTCAAACATAAAACTCGTCACATAGCATTGTTTAGGTGAAAAGATAATGGATATAAGATACAAATATAATCATGAAATGATGTCAACCAAATACCCCCACACCTAACTTTTGCTAGTTCCGAGCAAAACAAAGATAGGAAAAAGCATACGAAAAACAAGAAATCCTAACTCACTTTCGTAGGAATCACGGTTGCACATAGAACGTGCAACAAGCCGTTAAACCTCCTTGTCGCCAAGGAGGAGGAGTGTTGTCTCCTGAGGGTTTCCAGCGGATACACCCACAAAATCCGAACATAGATGCATTATTCAATCTAGACACTCGACTCGTTGGACTTATTTTGGCGATCATGCGACACGGTAATACTACGGGTCGACTCTATATATGTAATCGGTCCACACACCTAGCCTAATGAATAATTCGTGAAAGTTAGTTAAGGACTTAAGTGAAAGACATGGGCAACCTTAACTTCTGAAAGTGATACAATGTGTAAAGTCCATTAAGGTTCTTATTTGATTCTCTAGGGTCGGGTTTCGTGCATCATTGCCTATGAGGACTTACACTATCACGCACACCTTCCCCCAAATCTCCACATAGGGCGATCCCTACCACCCGTGTAACGGGAGTTCAGTCGGTGCATCCCAAGTCAGATGACTCGAAAGCACCAGGAACAAAGTCCCCTCAGACCTACTTTCCCGACTGAAAGGAGTCGTGCGAGAAGAGAGAACACCACTTATTTATTTATCTACATGGGAACCAAAACCCCTACACTTAAGTTTCACAAAAAGAGATTAAGGGCCATTGACTACGACAAATTTCCTTATACTAACAAACACGAATTATTTGACTCACAAGGTTCAGGGTGGACTTCTTTAAATGTTTGAGTGCTGAAACCCTATGATTACACGCCCCTCGAGGGAAAACCGAGGTGCATCCTAACGACTCGATAAGACGTCAAGCCAGTAAACTAGATATCCTAATGCATCAAGTTCAAGAAAAATTTGGGAGCTTTCTTTTAAATTTGCCTCTCAACGGTTTTGCACATGCTAAACACACGCAAAGCCTACAAAAACATTTTCTTTCGCAAACACATGAAGATTTTGAAAGAAATGTGAAAATTTTAAAGCACTAGGCAAGCAAAAGAAGACAAGTCACCCAAGGATCATGGCAAGCAGATATATCAATGTTAAATGCGGCATCCTAACATGACCCTAACAATGCACACAAAAGAAAACAAAAATCAAAAGAAAAGACTCGACTATGTACACACGTAAAGCACCCCCCCACACCTACTTCATGCATCGTCCTCAATGAATGTGAGCATGATACTACATGGATTTATGCATGAAAAAAAGAAGATCTCGCCAACATTAAGCGCAACAGGAAGTTCATGGTTATAGTGATGGACACAAACCCGAATTCCCTCAAAACCTGTGAGATACTGAAGAGGGGAGACAAATACGTGAAGAAATCGGGCCCAAGTACACAAGGGTTGGGGCCCACAACAATCAATGCTCACTCATGGAGTCTTTTATTACTCGTTTTTTTTTCTTTCTTTTTTTTCTTTTTTTTAAAATGATATATACAGCAACAATGATATTATCATAATCACTTGGTCAAGGAACATCAAATGAGAACATCAAGTCATGAGGACCAGAGACTTGCCGAGATGGGCAAACTTCACTGGTACTCTGAGGTGTCATGAGCGGTGAAAGGTCAAAGCTGAAAGGCTCGAACCCCTCATGATATTGGTTGGGTGTGGGCAACGAAGAATGTTGTTGTGTTGCCTCACTAGGGTTTAGTTGGTCATCGAACAAACCCTCCAACCAATAAGCGGGTGCATCGAAATGAGTTCCTCAAGCTCATTCGATGGACGCAGAAGACCTGCATCACTGAGAATGGGGCTTCTCCCCAAGTCATCCAACAAGGACCTCCCACCATCATTTAGATGATCAAACATAAGCTCGGTCATAGGTGGGTCCTTGTTGGAGTCAATATGAAGCTCAAATGGCTCAATGGCCATGGGACATGAGGTAGAGACACCTTCTGGTATTGGCATATGATGAGGTGTCTCACACTCACTAGTACTCTCAACTGAATCATGCAACGAACACTCCTTTTGGATATTTATGTTTGATGCCAGCTCACTCTGTTGCATTACAAAGACAGACAATGAGTTTTCGCTGGGCCCACAAACATTCTCAATGGGTTGCATTGGGGTTAGGGGTGTTCGTTGATTTTATGGTGCTTTCTCCAATTGGCGGATGAGATTTAGATTTAAAGGTTGATCCATGGGCTCCTGTTGCCTACCAGAGTTGAACACATGAAACTCGGCACTCATGTTACCAAATCAGAGCTTCATGAGACCATTTCTACAATTAATTAAGGCGTTGGAAGTTTCCCGAAATGGTCTACCCAAAATCAAAGGTATTTGAGAGTGGGTGTTCGCAACAGGATTGATATCGAGGACAACAAAATCGACTAGAAATATAAAATCTCCAACCTTGATAAGCACGTCCTCGATAATCCCCTTTGGAATACGAATGGATCTATCCACGAATTGGAGGGTGATCTTAGTTGGTTTCAATTCTCCTAAATTTAACTGTTGATAAACAGAGAATGTGAGGAGGTTGACCGCTGATCCTAAATCAAGCAAAACATTGCTCATTCTAGTGTCCCCTATCGTACACTGAATAGTAGGACACCCAGGGTCCTTGTATTTTGTGTAGGCGGGATTGGACAAAAGTGAGCTGATATTTGCAGCCAAGAATGCCTTCTTAGGAACATTGGTCTTCCTCTTGGTTGTGCAGAGATCCTTCAACACTTTGGCATATTGAGGTATTTGTTGGATGACATCCAACAAGGGGATGTTAACCTTTACTTGCTTAAACACCTCTAATATCTTGTCCATGTTGTCACTTTGCTTTTTGATTAACCTACTTGGATAGGGAGCTTTTGGCAGGTAGGTTTTCTGCGGTGCTTGAGAAGGAAGCCTTGGTGTATTACCCTCACCCTCAACCTCTTCTTCACCACCATTCCCACTAAGGGGCTGCATAGATGGTGGTTGTTGTGACAAGTAAATGTGATTGTCAACCTGTTTTCCATTCCTTAAGGTCACAATGGAATCGACATGGTGAACAGGTTCTGCCACATGGTTCACTTGCCTCCCCTGAGGTACCACATTCTCATTTTGCATTTGTTGTTGTTGGTACATACGGGGTTAGCCTCAGGCTGGCTAGGAAAAGACCCTCTCTCTCTTTCATGTACAGACTGAGCCAATTGGCCCATCTGAAGCTCTAGAGATTTCATGGTCTGTTGATTTGAAGTGAGAACTTGACTCGTACTTGACATAAAATTTTTCATTGAATTTTCAAGTCCACGAGTCAAGGTCTCAAGCGAATTGAATCGGGTTTCCATATTATTGGAATTTGGGAAACCCGATTGATTGGTGGTTTGCTCTTGGGGTGACTGATAGGAATGTGCATGCATGGGAGGTTGGTGTGATTGGTAATGTGGTCTAGAGGAGTTTGAAGGACCACCCGGGGCATTAGTTTGGTTCCATGAAAAATTGGGGTGGTTCCTCCATCCAGGATTATAAGATGATGAGTATGGGTCATTCCTGGCTCTATCATAGATGGCGTTGACACGCTCCATCTCAAGAGGAATGGACTCACACTCGCTTTCTACATGACCTATCCTACCACATGAATGACAGGGAACTGGACCAGATGTGGACACGTGAGGTGCACCTTGTTGGTTTTGGAGCTCAATCGAATCCATACGGCGCATTAAGGCCGCCATGAGCGTCTCGATGGTCGTAGTGGTATCGACAACAAATGCCGCACCTGATGTAGTCGAGTTTGCATTCGCGATCCTTGCTCCTATACTAGATGATGCAGGTGGCTCCCTCACACTCTCCCATTGCATGGTTTTCTCAGCGAGGTCTTCTAGGAAAGCCCATGCCTCCCTTTCATCCTTTCCCAAGAACTCTCCTTGACCTATGGACTCAAGGAGCGTTCTTGACGGGATGTGAAGACCTTCGTAAACAATCTGACAAAGGTGCCACAACTCGATGCCATGGTGAGGGCATGAGGACAGTAGCTCCTTGAACCTCTCTAAGTATGCATGGAATGGTTCGGTCTCATGTTGATAGAACGAATTGATTTCGTTCCTCAATTTTTGAGTCCGATGATTTGGAAAGTACTTCTTGAGGAATGCAGATTGAAACTCGTCCCAAGTCTTAAAGGCATTCGCCTGGTTGCTGTACAACCACTTTTTGATGTCATCCTTTAGTGCAAAAGGAACGAGCCTAAGATGGATGGAGTCTATGCTAAGTTGTTGCAGCTTCAACATAGCACATACCTCCTCAAATTCCCTGAGAAAGATATACGGGTCACCCTTCCCAGTGAAGCGAGGGAGCATGGAAATAAACTGAGGCTTAACCTCAAAATGGTTCCCATTAGCCTCTGGTAATACGATGCATGAGTTTATACCTGTTGAACGTGCCAAAACCTTGTTGAACGTTTTAATTTAAAACCGCAAGTGCACGACCGCGATGAAGCGGTGGCAAGTACGGGTCGTCCTCAGGGAGGTGAGCAACCTCTTCTTTATCAGAAATCAAGTGGCAAAATTGGGGGAGAAAGATTGATTATGCTACTCTACACTAAACTACGCTAAGAAGTATGAAATGCGAACGAAAGAAACAAACAATGAAATGACAACTAAGCTAAGAACAAAACAAGAATGCTGGAATACATAAATGGGAAAACCCCTAAGGGGTGGAGTGAGTGCACACAAGCAAAGAGGTGGGTGTTGAACACATTATTTAAGCACAAATAAAGGTGGTGTTATTATGCATAGGAAGTGTCTAAATGTTGTGGCAAAACCTAGCAATCTATTCACCAACTTAGTTGATTAACATTTACATATGCAAGATGTTTATTTCAGAATCTAAACAAGCATGAGAGGTGTCTAATCATTTTGGCAAAATTCATCAAGTTATAAATTCTATCCTAAACAAGCAAGCATACATTCATGTTTTATCAACACAATGGAAATAAAGCATTCAATCCATTCTCATTTGCATGTATGTACATCTACTCCACCCCCAAAGGGGATGGAACTACTCACTAAACATTACGCTAATTATTAAACTAAATAAAGAAAGCATATTAACTAAGCTAGTAAAACTAATGAAATGAGATTAAACAAAGCAAAACAAGAAACATAAAACAAACAACATAATAAAGAAAACATGGATTAAAATGACTCACATTAAAAGTAGCATCCTCCTACTTTAGTGTGTGCTTCAAGGCCTCACTTCTAGTAGGAAGAATAGCCACTTAAAATATGGAGTGATTACAATGGAAGGTGAAGAGTTCTATTTATAGCCAAGGAAAAGGCAAACCGGGACAATCCCCCGATGTGGGACTAAACATATACCAAATATAGCCGAAACATCCTCTAAAACATGTGCTGGAGACATTTAAGCGGATTTGGGCCAAAATGGATCGCCAATTAGCGGTCTTGGACCGCCAATTGGCGGTCTAAAAAGTCTGGATCCATCTGGAATTTGTGTTGGGCTTTGCTTAGTGTATTTGGTGGTCTTGGATGCATCTACTTCGTTTATTTGAGCTCCGACCAGAATAGAATTGCCAAAATACTCCCCATGATGGTGTGAAGTTTTCTGTTTTGCTCTTGGGTCCTTCTGTCTTGCGTTCAGGTCCTTCTCCCTTGCATCTTGGTCCCCAGATCTCACAGTTCACTCCTTTTTCCCAGCTTTTGAGTCCTTTTATGCTTCATCTCTTCAAACCTATTTATTCCTGAAAACTAAACATAAAACTCGTAACATAGCATTGTTTAGGTGAAAGATAATGGATATACAATACTAATATAGGCATGAAATGATGTCAATCAACGAACAACAAACGATGAACTAAAACTTAAATAAGAACGAAATAAGTGTGCTGGAATTTAGAAATGGAAAACCCCTAAGGAGTGGAGTGAGTGCACAAATGCAAAGAGGTGGGTGTTGAACACATTCTTTAAGCACAAATAAAGGTAGTGTTTTCATGCATAGGAAGTGTCTAAATGTTATGGCAAAACCTATCAATCCATTCACTAACCTAGTTGATTAACATTTACATACACAAGCTGGTTATTTCAGAACCTAAACAAGCATGAGAGGTGTCTAATCATTTTGGCAAAACTCATCAAGTCATAAGTTCTATCCTAAACAAGCAAGCATACATTCATGTTTTATCAACACATTGTATATAAAGCATTAATTCCATTCTCTTTTGCTTCGATGAACATCAACTCCACCCCCAAAGGGGATGGACTACTCACTACACATTAGACTAATTATTAAACTAAGCAAGGAAAGCATATTAACTAAGCTACTAAACCTAATGAAATTAAATTAAACTAAGTAAAACAAGCAACATGAAACAAACAACATAATAAAGAAACTTTTATTAAAATGACTCACAATTCAAGTATCATCCTCCTACTTTAGTGTGTGCTTCAAGGCCTCACTTCAAGTAAGAGTGACCACTCATAATGTGAAGTGATTAAAATGTAAGGTGAAGAGTTCTATTTATAGTCATAGAAAAAGGCAATCCGGGACAATTCCCCGGTATGGGACTAAACAAATACCAGAAATAGAATAAACACCCTCTAATACATGTGCCTGCGAAGTTTTAGCAGATTCCAAGAGATCCAGACCGCCAATTGGCGGTCCATAAAGTCTGGATCCGGCTGTAATTTGTTGTGGGCTTTTCTGGATTTCTTTGTCGGTCTTTGATGCATATACTTTGTTTATTGGAGCTACGACCCGAATCTAATTGCCAAAATACTCCCCATGATGGTGTGGAGTTTTTTGTTTTGCTCTTTGGTCCTTTGGTCTTACGTTCAGGTCCTTCTCCCTTGCATCTTAGTCCCCAGGTCTCACAATTCAGTCCTTTTTCCCTACTTTTGGGTCCTTTTATACGTCATCTCTTCAAACCTATTTATTTCTGAAATTCAAACATAAAACTCGTCACATAGCATTGTTTAGGTGAAAGATAATGGATATAAGATACAAATATAAGAAAGAAATGTTGTCAATCAATTATCCTACTTCGACAGAACGTATCCGTTAGTGTAAGTTTTTTGGAAGACGTTTACACATTGATCACATTACACTACACCGACGGTATAATGACCTTACACCGACGGATAGCTACTGTGGATGTAGGGTTATATCAGTAACCCCTCGACTAAGTCAGATCATTTCTCGCAAGAACCCAACACTTCTCAACCCTCGCCCACCGTCGTCGCGCATCGTTTCTTCGCCTCCGCACACACCACCACCTTTGGTCGAATCCTCCTCCTTTGGTAACCCTCGTTCCCTCCTATCCCTCCCTCCCTCCCCACTCCCCGTCCCCAAACCGCCCCCTCCTTGTCCCTATAGTGTCCCAACCACCACAACCGCTCCACAACCCCTACCACCCACAACCATACCCTTCCATCCCCCACAACCACTCCACCACAACCTCTACCTCCTCCACAACCGCCTCCTACACTCCATTTTTTTTGGGAATATTTTCAGATTTTTTTGAATCTTTTAAATTTTTTATCATAAGTGATATATATATACGAATGTAATCGTATAATTTTATGTAGATTTTTAAGATTAATTTGAAAAATTATATGACTTAATGTTAGATTAAAATGGATGTCTAATTTTATTGGTTTAGAAATTGTATTTTGTCGACAATTTGTTAGATGTATGCGATTTCAATTTGGTTACATTTGCCTTTGATTGATTTAGATAATTTGTATAGTTTAAACTTAATGTATATGATAGATTAGTATGATTATTTTGAAATTTTATATGATTTAATGCTAGATTAAACTTAATGTGATGTTTGATTTGTTAGAATTCACATTAGTAAAATATTGTATTAGATATATATGATGTGTGTGATGTGTATGAAGTGACTGTGTTTGCTATTGTTGTGGCAATATTTGTGTGTCTACAGGAATTTAAAAATAAATATTCATTGTTGATTTATAGGGGAGGTTCAGAAATTGTAATCAACAACCCGTTATTGATTCCCCAATAAAATTAAATTAGATTTCAATTGGATTTCAATTGTAATCAATAACATGTTATTGGATTTCAATTGTATTAAGTGGACTTGGATGTTAGATTACATTTGGATATGTTAGTTTGATTATTAGTAATTTAAGATATAGGATTTGATTTAGTATACGTTAGTAATTTTAGATTTATGGTTCGATTTTCGATTTGTCGGTACTTTAAGATTTAGGATTTGATTTAGTATTTGTTAGTAATTTTAGATTTTGCATTTGTTAGTACTTCCAGATTTAGGAATTGATTTTGGATTGCATTTCGTGTGAGAAAATTGGTAATTTTTTAAGTAAGTAGAGGGAGTTGAATTACTTGGGGAGTTGAACTTTGTTTTTTGAGTTAGGGTACAAGTTTTGTCTTTTTATGGTTTTTTAACGAAGTAGGCTAATGTGGGAGGGTTGGTAACTTTTAGTTTGTTGTGGGGATTGGTAATTTCTTGACTCTGATGATTGAAGTAGGTTGAAGCTTTGTTTAGTATATGGGCATTGGGTATTGTGTGTTGTGTATAAAGATAATGCAGTTGGAATTGGAAATGGGATTATTACCGATTTAGGATGAATTGTATGTTTAAAGAAAATTAGTATTTTGAGGTTTTAGGATTTGATTTTTTGATTTACGATTTGGGATTGAATTGTATGATTTAAGTTTGATGAATTGGCGATATTGTGATACTTGTCATTGAATGGTGGCCATTTTTTCTTCTCAATACAGTTTATCGGAAAATATTTGCTATAAAAAATATAGGGGAGGTTCTACCAAAATTTAGTTAATTTTCAATGAAATTTAAATGTGTTTGTGGTTTAGTTATATTGAGTTGGATCTTATATTGCTTGTTAGATTGGTTAATTGATTTAGTTACATTGATTTGGATAAGGTTCATGTGTAAATTACATCCAGTTAGATTTATAAGAAGTTTTAACATGTTATGTTTAACATGTTTTGTTTCAAATGAATAGAATCATGGTGTCAGACAGAAATTGGATGTATGGAAAGAGAATTACTATGACTTTCACGAATAATCTGAAGTCATTCTTAAACCTTGCCTTTAGTTCTCACAACCAAAATATTCTTGATGGGAAAATCTTATGCCCGTGTAAGAAGTGTTGTAAGAACAAATGGTTTTGAGTGTAAATGACTATACACTCAAAACCATTAGTTATACTGTTTGACAATTAAAAACCTTTGTATCCGGGTTACACCAAGTTTAGTAGGTTGTCTGCACTTTTAAGGTTGTATATCTTGAAAGCAGCAAATGGTTGGAGTGATGTCAGTTTCTCTACCCTACTAAAGTTGTTGAAAGAGATCCTTCCAGATAGCAACGAACTTCCAGATCGTACGTATGATGAGGGTAAAAATATATTGTGTCACATGGGGTCGCAATATAAGAATATACATGCATGTCCTAATGATTGTATACTCTATATGGGTGACTCTGAAAAGCTGCACTATTGTCCTATTTGTAATGTTTCACGGTACAAACAAAATAAAATTTGAGTGCTGATGAGAACGAAAAACTACAAGGTCCCCCTGCAAAGGCATTGTGGTATCTTCTGGCATTGTGGTATCTTCTCATAATTCCAAGGTTGAAAAGTTTGTTTGCATGTTGGGAGGACTCGAAGAACCTGGCATGCAAGAGACAATGAATGATTAGTTGTTTTGGAATCCTACAGATTTCCCTAGTGGAAGAA
The DNA here is from genome assembly GCA_963682175.1 of Triglochin maritima. Classification (NCBI taxonomy): domain Eukaryota; kingdom Viridiplantae; phylum Streptophyta; class Magnoliopsida; order Alismatales; family Juncaginaceae; genus Triglochin; species Triglochin maritima. Next base: position 32,999,446 of record OY821779.1, read on the forward strand.
AATTAATTCTGACTTCGTATTATTTGGTGAGGAATCTTGAAACCTCAGACTTGGTCTGTGTACTGACGTAATAAATCATTATGGTAGTTTATGTAGTCTTCATAGTTCATCACATATTTTGCTTGTTATTTAGAATCTCCGAACGTGGTTAAACATGAAACAAAAATACATGATGTTGTCATTAATGATTTTGAGTCCAAAACAACCGGGAAACAACATTGGTGTGTACTTGAGACCTTTAATTGCTGACCTAAAGACATTGTAGGAAGATGGTGAGCAAATGTGGGATGGCCATCGATATCAGTCATTTACTATACGTGCGATGATTTTCTGCACAATAAATGACTTTTCCGCATATGTTAATATGTCAGGATATTCCGTGAACGGCCACAAAGCATGTCCATGTTTTGAAGAGAACACATGTTCCTTGTAGCTAACGTATGATAGTAAGATATTGTATCTTGGTTATTGGAGATGCCTTCTTATAAATCATACCTACCGTAAAATGAAGAAGACATTCAATGGAAAGCAGGAATATAACAAAACACTCAAAGTAATCAATGTCAAGCAAGCATATGAACATGTGATGAACATTAAATGTGAATTTGGCAAGACTTATGACCGTGGAAATGGTCAGAGCAGTTGGAAAAAGAAATCCATATTTGTTGTTCTACCTTACTGGCAAACTTTAGAAGTTAGACATTATATTGATGTCATGCATGTAGAAAATAATTTTTGTGATAGTTTACTGGGAACCCTTCTAAATATACCTTGCAAGACTAAAGATGGTTATAAAGCCATACTTGATCTAGTATAAGATAAAATCTAGCACCAGAGGACAAGGGGACCCTTAAATTTTTACCATCATCTTGTTACACATTGTCCATAAAAGAGAAGATAACTTTGTTGGCTTTTTGGCATTAATCTTTGTTTTGATGATTTAATCAACCTAATCTTAATTGTGATCATGTAGAGTAGCACACATATTGCATTGCATATATATTGCTATATGCTAACTTCTACAGGTGATCAAGACTCAAGAAAGAAAAGATTCAAGTCAAGACATGTAATCAACTTCTATTGAAGACATGTAATTTGCATTTCTTTGAGTCTTAGGAACATTGTGTAAATTGAGCATACTTGAGCTAAAATCTACTCAAACACACACTAGGTTCCATATAGAAGTCACACACAAAATTCCATATAATTTGGACTTCAATAAATCACCCAAACTTAGACCGGAAAACACCAAACCTTAACCTGAACTGTCTACCCACATTCGGTCGATCGAAATAGACCGTTCGATCGACCGAGTGATCATATATCCTGTTAGTGTTTTACTGTCCGAGTTTGGTCGACCGTCCAGACCTTTTCGGTCGACCGAGTAACAACATATTTCCGACCGTTTGTTTTGTCGTATATACCCAACGGTCGTATTCGTATTATTCCTAAATACCCCAACTAAGACATCTTGACAAACCAAAACTTCCTGTTGGTTTTCGGTCGACCGTGGACCTTGTTTCGGTTGACCGAATTTAATCCTATTTGTCAACCCAGAAGAGCCTTTAGTTTTCGGTCGACCGAACCTATCTCGGTGTTCGACCGATAACTTAAGTGTACCTAGAACATAGCCTTTAATGGTCCACTATTCCTTAACCGGTCGACCGAACTGAGTTCATTTTTGCCAAACGGTCGACCGCTCAGCCCGATTGACCGAACTTATTCAGATTTGGGTACTGCGGATTTCTATTTTGTGTATCTTACACCAACGCTTACCCAATTAACCTCAACGACTATATTCTCTCTAGTGCTTATAAATAGAGTTGTAAAACACATTTTAACTCAACTCTCACACTACTATTTGTCCCCTACATTAAAGAGAAAGATCCAAACACTCCAAGCCTCAAACATTCCACACTTTAGTCTTAAATCCTATTCTCACTTAAGTGTGCTCAAGATTAGACAGTGTTGTTCCACTCATTTATTTTCAAAGAAGCAAACGTCTTGGTGAAAGCCCCAGATAAGAGTATAGACTTCGGTGAGAGCCCGAAGTGATCCCTCTCGGATTGTGAGAGGAGGAGCCATGCTCGACGAGGGTTGTTCGTGAGTTTGAAGATTGTAAATGCGTTCTCTCCTGACCCGGAATGGGGAGTGGTTAGTGAAGTCGTGAGTGGAGCTCGGTGATCCGAGCGGAGTTTGCAAGAGAGGACTAGGACCCGGGTGGGGTGCCGAACCTTTGTAAAATCTCCCGTCTTCATTGTGGTTTGCATTTTCCATTCCTTTACTTGCTTGTTTAGTTTTAAATTCCGCTGCATATCTTTGATCATTAAACATGTAGGCAATTAGGGTTAAAAGTGATTAGAATTAGAGACCCTCAGATCCTACATTTGGTATCAGAGCCTTGTGAGCTAAATTACATACTTAATTGTATTTTTAGTATGACTTCTACATCATCTAATCACATAGAAGGATTATGCACAACTAGACCTCGTTTACATGATGGGTAAAACTATGATTATTGGAAGAATAGGATGAAAATATTCCTAATATCTAATGACCTCATGTATTGGATGTTTCTTCAAAATCCATACACACCCCCAAATGAAGATGAATTAGATTCACTTTCTAGGCACAAAATGAAAGAGATTGAAATGAAATCTAAAATAATGAACATTATATATTATGGGCTAAATGAGGGTGAATATAATTGGATTAGGGGTTGTGAAAGTGCATATGAAATATGACATAGACTACAAATGCATCATGAGGGGGATAGCAAATCTAAGGAACCCCGAATTAGTCTCCTCATGCATAAATATGAGATTTTTTCTATGCAAATCGGTGAAAATATAAGAGAAATGAACACTCGCTTCACCGATATTACTAACTCTCTTTTGGTTCTTGGAAGAAAAGTAAATGAAGGAGAGATGACAAGGAAATTCCTCTGGTCGCTAAGCAACGATTAGGAAGATATGGTGGTCGCAATTGAAGAAGCACACGACCTTTTCCAACTCAAGATGGAGGAGTTAATTGGAAAGGAGGGCATTGAAGTCCTAGCCAAAGGAGTGTAGAGATGAGGACATTTAAGTCCTAGCCAAAGACTTCTTCAAATACCTCAACAAGGATAAGGGAGAAAAAAATGAAAGAAGAGGTAGAAGAAGTGAGAAAAGAGAAAAAGAAAAGGAGAAGGAGGAGAGCAGAAATGAGAGAAGAGAAGGGGAGAAGAAAAAGGAGAGAAGGGAGAGGAGAAGAGAAAATGAAAGGAGAAGATCAAGAGAAGAGAAAGGAAGGAGGAAGCTCACAAGGCTACTTGGGACGATTCATCGTCTTCATCATCATCCCAATCAACCGCACCTTCATCAACAAAGGAATATGCGCACATGTGCTTCATGGCAATTCAAGATGAAGGAAATGAGGTATCCTTTAACTCATACTCTACTAGAACACATTCATGCTCATCTAAGTCATATGCTAGTGATAGTTCATATTCTAAAGAAGAAACATATTCACACGATGAACTTCAAAATGCATTTCATGACTTAGTCAAACAATATGAGATTATTTGTGAAAAGAACAAGAATGCTAGAAAGCTAATCAATAATCTCCAAACTCAAATTGAAACATGCATGGATGAGAAGAATGAGGTGCTTGCTAAACTTGAAACAAATGCATCAACTCTTGAATGTTTAAAAGCAACACCCATTGATAATGAACAACTAGATCTTCATGATTGCAATATGAAATTAAGAAAAGATCTAGAAAGATTCACTAATGGAACTAAGATGCTTAATATGTTATTATGAAGTCAAAGACAATCTTTGCAAAAACATAGTTTAGGATTAATGCAAAATTGAAACCATGCTTCTCATACAACGTTAAATGGAAAACACTTAGTTGTAAAGCATAACTCTTCAAGTGTGTGGGATACTTTAAACCAAAATGACTTGGGTTCCCAAAGTGAACATTCAAGGACCCAAAGTTGTTTGGGTACCTTAATCTATACTTGTAGGTGCTTGAGGAGGAAATCGGTGGTGACCGGGCAAGCTTGAAAGTCAAATTCAATGCCGGTTGCATCACCAAATGGAGATTGGAACCAATTCAAAGCTTCAAGTGGGTATAATTTTTTTTATCCTCTAAAATATTCAAATCAATTGGTTCTAGTCTAGATTTTATATGCTTAATTGACAAATCATATAATCATTCATTGCAAATCTTAGAATTTGAGACACTTCCATTGCTTAAGTGTGAAATTTATAAATGGATGTAAAAAAGGGGTAAATGAATACATCACATGCCTAATTGATAAATTTTTGCTTGATGTTAAAAGGGAACAATTAAAATTGAACTTAATTAAAAAATCATATTCCTATTGGTAGGGGGAGCTTATTGAATATCATTTTCTTAGTGTAATGAAGTACAAAATTTAGGGGGAGCAACTTCATTACAAGACATCCAAAATTCAATGCTTAAATCTTATAATATTTGATGGATGTCAAAGGGGAAGAGATAATTAAGGGGGTAACTTGAAATTTGATTAAAATTGATCAAAAACTATGCACATCCATGGGGGAGCATTTATATGCATAGTTTACAATCAAAAATTGCAAGTATTAAGATATAGGTTGCCATCATCAAAAGGGGGGAGATTGTTGGCTTTTTGGCCTCAATCTTTGTTTTGATGATTTAATCAACCTAATCTTAATTGTGATCATGTAGAGTAGCACACATATTGCATTGCATATATATTTCTATGTGCTAACTTCTACAGGTGATCAAGACTCAAGAAAGAAAGGATTCAAGTCAAGACATGTAATCAAGCTCTATTGATGACATGTAATTTGCATTTCTTTGAGTCTTAGGAACATTGTGTAAATTGAGGATACTTAAGCTAAAACCTACTCCAACACATACTAGGTTCCTTATAGAAGTCACACACAAAATTTCATATAATTTGGACTTCAATAGATCACCCAAACTTAGACCGGAAAACACCAAACCTTAACCTGAACTGTCTGCCCACATTCGGTAAACCGAAATAGACCGTTCGGTCGACCGAGTGATCATGTATTCTGTTAGTGTTTTACTGCTCGAGTTAGGTCGACCGTCCAAACCTTTTCGGTCGACCGAGTAAATACATATTTCCGACCATTTGTTTTGTCGTATATACCCAACAATCGTATTCGTATTATTACTAAATACCCCAAATACATTTAGTGTATCGGTAGACCAAACTAAGACATCTCGACAAACCAAAACTTTCTGTTGGTTTTTGGTCGACCGTGGACCTTGTTTCGGTCGACTGAATTTAATCCTGTTTGTCAACCTAGAAGAGTCTGTTAGTTTTCGGTCGACCAAACCTATCTCGGTGTTCGACCGATAACTTAAGTGTACCTAGAACATAGCCTTTGGAGGTCGACCGTTCCTTAACCGGTCAACCAAACCGAGTTCATTTTTGCCAGATGGTCGACCCCTCAGCCCGATTGACCGAACTTATTCAGATTTGGGTCCTGCGGATTTCTATTTTGTGTATCTTACACCAACTCTTACCCAATTAACCTCAACGACTATATTCTCTCTAGTGCTTATAAATAGAGTTGTAAAACACATTTTAACTCAACTCTCACACTACTATTTGTCCCCTACATTAAAGAGAAAGATCCAAACACTCCAAGCCTCAAACATTCAACACTTTAGTCTTAAATCCTATTCTCACTTAAGTGTGCTCAAGATTAGACAGTGTTGTTCCACTCATTTATTTTCAAAGAAGCAAAGGTCTTGGTGAAAGCCCAAGACAAGAGTATAGACTTTGGTGAGAGCCCGAAGTGATCCCTCTCGGATTGTGAGAGGAGGAGCCATGCTCGACGAGGGTTGTTCGTGAGTTTGAAGATTGTAAAGGCGTTCTCTCCCGGCCCGGAACGGGGAGTGGTTAGTGAAGTCGTGAGCGGAGCTCGGTGATCCGAGCGGAGCTTGCAAGAGAGGACTAGGACCCGAGTGGGGTGCCGAACCTCTGTAAAATCTCCCATCTTCATTGTGGTTTGCCTTTTCCATTCCTTTACTTCATCGTTTAGTTTTAAATTCCGCTGCATATCTTTGATCGTTAAACAAGTAGGTAGTTAGGGTTAAAAGTTATTAGAATTAGAGACCCTCACGATCCTAGAAACTTTGTGTCAAAGTCTACATTGTGTCAAAGTGCCACTGGGGTATCCTTCAAATATTAGTAGTCTGGTTTCAATGAAATATTTGAAACTACTTAGTTTGAAGTCTCATGATTGTCAAGTATTGACGCAAAAACTTCTTCCTATTGCTATTAGATCAATATTGCCGATACACGTCAGATACACAATTATCAAACTTTGTTTATTCTTCAACAAGATTTGCAGCAAAGTACTTGATCTGAACTACTTGGATAAGTTGCAGCATGAAGTGGTTGTTACATTATGGTAGTTGGATATGTACTTCCCCTATCATTTTTTGACATCATAATGCATTTGGTGGTTCATATAGTCCAATAAATTAAATTAACTGGACCAATATTTTTGAGGTCAATGTATACTTTCGAGCGGTACATGGGTGTGTTGAAGGGTTAGTGTAACAATAGATGGAGGTTCGAGGCCAGCATTGTCGAAGGCCACATAGCCCAGGAGGTTATTGAGTTATGTAATGTGTACCAGACTCAAACAAAAAGTGTTGGACTTCCAAAAAATCGTCACGAAGTCAAGGTTGGAGGTAAAGGTACACATAGTGTAAAGTTGATAAGTTCAGAGGGCGAGGGTCTCTTTATGGCGTATTTTTATATGTTGTGCAATTTCGAAGAAAAACCTTTTTTGGAAGAGCACATGTCCCTACTGAAGAAAAACATCCTACATGGAATAATCAACAAAGATTTAATGCTCACAATAAAACATTCATTGATTGGTTCAGGAAAATTGTGTACAACCGTAATGTTTCTGAGACTTCGAAGTCATTGGACTATAGGCCTAATCCTGTTGTCACATCTTATAGTGGTTACGATGTCAGTGGATACTCCTACACCAAAATGGAAGATGACAAAAGCACAATGCAAAACAGCGGGGTCAGTTTAGTTGTTAAAGCTTTGCATATCTCTAGTTCGAAAGAGAAAAAACCTATATATGTGGAGATGTCTTACTACGGTCAAATTGAAGACATATGGGTGTTGAACTTCACCCAATTCGATGTGGCAGTATTTAAATGCAAGTGGGTGGACAATGACAATGGCTTTCGGATGAATGAGTTGCCATTTACCTTGGTGAACCTTAACAAACAAGGATTCAAGGAAGAACCGTAAATGTTTGCATCTAAAAAAACATATTTTTTATGTAGCTGACCCTTGTGATAATCACTTGACATTGTTTTTGAAGGAAAACAACAAATTATTTCTCAAGTGGATGTCAATGATATTGAAGAAATTCCCCCATTATCAACACAAATGCCCGAATTGAAGTCAGTCAATAATGATATAAATACTGATAAATACTTATTCGTCAGGATCATGATGAAGGAATATGGATCGAAGGTCTTGATGACAAAAAATGAAAATATATCTTAAAGGTTAACCTAGTGTTTTATCAGTTTATGTTAAGAACTCATGAGTTAATTATGTTTATGAATTGACCCAGCTTACAATGTACATTGAGTTTATTCTTGATTTTTTGGTGAATGACCCACTTCCGAGGATAATTTAGAAATTTATAAGAAAACATATTTTTGCCCAGAAATCAATTTTAAAAAATAACATATCGATTCTAAGTGTATAATTCGACGTGCCGTGTCCATTTTATTTTTTCCCATCAAGGACATATGTGTCCTTTAAGTGACATAAGTGCCCTTTAAAGGACAAACCAGTCCTTTAACGGACTTGTGCTTTGATGGGCTTGTCCTTTAAGGGATATAAGTGTCCTTTAAGTGGAAATGACCATTTTGAGTTTAGAGAATAGACAAGTATTTGTTTTAAAGAACACACATTTAAGGACACACATGTCCTTTTAAAGGACACCTTATTTGGAGGCAGAAAGAATTTGAACTATCTTCTAAGTTTCAAGGACAAACTCGTGCTTTATAGGACAAACCAAACCTTTAACACACTTATCCTTTAAGGACCCTATTGAGATAATCAACATACAAGTACTTTAAAGGGCATTGTTTGGGATATAAGTGTCCTCTAAAGCACATGCTTGTGGTTGAAAGGACCATTTTTTAGTTTTAAAGAATAGAACAATTTATAATTTGTTGCCTTAATTTAAAATTTCAAACAATACAATTTCAAGATTTGTAATGTTGTATACAAAAATGTATATAATTACAATTGAAAATATATAGAAAAATGCATATAATTACAGTTAACAAGATTCTACATCAATTTTTTTGCCCTAAAAATTTGGCTTTGGAGTCCCTAAGCAAATACATTGTCACTTCGCCTCTGACTGAGTGTAGATATTTGTTGTCAATTTGAGTTGTGTGATGTACGTCTAATAATAAACCTTTTATCCAATGAACAATTAGGTCCCTAAGCAAATGCTTGGCATTGGCACTTTTCCCCTTCATAGAACAGTTTCCAATCGATGTTAAAGTAGGATCTCCAGAATTTTGCCATTATTACCGCACCTTGTTCATGCACACACTGTTGTTGGATCATTATCTCTATCAACCCGAGGAAGGTTGTTATTTGTTTAGTTCTTCCATACACAATCAGCAATATCCAGTGGTCGTTCTTTATCAATGCTTGTGCAATGTCTGTGTCCTTTAGGTTCCATTCTTCTAATTTTTTCCGATAAGGCTGAAAATAACTCATAGCAGTTGGCCTCAATAACAATTGTGGTCGGGTAGGTAATGAGAATCACCTTCCTTTGGTAGTATCCCAACTTCTATTTTGCTCCAACACAACAAGCAATGCGTCTATTTACTGTCCATTAAAATAACTACAATCAACTAGTCATTTCAGTGGATTAAACCAAAACTCGATTCACAACAACAACGAAATATACTTACGTTTGTTGATAGATCTTTGCCTTTAGTGATTAGATCTTTTAGGTTTACTGACCCCTCCCTGTCCTTTGATGCCAGACAACTTTATTCAACCTTTTCCCTGGTGTTATTAAATTAAGAAGCATATTTTTTCCTCAATTGTCAACCCAGTCAGGTCAGGGCTTTCAAGTCAATGTTTTCATTTGGTTGTGCGTTGGTTGGCTAGGTTGCTTTTGTTGGAGAATTAACTTCTTGTTCGTCTGAAATTTTATTCCCATCATATTTCAACCTCTTTAGCACAATTGACCATTATGTGATTTGTTTTTCTATTTTCTTTTCTATGAGGTTCTTCTTTTGAACCTCTTTTTTCTTGTTCAGACTTCTTAGTCTTCTTCTTCTTGTTATCCTTCTTCTCTTTCTTCTTCTTCTTCTTCTTCTTCTTCTTCTTCTTCTTCTATCTGTTCTTCCTTTTTCTTTTCTGCTATATATTTTCCTTTTTCTTTTCTTCTTTTATCTGTTCTTCCTTTTTCTTTCTTTCTTTCTTTCTTTCTTTCTTTCTTTCTTTCTTTCTTTCTTTCTTCTTCATCCTTTTTCTTTTTCTTCACCACTTATTCCTTTCTTCTTTCTTCTTTCTTCCTCTACTTTTTTCGACCATGACTGTTCATCCTTGTGATTCTTCTCCTCATCCTTCCTCCTCGCTTCTTCTCCACCAAAGAAGGATAAATTCATCGTTTTGTTTTGTTAAATATCATGTAAGATGATTACTACCAGAGTTGTGGTTAAAAGGACACATATGTCCTTTAGAAGAGATGACTATTATTTGTGAACACTTTCTTATTTTAAATGACCAAAAAAACTTTTAAAGGACACTACGAGTACAAAATACATATGCGTCCTTTAAAGTACTTGATCGTGGTTTTAAAAGAACATACCATTTCATTGGTGTAGATCAATTCTGTGGATTTAAACTGGGATGTTGAGGCACCTTCAGTATGTGTTCTTAGGAGTGTGGCTATATGGATTTTGAAACGGAGCATGTCAATGCCATTAGCTACCATCCCAAAAATTACCCATATTCTTCATCATATTATCCAGGTTGGAGGCCACCCAAACCTCTATTGGAGCTGATTGACATCATTTCATGCTCATATTTGTATCTTATATCCATTATATTACACCTAAGCAATGCTACGTGACGAGTTTTATGTTTAGTTTTCAGGAATAAAGAGGTTTGAAGAGAAGAGCCATGAAAGGATCCAAAAGCAGGAAAAAGGACTTAATTGTGAGACCTGGGGACTAAGATGCAAGGGAGAAGGACCTGATCGTAAGACCGAAGGACCTAAGAGCAAAACAGAATACTCCACACCATCATGGGGAGTATTTTACCAATTCGAGTCGGGTCGGAGCTCCAACAAGTCAAGTAACCGCATCAAAGACCAACAATACCAGAAAGAAAAGCCCACAACAAATTCCAACACGATCCGAAGATTTTGGACCGCTAATTGGCGGTCCATATTGCTCAGGATCAGTCGAAATTTCTCCTGGACTTGTATTAATGTTCGTTTAGGCTATTTGTGGTATTGGTTTAGTCCCACATCGGGGGATTGTCCCCGATTAGCTTTTTCCATGCTTATAAATAGAACTCTTCACCTTCCATTGTAATTACCCATTGCTTGGTGGCATTCTCTCTACTAAGGAGTGAGCCTTGAAGCAAAAACTCAAGGTGGAGATGAATGCTACCTTCAATGTGAGTCATTTGTTAATAAAATAATTCTTCTAGTTTCTTTCAATCTTGTCTTTTAATTTGTGCATGTTTGTTTAGTCTTTCCTTTCCTTTTATGTTTCTTTAATGCTTCTTGCCTTCTTAGTTAACTTTCATTTCAGTATTATGCTTTCTTTTGCTAATATAGTTAGTGTAATAAGTAGTGAGTAGTTCCATCCCCATTTGGGGGGTGGAGAAATATGTGATATAATCATGTAGTGTATTAAGTGTGTGTTATCTTTATCCCTTGAGCTTTATATGATTTCCATAACCATCTAATGGGTTTTCACTCTTATCTTTGATATGCTTATGCTCTTGAATGAAGCTTAGCTTATGCTTTGATTAGTGGACCTATTTTATGGGGAATGATAAGGTTAGGATATGGATGAAGTTAATATTGGAAACACAATTTATAGTGTATGAGCTCTTGTTGCCTTTACCTTAGCTAATGTCTTGTATGTTTTAATGATGTAGTGAAATCTTAATTCATGTGGAGGCATAGTAGGGTATAGTCTTTATACTTGAGTTCATGTAGCTTCATTCCAATTATTGTCTTGTATGTTTTAATGATGTAGTCTTATCTTAATTCATGTAGAGGCAAAGTTGGATGTAGTTTTATGATTTCATGCACTACATGTTGTGAGGAGCTTAATGAACACACACACACACACACACTTCTTTATGTTCACATTATTTCTCTACCCCCTTTGGGGTTTTGTTTTATTGCTTATCTTCATTTCCTTTTGCATTCTAGTTTAGCATTGTAGTGTAGTTTAGTGTAATACATCCTTCTTCCTTTTCTTTACCTCTCGCCTCCGCACAAACCAAGTGTCGACACACCTCCCAGTGGACGACCCGTATTTGCCACCACTTCAACGCGGCCGTGCACTTGCGGTTAAATATAAAACGAGATCAAACAAGTTTTTGGCGCCGTTGCCGGGGAGGTGCTCTGTCCAGACATTGGTTTGGACGATTCGAGGGGTTTTTAATTTTTTGTTTTCAGTTTTTCTTAGTTTCAGGGAACCATCAGAACAAGGGGAGGCTACTGGAGAAATTTGGGGAACAGAAGAGCTAAACAGACCGCCAATCAGCGGTTGAAGACCGCCAATTGGCGGCCTGGTGAGAGTTTCAGGCCTGGAAATTTTTACTGTTAGTTAGTGCTGTAATTTGTGTTATCTGGGAGCCCTATTTTGCATGCTATGACTTCTGGTTTTCTCCCAGATCATTAATCACTCCCCCATTAATCAACTTGGTCCTAAAATCCAAAGCAAAAGACTAGACGTTCTTATTTGTTTAGGTCACGCATCATGTATTGACTTGAGCATATAGTTGTCTTTTCTTTTAGCTTTAATTTCAGTTGTTGAGTGTTGGCGTAAGGTATGCATTTCCTACACTCATTCACGCATCTCGTATGCCCATGCATTAGTTAGTAGGATTTGCATCAGGACAAGAGTGAGAGAGCGTTTGATTGGAGCGATTGATTGCTAGATCTAGGATCAAATCACTACTAAGGAGGGGCTGTCCCATAAGAGATAAGGTGGGGGATTTCATCACCCTTTCCTTGGCCCCAAAAATCACTCGTAATAAAGCCTTAACTAAAAGCAAGTAGACATTGGCCCTAAGGAATTCGGACGCACTAGGAGAGTAATCTAGTCGAGACCGTCATGACCTGATCGGCGTTGCCTACCTTGTCGATAGTAGGAGGTACTGGATCTCCGGATCTGGTATCACTTGCTGGGCATTGTGGTCCTCGTTGTAGGGAGGTGAGGCGTGTCGAGGCTAGTGACCTCGAAGTTAGGCGTCGTCTAGCTTAAGGACCCATTGCCTTACATTGTTTGAGCTGTGCTTGCTAGTTAGGCTTCCTCCTGATCCCACTACCCTCGCTAGCTCTAGGGATTCTTCCCTTCTCCTCTGAGTCATCTTCTTCTCACCTACTTCTACGTTTTAGTCTCCTCCCCTTTACACTCTCTGGTAGCGTTTTAGGGTCGAGTCGAGCACTTTTTGCGAGCTTAGTCTCGTGGTGGTGACAGTGGTCGACTCGAGAGTTGTTTGTTGAGATGGATGGTTACATGGGCGACCATTCATATCATTGTTGGGACCAGGATGATTCTCCCTGGTATTCCGGACCCATGCAACCTGGGGTGGCTCAGACGAACACCCCGTACGGTTGGGATGATCTTCATTATGTGACTGAGCAATCTTCATATAGGGGTGATATGAGAGAGGCACCGACGGCTAGATCTCCATCTAGTTATGTTGGATCATACTCTGGGCAACAAACTTTGGCCTCTTTCATGCATGCGGTAGACGACATGAGTGCACCAGTGGCTCCAGTAGCCATACCGTGCGATTGTTGTGGGTTGAGTGGTCATAATATCGGGGAATGTCCTTATGTTCCCCCAGAGCCTGAGTATGAGCATACATTTTCCCAAAATGCTCAATATGACCATTACGCATCCGCGTACATCCCGAGAGTGATGGATTCATGGGGAAACAATTCTTATTCAAATTCTTATACTTCATATTCACCCCAGTATCCTCCTCCCGAATACCCAGAATTCTACCAGCACCCCACTCCAAATCATTGGACTCATTCTCAGCCCATCAACACCCAACCCCAAAATTTCCCAAGCTCTGACTTGGACCCCATCGTTGACCGCATACCTGATTCCTTGAAACAAACTCTCCAAACATTCATGGAAACCACACAAAACTTACTGAAGTCCAACTTGAATTCCTTGCAAACCATGGAAATGCAAGTGAGCCAGATGACACAACAATTCCATGAACATGAGGAGGGTAACTTTTCTTGTCAACATGAGGATTCATCTTTTGATATCGAACCACCACCACATCCACAAATTCAAAGCACAATCTTTCAAAGTCAAACTTCTAGTCAGTCTGAGGGACTTGGGGTTTCAATTCACGATCACTTAGTGGAGGATTCGATTCAAATTGAGAATAGCTTGGACCAGTTTTATTATGAGTCGGCACAGGATTGTGCCTTACCTTTTTGTCCCGTGGCCCTTGAGCCACATGATCTTATTGTTGTACCTCCTAAGGACTCACCTTTGGTGGAGCAAGAGCCCCCTAGTACCCTTAATCTCATACGACCTGATGAGAGTTTGTCTCTCACTATTGTTCCTGATCATCTTGGAAATGATGGAACATCAAACAACTACATTGCTCATGAGGGTATTAGGAGTTCCTTGGAGGATACCTTGGGTATGAGACCCACTGTTTGTTCGCCTGGTGTGTCGGATATGCCTAACGAGGTTCTTGACCTCGTTCCGACGCACCAGCCTATTGGTTGGAGAGTTTGGATTGACGATCATAACTTCAGCAGCGCAACAGGAGAAACTCTTCTTCCGTTGCCCCTCATTTCCCAAACTCTTGAGAGGTTCAAGCTCTTTCAGTTTGATCCTTTGAATGAGACGCCTTTGCGTCCAATTCACGAACCTCTCATTTCATCTGGTGCTCTTTGTGAAGGGGGCCCACGCATGCGTATTCTGGCCCCGCGTGGTGTCATGTTCCCTTTCCAAGTGCATTGACCCACTCTTGAGGTTCCCATTTGATGTCTTTTGACAAATGAAGATGGGAACTTATGTTTGTACATAGTTATATAAAAAAAGAAAAAAAAAGTACAATAAAAGACTCCTTCAGTGAGCATCGATTGTTGTGAGCCCCAACCCTTGAGTATTTGGGCCCCAATTCTTTGACGTATTTGTATCCTTTCTTTAGCATCTCACAGGTTTTGAGGGAATTCGGGTTATGTCCATCAACATGACCTTGCACTTCCCTTTGTACTTCATGTTGGTGAGATCTCTCCTTTTTATGCATCAATCCATGTAGTATCTTGCTTGCATTCATTGAGGACAATGCATGAAGTAGGTGTGGGAGGGTGTTTTACGTGTGTACATAGTCGAGTCTTTTCTTTTGATTTTGTTTTCTTTTGTTTGCATTGTTAGGGTCATGTTAGTGTGCTGCATTTAATATCGATATATCTGCTTGCCATGATTCTTGGGTGACTTGTCTTCTTTTGCTTGCCTAGTGCTTCAAAATTTTCACATTTCTTTCAAAATCTTCATGTGTTTTCGAAAGAAAATGTTTTGTGGGTTTTGCGTGTGTTTAGCATGTGCAAAACCGTTGAGAGGCAAAGTAAAAAGAAAGCTCCCAAAATTGTCTTGAACTTGATGCATTAGGATATCTAGTACGTGGCTTTAGGATTTATCGAGTCGTTAGGATGCACCCCAGTTTTCCTTTGGGGGTGAGTAATCATAGGGTTTCAGTGCTCAAACATTCAAAGAAGTCCACCCTGAACCTAGTGAGTCAATAATTCGTGTTTGTTAATTTAGGAAGTTTGTTGTAGTCAAGGACCCTTTAAATCTTGTTGTGAGACATTAAGTGTAGGGGTTTTGGTTCATGTGTAGATAAGAAATAAGTGAGTAGGTGTTCTCTCTTCTTGCACGGCCCCTATCACTCGGGAAAGTAGGTCTGAGGGGACTTTGTGCCTGGTGCTTTCGGGTCATCTGACTTGGGATGCGCCGACCGAACTCTCGTTACACGGGTGGTAGGGATTGCCCTATGTGGAGATTTGGGGAAAGGTGTACGTGATAGTGTAAGTCCTCATGGGCAATGATGCACGAAACCTGACCCTGGGAGAATGAAGCTCCAACTAATAAAAAGAAAAAAAAAGAAACAAAAATGTGAAAAGAAACAAAAAAAAATGCAAATAAGAACCTTAATGGACCTTACACTTTGTATCACTTGAGGATCTTGAGGTTGTCCATGTCTTTCACTTAATTCCTTATTTAACTAACACGAATGGTTCATTAAGTTATGTGTGTGGACTGATTACCTATATAGAGTCGGCCCGTAGGATTACCGCGTCCAATGATCGACAACCTAAGTCCAACGAGTCGAGTGTCTAGATTGAATAATGCATCTTGTTCGGATTTTGTGGGTATATCCGCTGAAAACCCTCAGGAGACAACACTCCTCCTCCTTGGCAACAAAGAGGTTTAACGGCTTGTTGCACGTGCTAAGTGCAACCCTGATTCCTACGAAAGTGAGTTAAGATTTCTTGTTTCTCGTTTGCTTTTCTCTTTCTTTGTTTTGCTCGGGACTAGCAAAAACTTAGGTGTGGGGGTATTTGATTGACATCATTTCATGCTCATATTTGTATCTTATATCCATTATATTACACCTAAGCAATGCTACGTGACGAGTTTTATGTTTAGTTTTCAGGAATAAAGAGGTTTGAAGAGAAGAGCCATGAAAGGATCCAAAAGCAGGAAAAAGGACTTAATTGTGAGATCTGGGGACTAAGATGCAAGGGAGAAGGACCTGATCGTAAGACCGAAGGACCTAAAAGCAAAACAGAATACTCCACACCATCATGGGGAGTATTTTACCAATTCGAGTCGGGTCGGAGCTCCAACAAGTCAAGTAACCGCATCAAAGACCAACAATACCAGAAAGAAAAGCCCACAACAAATTCCAACACGATCCGAAGATTTTGGACCACCAATTGGCGGTCTTGGACCGCTAATTGGCGGTCCATATTGCTCAGGATCCGTCGAAATTTCTCCTGGACTTGTATTAATGTTCGTTTAGGCTATTTGTGGTATTGGTTTAGTCCCACATCGGGGGATTGTCCCCGATTAGCTTTTTCCATGCTTATAAATAAAACTCTTCACCTTTCATTGTAATTACCCATTGCTTGGTGGCATTCTCTCTACTAAGGAGTGAGCCTTGAAGCAAAAACTCAAGGTGGAGATGAATGCTACCTTCAATGTGAGTCATTTGTTAATAAAATAATTCTTCTAGTTTCTTTCAATCTTGTCTTTTAATTTGTGCATGTTTGTTTAGTCTTTCCTTTCCTTTTATGTTTCTTTAATGCTTCTTGCCTTCTTAGTTAACTTTCATTTCAGTATTATGCTTTCTTTTGCTAATATAGTTAGTGTAATAAGTAGTGAGTAGTTCCATCCCCATTTGGGGGGTGGAGAAATATGTGATATAATCATGTAGTGTATTAAGTGTGTGTTATCTTTATCCCTTGAGCTTTATATGATTTCCATAACCATCTAATGAGTTTTCACTCTTATCTTTGATATGCTAATGCTCTTGAATGAAGCTTAGCTTATGCTTTGATTAGTGGACCTATTTTATGGGGAATGATAAGGTTAGGATATGGATGAAGTTAATATTGGAAACACAATTTGTAGTGTATGAGCTCTTGTTGCCTTTACCTTAGCTAATGTCTTGTATGTTTTAATGATGTAGTGAAATCTTAATTCATGTGGAGGCATAGTAGGGTATAGTCTTTATACTTGAGTTCATGTAGCTTCATTCCAATTATTGTCTTGTATGTTTTAATGATGTAGTCTTATCTTAATTCATGTAGAGGCAAAGTTGGATGTAGTTTTATGATTTCATGCACTACATGTTGTGAGGAGCTTAATGAACACACACACACTTCTTTATGTTCACATTATTTCTCTACCCCCTTTGGGGTTTAGTTTTATTGCTTATCTTCATTTCCTTTTGCATTCTAGTTTAGCATTGTAGTGTAGTTTAGTGTAATACATCCTTCTTCCTTTTCTTTACCTCTCGCCTTCGCACAAACCAAGTGTCGACACACCTCCCAGTGGACGACCCGTATTTGCCACCGCTTCAACGCGGCCGTGCACTTGCGGTTAAATATAAAACGAGATCAATCAGGAGCCAAAATAATGGTCAAGGTGGTCCTCCTAACTATTCACACCTCAACCACACCCTTACAAACACAACATGCATTCATCATCCATGCATCCATCTCAGACACATCCTACCTAGGTCAAACCTATCGGTCCACTAGGGTTCCCCAGTGGAAACAATAGTGAAACCAGGTTTGGGTCGCTTGAGAACTTGATCAAAAATTTCATATCTAACCAGGGTCAAGCCCTCACGACCACTCAACAAGATCTAGCTTCCACTAAGCAATCCCTAAAATCTCGTGAGATTTAGGTGGGCCAATTAGCCCAATCTATACATGTAAGAGAACCAGGAACGCTTCCTAGCCAGCCTGAGGCTAATCCCCTCATGTACCGGCAGCCACACATGCAAAATGAGAGTTCGATACCTTGGGGGCGACAAGTGAACATTGTAGAGGAACATGTTCACCATGTGAATGCCATTGTAACCTTAAGGAATGGAAAGCAGGTCGACAATCATATTTTCTTGGCGCCACCACCATCCGTGTAGCCCCTCAGTGGGAATGATGGTGAGAAAGAGTATGAGGGTGAGGGTAATACACCAACACCTCCTTCTCAGGCACCGCAAAAAACCTACCTGCCAAAAACTCCATATCCTAGTAGGTTAACCAAAAAGCAGAGTGACACATTGGATAAGATATTAGAGGTCTTAAAACAAGTGAAGGTTAACATCCTTTTGTTGGATGTCATCCAACAAATACCTCAATATGCCAAAGTGTTGAAGGATCTCTGCACAACAAAGAGCAACACCAATGTTCTTAAGAAAGCATTTTTAGCTACGAGTGTGGGCTCAATTTTGTCCAATCCCACATACACAAAGTGCAAGGATCCTGGCTATCCTACTATTCAATATATGATAGAGGACACTAGCATGAGTGACGTATTACTTAATTTAGGATCAGCGGTCAACCTCCTCCCATCTTCTAATTATCAACAATTGAACTTGGGAGAATTAAAACAAACTAAGATCACCCTCCAATTGGCGGATAGATCCATTCGTTTCCTAAAGGGGATTATTAAGGACCTGCTCATTAAAGTTGGAGATTTTATATTTCCAATAGATTTTGTCGTCATTGATACCAGCCCTGTTGCAAACACACACTCTCAAATACCTTTGATTTTGGGTAGACCATTTTTGGCAACCTCGAATGCCTTGATTAATTGTAGAAATGGTCTCATGAAGCTCACATTCGGTAATATGAGTGTCGAGTTTCATGTGTTCAACTCTGGTAGGCAACATGAGCCCTTGGACAAACCTTTGAATCTCTACCTCATCGGCCAATTAGAGAAAGTACTACAAAATCAACAAACACCCCAACACCAATGCAACCCATTGAGAATGTTTGTGTGCCCAGTGAAAACTCATTGCCTATCTTTGTAGTGCGACAAAGCAAGTTGGCATCAAACATGAATACACAAAGGGAGTGTTTGTTGGATGATTCAGTTGAGACAGTTAGTTGGGGGACACACCTCATCATATGCCCATACCAGAAGGTGTTTTTGTAGGATTTTGTGTACATATGTATGTGTATATTTTAAAATTATTAATACAAACATACATGATCGATTTCATATTTTCAACAATTTTGTGTACATTGTTTAGTGTATATTCTAATATCATGCAAACCTACATATATTAAAATAAACAAACAAGAGAGGATCATACCCAAAGGTTCTCTAAAACCTTTTAGAAGATCCGGAGTTCGGTTTCTTGTCGAATCGCCCACTGATTCGCTTCCAAGTGTTCACCAAACTCTAAACAAGATTAGAGAGAAAGGAGCTAGTCAATTAAATCTCTAAATCAAGGTTAGAATCTAGGTATTAACCCCTTTATGCTCCCTGAGAATTTAATCTCCAAAAGCTTGAAATAATTAAGGAATTTTCGGATGGATTAATAGGGTGGTTAGGGAGAGACAAAATTTTGCATTAATTAAAACAAGGAGGGAGAGAAGACCTATTTATAGGGTCTCCCAACAGCCACATCATGGGCTAACCACTAACACATGATCTCTTGTTTTTCTCTCCCTAAAATCAATCACAATTTGACACATAATCATCCACATCAACATTTAACCATAATTGGAATAATTCCAATAGATGATTAATACAAATTCTTATTAATTCAGGCAAACCCATATTAAATGTTTTTTGCCTTTTACCAAATTTTGGATTTATATCCAACAAAATTTGATCTTTGGGGTTTTTAGCAAATTCATATATCATGTAATATATTATGATATGTAATGTCAACCATTACACCTCATAATACATACATCTCATATGAACTTATAAATGATTCTAACTATGTCATTTCCATGATACATTGATTTTATCGATTCATCACATGTATACTATTTCACACGAAATCCGATACATCATATGAATATAAAATCAATCTACTTATTTCCCAATTTTGTGGTGTGACTTATAGGAGGATCTAAGTTAATTGACAATGATATCAAACACTTAATGCCATAAACTATAAACGGTATCTAGCTACACATTATAGTTACGTAATTAACATAGATGTCTTTGTTCACTCGAACTAAACATGATTCATTTAGTGATGTAAGGACATCACTTGTGTCAATCCCTTGCCTCATTATATTAAGAGTATTATACAAAGTAGAAATGTGTCACATTTGTATTTTATATTTATTTCTTGATCTCTTAAGCTAATTATTAATATGTAACTTAACATAAGTCACATTGTGCACATTATAATTTTGCTTTATCAAGGTGCCCACTAATATCATCACTCAATTAAGAGTGACAATGATAATCTTTTGGTTAGCTATCTTTTCCAGCACAAGTCATGTTCAACCAAATATTGCCTTTATTACTATACTCATTGATAGATTTTGATAATAATCAAATTGAACATTCCTTATGTGAAAAGATATGTCTCATATCTTAGGATCCAAGACACAATAAAACATTAATGACACAAAACACAATTCCATAATATTTTACTTGCTAGGTCTATTCAATATATAAAAGTAATCTTTTCCTCTTTTATATACTCGTGTTGTTAAATATTTGTATAGCTACAATAATCGATGCCCAACACGACAATTTTATCTCGGTAATTAATGTTCCATGTTAATTACCATGATTGTAAATAACTTTTGATTTATGTAAACCATTATCTTTTAGAGCTCTACGGTTAAGGACCAAGAGCCTCTTCCTCAACACTTCCAAAAGATGAATACAATAATCAAGGAACAAAATGCTTGCACATTCAATTCATAACAATTGACATATAAAGTAAAACTTGTAGAACACATTCCTTTCATCTTTGGATCGTTATACACGGACGCGGGCGTCCGTGACGCGTCCTACGTGGCACCGAAAAGTTGGCGAGTCAGCGTCTAGTCGGATTGACATGTCACCCTTTCCAAACGCGCCTTTAATGGGTTTTTAATTTGTTTTGACGGTTTTCCAAGTACGATGGTTGCTTTCCAAACCCCAGATAAGACAGCCCCAGACACCCTACGAACGACGGTTCAGATACCGAGGAAGATAACAAATATCCAGATCGAAAGGGAGAGTCCCACTTTCTTTCTCGCTGGATTACCTGTGAATAGAGGAAGCGAACCTGTGAACCTATGACGCTTTCTTTCGTCCCCTCTAAACGATAATGGATTCTTTGACTCCTGCCATCGATAGCGAACTTGTGCCAGAACCGGTGGGTCTATTTTTTCCCCTTCGTCGTTCTTTTTTCGAGGAACTTTCGTTTCTTCAATTATTTGTTTTAGGGAACCACCTACTACTTCCGGGAATCCAGGTGCTCCTGGACGGCCATCCGAAAGTAGTTTGACATGATGAAGAAGGTTGAGAAGGAGGTTTTCCGGAGCACCCCTTTCGGACACTTCCTAGACATTCCTAACATTACTACGGGCAACGAAATAGTCGGTTGGTTCGTCGAACACTATGATGCGAAGGAGGTGGGACATAGAATATGATGAAGGGTAGTTCCCCTTACACCTGAAGACGTTGCCCTAATTTTGGGCTTAAGTATGCATGTGAAGACCGTTGTGATGGAACCATTGGGTGTACAGAGGCGAGAAGGAGTGAAGCTTGACAACACACAACTGCTAGGTCATCTGACGGCAACCAGTGTCATGGGCGAGACGGAGGAGTACGTTCGTCTCCTGATTTCTTTCATCTTCAACCATTTTTTGTCTGGAGAAAGCCAGCTTAGAACTGTAGGAGAGGAGAAAGGCAGGGAACTTCATTATGAGGCAGGGGAACATCGACGGTTTTGTGAGAATACTACAAGTAAGTGTTTTTTGCTCCTTAAGTTATGTGTTTGTTCCTTTTAAATTATGTTTCTGTTCGGAATAAGTTGTGTCTGCTCGAATTAAGTTGTGTGTCTGTTTGGATTAAATTGTTTGTCTGTTCGGATTAAATTGTGTATCTGTTCGGAATATGTTGTGTGTCTGTTCGGAATAAGTTGTGTGTCTGTTCGAATTAAATTGTTTGTCTGTTCGGATTAAATTGTGTATCTGTTCGGAATATGTTGTGTGTCTGTTCGGAATAAGTTGTGTGTCTATTCAGAATAAGTTGTGTGTCTGTTCGGAACAAGTTGTGTGTCTGTTTGGATTAAGTTGTGTGTCTGTTCAGATTAAATTGTTTGTCTGATCGGATTAAATTGTGTATCTGTTCGGAATATGTTGTGTGTCTGATCGGAATAAGTTGTGTGTCTGTGCGAAATAAGTTGTGTCTGTTCGGATTTAGTTGTGTGTCTGTTCGAATTAAATTGTTTGTCTGTTCAGATTAAATTGTTTATCTGTTCGGAATAAGTTGTGTGTCTGTTCAGATTTAGTTGTGTGTCTATTCAAATTAAATTGTTTGTCTGTTCAGAATATGTTGTGTGTCTGCTCAGAATAAGTTGTGTGTCTGTTCGGATTAAGTTGTGTGTCTGTTTAGAATATCAACGTATGTCTATTCAGTCGTTCTAAACAGTTGAACCTTTCCATTTGAAGTGTGGCTTTGTGAGAAATACAGATTGGGGGAGCCCATTTCTGGAGCATATCCACGAATGAAAAGTTGGACGGAAATGTTTGGAAAACGTTTAACCCTGAGGAAATGGGACGAACGTGGAATTACCTTACCTCAGATTTACAACGGCAAGTTTAACCTGATGGGGGCTCCATCACTGAATGAAAGGGAGCTGAAACTTATTAGTTCTTTTCGAACTCCTGTTCGAAGGGTCTCAACTTCAACATGCAGTTTGCCAAGGCTCCAACTGACAGACTGCAACATTCCATGTGACCTGCTACTCCAAGAGTTGGAGCTCAGTGAGGTGAAGACGAAATGGCTGCAAGCCGAAGCTGCCCTTAAGAAGGCGACATAAGAGGTTAAAGGTCTAAAGGAAAAACTGAGGATGTCCCAGGAAGAGTGTGGGAGGCTGAGGGAAGAAATTGTATATCATCGAGGGACATGGACAAGTGAAAATACTTGTAGGGAGAAAGACGAAGATCTAAATAAAGAGGAGGAGAAGGAAGAAGAGGGAGGAGAAGAAGAAAGAAGAGAGGAGGAGACAAGAGAAGGAAGAAGAAGAAAGGAAGAGGGAGGAGGAGAAGGAAGAAGAGAGAAACAGAGAGGAGGAGAAGAAAGAAGAGAGAAAGAGATAGGAGGAGAAGGAAGAAGAGAGAAAGAGTGTGGACAAGGAGGAAGAGAGAAAGAGGGAGGAGGAGAAGGCACAAGAGAGAAAGAGAGAGGAGGATAAGGAAGAAGAGAGAAAGAGACAGGAGAAGGAAGAAGAGATAAAGATAGTGGAGAAAGAGGGAGGAGGAGAGGAAGAAGGAACAAGAGAGAAAGAGAGTGGAGAAGGAGGAAGAGAAGAAGAGGGAGGAGGGGAGGAAGAAGGAAGAGAAGAATAAAGAAGAGAAGAAGGAACAAGAGAGCAAGGCAAGGAAACCAAACTGGGGTGTGAAAAGACAACGCTCGATGGCCATCGTGGAGCAGCAGATGAAGGAAGATGAAGAACGGGGCAAGAAGAAGAAGGTGTAAGAAGAGCAAAAGAGAAAAGACAGAGCGGCTCAAAAGAGCCTAAAGAAAAAAGGGAAAAAACAGAGGACAATTTTAGGTTGGTTGTCCACTTAGGAGGGACAAGGCCTGATGTTGACATGGCTTCATTGGGAACGTTGGTAGCTGATGAGGTCAACATGATATTGAACTTGACCGCAGCCAACAAGGACCATAGAGAGGTGATCTGGAGAGGCGATATGTGTAGTTTAACATGCACCGACCTGAAGGAACTTATAACGCCTGGGATGGATATGACCGACCAAACTATCGAAGCTATGCTTTCGGTTCTCGAAGAAAGACACCCTCCACAAAACGTTATATGCATATCAACATTCTAGTCAAGGCGAATTGTGGATGGCCAAGGCAGAGCAATTGATGATTTTATCCTCCCTAAAATAAAAGGCGTGTCTCCAACAGAGACCGTAATCGCACAACCATGCTGGTCTGCAGGTCATTGGACGCTGGTGGTTGTCCACGGCCCGTCCAAGGAGATCTTGGCGTTCAACAGTATCTCTAGGGAGCTAGAGCGAGGTGAAGATCCAGAGCAGACCATAGGCATACATGAATGCACAGCAGCGGATATGGCTGAATACTGGAAGGACCTACTAAAGGTGGACTGACCCTTGAGAATCCTCAGGAAAAATAGCCAACGACAACAACCGGGGAGCAATGATTGCTGAGCCTATGTTTTATACTGGATAAGGTGCCTAATACTAAAACTTGACCCGACGAAGGAGAAGGACCCCATGAACATCCACTGTATCAGGGGTGAATTGGCGGTCATGTTACTTAGGGACCGTCGTTCGTGTGTGCAGATCTGAAGTCCAATTTTTTTAGTGTTTATTTTTTTACATGCACAAATTACAAACTCTTTTTTTCGTTATTTTTTTAGTGTTGTGTTTTTTAAATGTACAAATTACAAACTTTTTCCGTTCATTTTCAACAGATCCACCCCTTAAACCAAAACCAAACAGACACACAACTTAAACCGAACAGATCCACACCTTAAACCGAACAATCACACACCTTAAACCGAACAGATGCACACCTTAAACCGAACATACACACAACTTAAACCGAACAGATCCACACCTTAAACCGAACAGACACACAACTTAAACCGAACAGATGCACACCTTAAACCGAATAGACACACAACTTAAACTGAACACATCCACACCTTAAACCGAACAGTCACAACTTAAACCGAACAGATGCACACCTTAAACAGAACAGACACAAAACTTAAACCAAACAGATGCACACCTTAAACCGAACAATCACACACCTTAAACCGAACAGATGCACACCTTAAACCGAACAGATCCACACCTTAAACCGAACAGACACACAACTTAAACCGAACAGACGCACACCTTAAACCGAACAGACACACAACTTAAACCGAACACATCCACACCTTAAACCGAACAGTCATACAACAAAAACCGAACAGATGCACACCTTAAACCGAACAGATGCACACCTTAAACCGAACAGACACACAACTTAAACCGAACAGATACACACCTTAAACCGAACAGACACAACTTAAACCGAACAGATCCACACCTTAAACCGAACATTCACACCACTTCAACCGAACAGATGCACACCTTAAACTGAAGAGTCACACAACTTAAACTAAACATATCCACACCTTAAACCGAACAGACCCAAAACTTAAACCGAACAGACCCAAAACTTAAACCGAACAATCACACAACTTAAACCGAACAAGGACACAACTTAATCCGAACTGACCGTGTATAACAACCATTTACAGATCCAAACAGATCAACAATTAGAAGTTTTTTGGTTTTACAAGAACTGAAAATAACAAGAAATATTAAATTTAGGAGGAAGTTCCTCGTAATACAAATTCATGTCCCAATCAGAGAAATCAGGATCCCGGGTTTCGGTGCGACTTCGTGCAACGATGATGTAACCTTCATCTTGAACTTTCTCTTCTCTTGTTGGGCGTGCTTTTTATGGCTTTTTTTAATTATCTTCTCAGCTAAAGACACCGACGTCTAGTTGGCGGTCTTCCTATAGGTTTGACCTTATCTGGAGTTAGAACCGATGTACCTGCAGACTCAGGTTCATCAAGTCGAACCAAGAACTGGGTAGTGTGCATACATGCCTTAAGCAATTCAATACACTTCACGACCTCAAGAGACCTTTCATGGGAAATGAAGGCTTCCTGTGCGATCCAAACAGCACGACCCATGATGTCGTTGTGAGGACGAAACACGTCCTTCTCCATTACGCCATCGTCTGGGTACATCTTATCTCAATAGCTCCTTCGAATATCCTTTCGCCATCGATTAACGATGTAAGAGTGTGGGAGCAATGCATTAGTATTTAAGCGTCCAAGTACAACAAAAATGTGGCAGCATAGAAGGCCAACGTGCTGAAACATTCTACAATCACATGTGAAGTTCATAGATATGTTTTGTACTAGGAAACATTTCGACAATAGCTGCTCACCAGCCAAAACACGTGCAGATACCTTATAATAAATTTGTCATTCGTATTGAACTCCTCCGTTATATCGCAGTATATCATCTTCCCAATTTCTAACTGCACTTTGTTGAAGACCCATACAGTATACAACTCGCTCATCTGTCTCTCGAAGAGATACATTGAAACCAACTAGGGTCTCTTATGAAGAAAATCAAAATCTGATTGAGCTTCCTTCTCGTACTTATGGTGGAGTGCAAGTTCGTATTGTTGAACAAACTGCTTAAGGGTGGTCTTCGAAGTAAGATACTTGTCGAAAAAGACGTTCATACTCTCGTTTCTCTGAGTAGATACTATTTCCGCGAAAAAAACTATCACCAAAATATGCAGGTATCCAAGACTCTTGGATTGCATAAATCGATTTGAGCCAGCTATGGTTTTGCAGGTCAAAATCAAGAAGGAAACCCTGCAAATTACGATCAAATTCTGCTGGGGTTTTGGAATCATATACAATCAATTTCAGATCAAATAACATGTGCTTCCGATACTGCGTCGCCAACTTCACGGGAGTTTTGTTCATTAAATGCCATAACAGAATCTGTGTCTTGAATTTGGGAAGACATTCCTTACAGCAGCTAATGGCGCCACATTGATTTGTTATGATGGCTGGGGGAGTTATATCTGCAGAATGGAGGCAATTTAAAAGGAGTGAGTCATATATTGAAAGCTAGGAAATCCTACTTTGAAAACTTTAACCGAACAGTCACACAACTTAAACCGAACAGACACACAACTTAAACCAAACGGATCCACACCTTAAACCGAACAGACACACAACTTAAACCGAATGGATTCACACCATAAACCGAACAGTCACACAACTTAATCCGAACAGATCCATACCTTAAACGTAAGAGTCACACACCTTAAACTGAACAGATCCACATCTTAAACCGAACGGATTCACACCTTAAACCGAACAGACACACAACTTAAACCGAACATATCCACACCTTAAACCGAACAGAGGCACACCTTAAACCGAACAGACACACAACTTAAACCGAACAGATCCACACCTTAAACTGAACAGAGGCACACCTTAAACCGAACAGACACACAACTTAAACCAAACAGATGCACACCTTAAACCGAACAGTCACACAACTTAAACCGAACAGATGCACACCATAAACCGAACATACATATAACTTAAACCGAACAGACACACAACTTAAACCGAACGGATCCACACCTAAAACCAAACAGACACACAACTTAAACCGAACGGATTCACACCTTAAATCGAACAGTCACACAACTTAATCCTAACAGATCCACACCTTAAACTGAAGAGTAAAACACCTTAGACCGAATAGATCCACACCTTAAACCGAACGGATTCACACCTTAAACCGAACAGACACACAACTTAAACTGAACATATACACACCTTAAACCGAACAGATGCACACCTTAAACCGAACAGACACACATCTTAAACCGAATAGATGCACATCTTAAACCGAACAGTCACACAACTTAAACCGAACAGATGCACACCATAAATCAAACAGACACACAACCTAATCCGAACAGATCCACACCTTAAACCGAACAGTCACACAACTTAAACTTAACGGATCCAAATCTTAAACCGAACAGTTCCACCACTTAAACCGAACAAATACACATCTTAAAATGAACAGTCACAGACCTTTAACTAGACATAGCCACACCTTACCGTTCATGCACGACAACCATGTTTGGAACAACCATATGTAATTTTCAGTGGTCTCAGAAGACAGCAAAGCGCAACCGAGCAAAACTGACTTGAAATGGTGATTAACTCCTACAAATGGGGCAAAGGGCATGTCGTTTCTGTTTGTAATGTAGGTGTTGTCGAAACATATTGCGTCTCCGAAGTATGAATATGCAGCTCTAGAACGACAGTCAGCCCAAAACACGTTCCGTAGTCTTCCTTCGTATCCATATCCATTACATAGAAAAACATGGAATCAATCTTCTGCATCCTAATGAAATAGTTCCGAAGATCTTGTGCATCACCAGGTCCCATCTTCAAATTTCTGACTTCGTTTATAATGTTCCTGCACACAGAAACCACTAAGACAATGCGCAAAATGTTGAACTTCAGTTATGTTAGGCAGAAAGAACACAAACCTTAAATCCCTTTCGTTGAAAGTCAATTTGTCATTACCTCCAGCCTCGACCACAAAAGATTGCATGGTTTTGCAGCCGATATCCCAGCAGTATCATTGCACGATATGCGTGCTTTGGCGGACTCAGGGACGGTTCATTTTTGTCTGAGAAAACGCATTTGCTCCTGTTCAAGCATGGCGTGGTTAGTTTAAGATCCACAAAGTTAATGTGGTAACCCCTTGCTGGGTTTCCGGAGACCCTTATCCGAGTAGTGCATTGGACTCTACTGGATAACCTAGGCTTCAATTTCCCTTGCCCTTGGTTTGTTGGTGCCGTGCCCTCCTTGGAGCAAGTCAACGTGGGCCATATAACAACACCACGATCGTAATGAGATTGTCTTGTCTTAACACCAAAACCACAAGAATCAGCATAGGCCACGTAAAATGTTTTGACTTCTTCGAAAGAAGGAAAAAACATCTCCTCCTTAGGAACGTTTGCCGGATGCTCCACTTGGGTAGGCACATTAACGATTTCCATTGGAGTACAAAGGAAGGACCACAGAAGAGAAGGGAAGAAAAAGGAAGACGCATCTTGAGATGAAGAAGAAAAGTCTTCTGCTGTGTAGGAGCACCAAAATGAGGAAGGAAGGGAGTGATTTCAGACGTATTAATGAGGGATGGAGGGAGGGATGGAGAGATTGCTCAGGACATTCGTACGGGCAACCAAAGAATTGAGGGATAAATAAAAAAAGAATCTATTTTCTCTGCTGACATGGAGCATGTCAACTAAGCAGCATCCTCAAGTAGCATCCTCGAGAGCGGCCGTGTATCATTTTGCTTCAATTTTTACCCCAAGTCCTGTGGCTATTGAGCCTCATGAGCTTCATCTTGACTCCAACAAGGACTCATCTGCAACTGAGCTTATGATTGATAATATAAAGGAGGTTGGTGGTCCTTGCTTGACGACTTGGGGAGAAGCCCCATACATAGTGAGATAGATGTGTCACGAATGAGCCTAAGGAATCATTCTGATCCACCCGCCTATTGAATGGAGGATTTTGTTCGACGAGCAACTAACCCCTAGTGAGGCAACACAACTCTAACAATTCACATTGTCTGCACCCAGCCAATATCTTGAGGGGTTCGAGCTTTTCAGTTTGATATTTCACCCATCATGATACCTCAGACTACCAAAGAAGCGGGCCCATCACGACAAATCTGTGGTCCGCGTGACTCGTTGTTCTCATTCAATGTTCCTTGACCAAATGATTATGAGAATATCTTTATTGATGTATATATCTTGTTTATAACAAAAAGAATAAGAAAAAAAAGAACAAAAGACTCCACAAGTGAGCATTGGTTGTTGTTGGCCCCGACCCTAGTGTATCTGGGCCCCATTTGTTTCACGTATTTGTCTCCATTCTTAAGTATCTCACGGGTGTTTGGGAATTCGGGTATATGTGAAGGGAATATGTTCTAAAGGTTTTACTTTTAAATGTCAATTATTATGAATTGAATGAGAAATCATTTTGTTCCCTGCTTATGTTATTCGTCTTTTAGAAGTGTTAGGGAAGATGCTCTTGGTCCTTAACCGTAGAGCTCAAAAAGATATTGGTTTACATAAAACAAAAGATATTTGCAATCATGGTAATTAACATGGAACATTAATTACCGAGTTAAGATTGTCGTGTTGGTCATAGATCATTGTAGCTCTACAAATGAGTGACAACACTGGTACACAAAAGAGGAAAATATTACTTTTGTATACTGAATAGACCTAATAAGTAAAACATTATAAAATTGTGTTTTCTGTGTCATTAATGTTTTACTGTGTCTTTGGTGCTTTGATATGAGACTTATATCCGATCACTTAAGAATTGCTTAATTAGACTAGTGTCTTGAGCTATCGATGAGTGTAGTGTAAAGGCATTGGTTGGTTAAGTATGACTTTTGTTGGAGAAGATAGTTAGTCAAAAGATTATCATTGCCCCTCTTAATTGAGTGATGATATTAGTGGGCCCCTTGATAAAGCAAAGTTATAATGTGCACAATGTGATTTGAGTTAAGTCACATATTTATAACTAGCTTAAAGAGATCAAGAAATGAATACTAATACAAAGATGACACAATACTACTTTGTGTGTATTATTAATATCATGTGGCAAGGGACGGACACAAGTGGTGCACTCCATCACTAAATGGATCGGGTTTTGGTTCGAGTGGAATTAAGACATCTAACTAATTGGGAGCTATAATGTGTAGCTAGATACCGCTTATAGCTTGTGATATTAAGCTCTTAATATCACTGCCAACTTAGTTTAGATCCTCCCATAGGTCACACCACAAAACTGGGAAACAAGAAATGTGGATTTTGAGTTCATAAGGTGTGTCGGGTTTCATGTAGAAAATATGACACATGTGGTAAACAAGCAAAATCAAAATTATGTTGTGATTAATAACATAATTAGAATCTAAATTAAATTCATATGTGATGTAAATATTATGGGGTATAATTATTTATCATTACATAGGATAATATGTTACATAAGTTGTGAACTTACTACTAATCCCGAAATGTCAAATTTTGTAGGGGTTAAACCGAAATTTGACGAGTCTGCAGTACTGTGCAAAACCGGTCGACCGCTAAACCGTAAACGGTCAACCGAATGTGGCACGGTCGACCAAAATGTTTCACGGTCGACCGGATGTGTCTCGATCGCTACTGGAATTTCATCTTTTCGTTTTCGGTCGACCGAAGTAGTTTGGTCGGTCGACCGAACATTGCGATGAAATAAATTATGTTGCGAATGGTCGACCGAAACATGGTCTAAACGGTCGACCGAACCCTTAACACGGTCGACCGTTTAGACCATGCAGAATAAATTTAAGAATTAATTAGATCATACATGGAATTTGTCCATAACTGATTTAATTCGTGGCTAAGACTATTTGTTATCAAATAATGGATGGTTAGATGGAAGTTTGCATGAAATCATGGCAAGAGGTTACACATGAATAGGTAATTTGGAGAGAACCTATAAATACAAGTTTATCTCATTACCTTATTAATTAATTCATTATCTTTTTGTGCAAACTTATCTCTCCATAATTCTCCACGAATTTCACCTTAATTCTTGAGTTTAGTTTTAGTTTTAGTTTTCAGAGAGCTTCTTCTCAAGGGAACTAAAGAGGGGTTAGTAGTTAGATTCTAAACCCTATCGGAGATTGAGAGGCTAGCTCCTCTCTCTCCAATCTTGTTTAGAGTTTGGTGAATACTCGGAGGCATCCGGCACAACGACAAGCATCCTCAACGTCTCCGGATCTTTAAGAAGTTTTAGAGAACTTCTAGGTATGAATTTTGGAGCCCATGTTTGTTTTAATAAAGTTTGGAAACTAGTTATTGAAACAAACTGATGCATGCATGAAACAAATCATAGAAAACATGTAATTGATCCTTATTGTGCATAAAAATTTCGAAAATAAATATGTGCAATTAAACTAGAAATCCTACAGTGGTATAAGAGCTTAGGGTTCAATTTTCTAATGATTTGAAACTATGAACAAATGTAGTTTACCATCTAGGGTTCGAACAATTCGATTTTCCGGTTTTCGGTCTTTAAATGTTTTGTTGGAATAATTCTTTGTAATAATTCGTTTTGAATATTTTAAGTGGTTTAAAACATGCCATGTAATTATTAGTATTATGATTTAGACATAAGTCTAACTTGCAAAAATTTCGTTTTAAGTATAAACAATTGTTTTGCAAGAGAATCAAAAAAACCGAAAAACTGCGGTTCGTCTTTCCTTTTAGGAAATTGGATGGACAGCGGTTCAAAATTGTTTTTGAACTTGTGGATGGATGAAAACCTTTTTAATGGATTTCAAAATGTTTTTCAAAGAATTGTTTGGGATTCTAGATGATTGATAAACTAGGTTGTATAGTTTATAGCAATATTGCTTGCATGGATGCTCGAGTTGTCTTTGCAGGAATTGTGAGTTTATATGTTCCAAATCAGCGCCTATGAATGTTTGAAATTATTATTATACAGGGGCTTATTTCATGTAAAAGCCAAATTCTCTCTTTCTATTTTTAGATAATTGCATTGCATTTGAGAGGTTTTACATAAGACTTGCACTAGTCGGTTTTTGTCGAATGTGAGGAGCATGTTTATTTTCTGTAAAATCTACATCTCCGGTGCAAGAGGAAGTCGCCACTGTAGCGCATCGATCGAGGATCGGGGATCGAGGATCAAGGATCAAAGGGAACATATAAACTCACACGATGTGGATTGTGTGAATGGTTTAATTTCTGTTTTTTAATCTTGTTATGCATGTGATGAATGTGTTGAATGTTAGGATGTGTATGAATGATAATATGCATGATAACCTAAAATTCTGAATCACATGTTAATATATGAAATTTTCCAACTAAATTAAGAGTAATTTTCCATCTTATTTCATCCACTAGCAGCCATCAATCGAGGGATACTCTGCTCGCCCTTAGCGGGAGATAGCTCCCTCTATCTTTGGGAATAGTGGGACCTATAATGGTTGTCTGTTGTTGTGCCACGATTAAATATATGAGGTGCGTTTCACCCTAGTGAACCCCAAGTATGTTTAGTTGTGAATACAATGGATAAACGTATCTCGTATCAAATGAAAATAAGTTTTCTTAACATTACCTAGAGCCCTCGCTCGGTTTTGGAAAAAAAGTTTTTCTTACGAGGATAGGTCATATTCCCTCATAATTAAAATGACAAGAATCACAAGAATTTGAAGATGTTAATGTTGATAAAATTCAAAAAAGGTTGTGATTAGAAAATGTTTTTCTTACCTTGATATTGTAATGTATTCAATAGCCCTTAGCTAGTCTATATTTCAATTGATAGGATCTTGGTTTGTTGCATTTATGGGCAAAATTTTTATTTGCAGCATTGACATTTGTATGTATGTATGATAAACATAAAATTGGCATTAAAATCCAGTATGAATTTTTTTGTAGAAAAATTTTGAACATCCAACATATCGTACGATCCATGATAGAAAAACACCCTTTAGCAAATGATGGCTCAAACTTCATAGGTTGGCAACTCAAACTCAACATCGTGTTAATGTTTGAGAAACTCTCACATTTTGGAAGGTGCAATCCCAAAATGGAATGAGAAATTAACTGATGAAGAGAAAGAGGCGAAAGCCAAGTGGGAAGACCAAGAGAACCAAGTTCACGGTCTTATGCTAGCATCCATGGGTGACTCGCTTCAAGCGAAATACTTGGATTCAAAACCCAAGAAGACCATGGAGGCTTTGTCTAAGATGTTCATGGATAGTGCCCGAAAGGAGTGCTATAGGACCACCATCGCACTCACAAGGTGCCATATGGCGGAGGGAACATCGGTATCCATGCATTTTCTCACGATGCAAGGGTACCTTGAGAAGTTGGCAAAGCTCTCTTCACCAATGCCCGAGGACATTGCTGAAGATATGATTCTTGGCTCTCTAGCCCCGTCCTTTATGGATTTTGTGAAGCACTACCGCGTGCGTGAAAAAGGGGTGAGTCTTGAGGAGCTGCACAACGCTCTAAAAACTGCTGAAGTTGACATGGGCAAGGGTAGGGACAAGCATGTCCTTGCCGTCCATGGGAGGAGCCAAAAGATTGGTAAAGGAAAGGGCAAATCTACCAAAAGTGGTTCAATCAAGAGCAAGGGAGTAGGAGGTGCTCATAAGAGTGCCTCGAGGGGGAAATCTCAGAAATCTCCAACTCCCAACACGGAGTGCTTTCACTGCGGTGAAAAAGGACACATCCAGCCAAATTGCCCCAAGTACAAGGAAGACCTTGACAACAGAGTGATTGAACGTCGGCGCCCTAAAAAGGCCAAAGGTATATTTGTTATTGAAATAAATTTAGCCACCTCTGTCCAGGATTGGGTAATTGATACCGGATCTTGTGCTCACATAGTTTCTAATGTGCAGCTACTCACAGATAGGAAGGAACTCGTAAGGAACGAGGTAGAATTGAAGGTCGGAAATGGTGCGAACGTTTCTGCAGTTGCATAAGGTTCTGTGGTGCTTCAATTATGTAGTGGTTTAAATTTATTTCTAAAGAATGTTTTTTATGTGCCTTCGATTAGCAAGAACATTATTTCTGTAACATGTTTAGATATGGATAATTTCAATATAAATATTTCAAATTCTTGCTTGTCTATATCGAAGAATGGTGTTTTCTATGCAAATGCATTCATAAGGAATGACCTCTATTTGCTTGAATTGAATAATAAACAAATCTTTAATATCAATAACAAAAGACTTAAGACCACTCACGAGAATGATACTCTCTTGTGGCACTATCATCTTGGTCACATAAATGAAAAGCGCATCAAGAAATTACAAGAAGCTAACCTTCTTGGTCTACTTGATTTTAAATCATTGGAGATGTGCCAACCATGTTTAATGGGAAAAATGACCAAAAAGCCTTTCAAGAAGAAAGGTCCAAGGGCGTGTGGCTTGTTGGATTTGATACATTCTGATGTATGTGGTCCAATGAGTACTAGTGCACGAGATGGTTTCAGGTACGTCATTACGTTCACGGATGATTATAGTCGTTATGGCTATGTTTATCTAATGAGAAACAAAAGTGAATCCTTTGACAAGTTCAAAGAATTCAAGAATGAAGTAGAGAACCAACTCGACAAGAAAATCAAGTCTCTACGAACGGATCGTGGAGGTGAGTACTTAAGTGTCGAATTTGACTCATACCTAAAGGAGTTTGGTATTGTACCTCAACTCACCCCTCCCGGTACACCTCAGTGGAATGGGGTATCCGAAAGTAGGAATATGACATTGCTCGACATGGTTCGGTCAATGATGAGTCATGCGTAATTACCTCTTTACTTTTGGAGTTATGCACTAAAAACGGCGGCTTACACACTAAATAATGTTCCATCCAAATCCGTGGAGAAAACTCCTTATGAGCTATGAAGTGGTAAAACACCCAAGCTCAATTTTCTCAAGATTTGGGGTTGTGAGGCTTACGTCAAGAAGTTGATGTCGACCAAACTTCAACCAAAAGTGGATAAGTGCTTCTTTATAGGTTATCCTCGTGAGACAAGAGGATACTACTTTTGGCATATCACCTCCAATCGAGTGATTGTAGAGAGGGATGCCACATTTCTGGAAAAAGGAATTTCTGGAAAGGGTAAAAAGTAGTGGGAGTAGGGTTGTGCTTGAGGAAACTCAAGATACTCTACAAGATCATGACATGAATGATGACATTCAAGATCATGAAGGCCCAACCGAGATTCCTTTGGTTAGTGGGAGCGTGAGTGAGAGACCCTCGCAAGAAATTGTGAGAGAATCTCAATCATCCCCACCTAGTGTACATTCAAGAGTTGAACGTGAACCCACTCCTCAAGAAATTGTGGAAGAAGTTCGAGAGACACGAGAAGAACCAAAAGAACTAAGAAGGTCAACGAGGGAAAGGAAGAAACCCGACTTGTATCTGGGACTTCATGAAATCATGGTACTTGATACCAATGATCCCTTGAGCTTACAAGAAGCAATGGAAAGGGAAGACTCCAAACTATGGCTTAAGGCCATGGAATCCGAAATAGAATCCATGTATGATAATCAAGTGTGGAACTTGGTTGACCTTCCTCAAGGGAAAAAGACCATTCAAAATAAATGGGGTTTCAAGAGGAATATGGACATGGATGGGAACTTGACAGGAATACATGGAGGGAAGACTCCAAACTATGGCTTAAGGACATGGATGGGAACTTGACAGGAATACAAACTATGACAAGAGAAAAAGACCATGGAGGGAAGACTCCAAACTATGGCTTAAGGACATGGATGGGAACTTGACCGGAATACAAAGCGAGGCTTGCAGTGAAGGGTTTCACTCAAGTTCAAGGAATTGATTATGATGAAACTTTTTCACCGGTTGCCATGTTCAAGTCTATTCGGATTATGCTCGCTATTGCCGCATTTCATGATTATGAGATGTGGCAAATGGATGTCAAAACGACGTTCCTTAATGGGAACTTGGAAGAGGATGTGTACATGGTACAACCTCAAGGTTTTGAAGATCCAAAGAATAGTGAGAAAGTATGCAATCTTCAAAGATCTATTTATGGATTGAAGCAAGCATCGGGGAGTTGGAACAAACACTTTGACGAGGAAGTGAAGAAGCTTCACTTTATTCAAAGTAAGGAAGATCCTTGTATATACAAGAAGGTTAGTGGGAGCCATGTAGTATTCTTAATCTTGTATGTCGATGACATATTGCTTATGGTCAATCATATTCCTTTGCTTGAGCAAACGAGAAGTTCCTTGAAATCTGCATTCTCAACGAAAGATATGGGTGAGGCTCAATACATCTTGGGAATCAAGATATATAGAGATAGATCCCGTAGGCTCATTGGCCTCAGTCAACGTACATACATTGACAAGGTCTTGGAAAGGTTCAAGATGAACAACTCCAAAAAAGGCAGTGTGCCAATGAGTATGGGTGTGCAACTCAAGAAGTCTCAACGTGCGCAATCACGTAAGGACTTAGAGTACATGAAGGATGTCCCTTATGCTTCGGCAATTGGGTCGATCATTGATTGATCGTTTTATATTTAACCGCAAGTGCACGGCCGCGTTGAAGCGGTGGCAAATACGGGTCGTCCACTGGGAGGTGTGTCGACACTTGGTTTGTGCGAAGGCGAGAGGTAAAGAAAGGGAAGAGAAGGGTCGGTTACACTAAACTACACTAAGATGCAAAAAGGAAATGAAGATAAGCAATAAACTAAGCCCCAAAGGGGGTAGAGAAATAATGTGAACATAAAGAAGTGTGTGTGTGTTCATTAAGCTCCTCACAACATGTAGTGCATGAAATCATAAAACTACATCCAACTTTGCCTCTACATGAATTAAGATAAGACTACATCATTAAAACATACAAGACAATAATTGGAATAAAGCTACATGAACTCAAGTATAAAGACTATACCCTACTATGCCTCCACATGAATTAAGATTTCACTACATCATTAAAACATACAAGACATTAGCTAAGGTAAAGGCAACAAGAGCACATACACTACAAATTGTGTTTCCAATATTAACTTCATCCATATCCTAACCTTATCATTCCCCATAAAATAGGTCCACTAATCAAAGCATAAGCTAAGCTTCATTCAAGAGCATTAGCATATCAAAGATAAGAGTGAAAACCCATTAGATGGTTATGGAAATCATATAAAGCTCAAGGGATAAAAATAACACACACTTAATACACTACATGATTATATCACATATTTCTCCACCCCCCAAATGGGGATGGAACTACTCACTACTCATTACACTACTGATTAGACTAAGTAAAGAAAACATTTAACTACGATACTAAAATTACTAAACAAGAGATTAAACAAAGTAAAGCAACCCACACAAAACAAGCAACATAACAAGACAAGATTAAAAGAAACAAATAAACTTTTATTAACAATGACTCACATTGAAGGTAGCATTCTTCTCCACCTTGAGTTATTGCTTCAAGGCTCACTTCTTAGTAGAGAGAATGCCACCAAGCAATGGGTAATTACAATGGAAGGTGAAGAGTGCTATTTATAAGCATGGAAAAAGCTAATCCGGGACAATCCCCCGATGTGGGACTAAACCAATACCAAAAATACACTAAGAATACACTAATACACGTGCTACAGAAAACTAGATGGATTCTGGGCTAAATGGACCGCCAATTAGCGGTTCCAGACCGCCAATTGGCGGTCTATAAGGTTTAGATCCGTCTGGTTTTCTTTGTGGGCTTTTCTTGAAGTGTTCCTTGGTCTTAGATGCATCTGGTTGGTTTAGTGGAGCTCCGACCCGAATCGAATTGACAAAATACTCCTCATGATGGTGTGGAGTTTCCTGTTTTGCTCTTAGGTCCTTCTGTCTTACGATCAGGTCCTTCCCCCTTGCATCTTGGTCCCCAGGTCTCACAATTAGGTCCTTTTTTCCTGCTTTTGGGTCCTTTCATGGCTCTTCTCTTCAAACCTCTTTATTTCTGAAAACTAAACATAAAACTCGTCACATAGCATTGCTTAGGTGTAAGATAATGGATATAAGGTACAAATATAAGCATGAAATGATGTCAATCAAATACCCCCACACCTAAGTTTTTGCTAGTCTCGAGCAAAACAAAGAAAGGAAAAAGCATACGAAAAACAAGAAATCCTAACTCACTTTCGTAGGAATCACGGTTGCACTTAGCACGTGCAACAAGCCGTTAAACCTCCTTGTTGCCAAGGAGGAGGAGTGGTGTCTCCTGAGGGTTTTCAGCGGATATACCCACAAAATCCGAACAAGATGCATTAATCAATCTAGCTACACGACTCGTTGGACTTATTTTGTCGATCATGGAATGCGGTAATACTACGGGTTGACTCTATATATGTAATCAGTCCACACACCTAGCCTAATGAGTTATTCGTGAGAGTTAACTAAGGAATTAAGTGAAAGACATGGGCCACCTTAACTTCTGAATGTGAAACAAAGTGTAAAGTCCATTTTGGTTCTTATTTGCATTATCATTTTTTTTCTTTTTGTTTCTTTTCACATTTTTTTTTCTTTTACTTTTTATTAGTTGGAGCTTCATTCTCCCAGGGTCAGGTTCCATGCATCATTGCCCATGAGGACTTACACTATCATGTACACCTTTCCCCACATCTCCACATAGGGCAATCCCTACCACCCGTGTAACGGGAGTTCAGTCGGCGCATCCCAAGTCAGATGACTCGAAAGCACCAGGCACAAAGTCCCCTCAGACCTACTTTCCCGAGTGATAGGAGCCGTGCGAGAAAAGAGAACACCTACTCACTTATTTCTTATCTACACATGAACCAAAACCCCTACACTAATGTCTCACAACAGGATTTAGAGGGTCCTTGACTACAACAAACTTCCTTAAGTTAACAGACACGAATTATTGACTCACTAGGTTCAGGGTGGATTTCATTAAATGTTTGACCACTGAAACCCTATGATTACTCACCCCCAAGGGAAAACTGGGGTGCATCCTAACGACTCGATAAATCCTAAAGCTACGTACTAGATATCCTAATGCATCAAGTTCAAGACAATTTTGGGAGCTTTCTTTTTACTTTGCCTCTCAACGGTTTTGCACATGCTAAACACACGCAAAACCCACAAAACATTTTCTTTCGAAAACACATGAAGATTTTGAAAGAAATGTGAACATTTTGAAGCACTAGGAAAGCAAAAGAAGACAAGTCACCCAAGGATCATGGCAAGCAGATATATCGATATTACATGCAGCACACTAACATGACCCTAACAATGCAAACAAAAGAAAACAAAATCAAAGGAAAAAGACTCGTCTATGTACACACGTAAAACACCCCCCCACACCTACTTCATGCATTGTCCTCAATGAATGCAAGCAAGATACTACATGGATTGATGCATAAAAAGGAGAGATCTCACCAACATGAAGTACAAAGGGAAGTGCAAGGTCATGTTGATGGACATAACCCGAATTCCCTCAAAACCTGTGAGATGCTAAAGAAGGGATACAAATACGTGAAAGAAATGGAGCCCAAATACACAAGGGTTGGGGCTCACAACAATCAATGCTCACTGAATGAGTCTTTTATTGTACTTCTTTTTTTTTTTTTTTCTTTTTTTTTATATAACTATGTACAAACATAAGTTCCCATCTTCATTTGTCAAAAGACATCAAATGGGAACCTCAAGAGTGGGTCAATGCACTTGGAAAGGGAACATGACACCACGCGGGGCCAGAATACGCATGCGTGGGCCCCCTTCACAAAGAGCACCAGATGAAATGAGAGGTTCATGAATTGGACGCAAAGGCGTCTCATTCAAAGGATCAAACTGAAAGAGCTTGAACCTCTCAAGAGTTTGGGAAATAAGGGGCAACGGAAGAAAAATATCTCCCGTTGCGGAACTGAAGTTATGATCATCAATCCAAACTCTCCAACCAACAGGGTGGTGGGTCGGAACGAGGTCAAGCACCTCGTTATGCATGTCCAACTCACCAGGAGAACAGGAAGTGGGTCTCATACCCAAAGTATCCTCCAAGGAACTCCTAATACCCTCATGAGCAATGTAGTTGTTTGATGTTCCATCATTTCCAAGATGATCAGGAACAATAGTGAGAGGCAAACTCTCATCAGGTTGTTTGAAATTGAGGGTACTAGGGAGCTCTTGCTCCACCAGAGGTGGGTCCTTAAGAGGATCAAAATGAAGATCATGTGGCTCAAGGGCCACGGGACAAAAAGGTAAGGCACAATCCTGTGCCGACTCATAATAGAACTGGTCCAAGTTATTCTCAATTTGAATCGAATCCTCCACTAAGTGATCGTGAATTGAAACCCCAAGTCCCTCAAACTGACTAGGAGTTTGACTTTGAAAGGTTGTGCTTTGAATTTGTGGATGTGGTGGTGGTTCGATATCAAAAGAAGAATCCTCATGTTGACAAGAAAGGTTACTTTCCTCACATTCACGTAATTTCTGCGACATTTGACTCACTTGCAGTGTCATATTTTGTATGGACTGTTGAGTGGTTTCCATGAACGTAAGGAAAGTTTGTTTCAAGGAATCAGGTATGCGGTCAACGATGAGGTCCAAGTCAGAGCTTGGGAAATTTTGTGGTTGGGTATTGATGGGCTGAGAATGAGTCCAATGATTTGGAGTGGGGTGCTGGTAGAATTCTGGGTATTCGGGAGGAGGATACGGGGGTGAAAATGAGGTATAAGAATTTGGATAAGATTTGTCTCCCCATGAATCCATCACTCTCGGGTTGTACGCGGATGCGTAATGGTCATAATGAGCATTTTGGGAAAATGTGTGCTCATACTCAGGCTCAGGGGGAACATAAGGACATTCCCCGATAACATGACCACTCAACCCACAACAGTCGCACGGTACGGCTACTGGAGCCACCGGGGCACTCATGTCGTCTGCCATACGCATGAAAGAGGCCAAAGTTTGTTGTAATGTCTCAGTTTGTTGACCAGCATATGATCCGGCATAACTAGATTGTGGTCTAGCAGTCGGTGCCTCTCTCATGTTACCCCAATATGAAGACTGCTCAGTCACAAAATTGCGATCATCCCAACCATAAGGGGTGTTAGTCTGAGCCACCCCAGGTTGCATGGGTCCGGAGTACCAGGGAGAATCGTCCTGGTCCCAACAATGATATGGATGGTCGCCCATGTAACCATCCATCTCAAGAAAAACTCTCGAGTCGATCACTCTCACCACCACGAGGCTAAGCTCGCAAAAAGTGCTCGACTCGACCCTAAAACGCTAACAGAGAGTGTAAAGGGGAGGAGACTATAACGTAGAAGAAGGTGAGAAGAAGATGACTCAGAGGAGAAGGGAAGAATCCCTAGAGCTAGCGAGGGTACAGGGTGAAGGTAGAAGCCTAACTAGCAAGCATGGCTCAAACAATGTAAGGCAATGGGTCCTTAGGCTAGACGACGCCTAACTTCGAGGTCACTAGCCTCGACACGCCTCACCTCCCTACAACGAGGACCACAATGCCCAGCAAGTGATACCAGATCCGGAGATCCAGTACCTCCTACTATCGACAAGGTAGGCAACGCCGATCAGGTCATGGCGGTCTCAACTAGATTACTCTCCTAGTGCGTCCGAATTCCTAGGGCCAATGTCTACTTGCTTTTAGTTAAGGCTTTACTTGAGTGTGCTTTTTGGGGCTAAGGGAGGGGTGATGAAATCCCCCACCTTATCTTTGAAGTCTATAGGTGATGCCCCTTAAAGATGTTTTGAAATCTTAGGCTAGCAAGCAACTCACCAAACAAGCACTCACCTCACTCTTGTTTCGATGCAAACCTTACTCACTAATGAATGTCCTAATGCATGAATGAGTGATAAGGAATGCGTACCTCGCTCCAGCAATCAACGACAAAATGTAAAGCAAAGAAAAGAAAGATGCATGCAAGGTCTACATATGATGCATGACCTAGATGGCAAGAAGTCTAATCTTTTGCTTTGAGTTTTATGGTCCAAGTTGATTAAAGGGGGAGTGATTAATGATCTGGGAGCAAATAAGAAGTCACAACATGCAAAATTGGGCTCCCAGATAACACAAATTACAACACACATAACCACAAAAAAATTGGAAGACAGAATCCCTTACCAGGCCGCCAATTGGCGGTTCCAAACCGCTGATTGGCGGTCTGTTGTTGGATTTGCTTCCTCAAACTTCTCCAGTGGCCTCCCCGTGATCAGAGTGTTCCCTGAAACTAAGAAAAACAAAAAATTAAAAATTAAAAACCCCTCGAATCGTCCAAACCAAGGTCTGGACAGAGCACCTCCCCGGCAACGGCGCCAAAAACTTGATTGATCGTTTTATATTTAACCGCAAGTGCACGGCCGCGTTGAAGTGGTGGCAAATACGGGTCGTCCACTGGGAGGTGTGTCGACACTTGGTTTGTGCGAAGGCGAGAGGTAAAGAAAGGGAAGAGAAGGGTCGGTTACACTAAACTACACTAAGATGCAAAAAGGAAATGAAGATAAGCAATAAACTAAGCCCCAAAGGGGGTAAAGAAATAATGTGAACATAAAGAAGTGTGTGTGTGTTCATTAAGCTCCTCACAACATGTAGTGCATGAAATCATAAAACTACATCCAACTTTGCCTCTACATGAATTAAGATAAGACTACATCATTAAAACATACAAGACAATAATTGGAATAAAGCTACATGAACTCAAGTATAAAGACTATACCCTACTATGCCTCCACATGAATTAAGATTTCACTACATCATTAAAACATACAAGACATTAGCTAAGGTAAAGGCAACAAGAGCACATACACTACAAATTGTGTTTCCAATATTAACTTCATCCATATCCTAACCTTATCATTCCCCATAAAATAGGTCCACTAATCAAAGCATAAGCTAAGCTTCATTCAAGAGCATTAGCATATCAAAGATAAGAGTGAAAACCCATTAGATGGTTATGGAAATCATATAAAGCTCAAGGGATAAAAATAACACACACTTAATACACTACATGATTATATCACATATTTCTCCACCCCCCAAATGGGGATGGAACTACTCACTACTCATTACACTACTGATTAGACTAAGTAAAGAAAACATTTAACTACGATACTAAAATTACTAAAC
The DNA here is from genome assembly GCA_963682175.1 of Triglochin maritima. Lineage (NCBI taxonomy): Eukaryota > Viridiplantae > Streptophyta > Magnoliopsida > Alismatales > Juncaginaceae > Triglochin > Triglochin maritima. The sequence continues at coordinate 33,042,793 of OY821779.1, forward strand.
AAGAGATTAAACAAAGTAAAGCAACCCACACAAAACAAGCAACATAACAAGACAAGATTAAAAGAAACAAATAAACTTTTATTAACAATGACTCACATTGAAGGTAGCATTCTTCTCCACCTTGAGTTATTGCTTCAAGGCTCACTCCTTAGTAGAGAGAATGCCACCAAGCAATGGGTAATTACAATGGAAGGTGAAGAGTTCTATTTATAAGCATGGAAAAAGCTAATCCGGGACAATCCCCCGATGTGGGACTAAACCAATACCAAAAATACACTAAGAATACACTAATACACGTGCTACAGAAAACTAGATGGATTCTGGGCTAAATGGACCGCCAATTAGCGGTTCCAGACCGCCAATTGGCGGTCTATAAGGTTTAGATCCGTCTGGTTTTCTTTGTGGGCTTTTCTTGAAGTGTTTCTTGGTCTTAGATGCATCTGGTTGGTTTAGTGGAGCTCCGACCCGAATCGAATTGACAAAATACTCCTCATGATGGTGTGGAGTTTCCTGTTTTGCTCTTAGGTCCTTCTGTCTTACGATCAGGTCCTTCCCCCTTGCATCTTGGTCCCCAGGTCTCACAATTAGGTCCTTTTTTCCCGCTTTTGGGTCCTTTCATGGCTCTTCTCTTCAAACCTCTTTATTTCTGAAAACTAAACATAAAACTCGTCACATAGCATTGCTTAGGTGTAAGATAATGGATATAAGGTACAAATATAAGCATGAAATGATGTCAATCAATCATGTACGTGATGACTTGCACAAGACCCGATGTCTCGTATGCTCTAAGCGTGACAAGTCGTCACCAATCCAACGCAGGTCCTGAGCATTGGACTGCGGTCAAGAATATCCTGAAGTACCTTAATTAGACTAAGGATAAAATTCTTGTTTATGGAGGACAAAGGGAGTTGATAGCCGAAGGGTACTCGGATGCGAGTTTCATGAGTGATCCAGACGATAGAAGGTCGCAATCAGGATACGTCTTTCTTCTGAATGATGGAGCTGTGAGTTGGCGTAGTTGGAAGCAAACCACTACGGCCGATTCAACCACCGCTTCAGAAGTAATGGTTGTCGCTAAAGCGAGCAAGGAAGGAGTGTGGATCAAGAAGTTCCTTGAAGAGCTTGGAGTAGTTCCCACGAGCGAGGGACCCATTGAGCTATTTTGCGATAAAAGTGCATCTATCTCGCAAATCAAGGATCCTAGATCACACCACAAAGTGAAGTACATGGATCGTAAGTACTTCGTGACACGTGACCTCATCGATGAAGGCAAAATAAATCTATTATGGGTGGACACCAACAGCAACACAGCTGATCCATTCACAAAACCCTTATCCCAAGCCAAGGGCGAAATGCATTTCGAGTCCATGGGATTGAGGAACCATGTAGATTGGCTTGATGATTGATATGTAATGGGGTTTACCCTAGTTATTATTGTTTTATACATTGAGTATGTATGTGAAAGAAAACTTTGATAACAAGTGGGAGATTGAAGGTAATGTGTTCTAAAAGTTTTACTTTTAAATGTCAATTATTATGAATTGAATGAGAAGTCATTTTGTTCCCTGCTTATGTTATTCGTCTTTTAGATGTGTTAAGGAAGAGGCTCTTGGTCCTTAACCGTAGAGCTCTAAAAGATATTGGTTTACATAAAATGAAAGATATTCGCAATCATGGTAATTAACATGGGACATTAATTACCGAGTTAAGATTGTCGTGTTGGTCATAGATCATTGTAGCTCTACAAATAAGTGACAACACGGGTACACAAAAGAGGAAAATATTACTTTTGTATACTGAATAGACCTAATAAGTAAAACATTATAGAATTGTGTTTTCTGTGTCATTAATGTTTTACTGTGTGTTTGGTGCTTTGATATGAGACTTATATCAGATCACTTAAGAATTGCTTAATTAGACTAGTGTCTTGAGCTATCGATGAGTGTAGTGTAAAGGCATTGGTTGGTTAAGTAGGACTTTTGTTGGAGAAGATAGTTAGTCAAAAGATTATCATTGCCCCTCTTAATTGAGTGATGATATTAGTGGGTCCCTTGATAAAGCAAAGTTATAATGTGCACAATGTGATTTGAGTTAAGTCACATATTTATAACTAGCTTAAAGAGATCAAGAAATGAATATTAATACAAAGATGACACAATACTACTTTGTGTGTATTCTTAATATCATGAGGCAAGGGACGGACACAAGTGGTGCACTCCATCACTAAATGGATCGGGTTTTGGTTCGAGTGGAATTAAGACATCTAACTAATTGGGAGCTATAATGTGTAGCTAGATACCGCTTATAGCTTGTGATATTAAGCTCTTAATATCACTGCCAACTTAGTTTAGATCCTCCCATAGGTCACACCACAAAACCTCGGAAACAAGAAATGGGGATTTTGAGTTCATAAGGTGTGTCGGGTTTCATGTAGAAAATATGACACATGTGGTGAACAAGCAAAATCAAAATTATGTTGTGATTAATAACATAATTAGAATCTAAATTAAATTCCTATGTGATGTAAATATTATGGGGTGTAATGATTTATCATTACATAAGATAATATGTTACATAAGTTGTGAACTTACTACTAATCCCGAAATGTCAAATTTTGTAGAGGTTAAACCGAAATTTGACGTGTCTGCAGTACTGTGCAAAAACGGTCGACCGAATGTGGCACGGGCGACCAAAATGTTTCACGGTCGACCGGATGTGTCTCGATCGCTACAGGAATTTTGTCTGTTCGTTTTCGGTCGACCGAACATTGCGATGAAATAAATTATGTTGCGAACGGTCGACCGAAACATGGTCTAAACGGTCGACCGAACCCTTAACACGGTCGACCGATTCAGACGGTTACTGCAGAATAAATTTAAGAATTAATTACATCATGCATGGAATTGGTCCATAACTGATTTAATTCGTGGCTAAGATTATTTGTTATCAAATAATGGATGGTTAGATGGAAGTTTGCATGAAATCATGGGCAAGCGGTTGCACATGAATAGGTAATTTGGAGAGAACCTATAAATACAAGTTTATCTCATTACCTTATTAATTAATTCGTTATGTTTTTGTGCAAACTTCTCTCTCCATAATTCTCCACGAATTTCACCTTAATTCTTGAGTTTAGTTTTAGTTTTCAGAAAGCTTCTTCTCAAGGGAACTAAAGAGGGGTTAGTAGTTAGATTCTAAACCCTATTGGAGATTGAGATGCTAGCTCTTCTCTCTCCAATCTTGTTTAGATTTTGGTGAATACTCGGAGGCATCCGGCGCAGCGACAAGCATCCTCAACGTCTCCGGTTCTTCAAGAAGATTTAAAGAACTTCTAGGTATGAATTTCGGAGCCAATGTTTGTTTTAATAAAGTTTTGAAACTAGTTATTGAAACAAACCGATGCATGCATGAAACAAATCATAGAAAAATTGTAATTGATCCTTATTGTGCATAAAAATTTCGAAAATAAATATGTGCAATTAAACTAGAAATCCTACAATATGTCCATCCACATAACCATGAACTTCCTTTGCGCTTCACGTTGGTGAGATCTTTTCCTTTTCATGCATAAATCCATGCAGTATCATACGCGTATTCATTGAGGGCAATGCATAAACTAAGTGGGGGGGGGGTGTTTTACGTGTGTATATAGTTTAGTATTTTCCCTTGCTTTCATTTCTTTTTGTTTGTATTGTTAGGGTCCTGATAGTGGGTCCCATTTAATATTAATATATTTGTTTGCCATGATCATTGGGTGACTTGTCTTCTTTTGCTTGCCTAGTGCTTTAATTTTGCTATTTCTTTCAAAATCTTTGTGGGTTTGCGAAAAAAATTGTTTTGTGAGTTTGGTGTGTGTTTAGCATGTGCAAAACTGTTGTCAGGCAATCAAAAGAGAAACTCCCAAATTTGACTTGACATGATGCATTAGGATATTTTGTACACCGACTTTAGGTCTTATGTAGTCGTTAGGATACACCCCGGTTTCCCTCGGGGGGAGAGTAATCATAGGGTTTTAGCACTCAAACAAATAAAGAAGTCTACCATGAACCTGGTGAGTCCAATAATTCATTTTTGTTAGTACAAGGAAGTTTGCCGTAGTTAGGGACTCTTAGACTCCTGTTGTGAAACCTTAAGTGTAAGGGTTTTGGTTTATGTATAGATAAGAAATGAGTAGGGTGTTCCCTCTTCTCGCACGACTCCTATCACTGGGGTAATTAGGTCCGAGGGGACTTAGTGCGTGGTGCTTTCGAGTCATCTGACATGGGATGCATCGACCGAACTCTTGGTACATGGGTGGTAAGGATCACCCTATGTGAAGATTTAGGGGAAGGTGTACGTGATAGTGTAAGTTCTCAGAGGCAATGATGCACGAAACCTGACCGTGGGAGAATTAAACACCAAGTAGTAAAAAAATGAAATGAAAAAAAAGAAAAAAGGATAATACAAATAAGAACCTCAATGGACTTTACACTTTGTATCACTTGAGGATGTTAAGGTTGTCAATGTCTTTCCCTTAAGTCATTAATTAACTTGCACAAATAGTTCACTAGGCTAGGTGTGTGGACTGGATACATATAGAGAGTCGGCCCGTAGGATTACTGTGTCCAATGATCGACAAAAGTAGGTCTGACGAGTCGTGTTACTAGGTTGAATTGTAATAACCTTAATCTAAACACCTAAATTAAACTAAACTAAACCTAATTAACCTAATTAAGCCATGATTACTGAAGGATGAGGTGGAGGAATTGGATAAGAATTGAGAGATGAGGTCTTGGTGTAGGATTGGAGGAGATGGAGGTGGTGAGTTAAAAGGTAATTATATATAGTTAGATAAGATTTTAATAAAAACGTTTCCTTCAGTTGATCCAGCAGAGAGTGAGAGAGAGTTTCGGAGAGGAGAAGAAGAGAAGGAGAAGAAGAAGAGGAGAAGAAGAAGAAGAGGAGAAGAAGAAGAAGTTGAGTAGATGTTCCCAAAGTTTGGGAGGCTTCCACAACCGTCAACAAGGTATGCCAAATCTTAATTATAACTCACATGAGCTTTGTGAGTGTTGGGGATCGACGTTGGTGTCGAATTCCCCGTCGGATTTCAACCTATTCAGAGGTTGAAGACGACGATCGGTCGACCGGTGCCTGTGGGCAGTCGACCGATCCTATTATTATATTGATTTGCACCCGCGAATGGTCAAACGATGTCTATGGACGGTCGACCGTTATTCCAGATTTGTGCGGGAAAAAGGGTTGATGCTGTTATCGGTCGAACGGGTCCACTTAGCCGGTCGACCGAAAAACAATGAGAATAGGTCGGTTTGGGGTTTTGACTTATTAAACGGTCGAACACCCTTAACCTTGTTCGACCGATCTATTCGATGCTAAGTCGGTTGGGAGCTTTGACCATCAAAACGGTCGACCGCTCTTTAACTTTCGGTCGACCGACTGAGCATTTAATTAAGCAGTAGAGTGCCTGTGTTGTTTCGGTCGAACTGTATTTCGGTTCCGGTCGACCGAATAAGACTTGGGCAAAATGCTGAAATTCCTGTTATCGGTTGAACGACCCCTTGGTTCGACCGGTCGGTTATATATTATATAAAATTGGTATAGCGTAGACCATCCAAACGGTCGACCGCTAGATGACTTTTGTTCGACCGATTGGTCGGTAATTCGGTTGGCGTGGTTCGACCGAATGCTATTGTTTATACAGTACCGAGTACTGTGTGGAGGACCGGTCGACCGGTATACTTGTAGCAGTCGACCGATCTGCCGCAGGTTGGTGGATTTATCCACACTCGATCCATTGAGTATAGGTCGACTACCAGCTCTGAGGCGACGGTCGATTACCGGCCTTGGGAGCGACGAATTTCACCTTCGACGAGCGCGTATTATTGTAGTACTGTTGCCTCTCTTACCAAGCGGGGTGTGAGGGATGTGTGCCGTAAACCTTGGGCAGTTTGCTGGGGTTTAGCGGTAGGCCGAGGATGTTCTGGCAGGGTGCGCGTCTGGCGGCTCTTGGGGGAGCAGCGGCTGTCGTCTGACCCGAGTTGTGTATTCGGCGGGCTGACTCACTCCTGGGGTGGCGGCGTAGTGCTAGGGTTCCTTTCTGCACGTTTGGGGAGCAGTGGTGCCGACTGACCCTTGTGAGGCAGCGGTGGACTGACTTGACCCTCGTGGCAGGAGTGGTTCAGTACCGCGGAGGCGGAGACGGGCATTATTGTGGGCCCGAGGTGGATGATCATGTGCATTGCATTGCATTGTCTTTAATTCCTTTTTGTATTTTAGGAGGTTTGGTATACGGGGTTCCTGCAGGGAACTCGGGCATGTTTGTTTGTTTGCATTTCAGGTAGCGAGTAGCATTAGAGTAAGGTGGTGACCGAGGAGGGTGCCCCCGGAATCGGATCCTGTAGTTTATCTTCTTCTTTTGAGGTGATTACATGTTGTATAGCTTTTGTTTGTAATCACAGTCAGTCTGTATATTTGACTTCCACGTGGATCTTTTATATTATATATGTTGGTTTGTTTCCCGTGACGTGCCCCTGGTTGACCGTTGACGGTCTTTATTATTGTTTAAATTTTCCGCTGTTTTCGGGGACGTTACAATTTGGTATCAGAGCGTTGATTCCAACGTACTTGTCCAAAGAAACCACCTTTGAGTTAGGAAGTAGGTCTTAGAGGATCATGCATGCATATTTTATATTGATGATTGTCTTGTTTCCATTGGCAGATGCCTCCTAGACGGGGGAAGGCCGTCGTTCATACTCGCGGTGAGAGTGAGGCTGCGAGGGATGAGGCTTGGGAGGAGGAGCGTCGGACGTTGTTCGATACAGTCGGACGTCTGACTGAGATGCTACAGCAGCAGGCAACACAGACTGGACAGACGGGGACTGGAGCTACGCATGACCGGTTTATGCGCCAGCATCCGCCTACCTTTCTAGGGCAGTATGATGCAGAGGCTGCGGAGGAGTGGATCTTCACGATGCAGAAGATCTTCGGTGCTATTGGTTGTCCTCCGGAGGCAAGAGTGGGCCTGGCTACTTATGTGTTGGGCGGTGCTGCGTCCAACTGGTGGAGGTCCACATCTGCAGTGGTGTTTGCTGACAGAGACGATATAGCTTGGGAGGAGTTCGTTGGCGAGTTCAACGAGCAGTACTTTCCGCAGCCTGCGCAGGATGCGAAGAGGGACGAGTTTCTGAGTCTTCAGCAGGGGGACATGACCCTGACAGGCTACATCGGGAAGTTCAACGCCCTTGAGCGTTACTGTCCCGAGATGTATATCACACAGGAGCAGAGAGCTGGGAAGTTCGTCCGAGGGCTCCAGAAGCAGTTGAGGACGAAGGTGCTGACACGTATGCCGAGTACGTTAGCCGAGGCCGTGAAGAGTGCCACTGTTCTTGATCATGACTACAGAGAGAACTACCAGGATGAGAGGAGGCCATCGGGTAGGTTCTCTGGGCGGCCAGGAGGTCAGACTGGGGGGAATCCGGGCAAGAGGCCCCGATTTGAGGGAGCAGGAGCTGCAGTACCACGACCTGAGCCTTGTGGTACTTGTGGGAGGTTTCACTCTGGACAGTGTTTCACCACCGGAGCTTGTCATGGGTGTGGCCAGCTGGGTCACTTTATTAGGAGTTGTCCGAGCCGAGGAGCGGGGCCGAGCAGACCACCGGGACTACTAGCACCAGGCAGAGGTGGAGGCGGAGGTAGACCACCTTTCAGGCCCCAGCAAGGGCAGCGCACTGGCAGAGTTTACACCATCCAGGCAGAGGAGGCTAGGGATGGAGGCACTGTAGTGGAAGGTACGCTTCTTGTCGCTGGTTCAGTAGCTAGGGTGCTCTTTGATTGTGGCGCGACACACTCATTCATCTTAGAGCAATTTGCGGGAGTGTTGGGCTGTACCCTTGCGATGTTGACTGCCACTTTGGAGGTCAGCACACCCCTGGGTCTGGTGGGCACTGTGGGGAGATTTGTCCCCGACGCCACGGTTGTTTCGGGAGATCAGGAGTTTCCGGCAGACCTGGTCTTGGTACCGATGGAGGACTTTGATGTCATACTTGGGATGGATTGGCTGTCCCAATATGATGTTCGAGTCTTGTGCCGTGAGAAGAAGATTTTGATCCCGAGGAAGGGTTTGCCTGATATTCTGATTAGAGGGATCAGAAGCAGAGGAGGTCGCATTATTGTATCTGCCGTGAGAGCTCAGAGGCTGTTGCAGCAGGGATGTGCAGTATTTTTAGCGACGCTTGTGGTTGCGGAGGCAGAGTCTCAGAGGCTAGAGGACATTGAGGTGGTGCAGGAGTTCGCGGATGTTTTTCCAGCGGAGATTCCAGGTTTACCACCACACTGGGAGTTGGAGTTCGGCATTGAGTTGGTAGCTGACACTACACCACAGTCGAAGGCTCCATACCGGATGACACCTGCTGAGTTGACAGAGTTGAAGAAGCAATTGCAGGAGTTGATGGACTCTGGATTTATCAGACCGAGCGTCTCGCCTTGGGGTGCACCGGTTTTGTTTGTGAAGAAGAAGGACGAATCCTTGAGGATGTGCATAGACTACAGGATGCTGAACCAGGTGACGGTGAAGAATATGTATCCGGTACCTAGAATCGAGGACCTCTTTGACCAGCTGCAGTCAGCGAAGGTTTTCTCGAAGATTAACCTGCGTTCAGGATATCACCAGTTGAGGATCCAAGATGAGGACATCCAGAAGGCAGCTTTCAGGACGAGATATGGACACTATGAGTTCTTGGTGATGCCATTTGGATTGACGAATGCTCCGGCAGCGTTCATGGATCTGATGCACTGGACATTCAGACAGTATATTGATATATTTGTGATTGTCTTCGTGGATGACATTTTGATCTATTCACCAGATGTGGAGCAGCACATAGAGCATCTGAGGATTGTACTCAGCATCTTGAGGGCTCAGAAGTTATATGCTAAGTTCTCAAAGTGCGAGTTTTGGTTGGACAGAGTGGCGTTCCTCGGGCACATTGTATCGGCAGAGGGGATATCAGTGGATCCGGCGAAGGTAGAGGCAGTGACACAGTGGAGGACCCCTACGAGCGTGACGGAGATTAGGAGCTTTGTTGGACTGGCGGGTTATTACTGTCGCTTCATCAAAGACTTCTCGAGATTGGCAGCACCACTGACGGCTCTGACGCAGAAGGGAGTCACCTTCGTATGGTCACAGAAGTGCGAGGACAGCTTTCAGGAGCTGAAGAGACTGTTGACCACAGCACCAGTTTTGTCATTGCCGAGTGGCACGGGTGGATTCGTGATTTATAGCGACGCTTCAGGTGTTGGCTTAGGATGTGTACTTATGCAGCACGGGAGGGTGATCGCGTACGCATCCAGACAGCTGAAGGTCCATGAGAGGAATTACCCGACGCATGATTTGGAGTTAGCAGCAGTGGTTCACGCACTGAAGACCTGGAGACACTATCTTTATGGCGAGCAGTTTGAGGTGTTTACAGATCATCAGAGTCTGAAGTACCTGTTCTCACAGAAGGAGCTGAACATGAGGCAGCGCAGATGGCTTGAGTTCATTAAGGACTATGATTTTACTATCTCTTATCATCCGAGGAAGGCGAACACAGTTGCAGACGCTTTGAGCCGGAAGGTGGAGGTATCAGTAGCAGGCCTATGCATTCAGGAGTGGCGACTACTGGAGTCTTTAGCAGAGTGGAGACCATTTGCAGATAGCTCTGAGGGTGCAGTGATTGCAGGATTGAGAGTAGAGCCTCAGACAGTATCAACAGTGATTCATGCTCAGACTACAGATGAGGAGTTGAGCAGTTTGTTACAGTTAGCTGCTAGAGATGAGTCAGACTTCAGAGTTGGAGTTGATGGAGGTCTGAGATTCAGAGACCGTATCTGGGTGCGGAAGACAGATGACCTGAGACATGACATCATGGAGGAGGCACACAGATCGAGATATTCCATTCATCCAGGGAGCACCAAGATGTACAAAGATCTGCAGCGGAACTTCTGGTGGCGAGGTATGAAGAAGGACGTTGCAGACTTTGTGTCGAGGTGTTTGGTCTGTCAGCAAGTGAAGATCGAGCACCAGAGACCAGTAGGGCAGATGCAGAGGATTGAGTTGCCCGAGTGGAAGTGGGAGCACGTGACGATGGATTTTGTTACGGGGCTACCGAAGACACGGAGATTCCACGATGCGATTTGGGTTATAGTCGATCGACTGACCAAGTCAGCGCATTTCTTAGCTATTAAGACCACTCTTGCTCTGGAGGGTCTAGCTAAGTTATATATTGATGAGATTGTCAGACTTCATGGTGTACCAGTCAGTATCATTTCAGATAGAGATCCCAGATTTACTTTGCGATTTTGGGAGAGTCTACACAGAGCACTGGGGACACGCCTGAAGTTTAGCACAGCTTTCCAGCCACACACAGATGGCCAGTCAGAGCGGACGATACAGACATTTGAGTACATGCTGAGAGCGTGTACACTTGACTGGGCCGGGCATTGGGATGAGCACTTGCCGCTGATAGAGTTCGCCTACAACAACAACTACCACTCGAGTATTGGGATGGCACCATATGAGGCATTATACGGGAGGCCATGTAGATCGCCGGTATGCTGGAGTGATGTAGGCGAGAGACAGCTAGTTGGACCTGAGATTTATACAGTTATATTCAGAGAAGGTCGACGTGATTCGGAGACGACTAGCTACAGCACAGAGCAGGAAGAAGAGTTATGCTGATACGCGGAGGCGTGAGCTGACTTTTGAGGTAGGAGATCATGTCTTCCTGAAGATCTCACCTTCGAGAGGGGTGATGAGATTCGGGAGGAAGGGGAAGCTGAGTCCAAGGTATGTCGGACCTTTTGAGATATTGGATCGAGTCAGTGAGGTGGCATATAGGATTGCTTTACCGCCACAGTTCGCAGGACTTCACAACGCCTTCCATGTTTCTATGCTGAGGAAGTACGTGGCCGATCCAGCTCATGTGATTGAGATAGCAGTACCGGAGATCCAGCAGGATTTGTCATTAGATGAGAGACCAGTTGAGATTGTGGATCAGATGGTACATCACCTCAGGAGGAGAGCGATTTCGATGGTGAAGGTCAGGTGGCAGCATCACAGTGTCAGAGAGGCTACCTGGGAGATCGAGGAGGATGTCAGGAGGCAGTATCCAGAGTTATTCCGGTAAGTCAGTTGCTTCGAATTTCGCGGACGAAATTCTTTTAAGGAGGGTAGATTGTAATAACCTTAATCTAACCACCTAAATTAAACTAAACTAAACCTAATTAACCTAATTAAGCCATGATTAGTGAAGGACGAGGTGGAGGAATTGGATAAGAATTGAGAGATAAGGTGTTGGTGTAGGATTGGAGGAGATGGAGGTGGTGAGTTAAAAGGTAATTATATATAGTTAGATAAGATTTTAATAAAAACATTTTCTTCAGTTGATCCAGCAGAGAGTGAGAGAGAGTTTCGGAGAGGAGAAGAAGAGAAGGAGAAGAAGAAGAGGAGAAGAAGAAGAGGAGAAGAAGAAGAAGAAGTTGAGTAGAGGTTGCCAAAGCTTGGGAGGCTTCCACAACCGTCAATAAGGTATGCCAAATCTTCATTATAACTCACATGAGCTTTGTGAGTGTTGGGGATCGACGTTGGTGTCGAATTCCCCGTCGGATTTCAACCTATTCAGAGGTTGAAGACGACGATCGGTCGACCGGTGCCTGTGGGCAGTCGACCGATCCTATTATTATATTGATTTGCACCCGCGAACGGTCGAACGATGTCTATGGACGGTCGACCGTTATGCCAGATTTGTGCGGGAAAAAGGGTTGATGTTGTTATCGGTCGAACGGGTCCACTTAGCCGGTCGACCGAAAAACAATGAGAATAGGTCGGTTTGGGGTTTTGACTTATTAAACGGTTGGACGCCCTTAACCTTGTTCGACCGATCTATTCGATGCTAAGTCGGTTGGGAGCTTTGACCATCAAAATGGTCAACCGCTCTTTAACTTTCGGTCGACCGACTGAGCATTTAATTAAGCAGTAGAGTGCCTGTGTTGTTTCGGTCGAACTGTATTTCAGTTCCGGTCAACCGAATAAGACTTGGGCAAAATGCTGAAATTCTTGTTATCGGTTGAACGGCCCCTTGGTTCGACCGGTCGGATATATATATTATATAAAATTGGTATAGCGTAGACCATCCAAACGGTCGACCGCTAGATGACTTTTGTTCGACCGATTGGTCGGTAATTCGGTTGGCGTGGTTCGACCGGATGCTATTGTTTGTACAGTACCGAGTACTGTGTGGAGGACCGGTCGACCGGTGTGCTTGTAGCGGTCGACCGATCTGCCGCAGGTTGGTCGATTTATCCACACGTGATCCGTTGAGTATAGGTCGACTACCGGCTCTGAGGCGACGGTCGATTACCGGCCTTGGGAGCGACGAATTTCACCTTCGACTAGGGCGTATTATTATAGTACTGTTGCCTCTCTTACCGAGCGGGGTGTGAGGGATGTGTGCCGTAAACCTTGGGCAGTTTGCTGGGCTTTAGCGGTAGGCCGAGGATGTTCCGGCAGGGTGCGCGTCTGGCGGCTCTTGGGGGAGCAGCGGCTGTCGTCTGACCCGAGTTGTGTATTCGGCGGGCTGACTCACTCCTGGGGTGGCGGCGTAGTGCCAGGGTTCCTTTCTGCACGTTTGGGGAGCAGTGGTGCCGACTGACCCTTGTGAGGCAGCGGTGGACTGACTTGACCCACGTGGCAGGAGTGGTTCAGTACCGCGGAGGCGGAGAGGGGCATTATTGTGGGCCCGAGGTGGATGATCATGTGCATTGTATTGCATTGTCTTTAATTCCTTTTTGTATTTTAGGAGGTTTGGTATACGGGGTTCCTGCAGGGAACTCAGGCATGTTTGTTTGTTTGCATTTCAGGTAGCGAGTAGCATTAGAGTATGGTCGTGACCGAGGAGGGTACCCCCAGAATCGGATCCTGTAGTTTATCTTCTTCTTTTGAGGTGATTACATGTTGTATAGCTTTTGTTTGTAATCACAGTCAGTCTGTATATTTGACTTCCACGTGGATCTTTTATATTATATATATGTTGGTTTGTTTCCCGTGACGTGCCCCTGGTTGACCGTTGACGGTCTTTATTATTGTTTAAATTTTCCGCTGTTTTCGGGGACGTTACATGAATAATGCATCAATGTTCGGATTTTGTGGGTATATCCGCTGAAAACCCTCAGAAGACACCACTACGCCTCCTTGGCGACAAGGGAGTTTAACGGTTTGTTGCACGTGCTAAGTTCAGCCGTGATTCCTACGAAAGTGACTTAGGATTTTCCTGTTTTTTGTATGTTTCTCCTTTCTATCATTTTTCTCTTTCTTTTTTTTGCTCGTGACTAGAAAAAGTTAGGTGTGGGGGTAATTGATTAGTAGCATATCATGCATCATTTTCATGTTATATCATTAATTTCACCCACAATATTGTGCTACTGGAGTGTTTGTTGTTATATTTTAGGTATTAGGTAATAAATAAGAGAAGGGAAGAGAAAAATGATGGAAACGTAAGAAGAAAGGACTAAAATGAAGCAAAATTGAACTCATGATCATACACAAAGACCATTTGCAAAAGGGAAGGACCTGGATGTAAGCAAGAAGGACCAAATAGAAACCAAAAAACTCCACACCATCATAAGGAATATTTTGGTAATTATATTCGGGCCTAGACTGTAATAACAAATCCGAGTGCACCCCCACGTGAATAATTGAAGCAGTAAAGAACATATCTGAAATAAGGCCACATCAAAAGAAAAGTGACCTCCCATTGGTGGTCCATGTTGATTAGAATCTGACCCCTCTTCTCGTGGTTGTGTATTATGTTGTTTTTATCCATTTGTAGAAGTGTCACTAGTCCCACATTGGGGCATTGTCCCTAGTTACCTTATTCATGTCTATAATTAGAGCTCCTCTTCCTCCTTTGTAATCAACTCCTTGCTTGGTGGTCATTCCCTCTACTTAGAGTAAAGCCTTGGAGCAAAACTCAAGTGGAGAGATGATACTTGTAATGTGAGTCATAAATAAAAGAAATCTTTGTTAGTTTCATGTTGCCTCTTTTAATTCTTGCATGCTTAGCTTAATTTTGTTTTATTAATCTTAGTAGAATTAGTTATAATGTTTTCTTTTCTTAATATGAATGTTAGATTAATTATTAGTGAGTAGTTCCATCCCCTTTTGGTTGGTGGAGATGATGCATATTTATGTTTTGAGGTTTTGATGATGGACGGATTTTGATTGTGTAGACTTGAATGTTTGTATGTTCATAGGGTTTGTTTTAATCATCTACATGTTGGTGAATTTTTTATGGGTTTTGCCATATGTTTCAGTCACTTCCCATGCTTGGTTTGCTCATGTTTATTGGCTGACATTTCCTGTTGATTATGCTACGTGTTAGTCGTGTGTTTGTATTAGTGTTTGCTCTCTTGATTGATTTAACAACCTTTTTTTGATGGGCCTTGCCATGATTTTTTGACACCTCCCATGCTTAGCTTTGTTCTTCACATAAGTTCCTGGTTTTTTATGAGTTTTGCCATAAGTTTTTACACATCTCATGCTGACCCTCGTCTAATGATAATCAAGTAGTCATTGCTAATATGGTGTGCCAATGGATTGATAAATCTTGCCAAAATCTTTAGACACTTTCTATGCATGAAGACACACACACGAAACACATACACATACATGCATCATTCATCACTTCTCTTACCTCATATGTGCACACACTCCACCCCTTAAAGGTTCATCCATATTTCTTTCTACATTCTTTATGCATTTCTTAGGTTTCATTTGCATCGTAATCTAGTTTGTTTTGCATTCTTAGTGTAGTCAATCTATTTAGTAGTAGTGTAATGATCTCTTCTTCTAACATTATTTCCCACTTGATTTCGCTCACTCAAAGGTTGGCAACGCTCCATGCAGATCGATAAGTACTTGCCCCGTCTTCACCGACGATCGTGCACTGGAGGTTAATTAGTAAAACGTTTATCACATACAATTCAAATTCCTGCACTAACCGAAATTTAAATTAAGGAAGTACCAAACACAGAAAAATTAACTCCAATGGAACATATTAAACTTCTCAATATAAATACCTATATTAAGTGGAATTTTAGGAAGGTGATATGCCACATGCATATTCACCTTTCTTGTTGTTTAAAGCACACAAGTATGTTCTTTAAAACTTGAAAGGGTCCTTAAACCAAAAGCCTGCCATGTACATGGACTGATACAAATGGATGTTTGCAAGAGGACTGATACATGGATGTTTGCAAGAGGACTGATACAAATGGATGTCACTACTCACCAGCCACATCCCCCAATTTTGAGGATTTGTTTTGTATTTTTAAAGCAATTCAAAATTTGTTCTCTGATAGAGTGAAAAAAGTTACGGTTTCCCAAAAAGTGGTGGGAATGATTCTTTCCATTAACAACAAAATTAGTCTAAACCGTAATTTTTCAAAGAGCTGCCTTTTAATTTTAAAAACAAATTGTAAATCCTTCCTCCACCTCGTCGAGTTGGCGACTCCAACAAAAAAGAAAACGAAGAAATAGCATCAAACATGGAAGTTCCGCGTACCAGCGGTAGAAAGTAGATAAGTTGGTCGTTATGAAAATATCATCGTCGTTTTTTACCACCAGGGTGTGGTCGTGTTAAGTTCCCCGGGGTATGTCCTATAAAATAGTGGAGGTTGTGTCCTTTCACAACCGAGCTCTGTCCTCTTAGGAGGGTTTGTGCAGTTGGAATCCAATGGAAAAGAAAATATTTTTCCTTTGATGGTTTGACCCAGTATTTTCCCTATGTTTGTGCATTACATCTATATATCAAACATCCATTTATTAATTTTGTTACAAGTAAAAACCGTACATTAATCATGTAGAATTTTTCCAATCCATATTCCTAAAGGTCTCGTTCACTAAAAAATCCATATTATTATTTAACTTCTTACTGCGTATAATCATGTCTTGACTTTAACTTCTTGCATATAATTCTTAAAAGCCACTAGTGAAGCACCTCCTGGAAATGAAGAAGACGACTCCAACAATGATGACCAATCCCCGAACGACAAAAAATGGCCAATGCTCAATCTTTGTCTCCCAGTCTAACTAAACCCGTGATTGACCTAAGATGGGATTTGAAATCGACTCATGGTCCTTGACGCTACACTCTCCCTACATGGCCATCCGATTTGGATCTCAATGGAATCAAGCCTCATGGGCTTATCGGCTCGAGAGGATTGTCGACTGGAATTGCCATGAGATCCAAGAAGTTTGTGGGCTAGTGGATCGCAACTACAAAGGAATAGAAGTGCTCACTGATGATTTTCATGTGTTTCCAGTTGATGACATCTAATTCGCTCAATGAAATCAACAACTGAATTCTTATGGTTGGAGATTCTCGCCAAGAGATCATTGATTCTCAAAATGAGATCATGGATTTCCTTCGCAATATGAACAAGTCGGGCAACTAGCAAATTTTGATCATTCACTAAACCGATTTGTGTTCGGTCGTCTATTTTGCACATGGGTTTCTATTGCATTCCCACAGTCCCACTGTAAGACCCACTATATGAATAAGGTCGTTCTTCATCTTCGTGCTTCTTTGTGCATTATTTGATTGTATGTTTGAGGTTTTGTATGCTTATTTTTCGTTTTGAGAACAATTTCTCTTGGGAAAAACCCTTCTGGGAAAGTTTTCTTCTTCGAGGAAAAGTTTCCTACTTGGGAGAAGTTTCCTTTTTGGGAGAACAAGTGCAGCTTGTAAGCGGGTGTGACTCATCGGGCAAGTTTGCAATCGATTTACTCTATCAGGTCAGTCGGGTGACGGTTTCATGTGAAATTTGGCTCTTGCCCATGGTATCCTAGTCATCTAGGAAGAGATTTGATTTTATTTGCACACTTTTGAATTGCATGTTTTTTGGCAAGTCTTCATAGAGAATAATTGTCATTCATTTGTTGCCTTTTCTCTTGGTTGCTTGAAACAAAATCCTTTCTCAACCCTAGCCATCCCCCATCCCTTTCCTTTTGCCCACACAACCCACCAGACCTCCCTCATCTTCTCCAACGTCCCGGTGGCCAGCAGCTCTAGCAAAGCAGTAGAATCCGGCAAGGTTGCAAGAGGAGGGCAGAAATTTGTGTGGCTGTAGAAGGTGGGTTGTGGCTGTTCTTCCGGCAATCTACGACCATCTTCTCCAGAAACTCAGGTATGCCTTAGGCCCAGAAGTAGAGTGGAGGATGGGGGTGTTGTCTGGAGGACCGGCCAGCACGATTTTGGTTTGTGGTGCCATCGGATGCACCACCAAACCAATTTTCCTCTCTAGCGTGCAAGGCTGGTGCGCTGGAAGGGGCTGGCCGTGGGCTCAGCCAGGCATGCCGGAGCTCCAGCAAGCTCCGACCAGATGCGAGGTTGTCACTCCAGGGAGATGAGGTGGGGTGGTGGTTTCGGATCTGGGTTGGTGTGACTGGTGCACACTAAATCCGACTAGGGTTTCTCTCCAACCTTTTTGACGCCTAGCTCGGAGTGGCTGGCTGGTGAGGCCAATCTCAGGCAGTGGATGGGGTCAGGAGGAGTGGGGACGAATTCTAGGGAGGCTAGGGATGAGAGGGGTCAGGTCTGGCTTGACCATTCCGTGCTTGGCGGTGCAAAAGTGAGCTGACCGTTTGGAGGGTTCGTGAACTTCATGCACCTCCGGCACTGTGGCTTGGCTGGAACGGCTTAGCCGATATCTCCGATTCCTTCCTCACCCGTAGATGTCTTGGAGGGGTGGTCTGAGCTAGTGGTTGGATGGACCAGGGGGTTTATGTGCATGACTGTAATGGATTAATCTAGGATTAATAAGATATTTGCCCAAAGCACTGACACATGGCGTGTCCCCATTGGACTACACATTTAGGGTTTAGGGTGGGGCCATCTATATAAGGAGGGGAGTCTCCCATTGGATGGATGTTCATGTGTGCAAACCCTAGCCCCACGAAACCCTAGCCGCCACCTCTCCCTCTCTCTCCCATTCGTCCCTCCACCTCCACCAAGTCAATCCGTGGACTCTTGGGTTGTGGACTCGTGCTTCTTCTCCAAGAGAGTAGAAGACCGACTGGTGCTCCAGAGGATTCCGTGAGGTGATCGCCGATCCATTCCGCTGCCACAGGTTCTCTCCAAGAAGGTACTCCTGAACCTGTAGATCGTTATAAGCTAACATTGGTACCAGAGCCATCTTGGCCACCTCCGAATTTTTTGAGCACTTTCTTATTTCATATATGTTGAAATAATTTCGGTTGTTTTTTAGAGAAATCGCATACATGTGTAGTTTTTTCTCTTCATCATGCGCCTAGGGTTTGATGGCATTTTTCCTCACCCTTGCGCATGTTTTCTTGATTCATTTCATTACATGCGAATTGCATTACAAGTTTCATCATTATTTCACTCTTGCGCATAGCTTAGATTTCATTTTATGCATGTACCTACGGTTACATGTTAATCTATGTTTGTTACGCATATTTCTTTCATCCTTGAAGCTTGCGGCTAGAGTTTGTTTGTTCTTGATAATATGCGCATATATGTTGTTTGAAATATGATGATAATTTTACAAGAGTTAATTATTGCATGTATCATATAATGTGATCATACATTTCGGATGGTATGATTTGATTGTGCATTTTTTCTTTCTAAACTCTTGTACATACATCTAAGGTTAGATGCTTGTTGCCTTATTCATGTATATGTAATTTTTAATCACATGTGCATGCATCTAGGATTAGATGTTGATTGCAAAATCATGCACATACATGAATATTGAGTTACCATATTGTATAATTCGGAAATATTTTTTTTGGATTGATAGCATGCATTTCATTTGAAATATTTCCTTTATGATTGAATGCACATATATGTTAATCTCATTAAGGATTTTCGAATTTTTGAAATGATAGCATTCATTTCATTTGAAATATTTCCTCTATGATTAAATGCACATATATGTTGATCTCATTAAGGATTTTCGGATTTTTTGGGATTGATAGCATGCGTTTCATTTGAAATATTTCCTTTTCATCATATGTGCATTTATGTGTTACCCTCCACCAAAGAATTTCGAATTTTTCTTTCCAATACAAGTAGCATAATTATTGTTGATTGCATGCTTATATTGATTAAGGAAAGATTGGCTAATTCTGAAATTTTTGGGAAGATATTATGGGTTGGAGTTTTATTGCCTTAAAAGTATTTTTGAATGCTTTCCTTTGATGCACAAATATGTGTTGCTCTCCACCAAAGAATTTCGGATTTTTTTCTTTCCTAATCAAAGTAGGATAATTTTGTGCTATCATGATTATATTGATTAGGGAAAGAAGAAAAATTCTGTTTTGAGAATGATTATTGTGGAGATTGGTTGTTATTACCTAACACGTTTTTGCCAATATTCGTGCACCATAAATGCATTGTTTCCTTATGCATAACTTCCTTCTTGATTGAAAGAGGTGCACACTTTATGGTATTTTTTTTCATACGTCGGATTGTGCTAACGTATGGAAAGATTGTGCCTATATGGAATGAATGATTGCTGATTTTATTTACTGCCTTATTGAGAGTTGAGCGTAATTTCATTCATTCAATTCCATTTGCAATACATATCGCAATGAACTGTAATATTTATGGACTGTGGACTGTTTATTGCCCTGAGGAGATGAGGGGCTCCTTTATTTTTTTTTATTATTGCGATATTATTGCTATAAGGCTCATGCAGGTTCCCGTCTAAGAGGGTAAATCCCTATGGGGGATCCTTAGGTTAATATGGAAGTAATGTAGCAATCGATTTCTGTGTGATCTTGATTGTTTGAAAGGAAACGTTTTTTTGGAACCTACATGCCTAGTGGGAGTTGCAAGGTAGAAGTGTTTTGTGTAAACCACCTTGCAACTGGCGGCAATACTTTCTTTATTTGCTGATTTGCCATGATTTAAACGTTTTTTTGGGGTCTCTAAATCATGATGGAGCTCAATATATAGATTAGTAAAATGGCTTTATTAACTATTGCATGAGGATTTGATGGAATGCTTTATGTTTTCCTTTGGTCTGAATGCTATAACTATTAAGTCAGTTTATTTTTTATGACTATTGTAGCTCATTGTATTTTATGCTAGAACTCATGTATCGCTATGTGCTTTTGTCCTAGATTCTTTATGGATGCTTCCAAAAGCATTGTCGCTGATCTGACTCGAGGAGATAAACTCAATGAAAGAAATTACGATCTGTGGCATCGTAAAATTGAGTATCTCTTAGAGGATCAGGACATGTTAGAAAATATAACCCAAACTATGTCTCCCCCCGAGAAGGGGAATACTGCGCAGCATCGTAGAAATATTGATGTCTATAATGCATGGAAAAAGAAAGACCGTATTGCTCGCATTACAATTCTGAGTTCAATGCGAGATGATCTGTTGCTGCGGTTCGAAAAATTGCGAACTGCAAAGGCCTTTTAGGAAGCTGTGAAGTTTCAGTACGGAGTGACCTCCGTCACAAGGGCCCTCCAACTTGGGCTCATGTTTGATGGGTATAAAATGCGCCAAGGTCACACAATGAGGTAGCATATTACCGCAATGTCAAACATGATTAGCGAGCTGAGCGCTGCCGGTCGTGCTAAGACCGATGAGGTGCAAGTGTCTGCTCTCATCAGATCATTGCCTTCGAAGAGTTGGGAGCATATGAAGGTCCATCTGACCCATGCTGATGATATTAGGACATTTGACCAGGCCGCAAAACACCTAGAGCTGGAGGAGGACCGCATGCTTGCGGAAGCCCCTCTAACTGAAGTGTTTGCTGCTGAACCTGGCGCTCCTCGGAGGAGTGCAGGTTTTAAGCGCAAAAGAGATAGAGCTCAGGGTTTTAAAGGCAAGAAGGGTGCAAATAAGAACAAAACAGAAAACAAAGCTGAAAAGAAATGACCTCCAGGATCCAGAGGTGGGAAAGATAAGTCTAATGTGACTTGTTTTAAGTGCCGAAAGACTGGACATTTTGCTCGTGAGTGCACTGAGCAAAAGGTAATTACTGTGTGTAAACCCTCGAATTGTAACGTGACTAGAAATGTGATGCTCACTGATCAATCTCCTGTGTGGATTGTGGATTCAGGTGCCACGGACCACGTAACAAAGGATCGTTCTGCCTTCGTGGAATATCACCGTGTTCCAAGTGGGAGGCGTATAAACATGGCGAACAACACTAGCATTGAAGTTCTTGGAGTTGGCACATGCAAAATGGATTTGCGAAGTGGCCGGATCCTATTACTTCACGACGTGTTGTATGCACCCGCTATACGGCGAAATATTATTTCTGTTGTTGTTTTGATGAGACATGGTTTTAAAGTTGTTTTTGAGAACAATGATATGGGTTTATACCTTGCTAACATTTATTATGGACGTGCCTTTCTTTCAGACGGTTTTATTGTGTTGGACGCAATTTATGATTTCAATCGTAATACTAGTGCCTTTATGAGCCAGAGTTCCATGAATAAAGATTCAATTATGTGGCATGCTAGACTAGGTCACATTGGTGTTGACCGGATGAACAGGTTGGCAAAGGAGGGGGTATTAGGAGAATGCTCCAAATTTGAATTGCCAACCTTTGAATCTTGTCTAGCTGGAAAGGCAACTAGAAAACCGTTCGGAAAACCCATTAGGGCTACTTCTCCTTTAGAACTAATTCACTCGGATATTTGTGGACCTTTGAATGTGCGTACTAGACCTGGACAGAGTTACTTCATCACATTCATTGATGACTTCACTAGATATGGTCATATTTATCTTATTTCTCACAAGTCAGAAGCTCTAGAATGTTTTAAGAAATTCCTGAGCATAGTTGAGAATCAGTTGGATAATAAGATAAAAACTCTTAGAACGGATAGAGGTGGTGAGTATCTCTCCATAATGTTCAAAGAGTTATGTGATGAAAAGGGGATATCTAGACAACTCACTATGCCTTATACTCCTAAGCAAAATGGTGTTGCCGAGAGAAGGAATAGAACGTTGCTAGACATGGTTAGATCCATGAGGGCTCATGCGAGCTTGCCAATTTCGTTTTGGGGAGATGCTCTAATGACTGCTGCCTATATCCTCAATAGAGTTCCAACAAAATCGGTTCAATTAACTCCATATGAGTTATGGACAGGACGGAAGCCTGATTTTAGTCTGCTGCATCCTAGGGGATGCGCGACATACATTCATTCTACTAGTCACCGATATGGAAAACTAGGGCATAGAGGGAAAAAGTGTATCTTTGTAAAATACAATGATCTCTCCAAAGGTTATGTTTTTATAAGGTTAGACGAGAATGAAAGAAGGACGGAACTGGAGTCTAGGGATGTCACATTCTTGGAAAATGATTTTCCAACTCTTGCTGGAGCTATCAAAGAGTCTGTGGACTTCATTGAACAACAAGATGAGGACATTGTCACTCCACGGGATCAGGATCTGGAAGTTGAACATGAGGTTCCACCAGTTAATCCTAGTGGGAGCAGCAATGCTGAGGATCCGATAGCTCTCACGGAGGATGAGCCATCAGATACCCATCTGCGTCGAAGTAAACGCGGGCTCATTCCTCGTAGGCGATTTCGCTTAGAGGAAAAGGCCCTCATGATAGCTCAAGAAGAAACTGATTATGAATCATCCGGGATGACATTAATCGATGAGCAAGAACTGGAGACCTTGAAAGAGGCTTTGGAAGGTCCAAATGCTAAAGAGTGGTTAGAAGCTATAAAGGAAGAGTTGGAGTCGATGAAAGTTAATCGAGTCTGGGACTTGGTCGACTTACCGCTGAATCGAAAGGCCATTGGGGCCAAGTGGATCCTCAAGATTAAGAGGAAGGCGGATGACTCTATTGATAGATTCAAGGCTAGACTAGTAGATAAAGGCTACACCCAAAGAGAAGACATGGATTTTGAGGAAACCTTTTAACCCGTGGTTAGGTTTGCCTCCATCCGCCTTCTACTAGCTATTGTAGCTCAGATGGACTTAGAGCTTTACCAAATGGATGTAAAGACTAATTTTCTCAATGGAGAACTTGAGGAGGAGATTTATATGGATCAACGTCAAGGTTTTGAAGTCAAAGAACAAGAGCGCAAAGTGTGCAAGCTCAATAAGTCCTTATATGGCTTAAACAAGCGTCTAGACAGTGGAACATTCGCTTCCATCAAGCTATATCAGATAATGCGTTCTCTATGCTTGAGGAAGATCACTGTGTGTACGTTAAGAGATCCAATGGTAAATTTGTCATTCTGACCTTGTATGTTGATGACATACTCATGGCTGGCAATAGCAAAGAGTTGCTGAAATCCACTAAAGAGTGGTTTGTCCTCCACGTTTGATATGAAGGACATGGGTGAAGCTAGCTACGTCCTTCGTGTCAAGATAGTTAGAAATAGGTCCAAGAGACTTCTGGGATTGTCTCAAGAGACTTATATTAACAACATCTTGAAGAAATACCATATGGACAAATGCAAACCAATCGACACTCCGGTTGAGAAGGGTTTGCACTTGAGACTTGATATGCATCCTAAGACTCCTGAAGAGAAGGGCAAAATGAGCAAGGTTCCATACTCCAATGTTGTGGGAAGCCTTAAGTACGCTATGATGTGTACTAGGCTAGACATTTGTTATGTTGTGGGCATGGTGAGTCGATACCAGTCCAACCCAAGCATGGAGCACTGGAAGGCAGTCAAGAGAATCATGAGATACCTCAGAGGAACGAGTAACAACATGTCGTGTTACCAAGCATCAGATGTCCGCCTGATTGGCTATAGTGATGCCGATTGGGCTGGAGACATTGATGAAAGGAAGTCTACCTCTGGTTATGCTTTCTTGCTGGCTAATGGGGCAATCTCATGGTCCAGCAAGAAGCAAACCTGTATAGCCCTGTCGACTATGGAAGCAGAGTATGTTGCATTCCTCTGTAGTAGTACAGGGGGCAGTTTGGGTGAGGAGGTTCTTACAACATACTGGGCTTGTAGAGACATCTGATGAGCCTGTTGTTGTCTATTGTGACAGCATGGCTACCCTTTGTTATGTGAAAGATCCCAAATATCATGGAAAGACCAAACATATACAGGTTAGGTGTCATTTTGCGAAGGACATCATAGCGAGAAAGGAAGTTGTGTTAAGACATGTATCTACTAGTCTTATGGTAGCTGACCCTCTTACCAAAGCCATAGCTAAGGACTCGTTTGTGTCTCATGTGAAGTCCTTAGGCTTACGCAGACTTTGATGTATTGGCATGTCTGACTTCCTTTTATGAGTGATTGTGTTTTTCCTTTCGACTATATCTGTTTGGTTGATGTAGTTGTTCTAGCATAAAGTATTATTCTATCAATAGGCTGAAGAATGCTCACTCACACGAGCATTCGCCTCTGGCGCTTTTGATAGCGAGTAGAGATGAGACTGATCATGAAGAGATCTTGTATGATGGATCCAGAGCAGTTCATGATAGGACAGTCACCTTGATTAGGAATCAAGATGAGATCCTCTATGTTGGTGAGGATTGACATGAATGTTCCCATGATTCATGTGACCTATAGAATCCAAGTGCGAGCATCACATGTGGCGCTAGGTGGCACCTGTATGGTGTTAAGGCGACAATGATGAAGCTCGGGTCAGGCGCAGAGGAGGTGCGACTGGACTAAGACTTGTATGGTGTTGAGAGACAGACATACAGTTGTGTGCAGTATGATCCACCATAACATGTTTATCATACAACATGTGCTGAGCGACCATTGGGAAGTGAAAGGATGGATCCCTGCTCCTTCACTGTGTGAGTCCAAGACTTGATTGTCATTAGTTACCCTCCGTGACCTTCGACAATGCCATGAAGCAAAGAGTTGATGTGGCTACTTTGGGATGTTATTGATTGACATCATTTTATGCTTATATTTGTATCTTATATCCATTATCTTTCACCTAAACAATGCTATGTCACGAGTTTTATGTTTAGTTTTCAGGAATAAATAGGTTTGAAGAGATGAAGCATAAAAGGACCCAAAAGCTGGGAAAAATGACTGAATTGTGAGATCTGGGGACCAAGATGCAAGGAAGAAGGACCTGATTGCAAGACAGAAGGACCTAAGAGCAAAACAGAATACTCCACACCATCATGGGGAGTATTTTACCAATTCGATTCGGGTCGGAGCTCCAACAAGTCAAGTAACCGTATCAAAGACCAACAATACCAGAAAGAAAAGCCCACAACAAAAATGAGCAAGATCTGAACCATATAAACCGCCAATTGGCGGTCCATTTTGGCCCAAATCCGCTCAAATTTCTCCAGCACATGTATTAGAGTATGTTTAGGCTATTTTTGGTATCTGTTTAGTCCCACATCAGGGGATTGTCCCGGTTTGCCTTTTTCCATGGCTATAAATAGAACTCTTCACCTCCTATTGTAATCACTCCATATTTTAAGTGGCTATTCTTCCTACTAGAAGTGAGGCCTTGAAGCACACACTAAAGTAGGAGGATGCTACTTTTAATGTGAGTCATTTTATCAATAATTTTTTGTGTTTATTTCATTGTTTGTTTTATGTTTCTTTTATTGTTTGTGCATGCTTTAGTTTAATCGTCTTTTAATTCTAGCTTAGTTTTAATATGCTTTCTTTCCATAGTTTAATAATTAGTGTAATGTTTAGTGAGTAGTTCCATCCCCTTTGGGGGGTGGAGTAGATGTACATACATGCATTAGAGAATGGGATGAATGCTTTAATTTCAATGTATTGATGAAACATGAATGTATGCTTGCTTGTTTAGGATAGAATTTACAACTTGATGAGTTTTGCCAAAATGATTAGACACCTCTCATGCTTGTTTAGGTTCTGAAATAAACACCTTGCATATGTAAATGTTGATCAACTAAGTTGGTGAATAGATTGATAGGTTTTGCCATAACATTTAGACACTTCCTATGCTTGATAAACACCACCTTCATGTGCTTAAAGAATGTATTCTACACCCACCTCTTTGCATGTGTGCACTCACTCCACCCCTTAGGGGTTTTTCCATTTCCTGAATTCCAGCATTTCGTTCTTAGCTTAGTTGTCATTTCACTGTTTGTTTCTTTCGTTCGCATTTCATACTGTTTAGCGTAGGTTAGTGTAGAGTAGCATAAACATCTTTCTCCCCCTATTTTTGCCACTTGATTTCGTACAAGCAAGAGGCTACTCACCTCCCTGAGGACGACCCGTACTTGCCACCGCTTCATCGTGGCCGTGCACTTGCGGTTGAAAATAAAACGTTCAACAAGTTTTTGGCGCCGTTGCCGGGGAGGTGCCAGTCCAGACTCTTGTTTGGACGATTTGAGTGGATTTAATTTTTTTCTGGTAGTTTTCTTTGTTTCAGGAGACTCACATTGAGAAGGGGAAGCATCTGGTGATGTTTGGAGGCGGTTTGAGAGAAGAAGACCGCCAATCAGCGGTCTACAACCGCCAAATGGCGGTCTGGTTGCTTCATTTCACCTCGAAATTTCTTTGGAGTACTTCTTTATATGATATAGTGGTCTGGGACTTAATTTGGCATGTTTTGACTTATAGTTTGTTCCCCGACCAATAATCAAACTTCCCTTAAGCAACTTGGACCCTAAAACTCAAAGCAAAAGATTAGGCATTTTTTTTGTTTAGGCCATGCATCATGTATGTGACTTAGGCATTTAGATTGTCTTTTATCTTAGCTTTATTTTCTGTTGCTGAGAGCTGTAGCTGGCGTGAGGTACGTACCTTCTACTCTCATTCATGCATTTCGTATGAACATGCATTAGTTAGTAGGAAGTGCATTGCAACAAGTGTGAGTTGAGCGTTGTTTGGAGAGTTGATTGCTAGATTTAGGACTCCAAAACGCTACTAAGGAGGGGCTGTCCCATAAAAGATAAGGTGGGGGATTTCATCACCCTTTCCTTCGCCCCAAAAACCACACTAATCAAGAGCCTAATTTTAAAATCAAGTAGACATTGGCCTTAAGGAATTCGGACGCATTAGGAGAGTGATCTGGTCCCGACCGTAATGACCTGATCGGCGTTGCCCACTTTGTCGATAGTAGGAGAGACGAGATCCCGGGATCTTGGATCACTTGCTGGGCTTTGTGGTCCTCGTTGTAGGGAGGTGAGGCGTGTTGAGGCCGTGTGACCTCGCAGTTAGGCGTCGTCTAGCTGTAAGGACCTATAGCAACCTTAGGATTGCTTGAGCCTTGTTTGCTTGTGTGCTTCTACTTGTACCCATCCGCTGTAGCATAAGGACTTCTTCCCTTCTCTCCTGAGTCATTCTTTCTCTCCTGTGTTCCCCCGTCTTCTCCTCTACGCACATTCTTTGTTAAAAAAAGGTTTTGTTTTGTGTGTGTGCACCTTTGTATATGCTTTCGTGGACACGAGACGAGAGTGGTCGTTTGACGAGGAGCGTTGTCAATCCGGCTTCGGTCATCGATTTCTTGACACCTCCCTCCTCTCGTGTCGCACGCAGTCCGGGTTCAATGGCTGCTAATTTCCGTGAGGAGGAGCAGTTGCTGGACCCACCTGTTCGACCAGTGCTTCCAGTTGTCGTTCCCATACCTCTACGTGATCGATGCTACCCGAGCCGTACAACTCTACCCTCATGCATCGTATTACCAGAGCCTAATGGGAACCATTTTGAGGTTAAGCCTCAATTCATTTCCATGCTCCCTCATTTCACTGGGAAAGGTGACCCCTATATCTTTCTCAGGGAATTTGAGGAGGTCTGTGCTATGTTCAAGCTGCAACAACTTAGCACAGACTCCATCCATCTTAGGCTCGTTCCTTTTGCACTAAAGGATGACGCCAAGAAGTGGTTGTACAGCAACCAGGCGAATTCCTTTAGGACTTGGGATGAGTTTCAATCTGCATTCCTCAAGAAGTACTTTTCTAATCATCGGACTCAAAAATTAAGGAACGAAATCAATTCGTTCTATCAACATGAGACCGAACCATTTCATGAATATCTTGAGAGGTTCAAAGAGCTACTATGCTCGTGCCCTCATCATGGCATTGAGTTGTGGCGTCTTTGTCAGATTGTGTATGAGAGTCTTCACATCCCGTCCAGAACGCACCTTGAGTTCATGTGTCAAGGAGAGTTCTTGGGAAAGGATGAAAGGGAGGCATGGGCCTTCCTAGAAGACCTCGCTGAGAAAACCATGCAGTGGGAGAGTGTGAGGGAACCACCTGCATCATCTAGTATAGGAGCGAGGATCGCGAATGCAAACTCGACTAGATCGGGTGCCGCATTTGCTATCGATACCACTACGGCCACCAAGGCACGCATGGCGGCCTTAATGCGCTGTATGGATTCGATTGAGCTCCAAAACCAACAAAGTGCACCTCACATGTCCACATCTGGTCCAATTCCTTGTCATTCATGTGGTAGGATAGGTCATGTAGAAAGCGTGTGTGGGTCCATTCCGCCTGAGATGGAGCGTGTCAACGCCATCTATGATAGAGCCAGGAATGACCCATAATCGTCATCTTATAATCCTGGATGGAGGAACCACCCCAATTTTTCATGGAACAAAAATAATGCCCCGGGTAGTCCTTCAAACTCCTCTAGACCACCTTACCAATCACACCAACCTCCCATGCATGCACAATCCTATCAGCCACCCCAAGCGCAAACCACTAATCAATCGGGTTTCCCAAATTCCAATAATATGGAAACCCGATTCAATTCGCTTGAGACCTTGACTCGTGGACTTGAAAACTCAATGAAAAATTTTATGTCAACTACGAGTCAAGTTCTAACTTCAAGTCAGCAGACCATCAAATCTCTAGAGCTTCAGATGTGCCAATTGGCTCAGTCTGTACATGAAAAAGAGAGAGGGTCTTTTCCTAGCCAGCCTGAGGCTAACCCCGAATGTACCAACAACAACACATGCAAAATGAGAATGTGGTACCTCGGGGGAGGCAAGTGAACCATGTGGAGGAACTTGTTCACCATGTCAATTCCATTGTGACCTTAAGGAATGGAAAACAGGTTGACAATCACATTTCCTTGCCACACCCACCACCATCTATGCAGCCCCTCAGTGGGAATGGTGGTAAAGAAGATGCTGAGGGTGAGGGTAATACACCAAAGCTTTCTTCTCAGGCACAGCAGAAAACCTACCTGCCAAAAGCTCCCTATCCAAGTAGGTTAACCAAAAAGCAGAGTGACAACATGGACAAGATAGTAGAGGTGTTTAAGCAAGTAAAGGTTAACATCCCCTTGTTGGATGTCATCCAACAAATACCTCAATATGCCAAAGTGTTGAAGGATCTCTGCACAACCAAGAGGAAGACCAATGTTCCTAAGAAAGCATTCTTGGCTGCAAATATCAGCTCAATTTTGTCCAATCCTACCTACACAATATACAAGGACCCTGGGTGTCCTACTATTCAGTGTACGATAGGGGACACTAGATTGAGCAATGTTTTGCTTGATTTAGGATCAGCGGTCAACCTCCTCCCATTCTCTGTTTATCAACAGTTGAACTTGGGAGAATTGAAACCAACTAAGATCACCCTCCAATTAGCGGATAGATTCATTCGTATTCCCATGGGGATTATCGAGGACGTGCTTATCAAAGTTGGAGATTTTATATTTCCAGTCGATTTTGTTGTCCTCGATACCAATCCTGTTGCGAACACCCACTCTCAAATACCTTTGATTTAGGGTAGACCATTTCTGGCAACCTCCAATGCCTTGATTAATTGTAGAAATGGTCTCATGAAGCTCTCATTCGGTAACATGATTGCCGAGTTTCATGTGTTCAACTCTGGTAGGCAACAGGAACCCATGGATGAACCTTTAAATCTAAATCTCATCCGCCAATTGGAGAAAGCACCACAAAATCAACGAACACCCCTAACCCCAATGCAACCCATTGAGAATGTTCGTGGGCCCAGCGAAAACTCATTGCATGTCTTTGCAATGCAACAGAGTGAGCTGGCCTCGAACATGAATGTCCAAAGGGAGTGTTCGTTGCATGATTCAGTTGAGAGTACTAGTGAGGGTGAGACACCTCATCATATGCCTATACCAGAAGGTGTCTCTACCTCATCTCCCATGGCCATTGAGCCATTTGAGCTTCATATTGACTCCAACAAGGACTCACCTATGACCGAGCTTATGCTTGATGATCTAAATGATGGTGGGAGGTCCTTGTTGGATGACTTGGGGAGAAGCCCCATTCTTAGTGATGCAAGTCTGCTGCATCCATCGAATGAGCCTGAGGAACTCATTCCGATGCACCCGCCTATTGGTTGGAGGGTTTTCTTCGATGAGCAATTAAACCCTAGTGAGGCAACACAACTTCATTCTTGGTTGCCCACACCCAACCAATATCATGAGGGGTTCGAGCCTTTCAGCTTTGACCTTTCACCCTTCATGACACCTCAGAGTACCAGTGAAGTTTGCCCATCTCGGCAAGTCTCTGGTCCTCAAAACATGATGTTCTCATTTGATGTTCCTTGACCAAATGATTATGAGAATATCTTGGTTGATGTATATATCTTGTAAAAAAAGAAAAGAAAAAAAACACACAAAAAGAAGAAAAAAAAAACAAAATAATAAAAGACTCCTTCAATGAGCATCGATTATTGTGGGCCCCAACCCTTGTGTACTTGGGCCCCAATTTCTTCACGTATTTATCTCCCTTCTTCAGCTTCTCACAGGTTTTGAGGGAATTTGGGTTTGTGTCCATCAACATGACCCTGAACGTCCCTTTGTACTTCATGTTGGTGAGATCTTTCCTTTTTCATGCATGTATCCATGTAGTATCTTGTTCACATTCATTGAGGACAAGGCATGAAGTAGGTGTGGGGGGGTGTTTTACGTGTGTACATATTCGAGTCTTTTTCCTTTGGTTTTCTTTTCTTTTGTGTGTACTGCTAGGGTCATGCTAGTGTGCCGCATTTAACATTGATATATCTGCTTGCCATGATCCTTGGGTGACTTGTCTTCTTTTGCTTGCCTAGTGCTTTAAAATTTTCACATTTCTTTTAAAATCTTCATGTGTTTGTGAAAGAAAATGTTTTTGTGGGTTTTGCGTGTGTTTAGCATGTGCAAAACCGTTGAGAGGCAAAGTAAAAAGAAAGCTCCCAAAATTGTCTTGAACTTGATGCATTAGGATTTCTAGTTTACTGGCTTTAGGTCTTATCGAGTCGTTAGGATGCACCCCGGTTTTCCCTCGGGGGGCAGTTAATCATAGGGTTTTAGTACTCAAACATTTAAATAAATCCACCCTGAACCTAGTGAGTCAAATAATTCGTGTCTGTTAGTATAAGGATGTTTGTCGTAGTCAAGGGCCCTTAATCTCTTTTTGTGAAACTTAGTGTAGGGGTTTTGGTTCCCATGTAGATAAATAAGTGGTGTTCTCTCTTCTCGCACGGCTCCTATCACTCGGGAAAGTTGGTCTGAGGGGACTTTGTGCCTGGTGCTTTCGAGTCATTTGACTTGGGATGCACCGACCGAACTACCGTTACACGGGTGGTAGGGATCGCCCTATGTGGAGATTTAGGGGAAGGTGTACGTGATAGTATAAGTCCTCATAGGCAATGATGCATGAAACCTGACCCTGGGAGAATCAAACACCAACCAATAAAATGCTCCAAAAAAAAAGAAAAAAAGAAGAAAAGAAGAAAAAAAAGAGTCAAATAAGAACCAAAATGGACTTTACACATTGTATCACATTCAGAAGTTAAGGTTGCCCATGTCTTTCACTTAAGTCCTTGACTAACTTTCACGAATAACTCATTAGGCTAGGTGTGTGGACGGATTACATATATAGAGTCGACCTGTAGTATTATCGCGTCCCATG
The DNA here is from genome assembly GCA_963682175.1 of Triglochin maritima. Lineage (NCBI taxonomy): Eukaryota > Viridiplantae > Streptophyta > Magnoliopsida > Alismatales > Juncaginaceae > Triglochin > Triglochin maritima. The sequence goes on from OY821779.1 coordinate 33,074,625, forward strand.
ATCGACAAAATAAGTCCAACGAGTCGCGTAGCTAGATTGATTAATGCATCTTGTTCGGATTTTGTGGGTATATCCGCTGAAAACCCTCAGGAGACAACACTCCTCCTCCTTGGCAACAGGGAGGTTTAACGGCTTGTTGCACGTGCTAAGTGCAACTGTGATTCCTACGAAAGTGAGTTAGGATTTCTTGTTTTTCGCATGCTTTTCTCTTTCTTTGTTTTGCTCGGGACTAGCAAAAGTTAGGTGTGGGGGTATTTGATTGACATCATTTTATGCTTATATTTGTATCTTATATCCATTATCTTTCACCTAAACAATGCTATGTCACGAGTTTTATGTTTAGTTTTCAGGAATAAATAGGTTTGAAGAGATGAAGCATAAAAGGACCCAAAAGCTGGGAAAAAGGACTGAATTGTGAGATCTGGGGACCAAGATGCAAGGAAGAAGGACCTGATTGCAAGACAGAAGGACCTAAGAGCAAAACAGAATACTCCACACCATCATGGGGAGTATTTTACCAATTCGATTCGGGTCGGAGCTCCAACAAGTCAAGTAACCGCATCAAAGACCAACAATACCAGAAAGAAAAGCCCACAACAAAAATGAGCAAGATCTGAACCATATAGACCGCCAATTGGCGGTCCAAGACCGCTAATTGGCGGTCCATTTTGGCCCACATCTGCTCAAATTTGTCCAGCACATGTATTAGAGGATGTTTAGGCTATTTTTGGTATCTGTTTAGTCCCACATCGGGGGATTGTCCCGGTTTGCCTTTTTCCATGGCTATAAATAGAACTCTTCACCTCCTATTGTATTCACTCCATATTTTAAGTGGCTATTCTTCCTACTAGAAGTGAGACCTTGAAGCACACACTAAAGTAGGAGGATGCTACTTTTAATGTGAGTCATTTTATCAATAAAGTTTTGTGTTTATTTCATTGTTTGTTTTATGCTTCTTTTATTGTTTGTGCATGCTTTAGTTTAATCGTCTTTTAATTCTAGCTTAGTTTTAATATGCTTTCTTTCCATAGTTTAATAATTAGTGTAATGTTTAGTGAGTAGTTCCATCCCCTTTGGGGGGTGGAGTAGATGTACATACATGCATTAGAGAATGGGATGAATGCTTTAATTTCAATGTGTTGATTAAACATGAATGTATGCTTGCTTGTTTAGGATAGAATTTACAACTTGATGAGTTTTGCCAAAATGATTAGACACCTCTCATGCTTGTTTAGGTTCTGAAATAAACACCTTGCATATGTAAATGTTAATCAACTAAGTTGGTGAATAGATTGATAGGTTTTGCCATAACATTTAGACACTTCCTATGCTTGATAAACACCACCTTCATGTGCTTAAAGAATGTATTCTACACCCACCTCTTTGCATGTGTGCACTCACTCCACCCCTTAGGGGTTTTTCCATTTCCTGAATTCCAGCATTTCGTTCTTAGCTTAGTTGTCATTTCACTGTTTGTTTCTTTCGTTCGCATTTCATACTGCTTAGCGTAGGTTAGTGTAGAGTAGCATAAACATCTTTCTCCCCCTATTTTTGCCACTTGATTTCGTACAAGCAAGAGGCTACTCACCTCCCTGAGGACGACCCGTACTTACCACCGCTTCATCGCGGCCGTGCACTTGCGGTTTAAAATAAAACGTTTAACAAGTTGTGTGCAGTATGATCCACCATAACATGTTTATCATACAACATGTGCTGAGCGACCATTGGGAAATGAACGGATGGATCCTTGCTCCTTCACTGTGTGAGTCCAAGACTTGATTGTCATTAGTTACCCTCAGTGACCTTCGACGACGCCATGAAGCAAAGAATTGATGTGGCTACTTTGGGATGTTATCTATGACCATGAGAGATTCGGTCTAAATAGGCATCTTCGGGAAAGGAGTCAACTCTGAGTGTAATGGTGGTCTGGGGCGAAGGGAAAGGTTTGACTCGACTGCACTAAAAAGTATTTCCTGGGCCCAACTGTATTGGATACAGTAGCAAGTACCTTGAGGACAAGAAGGTATTCTCTCCGAGGGATCGAGATATCGTTCATGTCTAGTGAGTTTCTGAGTAAACCTGGGGAACAGTGATGTGCATTTGACTGCTTAATTATTATTTTTGTGAGGATGTTGTCATTCTGGCCTTCTAGTTTGAGACTCCTAATTGCAGGTGCATCACCGGCCGCACGACCCATTTGTACGTATGATCAGAAGAGTGCATGTGTCGGGGACACAGATGATCTTGTATCGGGGATACATGATCAGAGACTTGCGTGTGGTGGATGCGTTCTTGGAGAGAGGAATAGTTCTATATATCAGGGATGTATACATGTGTGTCGGGGACACATAGAGAGGTGATATATTGCCATTGTGTGATTGTATGTATCAGGGATATATGCATATGTGTCAGGGACACAAAAGCAGATGACATGTTGTTATCGTGTTATTGTGTAAGTGGGAGATATTGGATTAATCTAGGATTAATAAGATATTTGTCCAAAGCACTGATACATGGCGCGTCCCCATTGGACTACACATTTAGGATTTAGGGTGGGCCATCTATATAAGGAGGGGAGCCTCCCATTGGATGGTTGTTCATGTGTGCAAACCGTAGCCCCACCAAACCCTAGCCGCCACCTCTCCCTCTCTCTCCCATTCGTCCCTCCACCTCCACCAAGTCAATCCGTGGACTCTTGGGTTGTGGACTCGTGCTTCTTCTCCAAGAGAGTAGAAGACCGACCGGTGCTCCAGAGGATTCCTTGAGGTGATCGCCGATCCATTCCGCTGCCACAGGTTCTCTCCAAGAAGGTACTCCTGAACCTGTAGATCGTTATAAGCTAACAAACTGTGAGTTGTGTTATTTATTTGATGTGTTTGATGCAATCAATATTGGTGGTGCGTGTTAATTGTTTGATGTGTTCTGTGATTCTGATTTTATTGCAGAAATATTTGGTTCAAGTATATGGTCTGATATCTTGGAATTAATCTGGTATATTTATTTATGCACTTCACATGAGAATGAAATCAGAACATACATTTAGTATATGCAACTCGTCCCATGTCATGTGGTTGGTATGTTAATCAGTATACATGCATGTATCATATCGTATGGATGCATTTGGATTTCTGAGTTCTGATTGCACAAGCATGTTCTATTATGTTAAGTTACTGATATATGGTTATGAATGCTCATATAATATCTAATTATATCATGAGTTTTCACAATTAAATGGATATAGGAACATTATCTAGAAGATTATGCCATGTAACTCTTGTAGCATCCCAATCTTGATATCCTTTGTTGATGTGTATGTTTTATCATGTTTAATGTGTATTTGTGTTGCTGATCTGATGCATCGTTGTGTGAATGCATGTTGCAATTTTGGAACTCCACCTCATGACTTGTATACATGACCCGTAGATATCGAGGTTGTACTGTCATGCTTGTTTAGTTGAATTTGGTTATGATGGTTTGTTTGATTTAGCATCTTAGAGTTGCAAATGTGATTGTATTATTTCTGATGTGTTTGGAGCTGTGATGGGTTTATTTGTATACTCATCACATTGAGCTCATTCTGAATGTGTAGCTATATATGTATATATATATATATATATATATATATATATATATATATATATCTTTAAATAGCTTACATTGCATATAATTTAATAAATGAATTCTGGGCACGTTTGATTTGGGGTCGACGGGCCATGGGTAGGACCTCTATGTAGAGAGGCCTATTCGCAAAGACCTCTATGTAGAGATGCCAAGCGTAAGATAAGACCTGGGCAGGAACATTGCCATTTACTACAGGATGGGCACTCCCAACGTAGCGATGGCACCATCTAGGTCACCTGCTGTGAGTTGGGATGTCAATCCGGAAGACCGCTTTGTGCCAAGCGGTGATTGTAGATTTGGACCAGCAAGGTTGGTGGCTCGATTCCTATGTAGAGGGATCTTGTCGGGCGAGGCTCGGGAGATGCAACTATGTAGAGTCGTCGTTCATCACCCTGGCTGGTGGTCGGGTTGCTATGTAGAGGGATCACTTCGGGTGTAACCCGAGCGGTGTGGCTATGTAGAGTCATCACCTGACGCAACTATGTAGAGTTGTCGCCCGACGCAACTATGTAGAGTAGTGGTCTTTTGTGGCATATGTCGTAGATAGGTCCAAGCGTGACTCTGTACTCTATTTTTTGGACTTGGGGCATATAGTGTTTTCTTTATTGAAAACACACGCATATTTGTTGATGTTTTTGTCTCAGGTACTTAGCTTCCTTCAGGGATGGACTGGATGAGTTTCGAAGGATTTTGTATACGAGGGACTCGTCGACCAGAGTCTTCAAGTTATCTTTTGCTTCTGCATTTATTTGATGTATTTCCCTTTTTAAACTAAATGTTCTGTATTTGAATTATTTCCATATATCGATAATTTCTCAATTGAGTTATGTTGTTTTTAGTCTATCCATGTATGCTCTTGTTTGGTGTTGTTGAGTCATGTTGTCTCTTAATGTAACTCCTTCGGTCGTCGCGGATGACTCTGATCATGACACTTCTTTTGGATTTCCCAGTGTGCGTACCCACGAGATCAGGGTGTTACACCCACCTCAAATGTTGAGAACGGAAAATGAAAAATGGGCATGGATTCTAATGGGATCCGTACATTCCATATCTAACGGTCACAGGAAGTCTTGACACTATTACTAGTTTAGGTTAGTGGTTGACCGAACCCATTCAGTTTATTGAAACTTCACGGACCACCAGACACATTTCGGCCACCGAAATCCCTCATTAAGCAACAAACTCGTTCTTTAAAGGGCAGAGCTGAGGTTTAAGGATAGACTTGAGGTTTAACGTTTAGCATTGTGTTTCAAAGGACATAGTTGTTCGTTTGAGGGCAGTTGTCGTTTAAGGACCCTTTCAAGTTTCAAGGACATACTCGTGCTTTAAAGGACACATTAGTCCTTTAAAGCATGTGCCCGCCCTTTAAAGTCTAACAGACAGAAATTTAAATGACATATTCGTGCTTTAAGTCCTATGAAACGAAACGTCAGAAGAAAATCCAAGAAATAGAAAGTCACACCAAAGACAAATAAAACCGACATAATACTTGTGGACATTTTAATGTGATTTGACGTGACCATTCAGTATTGGGGTCTATAAATTCCTCTCGTTGCTGTTCATATTTTGGTGCTCCTTGGGCTTCTTATCCCATATTCAGTTCGTTTCCATCATGAACAAATGACCTTCCAACACTACAATGATTTCTACTCCAACGATGATGAAGAATATATATTCGGAGGACCCTAGGTAGACATAATCCATCTGACGTTGGCACAAGTGCGTATTATCTGGGGTGTTTGCAGGGAACATATCATTAGAGTACTCACTTCCATTAATGGATTTGGCCTTAGTTTTATTTGCTAGAAAATCCTTTTGATGTTATATTGGGTTGCTAGAGAATCCTTTTGACGTTAGATTGGTTTTGCAAGAAAGCCATTTTTTGTTGATTAGATTGGTTTGCTGGAATAGTTTGGTCAAAACTCAAAAACCATCTTCCGCATACCAATCTAACGAGCCCCTTTTTGCAAAGGGCTCCTGGACATTTATTTTCCACAAGTGAGAATTCGTTTGTCATCTAACTGTTTGTTGTCCAAAACTATTTTTCTGCAAACCAATCACACTGAGCCCCTTCTGATGGAGAAAATCAAAACATGGGCTCCTGGACATGGAATTCAATATATATTTTTGCACAATGAAAATTTGTTGTCATCTTTTGGTTTCCGTCCAAAATGACATCCTGTATACCAATCTACCAAGATGAAGAAAATGTTTCTGTTGTACAAAACCTTTCTTGATCATATTGTCCAAACCCTTTTGAAAAAGTCAATCAAGACATGGGCTCCTGGACATGGAATTCAGTTATATTATTTTGCACAAGTGGTTGTCATCTTTCTGCTTTTGTTGTCGGGTGTATGTAACCTGAAGATTTAAAATAATAGAAATTGTACTTTGGGAATGTTATATATATATATAGAATTAACAAGTCACACAAAAATATCTTGTTAAAATTTGTGATTCAAGTAAAAATTGTCACCGAAAAGTCAAACGAAAGCTCATCTTATGTCGGAATTTTCCATGTGTTTGTCTCATCCACAGAAAAGGGAAATATTTTCCCTCAATTTCCCTATACCATAAATAATTACAAAAAAATTAACAAAAACACTAAATCATATTATAAAAATTAATCTATATGAGTGTCTTAAAAAAACCATTTCAATGTGTTACAAATAAAACTATATAATAAATATTAACCATGAGAATAGATCTTACATTAAATTTCTAACAATTATTTTTGAAAAACATTGGTATCAAATTTTAGTAATAATTCATACATACAATTATATAAATGACGATATATAATTTATTTAATTATTAGTAAAATGTAAGAAATGAGTTTGAGGAAAATAATAGTTGTTTTGACAGCAGGATCTTTTTATAAAGATAATGTTTGAGAAAATGAAAGAGAAAATGATTATGGGATACTCAATTACCTCTCAGTGTCAAAAAACTATAGCATATTCCTATTGAGTTTCGTTATGACAGGACACAACACAACTTTTCATTACATTTACATAGTCTGTAGTGTGTTACATTCATAACGGTCGTTCGATCCAAGCATCAGTAAGACCAAAAGTTGCTACTGCACGTCAAAAAGATGAAGTTTATTCTAGTGCAATGACGGGACGTGTACATCAGTACATGATAAAAGAGGTATCCTTTAAAACAATGGGTTTGTTATTTGAGGATTCTTTCGAGTTTAAAGGACACATTTATTCAATTGTTTTTGACAGACTTGAGTTTCCAAGGACACACCTTAGTGACTCTCGCATTTCGGTTGTCCGAACTGGTGATTATATTTAGGGAATTCGGTGTACCAAATGCATTCAGTCGACCACATCCCTGAAAGGTTTCTATTACTTTTCGTTTCCGACCACAAATGTTGAGAAAGGAAAATAATAATAAAATGATGGCAAGTCTTATGGATTTGGTGGGTTCTCAATTAGTGCAAAAATTATAGCATATCCTTTTTGGGTTTCGTTATGACAGGACACGACCTTTTATTAATTAGTCATTACACAACCTACAATATCATAGGTTGTATTGTATTTAATTCATGATCTTACCCTAGCTCTATGTGGGAATCCACATCCACTTTTCTAGTTTCCTTGAGAAAGGATTTTAGTGTCCTTTAAAGTATCTAGGTATCCTTTGCAAGAACAAGATTTCGGTGCACTTCTTTGTAATTTGGAATACATTATCCATGCACACTTTCCTTTTCCTTCTCAATGTTTGAGGTCAGAATTGGAATTCTCAGCGGTCGACCGGACCCATTTTGGTCCATCGAAACATGCTACAATAAGTACCAAACACATACATCTCGGCCTCCAAAATCCCCCATTCAACAATAGAATCGTGCTTTAAAGGGCAGACTTGATGTTTAAAGGACAGACTTGAGGTTTAAAGTTTAGCATCGTGTTTAAAGGATATAGTTGTCCATTTGAGGGTAGGTTGTCGTTTAAGGACCATTTTGAGTTTCAAGGACAAAATCTTTAAAAGGCACATCAATCCTTTAAAGGACATGTCCACCCTTTAAGGATTAACGAATAGACATCAGTTTGAAAGACAGATTCGTGCTTTAGATCCTATGAAACGAAACGTTACAAAAAATCCAAGAAATAGAAAGTCGCACCAAAGACAAATAAAATTGGCATATCAGTTAAGGACATCTTAATGTGATTGGACGCGACCTTTGAGTTATTGGGTCTATAAATTTCTCCAGTCATTGGTCATATTTTCGTGTTCCTTGGCCTTCTGAGTCCCACATCCTGTGCCATTTCAATTTGTTTCCTTCACGATCAAATGACCTCCAACACTACAATGATCACTAGTCCAGTGATGATGAGGATTATATAATCAGAGAACCTAGGTAGACATAATCCACCCAGTGCTGGCGAGAAGCTAGCAGACTATGGAGCTTAACCGTATTATTTGGTGCGCTTGCATGCGACATATCATTTGAGCACTCCCTTCCAATGGATTTGACGTTAGTTTGGTTCGCTAAAAATCATTTTGACATTCGATTGGGTTGCTAGAAAACGTTTTGACGTTAGATTGGTTTGGTAGAACTATCAAACAAATCTGTGTTAATTAGATTTGTTTGTTGGAACAGTTTGTTCAAAGCAATCTCTGAAAACTTTGTCATGCAAACAAATCTACCACCCCTTTTCTAATGAAGATAATCAAGACATGGGCTCCTGGACAAGGAATTCAGTCATGTTCTTTTGCACAAGTTGTTGTTGTCATCTACTTATTTTTTGCACAAGTTGTTGTCATATTTTTGTTTTTGTTGCCGAGTGTATGTAACATGAAGATTAATTGTCTGGACAGCCTCATAAGATAGAAGATTATGTAGATCCCAAACTAAAATACTAGGACCCAAAGGACTCGGTGATTGCCCAACAACTGTTAAATTCGAAACACTTTACACTGCTGATAATGGATGGGGGAACAAAAAGATTAACCCGACTAAACAACATGCCGCGGTTAGTTGGAGACAACAACGAAATAGTGGGTCACCATTAAGAAGCAGTGTAGACTTTTCCGAATTCTAAAGATCCCACATAAAAATGGTCTGGGACCTGACCTGCAAAGGAGAAACATGCCAACGCCAAGTACCAAATAGCAATCACTGTGCAATGTATGTCATGCACTGGATCAAATGCTTGATGCTGGACGAACATCCCACTGCAGAGATGGATGACAAATATCTTCACCCGGTCAGGGGTGAATTGACAATGTATTTGCTTAGAGACTCCAGATTCAAAGACCAGATGTTGTTAGTAGACTGACTCATTTAGGATATTTTTCAACTCACGGTATATAAAAAACAAAACATTAATTTTTACTCAACACTAATTAATTTGTATAGAAAAATAGTTTGCTTGATGTTGCTAAACTTTCGTATACAACACTAGATTTATTCAATTGCTGTAATTTTTAGTGGTTTGAACAATACACTTATGTCCGCTTGTATCACTATATGATTTGGTGAATGAATCAGCTGTGTTGTTGTTTGTGTCCACCCATAATAAATTTATTTTTCCTTCGTCGATGAAATCATGACTAAGAAAGTACTTGTGATCCATCTACTTCACCTTGTGATGTGATTTAGGATCCTTGATTTGCGAGATAGACGCACTATTATCGCAAAACAACTCTATCGGTCCTTCGCTCTAAGGGACTACTCTAAGCTCTTCAAGGAACTTCTTAATCCTCACTCCTTCCTTACTCACTTCAGCGATAACAATCACTTCTAAAGCAGTGGTTGCGTTGACCATAGTGGTATGATTCCAACTACGTCAACTCACATCTCCACCATTTAGAGTAACGACAAACCTTGATTGAGACCTATCATCTGGATCACTCATGAAACTCGCATCTGAGTAGTCATCGGCTACTAGGTCCCTTTGTCCTCCATAAAGAAGAAACTTATCTTTGGTCCGGTTAAGGTACCTCTGAATATTCTTTACCGCAGTCCAATGATCAGGACCTGCTTTGGATTGGTGATGACTTGTCACGCTTAAAGCATGTTAGACATCGAGTCTTGTGCAGTCATCGTGTACATGATCGATCCTATTACTGAAGCATAACGAATGTCTTTCATGTACTGTAAGTGCTTACATGATATTGCACGTTGAAACTATAGGATTTCGTTCCATATACTTGTGTATATTTTTTAAAAATTAACAAGCATTTATGATCGATTTTCATATTTTTCAATAATTTTATGTACAAAATTCCTAATTGTATTTCAATATACATAATAAACTATTTAATATTGAAATACATAGATTGGATCATACCTCAGGGATTATCGAATCCCTTAACCAATAAGAAAAATTTGCTGCACGCCGGATCACCTCAGAATTTTTCCAAGTGTTCACCAAACTCTAAACAAGATTAGAGAGATCGGAGCTAGCCAATCAATCTCACAATCAAGGCTAAAATCTAGCTAATTACCTCTTTTATGTTCCAGAGAATTTAATTTCTCAAATACTCAACTAACAAGGGAATTTTCGGATGGATTTGGTGGACAACTATGAAGAGGAGAATTTTTGCATTCAAGTAAACAATGGGAAGAGCATGGAACTATTTATTGGGTTTCCTCTATCCCACATCATGTGTAACCCACTTACACAGGATCCCTCTTTTTTAGCTCCTCTAAACCAATCAAATTCCTTAACCTACTCTAACCGAATTGGAACAAATCCAACCCATGATCAAACAAATTCTCTTATTAATTCAGGAAAAATCGTATGCAAACGGTCGACCAAAACAGTCAACTGTTTGATTGATTGGTTGCAAATCGTCAATTTCGATCGAACAACACATCCATTCGGTCGACCAATTTACCACAACCAAAATCCCTAGTTTTGGTCGAGTCGGAACGGTTGACCGTCTTTCAATCAGGAAAATTCATGATATTGGTCGAACCACGTTTGCCAAATGATCTATCGATTCTCGAGCAGGTAAAGTCCTTGATTTCGGTCGAACAAAGTTTTTTAAACGGTAGACTAGTTTGACCGATTTATGCCTTTATAATTTTTTTGATTAATATCGAAAAAATCTGATCTTTCGGGTTTTAGTAAATTTATATTTTATAATGATACGGCCCACATTATATTATGCAACATATCATCATATATAATATCAAACATTATACCCCATAATATATTTACATTTCATATTAATTTATTGATTATTCTAACCATATCGTAATCGCGACCTATTTGATTTTAATATTTTATCACATGTATTTTAATACATCATATAAAATATAAAATCAAATTCCTTGTTTCGAAGTTCTGTTGTGTGACATATATGAGGATTCTATGTTATATTTACAATGATATAAAACACTTTATATCATAAACTATAAGCAGTATCTAGCTACACATTATAGTTATCCAAATAACAAAGTTATTTTGCTTACTCGAACCAAACACTATCCTTTTACTGATATGTAAAATCACTTGTGTCTATCCCTTGCCTCATGATATTGATAATATTATACAAAGTAGAAACATGTCATCTTTCCATTATATATTCATTTCCTGATCTCTCAAACTAATTATAAATATGTAACTACACACAAGTTACATTGTGCACATTATAATTTCGCTTTATAAAAAGGCCCAACAATATCATCATTCAAGTCAAGAGGGGCAATGACAATCTTTTGACATATCACATTTTTCTTTAGAATTTATATATAACAAACTAATACATTTATCTCTATATGCAATGATAGCTTTTGATAATAATCAAATCACACTCCTTATGTGAAAATATATAGATCTCATATCTTAGGATTCGAAGACACAATGAAACATTAATGACACAAACATAATTCCATAATGTTTATTTGTAGAGCTACAATATGTCTTTTAACCAACACGATAATCTTATCTCAGTAATTAATGTCCCATGTTAATCACCATGATTGTGAATCACTTTTGATTTATGCAAACCATTATCTTTTAGAGCTCTACGGTTAAGGACCAAGAGTCACTTCCTTAACACTTCCGAAAGACGATTACATTAATCAAGGAACAAAATGTTATTACATTCAATTCATAATAAAATACATATAAAAGTAAAACTTTTAGAACACATTCCTTTCAATCTCCCACTTGTTATCAAAGTTTTCTTTCACATACATTCTCAATGTATAAAACTACAATAACTAGGGTAACACTTTCATATCACTCATCAAGCCACTCTACATGATTCTTCAAACCCATGGACTCGAATGCATTTCGCCTTTTGCTTGGGATGAGCGTTTGGTGAATGGATCAGTTGTGTTGTTGTTCGCGTCCACCCATAATAAATTTATTTTGTGTTCGTCGATGAAATCACAGGTGACAAAGTACTTGCGATCCATTTACTTCACATTGTGATGTGATTTAGGATCCTTGATTTACGAGATAGATGCACTATTGTCGCAAAATAATTCTATCGGTCCTTCGCTCGAAGGGACTACTCCAAGCTCTTCAAGGAACTTCTTGATCCACACTCATTCCTTGCTTGCTTCACTACATCCATCACTTCTGAAGCAGTGGCTGAGTCAGTCGTAGTTGTCTGGTTTCAACTACTCCAACTCACAACTCCACCATTCAGAGTGAAAACATATCCTGATTGAGACCTCCTATTGTCTGGATCACTCATGAAACTTTTATCTGAGTAGCCCTCGTCTACGAGCTCCCTTTGTCCTCCATAAATAAGAAACTTATCTTTCGTCCGGTTAAGGTACCTCAAAATATTCTTAATCGCAGTCCAATAATCAGGACGTGCGTTGGATTTGTGACTTGTCACGCTTAAAGCTTACGAGACATCGAGTCTTGTGCAAGTCATCACGTACATGGTCGATCCTATTGCTGAAGCATAAGTAATATCTTTCATGTACGCAAGGTCATTCCGTAATATTGCACATTGAGACTTCTTGAGTTGCACACACAAACTTGATTAAATAAGTTAACATACCGTAAGTGCACAGCCGCGTTGAATCGGTGGCAAATACGGGTCGGTCCACAGGGAGCACATGTGAGTCGGATTAACGATACTCGAGTGGGGGAGAAGAAAAGGAGATGAAGGTCGAAACTACACTACAATGCAAAAGAAATTGGAAATTAAGCAATAAAATTAGACCCCTCAGGGGGTATAGAAAGAATGTGAATACAAAAATGTGTGTTGTGTGTGTTCAAATGTGCTCATCAAAACATGCCAAATTTCCAACTTTGCCTCCATATGAAATAAGATAAAATCTTATCATTAAAACATACAAGACCATTATTGAAATGAAGCTAATATCTTCACATCCAAAATGACTCAAATCCAACTATGTCTCCACATGAAATAAGATTTATCACAATCGTTAAAACATACAAGACATTAATTTAGATAAAGCCAACATGAGCACATGCATGCACATGTCTTGTTTCCCTCTTCCACTCCATCCTTATCCTAACTTCATCATTCCCCATAACATAGGCCCACTAATCTAAGCATGTGCTAAGTTTCATTCAACAGCATTAGCACATCAAAGATAAGAGTGAAATCTCATTAGATGGTTAAGAAAATCATGTAAGGCTCAAAGGATTAAGATTAACACACATACTAATCCATCACATGATCAAATCACTTTCTTCTCCACCCCCCCATGGGGATAGACTACTCTCTACTCATCTCTACACTAAAGAAAACATAAAAATAACATGAACCCATAATGGAAATGACTAAAAACAAGATTAAACAAATCACAACATCAAAGAAATTGCATCAAAGGAAGACATGCATTTAAAAAACAAAAATCACACTTGATTGAAATGAAAAGATTACAAAGTATGCTTCTTCTCCTCCAACTACACTAAGCAGTAGCAAAATAAAACCTAAAACTGATGGAGAAGCAAGAAGAAGTGGGAGAGGAGGGATTACAATGCTATATATAGACTAATATATGATTAGGATTAATCTGGGAATAATCAAACGACTCTTAATCACATTTGATAGTCCAGAAATGCTCTGACCCAACAACCCGAACCGCAACCAAAATTTCAGCCCATTTAGACCATTTGGATCTGCCAGTGGCAAATCCAAATCCGCTAGTGGCAGATCAAATGGATCCAATCGGTCTGAAATTTTGTGTCCCACTTGATTTCTTCATTTAGCACGTGGGGTGAAGGCCTGGTCTGTTGGCTCGAATCACTTTGAGTTTAATTGGACAAATAATGATCTGATTCAAGTCTTGTGTCACCATATTTTGCACTTCACAATAAGGTCCTTCCTGACTTGCGATCCAGTCCTTGTACATTACAAATAGGTCAAGAACTTTCCAAATCAGTCGATACTTGTTACATTTAGGTTTTTTTTGCTCTCTTCCTCTTCTTTATTACCTAACTCATGAAACACTACAAACAACAACTCGAGTAGTACAATATTAGGGTTAAAGAAAGGATATATAGCATGAATATGTGCATGATATGATACTAATCAAATATCTTTCATGTACTCCATGTCCTTACGTGATATCGCACGTTTAGACTTCTTGAGTTGCAAACCCATACTCATTGGCACGTTGCCCTTTTTGGAATTGTTCATTCTGAATCTCTCCAAGACCTTGTCAATGTAGGTACGTAGACTTAGGCCAATGAGTCTATGATGTCTATCATTATATCTTGATTCCCAAGATTTATTGACCCTCACACATGTTTTTCATCGAAACACAAATGTCAATTAACTTCTCGTTTGCTCTAACAAGGGGATATGATTTCCCATGAGTAGTATGTCATCGACATATAAGATCAGAAATACTATGTGACTCCCAATGACCTTCTTGTATATACAAGGTTCTTCCTTTCTTTGGAAGAATGACTTCTTCGTCAAAGAGTTTGTTCCAACTCCTCGATGTTTGCTTCAATCCATATATGGATCATTTAAGCTTGTATACTTTCTCGTTATTCTTTGGATCTTCAATACTTTGAGGTTGAATGATTGACATCATATCATGCATATATTTGTGTATTATATCCTTTATTTTTAACCTAAGCAATGCTACGTAACAAGGTTTATGTTTAAGTTTCAGGAATAAGACAAGTGAGAAGAAGAGACACAAAAAGGACCTAAAGGCAAGAGAAAGGACTAAATTGCAAGACTTATAGAGCGAGATGCAAGAGACAAGGACCCCCAGATGTAAACCAAAAGGACCAATGAGCAAATCAAGAATCTCCACACCATCATGAGGAGTATTTTGGCAATTAGATCCGGGTCTAAACATCAACAACCAAATCGGGTTAAACAAACATGAAGCAATCAAGCCAGAATCAAGCCACCAAAAACCAGACACCATCAAACCAATCTAGACCTCCAATTGGTTGTCCAAATTTCTCCAAACGATACATGGTTTAGACGAGTGTTCGATTATGTTGTTTTATTTCCATTTATAGTATGCGTTTAGTCCCATACCGGGGGATTGTCCCAGGTTATCTTTTTTATGGCTATAAATAGAACTCTTCATCCTCCTTTGTAAGAGAACTCTTCTCTTGGTGGCCATTCTCTCTACTTGGAATAAAGCCTTGGAGCAAACTCTAATGGAGAGATGCTACTTGTAACATGAGTGAGTAATAAATAAAGTTTTGTTAATTTTATATTGTCTATTTTCAATTCTTACATGCTTAGTTTAATTTCGTTTTTGTTAATGAGTAGTGAGTAGTTCCACCCCCTTTGGGGGTGGAGGTGATGTAGATTATGTGCTAGTGATGGGTTCTTTTATTTGTGTCATTTTATATGCTTAATGTAGATCAATACTTGTAGCATGCTTAAACTTATATTATATGGGATAATGTCCACACTAGGTACTTATCTCACGCTAGCTTTAGAGTTTATCTTGTTGCATGTAATGGTTTGATGGGAATGGCTTGTTATGTATGGATCCATGTTTGGTGCACGTTCACACGAATGATTTTTAGGTTGTATGTAGGATTGATTGATGCTCTAATGGTCACACTAGGTACTTATTGCATGCTTGATAATCTAAAATCAACCTCAACTTTATGTGAGATATGCATGTTCATGGTTTTCCATGTAGTGTTGTGTATTCTACACTAGCTTCTACTTGTATGCCACACAAACTACACTTGTTCCTAACTGAAATGAAGACTCAGTCACACACATACCTACACACCTCCACTCCATGGGGGTTTAGTTAAATTGTTATTTCATTCATAGTTGAGTGTAGTTAGCAAAATCAACAACTTATTCTCCTTTTTCCCCACTTGCCTTTGAAAGAACCAGAGTCGACACACCTCCCTTTGGATTGACCCGTACTTTCCCTATCTTCACTGACGGTCGTGCACTTACGGTTTCAACTTAACATTTCACATCAAGTTTTTGTCATCGTTGTCGGGGAGGTGCTCTGTCCAGACTCTGGTTTGGTCGATTCGAGTGGGTTTAATCTTTTATTTTTTGAGCAAATATCAGACACTTGGACTGCCAACTGGTGTCCTGTTTAGCTCAGTTTGCTCTCTACTTTCTTATGGTTGTTTCTACATTCAATATAGTGATTTGGGGTTTAATTTGGCATGTTTTGACATGTAGTTTGCCCCCAAATTCATAATCAATCCCCTTTAATCAACTTGGCCACTAAAATCTAAAGAAAAAGATTAGGCATTCTTGCTTGTTTAGGTCATTCATCACAAATTTGACTTAGGCACGTAGTTTGTCTTTTATTTTAGCTTTACTTTGAATTGTTGAGCATTGGCATGAGGTACGCATTTCCTACTCTCGTTCATGCATTTTGTATGACCATGAATTAGTTAGTAGGAATTACATTCAAACAAGTGTGAGTTGACAGTTTGTTTGGAGAGTTGATTTCTAGATTAAGGCTCCAAAATGCTACTAAGGAGGGGTACTAGGAGAGTGATTCAGTTGAGATCATCATGACCAGATCGGCATCACCTGCCTTGTCGATAGTAGGAGGTATTGTGTTGAACGTTTTAATTAAACCTCAAGTGCATGGCCGCGTTGAAGCGGTGGCAAATACGGGTCGTCCTCACGGAGGTGAGCAGCCTCTCGTTTGCACGAAATCAAGTGGCAAAAATATGGAGAAGAGAGTTGTTTATGCTACTCTACGCTACACTACACTACGAAATATGAAATGCGAAATAAAGCAACAAACGATTAACTAAAACTTAACTAAGAACAAAAGAAGAGTGCTGGAATTCAGGAAATGGAAAACCCCTTAGGGGTGGAGTGAGTGCAAACATGCAAAGAGGTGGGTGTTGAACACATTCTTTAAGCACAAATTAAGGTGGTGTTATCATGCATAGGAAGTGTCTAAATGTTATGGTAAAACCTATCAATCTATTCACCAACCTAGTTGATTAACATTTACATATGCAAGATGTTTATTTCAGAACCTAAACAAGCATGAGAGGTGTCTAATCATTTTGGCAAAACTCATCAAGTTATAAATTCTATCCTAAACAAGCAAGCATACATTCATGTTTTATCAACACATTGAAAATTAAAGTATTCATTCCATTCTCTAATGCATGTATGAACATCTACTCCACCCCCAAAGGGGATGGAACTACTCACTACACATTACACTAATTATTACACTAAGATAAGAAGACATTTTAACTAAGCTAGATTTAATAAAAGACGATTAAACTAAAACATGCACAAACAATAAAAGAAGCACAAAACAAATAAAAGAAACACAAAACTTTATTGATAAAATGACTCACATTTCAAGTAGCATCCTCCTACTTTAGTGTGTGCTTCAAGGCCTCACTTCTAGTAGGAAGAATAGCCAGTTAAAATATGGAGTGATTACAATGAAAGGTGAAGAGTTCTATTTATAGCCATGGAAAAAGGCAAACCGGGACAATACCCCGATGTGGGACTAAACAGATACCAAAAATAGCCTAAACATCCTCTAATACATGTGCTGGAGAAAGTTTAGCGGATTTGGGCCAAAATGGACCGCCAATTAGCGGTCTTGGACCGCCAATTAACGATCTATATGATTCAGATCCTGCTCATTTGTGTTGTGGGCTTTTCTTGGTATATTTGCTGGTCTTGGATGCATTCACCTGGTTTGTTGGAGCTCCGACCCAAATCGAATTGCTAAAATACTCCCCATGATGGTGTGGAGTATTCTGTTTTGCTATTAGGTCCTTCTGTCTTACATTCAGGTCCTTCTCCCTTGCATCTTAGTCCCCAGATCTCACAATTCAGTCCTTTTTCCCAGCTTTTGGGTTCTTTTATGCTTCATCTCTTCAAACCTATTTATTCCTGAAAACTAAACATAAAACTCGTAACATAGCATTGTTTAGGTGAAAGATAATGGATATAAGATACAAATATAAGCATGAAATGATGTCAATCAAATACCCTCACACCTAACTTTTGCTAGTCCCGAGCAAAACAAAGAAAGGAAAAAGCATACGAAAAAAAACAAGAAATTGTAACTCACTTTCATAGGAATCACGGTTGCACTTAGCATGTGCAACAAGCCGTTAAACCTCCTTGTCGCCAAGGAGGAGTGTTGTCTCCTGAGGGTTTTCAGCGGATATACCCACAAAATCCGAAGAAGATGCATTAATCAATCTAGCTACACGACTCGTTCGACTTATTTTGTCGATCATGGGACGCAGTAATACTACGGGTCGACTCTATATTTGTAATCGGCCCACACACCTAGCCTAATGAGTTATTCGTGAGAGTTAGTTAAGGACTTAAGTGAAAGACATAGGCAACCTTAACTTCTGAATGTGATACAATGTGTAAAGTCCATTTTGGTTCTTATTTGACTTTTTTTTTCTTTTCTCTTTTTTCCTTTAGAGCATTTTATTGGGTGGTGTTTGATTCTCCCAGGGTCAGGTTTCGTGCATCATTGCCTATGAGGACTTACACTATCACGTACACCTTCCCCCAAATCTCCACATAGGGCGATCCCTACCATCCGTGTAACGGGAGTTCGGTCGGTGCATCCCAAGTCAGATGACTCGAAAGCACAAGGCACAAAGGCCCCTCAGACCTACTTTTCCGAGTGATAGGAGCCGTGCGAGAAGAGAGAACACCACTTATTCATTTATCTACATGGGAACCAAAACCCCTACACTTAAGTTTCACAAAAAGAGATTACGGGCCCTTGACTACGACAAACTTCCTTATACTAACAGACACGAATTATTTGACTCACAAGGTTCAGGGTGGACTTCTTTAAATGTTCGAGTACTGAAACCCTATGATTATACCCCCCCCCCCCCCCCCCCCCCCCGAGGGAAAACCGGGGTGCATCCTAACGACTCTATAAGGCCTAAAACCAGTAAACTAGATATCCTAATGCATCAAGTTCAAGACAATTTTGGGAGCTTTCTTTTTACTTTGCCTCTCAACGGTTTTGCACATGCTAAACACACGCAAAACCTACAAAAACATTTTCTTTCGCAAACACATGAAGATTTTGAAAGAAATGTGAAAATTTTAAAGCACTAGCCAAGCAAAAGAAGACAAGTCACCCAAGGATCATGGCAAGCATATATATCGATATTAAAAGCAGCACACTAACATGACCCTATCAAAACACACAAAAGAAAACAAAATCAAAGGAAAACGACTTGACTATGTACACACGTAAAGCACCCCCCACACCTACTTAATGCATTGTCCTCAATGAATGTGAGAATGATACCACATGGATTTATGCATGAAAAATGGAAGATCTCACCAACATGAAGCGCAAAAGGAAGTTCGTGGTTATGTTGATGGACACAAACCCAAATTCCCTCAAAACCTATAAGATACTAAAGAAGGGAGACAAATACGTGAAGAAATGGGGCCCAAGTACACAAGGGTTGGGGCCCACAACAATCAATGCTCGCTCATGGAATCTTTTATTACACACTTTTTTTCTATTTTTTTCTTCTTCTTTTTTTCGATATTTTTACATGATATGTACAGCAACAACGATATTCTCATAATCATTTGGTCGAGAAACATCAAATGAGAACATCAAGTCCTGAGGACTAGAGACTTCCCGAGATGGGCAAACTCCACTGGTACTCTGAGGTGTCATGAGGGGTGAAAGGTCAAAGCTGAAAGGCTCGAACCCCTCATGATATTGGTTGGGTGTGGGCAACAGAGAATAAAGTTGTGTTGCCTGACTAAGGTTTAATTGCTCATCGAAGAAAACCCTCCAACCAATAGGCGGGTGCATCAGAATGAGTTCCTCAGGCTCATTCGATGGATGCAGCAGACTTGCATCACTAAGAATGGGGCTTCTCCCAAAGTCATCCAACAAGGACCTCCCACCATCATTTAGATCATCAAGCATAAGCTCGGCTATAGGTGGGTCCTTGTTGGAGTCAATATGAAGCTCAAATGGCTCAATGGCCATGGAACATGTGGTAGAGACACCTTCTGGTATAGGCATATGATGAGGTGTCTCACTCTCACTAGTACTCTCAACTGAATCATGCAATGAACACTCCCTTTGGACATTCATGTTCGCGGCCAGCTCACTCTGTTGCATTGCGAAGACAGGCAATGAGTTTTCGTTGGGCCCACGAACATTCTCAACGGATTGCATTGGGGTTATGGGTGTTCGTTGATTTTGTGGTGCTTTCTCCAATTGGAGGATGAGATTTAGATTTAAAGGTTCATCCATGGGTTCCTGTTGCCTACCAGAGTTGAACACATGAAACTCGACACTCATGTTACCGAATGAGAGCTTCATGAGACCATTTCTACAATTAATTAAGGCATTGGAGATGGCCAGAAATGGTCTACCCAAAATCAAAGGTATTTGAGAGTGGGTGTTCGCAACAGGATTGGTATCGAGGACAACAAAATCGACTGGAAATATAAAATCTCCAACTTTGATAAGCACGTCCTCGATAATCCCCATGGGAATACGAATGGATCTATCTGCCAATTGGAGGGTGATCTTAGTTGGTTTAAATTCTCCCAAGTTCAATTGTTGATAAACAGAGAATGGGAGGAGGTTGACCGTTGATCCTAAATCAAGCAAAACATTGCTCATTCTAGTGTCCCCTTTCGTACACTGAATAGTTGGACACCCAGGGTCCTTGTATTTTTTGTAGGTGGGATTGGACAAAAGTGAGCTGATATTTGCAGCCAAGAATGCTTTCTTAGGAACATTGGTCTTTCTCTTGGTTGTGCAGAGATCCTTCAACACTTTAGCATATTGAGGTATTTGTTGGATGACAACCAACATGGGGATGTTAACCTTTACTTGCTTAAACAGCTATAATATCTTGTCCATGTTGTCACTCTGCTTTTTGGTTAACCTACTTGGATAGGGAGCTTTTGGCAGGTAGACTTTCTGCGGTGCCTGAGAAGAAAGGTTTGGTGTATTACCCTCACCCTCAGCCTCTTCTTCACCACCATTCCCACTGAGGGGCTGAATAGATGGTGGTTGTTGTGGCAAGGAAATGTGATTGTCAACCTGTTTTCCATTCCTTAAGGTCACAATGGAATTAACATGGTGAACAGGTTCCTCCACATGGTTCACTTTCCTCCCCCGAGGTACCACATTCTCATTTTGCATGTGCTGTTGTTGGTACATACGGGGGTTAGCCTCAGGCTGGCTAGGAAAAGACCCTCTCTCTCTTTCATATACAGACTGAGCCAATTGGCCTATCCGAAGCTCAAGAGATTTGATGATCTGCTTATTTGAAGTGAGAACTTGACTCGTGGTTGACATAAAATTTTCATTGAGTTTTCAAGTCCACGAGTCAAGGTCTCAAGCGAATTGAATCAGGTTTCCATATTATTGGAATTTGGGAAACCCGATTGATTGGTGGTTTGTGCTTGGGGTGGCTGATAGGAATGTGCATGCATGGGAGGTTGGTGTGATTGGTAATGTGGTCTAGAGGAGTGATGCATTGCATACATTGCATCATATGTCTTTCATTTAGATTAATTTTATATCAATAAATGCTACTAAGGTATGTGTTTAGTCTTATTTACAGAATACAGGGACCTGAATGCAAATTACCCATATCCTGAGCATAAATGCGTGCAAGAGACTCATTCCTGTCATAAAGTCCAAGTTCAAGATTATCGGGTTTGAAATGGAAATGCATCCAAGCATAAAAGCATTCAAGACCTAATTACAAAAAAGACAAGGACTTAAGCACAAAAGTAGACAAGGACTTAACTGCAAAAAAAGCCAAGGACCTAATCGCAAATTACGAGTAGCTTTTATTATTATTGAGAAAATCTAAAGAAAAATCAATGTTGATCTCCAAAAATATAAAGAAATAAAGTCGGAGCTCAAAAATCATACTATAAACACAGGAAAAATCCGGATTAAATCGGAGCTAAAAAGGTGGCGAATCCGCCGCACCTTATGTACAAAATGCGGCGAATCCGCCGCACAAAATTAGATCCATGCTCTAACATTTTTACCGGTTGCGTGTTGACGCGTGTACTTTCCTATTTTATACCTAAGTCCCTTGTATCGGCTATAAATAGCCTTGAAACGATGTTGTAGTGGAGCTTCTTAATTTTAACCTTAGTTTTTAATTCTTAGTCTTAGTTTTTATTCTTCTCTTTAGTAGTTAAATTCTGTTATTTTATTTCTTGTTTTTAGTTTTCTTTTGTAGTTTCTCTAGGACCCCTTCTCCCTCCCTCCATCTATGAGTTTCTATCTCTTTCCAAAGGGTGGAGGTGACGGATTTAGGGTGATTAGAAGAGAATAAAGTTATTATTTTAATTTCGTGATTAGTATATTTTGATTATTTGAGTTTGTGTTAAATCATTTATCATGTAATGCTTCATAACTAATATGATTTATTATAAGTTTCTGAATTCTCTAATCTAAACCCGATATCTAAACCTCCACCCAACGGAATTCACCATCTTTGTTCTTACTTTAGTTTTTATTGTTCATGTTTCTTGCTTTAGATAATTAAAAAACCAAAAATCTCAAAACCAACTTATTTCTCCCTCTTCCTTTCCCTTAATCGAAAATCACAAAAATAACAAGATCTCTCCCTCCTTGTGTTCGACCCGTATTTGCCACGTCTTCATTGACGCCGTGCACTTGCGGTATAAATTTAATTCTCATCAAATTTTTTGGTAATGTGGTCTAGAGGAGTTTGAAGGACCACCCGGGGCATTAGTTTGGTTCCATGAAAAATTGGGGTGGTTCCTCCATCCAGGATTATAAGATGATGAGTATGGGTCATTCCTGACTCTATCATAGATGGCGTTGACATGCTCCATCTCAGGAGGAATGGACTCACACTCGCTTTCTACATGACCTATCCTACCACATGAATGACAGGGAACTAGACCAGATGTGGACATGTGAGGTGCACCTTGTTGGTTTTGGAGCTCAATCGAATCCATACGGCGCATTAAGGCCGCCATGAGCACCTCGGTGGTCGTAGTGGTATCGACAACAAATGCGGCACCTGATGTAGTCGAGTTTGCATTCGCGGTCCTTGCTCCTATACTAGATGATGCAGGTGGCTCCCTCACACTCTCCCATTGCATGGTTTTCTCAGCGAGGTCTTCTAGGAAAGCGCAAGCCTCCCTTTCATCCTTTCCCAAGAACTCTCCTTGACACATGGACTCAAGGAGCGTTCTTGACGGGATGTGAAGACCTTCGTAAACAATCTGACAAAGGTGCCCAAACTCGATGCCATGGTGAGGGCATGAGGACAGTAGCTCCTTGAACCTCTCTAAGTATGCATGGAATGGTTCGGTCTCATGTTGATAGAACGAATTGATTTCGTTCCTCAATTTTTGAGTCTGATGATTTGGAAAGTACTTCTTGAGGAATGCAGATTGAAACTCGTCCCAAGTCTTAAAGGCATTCGCCTGGTTGCTGTAACACCACTTCTTGACGTCATCCTTTAGTGCAAAAGGAACGAGCCTAAGATGGATGGAGTCTATGCTAAGTTGTTGCAGCTTGAACATAGCACAGACCTCCTCAAATTCCCTGAGAAAGATATACGGGTCACCCTTCCCAGTGAAGCGAGGGAGCATGGAAATAAACTGAGGCTTAACCTCAAAATGGTTCCCATTAGCCTCTGGTAATACGATGCATGAGTTTATACCTGTACGGCTCGGGTAGCATCGATCACGTTGAGGTATGGGAACGACAACAGGACGCTCAGGTGGGTCCAGCAACAGGTCCTCCTTGCGGAAATTAGCAGCCATTGAACCCGAACTATGTGCGACACGAGAGGAGGAAGGTGTCGAGAAATCGATGACCGAAGCCGGATTGACAACGCTCCTCGTCAAACGACCACTCTCGTCTCGTGTCCACGAAAGCATGCACAAAGGTGCACACACACCAATTTTTTTTACAAAGAATGTACGTAGAGGAGAAGACGGGGAGACACAGGAGAGAAAGAATGACTCAGGAGAGAAAGGAAGAAGTCCTTATGCTACAGCGGATGGGTACAGGTAGAAGCACAAAAGCAAACAAGGCTTAAGAAAACCTAAGGTCGCTATAGGTCCTTACAGCTAGACGACGCCTAACTGCGAGGTCACACGGCCTCAACACGCCTCACTTCCCTACAATGAGGACCACAAAGCCCAGCAAGTGAGTCAAGATCCAGAGATCTCGTCTCTCCTACTATCGACAAAGTGGGCAACGCCGATCAGGTTATGACGGTCGGGACCGGATCACACTCCTAATGCGTCCGAATTCCTTAAGGCCAATGTGTACTTGATTTTAGAAATTAGGCTCTTGATTAGTGTGGTTTTTGGGGCGAAGGAAAGGGTGATGAAATCCCCCACCTTATCTTTTACGGGACAACCCCTCCTTAGTAGCGTTTTGGAGTCTTAATCTAACAATCAACTCTCCAAACAAAACGCTCAACTCACACTTGTTGCAATGCACTTCCTACTAACTAATGCATGTTCATACGAAATGCATGAATGAGAGTAGAAGGTGCGTACCTCGCGCCAGCTCTCAGCAACAGAAAATAAAGCTAAGATAAAAAACAATCTAAATGCCTAAGTCACATACATGATGCATGAGCTAAACAAAAAGAATGCCTAATCTTTTGCTTTGAGTTTTAGGGTCCAAGTTGCTAAAGGGAAGTTGATTATTAATCTGGGAACAATCTCAGAGTCAGAACATGTAAAATTGAGTCCCAGATTACTAGATCAATTATGGCAACACGACAAAGAAATAAGAAGGCAATAGCAGCTCACCAGACCGCCAATTGGTGGTCTCAGGCCGCTCATTGGCGGTCCAAACTGCCCATCTTTCCTCCAAATTTTTCCAGATGCCTCTCCTTTCGACTCCAAGTCTCCTGAAACAAAGAAAAACTACAAAACAAAAATTAAATACACTCGAATCGTCCAAACAAGAGTCTGGACTGACACCTCCCCGGCAACGGTGCCAAAAACTTGTTGAACGTTTTAATTTAAAACCGCAAGTGCACGACCGCGATGAAGCGGTGGCAAGTACGGGTCGTCCTCAGGGAGGTGAGCAGCCTCTTGTTTATCAGAAATCAAGTGGCAAAATTGGGGGAGAAAGATTGATTATGCTACTCTACACTAAACTACGCTAAGAAGTATGAAATGCGAATGAAAGAAACAAACAATGAAATGATAACTAAGCTAAGAACAAAACAAGAATGCTGGAATACATAAATAGGAAAACCCCTAAGGGGTGGAGTGAGTGCACACAAGCAAAGAGGTGGGTGTTGAACACGTTCATTAAGCACAAATAAAGGTGGTGTTATCATGCATAGGAAGTGTCTAAATGTTGTGGCAAAACCTATCAATCTATTCACCAACTTAGTTGATTAACATTTACATATGCAAGATGTTTATTTCAGAATCTAAACAAGCATGAGAGGTGTCTAATCATTTTGGCAAAACTCATCAAGTTATAAATTCTATCCTAAACAAGCAAGCATACATTCATGTTTTATCAACACATTGGAAATAAAGCATTCAATCCATTCTCATTTGCATGTATGTACATCTACTCCACCCCCCAAAGGGGATGGAACTACTCACTAAACATTACGCTAATTATTAAACTAAACAAAGAAAGCATATTAACTAAGCTAATAAAACTAATGAAATGAGATTAAGCAAAGCAAAACAAGAAACATAAAACAAACATAATAAAGAAAACATGTATTAAAATGACTCACATTAAAAGTAGCATCCTCCTACTTTAGTGTGTGCTTCAAGGCCTCACTTCTAGTAGGAAGAATAGCCACTTAAAATATGGAGTGATTACAATGGAAGGTGAAGAGTTCTATTTATAGCCATGGAAAAGGGCAAACCGGGACAATCCCCTGATGTGGGACTAAACAGATACCACAAATAGCCTAAACATCCTCTAATACATGTGCTGGAGAAATTTTAGCGGATTTGGGCCAAAATGGACCGCCAATTAGCGGTCTTGGACCGGCAATTGGCGGTCTATATGGTTCAAATCCTGCTCATTTTTGTTGTGGGCTTTTCTTGGTATATTTGCTGGTCTTGGATGCATTCACTTGGTTTGTTGGAGCTCCAACCCGAATCGAATTGATAAAATACTCCCCATGATGGTGTGGAGTATTCTGTTTTGCTATTAGGTCCTTCTGTCTTACATTCAGGTCCTTCTCCCTTGCATCTTAGTCCCCAAATCTCAAAATTCAGTCCTTTTTCCCAGCTTTTGGGTTCTTTTATGCTTCATCTCTTCAAACCTATTTATTCCTGAAAACTAAACATAAAACTCGTAACATAGCATTGTTTAGGTGAAATATAATGCATAAAAGATACAAATATAAGAATGAAATAATGTCAATCATATTGGATCTCGGGATCTGGTATCACTTGCTAGGCATTTTGGTTGTCGTTGTAGGGAGGTGAGGTGTGTCGAGACTATTGATGTCGAAGTTAGGTGTCATCCAGTCTAAGGACCTATAGCCATAAGTTGTTTGAGCTGTGTTTGATTGCTTATCTGCTACCCTCACCCACTACCCATGCTAGCTCTAAGGATTCATCTCTTCTCATTTGAGTCATGTCCTCCTCTATATTCTACATTATAGTCTCCTCCTCTGATTACACCTTCTGTTGTGTGTGGTTTTAGAGTCGAGTCGAGCATTTTATGCGAGGTTGGGCTCGTTCTAGTAAGAGCGCTCGAATTAAGAGAGTGCAATTTTCTGAGATGGATGGACAAGGTGTTCGTTCATCTCCGCCTCGAGCTCCTTTGGAGTGTGAGGCTGAGTCGTCTCATGGAGGTGAAGGAGATCGGGTTCCATACATGGATTACCTCAACCCTCTCCCATCACTACGTAGACCTCCTTCTCCTCCTCCGACGCAGGAGGAAGAGGGATTCAGTCAGGATCGAGTTCTTGGTGCACCACCACCTCTAGCTCGACGGGATAGACCGATGACTTTGTGGGAGCGAACCCATCTTGTTCGGGCCACACAATCTTCTTCCATAGTTGCATGTGGGAACAACTATGAATTGAAACCTCAATATGTGAGCATGCTTCCTACCTTCACTACTAATAAGGAGGAACCATATATTTCTATACTTGAATTCGAGGAGATATGCTCCATTTTCAAGCTTCAAGAGCTTGACGAGGACTCCGTCCGGTTGAGGATGATTTCTTTCGCGTTGAAGGATAACATGAAGAAATGGATGTACAACCTACCGACAAACTTGATTTGGTCTTGGGATGACTTTGTGACCGTCTTTCTGAAGAGGTTCTTCCCCCAATGGAAGACTCAACAGATACGACACTAGATACATCAAATGTATCAGACTGAGACTGAATCGTTTCATGCTTTCTTTGAAAGGTTCAAGGATCGTCTCTTGCAGTGCCCTCATCATGGGATTGAGTTGTGGCAGTTGTGCCAAATTGTTTATGCGGGCCTCAACTACAACAGCTCCACATTGTTGGAGTCGATGTGTCAGGGTGATTTCCAAATGAAACCCATTGATGAGGCACTGGATACTTTTGAATTAATTGCTGAGCCTACCCTTGAGTGGGACACCGAGAGAGAGCCACCATCCGTCAGGTCTTCTGGTCGAGCTGGATCATATCAAGTTGAGTCAACTATCGTATCTGAGATGAAAATGTCTGCTCTCATGCATAGGACTGAGAGTTTAGTGTTGGACCGAGCTCCTGTAGCTCGGGTCACTACGCCCGCATGTAGTAGGTGTGGACTTACAGGGCATAGTGACTTGGAATGTGCTTAACCTCCAAGCGATAGTGAGCATGCAAATGTGATGTATCAACAGGGACTCCGTGATGACCCGTACAGTCACTCCTACAACCTGGGATGGCAAAACCACCCTAACTTCTCATGGGGTCCTAGTGGGGGCAACAGTCAGAGCTCGTACGCTCAACCTCAACCCTCACCTTATCACCCTCCAGGCCCCATCAGCGACCTACAACCCTGTAGGATTTCATGTTTAATTATACATATATATTTTCGAATTTTTTATGTATAATAAGGATCAATTTTCAATTTTCTATAATTTATTTCATGCATGCATCAATTTATTTCAATATCTAGTTTCAAAATTTTATTAAAACAAATTTGGACTCCGAAATTCATACCTAGAAGTTCTCTAAAACTTCTTGAAGATTCGGAGACGTTGGGGATGCTCCTCGCTACGCCGGATGCCTCCGAGTATTCACCAAACTCTAAACAAGATCGGAGAGAGGGAAGCTAGTCTCTCGATCTCCGATAGGGTTTAGAATCTAATTACTAACCCCTCTTTAATTCCCTTGAGTAGATGATCTCTTAAGAACTAAAACTTAACTTAAGAATTAAGGGATTTTCGTGGAGAATTATGTAGAGAGAATTTTCCTCAAGAAAATAATGAATGAATTAATTAAGTAATGAGATGAACTTGTATTTATAAGTTCTCTCCAAATTACCTATTCATGTGCAACCCCTTGCCCATGATCTCATGCAAAATTCCATCTAACCATCCATTATTTATTAATAAATAATATTAGCCACGAATTAAATCAATTATGGACCAATTCCATGCATGATCTAATTAATTCTTAAATTAATTCTGCATAAAACCGTCTGACCGGTCGACCTTTTGCGAGGTCCGGTCGACCGTTTCGACCGAGTTTCGGTCGACCGATCCATATTCTCGGTCGACCGTTCGTAACAAAAAAATTCATCGCAATGTTCGGTCGACCGACCGCGAATACTCGGTCGACCGAAAACGAACAGACGAAATTCTCGTTACGCTCGATACACATCCGGTCGAACGTGCAACATTGCGGTCGACCGCGCAACATTCGGTCGACCGTTTATGGTCTAGCGGTCGACCGTTTTTGCACAGTACATGCAGACTTGTCAAATTTCGGTTTAACCCCTACAAAATTTGACATTTCGGGATTAGTAGTAAATTTACAACTTATGTAACATATTATCCTATGTAATGATCAATCATTACACCCCATAATATTTACATCAAATATGAATTTTAATTTAGATTGTAATTATGTTATAAATCACAACATAATTTTGATTTTGCTTGTTCACCCCATGTGTCATATTTTCTACATGAAACCCGACACATCCTATGAACTCAAAATCCCTATTTCTTGTTTCCCAATTTTGTGGTGTGACCTATGAGAGGATCTAAACTAAGTTGGCAGTGATATTAAGAGCTTAATATCACAAGCTATAAGCGGTATCTAGCTACACATTATAGCTCCCAATTAGTTAGATGTCTTAATTCCACTCGAACCAAAACCCGATCCAATTAGTGATGGAGTGCACCACTTGTGTCCGTCCCTTGCCTCATGATATTAAGAATACACACAAAGTAGTATTGTGTCATCTTTGTATTAGTATTCATTTCTTGATCTCTTTAAGCTAGTTATAAATATGTGACTTAACTCAAATCACATTGTGCACATTATAACTTGGCTTTATCAAGGGGCCCACTAATATCATCACTCAATTAAGAGGGGCAATGATAGTCTTTTGACTAACTATCTTCTCCAACAAAAGTTGTACTTAACCAGCCAATGCCTTTACACTACACTGATCGATAGTTCAAGACACTGATCTAATTAAGTATTCCTTAGGTGATTAGATATAAGTCTCATATCAAAGGACCAAAGACACAGTAAAATATTAATGACACAGAAACACATTTCTATAATATTTTACTTATTAGGTCTATTCAGTATACAAAAGTAATATTTTCCTCTTTTGCATACCCGTGTTGTCACTCACTTGTAGAACTACAACGATCTATGACCAACACGACAATCTTAACTCGGTAATTAATGTTCCATGTTAATTACCATGATTGCGAATATCTTTTGTTTTATGTAAACCAATATCTTTTAGAGCTCTACGGTTAAGGACCAAGAGCCTCTTCCTTAACACTTCTAAAAGACGAATAACATAAACAAGGAACAAAATGATTTCTCATTCAATTCATAATAATTGACATTTAAAAGTAAAACTTTTAGAACACATTCCCTTCAATCTCCCACTTGTTATCAAAGTTTTCTTTCACATATATTCTCAATGTATAAAACATTAATAACTAGGGTAACCTTCTCAAATCACCTATCAAGCCAATCCACATGGATCCTCGGATCCATGGACTCGAATTATATTTCGTCTCTTAGCTTGGTATGAAGGTTTGTTGAATGGATCAGTTGTGTCACTGTTGTGTCCACCTATTTATTTATTTTGTCTTTCGTTGGTGGTTGAGCTAGCTGTAGTGATATTACTCCTAACTGCACTAGCTCATACCTCCACCTTCGATAATGATGATGCATCATCACTCCAACCTCTTATTGTCTAGAATTCCTATAAGAATTGCATCAAAACAGCCCTCGGCTATTTTCTCCTTTGTCTTCCATAAACAAGAACCTTATCTTTAGTCCGGTTAAGGTACTTAAGAATATTCTTGACCGGAATCCTATGATTAGGACTTGCGTTGGATTGGTGACCTCTTGTCACGTTTAGAGCATACGAGATATTGAGTCTTCTGCAAGTCATCGTGTACATGGTCCTTCCTTTTGCTGAAGCATAAGGGATACCTTCATGTACTCCAAGTCTTTGTGTGATTGAGCACATTGAGACTTCTTGAGTTGCACACTTATAGTCTTAATTATTGGCATATTGTCCATATCGGAATTGTTCACCCTGAACATTTCAAAGACCTTGTCAATGTATACACGTTGACTTAGACCAATGAGTCTATGAGATGTATCTCTTTATATCTTGATAATCAAGATGTATTGAGCTTCACTAACATCTTTTCATTGAACATACTGATTTCAACGAAATTTCTCGTTTGCTAATGCAAAGGTATATGATCGCTCATGTGCAATATGTCATCAACATATAAGATCAAAAGTACTACATGGCTCCCACTAATCTCCTTGTATCAACAAGGTTTTCCTTTACTTTGAATGAAGTGAATCTTCTTCATCTCTTCGTCAAAGCATTTGTTCCAACTCCACGATGCTTGCTTCAATCCATAAATGGATTCTCGAAACTTGCATTTCTTCTCGCTACTATTTGGATCATCAAAACCTTGAGGTTGTACCATGTACATATCCTCCTCCAAGTTCCTGTTTGAGGAACGCCATTTTGATATCCATTTTCCATATCCCACAATTGTGAAATGCGGTAATAGTGAGCATAATCCGAATAGATTTTAATATGGGAACTTCTCAAAAATTTCATCAAAGTCAATTTCTTGAATTTGAGTATAACTTTTGCTACAAGCCTTGCTTTGTAGGTTGTCAAGTTATTATCCATGTCTATCTTCCTCCTAAAAGCTCATTTATACCAAATGATATTTTCTCTTGAGGAAGGCTAATCAAGTTTCATACTTGATTATCATACATGGATTCTACTTCGGATTCCATGGCTTTTAACCATAGTTTGGAGTCTTTTCTATTGGTTCTCGGAAGGTTGAGGGATCTTTGGTATCTAGTACCATAATCTCATGAAGTCCCACATACTTATTGGGTTTCTTCCTTTCCCTCATTGACCTTCTTAGTTCTTTTGGTTCTTCTCGTGTCTCTCGAACTTCTTCCACAATTTCTTGAGGAATAGGTTCATGTTCGACTCTCGAACGCACACTAGGTGAGGATGATTGAGATTCTCTCACAATTTCTTGTAAGGATCTCTCGCTCATGCTCCCACTAACCAAATGAATCTCGGTTGGGCCTTCATGATTTTGAATGCAACATTCACATCATGATCTTGTAGTGTATCTTGAGTTTCCTCAAGCTCAACTCTACTCCCATTACTTTTCTCTCTTTTCCAGAAATTCCAGAAAAACCATATCTCTCTCTACAATCTTTTGATTGGAGGTGATATACCAAAAGTAGTATCCTCTTGTCACACGAGGACAACCTATAAAGAAGCACTTATCCGCTTTTGGTTGAAGCTTGGTCGACATCAATTTCTTGATGTATACCTCACAACCCCAAATCTTGAGAAAGTCAAGCTTAGGTGTCTTTCAACTCCATAGCTCACAAGACATTTTCTCCACGGATTTGGATGGAACATTATTTAGTGAGTTTGTCATTATTTGTAGTGCATAATTCCAAAAGTAAATAGGCAATTTAGATTGACTTATTATTGATCGAACCATGTCGAGCAATATCATGTTCCTACTTTAGGAATAAGTCAAATTAGGTATCCTAAGCACTCACCCCTACGAACCTTTCATAGAGACTCGATATTCTTGTTGAGTCGGTTCATTACTTCATCCTCGAATTCCTTGAACTTGTCAAAGAATTCACTTTTGCTTCCCATTAGACAAATATAGCCATAATGACTATAGTTGTCTGTGAACAAAATGAAGTACCTTAAACGTCCCTTGCACTTGTACTTATCGGACCACATACATTAGAATGTATCATATCCAATTAGTTATTCGTTTTCGTTCCTTTCTTCTTGAAAGGTCTCTTGGTCATTTATTTGATCAATCCGATAGTGCTACAAGATTGTATCATCTATGTGAGTTATCTTAGTTCCTTTTGTTATTGTTTGTATGAGTTTGTTTATTATTTATTTCAAGCAAATAGAAATCATTCTATGCGAATGTATTTGCATAGAAAATTCCATTCTTCGATATAGACAAGAAAGAATTAAAAATATATATTAAGTTATCTATATCCAAAACATGATAAAGAATAGTTCTTGCTAATCGAAGGTACATAACAAACATTCTTCAAAGCATAAATTTAAATCACTAGACTATTGAAGTTCCATAAAATTTTGTACAATCGCAGCGATGCTTGTACTATTTCCAATCTTCAATATCATCTCATTCTTCACGAGTTCCTTCCTATCCTTCAACAGCTGCACATCAAAATTATGTGAGCATAAGATCCGGTAACCATTACCAAATCAAGGACAGAGGTGATTAAATTTATCTCAATAACAAACATACCTATGGCGTTTCTCGGGCGCCTACGTTCAATCATCCCATTTTCAAGCTCTTCCTTGTATTTGGGGCAATTAGGTCGAATGTGTCCCTTTTCACCGCAGTGAAAGCACTCCGTGTTGGGAGTTGGAGATTTCAAAGATTCCCCCCTTGAGGCACTCCTTTGAGCACCTCCTACTCCCTTGCTCTCGATTGACGTATCTTTGGTAAATTTGCCTTTACCTTTGTTGATCTTTTTGCTATTCTCATGGACGGCTAGGACGTGATTGTCCTGACCCTTGCCCATGTCAACTTCTGCCGTTTTGAGAGCGTTGTGAAGCTCCTCAAGACTCACCCCTTTTTCACGCACATGATAGTGCATCACAAAGTCCTTGAAGGACGGGGCTAGAGAGCCAAGAATCAGATCTTCGGCAATGTCATTGGGCATTGGAGAAGAGAGCTTCGACAATTTCTCAAGGTATCCTTGCATCGTGAGAAAATGCATGGACACCGATGTTCCCTCCGCCATATGGCACCTTGTGAGTGCGATGGTGGTCTTATAGCGCTCCTTCCGGGAACTATCCATGAACATCTTTGTTAAAGCTTCCATGGTCTTCTTAGGTTTTGAATCCAAGTATTTCGCTTGAAGCGAGTCACCCATGGATGCCAATATTAGACCGTGAACTTGGTTCTCTTGGTCTTCCCACTTGGCTATCGCCTCTTTCTCATTATCGGTTGTCATCTCATTCAATTTTGGGATTTCACCATCCAAAATATGAGATAGTTTTTCAAATCTCAACACGATATTAAGATTGAGTTGCCATTTCATGAAGTTTGAGCCATCATTTTGCAAAGGATTCTTTTCGACCATAGATCGCATAATAGGTTGGATATTAGACATTTCTACAAAATAAATTATACAGGATTTTAATGTCAATTTTATGTTTTAATACACATGCATACATATATCAAATATAAATGCAAATGTTGCAAATAAAAATCTTGCCCATAAATGCAACAATCCAAGATCCCATCAATTGTAATATAGACTAGCTAAGGGCTATCAAATACATTACAATATCAAGGTAAGAAAACATTTTTCTAATCACAAGCTTTTTGAATTTTAGCAACATTTAGCATCTTCAAACTCTTGTGACTCTTGTCGTTTTAATTATGAGGGAATATGACCTATCCTCGTAAGAAAAACTTTTTCCCAAAACCGAGCGAGGGCTCTAGGTAATGTTAAGAAAACTTATTTTCATTTGATACGAGATACGTTTATCAATTGTATTCACAACTAAACACACTCGGGGTTCACTAGGGTGAAACACACCTCATACATTTAATTGTGGCACAACAACAGACAACCATTATATCTCCTACTATTCCCAAAGATAGAGGGAGCTATCTCCCGCTAAGGGCGAGCAGAGTATCCCTCGATCAATGGCTGCTAGTGGATGAAATAAGAAGGAAATTATTCTTAATTTTTGTTGGACAAATTCATATTTTTACATGTGATTTGGAATTTTAGGTTATCACACATATTAATATTCATACACATCCTAACATTCACCACATTCATCACATGCATAGCAGAAATTAAAAACAGAAATTAAACATTCACACAATCCACATCGTGTGAGTTTCTATGTTCCCTTCGATCCTTGATCCTCGATCCCCGATCCTCGATCCTCGATCGATGCGCTACAGCGGCGACTTCCTCTTGCACCGGAGATGTAGATTTTACAGAAAATAAACATGCTCCTCACATTCGATAAAAAACCGACTAGTGCAAGTCCTATGTAAAAACCTCTCATATGCATATGCAATTTATCTAAAAGATGGAAATAGAGAATTTGGCTTTTACATACATGTGTCATATTTTCTACATGAAACCCGACACATCCTTATGAACTCAAAATCCCCATTTCTTGTTTCCCAGTTTTGTGGTGTGACCTATGGGAGGATCTAGACTAAGTTGGCAGTGATATTAAGAGCTCAATATCACAAGCTATAAGTGGTATCTAGCTACACATTATAGCTCCCAATTAGTTAGATGTCTTAATTCCACTCGAACCAAAACCCGATCCATTTAGTGATGGAGTGCACCACTTGTGTCCGTCCCTTGCCTCATGATATTAAGAATACACACAAAGTAGTATTGTGTCATCTTTGTATTAGTATTCATTTCTTGATCTCTTTAAGCTAGTTATAAATATGTGACTTAACTCAAATCACATTGTGCACATTATAACTTTGCTTTATCAAGGGGCCCACTAATATCATCACTCAATTAAGAGGGGCAATGATAATCTTTTGACTAACTATCTTCTCCAACGAAAATTATACTTAACCAACCGATGCCTTTACACT
Organism: Triglochin maritima; assembly: GCA_963682175.1. Lineage (NCBI taxonomy): Eukaryota > Viridiplantae > Streptophyta > Magnoliopsida > Alismatales > Juncaginaceae > Triglochin > Triglochin maritima. Next base: position 33,110,011 of record OY821779.1, read on the forward strand.
ACACTGATCGATAGTTCAAGACACTGATCTAATTAAGTATTCCTTAAGTGATTAGATATAAGTCTCATATCAAAGGACCTAAAGACACAGTAAAATATTAATGACACAGAAACACATTTCTATAATATTTTACTTATTAGGTCTATTCAGTATACAAAAGTAATATTTTCCTCTTTTGCATACCCGTGTTGTCACTCACTTGTAGAGCTACAATGATCTATGACCAACACGACAATCTTAACTCGGTAATTAATGTTCCATGTTAATTACCATGATTGCGAATATCTTTTGTTTTATGTAAACCAATATCTTTTAGAGCTCTACGGTTAAGGACCAAGAGCCTCTTCCTTAACACTTCTAAAAGACAAATAACATAAACAAGGAACAAAATGATTTCTCATTCAATTCATAATAATTGACATTTAAAAGTAAAACTTTTAGAACACATTCCCTTCAAACCCGACATCAATGGTCTGAATCCCATACCCACAAACCTCCTCTAGCTTCATCATCAGGTTATCTTAACCAAACTCCGCCACCCCAGCGGGTTGACCCAAAGGACCCCTCTATTTATCCGACCCTTCAAGCGTTCATGCAGAGCATGCAAAGTATAGTCAAAGCTTTGGAAATGCAAGTTAGCCAGTTGGCTCATCAGCTCCATGAACCCGAGGTGAACCCCTGGGATACCCAATCTCAAGGAAGGCCATTAGTACCTCAAACGACCTTTGAACGGACTCATAATCCTAATGTGATTCATACTATGAGGTCCGGTAAGGAGGTGTGTTCCTTGCAATCACCAGCTTTTGGTGTCACCAGACCTGCAGTGATACCTACATCTACAAGAGGGCCGAACCCTGAGGATCCCTTGTCTCGTCTTGGGTTGAAGGAATCAGATTTTGGGGTCCCCACTCATGTTTCTACGGAACATAATGACGAGGTTCCTTCAAAAGACCCTTATGTCTCGAAGGCGTCATTCCCTTAGCGTCTTAAAAAGAAATCTTCTGATCACTTTGACAAGATGCTTGAGATCTTTAGGCAAGTTAAGGTGAACATTCCTCTTATGAAGGTGATTCAGCAAATGCCACTTTATGCCAAGGTTATCAATGATTTATGCACCAAGAAGAGGAAAAACAATGTGCCGAAGAAAGCTTTTCTTACTGCTAATGTCAGTTCATTGTTGGCACAACCCACGTAGGTCAAATACAAGGAACATGGTTGTCCTACTATTTCTTGTGTGATTGGTGAGCTGTCAATACATCAACCTTTATTGGACCTTGGTGCATCTGTCAATCATCTGCCGTATTTGGTATACATCCACCTCAGTCTTGGAGACCTCAAACAAACAAAACCACTCTTCAAATGTCTGACAGCTCAATGAAGAAACCGAGGGGCGTGGAGGAAGATGTTCTAATGAAAGTGGGTGAGTTCATTTATCCAGTCGATTTCTTTGTTTTGAATACTGAACCTATGCCAAACCCACTTGGACAAATTCCTGTTATTTTGGGAGACCATTTCCAGCGACTTCCAATGCCTTGATCAATTGTCGTAATGTATGATGCACTTGATATATGGTAGTCAGTGCGCTGATTTCAATATCTTCACCATCGACAATGAGATTGAAGTCGAAGGCACCTTTAAGTATTTTAGAAAGTTGTTCGAAGGAGATCCTAATGGTGGTGAAGATGTTTGACAAGGGCTAGCACAATAAGGTGCCTTATCTTGTGGTCATGTGGCCTTTGAGCCACATCCTTTCAATCATGTGGCTTTTGAGCCACAAGATACCATTTTTGTGGCCTTTGGGCCACCTGCTCTTCACTGTGTACATGTTGAGGACCTCATGTGCGTTAAGAATCAACCACCTGATATCCCTACATTTCAAACAGCCAGACAGAGGTTCACCTCTCATTCATGCCTCATATCTTGCTCAATCTCAAGATGCATCAAATGACCACAATCAATATAAGGGTGTCAGGTAGGCATGCAATTATATGTCTGGACATCGTCATCTGGGTAATAAGTCCAGGGTGTCACCTTGTGTAGATCAAATGATCCCGGTGCACCCAACTATTGGTTGGAGGGTATACATTGATGACCCTCAACTCTGTCGTGGAGTGGAAACATCCTTGTTTCCATTTCCTTTCCCTGACCCTGGTTTTGAGAGGCATGAACCACCATCCTTGGTTCGTACACCTCTTAACAATCCTCCTATTTCTTATGTTGCGAGCAGATTTAGTGGCATTTCTGCCTCGAGAGATGGTGAGTTCCCATTTGATGTCCCTTGACAAATGAAGATGGGAGCCCATTGTTGTACATAGTTATATTTGAAAAAAAACAAAAAAAGAGAAAAGAAAGAAGACTCCAAAAGTGAGCATTGATTGTTGTGGGCCCCAACCCTTGTGTATTTGGGCCCCCATTTTTTAACGCATTTGTCTCCCTGCTTCATTATCTCATTGCTTTTGAGAGAAATTCGGGTTTGAGTCCATCAACATGACCATGACACCTTCCTTGTGCTTCCATGCAAAATCCATGTAGTATCATGTTTAAATTCATTGAGGACAATACATGAAGTAAGTGTGGCGGAGGTGTTTTACGTGTGTACATACTCGAGTCTTTCGTATTTTCTTTTCCTTTCTTTCGTTTTCTTTTGTGTTCATTGTTAGGGTCATGTTAGTGTGTTTTATTTAATATCGATATATCTGCTTGCCATGGTTCTTGAGTGACTTGTCTTCTTTTGCTTGCCTAGTACTTTAAAATTTTCAGTTCTTTCAAAAATCTTCATGTGTTTGCGAAAGAAAGTGTTTTGTGAGTTTTGCGTGTGTTTAGCATGTGATTGTTGAGACGCAAAATAAAAGAAAATCTCCCAAAATTGTCTTGAACTTGATGCATTAGGATATCTAGTACAGTGGCTTTAGGTCTTATCTAGTCGTAAGGATGCACCATAATTTTCCCTCGGGGGGAGGGTAATCATAGGGTTTGAGTACTCAAACAAATAAAAAAGTCCACCCTGAACCTAGTGAGTCAAATAATTCGTGTCTGTTAGTATAAGGAAGTTTATCGTAGTCAGGGATCCTTAAACGCTTTTTGTGAAACCTTATGTGGAGGCGTTTTGGTTCGTGTGTAGATAAGAAATAAGTGAGTATGTGTTCTCTCTTCTCGTACGGCTCCTACCACTCGGGAAATTAGGTCCGAGTGGACTTAGTTCCTGGTGCCTTCGAGTCATCCCCATTTTCGAGTCATTTCGACCAAACTCCCGTTACACGGATGAAAGTGATTGCCCTATGTGGAGATTTGGGGAAAGGTTTACATGATAGTGTAAGTCCTCATATGCAATGATGCACGAAACCTGACCCTGGGAGAGTTACACACCAACTAAAAAAATGGGAAAAAAGAACAAAAAGTGAAATGGTAATGCAAATAAGAACCTTAATGGACTTTACACTTTATATGACATGAGGATGTTACGATTGCCCATGTCTTTCACTTAAGTCCTTCATTAACTTGCACGAATGATTCATTAGGCTAGGTGTCTGGACTGAATACATATAGAGACCGACCCGTAGAATTACCGTGTCCAGAGGATTCCCGTAGAAACCATCACCCGACTGACCCGTAGGTCAGTCGGGTGATGGTTTCATGTGAAATTCGGCTCTTGCCTTGGGGTGTGACGTGTAGTGATTAGTGTGCTAGGGTTGACATGGCATCCTAGTCATCTAGGAAGAGATTTGATTTTATTTGCACACTTTTGAATTGCATGGTTTTTGGCAAGTCTTCATAGAGAATAATTGTCATTCATTTGTTGCCTTTTCTCTTGGTTGCTTGAAACAAAATCCCTTCTCAACCCTTGCAATCCCCCATCCCTTTCCTTTTCCCCACACAACCCACCAGACCTCCCTCATCTTCTCCAACGTCCTGGTGGCTAGCTGCTCTAGCAAAGCGGTAGAATCCGGCGAGGTTGCAAGAGGAGGGCAGCAGATTTGTGTGGTTGTAGAAGGTGGGTTGTGGCTGTTCTTCCGGCAATCTACGACCATCTTCTCCAAGAAACTCAGGTATGCCTTAGGCCCAGAAGTAGAGTGGAGGATGGGGGTGTTGTCTGGAGGATCGGCCAGCACCACTTTGGTTTGTGGTGCCATCGGTTGCACCACCAAACCGATTTTCCCCTCTAGCGTGTAAGGATGGTGCGCTGGAAGGGGCTGGCCATGGGCTCAGCCAGGCATGCCGGAGCTCCAGCAAGCTCTGACTAGATGCGAGGTTGTCACTCCAGGGAGATGAGGTGGGGTGGTGGTTTCGGATCTGGGTTGGTGTGACTGGTGCACACTAAATCCGACTAGGGTTTCTCTCCAACCTTTTTGACGCCTAGCTCGGAGTGGCTGGCTGGTGAAGCCAATCTCAGGCAGTGGATGGGGTCAGGAGGAGTGGGGACGAACCCTAGGGAGGCTAGGGATGAGAGGGGTCAGGTCTGGCTTGACCGTTCCGTGCTTGGGGGTGCAAGAGTGAGCTGACCGTTTGGAGGGTTCGTGAACTTCATGCACCTCCGGCACTGTGGCTTGGCTGGAACGACTTAGCCGATCTCTCCGATTCCTTCCTCACCCGTAGATGTGTTGGAGGGGTGGTCTGAGCTAGTGGTTGGATGGACCAGGGGGTTCATGTGCATGACTGTATTGGATTAATCTAGGATTAATAAGATATTTTCCCAAAGCACTGACACATGGCGCGTCCCCATTGGACTACACATTTAGGGTTTAGGGTGGGGCCATCTATATAAGGAGGGGAGTCTCCCATTGGATGGATGTTCATGTGTGCAAACCCTAGCCCCACCAAACCCTAGCCGCCACCTCTCCCTCTCTCTCCCATTCCTCCCTTGACCTCCACCAAGTCAATCTGTGGACTCTCGGGTTGTGGACTCGTGCTTCTTCTCCAAGAGAGTAGAAGACCGACCGGTGCTCCAGAGGATTCCGTGAGGTGATCGCCGATCCATTCCGCTGCCACAGGTTCTCTCCAAGAAGGTACTCCTGAACTTGTAGATCGTTATAAGCTAACATTGGTACCAGAGGCATCTTGGTCACCTCCGAATTTTTTGAGCACTTTCTTATTTCATATAGTTGAAATAATTTTGGTTGTTTTATAGAGAAATCGCATACATGTGTAGTTTTTTCTCTTCATCATGCGCCTAGGGTTTGATGCCTTTTTTCTCACCCTTGCGCATGTTTTCTTGATTCATTTCATTACATGCGAATTGCATTACAAGTTTCATCATTATTTCACTCTTGCACATAGCTTAGATTTCATTTTATGCATGTACCTAGGGTTACATGTTAATCTATGTTTGTTGCGCATATTTCTTTCATCCTTGAAGCTTGCGGCTAGAGTTTGTTTGTTCTTGATAATATGCGCATATATGTTGTTTGAAATATGATGATAATTTTACAAGAGTTAATTATTGCATGTATCATATAATGTGATCATACATTTCGGATGGTATGATTTGATTGTGCATTTTTTCTTTCTAAACTCTTGTACATACATCTAAGGTTAGATGCTTGTTGCCTTATTCGTGTATATGTAATTTTTAATCACATGTGCATGCATATAGGATTAGATGTTGATTGCAAAATCATGCACATACATGAATATTGAGTTACCATATTGTATAATTCGGAAATATTTTTTTGGATTGATAGCATGCATTTCATTTGAAATATTTCATTTATGATTGAATGCACATATATGTTAATCTCATTAAGGATTTTCGAATTTTTGAAATGATAGCATTCATTTCATTTGAAATATATCCTCTATGATTAAATGCACATATATGTTGATCTCATTAAGGATTTTCGGATTTTTTTTGGGATTGATAGCATGCATTTCATTTGAAATATTTCCTTTTCATCATATGTGCATTTATGTGATACCCTCCACCAAAGAATTTCGAATTTTTCTTTCCAATACAAGTAGCATAATTATTGTTGATTGCATGCTTATATTGATTAAGGAAAGATTGGCTAATTCTGAAATTTTTTGGAAGATATTATGGGCTGGAGTTTTATTGCCTTAAAAGTATTTTTGAATGCTTTCCTTTGATGCACAAATATGTGTTGCTCTCCACCAAAGAATTTCGGATTTTTTCTTTCCTAATCAAAGTAAGATAATTTTGTGCTATCATAATTATATTGATTAGGGAAAGAAGAAAAATTCTGTTTTGAGAATGATTATTGTAGAGATTGGTTGTTATTACCTAACACGTTTTTGCCAATATTCGTGCACCATAAATGCATTGTTTCCTTATGCATAACTTCCTTCTTGATTGAAATAGGTGCACACTTTATAGTATTTTTTTTCATACGTCGGATTGTGCTAACGTATGGAAAGATTGTGCTTATATGGAATGAATGGTTGCTGATTTTATTTACTGCCTTATTAAGAGTTGAGCGTAATTTCATTCATTCAATTCCATTTGCAATAGATATCGCAATGGACTGTAATAATTATGGACTGTGGACTGTTTATTGCCCTGAGGAGACGAGGGGCTCCTTTATTTATTTTTTATCGCAATATTATTGCTATAAGGCTCATGCAGGTTCCCGTCTAAGAGGCTAAATCCCTATGGGGGATCCTTAGCTTAATATGGAAGTAATGTAGCAATCGATTTCTGTGTGATATTGATTGATTTTTTTGAAAGGAAACGTTTTTTTTGGAACCTACATGCCTAGTGGGAGTTGCAAGGTAGAAGTGTTTTGTGTAAGCCACCTTGCAACTGGCGGCAATACTTTCTTTATTTGCTGATTTGCCATGATTTAAACGTTTTTTTGGGGTCTCTAAATCATGATGGAGCTCAATATATAGATTAGTAAAATGGCTTTATTAACTATTGCATGAGGATTTGATGGAATGCTTTATGTTTTCCTTTGGTCTGAATGCTATAGCTATTAAGTCAGTTTATTTTTTTATGACTATTGTAGCTCATTGTATTTTATGCTAGAACTCATGTATCGCTATGTGTTTTTGTCCTAAATTCTTTATGGCTGCTTCCAAAAGCATTGTCGCTGATCTGACTCTAGGAGATAAACTCAATGAAAGAAATTACGATCTGTGGCATCGTAAAATTGAGTATCTCTTAGAGGATCAGGAAATGTTAGAAAATATAACCCAAACTATGTCTCCCCCCGAGGAGGGGAACACTGTGCAACATCGTAGAAATATGGATGTCTATAATGCATGGAAAAAGAAAGACCGTATTGCTCGCATTACAATTCTGAGTTCAATGCGAGATGATCTGTTTTTGCGGTTCGAAAAATTGGGAACTGCAAAGGCCTTGTGGGAAGCTGTGATGTTTCAGTACGGAGTGACCTCCGTCACAAGGGCCCGCCAGCTTGGGCTCATGTTTGATGGGTATAAAATGCGCCAAGGTCATACAATGAGGCAGCATATTACCGCAATGTCAAACATGATTAGCGAGCTGAGCGCTGCCGGTCGTGCTAAGACCGATGAGGAGCAAGTGTCTGCTCTCATCAGATCATTGCTTTCGAAGAGTTGGGAGCATATGAAGGTCCATCTGACCCATGCTGATGACATCAGGACATCTGACCAGGCCGTAAAACACCTAGAGCTGGAGGAGGACCGCATGCTTGCGGAAGCCCCTCTAACTGAAGTGTTTGGTGCTGAAGCTGGCGCTCCTCGGAGGACTGCAGGTTTTAAGCTCAAAAGAGATAAAGCTCAGGGTTTTAAAGGCAAGAAGGGTGCAAATAAGAACAAAACAGAAAACAAAGCTGAAAAGAAATGACCTCAAGGATCCAGACGTGGGAAAGATAAGTCTAATGTGACTTGTTTTAAGTGCTGAAAGACTGGACATTTTGCTCGTGAGTGCACTGAGCAAAAGTTAATTACTGTGTGTAAACACTCGGATTGTAATGTGACTAGTTCTGTGATGCTCACTGATCATTCTCCTGTGTGGATTGTGGATTTAGGTGCCACGGACCACGTAACAAAGGATCGTTCTGCCTTCGTGGAATATCACCGTGTTCCAAGTGGGAGGCGAATAAACATGGCGAACAACACTAGCATTGAAGTTCTTGGAGTTGGTACATGCAAAGTGGCTTTGCGAAGTGGCCGGATCCTATTACTTCACGACGTGTTGTATGCACCCGCTATACGGCGAAATATTATTTCTGTTGTTGTTTTGATGAGACATGGTTTTAAAGTTGTTTTTGAGAACAATGATATGGGTTTATACCTTGCTAACATTTATTATGGACGTGCCTTTCTTTCAGATGGTTTTATTGTCTTGGACGCAATTTATGATTTCAATCGTAATACTAGTGCCTTTATGAGCCAAAGTTCCATGAATAAAGATTCAGTTATGTGGCATGCTAGACTAGGTCACATTGGTGTTGACCGGATGAACAGGTTGGCAAAGGAGGGGGTATTAGGAGAATGCTCCAAATTTGAATTGCCAACCTGTGAATCTTGTCTAGCTGGAAAGGCAACTAGAAACCTGTTGAACGTTTTAATTAAACCGCAAGTGCACGGCCGCGATGAAGTGGTGGCAAGTACGGGTCGTCCTCAGGGAGGTGAGAAGCCTCTTGCTTGTATGAAATCAAGTGGCAAAAATAGGGGAAGAAAGATGTTTATGCTAACCTACGCTACACTACGCTAAGAAGTATGAAATGTGAAAGAAGCAAACAAACGATAAAATAAGAACTAAGCTAAGAACAAAACAAGAATGCTGGAATTTCAGGAATGGAAAACCCCTAAGGGGTGGAGTGAGTGCACACAAGCAAAGAGGTGGGTGTAGAATACATTCTTTAAGCACATGAAGGTGGTGTTTATCAAGAATAGGAAGTGTCTAAATGTTATGGCAAAACCTATCAATCTATTCACCAACTTGGTTGATTAACATTTACATATGCAAGTTGTTTATTTCAGAACCTAAACAAGCATGAGAGGTGTCTAATCATTTTGGCAAAACTCATCAAGTTATAAATTCTATCTTAAACAAGCAAGCATACATTCATGTTTAATCAACACTTTGAAATTAAAGCATTCATCCCATTCTCATTTGCATGTATGTACATCTACTCCACCCCCCAAAGGGGATGGAACTACTCACTAAACATTACACTAATTATTAAACTAAACAAAGAAAGCATATTAACTAAGCTAATAAAACTAATGAAATGAGATTAAGCAAAGCAAAACAAGAAACATAAAACAAACAACATAATAAAGAAAACTTGTATTAAAATGACTCACATTAAAAGTAGCATCCTCCTACTTTAGTGTGTGCTTCAAGGCCTCACTTCTAGTAGGAAGAATAACCACTTAAAATATGGAGTGATTACAATAGGAGGTGAAGAGTTCTATTTATAGGCATGGAAAAAGCTAATCCGGGACAATCCCCCGATGTGGGACTAAACAAACACCAAAAATAGCCTAAACGAACATTAATACAAGTCCAGGAGAAATCTTGGCGGATCTGGACTAATCCAAACCGCCAATTGGCGGTTCCAGACCGCCCATTGGCGGTCCAAAATGTCCGGATCACGTTGAGTTTTATTCTGGGCTTTTCTTTGTGCTTTTGGTGGTCTTTGATGCATCTACTTCGTTTGTTGGAGCTCCGACCCGAATCCAATTGCTAAAATACTCCCCATAATTGTGTGAAGTATTCTGTTTTACTCTTAGGTCCCTCTGTCTTACGATCATGTCCTTCTCCCTTGCATCTTGGTCCCCAGATCTCACAATCCAGTCCTTTTTCCCAGCTTTTGGGTCCTTTTATGCTTCATCTCTTCAAACCTAATTATTCCTGAAAACTAAACATAAAACTCGTAACATAGCATTGTTTAGGTGAAAGATAATGGATATAAGATACAAATATGAGCACGAAATGATGTCAATCAAATACCCCCACACCTAACTTTTGTTAGTCCCGAGCAAAACAAAGAAAGAGAAAAGCATGCGAAAAACAATAAATCCTAACTCACTTTCGTAGGAATCACGGTTGCACTTAGCACGTGCAACAAGCCGTTAAACCTCCTTGTCGCCAAGGAGGAGGAGTGTTGTCTCCTTAGGGTTTTCAGCGGATATACCCACAAAATCCGAACAAGATGCATTAATCAATCTAGCTACACGACTCGTTGGACTTATATTGTCGATCATGGGACGCGGTAATACTACGGGTCGACTCTATATATGTAATCGGTCCACACACCTAGCCTAATGAGTTATTCATGAGAGTGAGTCAAGGACTTAAGTGAAAGACATGGGCAACCTTAACTTCTGAATGTGATACAATGTGTAAAGTCCATTTTGGTTCTTATTTGACTCTTTTTTTCTTTTTCTTTTTTTTCTTTTTTTCTTTTTTTTTTCTTTGGAGCATTTTATTGGTTGGTGTTTGATTCTCCCAGGGTCAGGTTTCGTGCATCATTGCCTATGAGGACTTACACTATCACGTACACCTTCCCCCAAATCTCCACATAGGGCGATCCCTACCACCCGTGTAACGGTAGTTCGGTCGGTGCATCCCAAGTCAGATGACTCGAAAGCACCAGGCACAAAGTCCCCTCAGACCTACTTTCCCGAGTGATAGGAGCCATGCGAGAAGAGAGAACACCACTTATTTATTTATCTACGTGGGAACCAAAACCCCTACACTTAAGTTTCACAAAAAGAGATTAAGGGCCCTTGACTACGACAAACTTCCTTATACTAACAAACACGAATTATTTGACTCACTAGGTTCAGGGTGGACTTCTTTAAATGTTTGAGTACTGAAACCCTATGATTACACGCCCCCCGAGGGAAAACCGGGGTGCATCCTAACGACTCGATAAGACCTAAAGTCAGTAAACTAGAAATCCTAATGCATCAAGTTCAAGACAATTTTGGGAGCTTTCTTTTTACTTTGCCTCTCAACGGTTTTGCACATGCTAAACACACGCAAAACCTACAAAAAACATTTTCTTTCACAAACACATGAAGATTTTGAAAGAAATGTGAAAACTTTAAAGCACTCGACAAGCAAAAGAAGACAAGTCACCCAAGGATCATGGCAAGCGGATATATCAATGTTAAATGCGGCACACTAACATGACCCTAGCAGTACAAACAAAAGAAAATAAAATCAAAGGAAAAAGACTTGACTATGTACACACGTAAAACACCCCCCCACACCTACTTCATGCATTGTCCTCAATGAATGTGAACAAGATACTACATGGATACATGCATGAAAAAGGAAAGATATCACCAACATGAAGTACAAAGGGACGTTCAGGGTCATGTTGATGGACACAAACCCAAATTTCCTCAAAACCTGTGAGAAGCTGAAGAAGGGACATAAATACGTGAAGAGATTGGGCCCAAGTACACAAGGGTTGGGGCCCACAACAATCGATGCTCACTGAAGGAGTCTTTTATTACACACTTTTTTTTTCTTTTTTCTTTTTTCTTTTTTTTTGTTTTGTTTTTTTTGTTTTGTTTTTTTTGTTTTTTTTTGATATATACATCAACCAAGATATTCTCATAATCATTTGGTCAAGGAACATCAAATGAGAATATCAAGTCAGGAGGACCATAGACTTGCCGAGATGGGCAAACTCCACTGGTACTCTGAGGTGTCATGAGGGGTGAAAGGTCAAAGCTGAAAGGCTCGAACCCCTCATGATATTGGTCGGGTGTGGGCAACAAAGAATGAAGTTGTGTTGCCTCACTAGGGTTTAATTGTTCATCGAAGAAAACCCTCCAACCAATAGGCGGGTGCATCGGAATGAGTTCCTCAAGCTCATTCGATGGATGCAGCAGACCTGCATCACTAAGAATGGGGCTTCTCCCCAAGTCATCCAACAAGGACCTCCCACCATCATTTAGATCATCAAGCATAAGCTCGGTCATAGGTGGGTCCTTGTTGGAGTCAATATGAAGCTCAAATGGCTCAATGGCCATGGGACATGAGGTAGAGACACCTTCTGGTATAGGCATATGATAAGGTGTCTCACTCTCACTAGTACTCTCAACTGAATCATGCAACAAACACTCCCTTTGGACATGCATGTTTGAGGCAAGCTCACTCTGTTGCATTGCAAAGACAGGCAATGAGTCTTCGCTGAGCCTACAAACATTCTCAACGGGTTGCATTGGAGTTAGGGGTGTTCGTTGATTTTGTGGTGCTTTCTCCAATTGGCGGATGAGATTTAGATTTAAAGGTTCATCCATGGGTTCCTGTTGCTTACCAGAGTTGAACACATGAAACTCGGCACTCATGTTACCGAATGAGAGCTTCATGAGACCATTTCTACAATTAATCAAGGCATTGGAGGTTGCCAGAAATGGTCTACCCAAAATCAAAGGTATTTGAGAGTGGGTGTTCGCAACAGGATTGGTATCGAGGACAACAAAATCAACTGGAAATATAAAATCTCCAACTTTGATAAGCACGTCCTCGATAATCCCCATGGGAATACGAATGGATCTATCCGCTAATTGGAGGGTGATCTTAGTTGGTTTCAATTCTCCCAAGTTCAACTGTTGATAAACAGAGAATGGGAGGAGGTTGACCGCTGATCCTAAATCAAGCAAAACATTGCTCAATCTAGTGTCCCCTATCGTACACTGAATAGTAGGACACCCAGGGTCCTTGTATTTTGGGTAGGTAGGATTGGACAAAAGTGAGCTGATATTTGCAGCCAAGAATTCTTTCTTAGGAACATTGGTCTTCCTCTTGGTTGTGCAGAGATCCTTCAACACTTTGGCATATTGAGGTATTTGTTGGATGACATCCAACAAGGGGATGTTAACCTTTACTTGCTTAAACACCTCTACTATCTTGTCCATGTTGTCACTCTGCTTTTTGGTTAACCTACTTGGATAGGGAGCTTTTGGCAGGTAGGTTTTCTGCGGTGCCTGGGAAGAAAGCTTTGGTGTATTACCCTCACCCTCAGCTTCTTCTTCACCACCATTCCCACTGAGGGGCTGCATAGATGGTGGTGGGTGTGGCAAGGAAATGTGATTGTCAACCTGTTTTCCATTCCTTAAGGTCACAATGGAATTGACATGGTGAACAGGTTCCTCCACATGGTTCACTTGCCTCCCCCGAGGTACCACATTCTCATTTTGTATTTGTTGTTGTTGGTACATGCGGGGGTTAGCCTCAGGCTGGCTTGGAAAAGACCCTCTCTCTCTCTCATGTACAGACTGAGCCAATTGGCCCATCTGAAGCTCTAGAGATTTGATGGTCTGCTGATTTGAAGTGAGAACTTGACTTGTGGACGACATAAAATTTTTCATAGAGTTCTCAAGTCCACGAGTCAAGTTCTCAAGCACCAACCAACCAGGTTTCCCAAATTCTAACAACTTCGAAACCCGGTTTAATTCGCTTGAGAACTTGGGGTTGCTGATAAGATGGTGCATGCATGGGAGGTTGGTGTGATTGGTAAGGTGGTCTAGAGGAGTTTGAAGGACCACCCGGGGCATTAGTTTGGTTCCATGAAAAATTGGGGTGGTTCCTCCATCCAGGATTATAAGATGATGAGTATGGGTCATTCCTGGCTCTATCATAGACGGCGTTGACACGCTCCATCTCAGGAGGAATGGACTCACACTCGCTTTCTACATGACCTATCCTACCACATGAATGACAGGGAACTGAACCAGATGTGGACATGTGAGGTGCACTTTGTTGGTTTTGGAGCTCAATCGAATCCATACGGTGCATTAAGGCCGCCATGCGTGCCTCGGTGGCCGTAGTGGTATCGATAGCAAATGCGGTACCCGATCTATTCGAGTTTGCATTCGCGATCCTCGCTCCTATACTAGATGATGCAGGTGGTTCCCTCACACTCTCCCACTGCATGGTTTTCTCAGCGAGGTCTTCTAGGAAGGCCCATGCCTCCCTTTCATCCTTTCCCAAGAACTCTCCTTGACACATGGACTCAAGGAGCGTTCTGGACGGGATGTGAAGACCCTCATACACAATCTGACAAAGACGCCACAACTCAATGCCATGGTGAGGGCACGAGCATAGTAGCTCTTTGAACCTCTCAAGATATGCATGAAATGGTTCGGTCTCATGTTGATAGAACGAATTGATTTCGTTCCTCAATTTTTGAGTCCGATGATTAGGAAAGTACTTCTTGAGGAATGCAGATTGAAACTCATCCCAAGTCCTAAAGGAATTCGCCTGGTTGCTGTACAACCACTTCTTGGCGTCATCCTTTAGTGCAAAAGGAACGAGCCTAAGATGGATGGAGTCTGTGCTAAGTTGTTGCAGCTTGAACATAGCACAGACCTCCTCAAACTCCCTGAGAAAGATATAGGGGTCACCTTTCCCAGTGAAATGAGGGAGCATGGAGATAAACTAAGGCTTAACCTCAAAATGGTTCCCATTAGCCTCTGGTAATACGATGCATGAGGGTAGAGCTGTACGGCTCGGGTAGCATCGATCACGTAGAGGTATGTGAACGACAACTGGAAGCACTGGTCGAACAGGTGGGTCCAGCAACTGCTCCTCCTCACGGAAATTAGCAGCCATTGAACCCGGACTACGTGCGACACGAGAGGAGGGAGGTGTCGAGAAATCGATGACCGAAGCCGGATTGACAACGCTCCTCGTCAAACGACCACTCTCGTCTCGTGTCCACGAAAGCATGCACAAAGGTGCACACACACAAAACAAAAACTTTTTTTTCTTTTTTCTTTAACAAAGAATGTGCGTAGAGGAGAAGACGGGGGAACACAGTAGAGAAAGAATGACTCAGGAGAGAAGGGAAGAAGTCCTTATGCTACGGAGGATGGGTACAGGTAGAAGCACACAAGCAAACAAGGCTCAAGCAATTCTAAGGTCGCTATAGGTCCTTACAGCTAGACGACGCCTAACTGCGAGGTCACACGGCCTCAACACGCCTCACCTCCCTACAACGAGGACCACAAAGCCCAGCAAGTGAGCCAAGATCCGGGGATCTCGTCTCTCCTACTATCGACAAAGTGGGCAACGCCGATCAGGTCATGACGGTCGGGACCGGATCACTCTCCTAATGCGCCCGAAATCCTTAGGGCCAATGTCTACTTGATTTTAAAATTAGGCTCTTGATTAGTGTGGTTTTTGGGGTGAAGGAAAGGGTGATGAAATCCCCCACCTTATCTTTTATGGGACAGCCCCTCCTTAGTAGCGTTTTGGAGTCCTAAATCTAGCAATCAACTCTCCAAACAACACTCAACTCACACTTGTTGCAATGCACTTCCTACTAACTAATGCATGTTCATACGAAATGCATGAATGAGAGTAGAAGGTGCGTACCTCACGCCAGCTCTCAGCAACAGAAAATAAAGCTAAGATAAAAGACAATCTAAATGCCTAAGTCACATACATGATGCATGGCCTAAACAAAAAGAATGCCTAATCTTTTGCTTTGAGTTTTAGGGTCCAAGTTGCTTAAGGGAGGTTTGATTATTGATCTGGGAACAAACTATAAGTCAAAACATGCCAAATTAAGTCCCAGACCACTATATCAGATAAAGTAAACAGACCAAAGAAATAAGAGAGCGAGCTGAGCTTACCAGACCGCCAATTGGCGGTCTCAGGCCGCTGATTGGCGGTCTACAGTGCCCAGCTTGCTTTAAAACTTCTCCAGGTGCTCATCCTGACCACTCCAAGTCTCCTGAAACAAAGAAAAACTACAAAACAAAAATTAAATCCACTCGAATCGTCCAAACAAGAGTCTGGACTGGCACCTCCCCGGCAACGACGCCAAAAACTTGTTGAACGTTTTAATTAAACCGCAAGTGCACGGCCGCGATGAAGCGGTGGCAAGTACGGGTCGTCCTCAGGGAGGTGAGCAGCCTCTTGCTTGTATGAAATCAAGTGGCAAGAATAGGGGAAGAAAGATGTTTATGCTAACCTATGCTACACTACGCTAAGAAGTATGAAATGTGAAAGAAGCAAACAAACGATGAAATAAGAACTAAGCTAAGAACAAAACAAGAATGCTGGAATTTCAGGAATGGAAAACCCCTAAGGGGTGGAGTGAGTGCACACAAGCAAAGAGGTGGGTGTAGAATACATTCTTTAAGCACATGAAGGTGGTGTTTATCAAGAATAGGAAGTGTCTAAATGTTATGGCAAAACCTATCAATCTATTCACCAACTTGGTTGATTAACATTTACATATGCAAGTTGTTTATTTCAGAACCTAAACAAGCATGAGAGGTGTCTAATCATTTTGGCAAAACTCATCAAGTTATAAATTCTATCTTAAACAAGCAAGCATACATTCATGTTTAATCAACACTTTGAAATTAAAGCATTCATCCCATTCTCATTTGCATGTATGTACATCTACTCCACCCCCCAAAGGGGATGGAACTACTCACTAAACATTACACTAATTATTAAACTAAACAAAGAAAGCATATTAACTAAGCTAATAAAACTAATGAAATGAGATTAAGCAAAGCAAAACAAGAAACATAAAACAAACAACATAATAAAGAAAACTTGTATTAAAATGACTCACATTAAAAGTAGCATCCTCCTACTTTAGTGTGTGCTTCAAGGCCTCACTTCTAGTAGGAAGAATAGCCACTTAAAATATGGAGTGATTACAATAGGAGGTGAAGAGTTCTATTTATAGGCATGGAAAAAGCTAATCCGGGACAATCCCCCGATGTGGGACTAAACAAACACCAAAAATAGCCTAAACGAACATTAATACAAGTCCAGGAGAAATCTTGGCGGATCTGGACTAATCCAGACCGCCAATTGGCGGTCCAAAATGTCCGGATCCAGTTGAGTTTTATTCTGGGCTTTTCTTTGTGCTTCTGGTGGTCTTTGATGCATCTACTTTGTTTGTTGGAGCTCCGACCCAAATCCAATTGCTAAAATACTCCCCATAATTGTGTGAAGTATTCTGTTTTACTCTTAGGTCCCTCTGTCTTACGATCAGGTCCTTCTCCCTTGCATCTTGGTCCCCAGATCTCACAATCCAGTCCTTTTTCCCAGCTTTTGGGTCCTTTTATGCTTCATCTCTTCAAACCTAATTATTCCTGAAAACTAAACATAAAACTCATAACATAGCATTGTTTAGGTGAAAGATAATGGATATAAGATACAAATATGAGCACGAAATGATGTCAATCAAAACCCATTCGGAAAATCCATTAGGGCTACTTCTCCTTTAGAACTAATTCACTTGGATATTTGTGGACCTTTGAATGTGCGTACTAGACATGGACAAAGTTACTTCATCACATTCATTGATGACTTCACTAGATATGGTCATATTTATCTTATTTCTCACAAGTCAGAAGTTCTAGAATGTTTTAAGAAATTCCTGAGCTTAGTTGAGAATCAGTTGGATAATAAGATAAAAACTCTTAGAACGGATAGAGGTGGTGAGTATCTCTCCATAATGTTCAAAGAGTTATGTGATGAAAAGGGGATATCTAGACAACTCACAATGCCTTATACTCCTCAGCAAAATGGTGTTTCCGAGAGAAGGAATAGAACATTGCTAGACATGGTTAGATCCATGAGGGCGCATGCGAGCTTGCCAATTTCGTTTTGGGGAGATGCTCTAATGACTGCTGCCTATATCCTCAATAGAGTTCCAACAAAATCGGTTCCCTCAACTCCATATGAGTTATGGACACGACGGAAGCCTGATTTTAGTCTGCTGCGTCCTTGGGGATGCGCGGCATACATTCATTCTACTAGTCACCGATATGGAAAACTAGGGCCTAGAGGGAAAACGTATATCTTTGTAAAATACAGTGATCTCTCCAAAGGTTATGTTTTTATCGGGTTAGACGAGAATGAAAGAAGGACGGAACTGGAGTCTAGGGATGTCACATTCTTGGAAAATGATTTTCAAACTCTTGCTGGAGCTATCAAAGAGTCAGTGGACTTCTTTGAACAACAAGATGAGGACATTGCCACTCCACGGGATCAGGATCTGGAAGTTGAACATGAGGTTCCACTAGTCAATCCTAGTGGGAGCAGCAATGCTGAGGATTCAATAGCTCTCACAGAGGATGAGCCATCAGATACCCATCTGCGTCGAAGTAAACGCGGGCTCATTCCTCGTAGGCGATTTCGCTTAGAGGAAGAGGCCCTCATGATAGCTCAAGAAGAAATTGATTATGAATCATCCAGGATGACATTAATCGATGAGCAAGAACCGGAGACCTTGAAAAAGGCTTTGGAAGGTCCAAATGCTAAAGAGTGGTTAGAAGCTATAAAGGAAGAGTTGTAATCGATGAAAGTTAATCGACTCTGGGACTTGGTCGACTTACCGCCAAACCGAAAGGCCATTGGGGCCAAGTGGATCCTCAAGATTAAGGGGAAGGCGGATGGATCTATTGATAGATTCAAGGCTAGACTGGTAGCTAAAGGCTACACCCAAAGAGAAGTCATGGATTTTGAGGAAACATTTTCACCCGTGGTTAGGTTTGTCTCGATCCGCCTTCTACTAGCTATTGTAGCACAGATGGACTTAGAGCTTTACCAAATGGATGTAAAGACTGATTTTCTCAATGGAGAACTTGAGGAGGAGATCTATATGGATCAACCTCAAGGTTTTGAAGTCAAAGGAAAAGAGCGCAAAGTGTGCAAGCTCAATAAGTCCTTATATGGCTTAAAACAAGCGTCTAGACAGTGGAACATTCGTTCCATCAAGCTATATCAGATAATGTGTTCTCTATGCTTGAGGAAGATCACTGTGTGTACGTTAAGAGATCCAATGGTAAATTTGTCATTCCGACCTTGTATGTTGATGACATACTCATGGCTGGCAATAGCAAAGAGTTGCTGAAATCCACTAAAGAGTGGTTGTCCTCCACGTTTGATATGAAGGACATGGGTGAAGCTAGCTACGTCCTTGGTGTCAAGATAGTTAGAAATAGGTCCAAGAGACTTCTGGGATTGTCTCAAGAGACTTATATTAACAACATCTTGAAGAAATACCATATGGACAAATGCAAACCAATCGACACTCCGGTTGAGAAGGGTTTGCACTTGACACTTGATAAGCATCCTGAGACTCCTGAAGAGAAGGCCAAAATGAACAAGGTTCCATACTCCAATGTTGTGGGAAGCCTTATGTACGCTATGATGTGTACTAGGCTAGACATTTGTTATGCTGTGGGCATGGTGAGTCGATACCAGTCCAACCCAAGCATGGAGCACTGGAAGGCAGTCAAGAGAATCATGAGATACCTCAGAGGAACGAGTAACAACATGTTGTGTTACCAAGCATCAGATCTCCGCCTGATTGGCTATAGTGATGTCGATTGGGCTGGAGACATTGATGAAAGGAAGTCTACCTCTAGTTATGCTTTCTTGCTGTCTAATGGGGCAATCTCATGGTCCAGCAAGAAGCAAACCTGTATAGCCCTGTCGACTATGGAAGCAGAGTATGTTGCATGCTCTGCAGCAATACAGGAGGCAGTTTGGGTGAGGAGGTTCTTACAACATACTGGGCTTGTAAAGACATCTGATGAGCCTGTTGTTGTCTATTGTGACAGCATGGCTGCCCTTTGCTATGTGAAAGACCCCAAATATCATGGAAAGACCAAACATATACAGGGTAGGTATCATTTTGTGAAGGACATCATAGCGAGAAAGGAAGTTGTGTTAAGACATGTATCTACTAGTCTTATGGTAGCTGACCCTCTTACCAAAGCCATAGCTAAGGACTCGTTTGTGTCTCATGTGAAGTCCTTAGGCTTACGCATACTTTGATGTATTGACATGTCTGACTTCCTTTTATGAGTGATTGTGTTTTTCCTTTCGACTATATTTGTTTGGTTGATGTAGTTGTTCTAGCATAAAATATTATTCTGTAAATAGGCTGAAGAATGCTCACTCACATGAGCATTCCCCTCTGGCGCTTTTGATAGCGAGTAGAGATGAGACTGATCATGAAGAGATCTTGTATGATGGATCCAGAGCAGTTCATGATAGGACAGTCGCCTTGATTAGGAATCAAGATGAGATCATCTATGTTGGTGAGGATTGACATGAATGTTCCCACGATTCATGTGACCTATAGAAGCCATGTGCGAGCATCACATGTGGCGCCAGATGGCACCTATATGGTGTTAAGCCGACAATGATGAAGCTCGCGTCAGGCGCAGAGGGGGTGCGACTGGACTAAGACTTGTATGGTGTTGAGAGGCAGACATACAGTTGTGTGAAGTATGATCCACCATAACATGTTTATCATACCACATGTGCTGAGCGACCATTGGAAAGTGAAAGGATGGATCCCAGTTCCTTCACTGTGTGAGTCCAAGACTTGATTGTCATTAGTTACCCTCAGTGACCTTCGACGACACCATGAAGCAAAGAGTTGATGTGGCTACTTTGGGATGTTATCTATGACCATGAAAGATTCGGTCTAAAGAGGCATCTTCGGGAAAGGAGTCAACTCTGAGTGTAATGGTGGTCTAGGGAGAAGGGAAAGGTTTGACTCGACTGCACTAAAAAGTATTTGCTGGGCCAAACTGTATTGGATACAGTAGCAAGTACCTTAAGGACAAGAAGGTATTCTCTCCGAGGGATCGAGATACCATTCATGTCAAGTGAGTTTCTGAGTAAAGATGGGGAACAGTGATGTGCATTTGACTGCTTAATTATTATTTTTGTGAGGATGTTGTCATTCTGGCCTTCTAGTAAGGTTTCGAGTTTGAGACTCCTAATTGCAGGTGCATCACCGGTCGCACGACCCATTTGTCCGTATGATCGGAAGAGTGCATGTGTCGGGGACACAGATGATCTTGTATCGGGGATACATGATCAGAGACTTGCGTGTTGTGGATGCGTTCTTGGAGAGAGGAATAATTGTATATATCAGGGATGTATACATGTGTGTCAGGGACACATAGAGAGGTGATATATTGCCATTGTGTGATTGTATGTATCAGGGATATATGCATATGTGTCAGGGGCACAAAAGCAGATGACATGTTGTTATCGTGCTATTGTGTAAGTGGGAGATATTGGATTAATCTAGGATTAATAAGATATTTGCCCAAAGCACTGATACATGGCGCGTCCCCATTGGACTACACATTTAGTATTTAGGGTGGGCCATCTATATAAGGAGGGTAGCCTCCCATTGGATGGATATTCATGTGTGCAAACCCTAGCCCCACCAAACCCTAGCTGCCACCTCTCCCTCTCTCTCCCATTCGTCCCTCCACCTCCACCAAGTCAATCCGTTGACTCTTGGGTTGTGGACTCGTGCTTCTTCTCCAAGAGAGTAGAAGACCGACCGGTGCTCCAGAGGATTCCGTGAGATGATCGCCGATCCATTCCGCTGCCACAGGTTCTCCCAAGAAGGTACTCCTGAACCTGTAGATCGTTATAAGCTAACAGACTGTGAGTTGTGTTATTTATTTGATGTGTTTGATGCAATCAATATTGGTGGTGCGTGTTAATTGTTTGATGTGTTCTGTGATTCTGATTTTGTTGCAGAAATATTTGGTTCAAGTATATGGTCTGATATCTTGGAATTAATCTGGTATATTTATTTATGCACTTCACATGAGAATGAAATCAGAACATACATTTAGTATGTGCAACTCGTCCCATGTCATGTGGTTGGTGTGTTAATCAGTATACATGCATGTATCATATCGTATGGATGCATTTGGATTTCTGAGTTCTGATTGCACAAGCATGTTCTATTATTTTAAGTTACTGATATATGGTTATGCATGCTCATATAATATCTGATTATATCATGAGTTTGCACAATTAAATGGATATAGGAACATTATCTAGAAGATTATGTCATGCAACTCTTGTAGCATCCCAATCTTGATATCCTTTGTTGATGTGTATGTTTTATCATGTTTAATGTGTATTTGTGTTGCTGATCTGATGCATCGTTGTGTGAATGCATGTTGAAATTTTGGAACTCCACCTCATGACTTGTATACATGACCCGTAGATATCGAGGTTGTACTGTCATGCTTGTTTAGTTGAATTTGGTTATGATGGTTTGTTTGATTTAGCATCTTAGAGTTGCAGATGTGATTGTATTATTTCTGATGTGTTTGGAGATGTGATGGGTTTATTTGTATACTCATCACATTGAGCTCATTCTGAATGTGTAGCTATATATGTATATATATATATCTTTAAATAGCTTACATTGCATATAATTTAATAAATGAATTCTGGGCACGTTTGATTTGGGGCCGACGGGCAATGGGTAGGACCTCTATGTAGAGAGGCCTATTCGCAAAGACCTCTATGTAGAGATGCCAAGCGTAAGATAAGACCTGGGCAGGAACATTGCCATTTGCTACAGGATGGGCACTCCCAACGTAGCGATGGCACCATGTAGGTCACCTGCTGTGAGTTGGGATGTCAATCCGGAAGACCGCTTTGTGCCAAGCGGTGATTGTAGATTTGGACCAGCAAGGTTGGTGGCTCGATTCCTATGTAGAGGGATCTTGTCGGGCGAGGCTCGGGAGATGCAACTATGTAGAGTCGTCGTTCATCACCTTGGCTGGTGGTCGGGTTGCTATGTAGAGGGATCACTTCGGGTGTAACCCGAGCGGTGTGGCTATGTAGAGTCATCACCTGACGCAGCTATGTAGAGTTGTCGCCCGACGCAACTATGTAGAGTAGTGGTCTTTTGTGGCATATGTCGTAGATAGGTCCAAGCGTGACTCTGTACTCTATTTTTTGGACTTGGGGCATATAGTGTTTTCTTTATTGAAAACACACGCATATTTGTTGATGTTTTTCTCTCAGGTACTTAGCTTCCTTCAGGGATGGACTGGATGAGTTTCGAAGGATTTTGTATACGAGGGACTCGTCGACCAGAGTCTTCAAGTTATCTTTTGCTTCTGCATTTATTTGATGTATTTCCCTTTTTAAACTAAATGTTCTGTATTTGAATTATTTCCATATATCGATAATTTCTCAATTGAGTTATGTTCTTTTTAGTCTATCCATGTATGCTCTTGTTTGGTGTTGTTGAGTCGTGTTGTCTCTTAATGTACGCGGATGACTCTGATCGTGACACTTCTTTTGGATTTCCCAATGTGCGTACCCACGAGATCGGGGTGTTACACCCACCTCAAATGTTGAGAACGGAAAATGAAAAATGGGCATGGATTCTAATGGGATCCGTACATTCCATATCTAACGGTCACAGGAAGTCTTGACACTATTACTAGTTTAGGTAAGTGGTTGACCGAACCCATTCAGTTTATTGAAACTTCACGGACCACCAGACACATTTCGGCCACCGAAATCCCTCATTAAGCAACAAACTCGTTCTTTAAAGGGCAGAGCTGAGGTTTAAGGATAGACTTGAGGTTTAACGTTTAGCATTGTGTTTCAAAGGACATAGTTGTTCGTTTGAGGGCAGTTGTCGTTTAAGGACCCTTTCAAGTTTCAAGGACATACTCCTGCTTTAAAGGACACATTAGTCCTTTAAAGCATGTGCCCGCCCTTTAAAGTCTAACAGACAGAAATTTAAATGACATATTCGTGCTTTAAGTCCTATGAAACGAAACGTCAGAAGAAAATCCAAGAAATAGAAAGTCACACCAAAGACAAATAAAACCGACATAATACTTGTGGACATTTTAATGTGATTTGACGTGACCATTCAGTATTGGGGTCTATAAATTCCTCTCGTTGTTGTTCATATTTTGGTGCTCCTTGGGCTTCTTATCCCATATTCAGTTCGTTTCCATCATGAACAAATGACCTTCCAACACTACAATGATTTCTACTCCAACGATGATGAAGAATATATATTCGGAGGACCCTAGGTAGACATAATCCATCTGACGTTGGCACAAAGCCGACAGACCATGGAGCTTAGTCGTATTATCTGGGGTGTTTGTAGGGAACATATCATTAGAGTACTCGCTTCCATTAATGGATTTGGCCTTAGTTTTATTTGCTAGAAAATCCTTTTGATGTTATATTGGGTTGCTAGAGAATCCTTTTGACGTTAGATTGGTTTTGCAAGAAAGCCATTTTTTGTTGATTAGATTGGTTTGCTAGAATAGTTTGGTCAAAACTCAAAAACCATCTTCCGCATACCAATCTAACGAGCCCCTTTTTGCAAAGGGCTCCTGGACATTTATTTTCCACAAGTGAGAATTCGTTTGTCATCTAACTGTTTGTTGTCCAAAACTATTTTTCTGCAAACCAATCACACTGAGCCCCTTCTGATGGAGAAAATCAAAACATGGGCTCCTGGACATGGAATTCAATATATATTTTTGCACAATGAAAATTTGTTGTCATCTTTTGGTTTCCGTCCAAAATGACATCCTGTATACCAATCTACCAAGATGAAGAAAATGTTTCTGTTGTACAAAACCTTTCTTGATCATTTTGTCCAAACCCTTTTGAAAAAGTCAATCAAGACATGGGCTCCTGGACATGGAATTCAGCTATATTATTTTGCACAAGTGGTTGTCATCTTTCTGCTTTTGTTGTCGGGTGTATGTAACCTGAAGATTTAAAATAATAGAAATTGTACTTTGGGAATGTTATATATATATAGAATTAACAAGTCACACAAAAATATCTTGTTAAAATTTGTGATTCAAGTAAATATTGTCACCGAAAAGTCAAACGAAAGCTCATCTTATGTCGGAATTTTCCATGTGTTTGTCTCATCCACAGAAAAGGGAAATATTTTCCCTCAATTTCCCTATACCATAAATAATTACAAAAAAATTAACAAAAACACTAAATCATATTATAAAAATTAATCTATATGAGTGTCTTAAAAAAACCATTTCAATGTGTTACAAATAAAACTATATAATAAATATTAACCATGAGAATAGATCTTAGATTAAATTTCTAACAATTATTTTTGAAAAACATTGGTATCAAATTTTAGTAATAATTCATACATACAATTATATAAATGACAATATATAATTTATTTAATTATTAGTAAAATGTAAGAAATGAGTTTGAGGAAAATAATAGTTGTTTTGACAGCAGGATCTTTTTATAAAGATAATGTTTGAGAAAATGAAAGAGAAAATGATTATGGGATACTCAATTACCTCTCAGTGTTAAAAACTATAGCATATTCCTATTGAGTTTCGTTATGACAGGACACAACACAACTTTTCATTACATTTACATAGTCTGTAGTGTGTTACATTCATAACGGTCGTTCGATCCAAGCATCAGTAAGACCAAAAGTTGCTACTGGACGTCAAAAAGATGAAGTTTATTCTAGTGCAATGAGGGGACGTGTACATCAGTACATGATAAAAGAAGTGTCCTTTAAAACAATGGGTTTGTTATTTGAGGATTCTTTCGAGTTTAAAGGACACATTTATTCAATTTTTTTGGACAGACTTGAGTTTCCAAGGACACACCTTAGTGACTGAATGCATTTCGGTTGTCCGAACTAGTGATTATATTTAGGGAATTCGGTGTACCAAATGCATTCAGTCGACCACATCCCTGAAAGGTTTCTATTACTTTTCGTTTCCGACCACAAATGTTGACAAAGGAAAATAATAATAAAATGATGGCAAGTCTTATGGATTTGGTGGGTTCTCAATTAGTGCAAAAATTATAGCATATCATTTTTGGGTTTCGTTATGACAGGACACGACCTTTTATTAATTAGTCATTACACAACCTACAATATCATAAGTTGTATTGTATTTAATTCGTAGATCTTACCCTAGATCTATGTGGGAATCCATATCCACTTTTCTAGTTTCCTTGAGAAAGGATTTTAGTGTCCTTAAAAGTATCTAGGTATCCTTTGCAAGAACAAGATTTTGGTGCACTTCTTTGTAATTTGGAATCCATTATCCATGCACACTTTCCTTTTCCTTCTCAATTTTTGAGGTCAGAATTGGAATTCTCAGCGGTCGACCGAACCCATTTTGGCCCATCGAAACATGCTACAATAACTACCAAACACATACATCTCGGCCTCCAAAATCCCCCATTCAACAATAGAATTGTGCTTTAAAGGGCAGACTTGAGGTTTAAAGTTTAGCATCGTGTTTAAAGGATATAGTTGTCCATTTGAGGGTAGGTTGTTGTTTAAGGACCATTTTGAGTTTCAAGGACAAAATCTTTAAAAGACACATCAATCCTTTAAAGGACATGTCCACCCTTTAAGGTTTAACGAATAGACATCAGTTTAAAAGACAGATTCATGCTTTAGATCCTATCAAACGAAACGTCACAAAAATCCAAGAAATAGAAAGTCGCACCAAAGACAAATAAAATTGGCATATCAGTTGAGGACATCTTAATGTGATTGGACGCGACCTTTGAGTTATTGGGTCTATAAATTCCTCTTGTCATTGGTCATATTTTCGTGTTCCTTGGCCTTCTTAGTCCCACATCCTGTGCCATTTCAATTTGTTTCCTTCACGATCAAATGACCTCCAACACTACAATGATCACTAGTCCAGTGATGATGAGGATTATATAATCAGAGGAACCTAGGTAGACATAATCCACCCAGTGCTGGCGAGAAGCTGACAGACTATGGAGCTTAACCGTATTATTTGGTGCGCTTGCATGCGACATATCATTTGAGCACTCCCTTCCAATGGATTTGACATTAGTTTGGTTCGCTAAAAATCATTTTGACATTCGATTGGGTTGCTAGAAAACCTTTTGACGTTAGATTGGTTTGGTAGAACTATCAAACAAATCTGTGTTAATTAGATTTGTTTGTTGGAACAGTTTGTGCAAAACAATCTCTGAAAACTTTGTCGTGCAAACAAATCTACCATACCTTTTATAATGAAGATAATCAAGACATGGGCTCCTGGACAAGGAATTCAGTCATGTTCTTTTGCACAAGTTGTTGTTGTCATCTATTTATTTTTTGCACAAGTTGTTGTCATATTTTTGTTTTTGTTGCCGAGTGTATGTAACATGAAGATTAATTGTCTGGACAACCTGATAAGATAGAAGATTATGTAGATCCCAAACTAAAATACTAGGACCCAAAGGACTCGGTGATTGCCCAACAACTGTTAAATTTAAAACACTTTACACTGCTGATCATGGATGGGGGAACAAAAAGATTAACCCGACAAAACAACATGCCACGGTTAGTTGGAGACAACAATGAAATAGTGGGTCACCATGAAGAAGCAGTGTAGACTTTTCCGAATTCTAAAGATCCCACATAAAAATGGACTGGGACCTGACCTGCAAAGGAGAAACATGCCAACGCCAAGTACCAAATAGCAATCACTGTGCAATGTATGTCATGCACTGGATCAAAAGCTTGATGCTGGACGAACATCCCACTGCAGAGATGGATGACAAATATCTTCACCCGGTCAGGGGTGAACTGACAATGTATTTGCTTAGAGACTCCAGATTCAAAGACCAGATATTGTTAGTAGACTGACTCATTTAGGATATTTTTCAACTCACGGTATAGAAAAAACAAAACATTAATTTTTACTCAACACTAATTAATTTGTATAGAAAAATAGTTTGCTTGATGTTGCTAAACTTTCGTATACAACACTAGATTTATTCAATTGCTGTAATTTTTAGTGGTTTGAACAGTACACTTATGTCCTCTTCTATCACTGTATGATTTGGTGAATGAATTAGCTGTGTTGTTTGTGTCCACCCATAATAAATTTATTTTTCCTTCGTCGATGAAATCATGGCTAAGAAAGTACTTGTGATACATCTACTTCACCTTGTGATGTGATTTAGGATCCTTGATTTGCGAGAGAGACGCACTATTATCGCAAAACAACTCTATCGGTCCTTCGCTCTAAGGGACTACTCTAAGCTCTTCAATGAACTTCTTAATCCACACTCCTTCCTTACTCACTTCAGAGATAACCATCACTTCTAAAGCAGTGGTTGCGTTGACCATAGTGGTATGCTTCCAACTACGTCAACTCACATCTCCACCATTCAGAGTAAAGGCAAACCCTGATTGAGACCTATCATCTGGATCACTCATGAAACTCGCATCCGAGTAGTCATCGGCTACTAGGTCCCTTTGTCCTCCATAAAGAAGAAACTTATCTTTGGTCCAATGATCAGGACCTGCTTTGGATTGGTGACGACTTGTCACGCTTAAAGCATGTTGGACATCGAGTCTTGTGCAGTCATCGTGTACATGATCGATCCTATTACTGAAGCATTAGGAATGTCTTTCATGTACTGTAAGTGCTTACGTGATATTGCACGTTGAAATTGTAGGATTTCGTGCCATATACTTGTGTATATTTTTTAAAAATTAACAAGCATTTTTATCGATTTTCATATTTTTCAATAATATTATGTACAAAATTCCTAATTGTATTTCAATATACATAATAAACTATTTAATATTGAAATACATAGATTGGATCATACCTCAGGGATTATCAAATCCCTTAACGAATAAGAAAAATTTGCTGCACGCCGGATCACCTCAGAATTCTTCCAAGTGTTCACCAAACTCTAAAAAAGATTAGAGAGATCGGAGCTAGCCAATCAATCTCAAAATCAATGCTAAAATCTAGCAAATTACCTCTTTTATGTTCCAGAGAATTTAATTTCTCAAATACTCAACTAACAAGGGAATTTTCGGATGGATTT
Organism: Triglochin maritima; assembly: GCA_963682175.1. Taxonomy (NCBI): domain Eukaryota; kingdom Viridiplantae; phylum Streptophyta; class Magnoliopsida; order Alismatales; family Juncaginaceae; genus Triglochin; species Triglochin maritima. The sequence continues at coordinate 33,138,596 of OY821779.1, forward strand.
GGTGGACAACTATGAAGAGGAGAATTTTGGCATTCAAGTAAACAATGGGAAGAGCATGGAACTATTTATTGGGCTTCCTCCATCCCACATCATGTGTAACCCACTTACACAGGATCCCTTGTTTTTAGCTCCTCTAAATCAATGAAATTCCTTAACCTCCTCTAACCGAATTGGAACAAATCCAACCCATGATCAAAGAAATTCTCTTATTGATTTAGGAAAAATCGTACGCAAACGGTCGACCGAAATAGTCACTGTTTGATTGATTGGTTGCAAATCGTCAATTTCGATCGAACAACACATCCATTCGGTCGACCTATTCACCACAACCAAAATCCCTAGTTTTGGTCGAGTCGGAACGGTTGACCGTCTCTCAATCAGGAAAATTCATGATATTGGTCGAACCACGTTTGCCAAATGATCTATCGATTCTCGAGAAGGTAAAGTCCTTGATTTCGGTCGAACAAAGTTTTTTAAACGGTCGACTAGTTTGACCGATTTATGCCTTTATAAAATTTTCAATTAATATCGGAAAAAATCTGATCTTTGGGGTTTTAGTAAATTTATATTTTATAATGATACGGCCCACATTATATTATGCAACATATCATCATATATAATATCAAACATTATACGCTTAAAGCTTACGAGACATCGAGTCTTGTGCAAGTCATCACGTACATGGTCGATCTTATTGCTGAAGCATAAGGAATATCTTTCATGTACTCAAGGTCATTACGTAATATTGCACATTGAGACTTCTTGAGTTGCACACACATACTTGATTAAATTAGTTAACATACCGTAAGTGCACGACCGTGTTGAATTGGTGGAAAATACGGGTCGGTCCACAGGGAGCACATGTGAGTCAGATTCACGATACTCGAGTGGGGGAGAAGAAAAGGAGATGAAGGTCGAAAGTACACTACAATGCAAAAGAAATTGGAAATTAAGCAATAAAATTAGACCCCTCCGGGGATTTTAGAACGAATGTGAATACAAAAATGTGTGTTTTGTGTGTTCAAATGTGCTCATCAAAACATGTCAAATTTCCAACTTTGCCTCCATATGAAATAAGATAAAATCTTATCATTAAAACATACAAGACCATTATTGAAATGAAGCTAATATCTTCACATCCAAAATGACTCAAATCCGACTATGTCTCCACATGAAATAAGATTTATCACAATCATTAAAACATACAAGACATTAATTTGGATAAAGCCAACATGAGCACATGCATGAACAAGTCTTGTTTCCCTCTTCCACTCCATCCTTATCCTAACTTCATCATTCCCCATAACATAGGCCCACTAATCTAAGCATGTGCTAAGTTTCATTCAAGAGCATTAGCACATCAAAGATAATAGTAAATCTCATTAGATGGTTATAAAAATCATGTAAGGCTCAAAGGATTAAGATTTATACACACTAATCCATCACATGATCAAATCACTTTCTTCTCCACCCCCCCCCCCCCCCCCCATGGGGATAGACTACTCTCTACTCATCTCTACACTAAAGAAAACATAAAAATAACATGAACCCATAATGGAAATGACTAAAACCAAGATTAAACAAATCACAACATCAAAGGAAGACATGCATTTAAAAAACAAAACTCACACTTGATTGAAATGAAAAGATTACAAAGTATGCTTCTTCTCCTCCAACAACACTAAGCAGTAGCAAAATAAAACCTAAAACTGATGGAGAAGCAAGAAGAAGTGGGAGAGGAGGGATTACAATGCTATATATAGACTAATACATGATTAAGATTAATCTGGAAATAATCATACGACTCTTAATCACATTTGATAGTCCAGAAATGCTCTGACCCAACAACCCAAACCGCAACCAAAATTTCAGCCCATTTAGACCATTTGGATCTGCCAGTGGCAAATCCAAATCCGCTAGTGGCAGATCAAATGGATCCAATCGGTCTGAAATTTTGTGTCCCACTTGATTTCTTCATTTAGCACGTGGGGTGAAGCCCTAGTCTGTTGGCTCGAATCACTTTGAGTTTAATTGGAGAAATAATGATCTGATTCAAGTCTTGTGTCACCATATTTTGCACTTCACAATCAGGTCCCTCTGGGTTTGCACTTGGGTCCTTCCTGACTTGCGATCCAGTCCTTGTACATTACAAATAGGTCAAGAACTTTCCAAATCAGTCGATACTTGTTACATTTAGGTCTTTTTTGCTCACTTCCTCTTCTTTATTACCTAACTCATGAAACACTACAAACAACTCCTCGAGTAGTACAATATTAGGGTAAAATAAAGGATACATAGCATGAATATGTGCATGATATGCTACTAATCAAATATCTTTCATGTACTCCATGTCCTTACGTGATATCACACGTTTAGACTTCTTGAATTGCAAACCAATAATCATTGGTACATTGCCCTTTTTGGAATTGTTCATTCTGAATCTCTCCAAGACCTTGTCAATGTAGGTACGTAGACTTAGGCCAATGAGTCTATGATGTCTATCATTATATTTTGATTCCCAAGATTTATTGACCCTCACACATGTTTTTCATCGAAACACAAATGTCAATTAACTTCCCGTTTGCTCTAACAAGGGGATATGATTTCCCATGAGGAGTATGTCATCGACATATAAGATCAGAAATACTATGTGACTCCCACTGACCTTCTTGTATATACAAGGTTCTTCCTTGCTTTGGAAGAATGACTTCTTCGTCAAAGAGTTTGTGCCAACTCCTCGATGTTTGCTTCAATCCATACATGGATCATTTAAGCTTGTATACTTTCTCGTTATTCTTTGGATCTTCAATACTTTGAGGTTGAATGATTGATAGGGGTGTCAACGGATCGGATACGGATCGGATATAGGTATATCCATATTCGCATTCGCATGAAATTTACGGATTCGGATTCGGATACGGATTGTTTTGTGGATATGAAAAGTCTATATCCGTTCGGATATTTGACGGATTCGGATAATATCCGCATCCGTAAACATAATTCCCCACATTATAACATTTTTCATTTTCACTTAGACAAATTCTTATAAATAGTCAGATTTATAACTTTATTTGGTTTCAAATATTAATTTACTTTATCTTAATTTCTAACTCCATATTCTAGAAAGGATAATGATATTCAATGCTTGAATAAATGTGATTAGTAGATGTATTTTTATTTGAATAAGTAAATTTAATAATTATACATTCAAAATATAATCACACAAGGTTGAAATATAAATACTTCTAGGTATAATAATGTATTGCATACGTATATGATACAAATATGGATATGGATCTTATAATACAAATATTCAATCTCGGATCGGTTGTTATTCGGATCGGATGTATCAATATCCATATTCGCATTCGCATGTCCCGAATATTACACGAATCGAATATTATTCGGATCGGATATTGTTCGGACCGAATATTTTTCGAACCGGACGCGAACGAATTTCCGAATTTCGAACATCCATTCACACCCCTAATGATTGACATCATATCATGCATATATTTGTGTATTATATCCTTTATTTTTAACCTAAGCAATGCTACGTAACAAGGTTTATGTTTAAGTTTCAGGAATAAGACAAGTGAGAAGAAGAGACACAAAAAGTACCTAAAGGCAAGAGAAAGGACTGAATTGCAAGACTTATAGACCGAGATGCAAGAGAGAAGGACCCCCAGATGTAAACCAAAAGGACCAATGAGCAAATCAAGAATCTCCACACCATCATGAGGAGTATTTTGGCAATTAGATCCGGGTCTAAACATCAACAAACAAATCGGGTTAAACAAACATGAAGCAATCAAGCCAGAATCAAGCCACAAAAAACCAGACACCATCAAACCAATCTAGACCTCCAATTGGTTGTCCCAAACCGCCAATTGGCGGTCCAAATTTCTCCAAACGATACATGGTTTAGATGAGTGTTCGATTATGTTGTTTTATTTCCATTTATAGTATGCGTTTAGTCCCATACCGGGGGATTGTCCCAGGTTATCTTTTTTCATGGCTATAAATAGAACTCTTCATCCTCCTTTGTAAGAGAACTCCTCTCTTAGTGGCCATTCTCTCTACTTGGAATAAAGCCTTGGAGCAAACTCTAATGGAGAGATGCTACTTGTAACATGAGTGAGTAATAAATAAAGTTTTGTTAATTTTATATTGTCTATTTTCAATTCTTACATGCTTAGTTTAATTTCGTTTTTGTTAATGAGTAGTGAGTAGTTCCACCCCCTTTGGGGGTGGAGGTGATGTAGATTATGTGCTAGTGATGGGTTATTTTATTTGTGCCATTTTATATGCTTAATGTAGATCAATACTTGTAGAATGCTTAAACTTGTATTAGATGGTGTTGAACGTTTTATTTAAACCGCAAGTGCACGGCCGCGATGAAGTGGTGGCAAGTACGGGTCGTCCTCAGGGAGGTGAGTAGCATCTTGCTTGTACGAAATCAAGTGGCAAAAATAGGGGGAGAAAGTTGTTTATGCTACTCTACTCTATACTATGCTAAGAAGTAGGAAATGCGAAAGGAAGAACCAAACAATGAAATAATAACTAAGTTAAGAACAAAACAAGAATGCTGGAATACAGAAATGGGAAAACCCCTAAGGGGTGGAGTGAGTGCACACAAGAAAAGAGGTGGGTGTTGAACACATTCTTTAAGCACAAATTAAGGTGGTGTTATCATGCATAGGAAGTGTCTAAATGTTGTGGAAAAACCTATCAATCTATTCACCAACTTAGGTGATTAACATTTACATATGCAAGAGGTTTATTTCAGAACCTAAACAAGCATGAGAGATGTCTAATCATTTTGGCAAAACTCATCAAGTTATAAATTCTATCCTAAACACGCAACCATACATTCATGTTTTATCAACACATTGGAAATAAAGCATTCAATCCATTCTCATTTGCATGTATGTACTTCTACTCCACCCCCCAAAGGGGATGAAACTACTCACTAAACATTAAACTAATTATTAAACTAAACAAAGAAAGCATATTAACTAAGCTAATAAAACTAATGAAATGAGATTTAAGCAAATCAAAGCAAGAAACATAAAACAAACAACATAATAAAGAAAACTTGTATTAAAATGACTCACATTAAAAGTAGCATCCTCCTACTTTAGTGTGTGCTTCAAGGCCTCACTTCTAGTAGGAAGAATAACCACTTAAAATATGGAGTGATTACAATAGGAGGTGAAGAGTTCTATTTATAGGCATGGAAAAAGCTAATCCGGGACAATCCCCCGATGTGGGACTAAACCAACACCAAAAATAGCCTCAACGAACATTAATACAAGTCCAGGACAAATCTTGGCGGATCTGGACTAATCCAGACCGCCAATTGGCGGTCCAAAATATCCGGATCCAGTTGAGTTTTGTTCTGGGCTTTTCTTTGTGCTTTTGGTGGTCTTTGATGCATCTACTTCGTTTGTTGGAGCTCCGACCCGAATCCAATTGCTAAAATACTCCCCATGATGGTGTGAAGTATTCTGTTTTGCTCTTAGGTCCCCTCTGTCTTACGTTCAGGTCCTCCTCCCTTGCATCTTGGTCCCCGGATCTCACAATCCAGTCCTTTTTCCCAGCTTTTGGGTCCTTTTATGTTTCATCTCTTCAAACCTATTTATTTCTGAAAACTAAACATAAAACTCATGACATAGCAGTGTTTAGGTGAAAGATAATGGATATAAGATACAAATATGAGCATGAAATGATGTCAATCAATACCCCCACACCTAACGTTTGCTAGTCCCGAGCAAAACAAAGAAAGAGAAAAGCATGCGAAAAACAAGAAATCCTAACTCACTTTCGTAGGAATCACGGTTGCACTTAGCACGTGCAACAAGCCGTTAAAGCTCCCTGTTGACAAGGAGGGGGAGTGTTGTCTCCTGAGGGTTTTCAGCGGATATACCCACAAAATCCGAACAAGATGCATTAATCAAACTAGCTACCCGACTCGTTGTACTTATTTTGTCAATCATGGGACGCGGTAATACTACGGGTCGACTCTATATATGTAATCGGTCCACACACCTAGCCTAATGAGTTATTCGTGAGATTTAGTCAAGGACTTAAGTGAAAGACATGGGCAACCTTAACTTCTGAATGTGATACAATGTGTAAAGTCCATTTTGGTTCTTATTTGACTCTCTTTTTTTCTTCTTTTTTATTCCTTTTTCTTTCTTTTTCTTTTTCTTTGGAGCATTTTATTGGTTGGTGTTTGATTCTCCCAGGATCAGGTTTCGTGCATCATTGCCTATGAGGACTTACACTATCACGTACACATAGGGCGATCCCTACCACCCGTGTAACGGGAGTTCGGTCGGCGCATCCCAAGTCAGATGACTCGAAAGCACCAGGCACAAAGTCCCCTCAGACCTACTTTCCCAAGTGATAGGAGCCTTGCGAGAAGAGAGAACACCACTTATTTATCTATATGGGAACCAAAACCCCTACACTTAAGTTTCACAAAAAGAGATTAAGGGCCCTCGATTACGACAAACTTCCTTATACTCACAAACACGAATTATTTGACTCACAAGGTTCAGGGTGGACTTCTTTAAATGTTTGAGTACTGAAACCCTATGATTACACGCCCCCTGAGGGAAAACCAGGGTGCATCCTAACGACTCGACAAGACCTAAAGCCAATAAACTAGAAATCCTAATGCATCAAGTTCAAGACAATTTTGGGAGCTTTCTTTTTACTTTGCCTCTCAACGGTTTTGCACATAATAAACACACGCAAAACCCACAAAAACATTTTCTTTCGCAAACACATGAAGATTTTGAAAGAAATGTGAAAATTTTAAAGCACTCGGCAAGCAAAAGAAGACAAGTCACCCAAGGATCATGGCAAGCGGATATATCAATGTTAAATGCGGCACACTAACATGACCCTAGCAGTACAAACAAAAGAAAATAAAACCAAAGGAAAAAGACTCGACTATGTACACACGTAAAACACCCCCCCCCCCCACACCTACTTCATGCATTGTCCTCAATGAATGCGAGCAAGATACTACATGGAGATATGCATGAAAAGGGAAACATCTCACCAACATGAAGTACAAAGGGACGTTCAGGGTCATGTTGATAGACACAAACCCAAATTCCCTCAAAACCTGTGTGAAGATGAAGAAGGGAGATAAATACGTGAAGAGATTGTGCCCAAGTACACAAGGATTGGGGCCCACAACAATCGATGCTCACTAATGAGTCTTTTATTACACACTTTTTTTGTTGTTTTTTTTGTTGTTTTTGTTTTTTTATTTTGTTATTTTTTTACAAGATATAAACATCAACCAAGATATTCTCATAATCATTTGGTCAAGGAACATCAAATGTGAACATCAAGTTTTGAGGACCAGAGACTTGCCGAGATGGGCAAACTTCACTGGTACTCTGAGGTGTCACGAGGGGTGAAAGGTCAAAGCTAAAAGGCTCGAACCCCTCATGATATTAGTTGGGTGTGGGCAACAAAGAATGAAGTTGTGTTGCCTCAATAGGGTTTAATTGCTCATCAAAGGAAACCCTCCAACCAATAGGCGGGTGCATCGGAATGAGTTCCTCAGGCTCATTCAATGGATGCAGCAGACCTGCATCGCGAAGAATGGGGCTTCTCCCCAAGTCATCCAACAAGGACCTCCCACCATCATTTAGATCATCAAGCATAAGCTTGGTCAAAGGTAGGTCATTGTTGGAGTCAATATGAAGCTCAAATGGCTCAATGGCCATGGGATCTGAGGTAGAGACACCTTCTGGTATAGGCATATGATGAGGTGTCTCACTCTCACTAGCACTCTCAACTGAATCATGCAACGAACACTCCCTTTGGACATTCATGTTTGAGACCAGCTCACTCTGTTGCATTGCGAAGACAGGCAATGAGTTTTCGCTGGGCCCACGAACATTCTCAATGGGTTGCATTGGGGTTAGGGGTGTTCGTTGATTTTGTGGTGCTTTCTCCAATTGGCGGATGAGATTTAGATTTAAAGGTTCATCCATGGGTTCCTGTTGCTTACCAGAGTTGAACACATGAAACTCGGCACTCATGTTACCGAATGAGAGCTTCATGAGACCATTTCTACAATTAATCAAGGCGTTGGAGGTTGCCAGAAATGGACTACACAAAATCAAAGGTATTTGAGAGTAGGTGTTCGCAATAGGATTGGTATCGAGGACAACAAAATCGACTGGAAATATAAAATCTCAAACTTTGATAAGCACATCCTCGATAATCCCCATGGGAATACGAATGGATCTATCCGCCAATTGGATGGTGATCTTCGTTGGTTTCAATTCTCCCAAGTTCAACTGTTGATAAACAGAGAATGGGAGGAGGTTGACCGCTGATCCTAAATCAAGCAAAACATTGCTCAATCTAGTGTCCCCTATCGTACACTGAATAGTAGGACACCCAGGGTCCTTGTATTATGTGTAGGTAGGATTGGACAAAAGTGAGTTGATATTTGCAGCCAAGAATGCTTTCTTAGGAACATTGGTCTTCCTCTTGGTTGTGCAGAGATCCTTCAACACTTTGGCATATTGAGGTATTTGTTGGATGACATCTGATGCATTGCATACATTGCATCATATGTCTTTCATTTAGATTACTTTTGCATCAATAAATGCTACTAAGGTATGTGTTTAGTCTTATTTACAGAATACAGGGACCTGAATGCAATTTACCCACATCCCGAGCATAAACGCGTACAAAAGACTCGTTTCTATCATAAAGACCAAGTTCAAGTTTATCGAGCTTCAAATGGAAATGTATCCAAGCATAAAAGCATTCAAGACCTAATTACGAAAAGAACAAGGACTTAAGCACAAAAGTAGCCGGGGACTTAATTGCAAAAAGTGAAGGACCTAATTGCAAATCACGAGTAGCTTTTATTATTATGGAGAAAATATAAAGAAAAATCAATGTGGATCTCCAAATATATGAAGAAATTAATTCAGATCTCCAAAGATATGCAAGAATCAATCCAGACGCGCAAATGACATTGAAATCATACCATAAACACACAGGAAAAATCTGGGTCGATTCTGAGCCAAAAAGGTGGCGATTCCGCCGCACCTCAAGAGCAAATTGCGGCGAATCCGCCGCATCAAATTAGATTCATGCTCTAAAATTTTTACCGGTTGCGTGTTGACGCGTATACTTTCTTATTTCATGCTTAGGTCCCTTGTATCGGCTATAAATAGCCCCGAGAACGATGTTGTGAGGAGTTCTTCCTTTTGTTCCATAATTTAGCAATAAAATTCTGTTTCTTTTATTTTGTGTTTTTAGTTTTCTTTTGTAATGCCTCTAGGACCCCTTCTTCCTCCCTCTATGAGTTTCTAACTCTTTCCAAAGGGTGGGGGTGACGGATTTAGGGTGATGAGAAGAGAATAAAGTTATTATTTTAATTTCGTATTAGTATGTTTTGATTACTTGAGTTTATGTTAAATCATTTATCATGTAATGCTTTATAACTAATGTGATTTATTATAAGTTTCAGAATTCTCTAATCTAAATCTTAAATCTAAACCTCCACCCAACGGAATTCACCATCTTTGTTCTTGTTTTAGTTTTATTTGTTCATGTTTCTTGCTTTAGATAATTAAAACCCAAAAATCTCAAAACCAACCTTATTATTGTTCTCTCTCTCTCTAATCGAAAATCCAAAAATAACAATATCTCTCCCTCCTTGTGTTCGACCCGTATTTGCCACGTCTTCATTGACACCGTGCACTTGCGGTATAAATAAAATTCACATCAAGTTTTTGGCGCCGTTGCCGGGGAGGCGACGCAGATTTTTGTTGTTTTTGTGTTTTCGATTTTTCCTGTTTATCTTGTGCGCGATCTAAGTATTTGGATTTGTGTTTCAGGAGACAACAGAGCGCGCGGCGAAATACGAGCGCATTCTGAGCTTAAAGAGCGGCGAATCCGCCGCCCCATAAGAAGCATTGGCGGCGAAATCGCCGCACAGGTTGGTCTTCCGGTCTTCAAATTTTGAGGGCGTCGTCGGCATCTCTGGGTGGTCGCATTGAACTACTGGAATCTTCGAGAGCGGGCGGCGAACCCGACTGAGCATTGCGTAGGTAACCTTCGTTGCCTTTTTCCTCGTAATTTCTAGTTTCAGAAAATTTCCTTTTATTAGAATTGCACGTGTTAAGCTTAAATTCCATAATTGGCAATATTTCAACTCTGACCTAAAATTCGCAAAATTAGAAAGACCTTAGTGCATGCATCATATAATGTTTTGTTTGCATTATTCTTGCTAAATTCTTGCAAATCAATTTCTGTTGAAGAGTGCTGGAGGCAAGGTACGTATCGCGGTTTTTAACGATTGCATTTAAGCATATAATTTAATTTGCATACAACCTTGCAATTGCCCCCATTAAAAAGACCATTGTTTGACTATCTTTGTTAGATCTAAGTTAAACTATCTTAAGGGCAACTCCGTAGGAAAAGATACGGTGGGGATTTCATCACCCTTCCGTGGCCCACAAATCACAATCCTAAAGTGTCACCCAAGCCTTAAAATTTAAAATCAATTAGACATTGGCCCCTAAGGACTCGGACTCAATTAAGGAGAAGAATTGGTTTGACTTGCTATGACCTGAAGCCGATCGAATTCAATTTGGTGTCTAGGAAGTGTTTTTGTGTTGACGAAAGTCTTCCAAGCGAAGTGGTTGTCTAATTGGCACCGACTCTGTCGGAAGCGCCCCCACTAGCTATACACTACCTGGCCAATTTGGTTTGATTAGTGAGGGAGGTGAATCAAGCGAATCAATTCGACTCAACCAGTTAAGAGTCGTCTAGATTTAAGTGACACTAGGTCTAGGATTGTTTGAACCGTGCTTTCTTAGGAAATTTCTGACCAACCCTCTTTTCTATCTTTAGAGTTAAGTTTCCTTTCTCATCTGAGTCTTCTTTCTCTTCTCACCTAAATTCTCTAGATTAGGATTCCTTTCTCATCTTGCCCCATTCTATTGTTTGTTTCCCTTTTGAAAAAAAAAATTGTAATTAATTCTTGAAATTAAATTTGGAATTTAAATTTGGAATTTGAATTCAAAAATTGATTCAACCCGGTGCACTCAGATTTGGATTCGGGACTTGAGTAATCGACTCTCACGAGTTCATCTAGATTCCAGTCTCGAACTTAACCCCAATCCACCTGTTGCACCACCTCACCCGGATCCAATGGGTGAGAACGTAGTGGACCCGCCTGTTGCACAACCTATAACTTTGAGGGATCGATGCTATCCAGCGATGGCTGCTCAGCCATCGTGCATCGTTATGCCCACCATACTGGGTCGCGACTTCGAACTTAAGGCACAATACATGAGTATGTTGCCTAAGTTCACCTCTAGGGAAGATCCATATCTCTTCCTTAGAGAATTTGAGGAAATCTGCTATCTTATGCAATACCAGCATATCCCTGAAGAGGCAGTGCGTCTGAAATTTGTGCCTCTGGCACTAAAAGACGACGCTAAGAAATGGCTATATAGTCTAGCCGAAAGATCTATTAGGAGTTGGGCTGAGTTTGTTCAAGTATTCCTGAAAAAATATTTTCCCAACCATAAGACTATGAGGATTAGGAATGAAATTGTTGCATTCGTTCAGTCTGAGAGCGAGCCGTTCTATTCCTATCTAGAAAGATTTAAGAGTGTACTGACCCAATGCCCTCATCATGGAATTCCAAGATGGCAATTATGCCAAATTATTTATGAGGGATTGACACCCACATCTAGAGTTATGGTAGAATCCGTAAGCCAAGGGAACTTTATGTCGAAAAATGAAAATGATGCCTGGACTTTCCTTGAGGATTTAGCCGAAAACAGTATGCAATGGGACAATGCTAGAACACCGCATAACCCAAGTATTGGATCTAGAATAGCAAGCCAACCCAAACCAGGTGTCTTAGCTATAGATGCCAATATAGCGGCTGAAGCAAAACTAGCTACCCTTATGCGCAGAATGGAAAGTCTAGAGCTACAAGCCCAAACCCGAGTGAATCAAGCATCGTCTATCCCCTGCTCTAGATGTGGTCAGACTGGTCATGTAATGGAAGATTGTGCGGACTGGGAACAAGTTAATGCCATGTATAACCATGCTAGAAATGACCCCTACGCATCAACCTATAACTCTGGTTGGCGTAATAATTCCAATTTCTCATCAAACCAACAAGGTCAACCTCCTAGACAACAACCAAACCCGTATGTCCAAAATAATACATCTTCTGGGTTTAGTAACAATAACGATCATGAGGTTAGGTTGACAAACTTGGAAAATTTGATGAAAACCTTTATACAAACAACCAACCAGACCTTCCAAAGGCTAGAGACACAAGTCAGTCAACTAGCACAAATAGTAGGTGAAAGAGAGAAGGGTCGGTTTCCAAGTCAACCTGAGGTGAACCCTAGATCTAATAATAATTCATATCAATCCTATCAAGCACCTTCAGGAAATAACAACCCTAGACCGGTTCAAATGGTTAATGAGGAAGGACCGTTCCAACAAATAAATGCAGTAGTATCATTACGGTCCAGAAGACAAGTTGATAACAATGTGGTAAATCCTAGAGTGTCCAATCAATCTAGCCATCAAGCACCCACATATGACCTGACCATTGAACCTGACGTCCAATCTGAAACGCCCAACCCACCTACTCAACCTGAACCCATAGCTCAACTTGAACCTGAGCGAGTCTATGTCCCTAAAGCCCCATTTCCCAATAGACTCAAAAAGAACTCAAGTGCACAAATAGAGAAAATCTTGGAAGTATTTAAGCAAGTTAAGGTGAACATTCCACTCTTAGACATGATTCAACAAATACCTGCTTATGCTAAATTCTTAAAAGATTTGTGCACTAAAAAGAGAAAAACAAACGTACCAAAGAAGGCATTCTTAACTGCAAACATAAGTTCTATTTTGTCCAACACATCTCCTATAAAATATAAGGATCCTGGATGTCCCACAATTTCATGTGCAATAGGAGATACTTTTATCAACAAAGCCCTTCTAGACCTTGGTGCTAGTGTTAACCTACTCCCATACTCTGTCTATGGGCAAATGAACCTTGGTCCATTAAAACCCTCTAGGACAACCCTTCAATTTGCTGATTGCTCTATTAAGAAACCAAGAGGTGTAGTAGAGGATGTTTTGATCAAGGTTGGTGACTTCATTTACCCAGTGGATTTTGTCGTACTAGATACCGCACCTGTTGTAAATCCTAATCGACAAATCCCTGTAATTCTAGGCAGACCCTTTTTGGCCACTTCCGAAGCATTGATAAACTGTCGAAATGGGCTCATGCAATTATCTTTTGGGAACTTAAAAGCTGAATTTAATATCTTTCATATTGATAATGAGCCAGAAATAACATGCAATCAAAGTGATGTTGTGATGAAATCGCGTATCTATAATATTTCTGAATCGTCACAAAATCAAAAAGGAAGTAAGAAAAAGGGAAGGAATTCATCTACACACCCACCGTCACTCGAGCAAATAAGAGAACCAATTTATGTGAGGGGTGTGGAACCTGTAACTCAGGACGCTCATTGCAACATGGGGAACAATTCAACTGGATACATGCACCAATATGGTGTCATTCAATCCAGTTCTGACTATGGTTAACTTTGAGCAAATTCCATCCTTCCACCGCAATTCACCAAGGTAATAAGTGCATTTGCTTTATATTTGCATACATTGAGGACAATGCATGATTTAGGTGTTGGGGGGGTGTTTATGTATATATTTATCTATATATTCTGTCTTTTATTTAAAAAAAATTAATGTTTCATGACATAGCTTAAGATTGAACTGCTAAAACCCGTGTACAAATTGCATTGAGTTTTTGTTCCTTATTATATAGTTCTGCTTGTAGAAATTGTGACATAAATCTAAGTTCCAAAGAAATAACATATTGCCCTTTAAGACATGTATGCACTTAAATTGAATGAATCAAATCTTTGAAGTGGTTGATAAAAAGCAGAGGTTGAGGAAAATATACCGGGAAGTGTGGACTTCTAATAGCAATTAAGCCTTGAGGAAAATAAAAATAAAAATAAAGGAATAAAGTGAAGAAAACACATTTTGCAAAATGATTACAAAAGCCCAAGCCTTTGAGTCACTGGTCCGTAGGGGTATCTTGAAACCCGATAACTTGAGTCTACCAGCTTGGGATTATCGACCAAACTCGCTACACGAATGCAAAAGGGTAAAAGTGTCAAAAAGCAAATGTGTTGAATCACGGAAGAAAAGAAAAGAAAAAAAAATAATACTCAAGGCCCAAAGCTAAAAGAATGATCCATGCCATGGTTGATCCGAATGATACTTCACCACCAAAGGAGGCGTGCAAAATAATTCAAGTGATAAACATGTGTAGAAGGGTTAGTGGTGTGAATGTTGGAGGAACAAAGACCAAGTCATATTTCTAATGAGTTAGATTTATATAATGAGCATGCAAGAATTCTCAGTGAGATGTATAAGGTTGAGGTAGGGATATTGAGAACTATTAATGGAATGTTGATTCAGGATTTTGTGGGTATATCCGCTGAAAACCCTCAGGAGACAACACTCCTCCCCCTTGGCAACAAGGAGGTTTAACGGCTTGTTGCACATGCTAAGTGCAACCGTGATTCCTACGAAAGTGAGTTAGGATTTCCCTGTTTTTATTTTTCGTATCTTCTGTTTTGCTAGGGACTAACAAAATCTAGGTGTGGGGGTATTTGATGCATTGCATACATTGCATCATATGTCTTTCATTTAGATTACTTTTGCATCAATAAATGCTACTAAGGTATGTGTTTAGTCTTATTTACAGAATACAGGGACCTGAATGCAATTTACCCACATCCCGAGCATAAACGCGTACAAAAGACTCGTTTCTATCATAAAGACCAAGTTCAAGTTTATCGAGCTTCAAATGGAAATGTATCCAAGCATAAAAGCATTCAAGACCTAATTACGAAAAGAACAAGGACTTAAGCACAAAAGTAGCCGGGGACTTAATTGCAAAAAGTGAAGGACCTAATTGCAAATCACGAGTAGCTTTTATTATTATGGAGAAAATATAAAGAAAAATCAATGTGGATCTCCAAATATATGAAGAAATTAATTCAGATCTCCAAAGATATGCAAGAATCAATCCAGACGCGCAAATGACATTGAAATCATACCATAAACACACAGGAAAAATCTGGGTCGATTCTGAGCCAAAAAGGTGGCGATTCCGCCGCACCTCAAGAGCAAATTGCGGCGAATCCGCCGCATCAAATTAGATTCATGCTCTAAAATTTTTACCGGTTGCGTGTTGACGCGTATACTTTCTTATTTCATGCTTAGGTCCCTTGTATCGGCTATAAATAGCCCCGAGAACGATGTTGTGAGGAGTTCTTCCTTTTGTTCCATAATTTAGCAATAAAATTCTGTTTCTTTTATTTTGTGTTTTTAGTTTTCTTTTGTAATGCCTCTAGGACCCCTTCTTCCTCCCTCTATGAGTTTCTAACTCTTTCCAAAGGGTGGGGGTGACGGATTTAGGGTGATGAGAAGAGAATAAAGTTATTATTTTAATTTCGTATTAGTATGTTTTGATTACTTGAGTTTATGTTAAATCATTTATCATGTAATGCTTTATAACTAATGTGATTTATTATAAGTTTCAGAATTCTCTAATCTAAATCTTAAATCTAAACCTCCACCCAACGGAATTCACCATCTTTGTTCTTGTTTTAGTTTTATTTGTTCATGTTTCTTGCTTTAGATAATTAAAACCCAAAAATCTCAAAACCAACCTTATTATTGTTCTCTCTCTCTCTAATCGAAAATCCAAAAATAACAATATCTCTCCCTCCTTGTGTTCGACCCGTATTTGCCACGTCTTCATTGACACCGTGCACTTGCGGTATAAATAAAATTCACATCAACATCCAACAAGGGGATGTTAACCTTCACTTGCTTAAACACCTCTAATATCTTGTCCATGTTGTCACTCTGCTTTTTGTTTAACCTACTTGGATAGGGAGCTTTTGGCTGGTAGGTTTTCTGTTGTGCCTGAGAAGAAAGCTTTGGTGTATTACCCTCACCCTCAGCATCTTCTTCACCACCATTCCCACTGAGGGGCTGCATAGATGGTGGTTGTTGTGGCAAGGAGATGTGATTGTCAACCTGTTTTCCATTCCTTAAGGTCACAATGGAATTGACATGGTGAACAGGTTCCTCCACATGGTTCACTTGCCTCCCCCGAGGTACCACATTCTCATTTTGCATGTGTTGTTGTTGGTACATATGGGGGTTAGCCTCAGGCTGGCTAGGAAAAGACCCTCTCTCTCTTTCATGTACAGACTGAGCCAATTGGCCCATCTGAAGCTCTAGAGATTTGACGGTCTACTGATTTGAAGTGAGAACTTGACTTGTGGACGACATAAAATTTTTCATAGAGTTCTCAAGTCCACGAGTCAAGTTCTCAAGCGAATTAAACCGGGTTTCGAAGTTGTTAGAATTTGGGAAACTTGGTTGGTTGGTGCTTGGAACTTGGGGTTGCTGATAAGATTGTGCATGCATGGGAGGTTGGTGTGATTGGTAAGGTGGTCTAGAGGAGTTTGAAGGACTACCCGAGGCATTAGTGTGGTTCCATGAAAAAATGGGGTGGTTCCTCCATCCAGGATTATAAGATGATCAGGATGGGTCATTCCTAGCTCTGTCATAGATGGCGTTGACACACTCCATCTCAGGAGGAATGGACTCACACTCGATTTCTACATGACCTACCCTACCACATGAATGACAGGAAACTGGACCAGATGTGGACATGTGAGGTGCACCTTGTTGGTTTTGGAGCTCAATCGAATCCATACGGCGCCTTAAGGCCGCCATGCGTGCCTCGGTGGCCATAGTGGTATCGATAGCAAATGCGGGACCCGATCTAGTCGAGTTTGCATTCGCGATCCTCGCTCCTATACTAGATGATGCAGGTGGTTCCCTCACACTCTCCCATTGCATGGTTTTCTCAGCATGGTCTTCTAGGAAAGCCCATGCCTCCCTTTCATCCTTTCCCAAGAACTCTCCTTGACACATGGACTCAAGGAGCATTCTTGACGGGATGTGAAGACCCTCGTACACAATCTGACAAAGGCGCCACAACTCAATGCCATGGTGAGGGCATGAGGATAGTAGCTCCTTGAACCTCTCTAGATATGCATGAAATGTCTCGGTCTCAAGTTGATAGAACGAATTGATTTTGTTCCTCAATTTTTGAGTCCGATGATATGGGAAGTACTTCTTAAGGAAGGCAGATTGAAACTCATCCCAAGTCCTAAAGGCATTCGCCTGGTTGCTATACAACCACTTCTTGGCGTCATCCTTTAGTGCAAAAGGAACGAGCCTAAGATGGATGGAGTCTGTGCTAAGTTGTTGCAGCTTGAACATAGCACAAACCTCCTCAAATTCCCTGAGAAAGATATAGGGGTCACCTTTCCCAGTGAAGCGAGGGAGCATGGAAATGAATTGAGGCTTAACCTCAAAATGATTATCATTAGCCTCTGGTAATACGATGCATGAGGGTAGAGCGGTACGGATTGGGTAGCATCAATCACGAAGAGATATGGAAACGACAACTGGAAGAACAGGTGGAGCAGGCGGGTCCAGCAACTGCTCCTCCTTACGGAAATTAGCAGTCATTGGACCCAAACTACGTGCAACACGAGAGGAGGAAGGTGTCGACAAATCGATGACCGAAGCTGGATTGACAACGCTCCTCGTCAAACGACCACTCTCGTCTCGTGTCCACGAAAGCATACACAAAGGTGCACGCACACAACCCAAAACCTTTTTTTTCAAACAAAGAATGTACGTAGAAGAGAAGACTGGGGAACACAGGAGAAAAAGAATGACTCAGGAGAGAAGGGAAGAAGTCCTTATGCTACGGCGGATGGGTACAGGTAGAAGCACACAAGCAAACAAGGATCAAGCAATCCTAAGGTCGCTATAGGTCCTTACAGCTAGACGACGCCTAACTGCGAGGTCACGCGGCCTCAACACGCCGCACCTCCCTACGACGTGGACCACAAAGCCCAGCAAGTGAGTCAAGATCCAGGGATCTCGTCTCTCCCACTATCGACAAAGTGGGCAACGCCGATCAGGTTATGACGGTCGGGACCGGATCACTCTCCTAATGCGTCGGAATTCCTTAAGGCCAATGTCTACTTGATTTTAGAAATTAGGCTCTTGATTAGTGTGGTTTTTGGGGCGAAGGAAAGGGTGATGAAATCCCCCACCTTATCTTTTACGGGACAACCCCTCCTTAGTAGCGTTTTGGAGTCCTAAATATAACAATCAACTCTCCAAACAACACTCAACTCACACTTGTTGCAATGCACTTCCTACTAACTAATGCATGTCATACGAAATGCATGAATGAGAGAAGGTGCGTACCTCACGCCAGCACTCAGCAACTGAAGATAAAGCTAAAATAAAAGACAATCTAAATGCCTAAGTCACATACATGATGCATGGCCTAAACAAAAAGAATGCCTAATCTTTTGCTTTGAGTTTTAAGGTCCAAGTTGCTTAAGGGAGGTTTGATTATTGATCTGGGAAAAAACTATAAGTCAAAACATGCCAAATTAAGTCCCAGACCACTATATCAGATAAAGTAAACAGACCAAAGAAATAAGAGAGCGAGCTGAGCTTACCAGACCGCCAATTGGCGGTCTCAGGCCGCTGATTGGCGGTCTACAGTGCCAGCTTGCTTCAAAACTTCTCCAGATGTTCCTCCTGCCGACTCCAAGTCTCCTGAAACAAAGAAAAACTACAAAACAAAAATTAAATCCACTCGAATCGTCCAAATAAGAGTCTGGACTGGCACCTCCCCGGCAACGGCGCCAAAAACTTGTTGAACGTTTTATTTAAACCGCAAGTGCACGGCCGCGATGAAGCGGTGGCAAGTACGGGTCGTCCTCAGGGAGGTGAGTAGCCTCTTGCTTGTACGAAATCAAGTGGCAAAAATAGGGGGAGTAAGTTGTTTATGCAACTCTACTCTATACTACGCTAAGAAGTAGGAAATGCGAAAGGAAGAACCAAACAATGAAATAATAACTAAGCTAAGAACAAAACAAGAATGCTGGAATACAGAAATGGGAAAACCCCTAAGCGGTGGAGTGAGTGCACACAAGCAAAGAGGTGGGTGTTGAACACATTCTTTAAGCACAAATTAAGGTGGTGTTATCATGCATAGGAAGTGTCTAAATGTTGTGGCAAAACCTATCAATCTATTCACCAACTTAGGTGATTAACATTTACATATGAAAGAGGTTTATTTCAGAACCTAAACAAGCATGACAGATGTCTAATCATTTTGGCAAAACTCATGAAGTTATAAATTCTATCCTAAACACGCAAGCATACATTCATGTTTTATCAACACATTGGAAATAAAGCATTCAATCCATTCTCATTTGCATGTATGTACTTCTACTCCACCCCCCAAAGGGGATGAAACTACTCACTAAACATTACACTAATTATTAAACTAAACAAAGAAAGCATATTAACTAAGCTAATAAAACTAATGAAATGAGATTTAAGCAAATCAAAGCAAGAAACATAAAACAAACAACATAATAAAGAAAACTTGTATTAAAATGACTCACATTAAAAGTAGCATCCTCCTACTTTAGTGTGCTTCAAGGCCTCACTTCTAGTAGGAAGAATAGCCACTTAAAATATGGAGTGATTACAATAGGAGGTGAAGAGTTCTATTTATAGGCATGGAAAAAGCTAATCCAGGACAATCCCCCGATGTGGGACTAAACCAACACCAAAAATAGCCTTAACGAACATTAATACAAGTCCAGGAAAAATCTTGGCGGATCTGGACTAATCCAGACCGTCAATTGGCGGTTCCAGACCGCCAATTGGCGGTCCAAAATGTCCGAATCCAGTTGAGTTTTATTCTGGGCTTTTCTTTGTGCTTTTGGTGGTCTTTGATGCATCTACTTCGTTTGTTGGAGCTCTGACCCGAATCCAATTGCTAAAATACTCCCCATAATGGTGTGAAGTATTCTGTTTTGCTCTTAGGTCCCTCTGTCTTGCGTTCAGGTCCTTCTCCCTTGCATCTTGGTCCCCAGATCTCACAATCCAGTCCTTTTTCCCAGCTTTTTGGTCCTTTTATGTTTCATCTCTTCAAACCTATTTATTCCTGAAAACTAAACATAAAACTCGTGACATAGCATTGTTTAGGTGAAAGATAATGGATATAAGATACAAATATGAGCATGAAATGATGTCAATCAGATGGGATAATGTCCACACTAGGTACTTATCTCACGCTAGCTTTAGAGTTTATCTTGTTGCATGTAATGGTTTGATGGGAATGGGTTGTTATGTATGGATCCATGTTTGGTGCACGTTCATACACTTGTATGTTTGGTGCACGTTATGTATCAGACACTTGGACTGCCAACTCGTGTCCTGTTTAACTTAGTTTGCTCTCTATTTTGTTATGGTTGTTTCTACATTCAATATAGTGATTTGGGGTTTAATTTGGGAAGTTTTGACATGTAGTTTGCCCCCAGATTCATAATCAATCCCCTTTAATCAACTTGGCCACTAAAATCTAAAGAAAAAATTAGGCATTCTTGCTTGTTTAGGTCATTCATCACATACTTGACTTAGGCACGTAGTTTGTCTTTTATTTTAGCATTACTTTGAATTGTTGAGCATTGGCATGAGGTACGCATTTCCTACTCTTGTTCATGCATTTTGTATGACCATGAATTAGTTAGTACGAATTACATTCAAACAAGTGTGAGTTGAGAGTTTGTTTGGAGAGTTGATTTCTAGATTAAGGCTCCAAAACGCTACTAAGGAGGGGTACTAGGAGAGTGATTCAGTTGAGATCATCATGACCTGATCGGCATCGCCTGCCTTGTCGATAGTAGGAGGTATTGTGTTGAACGTTTTAATTAAACCGCAAGTGCACGGCCACGTTGAAGCGGTGGCAAATACGGGTCGTCCTCAAGGAGGTGAGGAGCCTCTCGTTTGCACGAAATCAAGTGGAAAAAATATGGAGAAGAGAGTTGTTTATCCTACTCTACGCTACACTACACTACGAAATACGAAATGTGAAAGAAAGCAACAAACGATCAACTAAAACTTAACTAAGAACAAAAGAAGAGTGCTGGAATTCAGGAAATGGAAAACCCCTAAGGGGTCGAGTGACTGCACACATGCAAAGAGGTGGGCAACGCCGATCAGGTTATGACGGTCGGGAGCGGATCACTCTCCTAATGCGTCCGAATTCCTTAAGGCCAATGTCTACTTGATTTTAAAATTAGGCTCTTGATTAGTGTGGTTTTTGGGGCGAAGGAAAGGGTGATGAAATCCCCCACCTTATCTTTTATGGGACAGCCCCTCCTTAGTAGTGTTTTGGAGTCCTAATCTAGCAATCAACTCTCCAAACAAACGCTCAACTCACACTTGTTTCAATGCACTTCCAACTAACAAATGCATGTTCATACGAAATGCATGAATGAGAGTAGAAGGTGCGTACCTCACGCCAGCTCTCAGCAACCGAAAATAAAGCGAAGATAGAAGACAATCTAAATGCCTAAGTCACATACATGATGGATGACCTAAACAACAAGAATGCCTAATCTTTTGCTTTGAGTTTTAGGGTCTAAGTTGCTTAAAGGAGGTTTGATTATTGATCTGGGGACAAACTATAAGTCAAAACATGCCAAATCGAGTCCCCGATCACTATATCAGATAAAGAAATACTCCACAGAAATTTAGAGGTGAAATGAAACAACCAGACCGCCAGTTGGCGGTTGTAGACCGCTGATTGGCGGTCTTCTTCTCTCAGACCGTCTCCAAACTTCACCAGATGCTTCCCTTCTCAATGTGAGTCTCCTGAAACAAAGAAAACTACAAGAAAAAAAATTAAATCCACTCGAATCGTCCAAACAAGAGTCTGGACTGGCACCTCCCCGGTAACGGCGCCAAAAACTTGTTGAACGTTTTAATTAAACCGCAAGTGCACGGCCGCGATGAAGCGGTGGCAAGTACGGGTCGTCCTCACGGAGGTGAGCAGCCTCTTGTTTATCAGAATCAAGTGGCAAAAATATGGAGAAGAGAGTTGTTTATGCTACTCTACGCTACACTACACTACGAAATATGAAATGCGAAAGAAAGCAACAAACGATTAACTAAAACTTAACTAAGAACAAAAGAAGAGTGTTGGAATTCAGGAAATGGAAAACCCCTAAGGGGTGGAGTGAGTGCACACATGCAAAGAGGTGGGTGTTGAACACAATCTTTAAGCACAAATTAAGGTGGTGTTATCATGCATAGGAAGTGTCTAAATGTTATGGCAAAACCTATCAATCTATTCACCAACCTAGTTGATTAACATTTACATATGCAAGATGTTTATTTCAGAACCTAAACAAGCATGAGAGGTGTCTAATCATTTTGGGAAAACTCATCAAGTTATAAATTCTATCATAAACAAGCAAGCATACATTCATGTTTTATCAACACATTGAAAAATAAAGTATGCATTCCATTCTCTAATGCATGTATGAACATCTACTCCACCCCCCCAAAGGGGATGGAACTACTCACTACACATTACACTAATTATTACACTAAGATAAGAAGACATTTTAACTAAGCTAGATTTAATAAAAGACGATTAAACTAAAACATGCACAAACAATAAAAGAAGCACAAAACAAATAAAAGAAATACAAAACTTTATTGATAAAATGGCTCACATTTCAAGTAGCATCCTCCTACTTTGGTGTGTGCTTCAAGGCCTCACTTCTAGTAAGAAGAATAGACACTTAAAATATGGAGTGATTACAATGGAAGGTGAAGAGTTCTATTTATAGCCATGGAAAAAGGCAAACCGGGACAATCCCCCGATGTGGGACTAAACATATACCACAAATAGCCTAAACATCCTCTAATACATGTGCTGGAGAAAGTTTAGCGGATTTGGGCTAAAATGGACCGCCAATTAGCGGTCTTGGACTGCCAATTGGTGGTCTATATGGTTCAGATCCTGCTCATTTTTGTTGTGGGCTTTTCTTGGTATATTTGCTGGTCTTCGATGCAGTCACTTGGTTTGCTGGAGATCCGACCCGAATCGAATTGCTAAAATACTCCCCATGATGGTGTGGAGTATTCTGTTTTGCTATTAGGTCCTTCTGTCTTACATTCAGGTCCTTCTCCCTTGCATCTTAGTCCGCAGATCTCACAATTCAGTCCTTTTTCCCAGCTTTTGGGTTCTTTTATGCTTCATCTCTTCAAACCTATTTATTCCTGAAAACTAAACATAAAAATCATAACATAGCATTGTTTAGGTGAAAGATAATGGATATAAGATACAAATATAAGCATGAAATGATGTCAATCATATTGGATCTCGGGATCTGGTATCACTTGCTAGGCATTTTGGTTGTCGTTTGAGTTGTGTTTGATTGCTTGTCTGCTACCCTCACCCACTACCCATGCTAGCTCTAAGGATTCATCTCTTCTCATTTGAGTCACCTCCTCCTCTATATTCTACATTATAGTCTCCTCCTCTGATTACACCTTCTGTTGTGTGTGGTTTTAAAGTCTAGTCGAGTGTTTTATGCGAGGTTGGGCTCGTTCTAATAAGAGCGCTCGACTTGAGAGAGTGCCATTTTCTGAGATGGATGGACAAGGTGTTCGTTCATCTCCGCCTCGAGCTCCTTTGGAGTGTGAGGCTGAGTCGTCTCATGGAGGTGAAGGAGATCGGGTTCCATACATGGATTACCTCAGCCCTCTCCCATCACCACGTAGACCTCCTTCTCCTCCTCCGACTCAAGAGGAAGAGCGATTCAGTCAGGATCGAGTTCTTGGTGCACCACCACCTCTAGCTTGACGGGATAGACCGATGACTTTGTGGGAGCGAACCCATCTTGTTCGGGCCACACAATCTTCTTCCATAGATGCATATGGGAACAACTATGAATTGAAATCTCAATATGTGAGCATGCTTCCTACCTTCACTGCTAATAAGGAGGAACCATATATTTCTATACTTGAATTCGAGGAGATATGCTCCATGTTCAAGCTTCAAGAGCTTGACGATGACTCCGTCCGGTTGAGGATGATTTCTTTCGCGTTGAAGGATAACATGAAGAAATGGATGTACAACCTACCGACAAACTTGATTTGGTCTTGGGATAACTTTGTGACCGTCTTTCTGAAGATGTTCTTCCCCCAATGGAAGACTCAGCAGATACGACACTAAATACATCAAATGTATCAGACTGAGACTGAATCGTTTCATGCTTTCTTTGAAAGGATCAAGGACCGTCTCTTGCAGTGCCCTCATCATGGGATTGAGCTGTGGCAGCTGTGCCAAATTGTTTATGCGGGCCTCAACTACAACACCTCTACATTGTTGGAGTCGATGTGTCAATGTGATTTCCAAATGAAACCCACTGATGAGGCACTGGATACTTTTGAATTAATGGCTGAGCCTACCCTTTAGTGGGACACTAAGAGAGAGCCACCATCCGTCAGGTCTTCTGGTCGAGCTGGATCATATCAACTTGAGTCAACTATCGCATCTGAGATGAAAATGTCTGCTCTCATGCATAGGATTGAGAGTTTAGTGTTGGACCGAGCTCCTGTAGCTCGGGTCACGACGCCCGCATGTAGTAGGTGTGGACTTACGGGACATAGTGACTTGGAATGTGCTTAACCTCCAAGCGATAGTGAGCATGCAAATGTGATGTATCAACAGGGACCCCGTGATGACCCGTACAGTCACTCCTACAACCTGGGATGGCAGAACCACCCTAACTTCTCATGGGGTCCTAGTGAGGGCAACAGTCAGAGCTCGTACGCTCAACCTCAACCCTCACCTTATCACCCTCCAGGCCCCATCAGCGACCTAAAACCCCACATCAAAGGTCTGAATCCCATACCCACCAACCTCCTCTAGCTTCATCATCAGGTTATCTTAACCAAACTCCACCACCCAGTGGGTTGACCCAAAGGACCCCTCTATTGATCTGACCCTTCAAGTGTTCATGCAGAGCATGCAAAGTATAGTCAAAGCTTTGGAAATGCAAGTTAGCCAGTTGGCTCATCAGCTCCATGAACGTGAGAATGGTCAATTCCCAAGTCAACCCGAGGTGAACCCCTGGGATACCCAATCTCAAGGAAGGCCATTAGTACCTCAAGCTACCTTTGAACCGACTCATAATCCTAATGTGATTCATACTTTGAGGTCCGGTAAGGAGGTGTGTTCCTTGCAATCACCAGCTTTTGGTGTCACCAGACCTGCAGTGATACCTACATCTACAAGAGGGCCGAACCCTGAGGTTCCCTTGTCTCATCTTGGGTTGAAGGAATCAGATTTTGGGGTCCCCACTCATGTTTCTACGGAACATAATGACGAGGTTCCTTCGAAAGACCCTTATGCCCCGAAGGCGTCATTCCCTAAGCGTCTTAAAAAGAAATCTTCTGATCACTTTGACAAGATGCTTGAGATTTTTAGGCAAGTTAAGGTGAACATTCCTCTTATGAAGGTGATTCAGCAAATGCCACTTTATGCCAAGGTTCTCAATGATTTATGCACCAAGAAGAGGAAAACCAATGTGCCCAAGAAAGCTTTTCATACTGCTAATGTCAGTTCATTGTTGGCACAACCCACGTAGGTCAAATACAAGGAACATGGTTGCCCTACTATTTCTTGTGTGATTGGAGAGCTGTCAATACATCAACCTTTATTGGACCTTGGTGCATCTGTCAATCGTCTACCGTATTTGGTATACATCCACCTCAGTCTTGGAGACCTCAAACAAACAAAACCACTCTTCAAATGTCTGATAGGTCAATGAAGAAACCGAGGGGCGTAGAGGAAGATGTTCTGATGAAAGTGGGTGAGTTCATTTATCCAGTCGATTTCTTTGTTTTTAACATATGGGCCGATTTCAATATCTTCACCATCGACAATGAGATTGAAGTCGAAGGCACCTTTAAGTATTTTAGAGAGTTGTTCGAAGGAAATCCTAATGGTGGTGAAGATGTTTCACAAGGGCTAGCACAATAAGGTGCCTTATCTTGTGGTCATGTGGCCTTTGAGCCACATCCTTTCAATCATGTGGCTTTTGAGCCACAAGATACCATTTTTGTGGCCTTTGGGCCACCTGCTCTTTACTGTGTATATGTTGAGGACATCATGTGGGTTAAGAATCAACCACCTGATATCCCAACATTTCAAACAACCATACAGAGGTTCACCTCTCATTCATGCCTCATATCTTGCTCAATCTCAAGACGCATCAAATGACCACAATCAATATAAGGGTGTCAGGTGGTCATGCAATTATATGTCTGGACATTGTCATCTGGGTAATAAGTACAGGGTGTCACCTTGTGTAGATCAAATGATCCCGGTGCACCCAACTATTGGTTGGAGGGTATACATTGATGACCCTCAACTCTGTCGTGGAGTGGAAACATCCTTGTTTCCATTTCCTTTCCCTGACCCTGGTTTTGAGAGGCATGAAGCACCATCCTTGGTTCATACACCTCTTACAATCCTCCTATTTCTTATGTTGCGAGCCCATTTAGTTGCATTTCTGGCTCGAGAGATGGTGAGTTCCCATTTGATATCCCTTGACAAATGAAGATGGGAGCCCATTGTTGTACTTAGTTATATTTGAAAAAAAACAAAAAAAGAGAAAAGAAAGAAGACTCCAAAAGTGAGCATTGATTGTTGTGGGTCCCAACCCTTGTGTATTTGGGGCCCCATTTCTTTCACGCATTTGTCTCCCTGCTTCAGTATCTCATTGGTTTTGAGAGAAATTCGGGTTTGAGTCCATCAACATGACCATGACACCTTCCTTGTGCTTCAAAGTTTGGTGAGATGTTTTATTTTTCCATGCAAAATCCATGTAGTATCATGTTTGAATTCATTGAGGACAATGCATGAAGTAAGTGTAGCGGAGGTGTTTTACGTGTGTACATAGTCGAGTCTTTCGTATTTTCTTTTCCTTTCTTTCGTTTTCTTTTGTGTGCATTGTTAGGGTCATGTTAGTGTGTTTTATTTAACATCGATATATCTGCTTGCCATGGTTCTTGAGTGACTTGTCTTCTTTTTCTTGCCTAGTACTTTAAAATTTTCAGTTCTTTCAAAAATCTTCATGTGTTTGCGAAAGAAAGTGTTTTGTGAGTTTTGCGTGTGTTTAGCATGTGATCGTTGAGACGCAAAATAAAAGAAAATCTCCCAAAATTGTCTTGAACTTGATGCATTAGGATATCTAGTACAGTGGCTTTAGGTCTTATCTAGTCGTAAGGATGCATCATAATTTTCCCTCGGGGGGAGAGTAATCATAGGGTTTGAGTACTCAAACAAATAAAAGTCCACCCTGAACCTAGTGAGTCAAATAATTCGTGTCTGTTAGTATAAGGAAGTTTATCGTAGTCAGGGATCCTTAAACTCTTTTTGTGAAACCTTATGTGTAGGGGTTTTGGTTCGTGTGTAGATAAGAAATAAGTGAGTACGTGTTCTCTCTTCTCGTACGGCTCCTACCACTCGAGAAATTAGGTCCGAGTGGACTTAGTCATCCCCATTTTCGAGTCATTTCGACCAAACTCCCGTTACACGGATGAAAGCGATCGCCCTATGTGGAGATTTGGGGGAAAGGTTTACATGATAGTGTAAGTCCTCAAAGGCAATGATGCACGAAACCTGACCCTGGGAGAGTTACACACCAACTAAAAAAATGGGAAAAAAGAACAAAAAAGTGAAATGGTAATGCAAATAAGAACCTTAATGGACTTTACACTTTATATGACATGAGGATGTTACGGTTGCCAATGTCT
Source organism: Triglochin maritima (assembly GCA_963682175.1). Classification (NCBI taxonomy): domain Eukaryota; kingdom Viridiplantae; phylum Streptophyta; class Magnoliopsida; order Alismatales; family Juncaginaceae; genus Triglochin; species Triglochin maritima. Next base: position 33,166,481 of record OY821779.1, read on the forward strand.
TTCACTTAAGTCCTTCATTAACTTGCACGAATGATTCATTAGGATAGGTGTCTGGACTGAATACATATAGAGACCAACCCGTAGAATTACCGTGTCCAATAATCGACAAAGATAGGTCCAACAAGTTGTGTTGCTAGATTGAATAATACATCTATGTCTGGATTTTGTGGGTGTGTCCGTTGAAAACCCTCAAGAGACACCACTCCTCATCCTTGGCAACAAGGAGGTATAACGGTTTGTTGCAAATGCTAAGTGCAACCATGATTCCTATGGAAGTGAGTTAGGAATTCCCTGCTTTACAAATGTTTCTTTCCTTTCTTTCATTTTTCTTTGTTTTGCTCGGGACTAGCAAAAGTTAGGTGTGGGGGTATTTGATTGACATCATATCATGCATATATTTGTGTCTTATATCCTTTATTTTTAACCTAAGCAATGCTACGTAATGAGTTTTATGTTTAAGTTTCAGGAATAAGACAAGTGAGAAGAAAAGACACAAAACTGACCTAAAAGCAAGGTAAAAGACTGAATTGCAAGACTTATGGACTGAGATGCAAGGGAGGACCCCCAGATGTAAACCAAAAGGACCAATGGCAAATCAAAAATCTTCACACCATCATGAAGAGTTTTATGGCAATTAGATCCGGGTCTGAACATCAACAACCAAATCAAGTTCATCAAACATGAAGCAATCAAGCCAGAATCAAGCCACCAAAAACCAGACACCGTCAAGCCAATCCAGACCGCCAATTGGCGGTCCAAATTGCTCCAAATGATACATGGTTTAGACGAATGTTGGATTTTGTTGTTTTATGTCCATTTATACTATGCGTTTAGTACCATACCGGGAATTGTCTCGAGTTATCTTTTTTCATCGCTATAAATAGAACTCTTCCTCCTTCTTTGTAAGAGAACTCCTCTCTTGGTGGTCATTCTCTTTACTTGGAGTAAAGCCTTGGAGAAAAACTCTAGTGGAGAGATGCTACTTGTAATGTGACTGAGAAATAAATAAAGCTTTGTTAGTTTTATATTGTCTCTTTTCAATTCTTACATGCTTAGTTTAATTTCGTTTTTCTTAATGAGTAGTGAGTAGTTCCACACCCCTTTGGGGGTGGAGGTGATGTAGATTATGTGCTAGTGATGGGTTCTTTTATTTGTGTCATTTCATATGGTTAATGTAGATCTATACTTCTAGCATGCTTAAACTTGTATTAGATGGGATAATGTCCACACTAGGTACTTATCTCACGGTAGCTTTAGAGTTTATCTTGTTGCATGTAATGGTTTGATGGGAATGACTTGTTATGTATGGATCCATGTTTGGCGCACCTTCACATGATTGATTTAGGTTATGTGTAGGATCGATTGATGCTCTAATGGCCACACTAGGTACTTTTTGCATGCTTGATAATCTGAAATCAACATCAACTTTATGTGAGATATGAATGTTCATGATTTGTCATGTAGTTAATGTGTATTCTACACTTAGATTCTACACTAGCTTGTACTTGTATGCCACACAAACTACAATTGTTCCTAACTGAAATGAAGACCCACTCACACACACATACCTACACACCTCCACTCCTTGGGGGTTTAGTTTAATTATTAGTTCATTCATAGTTTAGTGTAGTTAGCATAATCAACAACTTATTCTCCTCTTTTTCTCACTAGCCTTCGAAAGAACAAGAGTTGACACACCTCCCTGTGGATTGACCCGTACTTGCCCCGTCTTCCCCGACCTTCGTGCACTTGCGGTTTAAAATTAATATTTCACATCAAGTGCACAACCAAAACTTGTTTAGAATCGATTAATGTTTAGACCGTAAGTGCACAACTGTCGGTGAATACGGGGTAAATACGGGTCGATCCACAAGGAGGTGAGTAGTCTATGGTTTATTAGAAATAAAGTGGAGAAAAAGGGGGACAAAGATTTGATTATGCCAAACTAACTAGTAAAAAACAAATGTAAAAGCAAACAACTAACGATTGATTAAAACCAAACTAAAAGAAGTAACAAAGAGATTGGAATTCAGGAAGAAAAACCCCTAAGGAGTGGAGTGTGTGCACATATGAAGTGAAATAAGTGATGAATGATGCATGTATGTGTGTGTATTGTGTGTGTGTTTTAATGCATAGGAAGTTTCTAAAAATGTGGCAAAACCTATCAATCCATTCACACAACCTATCGGCAATTACTACTTGATTATCATAAGATTAGGCTCAGCATGAGAAAAGTCTAAAGATATGGCAAGATTCATCAAAAACCATAAACTCATGTGAAGAATAAAAGCTTGGGAGGTGTCTAAATCTTATGGAAAAACTCATCAAAACAAAGTTTCTTCAATCAATCAAGCAAGCAAACACAAATACAAACACATAACTAACATGTAACATATTCAACAGGAAATTTTAGTCAATAAATATGAGGAAACTAAGCATGGTAAGTGTCTAAATCTTATGACAAAACCCATCAAAAATCCCCCAACATGTAGATGATTAAAACACCCCTGATGAACATATAAACATGCAAGTCTACACAATCGAAAATTCATCAAACATCCAAACTTCAGAACATATATGTACATCATCTCCACCCCCAAAGGGGGATGGACTACTCACTACTCATTAGGAAAGGAAGACAACGAAATTAAACGAAGCATGCATGCAAGAATTAAAAGAGAAGACAACAATAAAACAAAATTAAGAAAAAATATTTTATTTACATGACTCACATTACAAGTAGCATTCTTCTTCACTTGAGTTTTGCTCCAAGGCACCAAGCAATGGGTATGATGTATAAAAATTTGAACCAATATTGTTTCCCCATGAATGCATACCTCTTGGGTTGTACACGGATGCGTAAAGGCCACATTGAGCATTTTAGAAAAAAGTATGCTCATACTCAGGCTCTGGGGGAACATAAGGACATTCCCTGATAACGTGACCACTCAACCTGCAACAGTCACACGGTACGGCTGCTGGAGCCACCAGTGCAGTCATGTCATCTACCACACGCATGAAAGAGGAAAAAGGTTATTGTAATGTCTCAGTTTGTTGACCAGCATATGATCCAACGTAACTAGATGGTGGTCTAGCAGTCGATGGCTCTCTCATATTACCCCAATCTGAAGACTGCTCAGCCACACAATTGAGCATCAAGGGGAGACAACAAGCAAGAATGCCTAATCTTTTGCTTTGGATTTTATGGTCCAAGTTATCTTTAAAAGGGGAATTGATTGATCTAGGAGAAAACTAGAGGTCACAACATCTCCAATTGATCTCCCAAACCACAACAATGAAAGAACAAACAACCAAAAGAAAATTCGGATCAAAAGCAACTCACCAGGCCGCTGATTGGTGATCTAAAAGGCTAATCACTGCTCAAAATTTCTCATGTTGCCTCCTATTGAAGTTGCAATGTCTTCGGTACAATCACAAACTAAAAAAAAAGATTAAACCCACTCGAATCGTCCCCGGCAACGACGCCAAAACTCATTGCTTAGTGGCTAATCTCACTACTTAGAGTCAAGCCTTGAAGGAAAAACGAAAGTGGGGAGATGCTACTTGTAATGTGACTCATTTAATAAAACAAATTTTTATTAGTTTAATGTTGTCTCTTTTACTCCTTGCTTGCTTAGCTTAATTTTTGTTTAATTAGTCTTAGTTGAATTAGTTAGAATGTTTTCTATTCTTAAGATAATAGTTAGTTTAATGATTACTGAGTAGTTCCATCCCCCTTTCGGGGTGGAGATGATGTACATATATGTTGTGATGTTTGGATGCTTGATGAATTTTTTTATTGTTTAAACTTTCATGTTTGTATGTTTACAGTGGGTATTTTAATCATCTAGATGTTGGATATGCTACATGTTAGTTAAGTATTTGTATTTGTGGTTTCTTGCTTGATTGATTGAAGAAACTTTATTTTGATACGTTTTCCATAAGATTTAGACACCTTCCATGCTTAGTTTTGTTTCTTCACATGAGTTTATGGTTTTTGATGAGTCTTGCCATATCTTTAGACATTTCTCATACTGAGCCTAGTCTTATGATAAGAAAGTAGTAATTGTCGATACGTTGTGTGAATGGATTGATAGGTTTTGGCACATCTTTAGACACTTCCTATGCACTAAAACACACACACGATACACGCATACATGCATCATTCATCACTTATTTCACTTCATATGTGCACACACTCCACCACTTAGGGGTTCTCTTCCTGATTTCCAATCTTTAGTTGCTTTCTTTTGCATTTCTTACTCACTAGTTTAGTGTAGTTTAGCTTAGCATAATCAAATCTCTTTCCCTTTTTTCCATTTGATTTCGGATAAACCAGGGGATACTCACCTCCCTGTGGATCGACCCGTACATGTTGCATCTTCACTGACGCCATGAACTTGCTTTATTTACCATGTAAACATCCTCCTCCATGTCCATGCTAAGCAACGTTGTTTTGACATCCATTTGCCATATTTCATAATCACGAAATGCAGCAATAGCGAGCATAATCCGAATAGACTTGAACATGACAACCGGTGTAAAATTTCATCATAATCAATTACTTGAATTTGAGTGAAACCCTTCGCTACAAGCCTCGCTTTGTAAGTTGTCAAGTTCCCATCCATGTCCATATTGCTCTTAAAAACCCATTTGTTTTGAATGACTCTCTCCTTGAGGAAGGTCATACTTGATTGTCATACATGGACTGTATTTTGGATTCCATGGCACTAAGCCATAGTTTGGTGTCTTTCCTTTCCATTGTTTCTTGAAAGGTCGAGGGATAATCGATATCTAGTTCCATGATTTTGTGAAGTCCCAAATAAATATGGGCTTCTTTCTCTCCCTCATCGTTATTCTAAGTTCTGTTGGTTTCTCATGTACTTCTTGAACTTCTTCCATAATTTCTTATGGAATTTGTTCATGTTCAATTCTTGAACGAACACTAGGCGGGGATGATTGAGTTTCACTAACCAAAGGAACCTCGGTTGGACCTTAAATGATATTGATTGTTATCATTCATATCATGATCATGTAGAGTATCTTAAGTTTCCTCAAGCAAAACTCTACTCCCACTACATCTTATTCTTTCAAGAAATTCATTCTCTAAATATACAACATCCCTCTCTACAATCACTCGATTGGAGGCCTTATGCCAAAAGTAGTATCCTCTTGTCTCACGAGGATAACCTATAAAGAAGTATTTATCCGCTTTTGGTTGAAGTTTGGTTGACATCAAATTTTTGACTTAGGCCTCACAATCCCAAATCTTGAGAAATTTGAGCTTGAGTATTTTACCACTCCAAAGCTCATATGACGTTATCTCTACGGATTTTGGATGGAACATTATTCAGTGTGTAAGCCCCAACTTCTACGCATAACTTTAAAAATAAAGTGGCAATTCAACTTGACTCGTCATTGATTGAACCATATCGAGCAATGTCCTATTTCTCCTTTCGAACACACCATTCCATTGAGGTGTACCTTGTGGAGTGAGTTGTGGTGTAATACCACACTCCTTTAGGAATGAGTCGAATTCAGCACTTAAGTACTCACCTCTACGATCTGTTCGTAGAGATTTGATCTTCTTATTGAGCTGGTTCTCTAATTCATTCTTGAATTCCTTGACCTTGTCAAAGGATTCACTTTTGTTTCTCATTAGATAAATATAACAGTAACGGCTATAATCATCCGTGAACGTAATGAAGTACCTATAACCATATGTTGCACTTGTACTCATTGGACCACTTACATCGGAATATATCAAATCTAGCAAGTCGCTTGCTCTTGGACCTTTCTTCTTTAAAGGCATCTTGGTCATTTTTCCCATAAGGCATGATTCACATATCCCTAATTATTTAAAATCAATAAGACCAATAAGCTTAACTTCTTCTAATTTCTTGATGTGTTTTCATTGATGTCACCAATGCGATAGTGCCATAAGATTGTATCGCTCACGTGAGTTGTCTTAAGTCTTTTATTATTAACATTTAAAATTCGTCTATTATTCAATTCGAGCAAATAGAGTCCATTTCTTATGGAAGCATTTGCATAGAAAATTCTCTTCTTCGATAAAGACATGCAAGAATTTAAAATATTTATTATAAATCATCCATATCTAAACACGACACGGATATAATATTCTTAATAATTGAAGGTACATAATAGACATTGTTTAAACTTAAAATTAAACCACTAGATAAATGAAGACGCACGGAGCCTTGTGCAACGTAGCGACACTTGCACCATTTCCAACCTTCAGAATCATCTCTCCTCTTGCGAGGTCCTTCCTTTCCTTTAGTTGTTGCACATTAGAAACTATGTGAGCACAAGATCCAGTATCAAGTACCCAATCATGGACAGAGGTGGATAAATTTATTTCAATAACAAATATACCCTTGGCATTTTTGGGGCGCTTACGCTCAATCACTCCATTGTCAATGTCTTCCTTGTACTTGGGGCAATTAAGCCATATGTGTCCTTTTTCACCATAGTGAAAGCACTCCATGTTGGGAGTTGGAGATTTCGAGGAATTTCCCCTTGAGGCACTTGTAGGATAGGACTTGCCCTTGATTGGCGTCTTTTTGGTGAATTTGCTTTTTGCTTTACTCATGACGATCTTTCTACTTCCACCACTGATGGCTAGGACATTCTTGCCCTTACCTTTGCCCATATCAACTTTATCCGTTTTGAGTTCATTACGAAGTTCGTCAAGACTCACCCCTTTCTCACGCACATGGTAATGAATGATTTAATCCTTGTAGGATAGGACTAGCATAGAGGCTAACATTAGACCGTGAACTTAGTTCTCTTGGTCTTCCCACTTTGCTGCAACCTATTTCTTAGCATTTTGGGATTTCACCATCCAAAATATGAGATAGTTTTTCAAATTTCAACACGATGATAAGCTTCAGTTGCCAGCTATTGAAGTTGGAGCCATCATTAGCCAATGAATGTTTTTCAATCATAGATCGCAAACTAGGTTGAATGTTCGACATTTCTACAAGATAATTTATAAGGGTTTTCATGCCAATTTTATGTTTATAAAAATCCATACTGCAAATAAATAAATTAATTAATATGTCCATAATTACAATAATACAAGATCATATCTTTAATAACATAGACTAGCTAAGGGTTATCGAATATGTCACAAACTCAAGGTAAGAAATATTTTCTAATCACACCCTTTTGAAAATATGCAAACATTTGTGTTTATCAGACTCATATGATTTTTATCGTTTTAATTAAGAGGGAGTTTGTCCAATCCTCCTAAAAAACTCCCTTTCTCAAAGCCGAACAAGGGCTCCTAGTTTTGTTAAGAAAATTTATTTCGTTTGATATGAGATTCGATTATCTATTGTATTCATAGACAAATACACTCTGTGTTCACTAAGGGTGAAACTCTTCAAGTACTTATTGATGGCACAACAATGAATATCCTTATATCTTTCACTATTTCCAAAGATAGAGGAAATTATATCCTGCTAAGGGAGCAGAATGTCCCTCGATCGATGACTTCTAGCGGATGAAATAAAATAAAAACTTCTTAATTTTTAGTTTGGACAACTAAACATTTTTATATATGATTTTGGAATTCTGGTGGTCATGCAAGCATACATTTATACCTATCATAACCATTCATTCAATCACATACATGTCAAGCACACAAACATAAAATAAAAGAGTTCACACATTGGTGTGAGTTTATATGTTCCCGCGTCCTTGACGTTCGCGTCTTCTTCTTGCACCATGGATGTAAATTTTGCAAAATATAAATATGCATCTTTCAATTTGAAACTAAATTGTCTAATGGAAGCCCTATATAAAAGTTCCATCATATGCATGCATATAAAATAAATGGTTTACATGTACATAAGCGCCTGTGATTGATAATAATAACAACAATGATATACACTTATGATTCATTCCCTTATTCCTGCAAAACCGAACAAGTGCAACAATATGTACATATGTTATTCTACATTATTTAGTTAAACATTCATCTCTCAATTAAATAATTCAAAATCAATTGAAATCCTTTAAAATGATTCAAGCATCCATAGTTCAAGATATTAAAAAAATTGAACCAAAGCTTATCTAAATTCCCAAAAACACTTCAAGGAAAATAAGCGTATTTGCTCATTTTTGTTTAGTTGTTCCATGTAAAATAATCATTTAAAATAAATTAAATTTTTAAAAAATTAGACAAAAGTCCAAAACTTGATTTTAATAAGCATTTGATACGTTTTAAAACATTTAAAACTCTTAGAAGAAAAATTAAAATCAAAATAGGCAAAACAATCCTATTTTCCCAATTTTCTTTGTTTCACCTTAAAGATCAGAATTAATCTATTGATCTTAACGGTTAAAATATTTTCTAACATTAAAACTAATTTAGGAAAATAGGAAATATAAAATCCATGATTACAATTTGATGCACCCATCAAAAATAAAAAAAGGACTCCAAAAAGGGCAGAACTTGAATTATTCAATTAAGAGATGGTAACCTAAATATATTAAATAGCCTCATCATTGAAAAAATGAACAAAAAGCTCTGATACTATTGTAGGGTTTCATGTCCTATATTTGTTTATATTTTAAAAAAATTACAAGCAATTCGGATCGATTTTCATATTTTTCAACAATTTTATGTACAAAATTCCTAATTGCATTTCAATACATATAATTTATTAATTAATATTGAAATACATAGATTGGATCATACCTAGGGGATTATCGAATCCCTCTTACCAATAGGGAGATGCGTTGCACGTCAGATTGCCTTGGAATTGCCTCCAAGTGTTCACAAAACTCCAAACTAGATTAGAGATACCGAAGATAGTAAATCAATCTCTAATACGAGGTTAAAATCTAACTAATTACCCTTTCAATGGTGTAGAGAATTTATTCTCTCAAACACTCAACTAACAAGTAAAATTTTGGATCGATTAGGTGGAGAAATATGGAGAGGAGAAGTTTTTGCATTCATGTAAACAAGGAATAGATGAGGTCCTTTTTATAGGGCTTCGTCCAGCCCACATCATGTGTAATCCACTTACACAAGATCCCTTTTTAATAGCTCCTATAAACCAATCATATTTTGACATGTAATCATCACATAACCTGTCCTGACCAAATTGAAACAAATCCAACCCATGATCAGAAAAATTCTCTTATTAATTCAGGAAAAACCGTGCACAAACAATCAATCGAAATAACCAATCGTTCGACCGATCGGTTAAAAATCGACAATTTGGGTCGGACAACACACCCAACCAGTCGACTGATTCATCACATGAAAAAGTTCCTGGTTTTGGTCGAGCGACACGTCTAACGGTCGACCGTTTGTCAATCAGGAAAAGTCCCCGATTTCGGGAGAACCACATTTGCCAAACAGTTGACCGGTTTGACCAATTTTTAACAAATTTTGGATCAACATCCAACAAAATTTGATCTTTGGGGTTTTAGCAAATTTATATTTTATTATGTTTCGGATCACATTATACTATGTAACATATTATCATATGTAATGTTAAACATTATACCCTATAATATATTTACATCTCATATAAATTTATTGATTATTCTAGCCATGTCGTAATCACGACACATTGATTTTAATAGTTTACCACATGTATTTCAATATATCGTATAAAATGTAAAATCAAATTCCTTATTTCCCAGTTCTATGGGGTAACCTATAGAAGGATCTAAGTTATATTGACAATGATATAAAACACTTTATTTCATAAACTATAAGCAGTATCTAGCTACACATTATAGTTACCCAAATAACAAATATGTTTTACTCACTCAAACTAAACACGATCCATTTTGTGATTTAAGGAATATCACTTGTGTCTATCTCTTGCCTCATGATATTTAAAATATTATACAAAGACGAAATGTGTCATCTTTGCATTATATATTCATTTATTAGTCTCTCAAGCTCATTATAAATATGTAACTATACACAAGTTACATTGTGCACATTATAATTTTCCTTTATCAATGGGCCCAACAATATCATCAATCAAGTCAAGAGGGGCAATGACAATCTTTTGACATATCACATTTTTTTAGAAGTTATATATAACCAACTAATACATTTGTCTCTATATGCAATGGTAGTTTTTGATAATAATCAAATCATACACTCCTTATGTGAAATATATAGGTCTCATATCTTAGGATTCAAAGACACAATGAAACATTAATGACACAAACACAATCCCATAATGTTTCATTTGTTAGGTCAATTCAATATATGAAGGAAACAATTTCTATTTCATATACTTATGTTATTAAATATCTGTAGAACTACAATCACTAGTGCAGAATGTACAATAGACGTCACAACATAGACGTCGGATATCGAAACATCTAATGTCTATAGATTAGTATAAACGTCAGGTTTTTTAGTATAATTGAGATCTATACCTCCTGAAATAAGAAAAATATTTTTGTTTATTTTTTAGGATTTATTTCGTATAAGAATTCATGTGGATTTATTTTGTATAAGAATTAATGCAATTTTTGGAATTTATTTCGCATAAGAATTTATGTGGATTTATTTTGTATAAGACTAATGTGAATTATTTGGATTGATTTAAAAATAGTTACATTAATGTAACTATCACATGTGTGGTTATGGTTATATGTGTTGAAGTTTCGTCCCACATTGGAGAAAGATTTTTTGTTGGTGGGGTTGAAGTACTCCACCACTCATTTACTTCTAACTGAGAGTTGGGTACCACACTAGCTACAATAGGCAATTGAGATTGATATATATATATATATTTAATGGTCAAAAGATTGGCACTTGGGGCACTTGGTTGTATAGGGTAGCCGACATCTATAAGACGTAAAAAAATATTATTGTTATTAAATGTATAGACGTCGGATGTTTAGAGTGGTTGGATCTATAGGTCATACTATATGTATAGACGTCGGTCACCCTCTATATCTGACGTCTATAGGTAACAATTTAGTCCCACATCGGCCAATTTTTTTTGCTACTGTGGTTGTTGTAATCCACCACTCCTCTACAAACAAATGTGAATGAGTTTGGTCACTTGGGAAATTGGGCTTGTTGTACCCTATTATTGGTCAAACGATTGGCACTTGGGCAACTTTGGCTTGATTACTGTAGAGGTTGGTCCCTCTTATAGGTGGTAATGTAATTTTTTGGTAAATTAAAGGTATAATAGACGTCGTTCATATATAGCTAACGTCTATACACTGTACATTGTATAGAAATTGGTCGTATATAGCGAACGTCTATACACAAGGGCATAGACATCGGTGAAATATACGTCGGGCACTTGGACCGCAAAAATCTGTCGTATATATCCATGTATATCCGACGTATATGACATTTTTCCAGCAGTGAATATCTCTTTTAACCAATATGACAATCTTATTTTGGTAATCAATCTCCCATGTTAATCACCATGATTGTGAATTACTTTTGATTTATGTAAACTTTTATCTTTTATAGCTCTACGGTTAAAGACCAAGAGTCTCTTCCTAACACTTCCAAAAGACGTATACATTAATCAATGCACAAAATGTTTAATACATTCAATTCATAATAAAAGACATATAAAAGTAAAACTTTTAGAACACATTCCTTTCATGGTTTCCAAATATAGTCTGTCTTGAAACACGTTTTTAACTCTCGTATCATCCAAATTTTTGCAAGTCTTAGGAGAACGAATATTTTTCGTTTAAATTATCTTTCCATAGCATCTTAAATCACAAGATTTGGATTTAGTAAATGTTATGACATATTTTGTGAAGTGTAGTCTGAATTCTAATCTTTCAAAATTCATGTTCATTGCTTAATCCAAATTTCACACTTGAATGTTGCATCTTTTATTATCATTTGAATCACACAAGAGCACATGAATGTGTGTAGTATATATTTTGCAATGAATCTTATTTTCCTTTTATATATCTACATTTAAGTTCCTTCATACTTCGATATTTGTGACAATTTCACATATTTCTTAAAACCTACAAAATCAAAAAAACATAACTGACAAAGTATTATTTAAACACAAAAATAGGATACAAACAAACACCCCCACACCTATCTTTTGCTAGTCTTGAGAAAAAAAAATTAAGAAAAATAAAAGATACAAACAAACACGAAGTCCTATCATTCATGGGTAGGAATCACGGTTGTACTTTGCGTAGGATTTCGTCCCATGCTTATGTGTATAATTTGAAAATTTTACAAGCAATTAGGATCAATTTTCATATTTTTCAATAATTTCATGTACAAGACTTCCTAATTACACTTCAATATATATTTTGTATACTATATAATATCAAAATATATGGTTGGATAATACCTAAAGGATTGTCAAAGCCTTTAAACCAACCGGAAGTCTAGTTGCACATCGAATTGCCTCAGAATTAACTTCAAGTGTTCACCAAACTCTAAACAAGATTAGAGTGATCAAAGCTAGCTAGCCAATCAAACTGTATTCAATTTTAGAATTTAGCTAATAATCAATTCTATGCTCGAAAGGATTTATTCTCTCAAGCATTCAATTAATAGAGAGAATTTTCAGATAAATCATAGAGAATATGGTGAGGAGAAAGTTTTGAATTAATTAAAACAAAGGAATGGATGAGGGACCTATTTATAAGACATCATCAAACCCACATCATGTGTAAACTACTTACACATGATCCCTTTATTATCTCTCCTCTAACCCAATCGTATTTTGACATGTCATCATCCCATAACCTCCTTTGACCAAGTTGGATCAAATCCAGCCCATGATCAACAAAAATATCTTATTAATGTAGAAACAAATCATGGGCAAACGGTCGACCGAAACAACCAATCGGTCAACCGATTGGTTACCTACTAACAATTTTGGTCGGACGATAAACCCAGATGGTCAACTGTTTCGCTAGTAAGAAAAGTCTATGTTATTTTCGGTCGGACTGGGTTTCATGGAAATAGACTGAAGCCTTACCAAGAACACTTCTGATATTCTTGGTCGAACCACGAAACACACCGGTCAACCATTCCCTTACCAGAAAGCTCTTGATAATTTTGTCCAAACAGCGTGTCCAACCGGTTGATTGTTTCCGAACATAAAAGTTAATGTTAAATTCGGTCGACCGGTTCCCGAAAAACGTTCCACCATTTTTCACTATTTTTGCATTTACAAATTTTGTATTAATATTCGACAAAATTTGAGTTTTGGGGTTTTAGCAAATCCATATGTTATAATGTTGCGAATCACATTATATTATGTAATATATTATCATATATATTGTCAAAACATTATACCCTATAATATACACATCTCATACCAATTTATTTGTTATTCTAACCATGTCGTAATCACGACATATTGATTTTATTATTTTACCATTTTTATACTATTTCACATCACATGAAATTTAAGACATCACATAAAACATAAAATGATATTTTTTTCCCAATTTTGTGGTGTGACATATAGGAGGATCTAAGCTAAATTGGCAGCGATATTAAACAATTAATATCTCAAACTATAAGCGGTATCTAGCTACACATTATAGTTATCAAAATAACAAAGATATTTTGTTCACTTGAACTAAACACGATCCATTTAATGTTATAAAATAATATCACTTGTGTTTATCCCTTGCCTTATGATATTAAAAATATTATACTAAGTAGGAATGTGTAATCTTTGTCTTATATTTTCTTTTCTTGATCTCTTAAGCTAATTATAAATATGTAACTATACATAATTACATTGTGCACATTATAATTTTGTTTTATGAAGGGGCCCAATAATATCATCACATAAGTCAAGATGATCAATGATAATCTTTTGACATATGCCCGCAACAGTTGTATATAAACAATTAATATCTTTATCACTATACTTGATGATAACTTTTCATAATATTCAAATTATATACTTCTCATGTGAAAAAGGCATAAGTCTTATATCTTAGGATGCAAAGACACAATGAAAGCATTAATGACACGAACACTGATTGACATCATTTCATGCATTCATTTGTGTCTTATATCCATTATCTTGAACCTAAATAATGCTACGTAATGATTTTTATGTTTGAGTTTCAGGAATATACATGTTTGAGGAGAAGATGCATAAAAGGACATAAAAGCAAGAAAAAAGATTGAGTTGTAAGACTTGGGGACTGAGATGCAAGAGAGAAGGACCAGGATGTAAACCAAAAGGATAAATGAGCAACCGCCGAAATCCAAATGCGATCCGACCGTTCCAGACCGCCAATTGGTTGTCCTAGACCGCCAATTGGAGGTCCAAATTGGTCCAAAGCATTCATGGTTTAGTTGGGTTGTTGGTTATGTTGTTTTATGTTCATTTATAATATGTGTGTAGTCCCATAGTAGGGGATTGTCCCCGATTGCCTTTTTATATGACTATAAATAGAACTCTTCCTTGTCCTTTGTATTAAATCATTACTTGGTGACATTCTCTCTACTTGGAGTAAAGCCTTGAAGCAAAACTTAAGTTGAGAAGAATGCTACTTGTAATGTGAGTCATGTTAATAAAATAATTTTCTTAGTTAGTTTCATATTGTCTCTTTCAATTCTTTCAATTTTTGCATGCTTAGTTTAATTTTGTTTTGTTTTATTTTCTTAATGATTAGGAATAGTTCCATCCCCCTTTGGGGATGGAGATGATGTACATATATGTTGTGATGTTTGGATGTTTGATGAATTTTGGATTGTGTAAACTTTCAAGTTTGTATGTTCATTGGGGGTATTTTAATCATCTACATATTGGGGAATTTTGATGGTTTTGCCATAAGATTTAGACACTCCCCATGGTTAGTTTCCTCATGTTTATTGACTGAAATTTCCTGTTGAATATGCTACATGTTAGTTAAGTGTTTGTATTTGTGGTTGTTTGCTTGATTGATTGAAGAAACTTTGTTTTGATGGGTTTTGTCATAACATTTAGACACCTCCCTGTAGGATATCGTGTCCCTATGTATGTATATATTTTAAAAAAAATAATACAACATATAAGATCGATTTCATACTTTCAACAATTTTATGTACATTACTTTGTGTTTATTCTAATATCAAGCAATCCTACATATATTAAAATAAATCACAAAGAGAGAGTCCTATCCAAAGGTTCTCTAAAACCTTTCGAAGATCCGGAGTCGTGTTGCACGTTGAATCGTCCGCCGATTCACCTCCAAGTGTTCACCAAACTCTAAACAAGATTAGAGAGAAAGGAGCTAGCCAATCAATCTCTAATTAGGCTTAGAATCTAGCTAATAACCCCTCTTTAAGCTCCTGAGATTTTCTATCTCCAAAACTTAAAATTACTAAGAGATTTTCGTGGTGATTAAGGGAGACATTAATGAGAGAACGAATTTTTACATTTTATAAACAAGTAGGATGGGGGTCCTTTTATAGGCTCCCAAAACATCTTCATCAAGAACTATTCTTTAGTCATGATCTCTTGTTTATTCTCTCCTAAAATTAATCACTAATTTCCACATAAGCACCCTAAAAAATTGTTTTATTAAATCTTGAATTAATCCAACACATGATCTAATTAATCTCTTAATAATTCAGGCTGAAATCGCACTATTCGGTCGACCGGGAAATTTTCTCGGTTAACCGAACCATTCGGTTATAACACAAGTTACATTGTGCACATTATAATTTTGCTTTATCAAGGGCCCACTAATATCATGACTCAATTAAGAGGGGCAACGATAATCGTTTGACTAGCTATCTTTTCCAGCACAAGTCATGTTCAACCAACTATTGCCTTTGTCACATTCTCATTGATAGCTTTTGACAATAATCAAATCAAACACTTCTTGAGTGAAAAAACATAAGTCTCATATCTTAGGATCCAAGACACAGTAAAACATTAATGACACGAAACACAATTCCATAATTTTTATTTTTTAGGTCTATTCAATATATAAAAGTAATCTTTTCCTCTTTTATATACTCGTGTCGTCAATTATTTGTAGAGCTACAACAATCGATGACCAACACGACAATCTTATCTCGGTTATTAATGTTCCATGTTAATTACCATGATTGTGAATAACTTTTGATTTATGTAAACCATTATCTTTTAGAGATCTACGGTTAAGGACCAAGCGCATCTTCCTTAACACTTCCAAAAGACGAATACCATAATCAAGGAACACAATGTTTGCACATCCAATTCATAATAATTGACATATAAAAGTAAAACTTTTATACACATTCCTTTCACTCCCATGCTCAGCTTTGTTCTTCACATGAGTTTATGGTTTTTGATGGTCTTGTCATATTTTTAGACACTTCTCATGTTGAGCCTAATCTTATGATAATCAAGTAGTAATTGCCGATACATTGTGTGAATTGATTGATAGGTTTTTCCACATCTTTAGACACTTCCTATGCATGACAACACACACACGACACATACATGCTTACATGCATCATTCATCACTAATTTCACTTCATATGTGCACACACTCCACCCCTTATGGGTTTCTCTTCTTGACTTCCAATCTTTCGTTGCTTTCTTTCGCATTTCTTACTTACTAGTTTAGTGTAGTTTAGCTTTAGCATAATCACATATTTTCTCCCTTTATTCGCCACTTGATTTCTGACAAACCAGAGGCTACTCACCTCCCCGTGGATCGACCTGTACTTGTCACCGCTTCATCGCAGTCGTGCACTTTCGGTAATTAATAAAACATTTAAACAAACACAATTCCATAATATTTCATTTATTAGGTATATTCAATATATGAAAGAAAACAATCTCCTTTTCATATACTCATGTTGTTAAAATATTTGTATAACCACAATATCCTTTAACTAACATGACAATCTTATCTTAGTAATTAATGTTCCATGTTAATTACCATGATTGTGAATTACTTTTGATTTATGTAAACCATTATCTTTTGGAGCTCTTCGGCTAAGGATCAAGAGTCTTCCTTAACACTTTCAATAAACAAATACATTAATCAAGGAATAAAATATTTATACATTCAATTCATAATAAAAGACATATAAAAGAACACTTTTAGAATACACATTCCTTTCACTTAGCACGTGTAACAAACCGTTAAACCACCATGTTAACATGGAGGAGTAGTTTTGTCTCGTGAGAGTTTGCAACAGATATACCCACAAAATCTAAGCTTGGATGCAAAATACCACTAAGTTCTCTAAGTCAATAAAGCAACCTAGGTAGGTCATAGAGTGAACATTCCGAAAAGGTCTGACGTGCCTACTATTTCACTCAACGCATGTAGTCTAGTGCACTGCTACCCAATAAGTTCATACGAAATTTTCATGAACGATACATGTGTGTCCTTATTATTCCTCGAAAGAATTAAGTCTGCTCCCCTTTTCCTACTCCTCTACCCTTTTCTAATGGATTTGATTTGAAATTTTGGGCTTTGAATTTCATTTGGAACTTTGTTTGAGACATTTTACCTCCAAGGAAAATTTTGATTTTCCCTCTTATTTTCTTTTTTTTGGGAATTGCCTTGAGATGGATTTTTTCCTACGCAAAGGTTCTGGATGTGGTATTGGATTCACTTCATTTGTCTCTCCCCACATATGGCTCATTTACTACCCGTGTAACGGGAATTCAGTCGGTCGTTCCCAAGTCACTGGACTAACAAGACAACCCCTATGCACTTAGTGGCCCGAGTGAAAAAACCTGCCTTGGAGAGAGACCTTCTCCAGTCTATTCCTATGCCAACGTGACATTGGATTTAACTTGGGTGCGTTGTTTCCCATTAAACTTAACACATCCGCAGAAAATAGGAGCCCGGAAATACAAAATATTCCATTGACACACCATACTAGCTACGGATTACCCTATTGGACACTACCAAAGAGTTTGAGGTGGAATATTATATTAGGTCTGAAAATTAAACCCGGTGTACACTCTTTCGTATGACCTTGAGGTTCTCACAAGCACTAGGTTACTCTAAACACCTTTAAACATTGTGATATAATGAATCCTTGCCCAACTTATGTGACTTACTTTTTACTTGTCTCACCAACACTTGTTGCACACGACTAATTGCAACGAAACACATAAAAATCATTTCAAAAACAAGAACTAGCTCTTTTTTTATTATTTTATTTTTGAAAAGAAAATAATGAAAAATAAAGCGGGAAGTAAAAGAAAGCAAGACACACAGAGGATTTATGATTTCATAACATTATGGAAAATAAAGTGCTCAAGTTATCATTATCCTAACAGTGTACACAAAAAACAAAGAAAAACAAAAGAAAAAGACTAGACTACAATAAATATGTACGCATTAAACACCCCCTCCCCCCAATTCACGCATTGCTCCGAATGTATGGAATCATATCGTAAATGACAGACAGATTAAAGAACATTCTTACCAAAGTTTGCGCATATAAGGAGAACTCCATATGCTTTAAACATATAAAATTAAAGAGGTAAATAAGCAATGTGATAACATTTGACAAACTTAATGCACCTGAAATGGAACACATGAGCTCAAGTGGGATTAAAATTCTGAATTGTGAGCCCACATGACTCTCAACAATCATAACATGAAGATGTTCGTGAACATCACAAGGCAACATATGAGGCAAAAAAATTATCTCCATTGTTTAGACCTTTCTATTGGTTGGTTGGGAGATAATGATGGAAATTGTTTATTATGCATTGCATCATTATAAACATGATTGTCGATCCAACTCTCCAACCAACTGATTGATGTATCAGAATGAGTCAATTAGGATATGTTTCTTCAAAATGGTAGACTAGTTCCTTGCCACTTGGTTGAGGTATAGATTCACTCTAGGTTGTGATGGTCCATCTTGTCAAGGTATAAGTTCAAATTGAATTTCAAGATCAGGTTGGGACAATCCAACCTATTCATGAGTTCAAATTGACATTGCGTGTCAGGTTGGGTCCGTCCAACTTGTTGAGTACTTGTTTTATATGAAAGCTCAACTTCAGGTTGGGATGTTCCAACTTGCTGACTTACGGGTTCAAATTGTGATTCTAGCTCAAGTTGATTAAGATAATCATCAATCTCATATTCACTCGAGACTTGCATTTCCAACGATTGCAAAGAATTGTTGGTATCTACTAGAAAACTCTTGAAGCTTTGAGTAAACATTGAAATGGTTTGCGCTATTGAATCAAGTCTTGAGTCAACATTAGAACTCATGTTTTGATTTTTAGAAAATGTGGATGTGGTGCTAACATTTTGAGGTTTATTCCATGTTTCCACTTCTATAGATTGATAATGATTTGGAGTTTAAACTGAGTATTATGATAAGCTGGATATATCATATATGAGTTTGTTCATCTTGGGTATCCCATAAACAATCTTGATATGAATCTGATGGTTGGTTGTATGCACAAGCATAAGGGTCATGTTGTGGGCTATGATGATAAGAGTTGGCTCATTTGGGTTATCAAGGATTCAAATGCACTATTGGGCTATGTGACCACTAAACCCACACCAATTATAAGATGAAAATTTAAATGTGCCCCAACCAATTTCATTGTTCCATTTGAAAATTATTTTGATATATGTTTTCACTAGACCATGCTTATTGAGTTTAATTCGAATAATTGTTATTCCTATAATTCTCACCCATCGTGTTCAAGTGAGAAGGTGCATAGGTTATATCGAGACTCAAATTATGGGTTAAATCAGAACCAACTCACGAAAGTCGATTATTTACATCTCAAGACCAAGTTTGCATGCACCAAGATCAATTTTTCCAAGAGTTTGAATTGTTTGAAATTCAATTTCTCAAATAAATCTTTGCATTTGGAATCTTTCCTAATTGGTTCAGAAATTGATTTGGAAAGTTCCAAACATATTTTTGAAAATCAATAAAATCAGGTCTGGATCTTTACAAATTGTTTTTTATATTTTGAGTTCTTTTTTTAAAACATTCATTTTTTGAATTTTCTTTCTAATTATGCGAACAAGGAAGTGAAAAGATGAGAATTTCCTACATAAGAGATATAGAGGAGAGACAATTCAGATGATGAGAGAGGGAAACTCGATTTCAAATGGGTTAGGTTAATAATTTTTCACCACAGACAAGACTCAAACAACCTAGATCTAGTGTTCTTAGAACTAAATGACTCCTAACTGGGTGAGTCGATTAAGTCGTTCTTCGTAAGTGTTGTGTTGTGTTTGTGGTCATGTGAGTGTGAAAGCATGAATGGTTTCTTCTAATCATTGCATTCGTCCATCAAGCAAACAAAAACATAATCATACACAATGTGTGCTAGAGTTATTCAATTTAACATGAATGACCTAGACTAATCATGGGAAGTGTCTCCTAATCATGGCAAGACTCGTCAAAGACTAGAAACACCCAAATCTCTTTAAACAACTCACTTAACACATTAGATACAAATCCAACATTATCATATAGGGAATAAAGCAATATGGGTAACAATCCATACTATTGAAGCATGCAATGTGAAATAGAAAATAACTACCAAGCCTCATTCATTAACCTAGATCGAACAACATACACATGAACCCAACATGTTAACATTCAAACCTACCCCACAAAGGAAGAGTACACATTCAACACATCTAAAATCTCCACATAACCATTAACTCCACTCCAAAATAGGAGTGGATCCACGCCCTACTCATACTAGTGAACAGGAAAATATAAGAATCTAAAGCATACATGAAATAAATCACTAAGTAGAGCTAGAGCACACCAAATGACAATGAAAAAATAGCAACATATAGTAAAAAACAAATAATAGAAGATTTTATAAAAAGATTGCTTTAATCTCTACTAGTTCTAATCACTTTTAAGCTAATTACCTACTAGTTTAAGCAATCAAGTATATGCAGCTGAACTAAAAACTAACTAGCAAGCAAAGGAAGAGATAACGCAAACCAACAAGAAGGCACTGGATTTTTATAGAGGTTCGGCCTCCCGCCTAGTTCCTCTCTTGCAAGATCCGCTCGAACTCCCTTGAGCTCCACTCACATCTTCACTATCAACCTTGTTCCGGACCGAGATCAAGCCTTTTACAAAACAAGCTTCGCGAACACCCTCGCGAACTTGACTTTCTTCTCTCAAAATCCGAGAGGAACACTTCAGGCTTTCACCAAAGTTCATGCTTCCTTGAACAACAATGGTTGAGTGGATCACTCACTCTCTAACTTGAACACAGTTAGCTTATGATGTGGAATTGATCTAAGATGGTAAAGTATAGTTTAGAGAGTAGGATTTGGGGAATGGGAGACTTGGAGTTTTCTATTAAGTGTATATGACAAATGGAAGTGTAAGAGTTGTGTAATTGTGTTATAGGAACATCTATTTATAAGCTCCTAAGGTATTATATCCATTAGGGTTAAGTTGGGTAAGGTTTGATTGAGAATTATAAAATAGGAACCTGCAGGACCCAATTCTAAGTAGGTTCGGTCGACCGAATCGGGCAGAACGGTCGACCGTTGGGAAATTTTGAACTCGGCTCGATCAACCGATGAATGAATGGTCGACCGAGATAGGCTATACCTTAGGTACACTTAAGTTAACGGTTGAACACCGAATAGGGTTTAGTCGATCAAAAATCAACATGCTCTGCGGGGTTGATAAAAATTATCAAGTTCGGTCGATCGATCCAAAGTCTTTGGTCGACGGAAAAAGTCCAGGCAGTTTTACAATTTTGGAGACAATAAAGTTCGATCAACCGAACAGGTCCACGGTCGACCGATAAGCAATTTGTATTTTGGGGTATTTGTGAATAATTCGAATACGACCGTTGGTATAATACGACAAGTGTAACTGTCAGAAATTTGTTGTCACATGGTCGACCAAAAAAGTCTGAAACGGTCGACCGAATGGATGGTAGAAAACACTAACTATTTAAAGGAACAAACGGTCAACCGAAAAGGTTCTCGCAGTTCTGGTTTGGTTTAGTGTTTTCCGGTTCTAGTTTGGGTGATCTATTGAAGTCTAATGAAAGTGAAATTTTACGTGTGACTTCTATAAGGAACCTAGTGTGTACGTGAGTTGATTTTAGCTCAAGTATGCTCAATTACACAATGTTCCTAAAACTCAAAGAAAACAAGATTACATGTCTTCAATGTAGCTTTAATACATGTCTTGACTTGATTTCTTTTCTTCCTTGAGTCTTCATCACCTGTAGAGGTTAGAACAATACAATATATATGTTATGAAATATGTGTGGTACTCTACATTTATTACAATTAAGATTAGGTTTATTAAATCATCAAAACATAGATTAAGGCCAAAAAGCCAACAAGGAGAAAACTCCGCCCCTGACTAAATGAGTAATCCATTCTCGGGAACACATACACCTCGTACACACACCTAAGATCACCCCTTCCTGCATATCCATACAAGACCCGAGTAGGGGGGGTCGAGGTTCTACGAGGTACACACTACTTGGAATACCCTCCCACCAAAAAAAGATGAATGATTTAGTGGTTCGGCCAGAAATGCTATGCTTACGCACAAGACTATCCCTCTTTCTGAAAGCTTTGTGTGTCCCCATTTACAATGACAGAGGACGATTGCCCATAGAGGGTTTACTGCACAAGGGCGCTGCAGAGGAAAAGCTTGGTACAAACGAATAGAAGATCTTCAACTCCACACAATATAGGGATTGGCATGCTTGTGGGATCCAGCATAAAGGACACGATGGTCATTAGAAATTCACGAATTAGAGATACTTTATTATACTCTTTCTCATAACTTCTCATACTAGATCAACCCACTGAAATGCAAATAGGGATCAGAATTGTGGCCAATATCACAAAGAATAATCAAATACCGTCTATACCCATATACGATGAATGTTTTCATAAGGAAACCATCGAAGGCTTCCCACAAATTGAGATTTGGCCGTAGAAGGATTGATTTGTATTCAAGGAATAGGGGGATACAAAAAAGTAATAAGAGGCGCACAGACGTCGGTCATCTTCTTGAATTTGAAAGAAAAAGTGGAGTAATACTTCCTAGCACATACTGAACATAAAATCAGACCACTAAGATCAGAATAGCATTCACAAAACTATTTTGTCATAGAGTAAAATCTAATCATTGAAGAGCCCCATTAACAACCGTCAAAAGATGGGGCGCCGAATTCCACTCCAATAGGGGTCTATCAATGCAAATAGGCTTCACACCGTTCTTGATGAGTGGGTAGGAGGTTCTGGTGCACCCCCACCCAACAAGAACTCAAATTAAGAAGGGAGTTGGGACTTTCCCTCCAAGATTGAACGATCGACTTCGAAGTGAGTTAGCGAAACTTGTGCTACTATACTCACTCATCCGATCGATCCTGATTACGAAAGAAATCTGCAAGGGGCCACCTCACCACTCCCTCCTCCCCCTAAAGAGCACTTTTGGGCCTCCTTCCTCTTCTCGGTAGAAGAGGAAGTAGCCCCTCTAGAAGACGAATGAGTTAAAAATGCCATCATTGATGCAAACAAAGCAATGGCCTCAATTAGAGCAAAGCCCAAATTGGCATAACAAAATAATTGTTTTGCTAATAAAGAAGTTCATGGTACATAATGAATCAACCTGAAGGCGTTTCTAACGCCTACAGCTGCACCTGCTAAAGAAATGGTAGCAGCTCCGGCTCCTATTAATTTAGCACCCTCCAACATATAAAGGTTGATCGTAGCCTGTTTTGTTTTTTATAGTTCATATGTTAGTGGTGTTGAGATCAATTTCTGGCACGTCATCTGGAAAAAAAATAACAAGTAGTATACACACAATATAATGAAAATCTTTTATCTAATTGTCTACTTTTGGTCTTGCACATTTAATTTGTTTCTATTTATCTTTAGTTTGACAAAATATTTTAAGTTTTTACAGTGGTTGTTTTTTGAAAGTATAAGTATCCACTACATATGATCCTTACATAGATATCTCAGTACTACCTCGATTCCTTCCATCTCGCTCCAAAAATGGCACCAACAAAATCTAATTCTTAAGTTTTTATAGGTTGGCCACCAAAATAGAACGGCCCTTTTCCAATGTGTAGATGCACACTAGGACCACTTCTATCTTATGTAGCACGACCCAGCCTTTAGATCCAGACCATAGTTGGCCATTTCTGTAAAACAAGACTTGTTCCATAAATAAATTATAAACATCCGAGACAACTGGATCCCATGAGTTTAGTTACGGTCAGTTTTTGGTTCAGCAGTAACCAATCACTACTAGGGATGCAATTAACTCATTATCCAAGTACCTATTTGAAAATTAAATTTTTGTCGGTATTTAGTAAGAAGTTGTTACCAAATACAATTTGAAATTTCAAGTTCAAACACGGATTCAAATATAGGTCAAACCATATGAGAATATTCGAAAATATCATTTTTGTATCCAATATATGTGGTAATTAATATTTATACAATGAGTTAATAAAACAATTAAGTTATCACTTATAAATATAAATCATAATAGAATGCAAAAACAAATTAAAATATAATTTTCTAAAGACATCTTTTTAAAATAATTAAGATGATACAACAAAAAATATAAAAGAAATAAATTATATGAATTTGAACATCAACTGAATCCAAATTAAAAAAAAATCAGATTTGGATATGAAATTGGTAAGTTTTTATTCAGATTCGGTATGGTTATTTAGAATTCAGGAATTCAGATACAAGCTATATTTCATTCAACAATATCCGTTCACATCTTTAATAACTATTGCAAGGCGCGCCGGTAAAAATGAGTAATTCACATCTTCGGAAAATAATACATAATTATATTTTTGTTTTCACTGATCATATATAGGTTAGCCACTTGATGTACTAATTGATGTATATATGATTGACATGCATGTCTGTCAAGATTTAAAAAACTAGATACGTATTAATTAAAACACAATCACCTAATATCTTCGATGTCGGCCGTTCTTGCACACGTATGCAAGTGCAACTCATACAGGGCTGTCCATAAACAAACCACCTACCCATGCATGCTACACCCAACAACCCACCAAAGACAACAAAGCCAACTCCACCTAATACAAGTTAGGCATGTTTGGATAAAGTAACCTTCCTGATCGAAGTGGATAACAAGCTGTACGTACCCCCTAAATAAAGGAGATTTTGGCATTCATACCCTCAACTCTAGCATATTAACATGCCGAGGTGTAAAGAGATTGGAAGGTAATCAAGGATTATTTATTTGGTGTGAATTCCATTCATTTGGAAGATTATTAATCTGTGCGTATGTATAACTTATGTGTTTTTGTATTGAGCCAGGGAATTTCACAAACAATAACTGATGTAAATACGGAAACATGTAGTATATATTTGCAAAATGTCTTAATTTAATCCCTAGTCGGTTTTGTTCTCTTTCCTTACATTCATTTAACAAAAATATAGTTGTTAATCATGTGATCTGCTAACATAAACAATCAACTTCACTAAAAGTTCTGGACAGCCATAGTTGCTCACCACATGCATGGAACAATGGGAATCATGTGTGCTGTCCATTGATGTAAAGGTGATCGTGTTTTCCTTAATCAGTGGCTTATTAAACATATTGCATGTCTTATGATATGGTAGGGAATTATTTCATATTGATTGTGTTCTCTCTTTATCCGTCACTGTCTATATTTTATGTACTTGTACGTGACTCATTCATTAATTTCTTCAGGAAGCTTGTCACTTGTCAGTAAGTTGGTCCTAATTAAAAGATCATATCTGAAAATCAAGTTAAGGGAATACGCCTGTAAAAGTTAAGATGTTCATGAACTTTGGTATCTAAAAAATGTTTTGGTGTAGAAAATAATTTAGTCACACCTACGTCTTTGTTGTTTTATGTTATAAATTATGTGGATGTCAAAAACCAATTACATACCGTCCTCGTTGTAGTGAAACATAATTCATACCGTAATTGACATCATTTCATGTTTATATTTGTATCTTATATCCATTATCTTTCACCTAAATAATGTTACGTGACGAGTTTTATGTTTAAATTTCAAAAATAAATAGGTTTGAAGAGAAGAGACATAAAAGGACCTAAAAAGATGAAAAATGACTGAGTTAAGAGACTCAATGACTAAGATGCAAGATCGAAGGACCTGAATGTAAGATCGAAGGACCAATGAGCAAACAAGAATACTTCAGACCATCATGGGGAGTATTTTGACAATTTTATTCGGGTTGGAGCCCTAGCAAGCAAAGTAGATGCATCAAAAACAAGCAAAGTCATCCAGAAAAGCCCAGAAGAAAATCCAGAGCGATCCGAACACTGTAGACCGCTAATTGGCGGTCCAAGACCGTTAAGTGGCTGTCACTTTTGGTCTTAATCCGCTAAGATTTATGTGGAGCGTGTATTAGTGTGTATTTAGTCTATTTCTGGTATTTGTTTAGTCTCATTCCAGAGGATTGTCCCCGATTACATTTTTCTATGGCTACAAATAGAACTCTTCACCTTCTATTGTATTTACCCATTGCTTGGTGGCATTCTCTCTACTTGGAGTAATCCTTGGAGAAAAATCTCAAGGTGCATAAGAATGTTACCTTCAATGTGAGTCATCTAATAAAATAATTTTTCCATTGTTTTGTCCTTATGTTGTTTCTTTATGCATGCTTAGCTTAGTTTTATTTCTTTGATTCAAGGCTAAAGTAGTTAGAATGTTTCTTTTCTTCTTTAGTTTAATTGTTAGAGTAATGTGTAGTGAGTAGATCCATCCCCGTTTGGGGTGGAGATGATGTTCATACATGCATTAAAGAATGGATATGAATGTTTTATATTTTGATTGTGTTGATAAATGTGAATGTATGATTACTTGTTAGAGTAGAATACTACACTTGATGGGTTTTGCCACACATCTTAGACACCTCTCATGCTTGTTTAGGTTCTGAAATAACCAGCTTGTGTATATGAATGTTAATCAACTAGGTTAGTGAATGGATTGATAGGTTTTGCCATAACCTTTAGACACTTCATATGCATGAAAATACTACCTACATTTGTGCCTATAGAATGTATTCTTCACCATCTTTTTACATGTGTGCGCATACTCCACCCCTTAGGGGTTTTCCATTTCTGATTTCCAGCTTTCAATTTCCCTCGCTTTCGTTGTCCTTGTTTGATGCTTACTCGTTTAGTGTAGTTAGTCTGGTTTAGTGTAATAACAACTTCTTCCCCTCTTTTCCCACTTGCATTCGAACAAACCAGAGTCTACACAACTCCTTGTAGGTCGACCCGTATTTGCCACCACTTCAATGCGGCCTTGCACTTGCGGTATTTAAAACGATTAAACAAGTTTTTGGCGCCGTTGTCGGGAGGTGTCAGTCGAGACTCTGGTTTGGACGATTCGAGTGGATTTAATTTGTGTTTTGTAATTTTCTTTGTTTCAGGAGACTCACATTGGGAAGGGGAAGTATCTGGTGAAGTTTGGAGACGATCTGAGACTCCAAGACTGCCAATCAGCGGCCTGAGACCGCCAAATGGCGGTCTGGTAATCTCTTTTCATCTCTTTATTTCTGTAGAGTATTTCTATTACTTAATTAGAAATCTGGGACTCGATTTTGCATGTTCTAACTATTAGATTGCTCCCAGATCAATATTCAATCTCCATTTAAGCAACTTGGACCTTAAAACCCAAAACAAAAGATTAGACATTATTTCTTGTTTAGGTCATGCATCATGTGCTCGACTTAGACACGTAGATTGTCTTTTCTTTTAGCTTTACTTTCAGTTGCTGAGTGTTGGCGTAAGGTACGCATTTCCTTCACTCATTCATGCATTTCGTATGAACATGCATTAGTTAGTAGGAAGTGCATTGCAACAAGTGTGAGTTTAGCATTTGTTTGGAGAGTTGATTGTTAAATTAGGACACCAAAACGCTACTAAGGAGGAGTTGTCCCATATAAGATAAGGTGGGGGATTTCATCACCCTTTCCTTCGCCCCGAAAATCACACTAATCAAGAGCCTAATTTTAAAATCAAGTAGACATTGGCCCTAAGGATTTCGAGCGCATTAGGAGAGTCATCTGGTCCCGACCGTCATGGCCTGATCGGCGTTGCCCACTCTGTCGATAGTAGGAGAGACGAAATCTCCAGATCTTGACTCACTTGATGGGCTTTGTGGTCCTCGTCATTGGGAGGTGAGGCGTGTTGAGGCCGTGTGACCTTGCAGTTAGGCGTCGTCTAGTGGTAAGGACCTATAGCGACCATAGGACTGTTTGAGCCTTGTTTGCTTGTGTGCTTCTACCTGTACCCACCCGCCATAGAAAAAGGAATTCTTCCCTTCTCTCCTGAGTCATTCCCTCTCTTCCGTGTCCCTCCGTCCTCTCCTCTACGAACATTCTTTGTTTAAAAAAATCAGTTTGTCTGTGCACCTTTGTGCATGCTTGTGTGGGCACGAGACGAGAGTGGTCGTTTGACGAGGCGTGTCGTCAACCCTGCTTCGGTAGTCGATTTCTCGACGTCTCCCTCCTCTCGTGTTGCACATAGTCCGGGTTCAATGGCTGCTCATTTCCGTGAGGAAGAGCAGTTGCTGGACCCACCTGTTCCACCTGTGCTTCATGTTCTTCTTGTTGTGGCTCCCATACCTCTACGTGATCGATGTCACCTGAGTCGTACCCCTCTACCCTCATGCATCGTATTGCCAGAGGCAAATGGGGACCACTTTGAGGTTAGGCCTCAGTTTATTTCCATGCTCCCTCACTTCACTGGGAAGGGTGACACCTATATCTTTCTCAGGGAATTTGAGGAGATATGTGCTATGTTCAAGCTGCAACAACTTAGCACAGACTCCATCCATCTTAGGCTTATCCCCTTTGCACTGAAGGATGTTGCCAAGAAGTGGTTGTACATCAACTAGGCGAATGCGTTTAGGACTTGGGATGAGTTTCAATCTGCATTTCTCAAGAAGTACTTTCCAAATCATCGGACTCAAAAATTGAGGAACGAAATCAATTCGTTCTATCAACTTGAGACCGAAACATTTCATGCATATTTAAAGAGATTAAAGGAGCTACTATCCTCATGCCCTCACCATGGCATCGAGTTGTGGTGCCTTTGTCAGATTGTCTACGAGGGTCTTCACATCCTATCCCGAACGATCATTGAGTCCATGTGTCAAGGAGAGTACTTAGGAAAGGATGAAAGGGAGGCATAGGCTTTCCTAGAAGACCTCACTGAGAAAACCATGCAATGGGAGAGTAGAAGGGAACCACCTGCATCATCCAGTGTAGGAGTGAGGATCGCAAATGCAAGCTCGACTAGATCGGGTGCCACATTTGTTGTCGATACCACTATGGCCACCGAGGCACGCATGGCGGCCTTAATGCGTCGTTTGGATTCGATTGAGCACCAAAACCAACAAGGTGCATGTCATGTGTCTACATTTTGTCCAGTTCCCTGTCATTCATGTGGTAGGATAGGTCATGTAGGAAGTGAGTGTGCGTCTACTCCTCCTGAGATGGAACGTGTCAACGTCATCTATGATAGAGCTAGGAATGATCCATACTCATCATCTTATAATCCCAGACGGAGGAACCACCCCAATTTTTTATGGAACCAAAATAATGCCCCGGGTGGTCCTTCAAACGCCTCTCAACCACACCAAGCTCCCATGCATGCACAATTCTATCAGCCACCCCAAGCGCAAATCACCAATCAATCGGGTTTCCCAAATTCCAACAATATGGAAACCCGATTCAATTTGCTTGAGACCTTGACTCGTGGAATTGAAAACTCAATGAAAATTTTTATGTCAACCACAAGTCAAGTTCTCACTTCAAATCAGCAGACCATCAAATCTCTAGAGCTTCATATGGGCCAATTGGCTCAGTTTGTACATGAAAGAGATAGAGGGTCTCTGCCTAGCCAGCCTGAAGCTAACCCCCGCATGTACCGGCAACAACACATGCAAAATGAGAATGTGGTACCTCGGGGGCGGCAAGTGAACCATGTGGAGGAACCTGTTCACCATGTCAATGTCATTGTAACCTTAAGGAATGGAAAGCAGGTTGACAATCACATATCATTCCCACCACCACCATCTATGCAGCCCCTCAGTGGGAATGGTGGTGAAGAAGAGGCTGAGGGTAATACACCAACGCCTCCTTCTCAGGCACCGCAGAAAACATACCTACCAAAAACTCTCTATCCCAGTAGGCTAAACAAAAAGCATAGTGACACAATGGGTAAGATGTTAGAGGTGTTTAAGCAAGTGAAAGTTAACATCCCCTTGCTGGATGTCATTCAACAAATACCTCAATATGCCAAATTGTTGAAGGATCTCTGCACAACCAAGAGGAAGACCAATGTTCCTAAGAAAGCATTCCTGGATGCGAATGTAAGCTCACTTTTGTCCAATCTCACCTAAACAAAATACAAGGATCCTGGGTGTCCAACTATTCAGTGTACGATAGGGGACACTAACATGAGTAATGTATTGCTTCATTTAGGATCGGCGGTTAACTTCCTCCCATTTTCTGTTTATCAACAGTTGAACTTGGGAGAATTGAAACCAACTAAGATCGCCCTCCAATTGGCGGATAGAGTCATTCGTATTCCAAAGGGGATTATTGAGGGCGTGCTTATCAAAGTTAGAGATTTTATATTTCTAGTCGATTTTGTTGTCCTCGATACCAATCTTGTTGCGCACACCCACTCTCAAATACCTTGGATTTTGGGTAGACCATTTCCGGTAACCTCCAATGCCTTAATTAATTGTAGAAATGGTCTCATGAAGCTCTCATTCGGTAGCATGAGTGTCAAGTTTCATGTGTTCAACTCTGGTAGGAAGCAGGAGCCCATGGACCAACCTTTAAATCTCAATCTCATCTGCCAATTCGAGAAAGCACCTCAAAATCAACGAACACCCCTAACACTAATTCAACCCATTGAGAATGTTTGTGGGCCCAGCGAAAACTCATTGCTTTTCTTTGCAATGCAACAGAGTGAGCTGGCATCAAACATGAATGTCCAATGGGAGTGTTCGTTACATGATTCAGTTGAGACCATTAGTAAGGGGGACACACCTCATCATATGACCATTCCAGAAGGTGTTGTCACCCCATGTCCTAGGGCTATTGAGCCCTTTGAGCTTCAGATTGACTCTAACAAGGACCCATCTACGACCGAGCTTATGCTTGATGATATAAATGATGGTGGGAGGGCCTTGTTGGATGACTTGGGGAGAAACCCCATTCTTAGTGATGCAGGTCTGCTGCATCCATCGAATGAGCTTGAGGAACTCATTCTGATGCACCCACCTATTGGTTGGAGCGTTTTCTTCGATGAGCAACTAAACCCTAGTGAGGCAACACAACTTCACTCTTTCATGTTGCCTACACCCAACCAATATCATGAGGGGTTCGAGCCTTTCAGCTTTGATCTTTCACCCCTCATGACACCTCAGAGTACCAGTGAAGTTTGCCCATCTCGGCAAGTCTTTGGTCCTCATAACTCGATGTTCTCATTTGATGTTCCTTGACCAAATAATTATGAAAATATCTTTGCTGATGTATATATCTTGTACAAATTCGAAAAAAAAGAAAAAAAGAAAAAAAGAAAACAAAAAAGCGAGTAATAAAAGACTCCATGAGCGAGCATTGATTGTTGTGGGCCCCAACCCTTGTGTACTTGGGTCCCATTTTTTCACGTATTTGTCTCCGTTCTTCGGTATCTCACAGGTTTTGAGGGAATTCGGGTTTGTGTCCATCACTATAACCATGAACTTCATGTTGCGCTTCATGTTGGTGAGATCTTCCCTTTTTCATGCATAAATCCATGTAGTATCTTGCTCACATTCATGGAGGACAATCCATGAAGTAGGTGTGGGGGTGGGGGTGTTTTACGTGTGTACATAGTCGAGTCTTTTTCCTTTTATTTTATTTTCTTTTGTGTGCATTGTAAGGGTCATGTTAGTGTGCTGCATTTAATATCGACATATTTGCTTGCCTAGTGCTTTAAAATTTTCACATTTCTTTCAAAATCTTAATGTGTTTGCGAAAGAAAATGTTTTGTGGGTTTTGCGTATGTTTAACACGTGCAAAACCATTGGGAGGCAAAATAAAAAGAAAGCTCCCAAAATTGCCTTAAACTTGATGCATTAGGATATCTAGTTTACTGGTTTTAGGTCTTATCGAGTCGTTAGGATGCACCCTGGTTTTCCCTCGGGGGGCGTGTAATCATAAGGTTTCAGTACACAAACATTTAAAGAAGTCCACCCTGAACCTAGTGAGTCAATAATTCGTGTGTGTTAGTATAAGGAAGTTTGTCGTAGTCAATGACCCTTAGACTCTTTTTGTGAAACTGTAAGTGTAGGGGTTTTGGTTCCCATGTAGATAAGTGAATAAGTGGTGTTCTCTCTTCTCACACGACTCCTATCACTCGAGAAAGTAGGTCTGAGGGGACTTTGTGCCTGGTGCTCTCGAGTCATCTGACTTAGGATGCACCGACCGAACTCCCGTTACACGGGGTAGGGATCGCCCTATGTGGAGATTTCGGGGAAGGTGTACGTGAGAGTGTAAGTCCTCATAGGCAATGATGCACGAAACCCGACCTTGGGAGAATCAAACACCAACCAATATAATGCTCCAAAGAAGAAAAAAAAGAAAAAAAAAGAAAAAAAGATAGTCAAATAAGAACCTTAATGAACTTTACACAATGTATCACTTTCAGAAGTTAAGGTTGCCCATGTATTTTACTTAAGTCCTTAATTAACCTTCGTGAATGATTCATTAGTCTAGGTGTGTGGACTGATTACATATATAGAGTCGGCCTGTAGCATTACCGCGTCCCATGATCGACAAAATAAGTCCAACATGTCGTGTAGCTAGGTTGAATAATGCATCTTTGTTCGGATTTTGTGGGTGTATCCGCTGAAAACCCTCAGGAGACAACACTCCTCCTCCTTGGCGATAAGGAGGTTTAACGGCTTGTTGCACGTGCTAAGTGCAACCGTGATTCCTACGAAAGTGAGTTAAAAATTCTTATTTTTCGTATGCTTTTCTCTTTCTTTGTTTTGCTCGGGACTAGCAAAACTTAGGTATGGGGGTATTTGATTGACATCATTTCAAGCTTATATTTGTATCTTATATCCATTATCTTTGACCTAAACAATGCTACGTGACGAGTTTTATGTTTAAATTTTATAAATAAATAGGTTTGAAGAGAAGATGCATAAAAGGACCTAAAAGCATGAAAAAGGACTGAGTTGAGAGACTCAGGGACTAAGATGCAAGATCGAAGGACCCGAATGTAAGATCAAAAGACCAATGAGAAAACAAGAATACTTCACACCATCATGGGGAGTATTTTAGCAATTCTATTCCGGTCGGAACTCCAGTAAGCAAAGTAGATTCATCAAGGACAAGCACAGTTATCCAGAAAAGCCCAGAAGAAAATCCAGAGCGATCCGAACACTGTATACCGCTAATTAACTGTCCAAGACCGCTAATTGGCGGTCACTTTTGGTATGAATCCGCTAAGATTTATTTGGAGCGTGTATTAGTGTGTATTTAGTCTATTTCTGGTATTTGTTTAGTCCCATAACGGGGGATTGTCCCGGATTACCTTTTTCTATGGCTACAAATAGAACTCTTCACCTTCTATTGTATTTACCCGTTGCTTGGTGGCATTCTCTCTACTTGGAGTAAGCCTTGGAGAAAAATCTCAAGGTGGAGAAGAATGCTACCTTCAATGTGAGTCATCTAATAAAATAAATTTTCTATTGTTTTGTTCTTATGTTGTTTTTTTATGCATGCTTAGCTTAGTTTTATTTCTTTGATTCTAGGCTAAAGTAGTTAGAATGTTTCTTTTCTTCTTTAGTTTAATTATTAGAGTAATGTGTAGTGAGTAGATCCATCCCCCTTTGGGGGTGGAGAAGATGTTCATACATACATTAAAGAATGGATATGAATGCATTATATTTTGATTGTGTTGATAAATGTGAATGTGTGATTGCTTGTTAGAGTAGAATACTACACTTGATGGGTTTTTCCACACATCTTAGACACCTCCCATGTTTGTTTAGGTTCTGAAATAACCAGCTTGTGTATATAAATGTTAATCAACTAGGTTAGTGAATGGATTGATAGGTTTTGTCATAACCTTTAGACACTTCATATGCATGAAAACACTACCTACATTTGTGCCTATAGAATGCATTATTCACCATCTTTTTACATGTGTGCACACACTGCACCCCTTACGGGTTTTCCATTTCTGATTTTCAGCTTTCAATTTCCCTCGCTTTCGTTGTCCTTGTTTGATGCTTACTCATTTAGTGTAGTTAGTCTAGTTTAGTGTAATAACAACTTCTTCCCTTTTTTCCCCACTTGCCTTCGAACAAACCAAAGTCTACATACCTCCTTGTGGATCAACCCTTATTTGCCACAGCTTCAACGCGGTCGTGCACTTGCGGTATTTAAAACGATTAAACATACCGTCATGTATATTTAATTTTGTTGCAAATGTGAGCAAAAGAATTCTTTATATGTTTGTTTGTTTTTGGCGTAGTTAACTAATTTATTTGAAGTTTTTTTGGATTTTATCTACTCTCTACTCAATGTCATTTTAAATATCAGACATCATTGATTTTTACTATCTCAAGACTATGAATTTTCCAACATAAGTAGTCCTAGTAGGCATTTAAATTAAAGATGAGTGATTGTTTTTGTAGATCCAAATATTAATGTTGAGTTATTGTATCTTTATTACATGGATTATTGTATAATGACATTCCACGACTAGCGTCTAGGACTAGCACAAACTTATGTTTAGGTAAATTACAGTTGCCACCAATGTCTTAAAAATCGAACCGAAGAGTGAACTGAAAACAACTCGGTTTGGTTCAAAGTGGTCGAACCGATGGTTCAACCTGGTCCAACTAATGATGACGTCAGCATGACATCAGAATTTTGTGAACCGAGAGTTGAACCGAACTGACTCCGTAGCGGTGGTCCAACTGATTGAACCGATTTTTCCTATTATTTTTTTACATAATAAGTAATAACAAAGTGTCTAAACTGTGAACAATTCAACAAAATAGTCATCTGTAAAATAATTTAATTAAAACCTGTAAACAAAAATGAAATGATCACGACGGGTGGAGGAGCGGAGACGGGTGGAGGCGTGGTGAGGGGTTGGGGAAAGAGTAGTAAAAAATAAAAACCCTGGAATTTGGGTCAAAATTGAATAAAAAATAAAACAATAAAAATCAAATTTTGTTTAAATTGAAAAAACCGGTTCATTTCGGTTCGAACAAACCGAAAAACCAATCAGTTCAATCGGTTTTTTCGGTTTTCTTCAGTTCACTCCGGTTCATAAGGGGGCCAGTTTTTTGACAGAACCGACCGGTCTACTACCGGTTCACGGTCCATCCCGTTCTGACCATCGGTTCGGTTCAGTTCGGTTCGATTTTTAAAACAGAGGTTGCCACCACTGAGACATTCCTTTTCTTTCATGGATTATTCAATCTCCAATCAAGTCAAATATCATTCACTACAAACCACCATATATAGTTGTTCTTTCTTAATTGTATTAGTTGGTTTATTAATTTTGATTTAATGTGTTGGCATCTATATAAAGAGATGTCCTTATAGGATGAATTTATTTATTTATTTTTCTTATTAGTAATTTTCATTTAGATAAATTTGTTCTTATATAAACAATGTCATATTTTTATTTCAGAAACCAAAAAATAAACCAAGATTATCAACGTCTAATTTTCAACTTTTTCATCGTATCACTTTCTAGAGCTAAGAGTCATATTCCAACTGTAGATTCAATTTGCCCGATGAACTATAAACCACAACAATACTTCTCTCAAACTACAATATTATTTCAGTTTGTCCAATCCGTTAACAACACCGATAAGTTTTAACTTTTGACATGAAATGACACTTTTATCTTATATGTCTAACTTTTTATTTATTTATTTATTTACTTTTTTTCTAGGCTTCTTTCATCCAAATCATAAACTAGCATAATGTTGGATGGATAGTATGGATTGAAAAGTTAACAAAAAGAGGAATCAAAGTATATATAGATTTAGGTTAGCGACAAAATCCACATTTTTGTCAAAAAATAATATCAGTCAGATTTCACGGTCTAACGTTCCAAAAAAAGACGGAAAATTTAAACAAAAACTCACAACATGAGACTAGAATAGCAGGGAAATTACTCAATTAATATATGACAAGGTGCACCATTACAAAAGATGTTCGAAGTTTGAATACACCATTACAGGGAAAGGACAATACATATCAGACAATCAACCTAAGAAAATGAGGTGGAGGATCCAGTCCTTGTGTGTTCGTTCTCGGTCACCACCCGCACAGTGTTGCTCAAGGCCTTTAATTGACATTATTTCATGCATTCATTTTTGTCTTATATTCATTATCTTGAACCTAAACAATGCTACGTAACGAGTTTTATGTTTGAGTTTCAGGAATAAATAAATTTGAGGAGAATATGCATAAAAGGACCCGGATGTAAGCCCAAATGACCAATGAGCAAATCAAGAAACTTCACACCATCACGAGGAGGATTTTGACAATTCAATTCGGACCTTAAATCCAACACCCAACTTGGGTGCATCACACATTAAGAAATCAAGCAAGACAACAACACGCGAAATCCAGACCGGATCCAGACTCAATACACCACCAATTGGCGGTCGGGTCAGCTCCGGATCCGACAAGCTTCAGGCGAGTTATGTATTAGGGTGTTGTATGTCTATTTTTTGTGTTGTATTAGTCCCACATCGGGGGATTGTCCCTGATTACCTTTTTCAATGACTATAAATAGAACTCTTCATCTTTCCTTGTATACTACTACATGCTTGGTGGTCATTCTCTCTACTTAAAGTGAAGTCTTGGAGCAAATACTCAAGTAGGGAGATGTTGCTTGTATTGTGAGTTTGAAATTAATAAAATTTTCCTTGTTATGTTGCTTCTTTCATGTTTCTTGAATGGTTAGCTTAATTTCTTTTAATTGAATCTAGTAGGCTTAGTAACATGTTTTTCTATCTTAATATAATAGTTAGTTTAATGATTAGTGAGTAGTTTCTTCCCCTTTGGAGGGTGGAGATGATGTTTTATACATACAATAAAGAATAGAAATATTTTGTTATGAAATGTGTTGATAAATATGAATGTATGCTTGCTTATTTAGGATAGAACATGTAACTTGATGGGTTTTGCCACAACTATTATACACCTCTCATGCTTGTTTAGGTTCTTAAATAACCAACTTGTGTATGTTAATGTTAGTCAACACTAGTGGAAACAATTGCCAAATACGTCGTATATACAATGGTATATATGATGGATTTTTGCGATCCATGTGTCCGACGTATATTCCACCGATGCCTATACCCTTGTGTATAGACGTCGGCTATATACAACCGACGTCTATACAATGTACAGTGTATAGACCTTGGCTATATATGACGGACGTCTATTGTACCTTCAATTTTTACCCAACAAAAACATTACGCCTATTATACAGCCTATAACAGGCACCCAACCGCTACAGTAATCAAGTCCAAGTCTCCCAAGTGCCACAAGTGTCAATCGTTTGACCAATAACCACGTAGAGCAAGCCCAAGTCACCCAAGTGACCAAACTCGTTCCCATTTGTTTGTAGAGGAGTTGTGGAATACATCAACCACAACAGCAAAAAAAATTGTCGATGTGGGACTAAAGTTGTACGACCTATAGACGTCAGATATATAGGGTGACCGACGTCTATACATATCGTACAACCTATAGACGTCGGCCACGCCATATGTTCGACGTCTATACATTTAAATAACTGTAATAATAATAAATTACAACCTATAAACGTCAGTCACTCTATACATCCGACGTCTATACACGGGCAAATAGTAAAAAAACTTTGCAACCATCTTAAGCCCGAGTGCCAATCTTTTGACCATTAAATATATATATATCTCACTTGCATTTTGTAGTGTGCTACCAAACTTCAACACCACTAACATAGTGCATTTTGTAGTATGGTACCAACTCTCATTTAGAAGTAAAGGAGTGATGAAGTACTTCAACTCCACCAACAAAAAACTTTCTCCAATGTGAGACTAAACTTCAACACATATGACCATACACACACATGTGATAGTTACATTGATGTATCTATTTTTAAAACAATCCAAATGATTGACATTATTCTTATACAAAATAAATCCACATAAATTATTACATGAAATAAATCCACATAAATTATTACATGAAATAAATCCAAAAAAAATACGTTAATTCTTAGACAAAATAAATCCACATAAATTCTTATACGGAATAAATCCAAAAGAATAAACAAAAAATATTTTTCTTCTTTAAGGAGGTATAGACATCGGTTATACTAAAAAACTGACGTTTATACAAACCTATAGACGTCGGATGTCCAAACATCTGACGTTAATACCTATAGACGTCAGATGTTTTTATATCTGACGTCTATTCGATGACGTCTATTGTGCATTCTGCACTAGTGCAACTAGGTTAGTGATTGGATTGATAGGTTTTGTCATAATCATTAGACACTTCCTATACATGAAAACACAACCTACATTTGTTCCTATTGATTGCATTCTTCACCATCTTATTGTATGTGTACACTCACTCCACCCCTTAGGGGCCTCTCTTCCTGATATGCAGCTTTACATTAAGTTCTTTTGGTTTAGTTTGAATCACTAGTTGTTGTTTTCCTTTGCATTTCTTCTTACTAGTGTAGTGCATCTTAGATTAGCATATCCAAATCTCTTCTCCTTTTATTCGCTATTTGATTTTGATCAAACCAGAGGCTACTCACCTCCCTGTGGATCGACACATACTTGACCCATCTTCACCGACGGCTGTGCACTTGCGGTCTAAATTTAAAACGTTTAAACAACCTTTAATGCAAACACAAAACAATATCTAAGTTTTCATAACGAAAATCTTGTATAGCAAGTTCACCTACATGCATATGAAAGTATAGTGCACAGAAACTATCATATACATGGCATACAATAATGCTGACGTAAAGCATTCCCCGTCCACGGGTAATAAGGGACAGCGGTCTCAGTCGAGTTGCTCACACAAGCTAAAACACCTGCTCACACAAGCTAAAACATTTTCTCACATGCTCACACAAGCTGAAATATTTGTTCACACAAGCTGAAACATATGTTCACGCTAGCTGAACGTTTCCGCCGGAAAGGAGTCCGGGCGGTCATCCCCGCCGCCACACAGGTCGGTGGGTCACCTATGTCTCCATCAAGGCCGGTAGTCACCTCACCCACAGAGTTGCGTAACAACACAAAGCATTGGGATCCATGATCTCTTAGGTCTACTACATAGGGTGTAGGTGATCATGAAATGCAATAAGCCATACACGTACAAATAATACAATGGACACGTGCAACAATTATGCACACAACAATCCCTAGGCAGGCGCGATTATCGCACCAACCATCACCCCGGCACACGCACAAGGAGAGGACACGGGTTTCCATGGATAAAGGTGGCACTATCAAAGAAATAAGGAAAAACAATATTGGGCACTAACGGTCGACCGAAAATGGCAAGGTGGTCAACCGTTTCCTCTTAAACCAGAAGAAGGTTCGAACTGAAACCCAACTGGTCGAACACACACAAGTAAAAATGGTATAAGGTCTATGCCAGGGTATAACAATCACAAGACAACGGTCGAAAAACAATGGGGTCTCGTCTGATCGAAAATAGTAGAGGGCTTCCCAATCCCTAAACTAACTACATCCAGTCGACCTCAAGCACAAGCCGGACGAACACAAGGCAGTACACTTAAGTTAACGTTTGAACAAGGTCTCTAGAAGTCAACCGTTTAGATAGTCTTGGCCCAAAAAAGCTAAACAACAATGCAACGGTTGAACGACGAAGGAGTCCTGTCCGACCGAAAAGAACAAACCTTCTCATGCCCAACAATCATTCACAACCGGTTGACCACCGACAGACATTGTTTGACCAGTGCGGAGCAAAATCTAGCAATTAAACTACAACCGGTCGACCACCAACGACATCGGTCGATTGTTTCTCTACATATGCCTAACTTCCCCTCGTCAACGACGAGGCCTACAACGACGAGTGAAACCCTTCACACACCTTGCAGAACATTCTAATGGAACTTGACATACCTTTCTTCACTTCATCTCTACGTCGTCACACCTTAAAGCGGCACACGTCCCACCTTGCTTTGTAGTCGTTCGTGGCGACCTCCACCAACTCCAGCAGCCCCGAGTCACCGTCCGTCGTGAAGAGGAGAGGTGAAGAGAGATGGGTGAGTGGGAGAGGAGGGTAGAGTTGAGAGAGAGGAGAAAAGGAGGAGTGGGTGCTTTTCTCTTCTGTTAAACTCAACACCAAGACTACCCCACCATACCTCGTGTGCCTCTAACAACCCTCTACCATACTTGCCCATGCACTCCAACCAAGTCAAAGCCATCATTACCCTAAATCAACACCCTAAACATGATTAATTCCCATACCAAGGATTAGGATCTAGCAAATGAATCATACCAAATTGAAACAACAGTATAGATTGAGGGGAAAATATGAAACACTTTTTAGTCTTTTGAAAACCACTGTCTGAAAATATGTCTTTCACGTCATCCACTGTCTGAAGACATCTGATAAAATTGGAATGATAAAGAAAATATTACCATGACCCCTGTGCAAGGATGACACACACAAATCCACCATTCATATTCATTAGGCCATATTGTAGTAGGGACAAAGAAGGTAGGCTAACGCGCTCGAGTATTTATTAGAGTTTCGTGAGAGAACAAAGACATGGGTTGTATGGGCTTCATGATTTCCTGGGTTTGGTGGTCAGGGGTGTTAACTGGTCGAGTATGCCCTATTAATGGGTACGGGTATAGACATGGTCCAAAAAAATTGTGTCGGGTACGGGGCAGGTATAATATATATAAAATAATATATAAAAGTATATAAGTTATATTAAGGGGTATACGGGTAATGCATACCCGTACCCGACCCATTTATTAACCAGATAAATGAGTATGGGTATGAATTTTTATTCAGGTATGTTTTTTAACCTATAACCGACCGGGGCACGTAATCGGCTATATGGATATTACTCGCCCCGTTTACACTCCTATTGGTGGGTCTAGGAAAGGGGAGATAAATGTAGAGCAATCAGACTCTTGGATTCCGTAAGAGGAGGGAAGGCGGATTGATTCAAGTTGGTCCAGTTGGTTCCAATTAACAAAAACATTAAGTCTTTGCACAAGCATAAAAAAGACATTTGCTTGATTCTGTGACACACCCGGTAGACAAAGAGGAACCTTTGATAGTTGAGGTCTAAGTGTTATAAAAAGAAGTTAATGGATATTGGATGTCTTATGGATATTGGAATTACAAAAATTTCGAACTATAGCTAGGTAGGCCCACAAATACCTAACAAGCAACACAAGCCATCAATCACAAATAGGAAACAACACAAGATTTTACATGGAAACCTTGCAGGAGAAACCTCCACCAACAAGATTATACCTAAATCAAGCTTCACTAGGAGAACAGTTGGTGTGTAAGGAGAATGGAATTGGAGAAGACTAGTTCAGCATGCGGATAAGGTTGGATGGTGAAACCTCCAACAACAAGATTATACCTAAATCCTAAAATCGTAAGCTTTGGTGGTCGCTAAACCTAAATCTCCAAACGGGTGACTCTCTTTCTCTCAAGGATGACTCTTAATTAGCATTCTAAACACAACAAGATTATTTATAAGATACGTTGAACACCCCCTTAAGGAGTTAAGAATGTCCAAAGTGCTCTTAATGAAAACGACTCGATACCTAGGTTTTCGACCGTTTACGAACAGTCGATTCATCTTCAATTTTCATAGATCTTGAATCGGCTACTGTTAATTAGGATTTGGATGACCGCTGGTCTGGCAGACGTCCAATCTTGGTGACACGAACTTCCTTTTGGCGCCCCCACGAACTTCTGAAGTTGCAGATCCAGTAACTACTAATGAGATATTGTTGTCTGTGTATCAAACGACCGAAGTAAGGGCGGACGATAGATCCACAAGGTTCAGTAATCTCCAAGAATGACTTAATTTGTTGGATGCCATTCAGACGACATATTGTTTAACGGTCGTTTGGTTATCCTCTGTTTTCAAGGCACACTTCTAACTATGGGTGAAAACGGAGCGGATACGAAGCGGATGTGTCAGTATCCGAATTCGAATCATTTTTTTCTCGAATCTGAATCCGAATACGAATCCGATCGAATTTATAAGAACGAGATCTGAATTCGTATCCGTCGAATTCGAATCCAAATCCAAATAAATTCACATCCGAATCAAGTTTAAAATCCATTCCGAATTAGGATATCCGAATTCGTTAAAAAATCTGAATAGACTTAAAAAAATGATTGATCTAAACAAGAATAAATTTCAACCCTTAATTTTTTGTCTACATGAAAAAATATTAAACAAAATATAAATAAGACGAATTAATTCATATATACCCAATATATTATTACTTTTATTTATATGTGCATATAAAATACGAACCGGATATTATTTGAATCAGATGTACGAATATCCATATTCGCTTCGTATTTTTACGGATGCTTATATCCAAATACAAATTCGGTTGTGAATTTTTTTCTCGGATAAATCTTTTGATTTCGAATACGAAGTCATCGGATTGACGAATTTCTAACACAAAGTTTCACCCGTACTTCTAACCGTACAAGGTGAAAACGATAAACTTTTAAAGAATTAACCTTCTGCTGCAAAGACTATTTCCGCAGATGCCAGATTATTTGAACTTTTAAAAGGCCCGTTAAGACACACTAGGAAATTTATAGGTTCCTCGAAACAATCAACAGTAGACATAATTTGTGTTAAGCAATCGAAAAGGTCATTGTGTTTTTTTTCAAGTAAAAAGGTCATTGTGTTCCACAACATTCTCTCATTTCTTTATTCAAGTTGCACCTATAATTAACCAATGACACTTTGACCACCCCATGCACGTCACCGCCACGACCATGTTTCGATGTCAATGGCCGTTGCTTAACCTTCAATCCTCCTCTGACAATTTCGAAAGATGTAGATTACTTGTGTTTTTTTGAGCTTGACTGGAATTAGTTGGGTTGCACGTCAAAATCAGAAGAGCATCATGTGAAAGTGTGATAGAATTGGAATGGAAGAGTAAAACAAGGAAACAAGCATCATGTAAAAAACAAAAAGTTTATCAAAGATAAGTATACGAAGAACTAATATAGCAATTCTAACGATTTGTAATTAAGCTCATTGCATTTAATAGTTATATTAGATTATTCTTCGTCACCTTCCCTGTATCTATCTACCAAAGGCATGTCTTGTGTTTGATTTACGTTTTCTTTCCAAACATGTCACTGAACTCTAACACCATTTGAGTTGTTGACGCACAATGCTTAGTTGTGGGCCTGATTACATATAGTAATTATTTATCTCGGGATTGCACTTCAACTTGGGATTTCTAAGTGTATCCTACCATCGTTTTTTTTGGAAGTGGGTTCAATTATATATATATAATTTTTCTAAATTAAGCCCTGGGCTCACTAGAGAATTTCTGTATATATATATATATATATATATAT
The DNA here is from genome assembly GCA_963682175.1 of Triglochin maritima. Classification (NCBI taxonomy): domain Eukaryota; kingdom Viridiplantae; phylum Streptophyta; class Magnoliopsida; order Alismatales; family Juncaginaceae; genus Triglochin; species Triglochin maritima. The sequence goes on from OY821779.1 coordinate 33,210,137, forward strand.
ATATATATATATATATTAACTTAGAACGGATGTGATCACATTAGTCTGAACAAAATACAGTCACACGTTGTGTTAATAGATTAATGACATGTTTTCAACGTATTGTAATATATTATACTACAATCACAATCCATATGTTTTAAAAAGCGAACATACGTTTTTTATGGGCAAGAATAAGTCTTCAACAATGCCCTATCATATGCTATTTGTGCCCCCGCCGTCATTTCAAAATGATATATACGTTCATCAAAAAAAAAATAGAAGTCTTCAACAATGCCCTATCACATGGTAATTCTGCTCCGCAAATGTTGCGTTTGACTACTGTGTTTCAGCTCTAATTGAAAGGGGTGAAAAGATCTGACAACGTCTGATTCAAGTCGTGCGCGAATTAGGAGGTAAGTTTTGTGCTTCCCATGCAAAAAAACCGAACCTCTCTTAGATCTGTCGCCGTGGCTCCCACACAATTCCCACTATCGGTTTCCCGTTGCAGATGACCAACTTGGTTTAGGTCATTTTTGAAATAAAATATCTCTCCTTGGTATAAGGATTTTGAAACATACTTAATTATTCTCTTAGAAATTCTGAAAATTTGAGAATAATGTTCGAATAATTTGAGAATAAGATATAATTATGAGAATTGCACAAAGGAAGGATGCCCACACACGAGACACGCGTAAGCAAGTGCCACGTGTCGATTTGGAATTTCTTTTGAACAACATAAATGGGGGTCCACTTTAAAAGAACCTTAGCCATGTTACTTCCTTTATTTAGCAAGTTTACTTAAGAGAAAAGCTCGTCTGCCCTAAGAATACTATCTACTATACCACCAAATTATGTACTGAGATAAGATAATGCAAATTAATTATAAATTAATAAGAAATATTTGGTAATTGAATAATGACGGCCACAGTTAAAATAGAAAGGAAAATTTATCTTTCTATGCCTCAAATGACCCAAGCTCTGCAAAAAAACTCTGACTTTGACATCCTCTACAAAAATGTTTATCTTTCTACTTCTTCCCAAAATACCCCTGACTATTGATGTGTAATTAAGTTTAAACCACAAGTGCACAACCGCAATGAAGCAGTGGCAAGTACGGGTCGATCCATAGGGAGATGTGTCGACTCTGGCTCTTTCGAAGGCAAGCTAGTGGGAAAAAGAGGGGAGAAAATGTGTTATTACACAGTAAACTACAAATGAACAAACAATAAAATTAAACCTCATATGGGGTAGAGAAAGAATGTGAATATGAAAATATGTGTATGCGTGTGTGTTCATTTGTGTTTGTCACAACATGTAATACATGAAAATCATAAAATCAAATCAAACTTTGCCTCCACATGATAAGATAAAACATTATCATTAAAACATACAAGACTATAATTGAAACGAAGCTAAATGAACTCAGCATTAAGACCAAACCCCACTATGTCTCCACATGAAATAAGAATTACACAATCATGAAAACATACAAGACATTAATTAAGGTGAGGCCAACAAGAGCACATACTACCACATGTCATATTTCCTTCATCCACTCCATCCTTATCCTCACATCATCATTCCCCATAAAATAGGCTCACTAATCTAAGCATGTGCTAAGCATCACTCAAGAGTATTAGCACATCAAAGATATGAGTGAAATGACATTAGATGGTTATGGAAATCATGTAAGGCTTAAAATATTAAGATTAACACACACACCTAATACATCACATAATCACATCACCTTCTTCTCCACCCCTAAAATGGAGACAGACTTACTCACTAGTCGTTAAACTAAGAAAAGGAAACATTCTAATTACTTCTACTAAGACAAAAAATAAGCTAAGCATGCAACAATTAAAAGAGAAGACAACATTAGAACAAACTAACAAAAAAAAATTATTTACATGACTCACATTACGAGTATCATTCTTCTCCACTTGAGTTTTACTCCAAGGCTTACTCTAAGTAGCGAGAATGTCACCAAGCAATTGGTAATTACAAAGGAGGAGAAAGAGCTCTATTTTTAGTCATGGAAAAGTTAATCGGGGACAATCCCCCGATGTGAGGCTAATGAAACTTCTACAAATGGATACAAACAACATATTGCACAATCACAAGAAGTCAGGTCGGATCCTGAGCATTTTGGACCGCCGATTGGCATCATATCATGCATATAATTTGTGTCTTATATTTTTTATTCTTAGCCTAAGAAATGCTACGTAACGAGTTTTGTGTTTGAGTTTCAGGAATAAATAAGGTCGAGGATAAGATGCATAAAAACACTCAAAAGCAGGGAAAAAATGACTAAGTTGCAAGACTTATGGACTGATATGAAAGAGAGAATGACCCAGATGTAAAACCAAAAGGATCAATGAAAATAAAGAAGCTTCACACCTTAATGAGGATTATTTTGCCAATTAAATCTGGGCTCAACCATCAACAACCAAATCGGGTTCATCAAACACCAAGACATCAAGCCGGAACCGAGCCACAAAAATCCAGACTCGATCTGACACTTATAGACCGCCAATCAGCGGTCCAAATCGGTCCAAAGGCGACATGTTTTGGTCGGGAGGTGTATTATGTTGTTTTATGTCCGTTTATAGTATGCAATTAGTACCATATCGAGGGATTGTCCCCGATTGCCGTTTTCTTTGCCTATAAATAAAACTCCTCCTCCATTTGTATTTACTCATTGCTTGGTGGAATTCTCTCTACTTAAAGTAAAAGCCTTGAAGCAAAAACTCAAGGTGGAGAAGAATACCACTTACAACGTGAGTCAGGTAAATAAAATAATTATTCTTAGTTTCTTTTAATATTGTCTTTTAATTCTTGCATGCTTCTTTAGTTTAATTTCCTTTCATTTATCTTCTTTAATAGTTCTTGTTTGCTTAGTTTAATTTCTTTTCATTAGAATGTTTCATTTCGTTAATATAGTTAGTGTAATGATTAGTGAGTAGTTCCATCCCCATTTGAGGGGTGGAGAAATATGTGATGTGATTATGTGATATATTGGGTGTGTGGTATCTTAATCCTTTGAACCTTACATGGTTTCCATAACCATTTAATGGCATTTCACTCTTGTCTTTGATATGCTAATGCTCTTGAATGAAGCTTAGAATATGCTTAGATTAGTGTACTTATTTTATGGGAAAAGATGATGTGAGGATATGGATGGAATTGATAAAGGATACATGACTTGTAGTTGCATGTACTCTTGTTGCTTTTACCTTGATTAATGTCTTGTATGTTTTGATGATTATGTAAATCTTATTTCATGTGGAGGCATAGTGGGGTTTGGTCTTTATATATGAGTTCATTTAGCTTCATTCCAATTATTGTCTTGTATGTTTTGATGATAATGTGTTATCTTATTTCATGTGGAGGCAAAGTTGGATTTAGTTTTATGATTTTCATGCACTACATGTTGTGATGAGCATAATTGAAAACACACCCATACACATATCTTTGTATTCACATTCTTTCTCGACCCCCTATGGGGTTTAGTTTTATTGCGTATTTCCAATTCCTTTCGCATTGTAGTGTAGTTTAGTTTAATCAATCTATTCTCTCCTTTGTTTCCCACTCGCCTTCGAACTAGCCAAAGTTGACACACGTCCCTGTGGATCGACCCGTATTTGCCACAGCTACAACGTGGTCGTGCACTTGCGGTTATTTTAAAACGTTCAATCAGCCGCCAATTGGTTGTCTAGGACTGTCAATTGGCGATCACTTTTTGGGTTGATTTGACCTGATTTCGGTTGGCTTCTTTATTACTTCAATGCTCCACGTATGGTGCATTCGAATAAGTTGTTTGAGTCTAGGCCCGAATCTATTTGCCAAAATACTCCTCATGAAGGTGTGGAGTTTTTTGATTTGCTTATTAGTCTTTTTGGTTTACATCCGGGTCCTTCCCCCTTGCATATTTAGTCCATAAGTCTCACAATTCAGTCCTTTTTCTTGCGTTCAGGTCCTTTTTGTCTCTTCTTCCCAAACTTGTTTATTGCTGAAACTTAAACATAAAATTCGTTACGTAGTACTGCTTAGGTTCAAAATAGAGGATATAAGATACGAATATATGCATGATATGATGTCAATCAACTAACTCGTGGGACCACTAACATGGAACAACCTATGTCTGCTTTGTTGGGTTTGATGACGTTGATTTTCCATTTACGCGATGAGCTTGATATGCACTCGATAGTTTACTCGACCCACAACGGTACAATTACTGAGAAAGTCTTCGATGGTTCCGTTTCCCACTTTGACTCAAATAAATGGTGTTTCTATGTCTCTCTAATTTATATTGTTTCAGAAATCGATAGGGTTCGATGGTACTCGATAGTATGCGATAGATAATGTGTGTCAATTTGTATGCTCGATAGTTATATTTGGTTATGGTTCGATTGAACTCGATATGTGCTATACAGAAACTCGACATGGGCTCGATTGCGCTCAATGGTAAACATGATAAATGTTCACATGTCGAAGTGAAACATCCCCTGATGGGACGGGTCATTATTATGTGTAGAGATGTGACCGTTCGACATTCTTTCCTTTTGAGAAGACACAACCTTTCATTATTGAGCGAAGAGGCACAACCCTTCATTACAGGGTCTATAAAAGGAAATCAGAGGTTAGGGTGTCTTCAATTTAGTTGTGTATTTGATCACCTCCCAAGTCACAACTAAGTATTCGATTCATCTCCTCCACCCAAAAAAACTGGTCTTACAACACAATGACTCAGACTACTCATCTCACGAAGCTGAGCACATCATCAATGGACCAATATGGGGAGGTTGTCCCCCCGTATTGGGTGTGCCCTATCGCACCTATAAGTGTGGGATGAAGTCAACGGAGTTGTGGTCCAACACTCTAAACAAGATCAGCAAGAAGTTCTACGTCCGTGGCTCCTCAAAGCCAACCCGTCATTGTCGGTACTTCGTCTGGGACGATGGAACACTAGTACAACCAGTGGATAAACCTGACCAGAGCGTACAGGATCCAGGGATGCGGAAGCTTCTCTAGAAGGTTACTAAGTCAGAGCCAAGAGATTGACAAAACTATCTTTTAGGCTTGCAGGCGACATCTGAGCAGATCATTCTGTTTTAATTGACTAGGAAGAGATATAAATTTTTTGTGTGTTTGTGGTTTTATTTTTTGTGTTGTCTTTGTGTTGGTGTTCTCTCCTAGTACCTCGATAATATTTACTATCAATAATAGCTCGATGTTTGTGTTTGTATTTTTTGCTTGTCCATGTTTGTGATTTGTCCTTGCTCTCTCCTGTAACCTCGATTGTGGTTCGATGGTAGTTCGATACGCACTCGACAATCTACGACTAAAAAAGAAACACCATTTACTTGTGTCTTTCAAACGAAGTCTGAATGAATCCTCTCCTAAATAACCTCAATTGTGATTTGATGGTAGTTCAATAGGCACTCGACGGTCTACGACTAAAAAAACACCATTTACTTGTGTCTTTTCAAATGAAGCCTGAATGAAGTCTCTCCCTAACCTGAATTATGATTCGATGGTAGTTCAATACGCACTCAACGATCTACGACTAAAAACGAAAAATCATTTACTTGTATCTTTTCAAAACAGTCTCAATGAAGCCTCTCCTCTAACCTCGATTGTGGTTCGATAGGCATTCGACGGTCTACGACTAAAAAAGAAATACCAATTATTACTTGTGTCTTTTCAAACGAAGTCTGAATGAAGCTTGTCCTCTAACCTTGATTGTGGTTCAATGGTAGTTCGATAGACACTCGACGGTCTACGACTAAAAAAGAAACACCATTTACTTGTGTGTTTTCAAATGAAGGCCTCAAGGAGTTTAGGGTTTAATAAAAATTTAGTTCAATAATAGCTCGATGGTAATTGTGCAGTTTCAAACGAACAACTTTGCCCGTTCAAGTCAGTCTTGTCCTTTTTCCACGATAAAGCTCGACGGTTGCTCGACGTTGGTCGATGGTTGTTCTATTACCTCTTATACTATTCACAACAATGTAACAAAAAACAACGTAGACCATTGACAACATTCGAATATTAAAAAAACAATGTAAACAACACAATTGCTTCTGTATTGACCACACATTTACACAAAAACAGGGTTGTCAAAGTTTGCAACTAACATATACACAACAGAAACAAAAAAGTATCATAGAATGAAATATTAACTAAAACAACTAAAATAACTTCGCCCTCTTCCTAGTCCACCCGGTGTGTTCTTCGAAGCCTGGAGGGATATCAGGTAGTGGGGAGGGCGTTGGGTCAGGGATGGGTGTCTCGACGAGGTAGGTCGCCCTGCATTTGGGGCAGCTGTGCTCTAGGAAGGGGGTGTTGGGTTTGGTGTCGTCGGGATGGAAAGTATGCAAATCAAATAATGGTATGTCAACGGACATTAACTTATAACGAAAGTAACTGAAAAATAAAGGAAGAGACGATTAAAATCTACCTCTATCGATGAGGAGGTCGACTGTATCTTGTACGACAGCCAAACGACGATCCTCATCAGCGATCATGTGGTGGAGTTCTGCCAGGGTCTGCTTGACCTCCTCCAGTGGTTCCAGGGGTGGTCGAACTGGAGACATGGCGTCATACATGTAAAACGTGTATTTTTGGCATTGCAGGACCCCACATTGCCAGGTTTGTTGCACCACCTTGGTTGAGGACCGGACACACACCTGTCGTGTAGGGTAACTACACAAGCAAAGGATGTCGTCAATGGGTGAGACCTCGGCGATGTCGTTGTGCATCATTCTGGGCTTGGAAGAAGACGTTGGCAAGAGAAGTGTAATGGTGTAAGGCTGAAAGGAGGGAAGAGTGTTTTATGCTATCCTGATGACAGACGCGACATATGGAGAGAAGGTGACTGATTGACATCATTTCATGCTTATATTTTTATCTTATATCCATTATCTTTCACTTAAACAATGCTATGTTACGAGTTGTATGTTTAGTTTTCAGGAATAAATAGGTTTGAAGAGATGAAGCATAAAAGGACTCAAAAGCTGAGAAAAAGGACTGAACTGTGAGATCTGGGGACCAAGATGCAAGGGAGAAGGACCTGAACGCAAGACAAAAGGACCTAAGAGCAAAACAGAATACTCCACACCATCATGGGGAGTATTTTAGCAATTTGATTCGGGTCGGAGCTCCAATAAACAAAGTAGATGCATCCAAGACCACCAAATACACAAACAAAAGACCAGAACAAGATTCAACTGGATCCGGACCTTGTGGACTGCTAATTGGCGGTCTGTTTTGGCCCAAATCCGCCAAGTTTTCTCCTGGACATGTATTAATGTTTGTTTAGGCTATTGTTGGTATTGGTTTAGTCCCACATCGAGGGATTGTCCCGGTTTGCCTTTTTCCTTTGCGATAAATAAAACTCTTCACCTTCCATTGTAATCACTCCATATTTTAAGTGGTTATTCTTCCTACTAGAAGTGAGGCCTTGAAGCACACACTAAAGTAGGAGGATGCTACTTTTAATGTGAGTCATTTTATCAATAAAGTTTTGTGTTTCTTTCATTGTTTGTGCATGTTTTAGTTTAATCGTCTTTTATTTCTAGCTTAGTTTTAATATGTTTTCTTTGCTTAGTTTAATAATTAGTGTAATGTTTAGTGAGTAGTTCCATCCCCTTTGGGGGGTGGAGTAGATGTACATACATGCATTAGAGAATGGGATGAATGCTTTATTTTTGATGTGTTGATAAAACATGAATGTATGCTTGCTTGTTTAGGATAGAATTTATAACTTGATGAGTTTTGCCAAAATGATTAGACACCTCTCATGCTTGTTTAGGTTCTTAAATAAACAACTTGCATATGTAAATGTTAATCAACTAAGTTGTTGAATAGATTGATAGGTTTTGCCATAACATTTAGACACTTCCTATGCTTGATAAACACCACCTTCATGTGCTTAAAGAATGTATTCTACACCCACCTCTTTGCATGTGTGCACTCACTCCACCCCTTAGGGGTTTTCCCATTTCTGTATTCCGGCATTCTTCCTTTGTTCTTAGCTTAGTTATTATTTCATTGTTTGGTTCTTCCTTTCGCATTTCCTACTTCTTAGCGTAGTATAGAGTAGAGTAGCATAAACATCTTTCTTCCCCTATTTTTGCCACTTGATTTCGTATAAGGAAGAGGCTGCTCACCTCCCTGAGGACGACCCGTACTTGCCACCGCTTCATCGCGGCCGTGCACTTGCGGTTTTAAATAAAACGTACAACAAGTTTTTGGCGCCGTTGTCGGGGAGGTGTCAGTCCAGACTCTTGTTTGGACGATTCGAGTGGATTTAATTTGTGTTTTGTAGTTTGTCTTTGTTTTAGGAGACTTGGAGTCGCTAGGAGGAACACCTGGAGAAATTGGGAGGCATTCTGGGCACTTCAGACCGCCAATTGGCGGTCTGGTGAGCTCATTTTACTCTCTTATTTCTGTGGCCTGTTTACATAATTGATGTAGTGATCTGGGACTTGATTTGGCATGTTTTGACTTATAGTTTGTTCCCAGATCCATAATCATACCTCCTTTAAGCAACTTGGACCCTAAAACTCAAAGCAAAAGATTAGGCATTCTTTTTGTTTAGGTCATGCATCATGTATGTAACTTAGGCATTTAGATTGTCTTTTATTTTAACTTTATTTTCAGTTGTTGTGTGTTGGCGTGAGGTACGCACCTTCTACTATCATCCATGCATTTCGTATGACATGCATTAGTTAGTAGGAAGTGCATTGCAACAAGTGTGAGTTGAGCGTTGTTTGGAGAGTTGATTGTTATATTTAGGACTCCAAAATGCTACTAAGGAGGGGTTGTCCCGTAAAAGATAAGGTGGGGGATTTCATCACCCTTTCCTTCGCCCCAAAAACCACACTAATAAAGAGCCTAATTTCTAAAATCAAGTAGACATTGGCCTTAAGGAATTCGGACGCATTAGGAGAGTGATCCGGTCCCGACTGTCATAACCTGATCGGCGTTGCCCACTTTGTCGATAGTAGGAGAGACGAGATCCCCGGATCTTGACTCACTTGCTGGGCTTTGTTGTCCTCGTCGTAGGGAGGTGAGGCGTGTTGAGGCCGCGTGACCTCACAGTTAGGCGTCGTCTAGCTGTAAGGACCTATAGCGACCTTAGGATTGCTTGAGCCTTGTTTGCCTGTGTGCTTCTACCTGTACCCATCCGCCGTAGCATAAGGACTTCTTCCCTTCTCTCCTGAGTCATTCTTTCTCTCCTGTGTTCCCCAGTCTTCTCTTCTACGTACATTCTTTGTTTGAAAAAAAGGTTTTGGTGTGTGCGCACCTTTGTGCATGCTTTCGTGGACACGAGACGAGAGTGGTCGTTTGACGAGGAGCGTTGTCAATCCGGCTTCGGTCATCGATTTCTCGACACCTTCCTCCTCTCGTGTCGCACGTATTTCGGGTCCAATGGCTGCTAATTTCCGTGAGGAGGAGCAGTTGCTGGACCCGCCTGCTCGACCTGTTCTTCCAGTTGTCGTTCTCATACCTCTTCGTGATCGATGCTACCCGAGTCGTACCGCTTTACCCTCGTGTATCGTATTACCAGAGGCTAATAGGAACCATTTTGAGATTAAGCCTCAATTCATTTCCATGCTCCCTCGCTTCACTGGGAAATGTGACCCCTATATCTTTCTCAGGGAATTTGAGAAGGTCTGTGCTATGTTCAAGCTGCAACAACTTAGCACAGACTCCATCCATCTTAGGCTCGTTCCTTTCGCATTAAAGGATGATGCCAAGAAGTGGTTGTACAGCAACCAGGCGAATTCCTTTAGGACTTGGGATGAGTTTCAATCTGCATTCCTCAAGAAGTACTTTCCAAATCATCGGACTCAAAAATTGAGGAACGAAATCAATTCGTTCTATCAACATGAGACCGAACCATTTCATGCATATCTAGAGAAGTTCAAAGAGCTACTATCGTCGTGTCCTCACCATGGCATTGAGTTGTGGCGTCTTTGTCAGATTGTTTACGAAGGTCTTCACATCCCGTCAAGAACGCTCCTTGAGTCCATGTGTCAAGGAGAGTTCTTGGGAAAGGATGAAAGGGAGGCATGGGCCTTCCTAGAAGACCTCGCTGAGAAAACCATGCAATGGGAGAGTGTGAGGGAACCACCTGCATCTAGCATAGGAGCAAGGATCGCGAATGCAAACTCAACTAGATCGGGTGGCGCATTTGTTGTCGATACCACTACGGCCACCGAGGCGCGCATGGCGGCCTTAATGCGCCGTATGGATTCGATTAAGCTCCAAAACCAACATGGTGCACCTCACATGTCCACATCTGGTCCAGTTCCCTGTCATTCATGTGGTAGGATAGGTCATGTAGAAAGAGAGTGTGAGTCCATTCCTCCTGAGATGGAGTGTGTCAACGCCATCTATGATAGAGCCAGGAATGACCCATACTCATCATCTTATAATCCTGGATGGAGGAACCACCCCACTATTTCATGGAACCAAACTAATGCCCCGGGTGGTCATTCAAACTCCTCTAGACCACATTACCAATCACATCAACCTCCCATGCATGCACATGCCTATCAGCCACCCCAAGCGCAAACCACCAATCAATCGGGTTTCCCAAATTCCAATAATATGGAAACCCGATTCAATTCGTTTGAGACCTTGGCTCGTGGACTTGAAAAGTCAATGAAAAATTTTATGTCAACTACGAGTCAAGTTCTCACTTCCAATCAGCAGACCATCAAATCTCTAGAGCTTCAGGTGGGCCAATTGGCTCAGTCTGTACATGAAAGAGAGAGAGGGTCTTTTCCTAGCAAGCCTGAGGCTAACCCCCGTATATACCAACAACAACACATGCAAAATGAGAATGTGGTACCTCGGGGGAGGCAAGTGAACCATGTGGAGGAACCTGTTCACCATGTCAATGTCATTGTTACCTTAAGGAATGGAAAACAGGTTGACAATCACATTTCCTTGCCACACCCACCACCATCTATGCAGCCCCTTAGTGGGAATGGTGGTGAAGAAGAAGTTGAGGGTGAGGGTAATACACCAAAGCTTTCTTCTCAGGCACCGCAGAAAACCTACCTGCCAAAAGCTCCCTATCCAAGTAGGTTAACCAAAAAGCAGAGTGACAACATGGACAAGATATTATAGGTGTTTAAGCAAGTAAAGGTTAACATCCCCTTGTTGGATGTCATCCAACAAATACCTCAATATGCCAAAGTGTTGAAGGATCTCTGCACAACCAAGAGGAAGACCAATGTTCCTAAGAAAGCATTCTTGGCTGCAAACATCAGCTCACTTTTGTCCAATCCGACCTACACAAAATACAAGGACCCTGGGTGTCCTACTATTCAGTGTACCATAGGGGACACTAGAATGAGCAATGTTTTGCTTGATTTAGGATCAGCGATCAACCTCCTCCCATTCTCTGTTTATCAACAGTTGAACTTGGGAGAATTGAAACCAACTAAGATCACCCTTCAATTGGCGGATAGATCCATTCGTATTCCCATGGGGATTATCGAGGACGTGCTTATCAAAGTTGGAGATTTTATATTTCCAGTCGATTTTGTTGTCCTCGATACCAATCCTGTTGCGAACACCCACTCTCAAATACCTTTGATTTTGGGTAGACCATTTCTGGCCACCTCCAATGTCTTGATTAATTGTAGAAATGGTCTCATGAAGCTCTCATTCGGTAACATGAGTGTCGAGTTTCATGTGTTCAACTCTGGTAGGCAACAGGAACCCATGGATGAACCGTTAAATCTAAATCTCATCCGTCAATTGGAGAAAGCACCACAAAATCAACGAACACCCCTAACCCTAATGCAACCCCTTGAGAATGTTCGTGGGCCCAGCGATAACTCATTGCTTGTCTTCGCAATGCAATAGAGTGAGCTGGCCTCGAACATGAATGTCCAAAGGGAGTGTTCGTTGCATGATTCAGTTGAGAGTACTAGTGAGAGTGAGACACCTTATCATATGCCTATACCAGAAGGTGTCTCTACCTCATGTCCCATGGCCATTGAGCCATTTGAGCTTCATATTGACTCCAACAAGGACCCACCTACAACCGAGCTTATGTTTGATGATCTAAATGATGGTGGGAGGTCCTTGTTGGATGACTTGGGGAGAAGCCCCATTCTTAGTGATGCAAGTCTGCTGCATCCATCGAATGAGCCTGAGGAACTCATTCCGATGCACCCGCCTATTGGTTGGAGGGTTTTCTTCAATGAGCAATTACACCCTAGTGAGACAACACAACTTCATTCTTTGTTGCCCACACCCAACCAATATCATGAGGGGTTCGAGCCTTTCAGCTTTGACCTTTCACCCCTCATGACACCTCAGAGTACCAGTGGAGTTTGCCCATCTCGGCAAGTCTCTGGTCCTCATGACTTGATGTTCTCATTTGATGTTCCTTGACCAAATGATTATGAGAATATCTTAGTTGATGTATATATCTTGGAAAAAAAAGAAAAAAAAGTGTGTAATAAAAGACTCCTTCAGTGAGCATCGATTGTTGTGGGCCCCAACCCTTGTGTACTTGGGCCCAATCTCTTCACGTATTTATCTCCCTTCTTCAGCTTCTCACAGGTTTTGAAGGAATTTGGGTTTGTGTCCATCAACATTACCCTGAACGTCCCTTTGTACTTCATGTTGATGAGATCTTTCCTTTTTCATGCATTTATCCATGTAGTATCTTGTTCACATTCATTGAGGACAATGCATGAAGTAGGTGTGGGGGGGTGTTTTACGTGTGTACATAGTCGAGTCTTTTTCTTTTGATTTTGTTTTCTTTTTGTGTGTATGTTAGGGTCATGCTAGTGTGCCGCATTTAACATTGATATATCTGCTTGCCATGATCCTTGGGTGACTTGTCTTCTTTTGCTTGCCTAGTGCTTTAAAATTTTCACATTTCTTTCAAAATCTTCATGTGTTTGTGAAAGAAAATGTTTTTGTGGGTTTTGCGTGTGTTTAGCATCTGCAAAACCGTTGAGAGGCAAAGTAAAAGAAAAGCTCCCAAAATTGTCTTGAACTTGATGCATTAGGATATCTAGTTTACTAGCTTTAGGTCTTATCGAGTCGTTAGGATGCACCCCGGTTTTCCCTCGGGGGGCGTGTAATCATAGGGTTTCAACACTCAAACATTTAAAGAAGTCCACCCTGAACCTAGTGAGTCAAATAATTCGTGTCTGTTAGTATAAGGAAGTTTGTCGTAGTCAAGGGCCCTTAATCTCTTTTTGTGAAACTTAAGTGTAGGGGTTTTGGTTCCCATGTAGATAAATAAATAAGTGGTGTTCTCTCTTCTCGCACGGCTCCTATCACTCGGGAAAGTAGGTCTGAGGGGACTTTGTGCCTGGTGCTTTCGAGTCATCTGACTTGGGATGCACCGACCGAACTCCCGTTACACGGGTGGTAGGGATCGCCCTATGTGGAGATTTGGGGGAAGGTGTACATGATAGTGTAAGTCCTCATAGGCAATGATGCACGAAACCAGACCCTGGGAGAATCAAACACCAACCAATAAAATGCTCCAAAGAAGAAAAAAAAGAAAAAAAAGAAGAAAAGAAAAAAAAGGTCAAATAAGAACCAAAATTGACTTTACACATTGTATCACATTCAGAAGTTAAGGCTGCCCATGTCTTTCACTCAAGTCCTTAACTAACTTTCACGAATAACTCATTAGGCTAGCTGTGTGGACCGATTACATATAGAGAGTCGACCCGTAGTGTTACCGCGTCCCATGATCGACAAAATGAGTCCAACGAGTCGTGTAGCTAGATTGATTAATGCATCTTGTTCGGATTTTGTGGGTGTATCCGCTGAAAACCCTCAGGAGACAACACTCCTCATTGGCGACAAGGAGGTTTAACGGCTTGTTGCACAAGCTAAGTGCAACCGTGATTCCTATGAAAGTGAGTTAGTATTTCTTGTTTTTCGTATGCTTTTCTCTTTCTTTGTTTTGCTAGGGACTAGCAAAAGTTAGGTGTGGGGGTATTTGATTGACATCATTTCATGCTTATATTTGTATCTTATATCCATTATCTTTCACCTAAACAATGCTATGTTACGAGTTGTATGTTTAGTTTTCAGGAATAAATAGGTTTGAAGAGATGAAGCATAAAAGGACTCAAAAGCTGAGAAAAAGGACTGAACTGTGAGATCTGGGGACCAAGATACAAGGGAGAAGGACCTGAACGCAAGACAGAAGGACCTAAGAGCAAAACAGAATACTCCACACCATCATGGGGAGTATTTTAGCAATTTGATTCGGGTCGGAGCTCCAATAAACAAAGTAGATGCATCCAAGATCACCAAGTACACAAAGAAAAGACCAGAACAAGATTCAACTGGATCCGGACCTTGTGGACCGCGAATTGGCGGTCCAAGACCGCTAATTGGCGGTCTGTTTTGGCCCAAATCCGCCAAGTTTTCTCCTGGACATGTATTAATGTTTGTTTAGGCTCTTTTTGGTATTGGTTTAGTCCCACATCGAGGGATTGTCCCGGTTTGCCTTTTTCCATGGCTATAAATAAAAATCTTCACCTTCCATTGTAATCACACCATATTTTAAGTGGTTATTCTTCCTACTAGAAGTGAGGCCTTGAAGCACACACTAAAGTAGGAGGATGCTACTTTTAATGTGAGTCATTTTATCAATAAAGTTTTGTGTTTCTTTCATTGTTTGTTTATGCTTCTTTTATTGTTTTAATATGTTTTCTTTGCTTAGTTTAATAATTAGTGTAATGTTTAGTGAGTAGTTCCATCCCCTTTGGGGGGTGGAGTAGATGTACATACATGCATTAGAGAATGGGATGAATGCTTTATTTTTGATGTGTTGATAAAACATGAATGTATGCTTGCTTGTTTAAGATAGAATTTATAACTTGATGAGTTTTGCCAAAATGATTAGACACCTCTCATGCTTGTTTAGGCTCTTAAATAAACAACTTGCATATGTAAATGTTAATCAACTAAGTTGGTGAATAGATTGATAGGTTTTCCCATAACATTTAGACACTTCATATGCTTGATAAACACCACCTTCATGTGCTTAAAGAATGTATTCTATACCCACCTCTTTGCATGTGTGCACTCACTCCACCCCTTAGGGGTTTTCCCATTTCTGTATTCCGGCATTCTTCCTTTGTTCTTAGCTTAGTTATTATTTCATTGTTTGGTTCTTCCTCTCGCATTTCCTACTTCTTAGCGTAGTATAGAGTAGAGTATCATAAACATCTTTCTCCCCCTATTTTTGCCACTTGATTTCGTACAAGCAAGAGGCTGCTCACCTCCCTGAGGACGACCCGTACTTTCCACCGCTTCATCGCGGCCGTGCACTTGCAGTTTTAAAAAAAACGTACAACAGTGACCGAACCGTCGAAAACACCCTCGATTGTCATGCATTTCAGTCGCACGCATATGGAAGAGAGAAGGTTGAGAGAATATCGAGCTCGGGTCGACTACATATCGTGCTCATCGATCCCAACATAGAGAACTTTTTTTCTTCATCATATCAAGTGCATATCGAGCCTCCCACTGGTATGGTTTTTCACACTTGGCTCATAACTGACGAGACATTTCAAGAGAATGAAACCCGACTGTCGAAAACATATGTGCCTTGACAAAGTGTTACTTAACGAGTTTTTATCAAGTACGTATAGAATGCATCGACTCAAACATAGTGTCACCTCGAACCACACATTGGTATAGTTTGGTGGTTAGGTAAGTGAAACGAAAAATCGTCCTCAATAATCGTGTCGAGTAAACGATCGAGCCACTATCAAGTGGATATCGGGCTCTTCGATCAAAACAAAGACGACCCTCCTGATTCATCCTATCGAGGTCACATCGTACTGTCATCATGTAGTTTTCACGCTTTACTCTTAATTACTGGCGTGACGTCTGGAGTCAAAGTTGGAAACGGAACCGTCGAAGACTTTCTCAGTAATCGTGTCGTTGTGGGTCGGGTAAACTATTGAGTGCATATCAAGCTCATCGTGTAAAGGGCAAATCGACGTCATAAAACCAAACAAAGCAGAATAGGTTGTTCTATGTTAGTAGTCCCATGAGATAGTCATGGGTATTTTGGGAAGAGGTGAAAAGATAAACATATTTTTAGAGGATGTCAAAGTGGGTTTTTTTTTTGCAGAGGTTCGGTCATTTGAGGCATAGAAAGCCAAATTTTACAATAGAAATGCAGTTTCCACTTGTTCTTATCATATTATTTTTACCTGGCCTTACTAACCCTACTGACCCAGATAGAACACATCAATAAAACTTCTATTTAGACTTTTTGCAAAATGCACTAGCAGAACACACCCACTAGTTAGACTTGAGCATTGTTCCAATTGCTCTAAGAGCAGTTGGAGCTGACGTCAACGACTTAAAGCCGTTGGTGTGTTTTATTTAAATTATTAAACTACCCCTACCCCATATAAAACTCCCAACCCCTCTCATTCTCTAAAATCTCTCCAAAATTTTCTCTAATCTTTCCCTAATTGCTTTGATTTTGGTGGAGACAGGTCTAGTTTATGCTACAAGCGAACCGCTGACCGTCGATTTTGCGACTCCTCTCCTCTTTATTTCCTAGGTTTTTCTAATCTTTCTTAGTAGTTAATTTTAATTAATCAACCATAATCATGACTTTCTCATTTATGAAAAGAATTCACCTTTTGTCTACATATTTAGTAATTTCTATGGCTTTAACATCTGATTCTTAAGATAATAATGACCCACAACCCCCTCCTGTTAATCCACCTAAATCTAAGAGAAAATGTACTATGGGTACTAGAAGAAAACTAGTCTAGCATGGGATGATTTTGATCAAAGATGGGATAATGAAGGTAATCCAACTGCTACTTGTAGACATTGTGGTAAGGTATATTCAGTTATTTCAAGTGGAGGAACAAGTCATTTTGGTAGACTTCAATTTTCATGTAAAGTTAATAATAATCCTGCACTGGTAATGGATTCATGTCAATCGGTTTTAGATAGGAAACTTTAAATTTCAGAAGATATATTGTCGAAATAAAGGTAGAGAGATAATTATTGATTTCATAATTAGAGATAAAGTACCATTTAGTATATGTGAATCTAAAGCCTTAGAAAAGTAATTCTCTACCATAATCCACAATTTAAACCATGTTCTAGAAGAACACTTAAAAATATTGCATTTGATAAATTCGATAAAGAAAGAAAAATCATGATTAGTTATTTTTCATCAACGAACAATAAGGTAGCATTAACTTGTGATTTTGGAATGTTCCAAATAATTATCCTTACTGTTGCGTAACTTGCATTTTCTAGATAATTCATGGTGTTTAAATAAAAAATCATTTCCTTTTTACCTATTTTGCATCAACACACTACCAAGGTTATATTTGATCATATTAAAGATGTTATCGCAGCTAATAATCTTGAAAATAAAGTTTGTGCAGTTGCATTTGCTAATGCACTAATAATACTTCTGCAATACAAATATTTATTAATTATTGTCATCCATATGTAGATTGTTCACTCTTTAATATTAGATGTGTTTGTCATACTTTGAACTTGGTAGTACAAGATGGACTTAGCATAATTAAACCTTACTTACAAAATGTTAGGAATGCAATTGGTTATATAGGTTGTAGTAGTACATCTAGATATCATGAATTTAGAAACTTTTGTGCACATAATGAAATTAAACCTAGGAAGTTTAAATTAGATGTCCCTCGTAGATGAATCCTCCTTATTATCTTGCAATTTCAACCTTTTATAGTGAATGTTAGCCGATTTATACTAGAATAATTGTCAAATTATGCATGATTTTTTAAAATCTTTTTTCACATTCACTACTAGATTAAGTAGATAATATTACCCCACCTCTAATATATTTATTTATGAATTATTTCCAAATAATAAAATATTTGCGAAAGATAGGAAAAATTCTGATAAATGTAATGGAGGCTAAGTTTAATAAATATTGGAATCCTCCATTTAGTTTTTGTTTAGATTTTATCATGGATCCTAGATTTAAGATTATTGGTATACAAGTTTTATTAGAACAAATTTTTAAAAATATGAATTATGAAAATTTCCAAAATCATGTAGATTGTTGTAGGCCTTTGTTAATCAGATAGTTTGAATAATATGAAAGATTATATAATGTAAATCAACTGGGTTCAAATGTTGCTAGTTCATCATCACAATCACCTCCAACTGCACTGGATCCAAATGATGATGACCCCCAATGGAATTGGTTAAGTCATAAAAGGCAAAATTAGTGCAATTTGACACCCAAAATGAATTAACTGCATATTTAATCGCTGAACTTTACTTAAGTATGGCTGAGTTAAATATTTTGATGTTTTAGGCTGGTGGAGAAAAAACTTAGGTAGGTTTCCACTAGTCTCCTTGATGGCGTGAGACTTATTATGTCCTTCGGCGTTAACTATGGTGTCAGATGCTGTTTTTATTGCAGGTAAACGGGTCTTATTTGACAAGAGGCAAAGCTTGTCTGACAAGTCAAACGAGTTGAGCATATGCCTGAAGAATTGGATCGACATTTTGGAAAGCATCCAGAACATGATTATTCACGACAGCAACGACGACGAAGATTGATCAAATTAGTTAAACCATTCTGTTAAATGAGTAATTTTTGCTAATACCCCTTAGGTTTTTTTCATCACTCTTTAGGTTTAGCTAGCCTTCGGGCCTTTTTATATGTAATATATAATATATATTGTTTCTCGACTTTAGTTAACAATTATTAATAAATATATTGGTCACTTTGGGAAAAATAAATTGTGTTTGTGTTTTTTTTTTGTTTTTGTTTTTTTTAATTCAATTGTAATTGTATACTTCAAATTTAAAAAAACAACCAAAAAATCAAAACCCGACCTAACCCATTGAAGAGACCCAACCACCCCGAGACCCGGCACGAGGGGACGGATATATATTTATTCTATTGTCCATAAAAGTAAAGAATATAATCATTTACCTATAATATTAGATGTTAGATGACATTAGGAGAAGTCTTGCTTAATTTTTTTAATATTACTAGCTTGTGTTGGTATCAATAACTTATATCCATTTTTGAGTTGTAGATTTGTGGTTGATCTAATTTTATGCCAAATGTGTTGTAAGTTGGATGTCATATCGATATCCGAATTACAAAAAAATTGAACTCTAGCTAGGTAGTTCCACAAATACGTAACAAGAATCTAACAAGCAACACAAGCCATCAATCACAAATAGCAAACACAACACAAGCTTTTACATGAAAATCCTTGCAGGAGAAACCACCAACAACAAGATTTTACCTAATTCAAGCTTCCCTATGAGAATAGTTGGTGTGTAAGGAGAATGGAATTGGAGAAGACTAGTCCAGAAAGCAGATAAGGTTGGATGGTGAAACCTCCAACCACAAGATTTTACCTAAATAATAAAATCCTAAGCTTTGGTGGTGGCTAAACCTACATCTCCAAATGGGTGGTTCTCTTTCTCTCAACGCCGATCGACTCTTAGTATTCTAAACACAAGAGTATTTATATGATAAGTGTAAGGCACTGCTCAAGGGGTTAAGAATGTACAAAGTGATCTTAATGAAAATTGCAAGAATATATGCATGATTGACATCATATCATGCATATATTTGTGTCTTATATCCTTTATTCTTAGCCTAAGCAATGCTACGTAACGAGTTTTACGTTTAAGTTTCAGGACTAAATAGGTTTGAGAAGGAGAGACTCTAAAAGGATTTAAAAGCAAGAAAATGGACTAAGTTGCAAGACTTATGGACTAAGATGCAAGAGAGAGGGAGCCCAATGCAAAACCAAAGGCCAATGAGCAAATGAAAAACTCCACACCAACATGAGGAGTATTTTGGCAATTAGATTCGGGTCGTAAGCTACACAACCGATTAGGGTGCATTAGAAATGAAGAAAGCAAGCCAGACAACCACACTCCAAAACAAAACCTGATCTAGACTTTATAGGCCGGCAATTGGCGGTCTGTTTTGGTCCAAATAAGATAAAACTTCGTCGGGGGTACACCCATTGCTTGGTGGATTGTTCCCGATTGCCTTTTTCTTTGACTATAAATGGAACTCATCCTCCTCTCTTGTAATACACCCATTGATTGGTGTCATTCTCTGTACTTGGAGTAAGCGTTAGAGTAAAAACTCAAGGTGAAGAAGAATGCTACTTGTAATGTGAGTCATGTAAATAAAATAATTCTTCATAGTTTGTCTTAATGTTGTCTTTGTTTTAATGCTTGCTTGTTTATTTTGTTTTGTTTTATTTATCATAGTATAACTAGAATGTCTTATTTTCTTAATGTAGTTTATAGTTTAATGTGTGAGTAGTTCCATCCCCATTTGGGGTGGAGTTGATGTATATACATGTTATGTAGATGGAATGAATACTAAATATTGTTCTATGTGAGAAATGTTAGTATGCTTGTTTGAATTAAAGAGAATACTTAACTTGATGGTTTCTGCCATAATATTTAGGTACATTCCATGCTTGTTTAGGTTGTTAATAACAAACTTGTCATTCTCATATTAATCACCTAGGTTAGTGATTTGGATGATAGGTATTCCCATGAGGTACTTCTTATGCATAGCAAATACTACCAACACTTGTGCTTAATGAATGCATTCATCACCACTTATTTCATGTGTACACACACTCCACCCCTTAGGGGTCTTCTATTCCAGATTACTAGATTCTTCTATTAGTCACTAAGTTTCATTTCTTCTCTCACTTTCATCTTGTTTGTTGCTTACAAGTGTAGCGTAGCATAATTAGTCTAGTTAGTTTAATTAATATCTTCTCCCCTTGATTTCCCACTCACCTTCGAACTAACCAAAGTCAACACACCTCCCTGTGGATCGACCCGTATTTTCCATAACTTCAACGGGGGCGTGCAATTGTGGTTTATTTAAAGCGATTAATCAAGTTTTTGGCACCGTTACCGGGGAGGTGTTCTGTCCAGACTTTGGTTTGGACGATTCGAGTATTTTTTAATTTTTGTTTGTAGTTGTGTTTTGTTTGAGGAGGCTCTAAGGATTAGGAGACGTTACCAGGAGAAGTCGGGAGGGGAGCAGGACCAAACATACCGTCAATCAACGGTTCTAAACAGTAAATTGGCCTGGTGTGCTCCAAATTCTCTCTATTTTTTCTGGTCGTTTCTACATTCACTAGTCATCTGGGGCTCAATTTGGCATGTTTTGACTTGTAGTTTGCCCCCAGATTAACAATCAAGTCTCTTTAATCAACTAGGACCTTAAAACTAAAAGCAAAAGAGTATATCGATTGCCATCTAGGTCATGCAGCATTTGTAGACCTTGCACGCACTCGTCTTTCTTTTCTTTACATTCTTGTTGTTGATTTATGGTGTGAGGTACGTGCGCCCATTCTCTCATTCATGCATGGTTTAAGCATGCATTAATTAGTAAGGTGCATCGGGACAAGAGTGAGGTGAGCGTTTGTTTGGAGAGTTGATTGCTAGATTAAGACTCAAAACGCTACTAAGGATGGGTTGTCCCATACAAGAAAATGTGGGGGATTTCATTACCCTTTCCTTTGCCCAAAAAATCACTCTTAATCAAAGCCTTAATTCTAAAAGAAAGTAGACATGGGCCCTAGGATTTCGGATGCACTAGGAGAGTAATCGAGTTGAGACTGTCATGACCTGGTCAGTGTCGCTTGCCTTGTTGATAGTAGGAGGTACTGGATCTCCGGATCTGGTATCACTTGCTGGGCATTGTTGTCTTCGTTGTAGGGAGGTGAGGCATATCGAGACTAGTGATCTCGAAGTTAGGTTGTCTAGTCTAAGGACCTATAGCCATAAGTTGTTTGAGTCGTGCTTGCTATATTAGACTTCTACCTTCACCCACTACCCACGCTAGCTCTAAGGATTCTTCCCTTCTCCTCTAAGTCATCTTCTTGTCACCTACTACTACGTTCTAGTCTCCTCCCCTTTACACTCTTTGTTAGTTTTTTAGGGTCGAGTCAAGCACTTTTTGCGAGCTTGGCCTCGTGGTGGTGAGAGTGATTGACTCGAGAGTTCTTTGGCGAGATGGATGGTTACATGGGCAGCCATCCATATCATTATTGGGACCAGGAAAATTCTCCCTGGTATTCCGGACCCATGCAACCTGGGGTGCCTCAGACAAACACCTTGTATGGTTAGGACAATATTAATTGTGTGGCTGAGCAATCTTCATATTAGAGTAATATGAGAGAGGCGATAACTGCTAGACCACCATCTAGTTATGTCGGATCATATGTTGGTCATTAAACTGAGACAATACAAGAACCTTTGGCCTATTTCATGCATGTGGTAGATGATATGAGTGCACCAGTGGCTCCAGTAGTCGTACCGTGTGATAGTTGTGGGTTGAGTGGTCATATTATCAGGGAATGTCCTTATATTCCCCAGAGCCAGAGTATGAACATACCTTTTCCCAAAATGCTCAATATGACCATTACGCATCCGCGTACAACTCGAGAGGGATGGATTCATGGGGAGAGAACTCCTATTCAAATTCTTATACATCATTTTCACCCCAGTATCCTCCTCCCGAATACCTAGAATTCTACCAACACCCTACTCTAAATCATTGGAATCATTCTCAGCTCATCAACACCCAACCCGAAAAATTCTCAAACTCCGACTTGGACCTCATAGTTGACCGCATACCATATTCCTTGAAACAAACTTTCCTTACGTTCATGAAACCACTAAAAACTCCATACAAAATATGGCACTGCAAGTGAGTCAAATGACACAACAATTAAGTAAACGTGAGGAGGGTGACATTTCTTGTCAACATAAGGATTTATCTTCTGATATCGAACCACCACCACATCCACAAATTCAAAGCACAATCTTTCAAAGTCAAACTCCTAGTCAGTCTGAGAGACTTGGGGTTTCAATTCACCATCACATGGTGGGGGATTTGATCCAAATTGAGATTAACATGGATCAGCTTAATTATCAGTCGTTCAGGATTGTGCCTTATCTTTTGTCATGTGGCCCTTGAGCCACATGATCTTCATGTTGTGCCTCTTAAGGATACACCTCTGGTGGAGCATAAGCTCCCTAGTACCCTTAATTTCAAACGACCTGATGAGAGTTTGTCTCTCACTATTGTTCCTGATCATCTTGGAAATAATGGGACATCAAACAATTACATAGTCAATGAGGGTATTGGGAGTACCTTTGAGGATACCTTGGGTAAGTGACTCGCTTTCTGTTCGCCTGGTGAGTCGGACATGCATAACGAGGTAGTTGACCTCATTCCGACCCACCAGACTGTTGGTTGGAGAGTTTGGATTGACGATCATAACTTCAGTACCACAACAAGAGAAACTCTTCTTCTGTTGCCCCATATTTCCCAAACTCTTGAAAGGTTCAAGTTCTTTCAATTTGATCCTTTGAATGAGGCGTCTTTGTGTCTAATTCATAAACCTCTCCTTTCATTTTGTGCTCTTTGTGAGGGGGGCCACTCATGAGTATTCTGGCCCCGCGTGGTGTCATGTTCCCATTCCAAGTGCATTGACCCACTTTTTGTTGGATTTCGTGCCCTATAGTATGTATATATTTTTGAAATTTTATAAACATATAGGCTCGAAACATTCATATTTTCTTCGATTTTCATATAGACATGCATTTGTTTGTCCTAATTATTTAACATGCATTAGAACAAACAAACAATTGTAAAGAGGTTCATACCTAGAAGTTCTCTAAAACCTCTTGAAGATCCGGAGTCGCGTTGCCGCTCGAATCGCCCGGTGGATTGCCTCCGAGTATTCACCAAACTCTAAACGAGATTGGAGAGAGAATAGCTAGCCTCTCAATCTCCAATAGGGTTTAGAATCCAATTACTAACCCCTCTTTAGTTCCCTTGAGAAGAAGATCTCTGAAAACTAAAACTAATCTTAAGAATTAAGGAAATTTCGTGGAGAATTGTGGAGAGAGATTTTTGCATGAGAAAATAATGAATTAATTAATGAGGTAATGAGATAAACTTGTATTTATAAGTTCTCTCCAAATTACCTATTCATGTGCAACCTCTTGCCCATGATTTCATGCAAACTTCCATCTAACCATCCATTATTTGTTAACAAATAATCTTAGCCACGAATTAAATCAATTATGGACCAATTCCATGCATGATCTAATTAATTCTTAAATTAATTCTGCAGATAACTATTTGGACCGGTCGACCGTTTGGAGGTTCGGTCGACCGTTGGACACTCGGTCGACCGTTCACAACAATAAAATATGTCATTGCAATGTTCGGTCGATCGAACTATAGATTCGGTCGACCGTTCCGAACAGATGAAAATTCCCTGTTATCGGTCGAGACGTGTCCGGTCGACCGTGCACCGATCGGTCGACCGTTTATTGCTAACTGGTCGACTGTTTTGCACAGTACTGCAGACTTGTCAAATTTCGGTTTAACCCTTACAAAATTTGACATTTCGGGATTAGTAGTAAATTCACAACTTACGTAACATATTATCCTGTGTAATGATAAATCATTACACCCCATAATATTTACATCACATATGAATTTTATTTTGATTCTAATTATGTTATTAATCACAACATAATTTTGATTTTGCTTTTCACCCCATGTGTCATATTTTCTACATGAAACCCGACACATCTTATGAACTCAAAATCCCCATTTCTCGTTTCCCAGTTTTGTGGTGTGACCTATGGGAGGATCTATACTAAGTTTGCAGTGATATTAAAAGCTTAATATCACAAGCTATAAGCGGTATCTAGCTACACATTATAGCTCCCAATTAGTTAGATGTCTTAATTCCACTCGAATCAAAACCCGATCCATTTAGTGATGGAGTGCACCACTTGTGTTCGTCCCTTGCCTCATGACACACAAAGTAGTATTGTGTCATCTTTGTATTAGTATTCATTTGTTGATCTCTTTAAGCTAGTTATAAATATGTGACTTAACTCAAATCACATTGTGCATATTATAACTTTATTTTATCAAGGGGCCCACTAATATCATCACTCAATTAAGAGGGGCAATGATAATCTTTTGACTAACTATCTTCTCCAACAAAAATCATACTTAACCAACTAATGCCTTTGCACTACACTCATTGATAGCTTAAGACACTAGTCTAATTAAGCACTCCTTAAGTGATCGGATATAAGTCTCATATCAAAGGACCAAGGACACAATAAAATATTAATGACACAGAAACACATTTCTATAATATTCTACTTGTTAGGTCAATTCGGTATACAAAAGTAATATTTTCCTCTTTTGCCTACCCGTGTTGTCAGTCACTTGTAGAGCTACAATGATCTATGACCAACACGACAATCTTAACTTGGTAATTAATGTCCCATGTTAATTACCATGATTGTGAATATCTTTTGTTTTATGTAAATCAATATCTTTTAGAGCTCTACGGTTAAGGACCAAGAGCCTCTTCCTTAATACTTCTAAAAGACGAATAACATAAACAACGAACAAAATGATTTCTCATTCAATTCATAATGATTGACATTAAAAGTAAAACTTTTAGAACACATTCCCTTCACTTTTGAGGTTCCCATTTGATGTCCTTCGACAAATGAAGATGGGAACTTATTTTTGTACATAGTTATATTCAAAAAAAGAAAAGAAAAAAGACAAAAGACTCCTTGAATGAGCATTGATTGTTGTGGGCCCCAACCCTTCTGTATTTGGGCTCTATTTCTTTCACGTATTTGTCATCCTTCCTTAGTATTTCACAGGTTTTGAGGGGAATTCGGGGTTGTGTCCGTCATCATAACCATGAACTTCCCTTTGTGCTTCACGTTGGTGAGATCTTTTCTTTTTCATGCATAACTCCATGTAATTTTATGCTCACATGCATTGAGGACAATGCATGAAGTAGGTGTGGGGGTGTTTTAGGTGTGTACACAGTCGAGTCTTTCTCATTTTGTTTTGTTTTCTTTCGTTTGTATTGTTAGGGTCATGTTAGTGTGCTGCATTTAATATCGATATATCTGTTTGTCATTATCCTTGGGTGACTTGTCTTCTTTTGCTTGCCTTGTGCTTTCAATTTTCACATTTCTTTCAAAATCTTCATGTGTGCGAAAAAATGTTTTTTTGGTTTTGCGTGTGTGTTAGCATGTGTGAAACCGTTTTGAGGCAAAGTAAAAGGAAAGCACCCAAAACTGTCTTGAACATGATGCATTAGAATATCTAGTATATTGGCTTTAGGTCTTATCGAGTCGTAAGGATGCACCCCAAATTTCCTTCGGGGGGCATGTAATCATAGGGTTTCAGTGTTCAAACATTTAAAGAAGTTCACCCTGAACCTAGTCAGTTGAATAATTCGTGGTTGTTAAGATAAGGAAGTTTCTTATAGTCAAAGACCATTTAGCCCCTGTTGTGAGACATTAAGTGTAGGGGTTTTGATTCATGTGTAGATAAGAAATAAGTGAGTCGATGTTTTCTCTTCTCGCACGGCTCCAATCACTCAGGAAATTAGGTTTTAGGGGACTTTCTGCCTGGTGCTTTCGAGTCATCTGACTTTGGATGCACCGACCAAACTCTCGTTACACGGGTGGTAGGGATTGTCGTATGTGGAGATGTGGGGAAAAGTATACGTGATAGTGTAAGTCCTCATAGGCAATGATGCACGAAACCTGACCCTGAGAGAATTACACTCCAACTAGTAATAAAAAAATGAGAAGAAAAAAGAAAAAGCTTAATAAAAAGAAAAAATGGTAATGCAAATAAGAACCTTAATGGACTTTACACTTTGTATCACTTGAGGATGTTAAGATTGCCCATGTCTTTCACTTAAGTCCTTAATTAACTTTCACGAATGACTCATTAGGTTAGGTGTGTGGACTGGTTACATCTATAGAGGCGGCCCGTAGAATTACCGTATCCAATGATCGACAAAAAGGAGTCCATCGAGTCGAGTGCTAGATTGAATAATGCATATATGTTTGGAGTTTGTTGGTATATCCGTTGAAAACCCTCAGGAGACAACACTCCTCCTCCTTGGCGACAAGGAGGTTTAACAGCTTGTTAAAAGTGTTAAGTGCAATCGTGATTCCTACGAAAGTGAGTTAAGATTTCCCTGATTTTCATATGTTTTTTCCTTTCTTTCATTTTTCTCTTTCTTTGTTTTGCTCGGGACTAGCAAAAGTTAGGTGTGGGGGTATTTGATTGACATCATATCATACATATATATGTGTCTTATTTCCTTTATTCTTAGCCTAAGCAATGCTACGTAAAGAGTTTTATGTTTAAGTTTCAGGAATAAATAGGTTTGAGAAGGACTTAAAAGCAAGAAAATGGACTAAGTTGCAAGACTTATGGACTAAAATGCAAGAGAGAGGGACCCGAATGCAAAACCAAAGGACCAATGAGCAAATGAAGACACTACACACCATCATGAGGAGTATTTTGACCATTGGATTCGGGTCGCAAGCTACACAACCGATTAGGGTGCATAAGACATCAAGAAATCAAGCCAGACAACCACACTCCAAAACACAACCCGATCCAGATCTTATAGGACACTAATTAGCGGTCCAAGACCGCTGATGGGCGGTCTGTTTTGGTCCAGATCTGATAAAACTTCGTCGGGTCATGTATTAGAGTGTTTTATGTCTATTTTTTAGTAGTGTATTAGTCTCATATCAGGGGATTCTCCCTGATTGCCTTTTTCTTTGACAATAAATAGAACTCCTCCTCCTCCCTTGTAATACACCTATTGTTTGGTGGAATTCTCTCTACTTGGAGTAAGCCTTGGAGAAAAACTCATGGTGGAGAAGAATGTTACTTGTAATGTGAGTCATGTAAATAAAATAATTGTTCATAGTTTGTCTTAATGTTGTCTTTGTTTTAATGCTTGCTTGTTTAATTTGTTTTGTTTTCTTTATCATAGTATAAATAGAATGTCTTCTTTTCTTAATGTAGTTTATAGTTTAATGTGTGAGTAGTTTCATCCCCATTTGGGGGTGGAGTTGATGTATATACATGTTATGTAGAAGGAATGAATACTAAATAATGTTGTATGTGAGAAATGTTAGTATGCTTATTTGAATTAAAGAGAATATTTAACTTGATGGTTTCTGCCATAATATTTAGGTACATTCAATGCTTGTTTAGGTTGTTAATAACAAACTTGTCATGCTCATATTAATCACCATGGTTAGTGATTTGGATGATAGGTCTTGTCATGAGGTACTTCTTATGCATAGCAAACACTACCTACACTTGTGCTTAATGAATGCATTCATCACCACTTATTTCAAGTTTACAAACACTCCACCCCTTAGGGGTCTTCCATTCCTGATTTCTAGATTCTTCTATTAGTCACTTAGTTTCATTTCTTCTCGCACTTTCATCTTATTTGTTGCTTACTAGTGTAGCGTAACATAATTAGTCTAGTTAGTTTAATTAATCTCTTCTCCCCTTGATTTCCTACTCACCTTCGAACTAACCAAAGTCAACACACCTCCGTGTGGATCGACCCGTATTTTCCATAGCTTCAACGGGGCCGTGCAATTGTGGTTTATTTAAATCAATTAATCACTCCAACAACAAGATTTTACCTAAATCCTAAAATCCTAAGCTTTGGTGGTGGCTAAACCTACATCTCCAAATGGGTGGCTCTCTTTCTCTCAACGACGATCGACTCTTAGCATTCTAAACACAAGAGTATTTATATGATAAGTGTAAGCTCAAGGGGTGAAGAATGTACAAAGTGCTCTTAATGAAAATTGCATAGTACCCAGGTTTTGTCGACCGTTCCAGGAATGGTCGATTCATCTTCAAGTTTCATATATCTTCAATTGCTATTGTTAATTGGGATTTGGATGACCGTTGGCCTGACGGATGTCCAATCTTAATGCATGAATTTCCTTTGGGCACCACACCAACTTCCAAAGTTGCAAATCTAGTAACAACTAATGGATATTGTTGCGTGGGTATCAAACGACCGGACGAACTATTGCCAAACGTTAGTCTGGTTCTCCTATGTTTCAAGGCACACTTTTAACCATACAAGCTGAAAATGATAAACTTCTAAAGAAGTAACCTTCTGCTGCAAAGACCATTTCCGCACATCCCAGAATTACTTGAACTTTCAAAAGGCCCGTTAAAACACACTAGGAAACTCATAGGTGTGCTTCCAAACAATCAATACTAGACACAAGTTGTCTTAAGCAATCTAAAAGGTCATTGTGTTCCACAACATTCTCTCATTTCTATATTCAAGTTGCACCTATAATTAACCAATGACTATGAGCGTCCCATGCATGCAACCAGCCACGACCATGTTTCGATGTCAATGGCAGTTGCTTAACCTTTAATCCTCCTCTGACAATTTCGAAAGCTGTAGATTACTTGTGTTTTTCTGAGCTTGACTTGAATTAGTTGGGTTGCACGTCAAAATCGGAAGAGCATCATGTGAAAGTGTGATAGAATTGGAATGGAAGAGTAAAACAAGGAAACAAGCATCATGTAAGAAACAATAAGATTATCAAAGATAATTATACGAAGAACTAATATAGCAATTCTAACGATTTGTAATTAAGTTCATTGCATTTAATAGTTATATTTGATTATTCTTCGTCACCTTCCCCGTCCATCTACCAAAGGCATGTCTTGTGTTTGATTTACGTTTTCTTTCCAAACATGTAACTGAACTCTAACACACCATTTGAGTTGTTGACGAACAATGCTTAGTTATGGGCCTGATCGCACATAGTAATTATTTATCTCGGGAGTGCACTTCAACTAGGGATTTCTAAGCGTATCCTACCATCTTTTGTTTTTTTTGAAAGTGGGTTCAATTATATATATATATATATATATATATATATATATATATATATATATATATATATATATATATAACTTAGAACCGATGTGATCACATTAGTCTGAATAAAATACATAGTGACATGTTGTGTTAATACATTAATGACATTGGGATTGCACTTCAACTAGGGATTTCTAAGTGTATCCTACCATCCTTTTCTTTTCTTTTTTGAAAGTGGGTTCAATTTTATATATATTTACTTAGAACCGATGTGATCACATTAGTCTGAATAAAATACATAGTGACACGTTGTGTTAATAGATTAATGACATATTTTCAACGTATTGTAGTATATTACATATACTACAACCACAATCCATATGTTTTAAAGCTGACAATACGCTATCAACTTTGACTCGGTCGATAGTTCGACTCGAAAAATGTTAGACTCTAGTTTAACTTGAAAATAAAGTATCTTCGTGAAAAACAAAAAATCTTCAAATTTGGTTCCGTAAACGAACTACTCGAACTCGAAAAAATTTAAGACTCGGTTCAATAGCTCGTTCGAATTTTTTATTGCTTCATTTATATTATTTTTTTGTATTTAGTAATAACATGATATATTACTTATGGTTCAAAATTTTGCTAGACTCGACTCGTTTACACTCCTAACTAAGATATGATTTTTATGTGCTAAAATAAGTATTAGACAATGCCCTGTCATATGCAATTCGTGTCCCCACCGTCATTTCAAAATGATACAAACGTTCATAAAAAACAAGAATTTTAACTCGTAGGTGGTTAATTAGTGGGTAAGTATGCATGGGATGGCATGGTGATTCTGCTCCCCATGCGATCAACAAATGTTGCGTTTGGCCACTGTGTTTCCGCGCTAAGGGGTGAAAAGATCTGACAACTTCTGATTCAAGATGTGCCGGAATTAGTAGGTAACTTTTGTACTTCTCATGCAAAAATCGAACCTCTCTTAGTTCTATCGTTGTGGCTCCCACACAATTCCCACAATCGATTTCCCGTTGCAGGTGACCAACTTGGTTTAGGCCTTTTTGAAAGAAAAAAACATTTCTCCATGATATAAGGATTTTGAAACATGCTTAATTATTCTCTTAGAAATTCTGAAATTTTTAGAATAATGTTCGATTAATTTGAGAAAAGTATATAATTATGAGAACAGCACAAAGGATGGATGCCCACACGAGGCACGCGTAAGCAAGTGCGGCGTGTCGATTTGGAATTTCTTTTGATCAACATAAATCGGTGTCCACTTTGAAAGAACCTTAGCCAAATTACTTACTTTATTCGCCAAGTTTATTTAAGAGAAAAGCTAGTCTGCTTTAAGAGTCCGTTTGGATGTCCCAAAAGCCGACAACTTTTCCAACAAAAGCTGACTTTTTTGGGATTCGTTTAAGCTGGCTTAATGTGAGGTTTAAGCTCGGTCGTTTGGATGTTCCTAAGCGACACCTAGTTTCAAAACGTCTCTTCAATGACAATTATCATATTACCCTCCCCTCAGGGGTATGGAGGTAATTTGATCGGTGGCAAGAGTCGTAAAAATAAACAACGAAAGACCTAAAGATGTAACTTTCAACCGTAGGTCCCACCAGAAAAGCTAAAAATCGTTTCACCCAACTTCTACGACCTTATTCAAAATTGATAAGTTGGTCTTAGCTTTTACATAAAAGCTAGACTACTAAAATCCTGTTTGGATGCAATCTCCAAAATAACCAGCTTTTGTTGGAAAAACTATCGACTTTTGGGACATCCAAACGGTACCTAAGAATACTATCTACTATACCACCAAGTTCACTAAATTATGTATTGAGATAAGATAATACAAATTAATTTATAAATTAATAAGAAACATTTTGGTGATTGAATAATGACAGCCGGAGCTAAAATAGAAATACAATTTCCACTTGTTCTTAGCATATTATTTTTACCTGACCTTGCTAACCTTACTAACCAAGATAGAACACATCATCAATACCATTTCTATTTAGACATTTTTTGCAAAATGCACTAACCGAACGCACCCACTGGTCCAAGGCTCAATTCCTAAATTTCCAAGCTGAACCTCATTCTTCTCTTCACAACTTGCACATTGGAAGTTTTAAAAAAGATGAAATTTTAGCTCCAGGGTCCGTGGGTCGCAATGATAACCTGTATTGTGTTTCAAATCTCGCAAGAAATTCCGCTCTAGGTTAGTTAGATATTCTGTATAAACTTGTATAGATAACTAGTAATCTTATTTATTACATAAAAGTAAAATTTCAAAAATAAAAACATCAAACCCATATTTTAATAAAAATAAAAGTGATTACATGTTTATTTTAAAATATTCACAATGATATAAAGCAAAATGTTACAAGAAAAAACCATATACTATAAAACTCCTAGAAATTTATTTCACAGTTCACATAAATTGTTCGAAAGATTATGAAAATATATAATCTACTACCATTACTTTCAATATAGTTATTTAAAGATGCATGACTAGTACAAAACTTTTACTTGGATTTATAGAACGAAATTGTTATAGTTTCGTATATTGTTACTACTCAATATCAAAGTATGTCCCTGAGACATTTTGAAACAAATCAAACTCAGATGTTAATTTCAAGAACAAACTCAAATGTGTAACATATTCTAAGAAACCTAAAATTATAACTTTTGTAAATGCTTATTTTATAGAGATTATCGTTGGCTTAAATAATCCTTCAATTATAGTTAAAGAATTTCACTTATCACTTTTCCAATAGATTCTAGTGACATGCAAAAACAATATAATTTGGTTAAGGACAAACTAGGTTGTGCTGGATTTTATTTTCTGTTATTGTTAAACTTCATTTTTTGCCATATGTTCGATGTGCACAAATGAGTCTGAAGAAATAATACAATTTGGTAGATATCAACATCATAGTAAGAAAATAAAGTTCTTGCTCTCACTGGGTATTATGTATGTAAAAGTTCCAATAATATACATGTGTTAGGGTTCATTTTGTTTTTTGTTGTCGCCCAATCTCAGTTTGTAATATGAAATCGTAATCACATCTCAATAAACAATGTGGTAATATACTAACATGTCAAAACTATTGTGAATTTTGCAACTGGATAAATTTACATACGCTTACATTTTTTTGATATGTAAGATAATTCAAATAAATATTAAATATTTATTTGAATTATTGGATTATGGTACAACAATCATATTACGAGGAACACAAGGATAGGTACAAAAATCATGATTGATATTAGCCAAACTAAAACTTGTCAATGTGTATGTATATTGATTGAAATTAAGTTTAACCGCAAGTGCACGACGTCGGTGAAGATGTGGCAAATACGGGTCGAGTCCACCGGGATTTGTGTCAACTCGTGTTCTTTCGAAGGCAAGTGGAAAAATGAGGGAAGAAAAAATGTGATTACTCTAACTACACTAAACTATGAATGAACTAACGATTAAACTAAACTCCCATAGAGTAGAGATGTGTAAGTAGGTGTGTGTGAGAGTAAATCT
This sequence comes from Triglochin maritima, assembly GCA_963682175.1. Classification (NCBI taxonomy): domain Eukaryota; kingdom Viridiplantae; phylum Streptophyta; class Magnoliopsida; order Alismatales; family Juncaginaceae; genus Triglochin; species Triglochin maritima. The sequence goes on from OY821779.1 coordinate 33,243,467, forward strand.
TCATTTCAATTAGATACAAGTATAGTTTGTGTGACATACCAAGTAGAAGCTAGTGTAGAAACTAAGAGGGGGCCGGTTGTGCATTACGAGTCCAAGGAAAAATAAAGCAAATTCCTTTTGACTCCCATTTTTCGTAGTGTTTGTGTCACGCAAGGGAAAAGAAAAGATTTTCCATTGGATTCACAAGTACAAAATATTTCTATCTCTCCATTTTATCACCAGCTCCCTTCAGAAAGGGATGAAAAATCTCAATCTTGGAACTCTAGCTCATTTCCACTTCACCAACAACGCCCCTCACCCTCTTCAACCACCTCCGGCCACCATCAAGGACCCTTTTTTTGGCTACCTCCAGCGACCTCCCCTCCGACGAGCCCTTTCCGACCACCTCCGGCGAGGCCTTTTCTGGCCACCTCTGGACGACCTCATTTCCGGCCAACTCCGACTATCCTATTTTCCACTCATCTCCGGTAACATCCCCTCCAGTTACCTCCGACCACCCCTTTTTCCAGTGACCACATCCAGTGTTTGTGCACAAGAAGCAAGTGGTCGGAGGGAGTGTCGTCAGAGGTTCCAGAAAAAGACATCATCAGAGGTCGCCGCAAAAGACGTCAGTGGAGCTAGCCGAAAAAGGCATCGTCGGAGGTGGTTGGAAAATGTATCGCCAGAGGTGGTCGGAAAATGTGTTGCCAGAGGTGGCCAGAAAATGTGTCGCCAGAGATGGTCAAAAAATTTCGCCGGAGGTGACCGGAAAAGACGTCACCGGAGGTGGCCGGAAAAGAATCGTCGAAGGTGGCCGGAAAAGTTATCACGTGACATAATTTGAATTCCATCATATTCTAGTCACAAGCACAAACAACATAATTTGGTCAAACAGAATTTTAATTCCGTTGGATTCTATTTTCCATTGTTTTCCATTTGACTGGTAGAATTCACTTTTCATCTGCTTCTTGGGCACAAACATCTCCTAAGTGTAGGATACAGAATACTACATGGAAAAACATGAACATGCATATCTCAAATGAAGTTGAGGTTGATTTTAGATTATCAAGCATGTAACAAGTACCTAGTATGGCCCATTAGAGCATCAATCAATCCTACATACAACCTAAATCATTCATGTGAATGTACACCAAACATGGATCCATACATAGCAAGTCATTCTCATCAAACCATTACAAGCAATAAGATAAACTATAAACCTAGCATGAGATAAATACCTAGTGTGGATATTATGTCATCTAATACAAGTTTAAGCATGCTACAAGTATAGATCTACATTTAGCATATGAAATAACACAAATGAAAGAACTCATCACTATCACATATTATACATCACCTCCACCCCAAATGGGGTGTATTTACTCTTTATTTGTTAGGCTAACATGCATATTAAGAAGAGAAAAATATTCTAACTAATAAAACTAAACATGCAAGAATTAAAAGAGAAGATAACATTAAAACAAACTAAGAAAATTTATTTTATTTACATGACTCATATTAGAAGTAACATTCTTCTTCACTTGAATATTGCTCTAAGACGTACTCTAAGTGGAGAGAATGTCATCAAGTAATGAGTAAATACAAAGGAGGAGGAAGAGTTCTATTTATAGGCATGAAAATAGGTAACTGGGGAGAATCCCCCGATATGAAACTAATGACATACTATAAATGGACATAAAACACACTAATACAACACCCGACTAAATCTAATCGGGTATGTATCATATCCAACCGCCAATTGGTGGTCTGGAATGATTGGATCCAGTCATGCTTTGGATGATGCTTTGGTGAGTTGATTTCTTTATGTGTAGTACACCCAAGTTGGTTGTTTGAGTTTAGGCCCGGATCTAATTGACAAAATACTCATCACGACGGTGTAAAGTTTGTTGATTATATCTCATTGGTCATTTTGGTTTACATCTAGGTCATTTACCCCTTGCATCTCAGTCAATAAGTCATACAATTCAATCATTTTTCTTGCACTCAGGTCATTTATGTGTCTCTTCTTCTCAAACATGTTTATTCCTGAAACTAGAACATAAAACTCGTTACGTAGCATTGCTTATGTTCAAAATAGAGGATATAAGACACGAATATATGCATGATATGATGTCAATCATATATATATGTACATATATTGTAAAGGAGGTTCGGGACTTAAATAAAAAAAGCCTACTTGTGTGTAAGGGATAGCACTTTTCGGTCCGCGTTTTGGTCCGGTCCGGTCCGAACCCGGTCCAAAACCCAAAATTCCCCACAAAAATCTGGCCCGGTCCGGGTTTTTGGACCGGACCAATCGGTCCAGGTTCGGTCCGGACCAATTCTGACCGGTCCGGTCTTCAGTCCGGACCCCGGAGAGCACCCGACTCCGGTCTGGTCCAGACCGATACTCACCCCTACTTGTGTGTTTTCACACCAACCATGTTACGGAAAATTTGACCATTAAATTTGATCTATCATGTGTACATATAGTTGAAGAATCAAATAATTTGACCAAATGTTAGAGCATTGAAGATCACATAAATAAGTACTTGGTTAGTAATTCTTTATGTGACCAACTTATTCTTAGTTTGCACAAGGAGCTCAAATTATGCATACATACATACTATAGCTTACCGATTTTAAGTAATATAACGTAATTATTTTCCATGGAAATTACATTTGATTCGAGATTTGAAAAATAATCTCTCTAAGTAATATCAACTCAAATGTGCGTTAAGAATTATCATGTTCGACATCATACATGTTGTTGACTAAGACAAGTTAAAAGGCAGAAAACGAAACCTATCGTGTTGTTACAAATGAAGTTGTTGTTACAAACTTATATCCCAAGACCAATGAAATGAACATATTAGATCACCTTTTCTTTAAACTTCTAATTATTTCCCAACATAAAACGGCCAACCATGTAAATCACGCAAGATCACAAATACACAAGTGGATTACATTTCCAAGCTCCATCTTCTAGTTGCAATTTTCTCTTGAAGGGTAAGCCAAATGCTTATTTTAATGAGTTTTTTGCTGAAGTGTCACTCGAAATTACTTTATTTCCTAAAACGTTATCACATTATAGTTTTTTTATGCAAAAAAACATGATTAACGTTCAAAACGTCATTATATTTTTGTTATTGCAAATTTGTCATTTCGTTAACATTTTTCGTTAGTGACGTCAATATTTCATTAACGATGTTAAAATAATAATATTTAAATGTAAATTTTATAAATTCACCCTTGAATCCCTTAAAAATCTCTCTCTCCACTCTTTCTTCTCTCTCTTCTTTCTCTCTGCACTCTTTCTTCTCTCTCCTCTTTCTTTCTCTACTCTTTCTTTCTCTGATCTCTTCTTTCCTCACTCTCCTCTCATAATTCTCTCTAGAGAGGAGAGATTAAAGAGAGAAAGAGTAGACAATGAAAGATTAGAGAGAGGAGAGAGAAAGAGTAGAAAGAGAGGAGAGAGGGGATAGAGAGTAGAGAGAGGAAAGATAAGAAGTGAAAGAAAAGAAATGTTTGTTAAGTTATTTAGGGATGAATTTGTAAAGTTTATATTTAAATATTATCTTTTTAACGTCGTTAACATAATAATATGATCACTAAGGGGGAAAGTTAACTAAGTAGTAAATCTACAATAATTAAAAATATAATGTCATTTTGGATGTTAATCATGTTTTTGAGTGATATTCAAAAAAACGTTATAACTTGATGACATTTTTGCAAATAGGATATTTTAAAGGGACAGTTCAACAAAAAACCCAATTTGAATTAATGGGTATCAAATGCTTTTAATAAAAATGGTGGGTCACAAACTACCTAGCCGAGTTGCAATAATAAAGGAGAGACTCTTTCTCAAAAAATAAAAATAAAGCAGAGAGTTTGGTAGTGTACGTGAGTGAGTACAACCTTGTCAGTACGTAACATAAATATGGAAATACAGGAAAGTGAATTCTGTAATCCACATGGTAGGTGATAGAAGAAAGTAGTGTTTGAGTTGTGGGGATGTCCCTTGCTTGTTGGGTTGGACCCTGATATTCTCCTCGGGATTGGGTTTCTTAAACGCCCCTTCTCCCCTTTTCCATGCCAGTTGCCTTCCCTCACTCCCATCTCCTATAAATAACCTATCCCACTCCCCACTCAACCATCTCACAGATCCTCTACTTCACAGTTTCTCTTCTTTTCTCTAGCTTTTTTTCTCGAATTAATTTGAGACGGGTCGTGTTAGATGGTCGTTCCTGTAATCTTCCACGGCTTTCTTGAACTGCATCTGCCGCTCGCATCCACGAGAGTGGAGGTTGGTAGAGTTGTGGTTCAATGAAGCCGTGGGAAACTACAAGAAGAGACCAAGGAATTGTGTTCCAAAATTAATCCATACTTTTGCCAAGAGGGTTGGTTCTTGATGAACCTATCTTCAGTTCAGGTGGTGATCAGATCTAACTTTTAGCTCCAGCCATATGGTTTATTATCTAAATATATATAACTTAATTTTGCGTGTAGATTTTGTTCCTTTCGAAATTGAAGTAGTAATTAGTAAAATAAACAAGCAGCTGTAACGTAGATCTCCAGTTTAATGTTTTTTCCTTCTGTTCTCTTACTTTTCTTGTTTTACTTATTTTACTTTTGCATGGCTATCATAACCTTTTTGCAGTCCAAACTGACAAGCATCACCAGAGAAATATATATATATATATATATACATTATACAACTTGAAATTCTCTTTATGTGATATAACGTGAAGTCTCTTCAGATTTGAAGACTCTAAGATTGGTTTGGTAGTAAAAAAAAAAATTCACAATTAATTCCACTCTGATGCAGGTTTTTTGCAATCAACTCAGTAGGAGTCACTAAAAACAATTTAGTAGCCAATTCATATAAATATAGTATTTTTCTTTAGTCTATCATATCTATACTTTTTACACAAGCATGTTGCGTTAAGCCAGAACACCTCATCATGAAGTAACATAAGAACATATGTTGTAGATCTACTTTTTTCTCCTGTTCTTTGGTTGTAGCTTTGAAGTGGAAGGGTCTCATCAGGAATAGAAGCTTGTGCTGTGATGGCCACATCTCAGCTTGTGCTTTCCTTTCTCTACATACTTCAGCTGTTCATGTACCACTTATGGAATGTCATTACTATAGGATCTCCTCTACCCTCATGTTGTTGCTTAGTGAAAACGGGAAAAACCCACACACCCAACATACCATTACAAGTCTAACCACATCACATTTCATTTCAAAGTTGAAGATTTTGACGTTTGCTTTGGCCTTGCTATGAAAAGAAGAGATGTCTCTAATATTGAAATTATGACTCATAAGGAGTGTCGTGGTGGCCTACAGATGGAAATTAATTGTGGAATGGATGTATGCATTGAGCAAAGGGAATCGCATACATGTTCATGGCCAGCTCATGGGTGTTATGTTAAGAAAATAACATGTTCTTTTGTCGCAAGGTGTTTGCTTAATATTGGTTACTCCCAAGTGAAATGGGAAAATAAAGTAACCATCAATAATAAATTGTTGGAAATAAGCACGAGTTGAGGTGTGCACATTTATCATGTACATGTTATTGTGAATTACGTGAGGATATGTTATGTTCAAATGATTGTTGTCGTAAGCGTAAGAGTAACCGTAAGTATTTTAGTCTTCTCCAATGTTTTAAAAACTGAACCGAAGAGTGAACCGAAAACATCTCGGTTTGGTTCAAAGTGGTCGAACCGATGGTTCAACCTGGTCTAACTGATGATGACGTCAGCATGACATCAGCATTTTGTGAACCGAGGGTTGAACCGAACCGACTCCGTAGCGGCAGTCCAACCGACGGTCCGACCGATTGAACTAATTTTTCCTATTATTTTTAACATAATAAGTAATAACCAAGTACCTAAACTATGAACAATTCAACAAAAATTATCCATTTGTAAAATAACTTAATTAAAATCAGTAAAAAAATGAACAAACATGTAACTAAGTAATATTAGTCTTTCTTCTAACAAATGAACAAACATTTACTTCAACATCTAAAGCAGTAGAGGTGGTAGACTGTCCTAGAGATCAGCCGGTCTGCCGGCCTTGGTGGAGATCGCGAGCGGTGGCGGTGCGATGAGGGGTGGAACGGTGGAGATCGCGAGGGTGGAGGTGTGGTGAGGGGTTGGGGAAGGAGTAGTAAAAAGTAAAAATCTTAGAATTTGGGTCAAAATTGAACAAAAAATAAAACAATAAAAACCAAATTTTGTTTAAATTGAAAAAACCGGTTTTTTCGGTTCGACCAAACCGAAAAAACCGATCGGTTCGATCGGTTTTCTTCGGTTCGCTCCGGTTCACGAGAGAAACCGGTTTTTTGACCGAACCGACCGGTTTGCTACCGGTTCACGGTCCAACCCGGTCCGACCGTCTGTTCGGTCCAGTTTTTAAAACAGAGGTCTTCTCCACTAGCTAGTTTTGGTGCTTGTTGTTACGACAAATTATTGAAGTGGTCCCTCTATTGTGCGATAGGTAGAGTTAGTGGGAATGAATCCAAATAATGTCATCCCGCCTGTTTGATCTACCATACAGGATGCAATCGTCATGCGACTTTTCTCTCTGTCGTAGGAAACCAACAAACAGTGAAAAAACTTGATGAATAGAGATTCAAGAATAATAATAAAAATGAGGTAAACGACTATTAAAAAGTGTTTTCTTAGTAAGATATAGACGCCAAGTAAAGGATCCTTGGTCGAGGATGCGAGAGAAATATGGCCAGCCAGGGCGAATATGCCTGAGTTTAGGATGGGTTGGTTTTTAATTTGGATTTTTTTAAAAACAATAAAAAAGCTATATTTTTTTTGCAAAAGTATAAAAGCTGTCAAAATATTCGGTAAAATATATAAAATAAAGAGGGTAGTAGACATATCATTTTTAAAAGTAGAAAACGGTAACTTGAGTGCCATTTTCCACTTACTATACTTATTTTTAGGAAATCATACATTTCAATGGATAGAAATTCAATCTTGATTTTAACATGATATGATATGTTTTAAGGTATTTTGATAGATTCTAACCCTCTTAGGGTTACTGTTGGGAGAGATGGGTTTGCATGGGAATGGAGGAATGTGCAATAATGGGTGATGGTGTAGGGGCGATTACTGTAGAGGCTGTGGTTGTTTTGAAGAGAACGTTTCTCTTCCTCTTCTTTTCCTTCTTCATTTTCTTCATCTCTCTCTCACATTCCTTCTCTTCCGATGACAAGAGGAAGTTGCGGCAACTCCGACGTGTTGAGGCGAGCTTGGAGTTGCGGAGACGCGGACATGAGGCGTGTGGGTGCAGAGGTTGTTGTCGGGTGGCGGCCTTGAGCGAACTTCGGCGTGCTCCATCTTGCATTTGAGGTATGTCGGCTTAATAGCTTTGTTTTGTTGTTCACCACGATGGTGGGGAGTTGTGGTTGGTCGTGAGATGGCGGAGACCTCGCCGGCGACAAGAAACGACATAAAATCCTCGACTGGCGCGGGGTTAATATCGACCGGCTTAGTGTTTTTGCCCGACTTTAACCAACACCGGTCGAATGATGTCATGTGGCGGTCGACCGGTTGCATGTGTGATGGTGGGTCGGAGGTTTGCCTGTTAGTTTTCGGTTGATCGTTTCAATTTTTGGGTTCGACCGGAACTTAAGTGAACTTGATTTTATTGATTGTTGTTCGACCGATTATTTATCTGTTAGACTAATTTATGACCTAGACTATTAGATGCCCCTGGTAGTTTTCGGTTGACTGGGACCCCTGAGTCGGTCGACCGATTAGACTTGTATAATTTTGACCAGACTCTGGATTTTGACCGCGTATTCGGTCAACCAATTTTAGATTGTGGTTCGACCGTTGGGACTTAAGTGATGTGCAGAGAGTTTGACTGTTGCAAACTTTTGGTTGACCGAACCTATTGGGAACGGTCGACCGAATAGACTATTTCGGTCAACCGTTTATGCGTAGAACCGAATTCCCAGGTCCTTGTGTTGTGTCAACTCTTTCCACGAAAATATGTGTCCTTACTTAGTGCGTGAGCCGGGAGGTGACGGTGGGTACATTGCTCGTGCCTGCCCAGGGACCGCCGTGTTGAAGAGTGTGAATACTTGGGTCGTGCCACCTCCGTTGTTGGATTGTGGTGTGACGTGTTGTTGCTTGACTCTCTGTAGAGTAGCAGACCTGAGAGATCACGAATCCCAAAGCATGTTGATGCTTGGCTCGTGGAGCATGATGACCTTACAGACTACGGTCTGGACCCGTCCGATGATTTGCCAGACGTATGTTGTACCACCGAGGTTGTGTCGGCGATGCTGCTGAGGTTTTTGCCGGCGATGATGTTGCTGACGATGTTCCATCTTGTTGTGCCGGACTTATGGTTGTGTTGCTGATGTTATGTCGGTGATGCCGCCGATGTTGTTCCGGCGATGATTCCTCGATTGGGCACCTATCGGGGAATGGTTTGACCGACCGGGCTACGACTTTGTTGGGATGGTGGAGACCACGTTGTTCTCTTTGCGCGTAAGTGTCAGCCGCTCCTCACCTATCCCTTTGGCTCATGTAGTCGTGTGTAGGGGTGCGTCGGGTACTGTCTGCAACACTGTATGTGCCTACGGTAGGTTTTCGAGGGAGACCCGATGTTGTTACTGGACTGATGTCCTTGTTGACCCTTTGAGGGTATTTGTTGTTGCCGAGGGTCTGCGGTCCTGTTTTACCCTTGGAGGGGATTTGATGCATTGTTGATGATGACATGACATGCTACTAGTATGATAGGTTCATTACCGTACTGTTGCATTCATATAGGTGAGCTTGACATATGAGATTTCCTAATGGGAAACTCAGGCATTGTTGTTTGATTCATGTTTCAGGACCGCGGTAGGTTCCGTCGTATGGTGATAGCGGGCACAAATATTTTGGGGTCAGGATTCTCTTCGGACTCTTCGAGGTCTTCATGATTACTTGTATATGTCTTTCGTTGTATTAATGTAATCATGTATTTTGACAAACTCTGTTGTATTGTGGTGCACCGACTGATTATATTTATATGAGTAACATTCCCGTTTGATGACTTGTTTTGAGATCTCGTTTGTTTAAATTTTCAAATTTTCCGTTGTTTCAGGATGTGACATATTTGATGACATATACACATTTCTCTTGTTTTTTATCATCAAGTTCTACGTTGTAAAAGTTTTTTATCATCAAGTTTTTTATCATCAAGTTCTACGACATATACATATTTCATGTTCTACGTTGTAAAAGTTTTGTTGATCTTTTTAGATTGATTTTTTAATTACAAATTATGCAATTCAACAAAACTATAGGAAATTTGTAGTTGATTTGCAAAAAACAAGGAATTTGATTTTGGGATCAAAATATTAAAACAATCACCTCTTATGTAAAAATCAAATGTACGTCTTTTAACTTGATGTACTTCTTAATCTGAACTATTTAAAAACAAAAAAGTATAGGACAATTTTTTAGTTTATGGGTTGGAAAATTTCTAATTAAAATTTGTCCGACTAGAATATATGGTTGGAGTAGAATATGCTCCCTATATATGATTTTTTTTTGGTTTCGTGATTTGGTTTTGAGGATTGGAATTTTCTTGGGTTAAGAAATACCAATGGTATAAGAAATAATTTAATTTTAATACAAAAATGAGTCTTTTTTGGATATTTTGATCATAAATAATGAATTCCTCATTTTTTAACTTTAGTTCAAGTACCGATTTGCAATAGTTTTATCGAAATGCCTAATTTGAAATGAAAAAAATATTAATTTGACAAATAACCAAAACACTTACAATGTGATAATTGAATTGATGATGGAAAATAGAGAAATATGAATATTAATGACCGGATGAAACCAAGAAATAACCCTTCACGTGCGAAATTATAGAAGATCCACTTTAAGATCAAACAATTTACCCAAAAAATTATTTTATCATGTTAAAATTGAGATTAGATTTGTATTTATTGAAATACATGTTTAGCTAAAGAAGATGATGAGTAGACAACGGTACTTGAGTTACTCTTTTCTACTTTTGAAAATGGTACCTCTACTCTCTTTTTTTCTATACTTTACAAAATATTTTCCACAACTCTTATGCTTTGCCAATTTGCTATCTTGTTACTATTATTTGGAAAAACTACCTTTTTAAAATTTACAATATCGACCTTAAATGTACTTTCACAAATAATGCCCATCTAATTTGTTGTAAAGGAAGATAAGATATTTGGAAAGAAATTTGAAATAGTCTGAATTTCAGAATTAAAAAAATCCAAAGGTAGCCACTACTACGAAAACTGATATAAATTGGAAGCAAACCGGCACTTAAAATTGGTCTTTACATGAAAAATACACAAAGTAGAAAAATTTGTACATTAGAGAAACAGGCTAAAAGTGCTGCAAACGAGTATGTACTATCAATGTGCTAAAGTGATGGTTGAGGATGTAAGAATTATCGTAAACAAGATAAATGAAAAGACACTGTAGAGATATGAGTACCCAAAGTAGACTTGCATACCGGGCACAATAGCTTATAGATCGGATTGGGCCCGACACGATAGCTTGTGGTCGGAGTAGACTTGCTTACCGGGCCGAGCCGGTCCGGTTGGGTCCGGCACAATAGCTTGGGGTCGGGTCCGGCCTGGCAGGTCGGGTTGGGTTCTGTTTCGGTCGGGTTTGGGTTTGCAGGTCTTATTTTTCCTTCTTGGAATATTCAGACAAAAGAAAATTACAAACATTACATCAAAAACACTATAAATTATGATTTTGACAAAATAATCGGTGTGACGTCAATGTCTCACGACTACCCGTCTACCCATCCTAACCAATATTGAAATTTTATTACGAACAATAAGTTTACAAATTACTTAGAAATTCTAATCTATTAAGTATTACAATTACCAATTACATACAACTATAAATATTTTATTCATCTTCGTCGGTGCTCTCGTTGATTTGCATGTTCTGCATTTTATCAGCCGCGTCCAACCAGTGTTTCACGCAAACGCTTGTCTCGAGTGATCTGTCGGACCTGATTTACATCTTGTTTGTCAAGACACATTTACTTGTGCCAAATGGAAACTAAAGTTACAATGCACGGGCCTGTCGTGGATCACACGTTAAGTCGGGCGTGTCGTGACATGCTGAGCCTAGAGTGGGCCTGCCCGGCTCAACTCCTACGTCTAAGGAAAAGGATTCACCACAATATTAGATTGCAAATTTGAGAGTTAATTTGTTGTTAGTTTGGAATTTTACAAGCATTAGTATTTCTTTCCAATTTGTTGTGTTTACATTTCCTTAATTATGTTAGATTTTCATAGAAATCTCATATTTGAAGTCGAAGAAAGATTGAAAAATTTAGGGGGTTCAATACTAAAATTTAAATTTAGCTTACTACGACTGTATGTATTTCTTTTTCTCTCTATAACACCAAATGTAATTTTCTGTAAAATTTATGTAATTATGGTACCTCAACTAACCGCGTAATTTGCTAGGCAATCACATGCTCCACATTGCCATAATTTCTTTAATGTTCCGACTTAGAAATGGACCACTCAAAATAGTAATTAACGTGTGTTTATTGAAGAAAGTTTAAGATTTTCTCAGTAGTTAGGTAGATTAGGCTATTTCATATCTAGCCCCTAAGCTCGAGGGCATTATTTTATGGTTGATTCGTGTGGGTTGTCGGCTCACTGACTTTTAGTCAGTAGAAGAAATTTTTAATCAATTCAAAAATTAAAAATGCTTGAAAACGAGAGAGAGAGAGAGAGAGAGAGAGCTATTCCATAGCTTTCAGATCATGTTCGTATTCATTTTGAGTTGACTCAATGCGCACCTCTGCCAACAAAAAAAGATGATACCTTAGGAAAGAATAAAAACTTGGGTTTTTTGCTTGGGTGATGGCCATACTCACAAAGGTGGATATTGAACCTTTGTAGTTATGATTTGGCGAATTGCCTAAATTGCTTAGGCACACTTGCAAATATGTTTATCAGTCTTGTGCACTGGACAGCATGTGGGTTCCATTCCCTCCCCATTGTCTAATTTATATTGTAATAGTTTGAAATTTTGCATACTAACATACCAAAACACAATAGTTTACTTTGAAATATTATCACAAAATTAAGATGAATAACTGAACTACTATTCGTCGTCGTAAAACTACTTAAATCGCCCGTACAGATTACCATTTGCCCTTCTACCATTTCTACTTATATAACTCTTCATTTCACTCTTCTAACACCACTTTCTCTTCATATTACTCTTCTATTCAACAAATATAATGTCTTGGAGGCCAGGAAAAGAACCAGCGGACACCCTAGATTACTCAAATCTGGTAAATTGCCTTGTTTATTTTAATTAATTTAAAAAAATAAAATTGGGTGGGGCGTCTGCGGGAGACGCCCGACCCAACGAGAGGGCGGCCGCCGGAACCGCCTCCCCCTTGGGGGAGGTAGTTCCCGCGGTCGCCCGAGCATATCTGTATCTTGTTTGTCGACAAGAGCAGTTCCAAAGTCAGACCACGCGACCTATTGGAGGCGAGGGATCCAGATACCATTGGTCAGTACTCATTGGGGTCGGCGACGTTGGCATATCTGTATCACCAGCTGAGTATATATAGTCGTGCTGATTGTTCTGGGATTACAAGTTGTGTTACACTGCTGCAGGCTTGGATCAATGAGTATTTTCCTGCTTTCCGCCCACATCGGGAGCGGAAGATTATTGAGCGTGGTCATCCTCGTTCGCGTATGTGGGTTGTCCGGGCCCAGGATAAGAGCGATGGTCGACTTCTTTCCATTCGTAGACGGCTAGATCAGATGACTGCATCGCAGGTATATAATGTATATATCATTCACGTTTATTTAATTTTTAACTTTATTATTATTAACGTATAAACGTTTAGGTGGAGTGGTTGCCGTATGGTCCTGAGCCTGCTGTAGCTGTGTCGAGGACTACATTTATGGGCGTTATTCGTTATAGGGATATCACAGAGCCTTATTTACCTGATCGCGTGTTACGTATTAGGTTACGTTCTGGTGATCCCGGTTGACATTTCGATGCCCGAGCATGCAGTACGGTCTACGACTGCGACGACGTACGAGGTCAGGCATAGCGTTTCGTTTGCAGAATCAGTTTGGAGGACATTTTCGAGTCGTAGCCGCAACCACTCCACTTGTGATGCAGATTATTTGCAGTGGTTCGGTAGGTGCTCACATCCACTTATCGTACGCGGTATCATTCCGAGACCGGAGAGACCACTGGATAGGACATGTGCCAATGCGGTAAGTTTATCTAATTTTATTAGTAATTGTAATGTATATTTTGTTATTATTGTAAATGTACGCTAATTTTTATGTTACATACAGTGGATGAGTAGGGCGATACAGTGTACGCAGCCGTTCTTGCGACAGAGAGACAGGATGCCGACTAAGTATACGAGACTTGCATGTGCAGATTGGGATCGCCTCATCAAGGATTGGAACAACCAGTTGGGCATTTCAGACCATGATTCGGATGTTGAGTTGTAGTCACTCGCTCTTACTATCGTTTTATTATATGTTGCACTATTACTACATTTGTTGGTATTTGCTAATGCTTATCTGTGTACTCTTATTATTTATTTCTTACGAAATATCTTCTACTTATTTCTTTGACTATCGTATTTTTAATATTTATTTCTCACGAACATATATTCAACTTATTCCTTTAGATATCAAATAATACTTAAATTTAAAATCTGGTAAAAGAACAACACGATATAAGTACAAATACACAATATAGTATACAATAAAAATTCATTACAAATTACAATCAATATGTACTACGTAACCGGTTCCAATACGTCATCCTACTTTCGTACTGATCCTCCCATCCAACAACACTCTCATCTCGCATTTGATACCACAAGGTCGCTATAGGAGGTACTGGGAAATCATAAGCTAATTCCAAACGAATAAAATGTCTGTAACTCCCCAAATGAGCAATTACCAACTCTCTGACAGGGCTCGTCATGACAGTAAGACACGGGAACAACGAACCATTCGTTCCCATTGAGAAATACATGATCGCACACTTGTAAAAATTAGCAATAGGAAACAAGTCAACCTAAACCTCCATATAATGATCCTCCCCACAAGCTCCCCCGCCCCAATGAATTCGTTGACGAGCCTCTACCACATTGCCGAAATAGACACTCTCATAAATAGGATGTGCACCTATCTCATTAGAAATCGCACGACGGGAGTACGACCGGTTGTCTTGACCACCATGGAAGACATCGGCAACACATCGAAATCCACAGTTACCATCACCACGTACGTCATTCCACCTCGTCAGAAATGGTAAAATGATTCCTGACAGTCTATCAACATATGAGAAGTTGTCCACGTCAATCCGTCCCGACACTGTAAGATAGATAAATAATAATTCATTAAAAGAACAAAATTAGGAAATAATATATTCAACCCCATCTAGATTACTGATATATATTAAATAACAACAAAGATATCGTCATACCAGATCCTGTGCCCGTGTTCACGGACGATCGAGACGAATTGGAAGACCGACCACGACCCCTGCTCCCACTACTGCCAGACCGACCACGACCTCGCTCAGCATACTCGAAGGCACTCAGGTCTAGACGTGTCGACTTTCCCCTAGGTCGACCACGTACCTTAATATTTTCTCCGATAAAATACGAGAGGCACTACGAATTACTGCAGGGTCGCTCTTCGATATCTCATCAACAAGCTTCCGAAAATGCTCGATGTCTTGTAATGACTGATCCACAAACTCTGACATCTGGACTCCTTCTCCAATGACAAGTGTTTTCCAGAATCGATGAATCTACTCTAAATAAATTCCATCACCTGACGCAAAACACTCATACATGGTACATGAACAAGGAATCCCATGTGATGTCAGAAAAGCACACCCGCAACAATATTCAACTTCATCACTTAAGTCATGCATTCTCTTCAACTCTTGAGTCAATAACGACAAGCAACAATGTGAAACTCGCCCATTTATATGCTGAAACAAAGGACCTATGTAGTTTGCCAAAATTCGACATCTCGAATCTTCAAGAAAGTTCCGAATATTCGTCAGCTGCAATTCAATAGCCGAGTTCATGCGGTCGAAAAGAGTGTCGAGAGCAGCAGTTGATGTAGTGATCCACTCTTTCAGAGCCGAATGTGCACTTTCCACCCTGCAGTTCGTAGTGTTGCCGAAATGAAGAACTTTATTCGTCCAATTCAACACAATTTTTTTCCTTATGCACCAACCGCGTGTCTTCCACATACTCCGTCAGCACTGGCCTGGACCTGCAAGAATCTTTCAGATTACGGACTGCTCTATCATAATCCGTCTGTGAATCAGAAAGCATGACTCTCCTCCACTTTCCACACCTAAAACTCTCTGCGAGCTGCTTGTCCTTGCTGAATACGTGGTTGTACACGTCTTTGTTGATATGCAATGTGCATAGTAAATGAGCAGACTGAGGAAAAACCTCCGCCACTGGTCGCATCAAACCCAACTCCCGGTCCGTTATTATTGCAGTCAGGCTAACAATATCCAATAACAGATCTCGCAATCTATCCAACACCCACCGGTAACTAGAGTCAGTCTCATCCTGCAAAATCGCATATCCGACGAGGAAATTCATATTAGTTGGAGTAACCCCAACAATCTCAAACAAACGCATCTTGTACTTGTTCGTCTTATACGTCGAATCCATGCAGATTACGAATGGGTATGTACTAAACAACTGAACTGAAGTCGGATGTGCCAAAAATGCGTGAGTGAGGACATTAGTTTCTTCATCTGCCACAATCCAATGCAAATAGTTATGCTGCACTGCCTGACTGAGAAACTGCTGCGTGGGATTCCTGTCTTCAGATTTCGTCCTCCTCATGTACTCTCTGAAGTTATAAATGTGTCTTTGATTGGGATTATCGTCCGGAAATTTCTCTTTTACCACCAACAAAATGTTACGTGGTCTTGCTTGTGCCTCTGTCATATCACGAACAATTTGCTTGGACCTGACACTTGACTGCTGACCTGTCAGTGACCCTCTGAATAAACTGCAAGTGCATGGTTGTGCTGCCCATAGGTGCTACTAGAAACAACGACCCATCAATCACGATCCCGTCGCTCCACCACTTTTACCAAAAAACGACAACCACAACATTTTCTTTGTGTATTCTTTCGCAGTGCAATACTCGTATGACGAGACTCATTTCACGTTTGCGATCACATCTCAGGTAACAATCCATCCGGTTATTTGCTTTTGGTTTGTATGATGATATAACCAAAAAAAATCTGGCTCCTATTGCAACTTGTTTCGCCCAATTACAAGCTTCCTCGATTGTTGTAAATATTTCTTAACTATCAAAAAGCTCATTGTAATCTACTCCATTACCACCAAAATCTTGCAAGGGAACCTAGAAAAAATTAATTTAACAAACAATTTAAAAAAAATGGGCGTCTGCCCCAAAACGCCTCCACCTAGGTGGAGGCGTGTTAACCGGACACCTCCACGTTAGAGGAGGCATCTCTCTAAGACGCCTCCACATTGGTGGAGGCGTCTGTGTAAGACGCCCCCACCTTGGTGGAGGCGTCGTATCCAGACGCCCGAGTCGGGAAAAAAAATCCGCCCCCGTT
Source organism: Triglochin maritima (assembly GCA_963682175.1). Classification (NCBI taxonomy): domain Eukaryota; kingdom Viridiplantae; phylum Streptophyta; class Magnoliopsida; order Alismatales; family Juncaginaceae; genus Triglochin; species Triglochin maritima. Next base: position 33,260,117 of record OY821779.1, read on the forward strand.
ACCTCGCCGGATTCAGGTGCTTCGCCAGACATTTTCGTGGTGTTGGTACTAGGAATGTGAGTAAAACTGAGTCAAAACCTTGTTTAAAGACACAGGACGAAATGAGTATTAATTGATTTGTTAAGGGCAAAAAGGTAATTTTTGGGGCGATCTAAGTAGTTTTCCAGCGATGAATAGTAGCTCCCATGAATAATCGATGGTTGCAGAATCCACATTGGAATTTAGCCTTTTAGTTGAACAAGTTAAAGTGAATTATTATGCTTAAACTCACTTGGGTAAATATAAACCTCAACCCAAAGTATCCTACTTCGATCTTGGTGGAAAAAGGTCAAAAAATTGGTGGCGATCTGATTCCCTACCATCCACTATAAGAAAATTGGCAAATTGAAATAGGAGGGTAAATAGTCGTCACACTAGACACTCTATGTGACGTTTGTTTGCTCTAATTGAAATGAATGTGTTTTAAAAGTTTTACTTGTATATGTCAATTATTATGAATTGAATGTGCAAATATTTTGTTCCTTGATTTTGCATTCGTCTTTTGGAAGAGTTGAGGAAGAGACTCTTGGTCCTTAACCGTAGAGGTTTGAATGATAATGGTTTACATAAATTAAAAGTTATTTACAATCATGGTAATTGACATGAAACATTAATTACCGAGATAAGATTGTCGTGTTGGTCATCGATTATTCACTACTGTACAAACGGGAATATACGTCGGATATACAGGGGTATATACATCGGATATCACGCTACCCAGATCCGACGTCTATGAATACATCGTATATATATATGTCGGTTGCTTAAAAGCCAACTTTTATCCCTACACAATAGACGTCGGTTGTTTATTACAACCGATGCCTATTGTCTAAGTATAAACGTCGGCCTTCTCTACCAACAGACGTTTATTGTGTAGGGATAGACGCCGACCTTCTCTTTCAACCGATGACTAGCCTTTTTTCAAACAAAAAGACATCGACTATACTTTAACAACTGACGTGTTAGAACGTTAAACTTTAAACCATAATTAGATGAACTAATTAGATTAGAGGAGGATTAGGGGGTACTTAAGCTTTCGTGGAAGGAAAGGTTGGTTGGGGTGTGTAGAAGAGGTGACATGTGGGATGCATTGGTGGTGAGGTGATGACTAGAGGATAAGATGTTGGAAGTTAATTTCGCGTTGAAGAGGTGAGAGGTTAAAATGTGACTATATATATAAGGAGATGTAGGATAAATGTGAGAGTGGTTTTCGCTTGATTGTGAAGTTGAGTGTGAGAGGGTGAGAGGCGAATGCGAGGAGAAGGAGAAGGAAGAGGTTGGAAGAAGTAGGTGAGGTTTCTATGGTGCAAGAGATATAAAGGAAATTGATGGAGATTGGAAGTTCTTTGTGGAAATGTTGTGATTGCGAGACAAGAAAGTACTGATTCGTTATTCTTCAGTTTCATGTCATGTCTGTCTCTCTTGATATTCATACGTAGTTGCATGCATGCTGAGTATTGATGTTGAATTTATTGATATGCATATGATTGCATTGTGGTGTTTCGGTCGACATGTCTTGTGGCTGTATGTATGTTTCTGGCTGAGCCACTTAGGAAAGAGCTACCTAGTGGACAGCGTGGAGCCACCAGAGAGAGGAAAGGGCTACCTGTCATTAGTGTGGACCTACCAGGTGTGCGTCTGACTGATTGATATATTTCAAAAGAATCCGAATCCGAATGTGGGTTCTTAATTGCTATGCATGCATATTATTTGTGATGCATGTCTTTTGATTGTGCTCATTGACGGAATGTCATATTCCGTATCAGTTTCCACATGATTATGATTCTGTTTGATTGATGGTTGGTACTTACGAGCTGTCGAGCTCACAATTTGTTGATTATATTTTACAGATTAATCATGGGCCTATCAGATGGATATAAATATCAGAGTGCCCAGCGGTCAGGGTCGTGGATCGTATATTAACGCATCGGGTTTAGGTGGGTAAGCACCTGTTCAAGCTCGGGGCGTTACACGATGTCTATTCCCAAACCTGGACAAAAAATAGCAATCATAGATACTTGCATTCAATCGCATTCAACCTGCACAAGAAAAACATTCATCCTACACCAAATTCATTCATAAACACAAAGACATACAAGCATACATACGCAAACACAATCATTCAACACACTTGACATTCATTCACAAACACTTGGCATTCTTTCCGAAAATGAGGCTATTATATTAAAGCATAGCATTGTATGTTGTAATACAAGTAAACATGTTAAGTAAATTACAAAAAAGTGTTACTGATATTAGAACCTCTTAGACTCTTAGTTCATTAACATGTTCTGATAAAATAACGAGCCCATCGGTCGCGAGTATCATCAAGCCCCTGTTGCTACTACGGGTCACTACTCCTTGGGAAGACCTATAAAAATAGAAGTAAAAAATATTAATATCTAAAGAATGAAACTGTAATTATACAACTTGATAGCGAACTATATTACCTCCGATAGGGCTACGTCTTCATTTGCAAATTTGAGGATTTCCTCCATGTATCTCATCACGTAGTAACCACATTCCATATTTCCAATCTTCTTGCGGTACTACAAACAGATAAATTTGTTAAATATATGTTCCATTACTTAACATAATTAACAAAAATGGAAGAAAGAACTTACTCTCATTACATGCCACGTTACTCCCATTTTTGTGGTTGTTCTCCTCCCACCTAACGCTCTATAAACCCTCATTGTCCTGAGTAGTAGAAGTTATTGAACATGAATTCAATGATAGTAATAAAAATCCACGGATTACAAATACGTTGATTAAAATGAACTTACATATTTACAAGTTTCTTTATGGATTCCCTTGGTTTATTCGACCCCAATGGATCAAACCAATATGCCGAATTATTCACGGGGCGTACAACAACAAGCATCCAATGAGCACTGTTTATATATATAATTATAAGTTATTACAAAATAAAATTCCACTTTAAATAAACTAATTTACCGCTCATAATAAGGGAGAGGATAACATATTTTGTCATCTTCTTTCATGAGATTCCCAAGCTGACCCGATTTATCGTCATTCCCGTATATAGGTAGATGGACTGATAAATCCAAATAGTTGATCGTCGAGAAAGACTAAGTTTGTGGCATCATAAAGGTGTCTATGAAAGTAAAAATTACATTCCATTAAAATTACGATAAAATTATTCAATACATTACATCTTATACATAGAAAAACACTTACTTCACTTGCACGTTGATAATTACGATGCACAATGAATCCATTGCCAAGTGATAATCACGATGCACAATGAATCCATTGCACTTGATTAATTGTTTTCCTATCTTCTTTTCTAAAGGTTCTTTCGATGGTTGTTTGTTGGGGGCCGGAAACCACGTCCTTCCCATGTCCGCAAAATGGTGCCCACAAACGTTCTTTTTGTCTCTTTCGACCAAGAACGGGGTGAGAACGGGAGGTTGGGGTCCGAGCAGAATCGGAACCCGACCCAGTTTCCAGATCAAATTCTATGTTTTCTCGGTCTACATAATCATCAAGACATACATTTTCGTTTTGTAATGTCCTACTATTTCTAATCATGTATGAAGTTATGTCTTGTTTAATAGAGTCAGGAACTTTATCACAAGGTCTAGCATTTCTACCGGGTGTGTGTGCAAGATGTTGTTTGTGTCGGGCTACACCACCTCTAGTTTCCTTACCACATAACTCACAGATAATGCAGTTTTTATCATAGCACTAATGTAATGGGCAGTATTCCAACCAGGGTCATTTGTACTGGTAGGTCTTAGGTCATCGTAACTCTCGTGATGCATAGGGAGACTAGTGCCAGGTACGTAAGCCATATCTTAAAACTAGACAAATATAAAAATTTAGACTAATATGAAAATAAAATACTAATTAATTTAATTCTAAAGGGAAGTTAGAAAGAGTGCACTTGATTTTGGCGGTTGAAGAATGAAGAACCGGATCAGAGACTTCACTTTTCAACTTCAAAACTAAGCACCAGACCGAAGACTTAATCGCGAAAACGTGATGATTAGGAAACTTGATGATGAGAATAGAATTATGAATAAGAGAATGAGAGATGTGTGAAAAATGAAGAAGTTTGGAGGGGTTGATATAGGATTTGGGGTAGTGGCAAACTTGTACATTTTGAAAAAAAAACAAAAAAAAACAAAAAAGGAAAGTCAATGGAGTGCCTCCAACAACTCTCGCCTATTTTGCCCAGCTTTGCTGGGTGAAAGGCGGTGGTCGCCCAAGCGACCACCGCGACGGGCGGTCGCCTACGGCAACATTGATATATATACCTATACGATAAGGTATGACTACATCAAAATACAACATACATGAATACAAGTAATAACAACCTCAACATAGACTCAAAGATCCAATCCCTCGATGTACTCGTTCTCGGTCACCACCCGATCGGTACCCAAAATAGGCCCCATTGCCTGAGTTTCCATAAGGAAGTCCCATACACCAAGCCCACTTACATGCACATGCATATACTATAGATGACTTATCATACTAGTAACATCACAACATACAAAAACATAATAGTCATCTCCCCTCATAGGGGTCATATGGTTACAAATCTCTACATCATTGGGCAACTGAAGATACCCACTTCAGGCACATATGGTCATACGGGGAGTATGCGATACACCCCCACTCGCAACTACACTAGCATGAGGGTTCGGTGAAGGTTGCATGTACTTCCGAGTCATCATCAGATCTGATCTAGTGGTCACAATGCCACACCTTCTAGAGCCGTCACTCTGGTTGCCCAAACTCACCATTTGTACCACAACTGGATGATCATACCCGCCATAGCAACATCGGTCGATCATACCTGCTGGAAAAAATCGATCGATCATACTTGTCTTCACACAGGCTAGACGGTTATATCCGTTGCCACACATGATAACAGTCTTCTTGCTCCGTAGAGTTAAATACATATATATCATACCAATGAGAACTATGGTCCCACAGGTCTACTACCTAGGGTCACAATGCATATCTTATGGAAACATTATAGTCATAACAGAAACTCACGTGCCAACATGCTCATAAAACAAACATTCATTTTTGGGCACCAACAGTCGACCGAAAAAGGTCATGCGGTCGACCGTTTGGTTGTTAATACCAGTAAATGGTTCAAACCACAATCCACCGGTCGAACCAAACATACATCAAAATTGTTTGAACAAAACTCTTCGAATGGTCGACTGTTTGGAAGGTCTACGCCACATATATCATTAAATAAATCATCCCCATGGTTGAACGACATAGGGGTCCCAATCGACCGAATATAACATGAACTTTCTATGACCTCTCGAATTCATCACCAGTCGAACCAGATTTAAGTGTTCATAAGTTATCAGTCAAGCCAAATCAAGGGGCAGTCGACTGTTTGGATGGTCTAGGACACCGACTTACTTTCGATACAAACGGTCAAACGACAAGAGGTCTCGTCTGACTGATTATATCAGAGTCGTCTTCTTCCCGCGAAATCAAGCATATTTGGTCGACCGCCAAAATGCATTGTTTGACCGGTGTGGGTAAAAATCGCACACTTACATTAAGACCGGTAGACCAATGCCACAATCGGTTGACTGTTCCAGTGCCGCAACCTTGCTGTACCTTGACATCCACATGGTTTTCAACCTCCGATGATGCCCCCGACCACTCACACTTCTTGTGTGAACATCTAATTGAACTTGGCATACTTTTCTCATGGTCGACGAAGCTCAAAACGTCGATGAAGATCACCCCTTTGATTCTTTGTGTTCTGGCGAACTCCGATTTCCTTCTCGCTCTTCCAGCAACTCCAACTCGAAGAAGCTTGAATCTCTTTCCAACTTCTTCTCCTTCTCTTCTTCTTTCACTTCCGATTCCTCTCTCAACTCCTCTATCTTAACGCTCTTGATCTCTTCTCTCTCACTTCTCTTAAGCTTGTCGATCCTTATAATATATGCTCTATTGAGAGTGAAATTTGATCTTCATGTATGAACGTACTATCTCTACCTCCATTGCACTTAAGTAATATCGATTGCATATAGACCTCCATTGCACTTATGATGCGTGGAAGTGATGAATTGCTTAGAGGCTTTAGGATGAAATCCAAGCTAATTGAGATGTTGATGCGACTTATTGCTTCATATTTGTATACCTTGCGTTTGGGTTCTACAAGTATTGTGTAGTTTAGAAGAGTTGGTATGGTACTATAGGTCCTAAAGATGTTTTATTGTGTGTATGTATTGTGTTTGCAAACAAGATATCTATAGTATGTGTGTAAAGTAATGCAACTTTTTCTTGATTTGTTGTTTGGTTCCTATAGGGGTTCTCTTGCAATTATTCCCATTATAGGATTAGAGAGATTAGGTTATTAGAAACCCTAGTTTTGCCCCCCTTTGTAGTTGGCTAGTGTGAGAGGAGCTTGGAGAGGAGGAGACCACGTAAGAGACCTCATCAGAGTTGTCGGACCTCGGTGGAGCACTACCGGAATCACGTAGGAGCATCCTCGGACCCCCCAATATGCGTTTTGGGGAAGATTGGTTGGGTTCTCTCAAGGTATGCCTTGGGTAGATTTAGAATCAACTTTCTCAAGGTCCTTTGTCTCAAGGGTTTAAGGACCTTAGACATCTTATTTTCCCTTCTAAGATGACTTTCATTCTCGATTCTTTCTATAGAATTAGGAAGTGAAGGGAAGATGGATGACGGTTACAAAGGGAATGTTAATTTTTATATGTCAAGTTGATGATATGGTGATTTCATGGCAACAAATGTGGGGTTATTCTTGAAATTTCAGCATGTTTAATCTTATTAATGACACTTGTGTTTCTTTAGTTTCCTAATGTTTCATCCAGTTGTACATGGCAGACTTGTTGGGTTTGAATGGGAGGTTGTTTGGACTAATTAATTAGTTGTTATGGAGATACAAGCTGACTTAGGTCATTTATCATTACCAATTCTATGGCCTTGCATATGTATTTAGAAACTTACTTGGTGACTCATGCATGATCACCACCGCACAGTTGGGGCAGCGGAACTCATCGAACTCTGACTTTTGGTATGCTTGGAAATGCTTCTTCTCTATTAGATTTGAAGAACAAAGAAACAATGTAAAATAAGAGAATCGCAGAAAACATAAAAAGATAAAAATGGAGAAATTTGGAACGGTCTTACAGTTAGCTACGATGACAAGCCTAGCGATATCTTTCTTGAGATGAAGCACCCGTGCCTGCATCTTCTCTAACTCCTCAAGCCTTCGTTGCAAGTTCTCCATGGCCAAAAGTATGAAATTGAGCTTGTGGTAGTTCTCGAACGGATGAATGTGCCGGGAAACGGTCATCACATCCTCGTACACAAAGAAAGCACAACGAGGAAGTCCTTATGACCAAACTCTTTGCTAGAAGACATCAAAAAAATGAAAATTGCAAAAAGGGTTATGGTTCTAAAGTGTAGTTAGGAACATCAATATCGGTGTCATCCTCGGAGTCGTTCAGATCGTCAACGTAGACGTCCTCCTCACTGATTTCTTCATCATCTGTGGGAGTGAAGTCTTTATCGACATCCCGGGCAGCTTCAGAACTCGATGCACCTAAATCTCCATAACTATAACAAGTTATGTTGATGTCTTCATCTAATCCATCACATAAGAAAGGTGTGGTTATAGATGTCGTTGATGGACGAGCTCGTCTTCATGAACATGAAGGTCCTAAGGCAGCTTCCTTCACTTCAACCCACGTCAAATCCTCCCCAGTGAAGACTAGATCCTCAATTACTGCTAACCAAGGATGATCCTCCAAGAAATCGGGACGTTCCAATCTTGTTTCGAAACTTTGCTGCAACTTCTGATTGTAGTTCACGAACACCAACTCATTCAACTTCTTCGTCGCCAATTTATTTCTTCTCTTCAGGTGCATTTGCTCGAACACACATCAATTACGCTCTCAACCGGAAGCCAAGCACGTTTGACCGAGAATTTGACCCAAGCTATGAAGCCATATGGTCTCATATCCTAATGGTGTCGGAGCTACCAAGCCTTGCTACTATCACAAGTCTCACTCAACACAAGTAAACCCAAAGGAAAACAATGACAAACAACACCAACAGTGGAACCTCCGACAACCAAGCCTTCACTTCCGGTCGTAACCAAGCTTAGGGCAACAACTACAACAACAAAAAGCGATTCGGAAACACAACGAACGAACATTGCAAAAATTACATGAAATAAGGACACAATAAAAACTCATGTTAGTTCCTCTTTCCTCATCTCAGCCCCTAAAGAATGGTGAAAGAAACTGCTAGCAAACTACGATCTAGTCTACAGGTTCGGAGTTACCTTGGTGGAGAGAACCTGTGGCAGCAGAAGAAGAATCGACGATCACCTCACGGACTCTTTTTGAGCACCGACTGATCTTCTACTCTCTAGGAGAAGAAGAACAAATCCACAACCCAAGAGTCCTACTTGGAAGGGACGGATTTGAGGGAGAGAGAGGTGGCGGCTAGGGTTAGGGTGGAGGGTAGGGTTTGCACACAAGAAAATCATCCATCCAATGGGAGGCTCCCCTCCTTATATAGATGGCCCCACCCTAAACCCTAATGCGCAGCCAACGAGAGTGCGCCACGTGTCAGTGCTTTGGGCAAACATCATCTTAATCCTTAGATTAATCCAATATCTCCCACTTGCACAACAACACGTCAACAACATGTCATCTTCTTTTGTGTCCCTGACACAAATGTATATATCCCTGATACATACAATCATAAGATGGCAATGTGTCACCTCTTCATGTGTCCCCGACACATATGTATACATCCCTGATATATACAACTATTTCTCTCTCCAAAAACGCATCCACAACACGCAAGTCTCTGATCATGTATCCCCGATACAAGATCATTTGTGTCCCCGACACATGCACTCTTCCGATCATACGGACAAATGGGTCATGCGACCGGTGATGTACCTGCAATTTAGGAGTCTCAAACTAGAAACCTTACTAGAAGGCCAGAATGACAACATCCTCAAAAACCAATAAATAAGTAGTCAAAAATGCACATCACAGTTCCCCAGGTTTACTCAGAAACTCACTTGACATGAACGGTATCTCGATCCCTCGGAGAGAATACCTTCTTGTCCTCAAGGTACTTGCTACTGTATCCAATACAGTTGGGCCCAACAAATACTTTTAGTGCAGTCGAGTCAAACCTTTCCCTTCGCCCAGACCACCATTACACTCAGAGTTGACTCCTTTCCCGAAGATGCCTCTTTAGACCGAATCTCTCATGGTCATAGATAACATCCCAAAGTAGCCACATCAACTCTTTGCTTCATGGTGTCGTCGAAGGTCATTGTGGGTAACTAATGACAATCAAGTCTTGGACTCACACAGTGAAGGAGCAGGGATCCATCCTTTCACTTCCCAATGGTCGCTCAACACATGTTGTATAACAAACATGTTATGGTGGATCATACTGTACACAACAGTACGTCTGTCTCTCAACACCATACAAGTCTTGGTCCAGTCGCACCCCCTCTACGCCTGACCCGAGCTTCATCATTATCACCTTAACACCATACAGGTGCCACCTGGCGCCACATGTGATGCTCGCACTTGGCTTCTATAGGTCACATGAATTGTGGGAACATTCATGTCAATCCTCACCAACATAGAGGATCTCATCTTGATTACTAATCAAGGCGACTGTCCTATCATGAACTACTTTGGATCTATCATACAAGATCTCCTCATGCTCAGTCTCATCTCTGCTCGCTACCAAAAGCGCCAGAGGCGAATGCTCGTGTGAGTGAGCATTCTTCAACCTATTGACAGAATAATATTTTATGCTAGAACAACTACATCAACCAAACAGATATAGTCGAAAACGAAAAAACACAATCACTCATAAAAGGAAGTCAGACATGCCAATACATCAAAGTCTGCGTAAGCCTAAGGACTTCACATGAGATACAAACGAGTCCTTATCTATAGCCTTGGTAAGAGGGTCAGCAACCATAAGACTAGTAGACACATGTCTTAACACAACTTCCTTTCTCGCTATGATGTCCTTCACAAAATGATACCTAACCTGTATATGTTTGGTCTTTCCATGATACTTGGGGTCTTTCACATAACAAAGGGCAGCCATGCTGTCACAATAGACAACAACAGGCTCATCAGATGTCTCCACTAGCCCAGTATGTTGTAAGAACCTCCTCGACCAAACTGCCTCCTCTACTGCTGCAGAGCATGCAACATACTCTGCTTCCATAGTCGACAGGGAAATACAGGTTTGCTTCTTACAGGACCATGAGATGGCCCCATTAGCCAGCAAGAAAGTATAACCAGAGGTAGACTTCCTTTCGTCAATGTCTCCAGCCCAATCGGCATCACTATAGCCAATCAGGCGGAGATCTGATGCTTGGTAACACAGCATGTAGTTACTCGGTCCTCTGAGGTATCTCATGATTCTCTTGATTGCCTTCCAGTGCTCCTTGCTTGGGTTGGACTGGTATCGACTCACCATGCCCACAATATAACAAATGTCTGGCCTAGTACACATCATAGCGTACATAAGGCTTCCCACAGCATTGGAGTATGGAACCTTGCTCATTTTTGCCTTCTCTTCAGGAGTCTCAGGATACTTATCAAGGCTTAAGTGTAAACCCTTCTCACCAGGAGTGTCGATTGGTTTGCATTTGTCCATGTGGTATTTCTTCAAGACGTTGTTAATGTAAGTCTCTTGAGACAATCCCAGAAGTCTCTTGGACCTATCTCTAACTATCTTGACACCAAGGATGTAGCTAGCTTCAGCCATGTCCTTCATATCAAATGTGGAGGACAACCACTATTTAGTGGATTTCAGCAACTCTTTGCTATTGCCAGCCATGAGTATGTCATCAACATACAAGGTCAGAATGACAAATTTACCATTGGATCTCTTAACGTACACACAATGATTTTCCTCAAGCATAGAGAACGCATTCTCTGATATAACTTGATGGAAGCGAATGTTCCACTGTCTAGACGCCTGTTTTAAGCCATACAAGGACTTGTTGAGCTTGCACACTTTGCGCTATTGTCCTTTGACTTCAAAACCTTGAGGTTGATCCATATAGATCTCCTCCTCAAGTTCTCCATTGAGAAAAGCAGTCTTTACATCCATTTGGTAAAGCTCTAAGTCCATCTGTGCTACAATAGCTAGTAGAAGGCGGATGGAGGCAAACCTAACCACGGGTGAAAAGGTTTCCTCAAAATCCACGCCTTCTATTTGGGTGTAGCCTTTAGCTACAAGTCTAGCCTTGAATCTATCAATAGATCCATCCGCCTTCCTCTTAATTTTGAGGATCCACTTGGCCCCAATGGCCTTTCGATTCGGCGGTAAGTCGACCAAGTCCCAGACTCGATTAACTTTCATCGACTCCAACTCTTCCTTTATAACTTCTAACCACTCTTTAGCATTTGGACCTTCCAAAGCCTCTTTCAAGGTCTCCGGTTCTTGCTCATCGATTACTGTCATCCCGGATGATTCATAATAAATTTCTTCTTGAGCTATCATGAGGGCCTCTTCCTCTAAGCGAAATCGCCTACGAGGAATGAGCCCGCGTTTACTTTGATGCAGATGGGTATCTGATGGCTCATCCTCCGTGAGAGCTATCGGATCCTCAGCATTGCTGCTCCCACTAGGATCGACTAGTGGAACCTCATGTTCAACTTCCAGATCCTGATCCCGCGGAGTGGCAATGTCCTCATCTTGTTGTTCAAAGAAGTCCACTGACTCTTTGATAGCTCCAGCAAGGGTTGGAAAATCATTTTCCAAGAATGTGGCATCCCTAGACTTCAGTTCCGTCCTTCTTTCATTCTCGTCTAACCCGATAAAAACATAACCTTTGGAGAGATCACTGTATTTTAGAAAGATACACTTTTTCCCTCTAGGTCCTAGTTTTCCATATCGGCGACGAGTAGAATGAATGTATGCCGCGCATCCCCAAGGACACAGCAGACTAAAATCAGGCTTTCGTCCTGTCCATAACTCATATGGAGTTGACGGAACCGATTTTGTTGGAACTCTATTGAGGATGTAGGCAGCACTCATTAGAGCATCTCCCCAAAACGAAATTGGTAAGCTCGCATGCGCCATCATGGATCTAACCATGTCTAGCAACGTTCTATTCCTTCTCTCGTCAACACCATTTTGCTGAGGAGTATAAGGCATAGTGAGTTGTCTAGATATCCCCTTTTCATCACACAACTCCTTGAACATTATGGAGAGATATTCACCACCTCTATCCATTCTAAGAGTTTTTATCTTATTATCCAACTGATTCTCAACTAAGCTCATGAATTTCTTAAAACATTCTAGAGCTTCTAACTTGTGAGAAATAAGATAAATATGACCATATCTAGTGAAGTCATCAATGAATGTGATGAAGTAACTCTGTCCATGTCTAGTACGCACATTCAAAGGTCCACAAATATCTGAGTGAATTAGTTCTAAAGGAGAAGTAGCCCTAATGGCTTTTCCGAATGGTTTTCTAGTTGGCTTTCCAACTAGACAAGATTCACAGGTCGGCAATTCAAACTTGGAGCATTCTCCTAATACCCCCTCCTTTGCCAACCTGTTCATCCGGTCAACACCAATGTGACCTAGTCTAGCATGCCACATAACTGAATCATTATTCATGGAACTTTGGCTCATAAAGGCACTAGTATTACGATTGAAATCATAAATTGCGTCCAACACAATAAAACCGTCTGAAAGAAAAGCACGTCCATAATAAATGTTAGAAAGGTATAAACCCATATCATTGTTCTAAAAAACAACTTTAAAACCATGTCTCATCAAAACAACAATAGAAATAATATTTCGCCGTATAGCTGGTGCATACAACACATCGTAAAGTAATAGGATCCGGCCACTTCGCAAAGCCACTTTGCATGTGCCAACTCCAAGAACTTAAATGCTAGTGTTGTTTGCCATGTTTATTCGCCTCCCACTTGGAACATGGCGATATTCCACGAAGGCAGAACGATCCTTTGTTACGTGGTCCGTGGCACCTGAATCCACAATCCACACAGGAGAATGATTAGTGAGCATCACAGAACTAGTCACGTTACAATTCGAGGGATTACACACAGTAATTACCTTTTGCTCAGTGCACTCATGAGCAAAATGTCCAGTCTTTCGGTAGTTAAAACAAGTCACATTAGACTTATCTTTCCCACCTCTGGATCCTCGAGGTCGTTCCTTTCCAGCTTTGTTTTCTGTTTTTTTTGCATTTGTACCCTTCTTGCCTTTAAAACCCTGAGCTCTATCTCTTTTGCGCTTAAAACCTACACTCCTCCGAGGAGCGCCAGCCTCAGCCGCAAATACTTCAGTTAGAGGGGCTTCCGCAAGCATGCGGTCCTCCTCCAGCTCTAGGTGTTTTACGGCCTGGTCAAATGTCCTGATGTCATCAGCATGAGTCAGATGGACCTTCATATGCTCCCAATTCTTTGAAGGAAACGATCTGATGAGAGCAGACACTTGCTCCTCATCGGTCTTAGCACGACCAGCAGCGCTCAACTCGCTTATCATGTTTGACATTGCGGTAATATGCTGCCTCATCGTGTGACGTTGGCGCATTTTATACCCATCAAACATGAGTCCAAGCTGGCGGGCCCTTGTGACGGAGGTCACTCCGTACTGAAACTTCACATCTTCCCACAAGGCCTTTGCAGTTCGAAACTTTTCGAACCGCAGTAACAGATCGTCCCTCATTGAACTTAGAATTGTGATTCGAGCAATTCGGTCTTTCTTTTTCCATGCATTATAAACATCCAAGTTTCTGCGATGTTGCGCAGTATTCCCCTCCTAAGGGGAGACATAGATTGGTTTATGTTTCTAACATGTCTTGATCCTCTAAGAGATACTCAATTTTACGATGCCACAGATCGTAATTTCTTTCATTGAGTTTATCTCCTCGAGTCAGATCAGCGACAATGCTTTTGGAAGCAGCCATAAAGAATCTAGGACAATCAAAATACATAGCGATACATGAGTTCTAGCATAAAATATAACGAGCTACAATAATCATAAAGAATAAACTGACTTAATAGCTATAGCATTCAGACCAAAAGAAAACATAAAGCATTCGATCAAATCCTCATGCAATAGTTAATAAAGCCATTTTACTAATCTAGATATTGAGCTCCATCATGATTTAATGACAAAAAAAACGTTTTAAATCATGGTAAATCAGCAAATAAATAAAATATTTGCCGCCGGTTGCAAGGTGGTTTACACAAAACACTTCAACCTTGCAACTCCCACTAGGCATGCGAGTTCCCAAAAACAATTTTCAAAAAAAATCCAATCAACATCACACAGATATGATTACTACATTACTTCCATATCGAGCTAATGATCCCCATTAGGGATTTAGCCTCGTCGACGGGAACCTGCATGAGTCTTATAGCAATAATATCGCAATAATAAAAATAAAGGAGCCCCTCATCTCCTTAGGGCAATAAACAGTCCACAGTCCATAATTATTACAGTCCATAATTATTACAGTCCATAAATATTACAGTCCATAAATATTACAGCTCATTGCGATAACTATTGCAAATGGAAATAAATGAATGAAATTATGCTCATCTCTCAATAAGGCAGTAAATAAAATCAGCAATCATTCATTCCACATAGGTACAATCTTTCCATACGTTAGCACAATCCGACCTATGAAAAAATATACCATAAAGTGTGCACCTCATTCAAACAATAAGGAAGTAATGCATAAGGAAACAATGCATGAATGGGGCACGAAAATAGGCCAAAAAACGTGTTAGGTAATGACAACCAATCTCCACAATAATCATTCTCGAAACAGATTTTTTTCTTCTTTCCCTAATCAATATAATCATGATAGCACAAAAATTATCCTACTTTGATTAGGAAAGAAAAATCCGAAATTATATGGTGGAGAGCAACACATATTTTTGCATCAAAGGAAAGCATCCAAACATATTTTTAAGGCAATAAAATTCCAGCCCATAATATCTTCCAAAATTTTCAGAATTAGCCAATCTTTCCATAATTAATATAAGCATGCAATCAACAATAATTATGCTACTTGTAATGGAAAGAAAAATTCGAAATTCTTTGGTGGATGGATCCGCATATATGCACATTTGATGAAAAGGAAATATTTCAAATGAAATGCATGCAATCATTCCAAAAGAAATCCATAGCCGAATGTTAGCAACAAACATGTACATAATTCGGCAATTATCATCTAATTCGGCAATCATCTAGATGCATGCATATATGATCAAAAATTGCACACACATGAATAAGGCAACAACCTTCTATCCTTAGATGCATAAACAAGAGTTTTGAAAGACAAATATGATACATAACCCGAAATATATGATCACATCATGAGATATATGCAATATCCAACTCTTGTAACAAAAATCATCATCCTTCTCTTTAACATACATGCGTATAAAATCAGAGAAAAAATAAAAAACTTGCCACATGCTTGAAGGATGGAATACACATTATGCGCAATAATCATAAATGAACATGTAACCCTAGGCACATGCATATTAAGAAAGCTACATTATGCGCAAGAATGAAGCATCCATATTCAACTCTAGATGCATGCTTAAAGATGAAACAAATATTATGCGCAAAAGGATGATGAATCATGTAATACTAATTGTATGTATAAGATGAATCAAAAAACCCATGCGCTAGGGTGAGAAAATAATGCCATCAAACCCTAGCCGCATAGTCAAGTAATCCAAAAAAAATGTACTCGGGTGAGGAGCAAAAAACCGACCACCAAACCCTAGGTGCATCAATGGAGAGAAAGAAAAAAAACATATGTATCCAATTTTTCCTTTCTAAGAATCACGGAAATTATCTCAACTCAAATGAAATAAAGAAAGGTGCTCAAAAAACCAAAAAACTCAGAGGTGACCAACCTGGCTCTGATACCAATGTGCAAACTACGATCTAGTCTACAGGTTCGGAGTTACCTTGGTGGAGAGAACCTGTGGCAGCGGAAAAAGAACCGACGATCACCTCACGGAGTCTTCTTGAGCACCGGCCGATCTTCTACTCTCTAGGAGAAGAAGAACAAATCCACAACCCAAGAGTCCTACTTGGAAGGGACGGATTTGAGGGAGAGGGAGGCGGCGGCTAGGGTTAGGGTGGAGGCTAGGGTTTGCACACAAGAAAATCATCCATCCAATGGGAGGCTCCCCTCCTTATATAGATGGCCCCACCCTAAACCCTAATGCGCAGCCAACGAGAGTGCGCCACGTGTCAGTGCTTTGAGCAAACATCATCTTAATCCTTAGATTAATCCAATAGAAACGCTAGAGCTTACTTGGTGGACGGGACCATCGGCAGCAGTGCCAGCCAACCCGGTGGTGGGGGCAACCGCTCGGATGGAAAACCTAACCATAATGATGCTTATGGAAAAAATGGGGATTTTATATACAAGGGACACCCAACCGGTTACGCACTATCGGTCAACCCGACTAAGCATCACTGGTGGAATGGACCAGATAGATCGGACGGATATTTAAATGGATCAAGTGGCTGCGCGGGCACAACTTCAGGTGGCTGTGTAGATGGAGCTCCGGATCAGCAACAAATAATGGCTCTGGTGGGCCATCTAAATGGCTATTTGCAGAACTAGACCATTAGATAAGGTAATATGTTAGGTATGGAAAATAACCTTGATATTCAAATTCATGCCCTTTCAGCATCCAAAACAAATATTAAACATTGGTTTATTGATTCCGGGGCTACCAATCATATGACCGGGGATCCTACTATGTTAAATAATTTAAAAAATAATTTAAGATTATTAGATAAATTTGTTATTGTGGCAAATGGAAACCAAGTTGAATTAGATGTATAGGTGATGCAAAACTAATTAACGATATTCATGACAATATTCTTTATGTACCTAACTTCGATACAAATTTACTTTCTGTCTCAAAAATCACTAGGAAAGTCAATTGCAATGTAATATTTTTTTGCACAAGAAAAGGGAGGTTTCCCTCCAGAATTTTATTGCTTTTGAATAAGTAATACATCCTATGTAATAGATACATACATCTAATGAAGAAGAGCATGCTAATCTATAAAGCCAACAAGTCAAAGAGAAACTAAAGAAATTAGGCGATAAACACGAGGCTAGTTCAAACAAGTGTCAGCTGTAGGTAGTAACCCCTAGACCCCGTCCGATTACCACACTACGGCCCAAAGAAGAGCATTTACAGGGCACTTGGTCCACTAGTACACCAAGCAAAATATAGGGGGGATCTGTCGCAGATTAAATGTGACAAGCCCAAACACTCCAAGGTGGAGAACCTTGGATCTTCAGTAGTCGTCTTCACCCAGAGCCATTTCACCAACCTATGAAATAGCCATGCACCCATACTTGAGCTTCTTCGTTCACCACGGAAGGTTCTATAATTACGCTCCACCCATAACTCAGGTATCGTGGCAGCAAAGACTACCTTTGTCCAAGCCTGCATAACTATGGTATGGGTCCTAAACTCCAGTTCAATATGCTCGATTTCATTTATAATATTATGTTGAAAATTTGCTGAGAGCTGCACTTTAGAGTAAATATCCACCCAAACCCACCAAGAAAATTCACAACCTAGAAGAACATGGGAGTTTGTCTCCACTTCCATCTCACAAAGAGGATAAGCCAGACGCCCGATAATATGCATGTTACATTCCTGCATTAAATGGTGAGTGAGGAGTTGCCCACAGGTAGACCTCCAAAGAGTCATTGTGTGCTTGGGAACACGATCCTTGTGCCAATCGAGGTTATGCCAAGTAACAGGAGTGGGAGGATCCACAACAAGTGCCCAGGAATGCTTCATCATAAACCTTTGTCCAGTAGTATCCCCTCCCAAAACAACTCACCAGCAGCCCCACTCGGTGAAATAGTTGTTATTTGCGGCCAAAGTTGTTATATCTGTAAGGAGCGAGTGGGAGGGAGAACCCATCAGCCATCGCGAAGAAAGAGTGACACTCGTGTGCAGCGGATACCCTCCATATCATATCTGAGGTGATCACCATAATCTTCACAAATCAGTAGTCTACCTAGCCATGGATCTTCACAGAACCGAACTGAATCCCCACAACCAATTTTGTAGCAGAATTTCATACGAGTGATCTCCCAAACACGGAGGACCCCCCTCCAACCAATGTAATATCCACTCCTCATGATTGGTAGGGGCATCCTCACAAATGGATTATATGTCCTCTTATCATCTAGTAAAGCTTTGCATGTTGGATGATTGGTAGGGGCATCCTCACAAATGGATTATATGTCCTCTTATCATCTAGTAAAGCTTTGCATGTTGGATCTTTGGTTAATCATGAACTTTGTCACAAAAGGACGGATCATCCATCTTTGAGTGTTAAAATATTTATTTCCTTCTGCTAATTCCGAACTTTTGTGTGATATTTGTCGTTACTCCAAACAAATTCGATTACCGTTTTCTATTTCTACTAGTAAGACTCAATTGACATCCACTTAGCTTCCATTAGGTCTTATAATGGTTTTCATTATTTCATTAGCTTCATTGATGTTTTTTCTTGGACGACTTGGATTTATTTATTGAAAAACAAATCGGATAGTTACTCTGTTTTTTGTGAATTCCTTTCTTTTATGGAGAACATGTATAATGCTAAAATCACTTCTTTAGATCCGACAATGGTTCAAAATATATGAGCAATATATTTCAAAAAAAATTAAAACAAAAAGGATTTTTTCACCAAACCACGTGTATTAATACTACTCAACAAAATGGGATTTCTGAATGGAAAAATCAACACCTTTTAAATGTTAATCATTCTTTGTTTTTTTCAAAACAACGTTCCCAAACAGTTTTGGTCTGATGCTTTTCTTACTGCAACATACATTATTAATCGTCTTTCTAGTCCTACAATTGAAAATAAACAACCTCTAGAAATCTTACACGATAAAAAAATGAATATTGATCACCTTAAAATTTGCGGTTGCACTTGTTTTGTTCACAGGAAGTGGGAAAACAAGCTTGACTATAGTTCTGTCAAACGTATTTTTTAGGATATTCTTGTAGAAAAGGGTACAAATGTTATGACCCTAATAATTGTAAAATGTATGTTTCAAGAAATGTTTCCTTTGTGGAGAGTGAATCTTTCTTCAAACCAGACGAAGACACTTCCGTTGAGTCTCCTCTCCCCACAGTGGATCTTCTCGACATGCCTTCTACCACTCTGGAAGTTCTCCCACTCTACAAATCGAAGATCCACCAGCGGGCAACGAGGGGAGAAGAAGAACCACCCCAAAGGAGGTCCACTCGTCCCACTCGACTGCCTGCCACACTTAATAATTGTTTTATGTCACATGTTACCTACCTTATCCAGGACTACTTGTTCTATAACCAACTATCTCATAAACACCAAACCTTCCTAACTCAACTAGACAACAATAAGGAACCTAATTCATACCATTGATTGACATCATTTCATGCTTATATGTGTATCTTATATCCATTATATTACACCTAAGCAATGCTACGTGACGAGTTTTATGTTTGAATTTCAGAAATAAACAGGTTTGATGAGAATAGACATGAAAGGACCTAAAAGATAGGAAAAAGGACTGAATTGTGAGACTTGGGGACTAAGATGAAAGGGAGAAGGACCTGAACGTAAGACCGAAGGACCAAGGAGCAAAACAGAAAACTCCACACCATCATGGGGAGTATTTTGGCAATTCTTTCGGGTCGGAGCTCCAACAAGCGAAGTAGATACATCTAAGACCAACAAATACATTAAGAAAAGCCCAGAATGAAAACCAGATGGATCCGGATCCTGTAGACCGGTAATTGGTGGTCTGGGACCACTAATTGGCGGTCTAGATCTCTCCTGACCCATTAGGATTTTGCGTGCACATGTATTAGTATTTGTTTAGGCTATTTTTGGTATTGTTTTGTCCCATACCGGGAGATTGTCCCGGATTACCTTTTTCTATGGCTATAAATAGAACTCTCCCTCCTCTCATGTACCCCATCTCCTCTCTTGGTGGCCATCTTCTCTACTAAGAGTGAAGCCTTGAAGCAAAACTCTGGTGGAGAAAGAGGCTACTTGTAATTGAGTGAGTAATAAATAGATTTTTTTCCTTTAGATGTGTTGTTTCTCTCTTAGTTTAATTTCCTTTCATATGCTTGCTTGCTTGTTTTGTTTTATGTCATTTTAGTTTCTTTAATATTTCTTGCTTGCTTAGTTTAATCTCATTTCAGTAAGATGTTTCATTTTAATGTGGGTTGTAGTGTAATGATTAGTGAGTAGTTCCATCCCCATTTGGGGGTGGAGAAATATGTGATATGATCATGTAGTGTATTAGGTGTGTGTTATCTTAATCCCTTGAGCCTTATATGATTTCCATAACCATATAATGGGATTTCACTCTTATCTTTGATATGCTAATGCTCTTGAATGAAGCTTAGCTTATGCTTAGATTAGTGGACTTAGTTTATGGGGAATGATAAGGTGAGGATATTGATGGAATTAAAATTGGAAACACAATTTGTAGTGTATGTACTCTTGTTGCCTTTACCTTGGTTGATGTCTTGTATGTTTTAATGATAATGTGTTATCTTAATTCATGTGGAGGCATAATAGGGTCTAGTCTTTATACATGAGTTCGTTTAGCTTCATTCCAATTATTGTCTTGTATGTTTTAATGATATGATCTTATCTTATTTCATGTGGAGGCAAAGTTGGATTTAGTTTTATGATTTCATGCACTACATGTTGTGAGGAGCATAATTGAACACACACACTTACACACATCTTTATATTCACATTATTTCTCTACCCCTTATGGGGTTTAGTTTTATTGCTTCTCTTCCATTTTCTTTTCCTATTTTAGTTTTGTTTAATGTAACCAACCATTCTCTCTTTTCTTTCCCACTCGCCTTCGCACAAACCAAAAGTCGACACACCTCCCTGTGGATCGACCCGTATTTGCCACCGCTTCAACGCAGTCTTGCACTTGCGGTTTAATATAAAACGAATCAATCAAGTATTTGGCGCCGTTGCCGGGGAGGTGCTCTGTCCAGACTTTTGTTTGGACGATTCATGTGGTTTTAATTTTTTGTTTTTAGTTTTTGTTTGTTTCAGGGAACCTTTGGATCAAGGGGAGGCTACTGGACGAGTTGGTGCACAAAATCTTCAACAGGGACCGCCAATAAGCGGTCTGGGACCGCCAATTGGCGACCTGGTGAGCTTTGCTTGCTCTCAGTTTTCTTCTGGTAGTTGTGTGCTTCAAATTACATGTCTGGGAGCACAATTTGGCATGTTGTGACTTATAGTTTGCTCCCAGATCATTAATCACTCCCCCATTAATCAACTTGGCCTTAAAATCCAAAGCAAAAGACTAAACTTTCTTACTTGTTTAGGTCACGCATCATGTACTTGACTTAGGCACGTTGTTATCTATTATTTTAGCTTTATTTTCAGTTGTTGAGCGTTGGCGTGAGGTACGCATTTCCTACACTCATTCATGCATCTTGTATGCTCATGCATTAGTTAGTAGGAATTGCATCAGGACAAGAGTGAGTTGAGTGTTTTGATTGGAGCGTTGATTGCTAGATTTAGTAACAAAACGCTATTAAGGAGGGGATGTCCCATACAAGATAAGGTGGGGAATTTCATCACCCTTTCCTTGGCCCCAAAAATCACTCTTAATCAAGCCTTAACTAAAAGAAAGTAGACATTGGCCCTAGGATTTCGGACGCACTAGGAGAGTGATCTAGTCGAGACCGGGTTCCATACATGGATTACCTTGGTCCATTCCCACCACCACGTAGACCTTCTTCTCCTCCTCTGACTCGAGAGGAAGAGGGATTCGGTCAGGATCGAGTTCTTGGTGCACCACCACCTTTAGCTCGACAGGATAGACCGATGACTTTGTGGGAGCGGACTCATCCTGTTCGGGCCGCGCAGCCTTCTTGCATAGTTCTTCCCCCAACTCGCGGGAACAACTATGAGCTGAAACCTCAATATGTGAGCATGCTTCCTACCTTCACTGCCAATAAGGAGGATCCGTATATTTTTATACGCGAATTCGAGGAAGTATGCTCCATGTTCAAGCTTCAACAGCTTGATGATGATTCAATCCGGTTGAGGATCCGTAAATAGATGTACAGCCTCCCGGCGAGCTCTATTCCGTCTTGGGATGACTTTGTGACCGTATTTCTGAAGAGATTTTTCCCTCAAAGGAAAACTCAAGAGATACGGCACCAGAGACATCAAATGTATCAGACTGAGACCGAACCTTTTCATGGTTTCTTTGAGAGGTTCAAGGACCTTCTCCAGCAGTGCCCTCATCATGGAATTGAGCTTTGGCAGCTGTGACAGATTGTTTATGAGGACCTCAACTACAATACCCTCACATTGTTGGAGTCAATGTGTCATGGTTATTTCCAAATGAAACTCATCGATCAGGCATGGGACACTTTTGAGGTAATGGTTGAACGAACCTTTGAGTGGGACACCATTAGAGAGCCACTAGCCGCCAGGTCTTCTGGTCGAGCTGGATCATATCAAGTTGAGTCAACTATCACGTCTGAGGCGAAAATGGCTGCTCTCATGCGTAGGATTGAGAGTTTAGAGTTGGACCGAGCTCCTGTAGCTCAGGTCGCTACTCCCGGATGTGGTAGGTGTGGACTTACGGGCCATGATGACTTGGAATGCGCTTACGCTCCAAGGGATACTGAGCATGCAAATGCGATGTATCAACAGAGGTCCCATAACAACCCGTACAGTCACTCTTACAACCTGGGATGGCGTAACCATCCTAACTTCTCTTGGGGCCTAGTGGGGGTAACAGTCAGAGCTCGCACGCTCAACCTCAACCTCTGCCTTATCAACCTCTACGCCCATCGGCGACCTACCAACCTCCACATCAAAGGTCTCAGCACCATAATTACCAACCTGCTCAGGCCTCGTCGTCAGGTTATTCTAACCAAACTCCACTACCCCCAACGGGTTGACTCGAAGGACCCCACTCTCAAAAAAACCCTTCACGCGTTCATACAGAGCACACAATCCATGTTTGCGGCCAGCAACAATTCGGTCAAAGTATTGGAAAGGCAAGTTAATCAGTTGGCTCACCAGCTCGATGAACGCGAGAAGGGCGAGTTACCGAGTCAACCCGAGGTGAATCCTCGGGGTACCCATTCTCAAGGAAGGCCACCAATGCCTCATGATACCTCTGAACCGACCCATCATATTAATGTGATTCATACTTTGAGGTCTGGTAAGGAGGTGGACAACCACATTGGGGTGCCTTCCTTGCAAGCACCATCTCTTGGTGTCACAAGACCTGCGGTGATACCTACATCTCTGAGGGAGCCGGATCCTAAGGTTCCCTCCACCAATACTTCCAGGAAAGAGCCTGATCCTGAGGTTCCATCTACATTTCCTTCGACAAAGGGGCCGAACCCTGTGGTACCCTTGTCTCCTCTTGTGTCGAAGGAATCAGATTCTGAGGTCCCCATTCATGCTTTTTTGGACCAGAATTTTGTAGTTCCTTCGCAGCATCCTTATGCCCCGAAGGTGCCATTCCCTGAGCATCTTAAAAAGAAAACCTCAGATCAGCATGACAAGATGCTTGAGATGATTCAGGAAGTTAAGGTGAACATCCCTCTGTTGGAGGTGATTCAGCAAATGCCACCTTATGTCATGGTTCTCAAGGACTTATGCACCAAGAAGAGAAAAACTCATGTTCCAAAGAAAACTTTTCTTGCGGCTAATGTGAGTTCTTTATTGGCACAACCCATGCAAGTCAAATACAAGGACCCTTGTTGTCCTACTATCTCTTGTGTGATTGGTGATGTGTCCATACATCGAGCCTTATTGGACCTTGGTGCATCTGTTAATCTTCTTCCATATTCTGTCTACGTCCACCTCGGTCTTGGAGACCTGAAACAAACAAAAACCACTCTTCAATTGGCTGATAGGTCTATGAAGAAACCGATGGGTGTGGTGGAAGATGTGCTGATCAAAGTGGGAGAGTTCATTTATCCAGTCCACTTCTTTGTTTTAGATATTGAACCCGTGCCAAACCCACTTGGACAAATTCCTGTCATTCTGGGGCGACCATTTCTTGCGACTTCCAATGCCTTGATCAATTGTCGCAATGGTCTGATGCGCTTGACTTATGGTAGTCAATGTGCTGATTTCAACATCTTCACCATCGGCAAGAAGTCATGTGCCTTCAATGACCCTATGGGGTCAACCTTATCCAGGGCTTGGATGAGATTGAAGTTGAGGGCACCTTCAAGTACTTAAGAGAATTGTTCATTGGAGATCCTGAAGGTGGTGAAGATATTTCACCCTAGGCTGGCACATGAAGGTGCCTTATATTCTGATCACGTGGCCCTTGAGCCACATCCTTTTGATCACGTGGCCCTTGAGCCATATCCTTTTGATCACGTGGCTTTTGAGCCCCAAGATAACATTTTTATGGCCTCTGGGCCACATGCTCTTCATTCTGTATCTGTTGAGGACCCCATGTGGGTTAAGAATCAACCACCTAATACCCTTCAACCTGATAGAGGTTCACCTCTCATTCATGTCTCCTCTTTTGTTAACTCTCAAGAGGCATCGAACGACCACAGTGCATATAAGGGTATCAGGTGGTCAAGCAATTCTGTTTTGTATGTTGCGAGCCCATGCATGTGCATTTCTGGCTCGAGAGATGGTGGGTTCCCATTTCATGTCCCTTGACATATGAAGATGGAAGCCTATTGCTGTACATAGTTTTAAAAAAAACTCCATGAGCGAGCATTGATTGTTATGGGCTCCAACACTTGAGTATTTGGGCCCCTTTTCTTTCACGTATTTTGTCTCCCTTTTTACGTATCTCAAAGGTTTTGAGGGGAATTTGGGTTGTGTCCATCCACATAACCACGAACTTCTTTTTGCGCTTCATGTTGGTGAGATCTTTCATTTTTCATGCATAAATCCATGTAGTTTCATACTCACATTCATTGAGGACAATGCATGAAATAGGTGTGGGGGGGGTGTTTCACGTGTGTACATAGTCGAGTCTTTTCCTTTGATTTTTGTTTTCTTTTGTGTGTAGGGTCATGTTAGTGTGCTGCATTTAATATCGATATATCTGCTTGCCATGATCCTTGGGTGACTTGTCTTCTTTTGCTTGCCTAGTGCTTCAAAATTTTCACATTTCTTTCAAAATCTTCATGTGTTTGCGAAAGAAAATGTTTTGTGGGTTTTGTGTGTGTTTAGCATGTGCAAAAACCGTTGAGAGGCAAAGTAAAAAGAAATCTCCCAAAATTATCTTGAACTTAATGCATTAGGATATCTGGTATAGTGGCTTTAGGATTTATCTAGTCGTTAGGATGCACCCTAGTTCTCCCTCGGGGGTGAGTAATCATAGGGTTTCGGTGCTCAAACATTTAAAGAAGTCCACCCTGAACCTAGTGAGTCAATAATTCGTGTCTGTTAATTTAAGGGAGTTTGTTGTAGTCAATGACCCTTTAAATCTTGTTGTGAGACATTAAGTGTAGGGGTTTTGGTTCATATGTAGATAAGAAATAAGTGAGTAGGTGTTCTCTCTTCTCGCACGACTCCTATCATTCGGGAAAGTAGGTCTGAGGGGACTTTGTGTATGGTGCTTTCGAGTCATCTGACTTGGGATGCACCGACCGAACTCCCGTTACACGGGTGGTAGGGATTGCCCTATGTGAAGATTTGGGGAAAGGTGTACGTGATAGTGTAAGTCCTTATGGGCAATGATGGACGAAACCTGACCCTGGGAGAATGAAACTCCAACTAATAAAAAGAAAAGAAGAAGAAAAAAATAAGAAAAGAAACAAAAAGAAAAAGAAATGCAAATAAGAACCTTAATGGACTTTACACTTTGTATCAGTTGAGGATGTTGAGGTTGTCCATGTCTTTCACTTAATCCCTTATATAACTTGCACAAATGGTTCATTATGCTAAGTGTGTGGACTGATTACCTATATAGAGTCGGCCCATAGGATTACCGCGTCCAATGATCGATAAAAATATGTCCAACGAGTCGAGTGTCTAGATTGAATAATGCATCTTGTTCGGATTTTGTGGGTATATCCACTGAAAACCCTCGGGAGACAACACTCCTCCTCCTTGGCGACAAGGAGGTTTAACGGCTTGTTGCACGTGCTAAGTGTAACCGTGATTCCTACGAAAGTGAGTTAGGATTTCTTGTTTCTCGTTTGTTTTTCTATTTCTTTGTTTTTGCTCGGGACTAGCAAAAATTTAGGTGTGGGGGTATTTGATTGACATCATTTCATGCTTATATGTGTATCTTATATCCATTATCTTACACCTAAGCAATGCTATGTGACGAGTTTTATGTTTGAATTTCAGAAATAAGGAGGTTTGATGAGAAGAGGCATGGAAGGACCTAAAAGATAGGAAAAATGACTGAATTGTGAGACCTGGGGACTAAGATGCAAGGGAGAAGGACCTGAATGTAAGACCAAAGGACCAAAGAGCAAAATAGAAAACTCCACACCATCATTGGGAGTATTTTGGCAATTCTATTCGGGTCAGAGCTCCAACAAGCGAAGTAGATGCATCCAAGACCAACAAAATACATCAAGAAAATCCCAGAATGAAAACCAGATGGATCCGGATCCTGTAGACCGCTAATTGGCGGTCTGGATCTCTCCTGACCCGCTAAGATTTTGCTTGCACATGTATTAGTTTTTGTTTAGGCTATTTTTGGTATTTGTTTCGTCCCATACCGGGGGATTGTCCCAGATTACATTTTTCCATGGCTATAAATGGAACTCTCCCTCCTCTCATGTACCACATCTCCTCTCTTAGTGGTCATCTTCTCTACTAAGAGTGAAGCCTTGAAGCAAAACTCTGGTGGAGAAAGAGGCTACTTGTAATTGAGTGAGTAATAAATAGATGTTTTCCTTTAGATGTGTTGTTTCTCTCTTAGTTTAATTTCCTTTCATATGCTTGCTTGCTTGTTTTGTTTCATGTCATTTTAGTTTCTTTAATATTTCTTGCTTGCTTAGTTTAATCTCATTTCAGTAAGATGTTTCATGTTAATGTAGGTTGTAGTGTAATGATTAGGGAGTAGTTCCATCCCCATTTGGGGGTGGAGAAATATGTGATATGATCATGTAGTGTATTAGGTGTGTGTTATCTTAATCCCTTGAGCCTTAAATGATTTCCATAACCATATAATGGGATTTCACTCTTATCTTTGATATGCTAATGCTTTTGAATGAAGCTTAGCTTATGGTTAGATTAGTGGACTTATTTTACGGGGAATGATAAGGTGAGGATATGGATGGAATTAATATTGGAAATACAATTTGTAGTGTATGTACTCTTGTTGCCTTTACCTTGGTTAATGTCTTGTATGTTTTAATGATAATGTGTTATCTTAATTCATGTGGAGGCATAGTAGGGTCTAGTCTTTATAAATGAGTTCATTTAGCTTCATTCCAATTATTGTCTTGTATGTTTTAATGATATGATCTTATCTTATTTCATGTGGAGGCAAAGTTGGATTTAGTTTTATGATTTCATGCACTACATGTTGTGAGGAGCATAATTGAACACACACACTTACACACATCTTTATATTCACATTATTTCTCTACCCCTTATGGGGTTTAGTTTTATTGCTTCTCTTCCATTTCCTTTTCACATTTTAGTATTGTTTAGTTTAACCAACCATTCTCTCTTTTCTTTCCCACTTGCCTTCGCACAAACCAAAAGTCGACACACCTCCCTGTGGATCGACCCGTATTTGCCACCGCTTCAACGCGGTCGTGCACTTGCGGTTTAATATAAAACGAATCGATCACGTTTTTCGCGCCGTTGCCGGGGAGGTGCTCTGTCCAGACTTTGGTTTGGACGATTCGTGTGGTTTTAATTTTTTGTTTTTAGTTTTTGTTTGTTTCAGGGAACCTTTGGATCAAGGGGAGGCTACTGGACGAGTTGGTGCACAAAATCTTCAACCGAGACAAGGACATTGGATGAACCAAATAACTCACATTCTATAATTGGTTATTCTATTGCAGATTGGGCAAGAAGTCATGACCAAAAATCAAACACTGGTTTCTCCACATTTGTAGGAGGCAATCTAGTAACTTGGAGAAGCAAGAAGCAGAATGTAGTTGGTCGACCAAGTGCAGAAGTAGAATATCGTGTCACGACTTCCACCAATAGCGAGCTAATTTGGCTCAACTAGCTACTTAAAGACATGAACATTCACACTCAAGAAACGATGAAGATGTTTTATGACAACAATGCAGGTAGACATATTGCATCAAACCCGGTCTTCTATGAAAGCAGTAAACAAATAAAGTTGATTGTTATTTCATCAAAGACAACAACTGTAAATGGGTAAGAATTTGCCCGCAACCCGCCCCACCCCGCCTAATGCGGGTAGCGGTCCAAAAAATATTACCCGCCACCCGCATAACCCGCCTAATAAGCGGGGCGGGTTGCGGTTGCCTCGTCACCCGCCCCGCATAACCCGCCACCCGCAAAACCAGATAACCCAAATACCGATTACCTGATTATCCAATTAATCCATATACACACACTCTCAGTCTCTCACAGTCCAATTCCAAAATCCAAACCCTAACCTAACAAAACATTCTCTCCTCCACGTTGCCTCTCCTCCACGGCTTCCTCTCATCCCCGGCTGCCTCTCCTCCACGCTCCTCCGGACCTCCACGGCTTCCTCTCCTCCACGCTGCCTCTCCTCCACGAGTGACCCCCCTCTCCTCCTTTCTGATCCCCCTCCCTTAGGAAAGTCATGTTCTTGAGTACTTGGGGTCCATACTAGAAGTTTTGTTTTAAACTGTAATACACCCAAATCTCTAGTTGTAATTAGGCTGGCAGATCTACTGTGCATGTAGAAAGACATACAACTTGTCCATCATACAACTGCTATTTAACAAACAAATTCAATTGCATCTGCTTGTTTGTTCAACCAATTAATTGATTATTTTCATTCATGATGCAGTGGAACCAATTTATGCAATTGCCGCACAACAAGATTCACCATTTACATGTCATACATATATATCTCTGTTTTTCATTTCTTTCCCTAGAAAATCTCATCAGCTTATCATGCACAATACTTTTCTTTACTATGTATAGTTTTAGTGGTTATGAACATGAACATAAGCCATAACTACATGTGTGTTCTTTGTCTTAATAATAATAATTTCATACAAAAAGGTGTCATTTTGGATTCCAAAACATAAACTGCTCCAAAAATATTCATACAAACAGAACATGTTAGATGCACCTGCTACAAGCTAGAAACCCAGCTTCCTAATAAAAGTTGCACTAAATTGGATGCCACCTAGTTAAGACGCTTGTTATTGTTATTGTTATTGTCATTGTTATTTGTCTAGTTTTGATATTAATTTGTTTTCTTAGGGAAAATAAAAAAGTTAAAGGAAAAACCCGCCAGACCCGCATAACCCGCCCCGCATTGCCCAATCCAACCTTAGGCGGGGCGGGCAGCAGTTATTTTTTTCTTCACCCGCCCCGCCCCGCCCCGCCCACCCGCTTAACTTAGGCGGGGCGGGTAGCGGTGGGACAAAAACCCGCCCCGCCCCGCTTACAGCCCTAACAACAATGCAGGTAGACATATTGCATCAAACCCGGTCTTCCATGAAAGGACTAAACAAATAAAGTTGACTGTTATTTCATCAAAGAGAAGATCCAATCAAAACAAATTGAAATCTCATACGTTTCCAACATAGAGCAGTTAGCTGACATCTTCACAAAACCCCTTGATCATAAGACGTTTTCATTTATATATTTTTATTAAGTTTCAATTAGATGTTAAAAGTATATAAATCTTATAGCTATATATACGAGGACAATCACAAATGTAGTCCCATCAATTAACATTTCTGTATAACAATCATAACGGGAATGGGAAGGAAAATACGCACATTTGAATATGATTCCTTCCATTATCACGCCTACTTTTTTTAGCACGCTAGATCTCATGTTTAATATGTCATTTTGTCTTCTGTGATGAAACAAAAATCTCAAATTGTTCCAACAAAGAATCTGTTGGTTGCGTCCAAGCATGGGTCTATTGGTGGTCCTTTTGTTGCCTTTTCTGATAATGTTTTTGTTGCTTTGAAAATAAGGGCATGTTTGAGCAACAAATTAGTGAAGGTGTGTAAATGATTTTCTAAATCTTAATTCACAAACATAATAAAATAAAAACATAAGAATTTAGATTCAAAAAATAATGTGAGACTTCATTAACATTCAAACAATACGATGTGGAGTACAAAACTCAAATAACAATCTCATACAATCGGCAAAACAAAAGTATTCAAATGGCAAACACAATGAAGTATAAGCGAAATACTTTAACATAAAGAACAAACATTTGGAGATGTTGGAGGCAACGAAGGAGTTGATGAGGAAGATGACAATAGTCATTATGAAAATGTGGAAATTGAAGATCTTGTGAACGACGAATATGACATGGATGAAACTGAAGTTCTAGGTGACCAAGATCACCTTTCGAAACTTGTGAATGTTGTTGAAGAACCGTTCTATGCGGGTGTAAAAAGTTCATGAAGTTGTCATTCTTCGTTCGCAATTTTCATTTAAAAATCTTGAATGGTTGGAGGAGTAAGTCAGTCTCTATGCTTATGGCTTTGCTTCGAGAAACACTTCTAGATGGTAGCAGAAATATTCTGTCGTCGTCTTATGAAGCAAAGAAAGTCATTCAAGAGTCAGGGCTTAGTTGTAAGAAGATTGATGTTTATCCTAAAGATTGCATGTTGTGTTGGAAAGAAGATGCAAAGAAAGAAATTTGTGACCAATGTGAGACGTCAAGATGGTCATAATAAGTAAACGAAGATGGTGTAATTAAAAAATGGGCACCCAAGGTTCTGAGGTATTTCCCAATGATGCCAAGACTACAGAGGTTGTCTATGAATAAGGACATGGAAAAAACATGATGTGGTATTCTGAAGAGCGAAAAGATGATGGGTTCCTTCGTCATCCTGCTGATGCGCTTGCGTGGAAGCACATGGACAATATATCTGCATTTTGCTGCAGATCAAGAAATATTAGGTTGAGTTTGGCAAGCGACGAGTTTTGTCCTTTTGGTACAATGTCATCAAGTTACTGCACCAGGTCAGTGATTTTGATGCCTTATTTTCTGCTACCTTTGTTGCGCATGAAACAATCTTATTTTATCATGTCTTTATTAATTCCTGGTCCTCGAGCATTGGGAAATGACATCGATGTATACCTACAATCATTAATTAAGGAGTTGAAAATATTATGGAATGATGGAGTTCCCACATATGATGTAGATTTGAGAAATAATTTCAAAATGCACACGACTATAATGTGGACAATAAATGACTTTCCTGCATATGCTATATGCTAATCTTTCTGGTTGGAGTACCAAAGGAAAACTTGCTTGTTCGACTTGTAATAAGGATACATATAGTATTCGATTGAAGCATGGATGGAAAAAATCCTTCATAGACCACTAAAGATGGCTTCCGGAAGATCATCATTGGCACCGTGATAGGAAATTTCATCATGGAAATCAAGATTTTGTCTTGTGCCCTCTATGTTATAAGGAATTGAAATAAAATGTTTTTGTGGGTTTTGTGTGTGTTTAGCATGTGCAAAACCGTTGAGAGGCAAAGTAAAAAGAAAGCTCCCAAAATTGTCTTGAACTTGATGCATTAGGATTTCTAGTTTACTGGCTTTAGGTCTTATCGAGTCGTTAGGATGCACCCAGTTTTCCCTCAGGGGGCGTGTAATCATAGGGTTTCAGTACTCAAACATTTAAAGAAGTCCACTCTAAACCTAGTGAGTCAATAATTCGTGTGTGTTAGTATAAGGAAGTTTGTCGTAGTCAAGGGCCCTTCAACTCTTTTTGTGAAACAGTAAGTGTAGGGGTTTTGGTTCCCATGTAGATAAGTGAATAAGTGGTGTCTCTTTTCTCGCACAACTCCTATCACTCAGGAAAGTAGGTCTGAGAGGACTTTGTGCCTGGTGATCTCGAGTCATCTGACTTAGGATGCACCGACCGAACTCCCGTTACATGGGTGGTAGGGATCGCCCTATGTGCAGATTTGGGGGAAGGTGTACGTGATAGTGTAAGTCCTCATAGGCAATGATGCATGAAACGTGACCCTGGGAGAATCAAACATCAACCAATAAAATGCTCCAAAGAAAAAAGAAAAGAAAAAAAGAAGAAAAAAAAAATAAAAGAAAAAAAGTCAAATAAGAACCTTAATGGACTTTACACATTGTATCACATTCAAATGTTAAGGTTGCCCATGTTTTTCACTTAAGTCCTTAACTAACTTTCACGAATAATTCATCAGGCTAGGTGTGTGGACCGAATACATATATAGAGTCGACCCGTAGTATTACCGCGTCCCATGATCAACAAAATGAGTCCAACGAGTCATGTAACTAAATTGATTAATTCATCTTTTTGCGGATTTTGTGGGTGTATCCGCTGAAACCCTCAGGAGACAACACTCCTCCTCCTTGGCGACAAGGAGGTTTAACGGCTTGTTGCACGTGCTAAGTGCAACCGTGATTCCTACGAAAGTGAGTTAGGATTTCTTGTTTTTCGTATGCTTTCTCCTTTCTTTGTTTTGCTCGGGACTAGCAAAAGTTAGGTGTGGGGGTATTTGATTGACATCATTTCATGCTTATATTTGTATCTTATATCCATTATCTTTCACCTAAACAATGCTATGTGACGAGTTTTATGTTTGAATTTCAGAAATAAATAGGTTTGAAGAAATGAAGCATAAATGGACCCAAAAGCAGGGAAAAATGACTGAATTGTGAGACCTGTGGACTAAGATGCAAGGGAGAAGGACCTGAACGTAAGACCGAAGGACCAAAGAGCAAAACAGAAAACTCCACACCATCTTGGGGAGTATTTTGACAATTAGATTCGGGTCGGAGCTCCAATAAACAAAGTAGATGCATCAAAGACCGACACAGAAATCCAGAAAAGCCTAGAATAAATTCCAGCCGGCTCCAGACTATATAGACCGCCAATTGGCGGTCCAAGACTGCTAATTGGCGGTCTGTTTTGGCCCAAATCCGCACAGATTTTGGTGGGTCGCGTATTAGTGTGTAGTTAGTCCATTTCTGGTATTTGTTTAGTCCCACATCGGGGGATTGTCCCGGATTGCCTTTTTCTTTGGCTATAAATAGAACTCTTCACCTTCTATTGTAATCACTTCACATTTTGAGTGGCTATTCATCCTACTAGAAGAGAGGTCTTGAAGCACACACTAAAGTAGGAGGATGCTACTTGAATTGTGAGTCATTTTAATAAAAGTTTCTTTATTATGTTGTTTGTTTTATGATGCTTGTTTTACTTTGTTTAATTTCATTTCATTAGTTTTAGTAGCTTAGTTAATATGCTTTCCTTTCTTAGTTTAATAATTAGTCTAATGTATAGTGAGTAGTTTCATCCCCTTTGGGGGTGGAGTAGATGTTTATACATTCATTAGAGAATGGAATGAATGCTTTATTTACAATGTGTTGATAAAACATGAATGTATGCTTGCTTGTTTAGGATAGAATTTATAACTTGATGAGTTTTGACAAAAAGATTAGACACCTCTCATGCTTGTTTAGGTTCTGAAATAAACAACTTGTATATGTAAATGTTAATCAACTAGGATGGTGAATGGATTGATAGGTTTTGCCATAATTTGTGCATGTTTGTTTAGTCTTTCCTTTCCTTTTATGCTTCTTTATTTCTTGCTTGATTAGTGTAGTTTTATTTCAGTAGAATGCTACATTTTGTTAGAGTAGTTAGTTCAAATATATGTCAGTAGTTCCATCCCCATTTGGGGGGTGGAGAAATATGTGATATAATCATGTAGTGTATTAAGTGTGTGTTATCTTTATCCCTTGAGCTTTATATGATTTCCATAACCATCTAATGGGTTTTCACTCTTATCTTTGATATGCTAATGCTCTTGAATGAAGCTTGGCTTATGCTTTGATTAGTGGAACTATTTTATGGGGAATGATAATGTTAGGATATGGATGAAGTTAATATTGGAAACACAATTTGTAGTGTATGTGCTCTTGTTGCCTTTACCTTAGCTAATGTCTTGTATGTTTTAGTGATGTAGTTTTATCTTAATTCATGTGGAGGCATAGTAGGGTCTAGTCTTTATACTTGAGTTCATTTAGCTTCATTCCAATTATTGTCTTGTATGTTTTAATGATGTACTCTTATCTTAATTCATGTGGAGGCAAAGTTGGATGTAGTTTTATGATTTCATGCACGACATGTTGTGAGGAGCTTAATTGAACACACACACACATCTTCATATTCACATTATTTCTCTACCCCCTTTGGGGTTTAGTTTTATCGTTTCTTCTCCATTTCATTTCAGCTTTGTAGTTTAGATTAGTGTAATACATCTTTCTCTCCTTCTTTTACCTCTCGCCTTCGAACAAACCAAGTGTCGACACACCTCCCAGTGGACGACCCGTATTTGACACTGCTTCAACGCGGTCGTGCACTTGCGGTTAATATAAAACGATCAATCATGTTTTTGGCGCCGTTGCCGGGGAGGTGCTCTGTCCAGACCTTGGTTTGGACGATTCTAGTGGTTTTTAATTTTTTTGTTTCCAGTTTTTTGTAGTTTCAGGGAACCTACGGATCAAGGGGAGGCTACTAGAGAAGTTGGAGGACCAGAAGCTACAAAATGATCGCCAATCAGCGGTCTGGGACCGCCAATTGGCGGCCTGGTGAGCCTCAATTGTTCTCAAATTTGTTCCAGTTGTTATATTCTTCATGTTAGTTATCTGGGAGAACAATTTTGCATGCTGTGACTTCTAATTTGCTCCCAGATTTAATTTCAATCCCCTTTAATCAACTTGGACCATAAAACTCAAAGCAAAAGATTAGACTTCTTGCCATCTAGGTCATGCATCATGTGTAGACCTTGCATGCATTTGTCTTTTCTTTTCTTTACATTTTGTTGTTGATTGCTGGCGTGAGGTACGTGCACCCAAATCTCTCATTCATGCATGTTTCGATCATACATTAGTTAGTAAGGTGCATCGGGACAAGAGTGAGTTGAGCGTTTGATTGGAGTGATTGATTGCTAGATTTAAGCTCAAAACGCTACTAAGGAGGGGCTGTCCCATAAAAGATAAGGTGGGGGATTTCATCACCCTTTCCTTGGCCCCAAAAACCACTCTTAATAAAGCCTTAACTAAAAGCAAGTAGACATTGGCCCTAGGATTGCGGGCGCACTAGGAGAGTAATCTAGTTGAGACCATCATGACCTGATCGGCGTTGCCTACCTTGTCGATAGTAGGAGGTACTGGATCTCCGGATCTGGTATCACTTGCTAGGCATTGTGGTCCTCGTTGTAGGGAGGTGAGACGTGTCGAGGCTAGTGACCTCGAAGTTAGGTGTCGTCTAGCCTAAGGACCCGTTGCCTTTCATTGTTTGAGCCGTGCTTGCTAGTTAGGCTTCTTCCTAATCCCTCTACCCACGCTAGCTTTAGGGATTTTTCCCTTCTCCTCTGAGTCATCTTCTTCTCACCTACTTCTACGTTTTAGTCTCCTCCCCTTTACACTCTCTAGTAGCGTTTTAGGGTCGAGTCGAGCACTTTTTGCGAGCTTAGCCTCGTGGTGGTGAGAGTGGTCGACTCGAGAGTTCTCTGTTGAGATGGATGGTTACATGGGCGACCATCCATATCATTGTTGGGACCAGGACGATTCTCCCTGGTACTCCGGACCCATGCAACCTGGGGTGGCTCAGACTAACACCCCGTATGGTTGGGATGATCGCAATTGTGTGACTGAGCAATCTTCATATTGGGGTAACATGAGAGAGGCACCGACTGCTAGACCACGATCTAGTTTCGTCGGATCATACACTGGTCATCAAACTGAGACATTGCAAGAAACTTTGGCCTCTTTCATGCGTGCGGCAGACGACATGTTTGTACCGGTGGCTCCAGTAACCGTACCATGCGACTGTTGTGGGTTGAGTGGTCATGTCACTGGGGAATGTCCTTATGTTCCCCCAGAGCCTGAGTATGAGCATACATTTTCCCAAAATGCTCATTATGACCATTACGCATCCGCGTACAATCCGAGAGTGATGGATTCATGGGGAGACAATTCATATCCAAATTCGTATACTTCATGTTCACCCCAGTATCCTCCTCCCGAATACCCAGAATTCTACCAACGCCCCACTCCAAATCATTGGACTCATTCTCAGCCAATCAACACCCAACCTCAAAATTTCCCAAGCTCTGACTTGGACCTCATCGTTGACCGCATACCTGATTCCTTGAAACAAACTTTCCTTACGTTCATGGAAACCACTCAACAGTCCATACAAAATATGGCACTGCAAGTGAGTCAAATG
The DNA here is from genome assembly GCA_963682175.1 of Triglochin maritima. NCBI lineage: Eukaryota > Viridiplantae > Streptophyta > Magnoliopsida > Alismatales > Juncaginaceae > Triglochin > Triglochin maritima. The sequence continues at coordinate 33,296,652 of OY821779.1, forward strand.
TCGCAGCAATTACGTGAACGTGAGGAGAGTGACATTTCATGTCAACATGAGGATTCTTCTTTTGATATCGAACCACCACCACATCCACAAATTCAAAGCACAACCTTTCAAAGTCAAACTCCTACTCAGTCTGAGGGACTTGGGGTTTCAATTCACGATCACTTAGTGGAGGATTCGATTCAAATTGAGAATAACTTGGACCAGCTTCATTATGAGTCGGCACAGGATTGTGCCTTATCTTTTTGTCCTGTGGCCCTTGAGCCACATGATCTTCATGTTGTGCCTCTTAAGGACTCACCTCTGGTGGAGCAAGAGCTCCCTAGTACCCTCAATTTCAAACAACCTGATGAGAGTTTGCCTCTCACTATTGTTCCTGATCATCTTGGAAATGATGGAACATCAAACAACTACATTGCTCATGAGGGTATTAGGAGTTCCTTGGAGGATACTTTGGGTATGAGACCCACTTCCTGTTCTCCTGGTGAGTTGGACATGCATAACGAGGTGCTTGACCTCGTTCCGACCCACCAGCTTGTTGGTTGGAGAGTTTGGATTGACGATCATAACTTCAGCAGCGCAACGGGAGAAACTCTTCTTCCGTTGCCCCTCATTTCCCAAACTCTTGAGAGGTTCAAGCTCTTTCAGTTTGATCCTTTGAATGAGATGCCTTTGCGTCCAATTCATGAACCTCTCATTTCATCCGGTGCTCTTTGTGAAGGGGGCCCACGCATGCGTATTCTAGCCACGCGTGGTGTCAAGTTCCCTTTCCAAGTGCATTGACCCACTCTTGAGGTTCCCATTTGATGTGTTTTGACAAATGAAGATGGGAACTTATGTTTGTACATAGTTATAAAAAAACAAAAAAGAAGAAAAAAAAACAAAACAAAAAAAACAATAAAAGACTCCTTCAGTGAGCATCGATTGTTGTGAGCCCCAACCCTTGTGTATTTGGGCTCCATTTCTTTCACGTATTTGTATCCCTTCTTTAACATCTCACAGGTTTTGAGGGAATTCGGGTTGTGTCCATCAACATGACCATGAACTTCCCTTTGTACTTCATGTTGGTGAGATCTTTCCTTTTTCATGCATAAATTCATGTAGTCTTTTGCTCACATTCATTGAGGACAATGCATGAAGTAGGTGTGGGGGGTGTTTTACGTGTGTACATAGTTGAGTCTTTTTCCTTTGATTTTGTTTTCTTTTGTTTGCATTGTTAGGGTCATGATAGTGTGCTGCATTTAATATCGATATATCTGCTTGTCATGATCCTTGGGTGACTTGTCTTCTTTTGCGTGCCTAGTGCTTCAAAATTTTCACATTTCTTTCAAAATATTCATGTGTTTGCGAAAGAAAATGTTTTGTGGGTTTTGCGTGTTTTTAGCATGTGCAAAACTGTTGAGAGGCAAAGTAAAAAAGAAAGCTCCCAAAATTGTCTTGAACTTGATGCATTAGGATATCTAGTACAGTGGCTTTAGGATTTATCGAGTCGTTAGGATGCACCCCAGTTTTCCTTTGGGGGTGAGTAATCATAGGGTTTCAGTGCTCAAACATTCAAAGAAGTCCATCCTGAACCTAGTGAGTCAATAATTCGTGTTTGTTAATTTAGGAAGTTTGTTGTTGTCAAGGACCATTTAAATTCTGTTGTGAGACATTAAGTGTAGGGGTTTTGGTTCATGTGTAGATAAAAAATAAGTGAGTAGGTGTTCTCTCTTCTCGCACGGCTCCTATCACTCGGGAGAGTAGGTCTGAGGGGACTTTGTGCATGGTGCTTTCGAGTCATCTGACTTGGGATGCGCCGACCGAACTCCCGTTACACGGGTGGTAGGGATTGCCCTATGTGGAGATTTGGGGAAAGATGTACGTGATAGTGTAAGTCCTCATGGGCAATGATGCACGAAACCTAACCCTGGGAGAATGAAGCTCCAACTAATAAAAAGAAAAAAAAGTGAAAAGAAACAAACAGAAAAAAAATGCAAATAAGAACCTTGATGGACCTTACACTTTGTATCACTTGAGGATCTTGAGGTTGTCCATGTCTTTCACTTAATTCCTTATTTAACTTGCACGAATGGTTTATTAGGCTAGGTGTGGATTGATTACCTATATAGAGTCGGCCCGTAGGATTACCGCGTCCATTGATCGACAAAATATTTCCAACGAGTCGAGGGCTAGATTGAATAATGCATCTTGTTCGGATTTTGTGGGTATATCCGCTGAAAACCCTCAAGAGACAACACTCCTCCTCCTTGGCAACAAAGAGGTTTAACGGCTTGTTGCACGTGCTAAGTGCAACCGTGATTCCTACGAAAGTGAGTTAGGATTTCTTGTTTCTCGTTTGCTTTTATCTTTCTTTGTTTTGCTCGGGACTAGCAAAAACTTAGGTGTGGGGGTATTTGATTGACATCATTTCATGCTCATATTTGTATCTTATATCCATTATCTTACATCTAAGCAATGCTATGTGACGAGTTTTATGTTTGAATTTCAGAAATAAAGAGGTTTGAAGAGAAGAGCCATGAAAGGACCCAAAAGCAGGAAAAATGACTTAATTGTGAGACCTGAGGACCAAGATGCAAGGGAGAAGGACCTGAACGTAAGACAGAAGGACCTAAGAGCAAAACAGGAAACTCCACACCTTCATGGGGAGTATTTTGTCAATTCAATTTGGGTCGGAGCTCCAACAAACCAAGTAGATGCATCCAAGACCAACAAATCCATCAAGCAAAGCCCACAACCAAAAGCAACGCGATCTGATGTTTATAGACCGCCAATTGGCGGTCTTGGACCGCTAATTGGCGGTCCATATGACCCCAGATCCACTAAGCTTTCTCCTGGACTTGTATTATTATGTGTTTAGGCTATTTTTGGTATTGGTTTAGTCCCACATCGGGGGATTGTCCCCGATTAGCTTTTTCCATGCTTATAAATAGAACTCTTCACCTTCCATTGTAACTACCCATTGCTTGGTGGCATTCTCTCTACTAAGGAGTGAGCCTTGAAGCAAAAACTCAAGGTGGAGAAGAATGCTACCTTCAATGTGAGTCATTTGTTAATAAAATAATTCTTCTAGTTTCTTTTAATCTTGTCTTTTAATTTGTGCATGTTTGTTTAGTCTTTCCTTTCCTTTTATGCTTCTTTATTTCTTGCTTGATTAATGTAGTTTTATTTCAGTAGAATGCTACATTTTGTTAGAGTAGTTAGTTCAAATATATGTCAGTAGTTCCATCCCCATTTGGGGGGTGGAGAAATATGTGATATAATCATGTAGTGTATTAAGTGTGTGTTATCTTTATCCCTTGAGCTTTATATGATTTCCATAACCATCTAATGGGTTTTCACTCTTATCTTTGATATGCTAATGCTCTTGAATGAAGCTTAGCTTATGCTTTGATTAGTGGAACTATTTTATGGGGAATGATAATGTTAGGATATGGATGAAGTTAATATTGGAAACACAATTTGTAGTGTATGTGCTCTTGTTGCCTTTACCTTAGCTAATGTCTTGTATGTTTTAATGATGTAGTTTTATCTTAATTCATGTGGAGGCATAATAGGGTCTAGTCTTTATACTTGAGTTCATTTAGCTTCATTCCAATTATTGTCTTGTATGTTTTAATGATGTACTCTTATCTTAATTCATGTGGAGGCAAAGTTGGATGTAGTTTTATGATTTCATGCACGACATGTTGTGAGGAGCTTAATTGAACACACACACACATCTTCATATTCACATTATTTCTCTACCCCCTTTGGGGTTTAGTTTTATCGTTTCTTCTCCATTTCATTTCAGCTTTGTAGTTTAGATTAGTGTAATACATCTTTCTCTCCTTCTTTTACCTCTCGCCTTCGAAAAAACCAAGTGTCGACACACCTCCCAGTGGACGACCCGTATTTGCCACCGCTTCAACGCGGCCGTGCACTTGCGGTTAATATAAAACGATCAATCATGCATCTTCAAACCAAAGTTTCACAATATGTATTGCTTGTAAGTGTATACTAATTGTAGCACCCCCGATCTCACGGGTACGCACACTGGAAAATAATACAAGTGTCACGTTCAAAGACCTCTGCGATGACAGAAGGAATTACAAAAGACAGACCCGACTAGACAACTCGACAATACATAAAAGGCATACATGGATAGACACAACATAAAGTAACTGAGACAATAGATTATCCATATATGAAAACGATTCGAGTACAATACATAGAGTTCAAAGGGAAATACAACACTATATAAAAGTGGAAGTAAAGATAATAAGAAGAGTCTGGTCGACGTGTACATAATCCTCTGAAACTCGTCCAAACCATCCCTGAAGAAACCTAAGTGCCTGGGGCAAAGACATCAACAAATATGCATGAGTTTTCAATAAAAACTTCGCATATGCCCGAGTCCAATCCAAGTTTATAGAGTTATGCATGTAGCCTAACTAGAACAGATGCAACAGAAAACAACATAATGCAATAGTATGGCAACGACTCTAAATAGTCGTGTCGTTCGGGTAACACCCGAAGGGATCCCTCTAAAAAAGAATCACAAGACCATCCTTGCTGGTCAGAATCAGAAGCAGGTTACTCGACAGTAACCCACCGTTTGACACAATTTGGTATGTCAGATAGACGCCCCAATTCACGAAAAGGACCTACATGATGTCATCGCGACATTGGGAAAGCCTAACCTGAGACAGAATGACAACGCACCTGTCCAGAACTTATCGTATGCCTTGCCTCACCACATAAAGGTCTTGTGTGAATGGCCTCTCTACATAGAGATGTGCTCAGAATTCAGTTATTATTAATGCAATGTAGCTATCTATAAATCTACTAATCTATATAGCTAGATTAACCAGAATGAGCTCAATGTGAGGGGTATACAAATATCCTCCTCACAACTCCAGAGCAAAACAGAAATATCACACTCAATTCAGTAACTAAAAGTGCACCAACAACGGCTAGCAACCATAACAGAAAGTGATCAAACAACATGACAATGATATAAGTCATCTAAGAGTCATGAAAAATAGGTTATGGAGTCAAATTCATAAATGACACATGCATTCACCCATTATTACATCAGATCAGTAGCACATATACATAGAGTACACAATAAAACATACACAATAGCAAGAGGCATCATAAATAAGGCACTAAAAGAGTTCTATGACATGAGCGCATAAATTCAGACATTTAATCGTGCAACTCAGAGCATAATCAGGTATTATGTGAACATGCATCAACATATATCAGTCACACAATGTGATAGAGCATGCATGTGAAATCAGAAGTCCAAATACATCCATAAGTTATTAACATGCATGCATATCGATTACCTACAACAATATGACAGCAAAAATTGCATGGTTTATATGTATGTTCTGATTTCATTCTCATGTGAGTGCATAACTAAATATATCAGTGTAAATTTACAAAATCAGATCATATTCATAAAATAGTTACTTCTGGAACAACATCAGAGACGATTAACATGTACATCACAACATTCAACACATAACACTTATACCGATTGCATCAAACCCTCGAACAAAATCACGCAACTCACACCACGCACATGAACCCCCTGGTCCATCCAACCACTAGCTCAGAAAAACCCTCCAAGACATCTTGAAGTGAGGGAGGGGTCAGATGAATTAGGCTGAGCATTCCAGCCTACCAACAGTGCACGAAGCGCACGAATTGCACCAATCCCACAAATGGTCAGCTCACTCTTGTGCCCCCAAGCACATACCGGTCAAGCCATCCCTGACCCCTCACATCCCTAGTCTCCCTACAGTTCGTCCCCACTCCTCCTGACCCCAGCCACACCCCTGAGATGGTCTGCACCAACCAACCACTTAGAGCTAGGCGTCAAAAAGGTTGGCGAGAAATCCTAATCGAATTTAGTGTGCACCAGCCACACCAGCTTGGATCCGAGACCACTACCCCACCTCAGCCCTGGAGTGACAACCTCGCACTTGGTCGGACCTCACTGGATCTCTCCGGAGCTCCTACGTGCCTGGTTGAGTCCACAACCAGCCCTTCCAACGCACACATCAAGCGCGTGCTAGAGGTAGAACTCGGTTTGGTGGTGCAACCGATTGCACCACCGACCAACATGGTGCTAGCCGGCCCTCCAGCCCACACCCCCACTCAATAAACTCTTCAAGGGTCGAGAGCATACCTGGGCTTGCCAAAAATCTCAGTGGAGATCGTCGAAGAACATCCCACCACAGCCTCCTCCTAGCCGCACCAAAAGAACCGCACCTTTTCTTGCACCACACTGGAGTTGCCTCGCCGGAGCTGCTGCCACCAAGATGCCAAAAAGGGGAGGGAGAGTGGTCTGAGATTTTCATGGGGTGGGAGAGAGAAAGGGTATGGATGGCTAGGGTCAGGTATGGTTTTTGTTTCAAGGAAACAAAGGAAATGCAACTAATGAATGAGAATTATTCTCCATTAGCACTTGCCTAAAACATGCACATTCAAATATTTGGAAATAAACAAAGATCCTCCCTTCCTGACTAGGATGCCACGTCATCCTCCTCAGTCCAGTCAGCCATACATGCCTCAACCAAAGCAAGTGTCGAGTTTCTCAAGCAATATGCACTCGGCCGGCCCGACAGAGTAAATTAGCTGCAAAACTGCCTGATGAGTCGCACCGGCTTACGAGTCGATTTTACTCGCCCAAAAAAGAAACTTTTTCCCTAAAAGGAAACTTTTCCTTGAAGAGCAAATTTTCCCAGAAGATGGGTATTTCCCCTAGAGAAACCATTCCCGAAAAGGAAATTTTCTCTGAAAAGGAAACTTTCCCGAAACGAAAAATAAGCATACGAAGCAGACATAATGACCAAAACAAGTATAAGAGATGACAAGGGACTTATTATATTGTCAAGAAAGCGGATCTTACACTAGTTTTGTAGGTTTATTTTTCATGTACAATATATGTAAAACAATATTATATTGCATTGTAGGAGGAAAACGAGAAGTTGAAGTCTCAAGTCACAAAATTGATGGAAGTCTATTTAGAGGAGATCAGGTATACGTATTATTAATTTGCAGGTTGTTTCTTTAATTACCTAAAATAATATATATGTTTAATATTGTTGAACTAATCAAAATTTATTTTCTTTTATAGAGTGCTGACATCAATACGTCTTCCCAGCATGAACACGACCCATGACAGATTCGACTTCTTTTGAACCTTAGTTACTACACTATTGTTGGTTTTATCTTTCTGTTTAGTGTGACTTATGAAATGTATGTGAATTATATGTATTGTCTTTCGTATGACTTATGAATAATATATATTGTTTTTCCAATGAGTTTTAGATTAGTCAATATTATTGAAGATGTATAAATCCGATATGGGTTGTCTTCAATTATCAATAGATTTTTTTGTAGAGGCTCTACTATTGTCAATGGAGTTTTTGTCGGCAATAGTAACCTGCAAATTTCCTACCCATGGAATATCCGTCGGTTATATAATTTCCTACCGACGGAAATTCCGTCAGGTATACATTTTCCTGCCCGATGTATTTTTTGTCCGCATTGTCGGTCCTGACATGGCTAGTGACAGCCGTCCCATGCCGATGGAAAGTCCCGTCGGGCGGACCTATTACCGACAGACTGAAAGCCTTTGGCTGACGGAACTGTCCGTCGGCAAAAGCCTCAATTACAGTAGTGATAATAAAGTTTTTTGAAATATCATGACCAAAATTTTAAAAGAAAAATACATTCTGAATATCAAATAAAATTAACGTTATTTAAGCGATATCTATAAATTTGATTATTTTATTAAAAAAATTGACATCTATTTAGATGAGGAGGAATATTCCAGGCCATTATCAAAAATTATTGGTTCTATTATTCAAGAAATGGATATCATTCAAAACACACCACACGAAACATTCAAATTTCTCGATTTTGCTATCCAGTAACTAACTTAGAAATTATTTACATGATTTCTCGATTAGTTTAAGACGCTGACATTGTAAAATATTCGGAGTTTACAAAACTGCACTCGCCAGTGATGATGCCTGAGAAGTATATGGAAAAGACAGAGATTATTTGTCTATGTTATCTGGAAGCACGTGAAGTGTCTGGTGAATGATAGAATGCATCAAGAGTAGATATTTTTTATGTATATGGACAATATATATCGTAATTCTCATTAGCAATTATTTTGAAAACGTGCGCTCCTGCTTGCATACAAACCAATGGACGAAGAAATCTTGAACTCTCATTGCTATATGAAAAGGAAAAAAAACATTACCATTTGATAGTTAACATGACGTTAGTAGATCCGATAATATTTCACAATTCACAAGTATACCGAGACCGAGACTGCCAACACATAACCGCATGACTCATGTTTCCCTGAAATACACGGCAATATATCAGGAAGACAAAGTCATGTCGCATACGATTTGGCAACATATCGTACTAATGAAACCCTTAATTTGTTGTTTGCACGTAACTTAAGTAATGAAACAAGAAAACCTAAATATAGTGTCATTATAAGTTCTACAGTAAGCAATTTGATAGACTATAGGAAAAACACGACAAAAATTCTCGTGCGTTAAGGAGTAGTCTCAAATGACATCAAAGCTTGAATCAGCTAAAAGGGTGAATACTAAGTGGATTAATGGAACCTACACAATGTGTACATAAGAGTCATATGTCAAATTTACAGCAACTCACTGATTGAACCATTACTTGACTCTAAGGGGGAGTCAAGTTCTCAAGGTGGATTGTTGTACACTTTAGTTGTAGTTAGACATCTCCTTAAGAAGGAAATTTGTAACGTCCCGAAACAGCGGAAGATTTAAAATTTCAAAATAACCAACATAACAGACAACTCACGCGGGAACGTCACTAATATATAAATATATAAATCCGGGTGCACCCAAAATACAAGGAGTTTTCCAAAAGAAGTACAACTACAATACTGATACAATGGAATAGAATACAAGTAGTCGTACGGTCTAGCAACTGCCGAAGAGGATCCGACTCCAAAGCGCTCCGTCCTCGGTCACCACCCACCCGGACCTACTGCGATCCTGAAAAAGATGCAACAACAATGCCTGAGTTTCCAGAAGGAAACCCCGTATGCCAACTCACCTATATGCATGCATCACATAATGAACCTATCATACTAGTAGCATGTCATGGCATCAACAGAAATGGAAAACAGTTCCCCCGAAGGGTAAAACAGGACATCAGTCCGACAATCAATCATCGGGTCTCCCGAAGAGACCTACTGCAGGCACATGCAGTCTAGCAGCCCGCGACATCGCACCCCCCACACGCGGCTACACTACTCAAGGGTTCGGCAGGGAGCCTCTGTCACGTCTACGCGCCGATAGAAACAGATCTGTAAATCTCAGTGGTCGGGGCCACAGGGACCAACGGGGTCGTCGCCCGGAAGGTATAACAACATCATCTCGGTAGGTGCCCAGCCGAGGAAAACAACATAGCCGGCACAGCCTCGGCCTAACAATCATCATCGCCGGCACAACCTCGGCGGCATCACCGGCACAGCATCGGTGGTCCATCACAACGTCCGGCACAGCATCGGACGGGTCCAGACCGAAGTCTGCCAGGTCACTGGCTCCACGAGCCGCGAACACCAACTGCGCCGCTATAAAAGCAGGGCAGCGACCTCCGTAGCCCCAAGGGCCGGTAGTCACCTCACCCAACGCCAGTTGCGTGCCCGCACAACATCATCATACACTGGGATCCGCGATCCCTCAGGCCTGCTACACTACAATGAGTCTAATCAAACATGTCTCATAAGTTCCACTCCCTACCTGGAGGAGACGCACCCCGAACACCCACACCCTTCCACCCGGCGGTCCCTGGGCAGGCACGCAAGCGCACCCACCGTCACCTCCCGGCTCACACACAAGGCGAGGACACGGGTTTCCGTGGACAGAGTTGGCATTCACAACGGGACCCAAGAATTCAGTTCTGAGCAGATTCGGTCGACCGAAATAGTCTAACCGGTCGACCGTTTCCACGAGGAATTCGATCGACCGAAAGTCTGAATCGGTAGAACTCACTGCGCAACACTAATTCCCAAACGGTCGAACAAAAGTCTAAAACCGGTCGACCGAACGAGGTCAAAATCCGGAGTCTGGTCAACATTAAATTCCACTCTATCGGTCGACCGACTCAGGGGTCTCGGTCGACCGACAACAGACAGTGTCAACCTATTATTCTAAGTCATATAATCGGTCGAACGCAACCTCCAACGGTCGAACAACAAACGATCGTTCGAACGTCACATGAAATCGGTCGAACAAATCATGCAAAACTAACAGGTACACTTAAGTTCCGGTCGAACACAACAAGGACCGGTCGACCGACAACAGGCAGAAAAATCCCAACTCACCAGCAATAATGCACTACCGGTCGACCGCCCCAAGGCATCGTTCGACCGGTGAAGGTTAAAGTCGGGCAAACAGTGCTAAAACGGTCGACCGCCCGAAGGATCCGGTCGACCGTTGGTCGTCTTCAACCTCGCGCCAGCCGAGGTTTTACGAAGAAACGCGTCGCCGGAGAGGTCTCCGACCTCCCCCGACTCGACCAACGCATCCCTCACATGAGGGTCAACAAACAAACCACACTAAGGAGCGGCATACTTCAAACAAGGACGGAGAAACGCCGGAGCAACGCTCGCGCCTCCGCACCCGCAACCTCCTCCTTGCTGCGACCTCCTCACGCCGGAGCCTCCGCGCCTCGATCACTGTCCACCGGAGCTGCTCGCCGACCAAAGAGAGAGGACGTGAGAACAAGGTGAGTGAGGAAGAAGAAAAGTGGAAGAAGAAGAAAAATGGAGAAGGAGAGTTTTGTTATATAAACAAAACCAACACCCCCACCATACCTCCCTCACTCCCCACCATCCCCTACAACCCCACTCCCATACCTCACCCATACTCCTCTCTCTCCTCCTCAAAGTCAAACCTCACTTAACACTAATTAAACCCTAAACCGGGTTAGGGACTTAACAATCCACCCAACTTAAAAGGATTTCGTCCCGAAATCAAAACAACCACTCACCGAAAAGCTCTGGATACTGCCTTCTGACGTCCTCCTCAATCTCCCATGTGGCCTCGCGCTCACTGTGATGCTGCCACCTGACCTTCACCATCGGGATGGTCCTCCTCCTGAGCTGGTGATCCATGCGATCAACAATCTCGACCGGCCTCTCCTCGAGCGACAAGTCCTGCTGAATCTCTGGCACTGCTATCTCAATAACGTGCGACGGATCTGCAACGTACTTCCTCAGCATCGATACATGGAAGACGTTGTGAAGACCCGAAAACTGTGGTGGCAATGCAATCCGGTAGGCAACCTCTCCAACTCGGTCGAGGATCTCAAACGGTCCAACATATCTCGGGCTGAGCTTCCCCTTCTTCCCAAACCTCATCACACCTCTGGCTGGGGAAATCTTCAGAAACACATGGTCGCCCGCCTCGAAACTCAGCACTCGTCTGCGTCGATCTGCATAACTCTTCTGCCTGCTCTGCGCTGTGGCCAGTCTCCTCCTGATCACATCCACCTTCTCTGCATACATCTGCACGATCTCTGGCCCAACTAACTGCCTCTCGCCCACATCACTCCAGCATACCGGTGATCTGCAAGGCCTCCCGTACAATGCCTCGTACGGTGCCATCCCAATACTCGAGTGGTAGCTGTTGTTGTAGGCGAACTCTATCAGCGGCAGGTGCTCATCCCAGTGCCCTGCCCAATCCAGTGTGCATGCTCTCAGCATATCCTCCAGGGTCTGAATCGTCCTCTCTGACTGACCATCGGTCTGCGGATGAAACGTTGTACTGAATCTCAGACGCGTCCCCAAAGCCTGCTGCACACTCCCCCAAAATCTGGAAGTGAAACGAGGATCTCGATCGGAGATGATGCTCACTGGCACTCCATGTAACCTGACTATCTCCTCCACAAACAACCTAGCCAGACCCTCCAAAGGCAACGTGCTCCTGATCGCTAAGAAATGCGCCGACTTGGTCAGTCGATCGACTATCACCCAAATCGCGTCGTGGAATCTCCTCGTCTTCGGCAAACCCGTGACAAAATCCATCGTCACGTGCTCCCACTTCCACTCAGGAAGCTCAATACACTGCATCGGTCCTGCTGGCCTCTGATGCTCAATCTTCACATGCTGGCAGACCAAGCATCGCTCCACAAACTCTGCAATATCCTTCTTCATGCCCTTCCACCAGAAGTTCCGCTGCAGGTCCTTATACATCTTCGTGCTCCCCGGATGAATGGTGTATCTAGCTCTGTGTGCCTCCTCCATGATGTCATCTCTCAGCCCATCAACCTTCGGCACCCAAATCCGACTCCTGAACCTTAGACCACCATCAACCCCCACACTGAAATCTGATCCATCTCTGGAAGCCAACTGTAGCAGACCAGCTAACTCATCATCCCCCTGCTGAGCCTGAACCAACCGTGAGACAGTCTGCGGCTCCACCCGAAGCCCAGCAATCACTGCTCCCTCTGTACCCTCTGTGAACGGTATCCACTCTGACACGGCCTCGAGTAGCCTCCACTCCTGGATGCACAGACTCGCAACAGAAACCTCCACCTTCCTGCTCAGCGCGTCTGCAACCGAATTCGCCTTCCCCGGATGATAGGAAATGGTGAAGTCGTAGTCCTTAATGAACTCAAGCCATCTGCGCTGCCTCATATTCAGCTCCTTCTGCGAGAACAAGTACTTCAGACTCTGATGATCGGTGAAGACCTCGAACTGCTCGCCATACAGATAGTGCCGCCAGGTCTTCAACGCGTGAACTACCGCCGCCAACTCCAGATCGTGAGTCGGGTAGTTCTTCTCGTGCACCTTCAGCTGTCTCGAAGCGTACGCGACCACCTTCCCATGCTGCATCAGAACACAACCCAAGCCTATCCCTGATGCATCGCTGTAAATCACGTAGCCTCCACTGCCACTCGGTAGCGTCAGAATAGGTGCTGTCGTCAATCGCCTCTTCAGCTCCTGAAAGCTGTCCTCGCACTTCTGGGACCAAACGAACTTGACGCCCTTCTGCGTCAATGCTGTCAGCGGCGATGCAAGTCTGGAGAAATCCTGGATAAACCGTCTGTAATACCCTGCCAGACCTATGAAGCTCCTGATCTCCGTCACGCTCGTCGGGGCTCTCCACTGAGTCACTGCCTCGACCTTCGCCGGATCCACTGAAATCCCATCTGCTGACACAATATGCCCCAGAAAAGCCACCTGATCCAACCAAAACTCACACTTCGTGTACTTGGCATAAAGCTGCTGATCCCTCAAGATGCCAAGCACAATCCTCAGGTGCTCTCGATGCTGCTCCCTGTCAGGCGAGTATATCAGAATGTCGTCTACGAATACAACGACAAATCTGTCGAGGTACGGCTGGAAGGTCCTATTCATCAGATCCATGAATGCTGCAGGTGCATTCGTCAGTCCAAATGGCATCACCAAGAACTCGTAGTGGCCGTACCGCGTCCTGAAGGCTGTCTTCTGAACATCTGCCTCCCTGATCCGCAACTGATGATAACCCGAACGCAGATCGATCTTCGAGAACACTCTCGCCGTCTGCAACTGATCAAACAAATCATCAATCCTGGGCAAAGGGTACCGGTTCCGAACGGTAACCTTATTCAGCATCCTGTAGTCGATGCACATCCGCAACGATCCATCCTTCTTCTTCACGAAGAGCACAGGCGCTCCCCATGGAGAAACACTCGGTCGAATGAACCCGGACTCCATCAACTCCTGCAACTGCTTCTTCAGCTCTGTCAACTCTGCAGGTGCCATCCGATAAGGTGCCTTCGACTGAGGTGTCGTACCCGCAACCAACTCGATGCTGAACTCGATCTCTCGGTGCGGCGGTAATGCTGGAATCTCTGCTGGAAAAACATCTGGGAACTCCTGCACTACCTCTATATCCTCCAGCCTCCTCGTCTCAGGATCAGGAACTACCAGCGTGGCCACAAACGCCCTGCATCCCTGCTGTATCAGTCTCTGTGCCTTAACCGCAGACACAATCAGACGACCCCCTCTGCTCCTCGCACCTCTGATCAGAACATCTGGCACGCCCTCCATCGGAATCAGGATCTTCTTCTCACGGCAAAAGACTCGCACGTCATACTGTGACAGCCAGTCCATCCCCAGTATGACGTCGAAGTCCACCATCGGTAACAAGACCAGATCTGCCGGAAAATCGTGGTCTCCCGAAGCAACTGTGGTGCCGGGGAAAAAGCTCCCCACAGTGCCCACCTCACCCATGGGCGTGCTGACCTCCAAAACATCAGTCAGCAGCACAGGGGTCCGACCCAACTCGCCAGCAAACTTCTCCGAGATGAAGGAGTGAGTGGCGCCGCAATCAAACAACACACGCGCTACTGAACCAGAAACTGAAAGCGTACCTTCCACGACGGTGTTGGAGTCCCTCGCCTCCTCAGCCTGGATAGTGAAGACTCGCCCAGTCCTCCTGCTCTGCCCTGGTGCAACAACTGATCGGCTGCCTCCGCCTCTGCCTACTGCTGGTGGTCCTGGCCTCCTGCTCGGCTCTCCCTGCCTCTGAGGACAATCACGGACAAAATGCCCCATCTGACCACAACCCATGCACGCTCCAGTCCGACGGGGACACTCCTGTCCTGGATGGAACCTCCCGCAGTAAGTGCACGCTCCTGACTGACGTGCTCCGCCTCCATCGAACCTGGGCCCCGCTCCACGACCAGCTACTCTGCTGCCGGTGCTCACTGGCGCCTTCCGCGCCTCCTGAATACACTCCCTCTAGTCCTGCTCGATGATCGTAGCATGCTTCACTGCATCTGCAAGGGTCCGCGGCATGCTGTTGATCACCCGAGATCGAAGTGGCTGTCTCAGTCCCTTCACGAACTTCCTCGCCCGCTGCTCTGGGGTCACACAAATCTCAGGGCAGTAACGCTCCAAAGCGTTGAACCTGCTGATGTAGCTCGTCAGTGTCATGTCCTTCTGCTCCAGCGACATGAACTCCTCCCTCTTCTGATCCCTGACATGCTGGGGGAAGTACTGCTCATGAAACACCTCCAAAAACTCCTCCCAGCTGACATCTGCACGGTCATCAAACAACACCGTGGACGTAGATCTCCACCAGTTGGCGGCCTCGCCATCGAACACGTAGGTGGCCAGCTCCACCATCCTCTCAGGTGCTACACCAATAGCACGGAAGATCTTCTCCATCCTGAAGACCCAGTCCTCTGCAACCTCTGGGGCCCTCCTGCCATCGAAAGTTGGCGGGTGCTGACGCATGAACCGATCGTGCTCAGCCCCCACTCCGCCCTGGGCGCTCTGAGCTGCGTGACGCTCCAGAAACTCGCCCAACCTGTCCCACTGAGCACCCGAAGTGTCGTCACTGGGATCACGATCGCGTGGAGAACTCTTCACGCGCCTAGGTGCCATCTGTCACCACAACAATCAACAGATAAGCAACAATGCATGCATGAGCTACGAAATTAATGCATGCCTCTAGCACTACTCCTAAGGGTGGTTCTTTAGACGAAGACACAGGAATCGACCGCTCTGATGCCAAGTTGTAACGTCCCGAAACAGCGGAAGATTTAAAATTTCAAAATAACCAACATAACAGACAACTCACGCGGGAACGTCACTAATATATAAATATATAAATCCGGGTGCACCCAAAATACAAGGAGTTTTCCAAAAGAAGTACAACTACAATACTGATACAATGGAATAGAATACAAGTAGTCGTACGGTCTAGCAACTGCCGAAGAGGATCCGACTCCAAAGCGCTCCGTCCTCGGTCACCACCCACCCGGACCTACTGCGATCCTGAAAAAGATGCAACAACAATGCCTGAGTTTCCAGAAGGAAACCCCGTATGCCAACTCACCTATATGCATGCATCACATAATGAACCTATCATACTAGTAGCATGTCATGGCATCAACAGAAATGGAAAACAGTTCCCCCGAAGGGTAAAACAGGACATCAGTCCGACAATCAATCATCGGGTCTCCCGAAGAGACCTACTGCAGGCACATGCAGTCTAGCAGCCCGCGACATCGCACCCCCCACACGCGGCTACACTACTCAAGGGTTCGGCAGGGAGCCTCTGTCACGTCTACGCGCCGATAGAAACAGATCTGTAAATCTCAGTGGTCGGGGCCACAGGGACCAACGGGGCCGTCGCCCGGAAGGTATAACAACATCATCTCGGTAGGTGCCCAGCCGAGGAAAACAACATAGCCGGCACAGCCTCGGCCTAACAATCATCATCGCCGGCACAACCTCGGCGGCATCACCGGCACAGCATCGGTGGTCCATCACAACGTCCGGCACAGCATCGGACGGGTCCAGACCGAAGTCTGCCAGGTCACTGGCTCCACGAGCCGCGAACACCAACTGCGCCACTATAAAAGCAGGGCAGCGACCTCCGTAGCCCCAAGGGCCGGTAGTCACCTCACCCAACGCCAGTTGCGTGCCCGCACAACATCATCATACACTGGGATCCGCGATCCCTCAGGCCTGCTACACTACAATGAGTCTAATCAAACATGTCTCATAAGTTCCACTCCCTACCTGGAGGAGACGCACCCCGAACACCCACACCCTTCCACCCGGCGGTCCCTGGGCAGGCACGCAAGCGCACCCACCGTCACCTCCCGGCTCACGCACAAGGCGAGGACACGGGTTTCTGTGGACAGAGTTGCCATTCACAACGGGATCCAGGAATTCAGTTCTGAGCAGATTCGGTCGACCGAAATAGTCTAACCGGTCGACCGTTTCCACGAGGAATTCGATCGACCGAAAGTCTGAATCGGTAGAACTCACTGCGCAACACTAATTCCCAAACGGTCGAACAAAAGTCTAAAACCGGTCGACCGAACGAGGTCAAAATCCGGAGTCTGGTCAACATTAAATTCCACTCTATCGGTCGACCGACTCAGGGGTCTCGGTCGACCGACAACAGACAGTGTCAACCTATTATTCTAAGTCATATAATCGGTCGAACGCAACCTCCAACGGTCGAACAACAAACGATCGGTCGAACGTCACATGAAATCGGTCGAACAAATCATGCAAAACTAACAGGTACACTTAAGTTCCGGTCGAACACAACAAGGACCGGTCGACCGACAATAGGCAGAAAAATCCCAACTCACCAGCAATAATGCACTACCGGTCGACCGCCCCAAGGCATCGTTCGACCGGTGAAGGTTAAAGTCGGGCAAACAGTGCTAAAACGGTCGACCGCCCGAAGGATCCGGTCGACCGTTGGTCGTCTTCAACCTCGCGCCAGCCGAGGTTTTACGAAGAAACGCGTCGCCGGAGAGGTCTCCGACCTCCCCCGACTCGACCAACGCATCCCTCACATGAGGGTCAATAAACAAACCACACTAAGGAGCGGCATACTTCAAACAAGGACGGAGAAACGCCGGAGCAACGCTCGCGCCTCCGCACCCGCAACCTCCTCCTTGCTGCGACCTCCTCACGCCGGAGCCTCCGCGCCTCGATCACTGTCCACCGGAGCTGCTCGCCGACCAAAGAGAGAGGACGTGAGAACAAGGTGAGTGAGGAAGAAGAAAAGTGGAAGAAGAAGAAAAATGGAGAAGGAGAGTTTTGTTATATAAACAAAACCAACACCCCCACCATACCTCCCTCACTCCCCACCATCCCCTACAACCCCACTCCCATACCTCACCCATACTCCTCTCTCTCATCCTCAAAGTCAAACCTCACTTAACACTAATTAAACCCTAAACCGGGTTAGGGACTTAACAAAATTGTTGGAACGTACAAAGATATGAGGCTACCAACATAACAACATAATCGTTCTTTTATTGTGAACAACTCAATATGAAATTGCGAGGATCAATGGGCTCATAGATAACCCACCGACCTAAACAAACCGAAAGTGGACTTAAGACTGGTGGTTACATTAATTTCTTTTGGAATGCATTCGTGCATCATAAGTTTCATACACGTTTTGTCTCGTATTTTCCCAAAACTCTATGAAAGTTCAATGTTTTGATTAGAAAATTAGAACTTCAAGATTTTCTCCTTGCTTGATGCTGGAGGGTTCGTTTGAAGTTGACTTTATGTTTATAATGACTTTTGTGTTCTGATTGTGAAGACTATCACTGAAATATGAATTGATTTGAAAGAAATATATATCCAATTTCTAGTTCTTTCTAATCTAAATTGAGAGATATTTTTAGAAAACATTGACCCTGGCACTGTTGTTCCACTTTCGAACAGATACTGCCAATTGGTTTTCATGGAGTTCCAATTTAACTTCTATGAATATAATTCGTATTTCGATAAGAAAATATTATTTCAAGTGGAAAATAATGAAAAGAGACTTACACCGACGGACATCGATTGGAACATTAAATAACACAATAGATACTCATAATTAGAACCAGCGTCATCAACAACGGAAACCAACCGGCAAGACCAAAGCAATCACAAACACACTTAAATCTCTTAATTGTCACACACACTTAAACCCGTCAGGAATCTTCTTGTTGCATGAGCTGACAACAAACCCGACCGCAACCGACCACTCGGTCGTAATTGCCCCAAGCACCGTCTCCTTAATGGCAGTGCAAAGGCAGGCCGCTGCCTCGGCGTCGACAAGCCCACCGAGCAATGTGCAGCAATGGCTTCCCGAGGGAGGAGACCCGATGGAAGTGCCAGTGCCGAGAACATTGGCACATGCTCCGAACTTGAGAGCGTCGCGCGGACAGAATAGATTAGCCGGTGGGAGCTTGCAAGGCGTGATGGTGCAGGCAGCGGAGAGGGAGGAGAAGAGAAGGATGGATATGATAAGTGATGAAACAAAATGGTTGTTACTTGTATTAGCCATGAGGGGTGCTGCGTATGCTGAAGTATAGACGATAGGGTTTGCTTTTTGTTCTGTGATGAAGTGGGGTATATATAATCGGTCGGATGGGATCCGTTAAGAGCACCATTAACGCGGCATTCCGGGTGTCCTGGTTTCTCTCTCAGCCACGTCAGCTTCTCTCTCCGCCACGTCAGCTCAAACCAACCTCCTAAAAGTTTCTTAACCACACCCAGAACAACTGAAGCGCCCTACATTCTCTCCCTACACGTCATTTCGGGATCAATTCTAGACAAAACACGAAAAATTATCAAAACAATCTAGAAAATATAAACAAATAAAAAACTTATTTTCATAAAAAACAAAATTGAAAAAACGATTTTAAATAATTTTTAAAATATTTTCTAAACACAAAGACACAAAAAAGTGACCAATGGTGAGGGACAACTGTCCCCACCAACCAGGATTTCCAAGTGCCTAGGGCGGAATTTCGTCGGGCCTTGGGAGATTAACATTAATTGGGATGCATGGTTAAACACCTTTAACTGCTTCCTAAACCACGTTGTCGAATCCAAACAGAGATGTATCCAACAATGTTAATAGAGGACGGGTTGAATCTAACAATATGTTAACAACGGGTAGGTTGAAGTGCAATTGGTCGAGTTTGCAAATGTACCTAGCCGAAATAAAACTAAACAGTAATAAAGATCCAATAAACCAGTTTTACAAGTGCACCAAACAAAAAACCCTTACAAGGATATATGACACATTGTAGCTACAAAGGGAATTACAAAGTGCGTCACTTCTATATGGTTGTGTCGTATGTTGATCAAGCTTTGATTGCATGCCTGATATTCGACAAGATCTCTTCAAAGGAAGGATATGAGTTTCGATTGGGCTAGAGTGTGGTAGTCCAAGGTGTCACGTTGTTTAAGAGGTCGTACTTCATAAGCTCGCTAGGCGGAGTGGCGTCTTCATTTGAAGGTGCACTCATTGCTAATCCATAAGATTAAAAATGTCACGTGTTATTAAAGTTGTTCCATAAAAGGGACGGAGACAGAAATTATCAAAAAAGAAATAATAAAGAATAGCACCTAAACAAATTCCGACGCTTTGTATCATATTGTAAGAAACTCAGCATGGCAGTTGAAGCTAACAATTCAATGGTTCATGTAAAAATATAAAATAGAAAAAATAGAGAAAAAAAATAAAGTTATATTTAGTGTTTGGAGTCTGGAAAAATGAACAAGATAGAAGATAAGAAAGAGTAAAGATGGTACCTCTAGTTTGTTTGAAACTATAGAGATCCTAATCCTAGTTCGTTAGAAAGAAAAAACAAAGACATAAGAGAAGGGAGTTTTGTCGGGTTCCAAGGGAAACACGATGGGCACCAGGGCTTGCTCAAGATGAATATTAGTTTAGTTAGTTTGATGAGAAAATATGGAAGTGACACAAATTCTAAGGAATTCTCCGAAGAAAACACCAAATTAATGTTTATTGTAAATTTTAAAAATATAATATAAAAAAAGGCTTTCGGTTCAATCCTGTTTTTTTCCGATTTTTTAACCGATCCGAACTAGATCCGGAGAAGCCGAAAAATCAGAAACCGGACTGGAACAAATCCGGTTGAACAGGGTTAACTGGGCCGAATCGGGCTTTGTACAACCCTAATCGTATACCTGTATTATCTTGATTCTTATCCACTCAAAGGGCTATTCCAGGCTGTGTTTAAGTTTGTTCGAAATAAAGTTACAAAGATGCAAAATGAGATGTTTTGCACCTGACTCCAAGAATTTAGGCTAGTCTACGAGAAAAAAGATTCAGGTAAAAAACTCGAAGATTCATACGTGCAGGCTTTTTAACTTTCAACCATCATATGACAATTAAGCTGGAGTTAGGGACCTAGCGTTGAGCATGTTGCAGGATTTCTCAGAAGATTGCACATTTGTGGACCCAAAACTAAGTGGGATCCAATCTTCTAGACCGTTGGAGCGAATCTACTTACTTTCTCGTAGGTTAATGACTGATTTAGATGTATTTTTGCAGAAAGTCAATTTTGTAGGTTTTTAGCCACACCAAGTAAAAAGTTATGAAAGGGAGTTTGTGTATAAAGGTTTAAAATTAGTGTAAGGCGGTGTTTGGATGGGAGGGGATCCAACTCCCCTTCCATCATGGAGCTACTACGGTGCACTATTTCCATCCAAATATGGTGTCGAATCCCATGGAGTTAGGCTCCCAGTATGACAACCGAGACATTTTTGTATTGGGATGGAGAAACTCATGGGATGAGCTTCTGGCAACTCCTCCACTTGTTGGATTTTTGTGATCATTTTACCTCTGTTAATTCCAACATATACCTGCATAAGCTTTTATTTAATCAAAGTCTGGAGGTAATTTCAGGATTTACTTCGACAAGACATCTAGGACTCCCAAAAGCTTTCTCCCTATCCAAATAACTTCCAACTTTTAGGGAAGAAACTGTTGGATTATTGAGTTTGGGCTAGGTCCATGAATAGCTCAATTGAAGAAATCCAATGTTGAGATAAAGATGAGAACTATTGCCCCATGTGCCAAGTGCTCACCTCACTTTTAGTCCCACATTGGTGAAGCTAACAAGTTGAAGGATGTTGATAAACATCCTATTCACTTGACCCTTTGTAGGTGGAAAGAGAAGAGGAGAGAATTCTCCACACACACGCGCGCGCCCACCCGTCCCGTCCCGGTCCGTGGCGAGGCGAGGCGAGGCGAGGCGAGGCAGCGGGGGTTTTGGGGGAAATTAGAGGCTTTAGCCTCAGGTTACAAGATTAAATACATATATATCACGGTCGGTTTTCTCCTGTATATACACGTTTTATTCCCATCATCTCTCTACGAAAATCGTCCCTCTCCGGCGATTTTAGGTCTCTGAATCCAGAGTTCTCCGGCGACCGCTTCTTGCGAGGTTCGGCGCTACTTTCGTGGTTTGTCGACTCCGGTGTGCGTCTGATCGACGGTGTGACCGTTCTATCCTAGGAGAAAATCGGCAGACCATCAAACGCACTGGTATGTGGGCCGATATTTTCTCTGAGGCAAGTCGCATTCCGACGGCTCGGTCTTTGAGGTCGTCTCTAATCATTGTTCCTTCGTTTCGTGTTTTCCTATGCATATTTTTGTATGTTGGCTTTATCTGGATCCTTACGGAATATTTATTCGACATATGTAACCCACTGTATTACATGATCATATTTGTAATTGTATCAACAATCTGAGAGAAAATGTTGTTAATTATGTCGTCTAATAATTCATTTGCACCAAAAGTGGACATGTCAGGCATGCCGGAAAAAAATTTCGGGAAGAATTTCAAACGTTGGCAACAACGTATGAAGATCTGGTAAACCGCTATTGGGTTAGTTGATGTAATTGAAAAGGCTTTTCCACTTTCTGAAACTGAAGATCCCAAAATCAAAGCAGCACAAGAACTGTGGCTAGAGAAGGACAAATTATGTCGAGGTTGCATTCTGTTGGCTCTGTCCAACGTGCTCTTCGATGTTTATAGTTCGTCCTCCTCTGCTTTTGTGACTGCAAATGATTTATGGGATGAGTTGGATAAAAAATATAATATTGAGGACTTAGGTCATGAAAAGTATTATGTTGGAAAATTCGTGAAGTTTCAAATGGTGGAAAGCAAGTCAGTTACTGAACAGGCTCATTAGTTTATGATTATAATCCTTGGCTTAAAAGAGGCTGACATGAAGCTTCCTGAGAAGTTTCTGGTAATGTCAATTATTGAGAAGTTTCCTCGATCCTGGGAGGACTTCGGTATGTCTTTAAAGCATAGGAGAGAGAAAACTAACTATGGATGACCTCATGGTTGCTATTGCAATCGAGGAGGGACATCAGGGTGAAAAATTAGTGATGTCGGTAGAGTTCCAACCAAAGACAAATGTATTAATTGGATCCTCTTCTAAGTCGCATTTTAAAGGAAACCCACAATTTTCTAATAAGATAAACCTAAGGCCAAAATCCAGAAAAAGCCAACAAACATACCATGTTGGAATTGTGGACATGTTGGGCACTGGGCTAAGGATTGTCCTTCCAAGAAAGTCAAACGCCAACAAGGTACCACTGAATCGACTCCACAGGTCAATGTATTGACTCGGGTGGACGAGACCAACAGTAAGTTTGTTTTTGTTAATCCTCAAGTTTTTTCCATTTATGAACCACGTGAGTGGTTGGTTGACACTGGGGCTAGTGTGCATGTATGTGCTGACAAGTCCATGTTTGTCTCTTACCAGCCTGTTGATCGTAGATCTGTGGCGATGGCTAATGAGAATGTTGCAAAGGTGCTTGGAATTGAACGTATCGACTTGAAGTTACCTTGAGGATGAGTTCTTTCACTGCACACGACGCATCATGTGCCTGCTGTTCGTCACAATATTATTAGTGGTCCGTGTCTGGTAGTTGAGGGTTATGAAGTAATATTTAAATGTAACAAAGTTGTGATTACTCTTTCTGGTACTTTTATTGGTGATTGACATCATTTCATGCTTATATTTATACCTTATATCCATTATCTTACACCTAAGCAATGCTACGTGACGGGTTTTATGTTTGAATTTCATAAATAAAGAGGTTTGAAGAGAAGAGACATGAAAGGACCCAAAAGCAGGGAAAAATGACTTAATTGTGAGACCTGGGGACTAAGATGCAAGGGAGAAGGACCTGAACGTAAGACCGAAGGACCAAAGAGCAAAACAAAATACTCCACACCATCATGGGGAGTATTTTGACAATTTGATTCGGGTCGGATCTCCAATAAACAAAGTAGATGCATCCAAGACCAACCAATACATCAAACAAAACCCAGCATGAAAACCAGATGGATCTGGATCTTATAGACCGCCAATTGGCGGTCCAGATAGCTCTGGATCTGCTAAGATTTTAGGAGCACATGTATTAGTGTATGCTTAGTCTATTTTTGGTATTTGTTTAGTCCCACATCGGGGGATTGTCCCGGATTACCTTTTTCTATGGCTATAAATAGAACTCTCCTTCCTCTCATGTATCCATCTCTCTCTTTGGTGGTCATCTTCCCTACTAAGAGTGAAGTCTTGAAGCAAAACTCTGGTGGAGGAAGGCCTACTTGTAATTGAGTGAGTTCATAATATATGTTTTCCTTTAATTGTGTTGTTTCTCTCTTAGGTTAATTTCTTTTAATGTGCTTGCTTTGATGCTTGTTTTGTTTTATGTCATTTCAACTTCTTTAATATTTCTTGTTTGATTAGTGTAGTTTCATTTCAGTATAATGCTTCATTTTGTTAATGTAGTTAGTGTAATGAGTAGTGAGTAGTTCCATCCCCATTTGGGGGTGGAGAAATATGTGATATGATAATGTAGTGTATTAGGTGTGTGTTATCTTAATCTCTTGAGCCTTATATTATTTCCATAACCATCTAATGGGATTTCACTCTTAGCTTATCCTTAGATTAGTGAACCTATTTTATGGGGAATGATAAGGTGAGGATATGGATGGAATTAATATTGGAAACACAATTTGTAGTGTATGTACTCTTGTTGCCTTTACCTTGG
Organism: Triglochin maritima; assembly: GCA_963682175.1. Classification (NCBI taxonomy): domain Eukaryota; kingdom Viridiplantae; phylum Streptophyta; class Magnoliopsida; order Alismatales; family Juncaginaceae; genus Triglochin; species Triglochin maritima. The sequence continues at coordinate 33,321,071 of OY821779.1, forward strand.
TTAATGCCTTGTATGTTTTAATGATATGTGTTATCTTAGTTCATGTAGAGGCATAGTAGGGTCTAGTCTTTATACATGAGTTCATTTAGCTTCATTCCAATTATTGTCTTGTATGCTTTAATGATATGATCTTATCTTAATTCATGTGGAGGCAAAGTTGGATTTAGTTTTATGGTTTTATGCACTATATGTTGTGAGGAGCTTAATTAAACACACACACACACATCTTTTATATTCACATTATTTCTCTACCCCCTTTGGGGTTTAGTTTTATTGTTTATCTTTCATTTCCTTTTGCATTATAGTGTAATTTAGTGTAATCAATCTTTCTGTCCTTTCTTTACCACTCGTCTTCGCACAAACCAAACGTCGACACACCTCCCAGTGGACGACCCATATTTGCCAGCGCTTCAACGCGGTCGTGCACTTGCGGTTAATATAAAATGAATCAATCAATTGGCAAGGGGTACTTGTCTTGTGGTGCTTTTTTAATTCATGTTGAATCTGCTTTTTATAATCGCAATGCTATTTCTGTTAAAGATGTGTCTTCTTCTGTTGTTTATTCCATTGAATCTGGTGATGTTTGGCATAAACGTTTAGGACATGTGAATTATCAATGTTTGAAAAGAATGGTGAATTTAAATATGATTCCTAAGTATGCTATTGAGAATAAAAAATGTCAAGTGTGTGTACAAGCTAAACAACCGAAAAGACCATTTCATTCAGTGACTAGAAATACTAGTATTTTAGATTTAGTACACACTGATACTTGTGAATTCAATGGCATGTTAACGAAGGATAAAAAGAAATATTTTATCACTTTCATTGATGATAGTTCAAAGTATTGCTATGTTTATCTTTTGAAAGTAAAGATGAAGTGTTATCTAAGTTTCTTATTTTTAAGAATGAAGCAGAGACACAAACTGAAAAGAAACTTAAGAGGTTGAGATGTGATAGAGGTGGTGAATATACGTCCAACCTGTTCGAACAAGTGTGTCATGATTCTGGCATAGTTCATGAGGTGGCGGCGCCGTATTCTCCACAATCTAAAAGAATTGCTGAACGAAAAAATAGAACATTATCTGATATGATTAATGCATTATTAGAAAGTTCAGAATTACCCAAATATATGTGGGGAGAATCTTTGAATACGGCTTGCCATATTCTGAATAAAGTTCCTCAGAAACATAAGGAGGATAGTCCATTCGAACTCTGGTGTGGTCGAAAACCTATCCTTAAATATCTTAAAGTTTGGGGTTGTCTTGCAAAAGTGTTAATCCCTGAACAATTGTGTTAATCCCTGAACAAAAGTTTGGGGTTGATGCAATATTTATCGGATATGTGATTAATAGCTATGCGTACAGATTTTTGGTAATCAAGTCCGAGATATTTAGCATAGATGTTAACACAATTGTTGAATTTCGTGAGGCCACATATTTTGAGGATGTATTTGCCATGAAATCTGGAGTTTCTCAACAAGTTTCTTCTTCAGTTGATCCCTCTACGTCTGGTTCCATCCACGAGCATGTGGAAAGGATGACAAATGTGGGGGCAGATTTATCTATTGCCGATTTTGAGTCTTCTAAAACTCAAGTTGAAATTGAACCAAGAAAGAGCAAACATTCTCGAATTGCCAAGGATTTGGGAAGTGATTTTATCACATACCACATCGAGGGTGATCCTAACACTTTCAAGGATGCTATGGCTTCATCTGAAGCAAAGCATTGGAAAGATGTAGTTAAGGTCGAGATGGACTCTATTGTCTCTATTGGGACATTGGAGTTGGTAAATCTTCCTCCAGGTTGTTCAACGATCGGTTCTAAATGGATATTTAAAAAGAAATTAAAACCAGATGGTTCCATCGATAAGTATAAAGCCAGATTAGTTGCCAATGGGTTTAAACAAAAGGAAGGAATAGACTATTTCGATACCTATTCTCCAGTGTCTCGTATGACTACTATCCGAGTGCTCTTAGCATTGGCGTCTGTATATGATTTTACAATCCATCAAATGGATGTAAAAACTGCTTTTCTTCATGGTGACCTTGAAGAAGAAATTTATATGGACAAACCTGAACGATTTGTAGCTTCTGGAAATGAGAACAAAGTTTGTAAACTTGTTAAGTCTCTTTATGGACTTAAACATGCCCCAAAAGCTTGGCATGAGAAATTTGACAAAATTATATTATTATTTGGATTCCAGGTTATTGATTCTAACAAATGTGTCTATTGCAAAGTTCAAAGTAATGAATGTATTGCATTGTGTTTATATGTTGATGACATTTTACTGTTTGGCTCTAATCTGAATATAATACATGAAACTAAGTCCTTCTTGTGTACTAAGTTTGAGATGAAGGATATGGGTGTTGCAAATGTGATCTTGGGTATCAAACTGACTAGGTCAGTTGATGTTATTTCCATATCTCAATCTCACTATGTTGAGAAGATTCTTGAGAGATTTGGCTATACGAATTGTAGATCTGTGAAAATCACATATAATTCATCAAAACCTTTGTACAAGAACAAGAGTGGTGTTCCAGTTTCACAACTGAGATATTCTCAGATTATAGGTAGCTTGATGTATCTTGCAAATTGCACACGACCAGATATTTCATTCTCTGTGAGCAAACTTAGTAGATACACAAGTTGTCCTGATCGTACTCATTGAGAGGCTTTGGATAGAGTACTTAAGTACTTGGAGGGTACTTCTACCCTTGGGCTGCATTATTGGAAATTCCCAGCTGTACTAGAAGGGTACAGTGATGCAAGCTGGATAGCCAAAAACTCTGGGAGTAACGGTGTTATGGGGTATGTTTTTACTCTGGGTGGAGGCACAGTCTCCTGGAGGTCTACAAAACAGACCAGATTGTCTCGATCTACATTTGAGGTTGAACTTTGTGCTTTGGATACAAGTGGAATGGAAGCTGAATGGCTGAAAGGACTCCTTTCTGAATTGCCAATGACTAGAAAACCAGTTCCTGCAATATCTGTACATTGTGATAGTATGACTACTATTGCAAAGCTAAGAAGCTCAAAGTATAACCACAAACAAAGGAGACACATCCAAGTCAGACTGAAGTCTGTAAGGGAATTTATCTCAGAAAGGGTGATAGCTGTTGATTTTGTTGGTACCAAAGAGAATACAGCTGATCCTTTCACCAAAGGACTTGATCTAGCTCAAGTTCTGAAATCCAAGTTGGGATGGGACTGAAACCCATCTAGAATGGCAACCCAACCAATCTGAGTGGAGATCCCACGAAGTTGGTTCAATGCGGTAATAACAAGTTCTTGAGTGAGTCAAGTGCAACTCATTGGTGATACATTATAGGTCATACATTGTATCTGTGTTAATACCCCAAAGAATGGATATGTTGCTGAAACTGCAAGTTTAGTAAAAGTGTAGACTCTGAATGGGTTCCAGTCTTTGAGACAAGATGTTAGCAGTGCATCTTTGGAGAAACCCAAATATGTGAATGCAATTGTGTGGTCGCAATTAGAGGAATGGGGGTCATTCCTTGAAAGCATTCATGAAACAGGATACGGATGCATGGCCGTAAAGCATCAACCATGTAGATTGCAGCATAACCTGCTTAGTGTTGTTCTCAATGGACATCTCCACACAAAAGGTTCAAGTTCAAGACTTCGTTTCACTTAGTTCCTGTGGGGGTAAAGTTGAAGGACTAAGGTCGTGGTTCAAACTCGAAAGGTACCATTACTGAAAGCACTAGGCTGCAAGGTTTGGTCGTTCGATCAACAATGGATTTGTGGGGGATTGTTGGATTATTGAGTTTGGGCTAGGCCCGTGAATAGCTCAATTGAAGAAATCCAATGTTGAGATGAAGACGAGAACTATTACCCCATGTGTCAAGTGCTCACCTCACTTTTAGTCCCACATTGGTGAAGCTAACAAGTTGGAGGATGTTGATAAACATCCTATTCACTTGACCCTTTGTAGGTGGAAAGAGAGGAGGAGAGAATTCTCTACACGCGCGCGCGCCCGCCCGTACTGGTCCGAGGCGTTGCGTCGCGAGGCGAGGCAGCGGGGGTTTTGGGGGAAATTAGAGGCCTTAGCCTCAAGGTGATGGGTGTATTTATTTTTGGACCTCATGGTAATTGTTTTTTGCAATTAAGTCCTTGACGGTTATTATTTTTGGACCTCATGGTAATTGTTTTTTTGCAATTAAGTCCTTGACGGTTGCAAGATTAACTACATATATATATATATCACGGTCGGTTTCCTCCTGTATATACATGTTTTATTCTCATCCTCTCTCTATAAAAACCATCCCTATCCGGCGATTTTAGGTCTCTGAATCCAGAGTTCTCCGACGACCGCTTCTTGCGAGGTTCCGCGCTTCTTTCGTGGTCCGTGGACTCCGATGTGCGCCTGATCGACGGTGTGACCGTTCTATCCTGGGAGAAAATCGGCAGACCATCAAACGCACTGGTATGTGGGCCGATATTTTCTCTGAGGCAAGTCGCCTTCCGACGGCTTGGTCTTTGAGGTCGTCTCTAATCACTGTTCCTTCGCTTCGTCTTTTCCTATGCATGTTTTTGTATGTTGGCTTTATCTGGATCCTTACGGAATATTTATTCGACATATGTAACCCCTTGTATTACATGATCATATTGGCAATTGTATCAACAGAAACTGCTCCCAAATCCACATTCTTAGAAGTTGACTTCCCACCAGAAGCTCATATCTGGGAGCCCCATCCAAATCAAGCATAAGTCTATCTCTCCCACAACTGTGACGTCCAACCATAAAAGACATATAAATAGAATTTAATGTATATACCATTAAAGATAAAAGAAGTAAAGCTGCTAAAATTCTATTTTTTTGTTTTGATAAGTTGAATAAGTTATGGTAGTTCTGTGGTAAGAAAATATTAGCGAATAACTACAAGTATTGTTCATGTAACATCCCAAAAGAGCGGAAATTTAAAAATTTATAATCATGGCAATAGAATTCAATAATCAAAGACGGGACTGTTACTTCTCATAAAACATATAAGCGGTGCACCATATTACATCAGAGTTTGTCAAAACGGTACATGATTACAACAAAACAACAAAGGGAAGATAAACGTAATTATGTCGACCTCAGTGGTCCGAATAGAGGATCCGATCCCAAGATACGAGTGCCCGCTGATCACCACCCAACTGGACCTACTGCGGTCCTGAAAAAGATGCAACAACAATGCCTGAGTTTCCATAAGGAAACCTTGTATGCCAAGCTCAGCTATATGCATGCAGTAGTACAAATGAACCTATCATACTAGTAGCCTGTCACATCATCAACAGTAAGGAAAACAGTTCCCCGAAGGGTAACATGGGACATCAGTCCGACAATCATCATAGGGTCTCCCGATGAGACCTAGCGTAGGCACATACGGTCTACCGAAACGAGACGTGACACTCCCCACACGCGGCTACACTAATCATGGGGTTTGGCAGGGAGCATCCGCCAGGTCCGCGCCATAAGAAACAGATCTGTAACTTCGTGGTCGAAACCACACCAACGGAGCCGTCGCTCGGTCAGTCCATCAATCATCATCTCAGTAGGTGCCCATTTGAGGAACATGGCCGGAACATCATCATCGGCCCATCAATCATCATCGTCGGAACAACATCGGCGGCATCACCGGCGCTGCAACGGTGATCCACAATACGTCTGACACATCATCGGACGGGTCCAGACCGAAGTCTGCCAGGTCCCCTTGTGAAGACCCGAAAACTGCGGTGGCAATGCGATCCGGTAGGCAACCTCTCCAACTCTGTCGAGGATCTCAAACGGCCCAACATACCTCAGACTAAGCTTCCCCTTCTTTCCAAACCTCATCACACCTCGGGCTGGGGAAATCTTCAGAAACACATGGTTGACCACCTCGAAACTAAACACACTTCTGCGTCGATCAACATAACTCTTCTGCCTGCTCTGTGCCTTGGCCAGTCTTTTCCTGATCACATCAACCTTCTCTGCATACATCTGCACAATCTCTGGCCCCACTAACTGCTTCTCGCACACATCACTCCAGTATACCGGTGATCTGCAAGGCCTCCCGTACAACGCCTCGTACGGTGTCATCCCAATACTCGAATGGTAGCTGTTTTTGTAGGCGAACTCTATCAACGGCAAGTTCTCATCCCAGTGTCATGCCCAATCCAGTGTGCATGCCCTCAGCATATCCATCAAGGTCTGAATCGTCCTCTCTGACTGGCCATCTGTCTGCGGGTGGAACGTCGTACTGAACCTCAAACGCGTCCCCAATGCTTGCTGCAGACTCGAGGATCTCGATCGGAGATGATGCTCACTGGCACTCCATGCAACCTGACTATCTCCTCCACGTACAACCTAGCCAGACCCTCCAAAGGCAACATGGTCCTGATCGCTAAAAAGTGCGCCGACTTGGTCAATCGATTGACTATCACCCAAATCGCGTCGTGGAATCTCCTCGTCTTCGGCAACCCTGTGACCAAATCCATCGTCACGTGCTCCCACTTCCAATCAGGAAGCTCAATGCACTGCATCGGTCCCGCTGGTCGCTGATGCTCAATCTCCACCTGTTGATAGACTAAGCATCGCTCCACAAACTCTGCAATGTCCCTCTTCGTGCCCTTCCACCAGAAGTTCCGCTGCATGTCCTTATACATCTTCGTACTCCCCGGGTGAATGGTGTATCTCGCTCTGTGTGCCTCCTCCAAGATGTCATCTCTCATCCCGTCGACCTTCGACACTAAGATCCGACTCCTGAACCTCAAACCACCATGAACCCCTACACTGAAGTCTGACTCATCTCTGAAAGCCAACTGTAGCAGACCAGCTAACTCCTCATCCCCATGCTGAGCCTGAACCACTTGTGAGACTGTCTGCGGCTCCACCCGAAGCCCAGCAATCACTGTTCCCTCTGAACACTCTGTGAACGGTCTCCACTCTGACAATGCCTCGAGTAGCCTCCACTCCTGGATGCACAGACTCGCAACTGAAACCTCCACCTTCCTGCTCAGCGCATCTGCAACTGAATTCGCCTTCCCCGGATGATAGGAAATGATGAAGTCGTAGTCCTTAATGAACTCGAGCCATCTGCGTTGCCTCATATTCAGCTCTTTCTGTGAGAACAAATACTTCAAGCTCTGATGATCTGTGAAGACCTCAAACTGCTCGCCATAAAGATAGTGCCGCCAGGTCTTCAACGCGTGAACTACCGCTGCTAACTCCAGATCGTGAGTAGGGTAGTTCTTCTCGTGCACTTTCAACTACCTCGAAGCGTACACCAACACCTTCCTGTGCTGCATCAGAACACAGCCAAGCCAATTCCTGACGCATCGTTGTATATCACATAACCTCCACTGCCACTCGATAGAGTCAGAATAGGTGTTGTCGTCAATCGCCTCTTCAGCTCCTGAAAGTTGTCCTCGCACTTCAGGGACCAAACAAACTTGACGCCCTTCTGCGTCAACGTTGTCAGCGGCGAAGCAAGTCTGGAGAAATCCTGGATGAACCGTCTGTAATACCATGCCAGTCCTACGAAACTTCTGATCTCTGTTACGTTCGTCGGGGCTCTCCACTAAGTCACAGCCTTGACCTTCGCCGGATCCACCGAAATCTCATCTGCTTACACAATATGTCCCAGAAAAGCCACCTGATCCAACCAAAACTCACACTTCGTGTACTTGGCATAAAATTGATGATCCCTCAAGCAAGCACAATCCTCAGGTGCTCTCGATGTTGCTCTCTGTTAGGCGAGTATACCAAGATGTCGTCCACGAATACAACGACAAATTTGTCGAGGTACGGCTGAAAGGTCCTATTCATCAGATCCATGAATGTTGCAGGTGCATTCGTCAGTCCAAATGGCATCACCAAGAACTCGTAGTGGCCGTACCGCGTCCTGAAGGTTGTCTTCTAAACATCTGCCTCCCTGATCCGCAACTGGTGATAACCCCAACGCAGATCGATCTTCGAGAACACTCTCGCCGTCTGCAGCTGATCAAACAAGTCATCAATCCTGGGCAAAGGGTACCGGTTCCGAACGATAACCTTATTCAGCATCCTGTAGTCGATGCACATCCGCAACGACCCATCATTTTTCTTCACGAACAACATTGACGCTCCCCATGGAGAAACACTCGGTCGAATAAACCCGGAGTCCATCAACTCCTGCAACTGCTTCTTCAGCTTTGTCAACTCAGCAGGTGCCATCCGATAAGGTGCCTTCGACTGAGGTGTCGTACCCGCTACCAACTCGATGCAAAACTCGATCTCTCGGTGCGGCGGTAACGACGGAATTTCTGCTGGAAACACATCTGGGAACTCCTACACAACCTCTATATCCTTCAGCCTCCTCGTCTCAGGATCAGGAACAACCAGCGTGGCCACAAACGCTCTGCATCCCAGTTGTATCAGTCTCCGTGCCTTAACTGCAGACACAATCAGGCGACTCCCTCTGCTCCTCGTACCTCTTATCAAAACATCTGGCAAGCCCTACATCGGAATCAGGAACTTCTTCTCGCGGCAAAAGACTCGCACGTCGTACTGTGACAGCCAGTCCATCCCCAGTATGATGTCGAAGTCCTCCATCGGTAATAAGACCAGATCTACCGGAAAATCATGGTCTCCCGAAGCAATTGTGGTGTCGGGAAAAAGCTCCCCACAGTGCCCACCTCACCAATGGACGTGCTGACCTCCAAAACATCAGTCAGCAGCACAGGGGTTCGACCCAAATCTCCAGCAAACTTCTCCGAAATGAAGGAGTGAGTGGCGCCGCAATCAAACAACACACGCGCTACGAAACCAGAAACAGAAAGTGTACCTTCCACGATGGTGTTGGAGTCCCTCGCCTCCTCAGCCTGAATAGTGAAGACTCACCCAGTCTTCCTGCCTTGTCCTGGTGAAACGACTGATCGGCTGCCTCCGCCTCTCCCTGCCACTGGTGGTCCAGACCTCATGCTAGGCTCGCCTGGCCTAGTTGGGCACTCCCGCACAAAGTGACCCAACTGCCTGCACCCCATGCAAGCTCCAGTGCGCCTGAAGCACTCTTGACCTGGGTGAAACCTCCCACAGAACGTGCACGCTCCAGACTGACGTGCCCCTCCTCCATCGAACCTGGGCCTCTTGCCCGGGTTCCCTGCTTTACGACCGACTGGTCGGCTACCGGTGCTCACTGGTGCCTTCCTCGCCTCCTGAAGACACTCCCTCTGGTCCTGCTCAATGATAGTAGCGTGCTTCACCGCATTTGCAAGGGTCTGCGGCATGCTGTTGATCACATGTGATCGGAGCGGCTATCTCAGTCCCTTCACGAACTTCCTTGCCTGCTGCTCTAGGGTCACACAAATCTCGGGGCAGTAATGCTCCAAGGCGTTGAACCTGCTGATGTAACTCGCCAGAGTCATCTCCTTCTGCTCCATTGACATAAACTCCTTCCTCTTCCGGTCCGTGACGTGCTGGGGAAAGTACTGCTCGTGGAACACCTCCAGAAACTCCTCCCAGCTGACGTCATCACGGTCCTCAAACAAAACCGTGGATGTGGTCCTCCACCTGTTGGCCACCTCGCCATCAAACACATAGGAGGCCAGATCCACCCTCCTCTTAGGTGCGACTCCAATCGCTCGGAAGATCTTCTCCATCCGGAAGATCCAATCCTCTGCTACCTCTGGAGCACTCCTGCCATCAAAACTCGACAGGTGCTGACGCATAAACTGATCATGCTCAGCTCCCAACCCGCCCTGCACATTCTGGGCTGCTTGACGCTCCATAAACTCGCCCAACCTATCCCATTTGGCGCCTCCAGTGTCGTCACGGCGATCGCGATCACGTGGAGAACTCTGCACGCGTCTAGGAGCCATCTGACAGAAGAAACAATCACAAACTTTAGCCATGAATGCATGCTAAAAGATAAAATGCATGCATCCTATTACTACAAGGGTGATTTCATTGCGAACCGCATAGGAATTGACCGCTCTGATACCAAATTGTAACATCCCGAAACAGCGGAAATTTAAAAAATTATAATCAAGGCAATAGAACTCAATAATCAAAGACGGGACTGTTACTTCTCATAAAACATATAAGCGGTGCACCATATTACATCAGAGTTTGTCAAAACGGTACATGATTACAACAAAATAACAAAGAGAAGATAAACGTAATCATCTCAACCTCAGTGGTACGTATAGAGGATCTGATCCCAAGATACGCGCGTCGGCTGATCACCACCCAACTGGACCTATTGCGGTCTCCTGAAAAAGATGCAAAAACAATGCCTGAGTTTCCATAAGGAAACCTCATATGCCAAGCTCAGCTATATGCATGCAGTAGTACAAATGAACCTATCATACTAGTAGCATGTCATGTCATCTACAGTAAGGAAAACAGTTCCCCCGAAGGGTAACATGGGACATCAGTCCGACAATCATCATAGGGTCTACCGATGAGACCTACCGTAGGCACATACAGTCTAACGGAACGAGACGTGACACTCCCCACACGCGGCTACACTAATCATAAGAAACAGATTTGTAACTTCGTGGTCGAAACCACACCAACAGAGCCGTCGCTCGGTCGGTCCATCAATCATCATCTCAGTCGGTGCCCATTTGAGGAACATAGCCGAAACATCATCGGCCCATCAATCATCATCGTCGGAACAACATCAGCGGCATCACCGACACAGCAATGGTGGTCCATCAATACGTCCGGTACATCATCGGACGGGTCCAGACCGAAGTCTGCCAGGTCATTAGGCTCCACGACCCGCAAACACCAACCGCGCCGCTATAAAAGCAGGACAGCGACCTCCGTAGCCCCATCGGCCGGTAGTCACCTCACCCAACGACAGTTGCATGCCCGCACAATCATCATACATTGGGATCCGCGATCGCTCAGGCCTGCTACTCTACAATGAGTCCAATCAATCGTTATATGAGTCACGATCCATACATGGAGGTGACACGTCCCGAACACCCACACTCTTCCACACGGCGGTCCCTAGGCAGGCACGAGTAACGCGCCCACCGTCACCTCCCGACTCACACACAAGGCGAGGACACGGGTTTTCGTGGACGGAGTTGGCATTCAAAAAGGGAACCAGGAATTCAGTCCTGTGAAAAACGGTCGACCGAAAGAGCCATCTCGGTCGACCATTTCCTCAAGGGAATCGGTCGACCGAAAGTCTGAAACGGTCGAACTATTTGCACAAAACTTAAGTCCCAACGGTCTACCGAAAGTCTAAAACCGGTCGACCGAAACGAGGTCAAAATCCGGAGTCTGGTCAACATCAATTTAAAACTATCGGTCGACCGACTCAGGGGTCTCGGTCGACCGAAAACTAACAGGGCATCCTAGTATTTCTACGTCATATAACTGTCGACCGCAAACATGCAATATATCCAGTACACTTAAGTTCTGGTCGACTGAACACAAGGAATCGGTCGACCGAAACACAACAGACAGACAAAATACACTACATTCGGTCGACCGTTGGTCGTCTTCAACCTCGCGCCAGCCGAGGTTTTTCACCAAAACTCTTCGTCGGAGAGGTCTCCGACCTCCCCCGACCGACCAACACAACCCTCCCACGAGGGTTAACAACAAAAACACACTAAGGAGCGGCATACCTCGAAGAAGCAACAAATCCGCCGGAGCCTCGCTCGCGCCTCCGTCACCTCTTCGACAACAACCACCTTCACACGCCTCACGTCCTCGCCTCCGCAACTCCAAGCTCGACACCACACGTCGCAACTCCCTCTGGTCGCCGGAAGAGAAAAGGAAAGGAAATGAAATGAGAAGGAAGAAGAAGAAGAAGAAGAAGAAGAATGGGTTGGTTTCTCTCCCTTAAACCCCTACCCAACGACCACAGTAACCAGCCCCTTCCACCATCACCTACACGTCCTACTCTTCACCATTCCCATGCAAACAACTGCTGATCTCCATTTCCCCATGCAAAGTCACTCCTAAACACCCATTAGCATCCTAAATGGGTTTAGGGTTCTAACAATTCACCTGAACAATAAGTATTTTTGTTCTAAATGTCACATGTTCAATCTCTAAGAGTGACATTAGACAATGAAATATTTGGAAGTTGTACTCAAGTAGACTCACTTCTCGTTGCAAAAAAAAAAGTTAGTCATATTACTCTTCGTTTCTAAAAATTTAATTTGTAACATGTTCATGTAAGAATTTATGTCAGGAATTTTCTTCCTTTGTATGAAAATTAAAAACATAAGTTTTTACAAGAAGTATGATATTTCTCTGACTTCCTCCTTTACTCTCCTTAAAAGAACAAACCAATAATATTTATTCCAAATTTAAACATTCATTTTTCAAAATTTCTTATTTACTTATCCAATAACAACATGTATTCACTACCTTTAATTTTCGTGAACATCAATTTACAATTCTTAATTATTTTAATTTTAAGTTTTAAGGGAAAATCCAAACCAAATATCTTTACTTAAGACTAATCAATTTAGTACAATGGTGCAGCGTGATATCCAGACCTTTAAATAATTTTGTGCCTTTTGTTTTCCTTTAAAATGAATCTTAATTCTTAACCATTCAATTTTTCGTGGTCCATCTTTCTTTTCTTGGTCCATCTTTACCATAGTACAGTGTACACCAAGATATTTTAACTTTTAATATCAACCATTCACACCAACATAATCCTCCCTTTATTGTACATCCGGAACCCCAGATCATCTTCAAAACGCAACTGCCGTCCCCAAGCATTGCAACACCATCAACAACTCGTCTCCAAGCGTCGCCGACTATGCCTCGCCGGTCGCCACCCTTGCCAAACGTCGTATATATCCTCATCCTTTAAACACTGCATCCATCATTCACTCATGGTTTCGCCCGTGTTTCCTTTGTATTATTTATGTGTTAAAAACTTAAAAATCTGGATATCATGTGATATAAATCAAAATATGGAAAAATGAACAACATTCTTAAAAAATCTAATATTTTGATAATATGACTTCTAATTTTTTTGATTTTTGGCATACAAGATAACATGAGTCGTAAATCAATATTACAGTTCAGATTTTTCATTTAAACTTAAATTTTGAATTATCAGTAGGATAAATTAACGTTAACAAAATTAAAGATAATAAACCCAATTCAACCTCATACATCAAAATATTGTGGCCAGAAACCAACCAACATGTCTGCTTCCCTGCAACTCGATCCCCCCAGACTTTGAGACACAAGCAGACTCACTCCACATACCAGCAACAACATGCAAGCATTGTTGTCACTACCTTCTCCGACACTCTCTTCTTATTCCAGTTCTTTCTCAGGGAGAAATCTCATTCTGCCAACATCTCATGCCACCAATTGGAATTCCTTTTCCAGCAGTAGAATTGGGATGAGAAACGTGTCCATCTTCCTTTCGGTCCGTTCAAGTTCCCAACCGGATCAAGAAAAGGATTCCAAGGATGGACAGAATTCCGCATTGTTTGGGGAGGTAACAACCTTATCCCTGTCTCTCTATCTCTTCTATGAATCTGCGGCTTGATTTTGTTTTTGGTGTTTGTGTTGATTGGGATTCAGCTTTTGGGTGTCTCAACTTCTACCTTTCCCCTCGTTTTCCTTTAACTTGTTTTGTTCTTAGGGGTGCGAATACTTTGCATATATTCAACTTGGAATTCGGGGAACTGATTTTCGGAATCATTTTTTGGTGACTGTTTGTAATGGTTTTCTGGTGATTAGTCTGTAGAAAAAAATTAATTTTTTGAGAGTATAGATGCAATTATGTTTTGAGAGTTCCAAATCGTTATAAAATTCTAATGTGAATGATTTCTCCTACTTCCACTCTACCGTCCCAGAAAGTTATAGAATTTAGTTATGAATTTTCCACACCTCCTGCAAATCAATTACATCTTAAGTTGCTGAACAAGTAAGATAATGGAATTTTTATATAAAAAATACTTCTCTTCTTAACTAAATTTTTTAAGTTGCTCTCCGAACGTTGATAAAATCACCAACGGGTTTTTAGCGGTATAATCCTTAGAGATCAATCAAAATGATTAGAATTATTCAAGCTTCAAGTTGATGATGCAGTGTGATCTTTTGGATTTTAGGGGTTATTTAGAAAAAAGCATTTAACATTTGTTTCTTATCTATACTGTTAAGGATAATTTTATTCGTAGTTGTAATATTTTGTTCCAGCGTCCATCAAAAGGTATTTATTATAAGCTACATTTAAAGTGAGTCTAGGGAATGATTTAAAATTTAGGGTTTACTTTCCTTCTTATCTACAGTCTACACTATTGGGTTAAGTTATTAAATCCATCACCCCTAAACAGAATATAAATTCAACATAAAGTGCGTCTGGGCAATGATCTTAATTTTCCTTGAGAATAAATACCAACTGAAATCATTTGCACACATAGCATGTTTGAATACTAAGTTAAAATTCAATTGTCATTAGACCATTTGGATTTCATGATTTTATAGAATTAAAATTTGAAATTCAACTACTAATGTTGTCTTAGTTTTGTAAATTTGATTCATGTGACTCAGTGAGTTTTTTCTCAATGCCCGGGCCTTTGTACCAGAAGTCTATGTCATTAGAGTTTTTTTTCAGTTGCCATTCTGCCTTTAGATTTTTTTTCATTTCATGAACTCAAGCTATTGTTTAGGACATGCACGTTACATAACATGTAACATCCCGAAACAAACAAAAAAATTTGAAAATTTATGCAAACAAGATATTCGAGATAATACTCATCAACGAGAATGTTACTCATAAATATAACTAGTCGGTGCACCAAATCCAATAGAATTTGTCAAAATACATGATTACAATAATACAACGAAAGACAAATAAAGTAATCATGACGATCTCGAAAAGTCCGAAGAGAATCTTGGCCCAAAATGTGTGTGCCCGCTGTCACCACCCGACAGAACCTACTGCGGTCCTGAAACATGAATCAACAACAATGCCTGAGTTTCTCATTAGGAAACCATGTATGTCAAGTTTGCCTATATGAATGCAACAATGCGGTAAATGAACGTATCATACTAGTAACATGTCATGACATCATCAATAATGCAACAAAATCCCCTCCAATGGTAAAACGGGACTTCAGTTCCACAACAACAAATACCCTCAAAATAGTCAACAAGGACATTAGTCCAGCAACAATATCGGGTCTCCTTCGGAAACCTACCGTAGGCATATACAGTTTTACAGACAGTATGTGACGCATCCCCACACACGACTACTCGAGTCAAAGGGATCGGTGAAGAGCGTCCGCACTTCTACGCAAAGGGAACCACGTGGTCTACACCACCCAACGGAGCCGTAACCCGATCGGTCCAACCATTCCCTGATAGGTGCCCAATCGAGGAATCATCGCTAGAACAACATCGACGACACAACATCGACGGTACAACATACATCCGACACAACATCGGACGACACAACAAGCTGGAACATCGTCGGCAACATCATCGCCGACACAAATCTCAGCGGTACAACATACGTCTGACACAATATCGGACGAGACCGTAGTCTACAAGGTCATCATGCTACACGAGCCAAGCATCAACATACATTGGGATCCGCGATCCTTCGGGTCTGCTACTCTACAGAGAGTCAAGCAACAACACGTCGCACCACAGTCCATCAACGGAGGTGGCACGACAAAAGTATCACATTCCTCCACACGACGGTCCCTGGGCAGGCACGAGGCAATGCACCCGCCGTCACGTCCTGTTCACTCTCTAAGCGAGGACACAGGTTTCCGTGGATAGAGTTGACACAACACAAGGACCAGAAATTCAGTTCTGCGCAAAAACGGTCGACCGGATTGCAATAGGCAATCCGGTCGACCGTTCCCAAGGGGTTTGGTCGACCGAAAGTCTACAACAGTCGAACTCTCTGCGCAATACTTAAGTCTCAACGGTCGAAAACCAATTTAAAACTGGTCGACCGAATACGGGGTCAAAATCCAGAGTCGGGTCAAAATCATACAAGTCTAATCGGTCGACTGACTCAAGAGTCTCAGTCGACCAAATACTACCAGGAGCATCCTAATAGTCTAAGTCATATATTGGTCGAACAAGATATACGATCGGTCGAACAACATACAATATAATTAAGTTCACTTTAGTTCCGGACAGACCAAAAGTTAGGAACGATTAACCGAAAACTACCAGACAATCCTCCGACCCACCATCACATGCACAACCGGTCGACCGCCACATGACATCGTTCGACCGGTGTTGGTTAAAGTCAGTTATACACTAAACTGGTTGACCGCCCGAAGGCACCGGTCGACCGTTGGTCGACAGCAACCCCGCGTCAGCCGAGGATTTTACGTCGTTTCTCGCCGCCGGTGAGGTCTCCGACATTCCACGACCGACCACAACTCCACCCCAATCCCTAATCGTGGGTGAGCAACAAAATCAACAAAAGAACCGGCATACCTCAAAACAAGACGGAGCACGCCGAAGATCCGCTCAACGTTGCCCGCAACCTCGGAGCCTCGCTCGAGCACCTCGCGCCTCACGTCCCCAAGCCTTGCTCACCACTCGTCGGATCCGTCTCCACCACCTCTGGTTCGCCGGAAAAGGAAGAGAGGAAGAAAGTGAGAGAGATGAGTGAGAGAAAAAGAGATGGGTGTTGGTTTTCTCCACACAAAACCCAACCCATCACCCTACCCCCTACACTCATCACCTCTCCAAGCTGCTACTGTTCACCACCCTCCTTCCCCGTGCAAAACACCCACTAAACTTGGAATTAACCCTAAGTAAGGTTAGGGACGTAACATAACATGTAAAAGGAAAATTAAAAGAGTCTACTGGAGGAAATACTTCAGCAACTTAACACAAGAATAAGTTGCTGCTCTCTAAGAGTTGGCTACCGTTGAGGGGCACTGACATTTTGATGATGGCGTATCAGGAATTAGAATTTTAAGATCATTGAAATGTTTGCAACTTATGGAGTTCGATATCATAAACGAGGGGACTCCATGCAATATGCATGAACAAAGTTCATATTAGATTATCTCGAAGTTGTGTAATATAGAGCTATTGTGCAGAAATTTTGTAGCATACTAACTTTCCCATAACTTGGAAGTCAACTAACACCGGTGTTCCTATCTTACTTTGAATTATATTTAACGAGATAAGTTTCAGTAGAATGGCTTACTTATTAACTTGCTAATAATAAAAATATTGTGACATGAGAGAAAAGGTTGAAACAGTTCGGATATTGGTATAGTCATATCCATTTACAAATTCGGATACATATATGGACACGAATCATATGCGGATACCAAAAATCTGTATCCATATCCGCCCAAATGGATATAGATATGGATCGGATATAAACTATATGGATATGGACGGACTTGGGTACATATCGGATATAAAAATAGATATCAATGTGATTAAAGATATATAATGATACATTAAAAATCATATATTAAAGAAACATAAACATAATTTGTTAAATATATAAAGAATTATTAAAGGCATCTTAATTAAATAAATAAATTGATCAGGGGTATGCTTTCAATTTAGGGGTAATGTGTAAATGCGGTCAATCTTGTATTTTTAAACTTTTACATAAAGTAATATATTTATATAATTATGTGATGCATGTGTTACCGTATGATTACTAAATTCATATTAATGTATGTATTTAGTATATAATATTAGAAAGTATAGTTATAATCATGCTTTACTTGGAACCAGTAGGGTCCAAATATATGGATATAGATATTGATCACATAGTAATACAGATATCCATTTTTATTTTGTATTCCGGATTCAGATACCGATAAAAATCATCTATGGATACAAAACTCATATCCATATCCATTTGTAATCAAGATACGCACACAAATAAAAAAAAGTCATATCCATATTTATATAAAATGAATACGGATATTAAAAATTCATATCCATATGTTTAAAATTTTGGATCGTATATGGATCGGATTAATTGTATTCATTTGGTGGTTTAATGATTTTGTGCTTAACATGAGAGGGCATGGAACAACTTCTACTTTCTACCCTCGATATTTCTAGGAATTGAGCTAAAGTGATCCGGATAGGTTAGTGTATAATCGTGCAAATATCTATTCTCTAGATCCTATGAAATCTATAAAATAATATTTTTTAATACAAATATCACGGTATTTTTTGGATTCCAAACTTTAGTGTTAGTAGGTCATATTAGAAATCTATAAAGTGCCCAGTTTTGATTTCTCTAGTTATCTTATTTTCTCCTTGAACCTTTTGCTGTTACATTGATTTTGATGGCCTTTAGCCAAAAATGTAGCAACTTAATGTGAAAAGGGTGGAGAAAAGAAAAGAAAGGAGAACCATGACCTGTTTTTCCATCTGTTTGATCTTATTATTTTGCCACTGCCAATTAGTGTCTCATTTTTTGCCTCTTCATTTCATGTCTTGCCTTTTAATGTAGTCAAGTTACCTCTATGTCATTATCAAATGTCTCTGTCTTAGTTGTAAATTTGCATAACTTAAGTGGAAAAAGTAGAGATCATTTGAATGAACATTAGAGAGAATTCTATCAATGAAATCCTCTTATTTATGGATGAGTTCTATAGATGATAAGAAATTCAGAGAGGAAACGTTTTCACTTCAACTTTCACTTCAGAAAGGAGATGAACTGAAGAAAGAGATGTTTCCCTACAACGTTGCTAACAATGGATAGTACAATATTACGTACATCATTAAGGTTGTCTTGGAAATATCAGGAAAACATTTGATTTTTATTTCGAGACTCTTGCCAAAGGCATATCCCTTTTTGTTTCGTTTTTATTTTTTCACACACACGCAGCATGTTCTCTCAATCACGATTTTTACGCACCTGAATGTTTTTCGATATCTTTATCCTTGTTGCCAACTATTCCTCGGGAAAAACTTCTTTATTATGAAGTTGATTGCTATATCATGATTCCTACATGCTCTGCCCCTAGCAGGACTTCAGTTACATCCTGAAAGCGGCAGTGAGTTCCATGGCTGTTGCTTGCATCATAAAGTATGGAAGTGTTGTTTTTCCAGAGATCACAGAGCCTAGTTTGCTGAATGCTCTAACTATGGTGTTATCACCGGTGGTCATAAGCGTTGTGTTTCTGTTGAAGGAAAGCATCACCAAAAGCCAAAGCTAGGATCTAGTGCCTTGTCTGAAGCTGCGCATTCGGCCTGAACATGATCCATTTTAAATCTTGAGTCACCATTCTGCACGCAAGCGTCGGATTTATCTTTTCAGTTTTCAGGTACTATGAGTTAGTCTGATGAGTGGTAATATTATTCTGGTATGATGTCCTCATACTCCAGTAGACGCTTGGCAAAGTTATAGAACTTGAAATTCGGATAAGTGGTCAGAGGATAGATGATTACTGTTTGTGACAAATCGGTTGTAGCAGCATCTTGGTGTTTCCAGACCATATTTTGTTTAAAAACTTCTGTTCACTTCACTGGAATCATTAACTGCATCTGATTTTTGAATGTTTGTCCTTCAACTAAAAACTTTGTTCAATTATATCTGATATTAGGTACCTTAAATTGTGAAAATTTGCAGGTCTAAAATAATCTGTATTTCATTCATTTTTGAGACTTCTACGCCTTAAGCGAAATATTTTGCTTAACACAGTCTCATAGAGATGAAATTCAGCTAAAAAATCTTTTTGGTATTTGTAGAAGCTAGCATTCGGAGATGCTTTTTTAGATTTGGAGCGTCAAAATACTTCCTGTGTGGCATCTTAGCCGTAGTATCTTGTGTGTTCACTGAACAAAATGTCTTAAATGACAGTTTATTAGTAAAATTCCGAAAGAAAGTTTCTTTGTTTTAAAAAAAAATAAAGTTTAATTATAAGCTCTAATGAGATTTTTTAGGATGACCATTGGTCCTTATATTCTTCATAAATGTGAATTGTAAGCATTCGGGTGGCGTATATAGTCCCAACAAAGATTACTCCCACGCCACCGGTTGAGTACAAAATATGGATCCTTGAGTTATGAAAGTAAATTGGGCTTTTCAAAGAGCCCAATTTAGTGATTGAGTTTCCTACCGTACAAGGGAGGTTAGGTGATCCTAGGAACAATAGGTAGTATGCTCCAAACCGGTCGAAAATTATTTGCCTTAACAGACACAAACAACATAATTCAGTCAAAGACCTTTTATTTTCCACTGGATTCTATTTTCTTACACTTTTCGTTTGCGTTATATCTTAATCCTTGATTAGTGGTTTAATTGTGCTTTGGATGGTAAGAGTGGTTAGATGAATAGGAGGTGAGGTGTAGGGTGGTGATTGGAGGGATTAAAGGTGAAGGGGTTATAAGTGCAAGTCATTCACTTCTTTTTTTCTTCTCACTCTCTCTCTCTCTACTCAACTCGTCTTCCTCTCTCAACTCCGGCAAAAAGGGGTGATCAGTGAGCAAGGAGTTCCAGTGGGGGTTGCCGAAGGAGTTATGATCGTAGTTGAAGTGAAGATATCACCGGAGGTGCAAGAAGGGAGAAGGTGATCGTCGTCGAGGTCCAAAAACCTTGACGCGCAAAAAGGTGTTGGATTATTGAGTTTGGGCTAGGCCCATGAATAACTCAATTGAATAAATCCAATCTTGAGTTGAAAATGAGAATTATTCCCCCATGTCCATGTGTTCACCTCATTTTTAATCCCACATTGGTGAATGTAACAAGTTGAAGGATGTTGATAAACATCCTCTTCACTAGACCCTTTGTAGGTGGAAAGAAAGGGGAGAGAATTCTCTACACACGCGCGTCCGCCCGTCTGGTGCTGGGCGTGGCGAGGCAGCGTGGTTTTTGGGGGAAATTAGAGGTTTTAGCCTCAGGGTGATGGGTGTATCTTTTTTGACTTCATGTCAATTGTTTTTTTTGCAATTAAGTCATTGACGATTACAAAATTATATATATATATATATATATATATATATATATATATATATATCACAACTTATTCTCTCATCCTCTCCCTCTGAAAACCGTCCCTCTCCGGCGATTTTCCGTCTCCGAATCCAGAGTTCTCCTGCGATCAATTCTTGCGAGGTTCCACGTTGTTTTCATGGTTCGTTGACTCCAGTGCACGCCTGATCGACGGTGAGATTGTTCTATCCTGGGAGAAAACCGGCAGACCATCAAACGCATTGGTATGTGGGCCGATATTTCTCTGAGGCACCTTCCGACGACTCGGTTTTTGAGGTCGTCTCTGATCATTGTTCCTTCTTTTGTTGTTTTCTTATACATGGTTTTGTACGTTGACTTTACCTGGATCCTTACGGAATATTTATTCGACATATGTAACCCACTGTATTACATGATTATATTGTAATTGTTACAACAATCTCAGAGAAAATATTAATTATGTCATCTAATAATTTGTTTGCGCCAAAAGTGGACATGTCAGGCATGCTGAAAAAATATTCCAGGAAGAATTTCAAACGTTGGTGATTGATCGTTTTATATTAACCGCAAGTGCACGACCGTGTTGAAGCGGTGACAAATACGGGTCGTCCATTGGGAGGTGTGTCGACGATTGTTTGTTCGAAGGCGAGAGGTAAAAAGAAGGAGAGAAAGGTTGGTTACACTAAACTACACTAAGATGCAAAAAGGAAATGAAGATAAGCAATAAAAGTAAGCCCCATAGGGGGTAGAGAAATAATGTGAATATGAATATGAAGATGTGTGTGTTTGTGTTCAATTAAGCTCCTCACAACATGTAGTGCATGAAATCATAAAACTACATCCAACTTTGCCTCCACATGAATTAAGATAAGACTACATCATTAAAACATACAAGACAATAATTGGAATGAAGCTAAATGAACTCAAGTATAAAGACTAGACCCTACTATGCCTCCACATGAATTAAGATAAGACTACATCATTAAAACATACAAGACATTAGCTAAGGTAAAGGCAACAAGAGCACATACACTACAAATTGTGTTTCCAATATTAACTTCATCCATATCCTAACCTTATCATTCCCCATAAAATAAGTCCACCAATCAAAGCATAAGCTAAGCTTCATTCAAGAGCATTAGCATATCAAAGATAAAAGTGAAAAACCCATTAGATGGTTATGGAAATCATATAAAGCTCAAGGGATAAAGATAACACACACTTAATACACTACATGATTATATCACATATTTCTCCACCCCCAAATGGGGATTGAACTACTCACACATCATTACACTAACTATATAACAAAAGAAAGCATAATACTGAAATGAAAGTTAACTAAGAAAGTAAGAAGTATTAAAGAAGCTTAAAAGGAAAGGAAAGACTAAACAAACATGCACAAATTAAAAGACAAGATTAAAAGAAACTAGAAGAATTATTTTATTAACAAATGATTCACATTGAAGGTAACATTCTTCTCCACCTTGAGTTTTTGCTTCAAGGCTCACTCCTTAGTAGAGAGAATGCCACCAAGCAATGGGTAATTACAATGGAAGGTGAAGAGTTCTATTTATAAGCATGGAAAAAGCTAATCGGGGACAATCCCCCGATGTGGGACTAAACCAATACCAAAAATAGCCTAAGCATACACTAATACACGTGCTACAGAAAACTTAACGGATCCTGGGCTATATGGACCGCCAATTGGCGGTTCCAGACCGCCAATTGGCGATCTATAAGCTTTAGATCCGTCTGTTTTCTTTGTGGGTTTTGCTTGAAGTATTTCTGGGTCTTGGATGCGTCTACTTGGTCTGTTGGAGCTCCGACCCGAATCGAATTGCCAAAATACTCCCCATGATGGTGTGGAGTTTCCTGTTTTGCTCTTAGGTCCTTTGGTCTTACGATCAGGTCCTTCTCCGTTGCATCTTAGTCTCCAGGTCTCACGATTAAGTCCTTTTTCTTGCTTTTGGGTCCTTTCATGGCTCTTCTCTTCAAACCTCTTTATTTCTGAAATTCAAACATAAAACTCATCACATAGCATTGCTTAGACGTAAGATAATGGATATAAGATACGAATATGAGCATGAAATGATGTCAATCAAATACCCCCACACCTAAGTTTTTGCTAGTCCCGAGCAAAACAAAGAAAGAGAAAAGCAAACGAGAAACATGAAGTCCTAACTCACTTTCGTAGGAATCACGGTTGCACTTAGCACGTGCAACAAGCCGTTAAACCTCCTTGTTGCCAAGGAGGAGGAGTGTTGTCTCCTGAGGGTTTTCAGCGGATATACCCACAAAATCCGAACAAGATGCATTATTCAATCTAGACTCTCGACTCGTTGGAAATATTTTTGTCGACCATTGGACGCGGTAATCCTACGGGCCGACTCTATATAGGTAATCAGTCCACGCACCTAACCTAATAAACCATTCGTGCAACTTAAATAAGGAATTAAGTGAAAGGCATGGACAACCTTAACATCCTCAAGTGATACAAAGTGCAAAGTCCATTAAGCTTCTTATTTGCATTACAATTTTTTTTCTTTTTGTTTCTTTTCTCTCTTTTTTTCTTTTCTTTTTATTAGTTTGAGCTTCATTCTCCCAGGGTCAGGTTTCGTGCATCATTGCCCATGAGGACTTACACTATCACGTACACCTTTCCCCAAATCTCCACATAGGACAATCCCTACCACCCGTGTAACGAGAGTTCGGTCGGCGCATCCCAAGTCAGATGACTCGCAAGCACCAGGCACAAAGTCCCTTCAGACCTACTTTCCCGAGTGATAGGAGCCGTGCAAGAAGAGAGAACACCGACTCACTTATTTCTTATCTACACATGAACCAAAACCCCTACACTTAATGTCTCACAACAAGATTTAAAGGGTCCTTGACAACAACAGACTTCTTTAAGTTAACAGACACGAATTATTGACTCATTAGGTTCAGGGTGGACTTCTTTAAATGTTTGAGTACTAAAACCCTATGATTACTCACCCCAAGGGAAAACTGGGGTGCATCCTAACGACTCGATAAATCCTAAAGCCACTGTACTAGATATCCTAATGCATCCAGTTCAAGACAATTTTTGGAGTTTTCTCTTTACTTTGCCTCTCAACGGTTTTGCACATGCTAAACACACGCAAAACCACAAAACATTTTCTTTCGCAAACACATGAAGATTTTGAAAGAAATGTGAAAATTTTAAAGCACTAGGCAAGCAAAAGAAGACAAGTCACCCAAGGATCATGGCAAGCAGATTTATCGATATTAAATGCAGCACACTAACATGACCCTATCAATGCACACAAAAGAAAACAAATCCAAATAAAAGACTCGACTATGTACATACGTAAAACACCCCCACACACCTACTTCATGCATTGTCCTCAATGAATGTGAGCAAGATACTACATGGATTTATGCATGAAAAAGGAGAGACCTCACCAACATGAAGTACAAAGGGAAGTTCATGGTCATGTTGATGGACACAAACCCGAATTCCCTCAAAACTTGTGAGATGAAAAGGAAGGTATACAAATACGTGAAAGAAATGGGGCCCAAATACTCAAGGGTTGGAGCCCACAACAATCGATGCTCACTAAAGGAGTCTTTTATTGTACTTTTTTTTGAATATAACTATGTACAAAGATAAGTTCCCATCTTCATTTGTCAAAAGACATCAAATGGGAACCTCAAAAGTGGGTCAATGCACTTGGAAAGGGAACATAACACCACGCGGGGCCAGAATACTCATGCGTGGGCCCCCTTTCACAAAGAGCACAAAATGAAATGAGAGGTTCATGAATTGGACGCAAAGACGTCTCATTCAAAGGATCAAACTGAAAGAGCTTGAAACTCTCAAGAGTTTGGGAAATGAGGGGCAACGGAAGAAGAGTTTCTCCCGTTGCGCTGCTGAAGTTATGATCGTCAATCCAAACTCTCCAACCAACAAGCTGGTGCGTCGGAACGAGGTCAAGAACCTCGTTAGGCATGTCCGACACACCAGGCAAACAAAAAGTGGGTCTCATACCCAAGGTATCCTCCAAGGAACTCCTAATACCCTCATGAGCAATGTAGTTGTTTGATGTTCCATCATTTCCAAGATGACCAGGAACAATAGTGAGAGGCAAACTCTCATCAGGTTGTTTGAAATTGAGGGGACTAGGGAGCTCTTGCTCCACTAGAGGAGAGTCCTTAGGAGGTACAACAATAAGGTCATGTGGCTCAAGGGCCATGGGACAAGAAGATAAGGCACAATCATGTGCCGACTCATAATGAAGCTGGTCCATGTTATTCTCAATTGGGATCGAATCGTCCACCAAGTGATCGTGAATTGAAACCCCAAGTCCCTCAGACTGACTAGGAGTTTGAGTTTGAAAGATTGTGCTTTGAATTTATGGATGTGGTGGTCGCGGTTCGATATTAAAAGATGAATCCTCATGTTGACAAGAAAAGTTACTTTCCTCACGTTCACGTAATTGCTGCGACATTTGACTCACTTGCAGTGCCATATTTTGTATGGACTGTTGAGTGGTTTCCATGAATGTAAGGAAAGTTTGTTTCAAGGAATCAGGTATGCGGTCAACTATGAGGTCCAAGTCAGAGCTTGGGAAATTTTGGGGTTGGGTGTTGATGGGCTGAGAATGAGTCCAATGATTTGAAGTGGGGTGTTGGTAGAATTTTGGGTATTCGGGAGGAGGATACTGGGGTGGAAATGATGTATAAGAATTTGAATATGAATTGTCTCCCCACGAATCCATCCCTCTCGGGTTGTACGCGGATGCGTAATGGTCATAATGAGCATTTTGGGAAAATGTATTCTCATACTCAGGCTCAGGGGCAATATAAGGACATTCCCCTATAACATGACCACTCAACCCACAACAGTCACATGGTACGGCTACTGGAGCCACCGGTGCACCCATGTCATCTACCACATGCATGAAAGAGGCCAAAGGTTCTTGTAATGTCTCAGATTGATGACCAACATATGATCCGACGTAACTACATGGTGGTCTAGCAGTCGGTGCCTGATTGATCGTTTTATATTTCTACCGCAAGTGCACGGCCGCGTTGAAGCGGTGGCAAATACGGGTCGTCCACTGGGAGGTGTGTCGACACTTGGTTCGTGCGAAGGCAAGGGGTAAAGAAAGGAGAAAAGGATTGGTTACACTAAACTACACTACAATGCTAAACTAGAATGCAAAAGGAAATGAAGATAAGCAATAAAACTAAACCCCAAAGGGGGTAGAGAAATAATGTGAACATAAAGAAGTGTGTGTGTGTCCATTAAGCTCCTCACAACATCTAGTGCATGAAATCATAAAACTACATCCAACTTTGCCTCCACATGAATTAAGATAAGACTACATCATTAAAACATACAAGACAATAATTGGAATGAAGCTACATGAACTCAAGTATAAAGACTATACCCTACTATGCCTCTACATGAATTAAGATTTCACTACATCATTAAAACATACAAGACATTAGCTAAGGTAAAGGCAACAAGTGTACATACACTACAAATTGTGTTTCCAATATTAACTTCATCCATATCCTAACCTTATCATTCCCCATAAAATAGGTCCACTAATCAAAGCATAAGCTAAGCTTCATTCAAGAGCATTAGCATATCAAAGATAAGAGTGAAAACCCATTAGATGGTTATGGAAATCATATAAAGCTCAAGGGATAAAGATAACACACACTTAATACACTACATAATTATATCACATATTTTTCCACCCCCCAAATGGGGATGAAACTACTCACTACTCATTACACTACTGATTAGACTAAGTAAAGAAACATTTAACTAAGATACTAAAATTACTAAACAAGAAATTAAACAAAGTAAAACAACCCACACAAAACAAGCAACATAACAAGACAAGATTAAAAGAAACAAATAAACTTTTATTAACAATGACTCACATTGAAGGTAGCATTCTTCTCCACCTTGAGTTTTTGCTTCAAGGCTCACTCCTTAGTAGAGAGAATGCCACCAAGCAATGGGTAATTACAATGGAAGGTGAAGAGTTCTATTTATAAGCATGGAAAAAGCTAATCGGGGACAATCCCCCGATGTGGGACTAAACCAATACCAAAAATAGCCTAAACGAACATTAATACAAGTCCAGGAGAAATTTCGACTGATCCTGAGCAATATGGACCGCCAATTAGCGGTCCAAGACCGCCAACTGGCGGTCCAAAATTGTCGGATCGTGTTGGAATTTGTTGTGGGCTTTGCTTTCTGGTATTGTTGGTCTTTGATGCGGTTACTCGACTTGTTGGAGCTCCGACCCGAATAGAATTGGTAAAATACTCCCCATGATGGTGTGGAGTATTCTGTTTTGCTCTTAGGTCCTTCTGTCTTACATTCAGGTCCTTCTTCCTTGCATCTTGGTCCCTAGATCTCACCATTCAGTCATTTTTCCCAGCTTTTGGGTCCTTTCATGGCTCTTCTCTTCAAACCTCTTTATTCCTGAAAACTAAACATAAAACTCGTCACGTAGCATTGCTTAGGTGTAAGATAATGGATATAAGATACAAATATGAGCATGAAATGATGTCAATCAAATACCCCACACCTAACTTTTGCTAGTCCCTAGCAAACAAAGAAAGAGAAAAGCATACGAAAAACAAGAAATCCTAACTCACTTTCGTAGGAATCACGGTTGCACTTAGCACGTGCAACAAGCCTTTAAACCTCCTTGTTGCCAAGGAGGAGGAGTGTTGTCTCCTGACGGTTTTCAGCGGATATACCCACAAAATCCGAACAAGATGCATTATTCAATCTAGACTCTCGACTCGTTGGAAATATTTTTGTCGATCATTGGACGCGGTAATCCTACGGGCCGACTCTATATAGGTAATCAGTCCACGCACCTAACTTAATGAACCATTAGTGCAACTTAAATAAGGAATTAAGTGAAAGACATGGACAACCTTAACATCCTCAAGTGATACAAAGTGCAAAGTCCATTAAGGTTCTTATTTGCATTACAATTTTTTTTCTTTTTGTTTCTTTTCTCTCTTTTTTTCTTTTCTTTTTATTAGTTTGGGATTCATTCTCCCAGGGTCAGGTTTCGTGCATCATTGCCCATGAGGACTTACACTATCACGTACACCTTTCCCCAAATCTCCACACAGGACAATCCCTACCACCCGTGTAACGAGAGTTCGGTCGGCGCATCCCAAGTCAGATGACTCGCAAGCACCAGGCACAAAGTCCCCTCATACCTACTTTCCCGAGCGATAGGAGCCGTGCGAGAAAAGAGAACACCTACTCACTTATTTCTTATCTACACATGAACCAAAACCCCTACACTTAATGTCTCACAACAAGATTTAAAGGGTCCTTGACAACAACAAACTTCTGTAAGTTAACAGACACGAATTATTGAATCATTAGGTTCAGGGTGGACTTCTTTAAATGTTTGAGCACTGAAACCCTATGATTACTCACCCCAAAGGAAAACTGGGGTGCATCCTAACGACTCGATAAATCCTAAAGCCACTGTACTAGATATCCTAATGCATCCAGTTCAAGACAATTTTTGGAGTTTTCTTTTTACTTTGCCTCTCAACGGTTTTGCACATGCTAAACACACGCAAAACCACAAAACATTTTCTTTCGCAAACACATGAAGATTTTGAAAGAAATGTGAAAATTTTAAAGCACTAGGCAAGCAAAAGAAGACAAGTCACCCAAGGATCATGGCAAGCAGATATATAGATATTAAATGCAGCACACTAACATGACCCTATCAATACACACAAAAGAAAAAAAATCCAAATAAAAGACTCGACTATGTACACACGTAAAACACCCCCACACACCTGCTTCATGCATTGTCCTCAATGAATGTGAGCAAGATACTACATGGATTTATGCATGAAAAAGGAGAGACCTCACCAACATGAAGTACAAAGGGAAGTTCAAGGTCATGTTGATGGACACAAACCCGAATTCCCTCAAAACTTGTGAGATGAAAAGGAAGGTATACAAATACGTGAAAGAAATGGGGCCCAAATACTCAAGGGTTGGAGCCCACAACAATCGATGCTCATTAAAGGAGTCTTTTATTGTACTTTTTTTTGAATATAACTATGTACAAAGATAAGTTCCCATCTTCATTTGTCAAAAGACATCAAATGGGAACCTCAAAAGTGGGTCAATGCACTTGGAAAGGGAACATAACACCATGCGGGGCCAGAATACTCATGCGTGGGCCCCCATTCACAAAGAGCACAAAATGAAATGAGAGGTTCTTGAATTGGACGCAAAGGCGTCTCATTCAAAGGATCAAACTGAAAGAGCTCGAACCTCTCAAGAGTTTGGGAAATAAGGGGCAACGGAAGAAGAGTTTCTCTCGTTACGCTGCTGAAGTTATGATCGTCAATCCAAACTCTCCAACCAACAGGATGGTGCGT
The DNA here is from genome assembly GCA_963682175.1 of Triglochin maritima. Taxonomy (NCBI): domain Eukaryota; kingdom Viridiplantae; phylum Streptophyta; class Magnoliopsida; order Alismatales; family Juncaginaceae; genus Triglochin; species Triglochin maritima. The sequence goes on from OY821779.1 coordinate 33,350,415, forward strand.
CGGAACGAGGTCAAGAACCTCGTTAGGCATGTCTGACACACCAGGCGAACAAAAAGTGGGTCTCATACCCAAGGTATCCTCCAAGGAACTCCTAATACCCTCATGAGCAATGTAGTTGTTTGATGTTCCATCATTTCCAAGATGATCAGGAACAATAGTGAGAGGAAAACTCTCATAAGGTTGTATGAAATTGAGGGTACTAGGGAGCTCTTGCTCCACCAGAGGTGAGTCCTTAAGAGGCACAACATGAAGATCATGTGGCTCAAGGACCACAAGACAAAAAGATAAGGCACAATCCTGTGCCGACTCATAATGAATTTGGTCCTTGTTTTTCTCAATTTTAATCGAATCCTCCACTAAGTGATCGTGAATTGAAACCCCAAGTCCCTCAGACTGACTAGGAGTTTGACTTTGAAAGATTGTGCTTTGAATTTGTGGATGTGGTGGTGGTTCGATATCAAAAGATGAATCCTCATGTTGACCAGAAAAGTTACTCTCCTCACGTTCACGTAATTGCTGTGACATTTGACTCACTTGTAATGCCATATTTTTTATGGACTGTTGCGTGGTTTCCATGAACGTGAGTAAAGTTTGTCTCAAGGAATCAGGTATGGAGTCAACTATGAGGCCTAAGTCCAAATTTGAGGAATTTTGGGGTTGGGTGTTGATGGGCTGAGAATGAGTCCAATGATTTGGAGTGGGGTGTTGGTAGACTTCTGGGTATTCGGTAGGAGTATACTGGGGTGGAAATGATGTATAAGAATTTGAATAAGAATTGTCTCCCCACGAATCCATCCCTCTCGGGTTGTACGCGGATGCGTAATGGTCATAATGAGCATTGTGGGAAAATGTGTGCTCATACTTAGGCTCAGGGGCAACATAAGGACATTCCCCGATAACATGACCACTCAACCCACAACAGTCACGCGGTACGACTACTGGCGCCACCGGTGCACTCATGTCATCTACCACATGCATGAAAGAGGCCAAAGGTTCTTGTAATGTCTCAGTTTGATGACCAACATATGATCCGATGTAACTAGATGATGGTCTAGCAGTCGGTGCCTCTCTCATATTACCCCAATATGAAGAATGCTCAGTCACACAATTAAGATTATCCCAACCATACAAGGTGTTTGTCTGAGGCACCCCAGGTTGCATGGGTCCGGAATACCAGGACGAATTGTCCTGGTCCCAACAATGATATGGATGGTCGCCCATGTAACCATCCATCTCAATAGAGAACTCTAGAGTCGACCACTCTCACCACCATGAGGCTAAACTCGCAAAACGTGCTCGACTCGACCCTAAAATGCTACCAGAGAGTGTAAAGGGGAGGAGACTAGAACGTAGAAGTAGGTGAGAAGAAGATGACTCAGAGGAGAAGGGAAGAATCCCTAAAGCTAGTGTGGGTAAATGGTGAAGGTAGATGCCTAACTAGCAAGCACGGCTCAAACAATGTAAGGCAATGGGTCCTTAGGCTAGACGACGCCTAACTTAGAGGTCACTAGCCTCGACACGCCTCACCTCCCTACAACGAAGACCACAATGTCCAGCAAGTGATACCAGATCCGGTGATCCAGTACCTCCTACTATCGACAAGGTAGGCAACGCCGATCAGGCCATGACGGTCTCAACTAGATTACTCTCATAGTGCGTCTGAAATCCTAGGGCCAATGTCTACTTGCTTTTAGTTAAGGCTTGATTAAGAGTGATTTTTGGGGCGAAGGAAAGGGTGATGAAATCCCCCACCTTATCTTTTACGGGACAACCTCTCCTTAGTAGCGTTTTGATCCTAAATCTAGCAATCAACGCTCCAATCAAACGCTCAATGCACTCTTGTCCTGATGCAATTCCTACTCTCTAATGCATGGGCATACAAGATGCATGAATGAGTGTAGGAAACACGTACCTCACGCCAGCGCTCAACAACTGAAAATAAAGCTAAAAGAAAAGACAACTACGTGCCTAAGTCAAGTACATGATGCGTGACCTAAACAAGTAAGAATGTCTAATCTTTTGCTTTGGATTTTAAGGCCAAGTTGATTAATGGGGATTGGTTTAATGATATGGGAGCAAACTAGAAGTCAAAACATGTCAAATTGTGCTCCCAGATAACTACTTTGAAGCAAACAACTACCAGAACAAAACAGAGAGCAAGCAAAGCTTACTAGGCCGCCAATTGGCGGTCCCAGACCGCTGATTGGCGGTCCCTGTTGAAGCTTTTGTGCTCCAACTAGTCCAGTAGCCTACCCTCGATCCAAAGGTCCCCTAAAACAAACAAAAACTAAAAACTAAAAATAAAACCACTCGAATCGTCCAAACCAAAGTCTGGACAGAGCACCCGCCGGCAACGACGCCAAAAACTTGATTGATACGTTTTATAATTAAACCGCAAGTGCACGGCCGCGTTGAAGCGGTGGCAAATACGGGTTGTCCACTGGGAGGTGTGTCGACGTTTGATTTGTGCGAAGGCGAGTGGTAAAAAATGGAGAGAAAGATTGGTTACACTAACTACACTAGAATGCAAAATGAAATGAAAGATAAGCAATAAAAACTAAACCCCATAGGGGGTAGAGAAATAATGTGAATATAAATATGTGTGTGTGTGTGTGTATTCAATTATGCTCCTCACAACATGTAGTGCATGAAATCATAAAACTACATCCAACTTTGCCTCCACATGAATTAAGATAAGACTACATCATTAAAACATACAAGACAATAATTGGAATGAAGCTAAATGAACTCATGTATAAAGATTAGACCCTACTATGCCTCCACATGAATTAAGATAACCCAATATCATTAAAACATACAAGAGATTAACCAAGGTACAGGTAACAAGAGTACATACACTACAACTTGTGTTTCCAATATTAACTTCATCCATATCCTAACCTTATCATTCCCCATAAAATAGGTCCACTAATCAAAGCATACGCTAAACTTCATTCAAGAGCATTAGCATATCAAAGATAAGAGTGAAAACCCATTAGATGGTTATGGAAATCATATAAAGCTCAAGGGATAAAGATAACGCACACTTAATACACTACATGATCATATCACATATTACTCCACCCCCCAAATGGGGATGGAACTACTCACACATATTTAAACAAACTACTCTAACAAAATGAAGCATTATACTGAAATGAAACTACACTAATCAAGCAAGAAATATTAAAGAAGCATAAAACAAAACAAACAAGCAAGCATGCATATGAAAGGAAATGAAACTAAGAGAGAAACAACACAATTAAAGGAAAAAAACATCTATTATTAACTCACTCAATACAGGCAGCCCTTCCTCCACCAGAGTTTTGCTTCAAGGCTTCACTCTTAGTAGGGAAGATGACCACCAAAGAGGGAGATAGATTACATGAGAGGAGGGAGAGTTCTATTTATAGCCATAGAAAAAGGTAATCTGGGACAATCCCCCGATGTTGGACTAAACAAATACCAAAAATAGCCTAAACATCATCTAATACACGCTCTCCAAAAGTTTCATCGGATCCGGGAAGATCCGGACCGCCAATTGGTGGTCTAGAAGATCCAGATCCGTATGGTTTTGATGCTGGGCTTTGCTTGATGTGTTTGTTGGTCTTTGATGCATCTACTTTGTTTATTGGAGCTGTGACCCGAATCGAATTGTCAAAATACTCCCCATGATGGTGTGGAGTTTTCTGTTTTGCTCTTAGGTCTCAGTCTTACGTTCAGGTCCTTCTCCCTTGCATCTCAGTCCCCAGGTCTCACAATTAAGTCATTTTTCCTGCTTTTGGGTCCTTTCATGGCTCTTCTCTTCAAACCTCTTTATTTCTGAAATTCAAACATAAAACTCGTCACGTAGCATTGCTTAGGTGTAAGATAATTGATATAAGATACAAATATAAGCATGAAATGATGTCAATCAGAAACCCACAATTTTCTAATAAGATAAAACCTAAGGCCAAAATCCAGAAAAAGCCAACAAACATACCATGTTGGAATTGTGGACAGGTTGGGCACTGGGCTAAGGATTGTCCTTCCAAGAAAGTCAAACGCCAACAAGGTACCACTGAATCGACTCCACAGGTCAATGTATTGACTGGGGTGGACGAGACCAACAGTAAGTTTGTTTTTGTTAATCCTCAAGTTTTTTCCATTTATGAACCACATGAGTGGTTGGTTGACACTGGGGCTAATGTGCATGTATGTGCTGACAAGTCCATGTTTGTCTCTTACCAGCTTGTTGATCGTAGATCTGTGGCGATGGCCAATTGGAATGTTGCAAAGGTTCTTGGAATTTGACGTATCGACTTGAAGTTACCTTCAAGATGAGTTCTTTCACTGCACAGGGCGCATCATGTGCCCGTTATTCGTCGCAATATTATTAGTGGTCTGTGTCTGGTAGTTGAGGGTTATGAAGTAACATCTACATGTAACAAAGTTGTGATTACTCTTTCTGGTACTTTTATTTACAAGGGGTATTTGTCTTGTGGTGCTTTTTTAATTCATGTTGAACCTGCTTTTTATAACCTCAATGCTATTTCTGTTTAAGATGTGTCTTCTCCTGCTGTTTATTCCCTTGAATCTGGTGATGTTTGGCTTAAACATTTTGGACATGTGAATTATAAATGTTAGAAAAGAATGATGAATTTAAATATGATTCCTAAGTATGCTATTGAGAATAAAAAATGTCAAGTGTGTGTACAGGCTAAACAACAGAAAAGATTGTTTCATTCTGTGACTAGAAATACTAGTATTTTAGATTTGGTACACACTGATACTTGTGAATTTAATGACATGTTAACTAAGGATAAAAAGAAATATTTTATCACTTTTATTGATGATAGTTCAAAGTATTTCTATGTTTATCTTTTGAAAAGTAAGGATGAAGTGTTGTCTAAGTTCCTTATTTCTAAGAATGAAGCAGTGACACAAATTGAAAAAAACTTAAGAGGTTGAGATCTGATAGAGGTGGTGAATATACGTCTAACCTGTTCGAACAAGTGTGTCAGGATGCTGACATAGTTCATGAGGTGGTGGCGCCGTACTCTCCACAATCTAACGGAATTGCTGAACAGAAAAATAAAAACATTATCTGACATGATTAATGCATTATTGGAGAGTTCTGGATTACCCAAATATATGTGCAGAAAAGCTTTGAATATGGGTTGTCATATTCTGAATAAAGTTCCTCAGAAACATAAGGAGGATATATAGTCCATGCAAACTCGGTGTGGTCGTAAACCTAGCCTTAAATATCTTAGAGTTTGGGGTTGTCTTGCAAAAGTGATAATCCCTGAACATAAGAGCAAAAAGCTTGGTCCCAAGACTATTGATGCAATATTTATCGGATATGTGATTAATAGCTATGCGTATAGATTTTTGGTAATTAAATTTGAGATATCTGGCATAGATGTTAACACAATTGTTGAATTTCATGATGCCAGATTTTTTGAGGAGGTATTTCCCATGAAATCTGGAATTCCTCAACAAGTTTCTTCTTCATTTAATCCCTCTATGTCTGGTTCCATCAACAAAAGGAAGGAATAGACTATTTTGATACCTATTCTCCAGTGTCTCGTATGACTACTATCTGAGTGCTTTTAGCATTGGCGTCTGTATATGATTTTACGATCCATCAAATGGATGTAAAAACTATTTTTCTTCATGGTGATCTTGAAGAAGAAATTTATATGGACCAGCCTGAAGGATTTGTAGCTTCTGGAAACGAGAACCAAGTTTCTATGTATTGCATTGTGTTTATATGTCAGTGACATATTACTGTTTCGCTCAAATCTTAATGTAATACTTGAAACAAAGTCATTGTGTACTAAGTTTGAGATGAAGGATATGAGTGCTGCAAATGTTATCTTAGGTATCAAACTGACTAGGTGAGTTGATGGTATTTTCATATCTTAATCTCACTATGTTGAGAAGATTCTTGAGAGATTTGGCTATACGAATTGTAAATATATGAAAACCCCATATGATTCATCAAAACCTTTGTACAAGAACAAGAGTGGTGTTCCAGTTTCACAACTGAGATATTCTCAGATTATATGTAGCTTGATGTATCCTGCAAATTGCACAAGACCAAATATTTCATTCTCGATGAGCAAACTTAGTAGATACACAAGGTGTCCTGATCATACTCATTTGGAGGCTTTGGATAGAATACTTAAGTACTTGAAGGGTAGTTCTACCATTGGCTGCATTATGGGAAATTCTCAGTTGTACTAGAAGCGTACAATGATGCAAGCTAGATAGCCAAAAACTCTGGGAGTAACGGTGTTACAGGGTATGTTTTTACTCTGGGTGGAGGTGTTGTCTCCTGGAGGTCTACAAAATAGACCATATTGTCTCGATCTACTTTTGAGGTGGAACTTTGATACAAGTGGAATGAAAGCTGAATGGTTGATAGGACTCCTTTCTGAATTGCCAATGACTAGCAAACTAGTTCCTGTAATTTTTGTGCATTGTGATAGTATGACTACTATTACAAAGCTAAGAAACTCAAAGTATAATCATAAACAAAAGAGACACATCCAAGTCAAACTGAAGTCTGTAAGAGAATTAGTCTCGGAAAGGGTAATACCTGTTGATTTTGTTGGTACCAAAGGCAATACAGGTGATCCCTTTACCAAAGGACTTGATATAACTCAAGTTCTGAAATCCAAGTTGGGGATAGGACTGAGACCCATTTCATGACTCATCTAGAATGGCAACCCAACCAATCTGAGTGGAGATCCCACAAATTTGGTTCAATGACAAGTTCTTGAGTGAGTCGAGAGCAACTAATTGGTGATACATTGTAGGTCATACATTGTATCTTTGTCAATACCCCAAAGAATGGATATGTTGCTGAAACTGCAAGTTTAGTAAGAGTGTAGACTCTGATTGAGTTCAAGTCTTTGAAACAAGTGAATGGAATGTGTTCTAAAAGTTTTACTTTAAATGTCAATTATTATGAATTGAATGAGAAATCATTTTGTTCCTTGTCTATGTTATTCGTCTTTTAGAAGTGTTAAGGAAGAGGCTCTTGGTCCTTAACCGTAGAGCTCTAAAAGATAATGGTTTACATAAAACAAAAGATATTCGCAATCATGGTAATTAACATGGGACATTAGTTACTGAGTTAAGATTGTCGTCTTGGTCATAGATCATTGTAGCTCTACAAGTGAGTGACAACACGGGTACACAAAAAAGGAAAATACTACTTTTGTATACTGAATAGACCTAATAAGTAAAACATTATAGAATTGTGTTTTCTGTGTCATTAATATTTTACTGTGTCCTTGGTCCTTTGATATGAAACTTATATCCGATCACTTAAGAAATGCTTGATTAGACTAGTGTCTTGAGCTATCGATGAGTGTAGTGTGAAGGCATTGGTTGGTTAAGTATGACTTTTGTTGGAGAAGATAGTTAGTCAAAATATTATCATTGCCCCTCTTGATTGAGTGATGATATTAGTGGGCCCATTGATAAAGCAAAGTTATAATGTGCACAATGTGATTTGAGTTAAGTCACATATTTATAACTAGATTAAAGAGATCAAGAAATGAATACTAATACAAAGATGACACAATACTACTTTGTGTGTATTCTTAATATCGTGAGGCAAGGGACGGACACAAGTGGTGCACTTCATCACTAAATGGATCGGGTTTTGGTTCGAGTGGAATTAAGACATCTAACTAATTGGGAGCTATAATGTGTAGCTAGATACCGCTTATAGCTTGTGATATTAAACTCTTAATATCACTGCCAACTTAGTTTAGATCCTCCCATAGGTCACACCACAAAACTGGGAAACAAGAAATGAGGATTTTGAGTTCATAAGGTGTGTCTGGTTTCATGTAGAAAATATGACACATGTGGTGAACAAGCAAAATCAAAATTATGTTGTGATTAATAACATAATTAGAATCTAAATTAAATTCATATGTGATGTAAATATTATGGGGTGTAATGATTTATCATTACATAGGATAATATGTTACATAAGTTGTGAACTTACTACTAATCCCGAAATGTCAAATTTTGTAGGGGTTAAACCGAAAATTGACCAGTCTGCAGTACTGTGCAAAAACGGCTGACCGCTAAACGGTCGACCGAATGTTGCATGGTCGACAGAAATGTTGCGCGGTCGACCGGATGTGTCTCGATCGTAACAGCGAATTTCGTCTGTTCGTTTTCGATCGACCGAACATTGCGATGAAATATTTTTGTTACGAATGGTCGACCGCGTTATGAACGGTCGACCGAAACTTGGTCTAAACGGTCGACCGATCCAGACGGTTTCTGCAGAATGAATTTAATAATTAATTAGATCGTGCATGGAATTGGTCCATAACTGATTTAATTCGTGTCTAAGATTATTTGTTAGCAAATAATGGATGGTTAGATGGAAGTTTGCATGAGATCATGGGCAAGAGGTTGCACATGAATAGGTAATTTGGCGAGAATTTATAAATACAAGTTATCTCATTACCTAATAGAATTAATTCATTATATTCTTGTGCAAACATCTCTCTCCATAATTCTCCACGAATTTTCCTTAATTCTTGAGTTTAGTTTTAGTTTTCAGAGATCTTCTTCTTAAGGGAACTAAAGAGGGGTTAGTAGTTAGGTTCTAAACCCTATTGGAGATTGAGAGGCTAGCTCTTATCTCTCCGATCTTGTTTAGAGTTTGGTGAATACTCGGGGGCATCCAGCGCAGCGACAAGTATCCTCAACGTCTCCGGATCATCAAGAAGTTTTAGAGAACTTCTAGGTATGAAATTCGGAGCCCATGTTTGTTTTAATAAAGTTTTGGAACTAGTTATTGAAACAAACCGATGCATGCATGAAACAAATCATAGAAAATTGTAATTGATCCTTATTGTGCATAAAAATTTCGAAAATATATATGTGCAATTAAACTAGAAATCATACAGTGGTATCAGAGCTTAGGGTTCAATTTTCTAATGATTTGAAACTATAAACAAATTTAGTTTACCATCTAGGGTTCGAACAATTCGATTTTCCCTTTTTTGGTCTTTAAATGCTTTGTTGGAATAATTCTTTGTAATAATTCGTTTTGAATGTTTTAAGTGGTTTAAAACATGCCATGTAATTATTAGAATTATGATTTAGACATAAGTCTAACTTGCAATAATTTCGTTTTACGCATAAACGATTGTTTTGTAAGAGAATCAACAAAACCGAAAAACTGCGGTTCGTCTTTCCTTTTAGGAAATTGGATGGACAGCGGTTCAAAATTGTTTTTGAACTTGTGGATGGATGAAAAATATTTTTAATGGATTTCAAAATGTTTTTCAAAGAATTGTTTGGGATTCTAGATGATTGATAAACTAGGTTGTATAGTTTATAGCAATATTGCGTGCATGGATGCTCGAGTTGTCTTTGCAGGAATTGTGAGTTTATATGTTCCAAATCAGCGCCTATGAATGTTTATAATTATTATTATACAGGGGCTTATTTATATGTAAAAGCCAAATTCTCTCTCTCTCTATCTTTAGATAATTGCATTGCATTTGAGAGGCTTTACATAGGACTTGCACTAGTCGGTTTTTATCGAATGTGAGGAGCATGTTTATTTTGTGTAAAATCTACATCTCCGGTGCAAGAGGAAGTCGCCGCTATAGCGCATCGATCGAGGATCGAGGATCAGGGGTCGAGGATCAAGGATCAAAGGGACATATAAACTCACACGATGTGGATTGTGTGAATGGTTTAATTTCTGTTATGCATGTGATGAATGTGATTGAATGTTAGGATGTGTATGAATGATAATATACATGATAACCTAAAATTCCGAATCACATGTTAATATATGAAATTGTCCAACAAAATTAAGAGTAATTTGTTGGCTTTTTGGCCTTAATCTAGGTTTTGATGATTTAATTAACCTAATCTTAATTATGATGATGTAGAGTAGCACACATATTGCATTGCATGTATATTGTATTGTGCTAACCTCTACAGGTGATCAAGACTCAAGAAAGAAGGAAATGAAGTCAAGACATGTAATTAAAGCTAAATCGAAGACATGTAACCTTGATTTATTTTGAGTCTTAGGAACATGTGTAAATTGAGCATACAAGGGTTAAAAACCAATCACATACACACTAGGTTCCTTAGAGAAGTCACACACAAAATTTCACATTATTTGGACTTCATTAGATCACCCAAACCTTAGTCGGAAATCACTTAAAAACTTAAACCCAGATTTCATGTGTGAACCGGTCGACCGAACCAGTTCTCAGTTCGACCGGTTTATAACAGACTCTCCACAGTGATTTTACCGAACTCTACCGGTTGACCGGTTCTACCTTTTCGGTCGACCGATCCCGGATTTTAATATGACCGTTTTTCTTGTCGTATTCCTATAACGGTCGTATTCGTATAAAACAAAACTTAACCCCAAAATACATTCGGTAACCGGTCGAACGACGACCTTGTTTCGGTCGACCGGTTGAACATTTCTTCAAGAAACAAAATTCCCTGCTATCGGTCGACACATTTCTCGTTCGACCGATTGACCTTTGTCTCAACCGAATCCCCTTTTTCGGTCGACCGCTCCATACTTTGGTTCGACCGATTCACTTAAGTAGAGTTAAGTTCTAGCTCGTTTGTCCGACCGAATATTCTTTTGTTCGACCGTTCTCCTTGAAATCAAGTGAACGGTCGACCGGTTTAGTAGTTTCGGTCGACCGATTCTGGACAGATTTGCAGCCCGATTTTCTGCTTTGTGTATCTTGCACAAAACCCAATCAAATCTATCCCCAACGGCTAGAAAACCTTAGGAGCTTATAAATAGAGGATCAAGACTTGTTGTTAACACAACTCTCCAACTCCAATTGTCCCAATACATTAGAGAGAAACCTCAATCCTCAAAGCTCCCAATTCTACACTCTTTAAGCCTAAACTTCACACATTTGATCATATACTCATCCTACTCAAAGTGTGCTCAATTAGAGAGTGAATCCCACTCAGTTACAAGAGTTGTCAAAAGAAGCAAGGACTTCGGTGAAAGCCCGAAGTGTCCCTCTCGGATTGTGAGAGGAAGAATTCAAGCAAGCGAGGGTTGTTCGCGTTGCTTGTGGTGTAAAGGCGTTCTCTCCCGGCCCGGAACGGGGAGTGGTTAGTGAAGACGTAGGCGGAGCTCGCGGAGTCGAGCGGAGTCTACAAGAGAGGACTAGGACCCGGGTGGGGTGCCGAACCTCTATAAAAACGCCGAGTCTCTTTGTGGTTTGCATTTTCTGTTAATTTCCCTACTTGTTTTTAAATTTGTTTCCGCTGCATTTATTGTTTGATTAGTTAGGGATTAGATTAAAAGTGATTAGTGGACCCATAACCCACACGATCCTACATTTGGTATCAGAGCCTTGTTAGCTAAATTTCATTACTTTACCGAAATTTTAGCATGGCTTCAACATCTAATCACTTAGAGGGTTTATGCACCACAAGGCCTCCTTTGCTTAATGGGTCAAATTATGATTATTGGAAAAATAGAATGAAAATCTTTTTAATATCAAATGACCTTAAGTATTGGAAGTTTATTCAAAATCCATACATACCCCCAAATGAAGATGATTTAGATTCTCTATCTAGGGCTCAAATGAAAGAAATTGAAATGAATTCAAAAATTATGAATATTCTTTATTGTGGCCTTAATGAGGGAGAATACAATAGAATTAGGGGATGTGAAAGTGCAAATGAAATATGGCATAGGTTACAAATGCATCATGAGGGTGATAGCAAAACCAAAGAAACTAGGATAAGTCTCCTCATGCATAAATATGAAATATTTTCTATGCAAATCGGTGAGAACATAAGCGACATGAACACTCGCTTCACCGATATCACTAACTCTCTTTTGATTCTTGGAAGAAGGATAAATGAAGGAGAGATGACTCGAAAATTCCTCCGGTCATTGAGCAACGATTGGGAAGACAAGGTCGTGGCAATCGAAGAATCGCACGATCTTTCAAAATTAAAGATGGAGGAACTCATTGGAAATCTCATGGCCTATGAGCTCCAATTGAGTCATCGAAGAGAGAAGGAAGCTTCAAAGAAAAACTCCGTGGTGGCATTACATGCAAAGTTTGATGAGCCAAGGAGGGTGGAAGAAGAGGACATTGAGGTCCTTGCCCAAGACTTCTTCAAATACCTCAAGAGGGATAAAGGAGAAAAGAATGAAAGAAGAGGTAGAAGAAGTGAGAAAAGAGAAAAAGAAAAAGAGAGGGAGGAGAGTGAAAATGAGAGAAGAGAAGGGGAGAAGAAAAAGGAGAGAAGGGAGAGGAGAAAAGAAAAGGAGAAGAGCAAGAGAAGAGAAAGGAAGGAGGAAGCACACAAGGCTACATGGGATGATTCTTCATCACCATCATCATCGTCTTCTTCCTTGCAAAGTAGAAGAGAAGTGGCTCACTCATGCTTCATGGCTATTGAAGATCAAAGTGAGGTAGATTCTAACTCTTGTTCTAGTAATTCATGCTCAACTAAGTCTTATTATAGTGATAGCTCAAACTCTAGTGCAAATAATGAAAATTATACACATGATGAGCTTCAAAATGCATTTCATGATTTAGTTAAACAATATGAGATCATTTGTGAAAAGAACAAAAATGCTAGAAAAACTATAAATGATCTCAAATGCCAAATTGAATTAATCATGAATGAAAAGAATGAGGTGGTTGCTAGACTTGAATCAAATGAATCATCACTTGCTAGTCTAAGCAAAACACCCATTGTTGATGAACATGTAGATCTTAAAGTTTCAAATATGCAATTAAGAAAAGATCTAGAAATGTTCACTAAAGGAACAAAAATGCTTGATATGCTTTTAGGTAGTCAAAGACAATCCTTAGCTAAACATGGTTTAGGATACAATGTTCAATTAAAAAACCATGTATCTCATACTACATTAAATGGCAAGCATTTATTTGTTAAGTCTACTTCCTCAAGTGTGTGGGCTCCCAAAACCAAAATGATGTGGATTCCCAAAGCTAACACTCAAGGACCCAAAGTTGTTTGGGTACCTAAATCTACTCTTGTAGGAGCTTGAGGAGGAGATTGGTGGTGACCGGGTGAGCTCAAAAGTCGAATTCAAATCCGGTTGCATCACAAAATGAGATTGGAGCTAAATTCGAATTCAACATTGGTATAAATTCCTATCTATACAATTCATGTTAAATTAGCTCTAATCTAGCTTCACATGCTTAATTGACATATCATATAGTTCAATTCATTGAAAATCATTATCCCTATTCATTGCAAATCATTTATCACATCCATTGATTCTAAATGTCAAATTTTAAATGGATGTTAGAATAAGGCTTAAGTTGAAACTTAAATGAACTTAATTTCATCATACTCATTGTTTCCATTTAGCCTTATTGATAGGGGGAGCTTAAATGTTATATCTTTTAGAGTAATGAAGTGCAAAATTTAGGGGGAGCAACTTCATTACAAGACATCCAAATTCTATGCTTAAAGTCATATTTATCTTTATTTTTGATGGATGTCAAAGGGGGAGAGATAATTAAGGGGGTAACTTGGAATTTGGCATAAAATTGAACAAAAACTATGCACATCCATAGGGGGAGCATTAATTTGCATAGTTTACTTATACAAATTCCATGTATTTAGATAGAATTAAGATATAGGTTGCCATCATCAAAAAGGGGGAGATTGTTGGCTTTTTGGCCTTAATCTAGGTTTTGATGATTTAATTAACCTAATCTTAATTATGATGATGTAGAGTAGCACACATATTGCATTGCATGTATATTGTATTGTGCTAACCTCTACAGGTGATCAAGACTCAAGAAAGAAGGAAATGAAGTCAAGACATGTAATTAAAGCTAAATCGAAGACATGTAACCTTGATTTATTTTGAGTCTTAGGAACATGTGTAAATTGAGCATACAAGGGTTAAAAACCAATCACATACACACTAGGTTCCTTAGAGAAGTCACACACAAAATTTCACATTATTTGGACTTCATTAGATCACCCAAACCTTAGTCGGAAATCACTTAAAAACTTAAACCCAGATTTCATGTGTGAACCGGTCGACCGAACCAGTTCTCAGTTCGACCGGTTTATAACAGACTCTCCACAGTGATTTTACCGAACTCTACCGGTTGACCGGTTCTACCTTTTCGGTCGACCGATCCCGGATTTTAATATGACCGTTTTTCTTGTCGTATTCCTATAACGGTCGTATTCGTATAAAACAAAACTTAACCCCAAAATACATTCGGTAACCGGTCGAACGACGACCTTGTTTCGGTCGACCGGTTGAACATTTCTTCAAGAAACAAAATTCCCTGCTATCGGTCGACACATTTCTCGTTCGACCGATTGACCTTTGTCTCAACCGAATCCCCTTTTTCGGTCGACCGCTCCATACTTTGGTTCGACCGATTCACTTAAGTAGAGTTAAGTTCTAGCTCGTTTGTCCGACCGAATATTCTTTTGTTCGACCGTTCTCCTTGAAATCAAGTGAACGGTCGACCGGTTTAGTAGTTTCGGTCGACCGATTCTGGACAGATTTGCAGCCCGATTTTCTGCTTTGTGTATCTTGCACAAAACCCAATCAAATCTATCCCCAACGGCTAGAAAACCTTAGGAGCTTATAAATAGAGGATCAAGACTTGTTGTTAACACAACTCTCCAACTCCAATTGTCCCAATACATTAGAGAGAAACCTCAATCCTCAAAGCTCCCAATTCTACACTCTTTAAGCCTAAACTTCACACATTTGATCATATACTCATCCTACTCAAAGTGTGCTCAATTAGAGAGTGAATCCCACTCAGTTACAAGAGTTGTCAAAAGAAGCAAGGACTTCGGTGAAAGCCCGAAGTGTCCCTCTCGGATTGTGAGAGGAAGAATTCAAGCAAGCGAGGGTTGTTCGCGTTGCTTGTGGTGTAAAGGCGTTCTCTCCCGGCCCGGAACGGGGAGTGGTTAGTGAAGACGTAGGCGGAGCTCGCGGAGTCGAGCGGAGTCTACAAGAGAGGACTAGGACCCGGGTGGGGTGCCGAACCTCTATAAAAACGCCGAGTCTCTTTGTGGTTTGCATTTTCTGTTAATTTCCCTACTTGTTTTTAAATTTGTTTCCGCTGCATTTATTGTTTGATTAGTTAGGGATTAGATTAAAAGTGATTAGTGGACCCATAACCCACACGATCCTACATAATTTTCCTTCTTATTTCATCCACTAGCAGCCATCAATCGGGGGATACTCTGCTCGCCCTTAGCGGGAGATAGCTCCCTCCATCTTTGGGAATAGTGGGAGATATAATGGTTGTCTATTGTTGTGCCACGATTAGATATATGAGGTGCATTTCACCCTAGTGAACCCCAAGTATGCTTAGTTGTGAATACAATGGATAAACGTATCTCGTATCAAATGAAAATAAGTTTTCTTAACATTACCTAGAGTCCTCGCTCGGTTTTGGGAAAAAGTTTTTCTTAATGAGGAAAGGTCTCATTCCCTCATAATTAAAACGACAAGAATCACAAGAGTTTGAAGATGCTAATGTTGCTAAAATTCAAAAAGGTTGTGATTAGAATAATGCTTTTCTTACCTTGATATTGTAATGTATTCGATAGCCCTTAGCTAGTCTATATTACAATTGATGGGATCTTGGATTGTTGCATTTATGGGCAAATTTTTTTATTTGCAGCATTTACATTTGTATGTATGTATGATAAACATAAAATTGGCATTAAAATCCTATATGATTTATTTTGTAGAAAATGTCGAACATCCAACCTATCGTACGATCCATGATAGAAAAACACCATTTAGCAAATGATGGCTCAAACTTCATAAGTTGGCAACTCAAACTCAACATCGTGTTAAAGTTTGAGAAACTGTATCACATTTTGGAAGTCCAATCCCAAAATGGAATGAGAGATTAACAGATGAAGAGAAAGAGGCTAAAGCCAAGTGGGAAGACCAAGAGAACCAAGTTCACGGTCTGATGCTAGCATCCATGGGTGACTCGCTTCAAGCAAAATACTTGGATTCAAAACCCAAGAAGACCATGGAGGCTTTGTCTAAGATGTTCATGGATAGTGCCCGAAAGGAGCGCTATAAGACCACCATCGCACTCACAAGGTGCCATATGGCGGAGGGAACATCGGTATCCATGCATTTTCTCACGATGCAAGGGTACCTTGAGAAGTTGGTAAAGCTGTCTTCACCAATGCCCGAGGACATTGCTGAAGATATGATTCTTGGCTCTCTAGCCCCGTCCTTTAAGGACTTTGTGATGCACTATCACGTGCGTGAAAAAGGGGTGAGTCTTTAGGAGCTGCACAACGCTCTCAAAACTGCTGAAGTTGAGATGGGCAAGGGTAGGGACAAGCATGTCCTTGCCGTTCATGGAAGGAGCCAAAAGATTGGTAAAGGAAAGGGCAAATCTACCAGAAGTGGTTCAATCAAGAGAAAGGGAGTAGGAGGTGCTCGTGCGAGTGCCTCAAAGGGGAAATCTCAGAAATCTCCAACTCCCAATACGGAGTGCTTTCACTGCGGTGAAAAAGGACACATCCGGCCAAATTGCCCCAATTACAAGGAAGACCTTGACAACGGAGTGATTGAACGTCGGCGCCCAAAAAGGTCAAAGGTATATTTGTTATTGAAATAAATTTAGTCACCTCTGTCCAGGATTGGGTAATTGATACCGGATCTTGTGCTCACATAGTTTCTAATGTGCAACAACTCATGGATAGGAAGGAACTCGTAAGGAACGAGGTAGAATTGAAGGTCGGAAATGGTGCGAACGTTTCTGCGGTTGCACAAGGTTCTGTGGTGCTTCAATTATGTAGTGGTTTAAATTTATGTCTAAAGAATGTTTATTATGTGCCTTCGATTTGCAAGAGCATTATTTCTGTATGATGTTTAGATATGAATAATTTTAATATAAATATTTCAAATTCTTGTTTGTCTATATCGAAGAATGGTGTTTTCTATGCAAATGCATTCATAAGGAATGGTCTCTATTTGCTTGAATTGAATAATAAACAAGTCTTTAATATCAATAACAAAAGACATAATACCACTCACGAGAATGATATTCTCTTGTGGCACTATCGACTTGGTCACATAAATGAAAAACGCATCAAGAAATTGCAAGAAGCTAACCTTCTTGGTCTACTTGATTTTAAATCATTGGAGACGTGCCAACCATGTTTAATGGGAAAAATGACCAAAAGGCCTTTCAAGAAGAAAGGTCCAAGGGCGAGTGGCTTGTTGGATTTGATACATTCTGATGTATGTGGTCCAATGAGTACTAGTGCACGAGATGGTTTCAGGTAGTTCATTACGTTCACAGATGATTATAGTCGTTATGGCTATGTTTATCTAATGAGAAACAAAAGTGAATCCTTTGACAAGTTCAAAGAATTCAAGAATGAAGTAGAGAACCAACTCGACAAGAAAATCAAGTCTCTACGAACGGATCGTGGAGGTGAGTACTTAAGTACCGAATTTGAGTCATACCTAAAGGAGTTTGGTATTGTACCTCAACTCACCCCTCCCGATACACCTCAGTGGAATGGGGTATCCGAAAGGAGGAATAGGACATTGCTCGACATGGTTCGGTCAATGATGAGTCATGCGGAATTACCTCTTTACTTTTGGAGTTATGCACTACAAATTACGGCTTACACACTAAATAATGTTCCATCCAAATCCGTGGAGAAAACTCCTTATGAGCTATGGAGTGGTAAAACACCCAAGCTCAATTTTCTCAAGATTTGGGGTTGTGAGGCTTACGTCAAGAAATTGATGTCGACCAAACTTCAACCAAAAGTGGATAAGTGCTTCTTTATTGGTTATCCTCGTGAGACAAGAGGATACTACTTTTGGCATATCACCTCCAATCGAGTGATCGTAGAGAGGGATGCCACATTTCTGGAAAAGGAATTTCTGGAAAGAGTAAAAAGTAGTGGGAGTAGGGTTGTGCTTGAGGAAACTCAAGATACTCTACAAGATCATGACATGAATGATGACATTCAAGATCATGAAGGCCCAACCGAGGTTCCTTTGGTCAGTGGGAGCATGAGTGAGACACCCTCGCAAGAAATTGTGAGAGAAACTCAATCTTCCCCACCAAGTGCACGTTCGAGAATCGAACACGAACCAATTCCGCAAGAAATTGTGGAAGAAGTTCGAGTAGTACACGTAGAACCAAAAGAACTAAGGTCAACGAGGGAATGGAAGAAACCCAATATGTATTTGGGACTTCATGAGATCATGGTACTAGATATCGATGATCCCTCGACCTTTCAAGAAGCAATGGAAAGAAAAGACTCCAAACTATGGTTTAAGGCCATGGAATCCGAAATAGAATCCATGTATGATAATCAGGTGTGGAACTTGGTTGACCTTCCTCAAGAGAAAAAGGTCATTCAAAATAAATGGGTTTTCAAGAGGAAGATGGACATGGATGGGAACTTGACAACCTACAAAGCGAGGCTTGTAGCGAAGGGTTTCACTCAAGTTCAAGGAATTACCTATGATGAAACTTTTTCACCAGTTGCCATGTTCAAGTCTATTCGGATTATGCTCGCTATTGCTGCATTTCATGATTATGAAATATGGCAAATGGATGTCAAAACGGCGTTCCTTAATGGGAACTTGGAAGAGGATGTGTAAATGATACAACCTCAAGGTTTTGAAGATCAAAAGAATAGCGAGAAGGTATGCAAGCTTCAAAGGTTCATTTATGGATTGAAGCAAGCATCAAGGTGTTGGAACAAACGCTTTGATGAGGAACTGAAGAAGTTTCACTTCATTCAAAGTAAGGAAGAACCTTGTATATACAAGAAGGTTAGTGGGAGCCATGTAGTATTCCTAATCTTATATGTCGATGACATATTGCTCATGGGAAATCATATTCCTCTGCTTGAGCAAACAAGAAGTTCATTGAAATCTGCATTTTCAATGAAAGATATGGGTGAGGCTCAATACATCTTGGGAATCAAGATATATCGAGATAGATCCCGTAGACTCATTGGCCTCAGTCAACGTGCATACATTGACAAGGTCTTGGAAAGGTTCAAGATGAACAACTCCAAAAAGGGCAGTGTGCCAATAAGTATGGGTGTGCAACTCAAGAAGTCTCAACGTGCGCAATCACATAAGGACTTAGAGTACATGAAGGATGTCCCTTATGCTTTGGCAATTGGGTCGATCATGTACGCGATGACTTGCACAAGACCCGATGTCTCGTATGCTCTAAGTGTGACAAGTCGTCACCAATCCAACGCAGGTCCGGAGCATTGGACTGCGGTCAAGAATATCCTGAAGTACCTTAACCGGACTAAGGATAAGATTCTTGTTTATGGAGGACAAAGGGAGTTGATAGCCGAAGGGTACTCGGATGCGAGTTTCATGAGTGATCTAGACGATAGAAGGTCACAATCAGGATATGTCTTTCTTCTGAATGGTGGAGCTGTGAGTTGGCGTAGCTGGAAGCAAACCACTACGGCCGACTCAACCACCGCTTCAGAAGTAATGGTTGTCGCTGAAGCGAGCAAGGAATGAGTGTGGATCAAGAAGTTCCTTGAAGAGCTTGGAGTAGTTCCCACGAGTGAGGGACCGAAATGTTGCGCGGTCGACCGGATGTGTCTCGATCGTAACAGGGAATTTCGTCTGTTCGTTTTCGGTCGACCGAAGTATATCGGTCGGTCGACCGAACATTGCGATGAAATATTTTTGTTACGAACGGTCGACCGAAACTTGGTCTAAACGGTCGACGGAACCTCCAAACGGTCGACCGATCCAGGCGGTTTCTGCAGAACTAATTTAATAATTAATTAGATCGTGCATGGAATTGGTCCATAACTGATTTAATTCGTGGCTAAGATTATTTGTTAGGAAATAATGGATGGTTAGATGGAAGTTTGCATGAGATCATGGGCAAGAGGTTGCACATGAATATGTAATTTGGCGAGAATTTATAAATACAAGTTTATCTCATTACCTAATAGAATTAATTCATTATATTCTTGTGCAAACATCTCTATCCATAATTCTCCACGAATTTTCCTTAATTCTTGAGTTTAGTTTTAGTTTTCAGAGATCTTCTTCTTAAGGGAACTAAAGAGGGGTTAGTAGTTAGGTTCTAAACCCTATTGGAGATTGAGAGGCTAGCTCTTCTCTCTCCGATCTTGTTTAGAGTTTGGTGAATACTCGGGGGCATCCGGCGCAGCGACAAGTATCCTCAACGTCTCCGGATCATCAAGAAGGTTTAGAGAACTTCTAGGTATGAAATTCGGAGCCCATGTTTGTTTTAATAAAGTTTTGGAACTAGTTATTGAAACAAACCGATGCATGCATGAAACAAATCATAGAAAATTGTAATTGATCCTTATTGTGCTTAAAATTTTCGAAAATATATATGTGCAATTAAACTAGAAATCCTACATCAAGATGTTAGCAGTGCATCTTTAAAGAATCCCAACTATGTGAATGCAATTGTGTAGCCGTAATTAGAGGAATGAGGTCATTCTTTGAAAGAATTCATGAAACAGGATACAGATGCATGACCGTAAAGCATCAACCCTGTGGATTGCAGCATAACCTACTTAGTATTGTTCTCAATGGACATTTCCACACAAAAGGTTCAAGTTCAAGACTTCGTTTCACTTAGTTCCCGTGGGGGTAAAGTTGAAGGACTCAGGTCGTAGTTCAAACCCGAAAGGTACCATTACTGAAAGCACTAGGCTGCAAGGTTTGGTCGCTCGATCAACAATGGATTTGTGGAGGATTGTTGGATTATTGAGTTTGGGCTAGGCCCATGAATAACTCAATTGAATAAATTCAATGTTGAGTTCAAAATGAGAACTATTGCCCCATGTGCCATGTGCTCAACTCACTTTTAGTCCCACATTGGTGAATCTAACAAGTTGGAGGATGTTGATAAACATTAAGATATGCAATGAATAATAATTAACATGATTTGTCAATTAAGCATATATTAAAACCTAGACTAGAACCAATTTACTCAAAATTTATGCGGATAGAAAATTATACCCAACTTTGAAGCTTTGAATTGGTTCCAATCTCCATTTGGTGATGCAACCGGATTTGAATTCGACTCTTAAGCTGGCCCAGTCACCACCGATCTCCTCTTCAAGCACCTACAAGTGTAGATTTAGGTACCCAAACAACTCTGGGTCCTTGAATGTTAGCTTTGGGAACCCAAACCATGTTGGTTTTTGGAGCCCACACACTTGAAGAACTATGCTTTACAACTAAGTGCTAGACAGTTAAAGTTGTATGAATTAAATGGTTTTTAACATATGAATCATTATATCCTAAACCATGTTTTCGCAACGATTGCATTTGACTTCCTATAAGAATGTTAAGCATCTTAGTTCCATTAGTGAATCTTTCTAGATCTTTTCTTAATTCTGTATTTGATGCCTTAAGATCTAGTTGTTCACTATCAATAGGTGTTGCTTTTAAACTTTCAAGAGTTGATGTATTAGTTTCTAGCAAGCACCTCATTTTTCTCATTCATGCATATTTCAATTTGACATTGGAGATCATTTATCAATTTTCTAGCACTTTTGTTCTTTTCACAAACGATCTCATGTCGTTTAACTAAGTCATGGAAGGCATTTTGAAGCTCATCATGTGTATACCTTTCTTCATTAACACTAGAATGTGAACTATCACTATAACATGACTTAGTTGAGCATGATGTGATCTAGTAGAGCAAGAGTTAGAGGATACCTCACTTTCTTCATCTTGAATTGCCATGTAGCACATATGTGCAAATTCCTTTGTTGATGAAGGTGCGCTTGAATGGGATGAAGAGGATGAATCGTCCCATGTAGCCTTGTGAGCTTACATTCTCTTCTCTTTTCTCTTACTCCTCTCCTTCTCTCCCTTCTCTCATTCTTCTTCTTCTTCTTCTTCTTCTTCTTCTTCTTGTTCTTCTCATTTTAACTCTCCTCCTTCTCCTTCTCTCTTATTTCACTTCTTCTACCTCTTCTATCTCTTATTTCTCCTTTATCCTTGTTGAGGTATTTGAAGAGGTTTTGGCTAGGACTTCAATGTCCTCATTTTCTACATTCCTCCTTGGTTCATCAAGATTTGCATGTAATTCCAAGGTGGGTTTGTTCGTGGAGGTTTCCTTCTCCTTTCGTTGGTTAATTTGAAGCTCATAAGTCATGAGATTTCCAATTAGCTCCTCCATCTTGAGTTGGGAAAGGTTGTGTGCTTCTTCAATTGCGACCACCTTATCTTCACAATCGTTGCTTAGAGACCGGAGGAATTTCCTTGTCATCTCTCCTTCATTTATTCTTCTTCCAAGAACCAAAGAGAGTTAGTAATATCGGTGAAATGAGTGTTCATTTTCCTTATGTTTTCACCGATTTGCATAGAAAAGATTTTATATTTATGCATGATGCGACTAATCCTAGTTTCTTTGGTTGTACTATCACCCTCATGATGCATTTGTAATCTATGTCATATCTCATGTGCACTTTCACAACCCCTAATCCTATTATATTCACCCTTATTAAGGCCACAATACAAAATGTTCATGATTTTTGAGTTCATCTCCATTTCTTACATTTTAGCCCTAGAAATTAGGGGTGTAAGGGTTTTGAAGGAACATCCAAAACTTTAGGTCACTAGAAATTAGGAATATTTTCATCTTATTCTTCCAATAATCATAATTTGATCCATTTAGCAAAAGAAGTCTAAGGTGCAAAGTCCCTCTACATGATTTGATGTACTAGCCATGCTAAAAATACGATTAAGTACGCAATTTAGCTCACAAGGCTCTGATACCAACTGTAGGATCGTGAATGCGGCTTAGTTCTAATCGATTTTAGGCTAATTACCTACTTGTTTAAGAAATTAATGAATGCACAACAGAATTAACAACAAGCAAGCAAGTAAAGAGTAAATATTGCAAACCACAAGAAGAGAGGGGATTTTTAGAGAGGTTCGGCACCCACACCTGGGTCTTGTTCTTGTCTTGCAAGCTCCGCTCGAATCACCGAGCTACGCTCAAGACTTCACTATCGACTCCTCGTTCTGGGCCAAGAGAGAACACATTTACAATCTTCAAGCTCGCGAACAACCCTCGCTACGCTTGGCTCCTCCTCTCACAATCCAAGAGGGACGCTTTGGGCTTTCACCGAAACATTTACAGGACTTTGACAGCAAAGGATGAGTGGAACAACACTCTCTCAATTTGAGCACACATGAGTAGAATAGGATTTAAGACTAAAGTGTGGAAGGTTTGAGGCTTGGAGTGTTTGGAGCTTTCTCTCTAATGTTGGTGACAATATGGAGTAAGAGAGTTGTGTAAAATTGTGTTGGACAAATCTATTTATAAGCTCCTAAGGTGTTATAGCCGTTGGGGTTAAGTTGGGTAAGTGTTTTTGTAAGATACACAAAATAGAAACCTGCATGATGTAATTCAGAACAAGTTTGGTCGACTGGACGGGTGAAACGGTCGACCGTTGGGCAATTTGGAATAATGTTCGGTCGAACGATAAGGGAATGGTCCAACGAAACATGGCTATAACTTGGGTACACTTAAGTTAACAGTGGAACACCGAGAAGGGTTCGGTCGACCGTAAACTTCCAGACTCTACGAGGTTGACAAACATGATCATATTTGGTCGACCAAAACAAGGTCCACGATCGACCGGAAACTTCCAGACAGTTTTGGTTTGTCGAGACATTTATGTTCGGTCAACCAAAACATGGTGCACGGTCGACCGATTGGTATTTGTATTTTGGGGTTTGGGTGAGTAATTTGAATACGACTGTTGGTATAATACGAAAAGTCTAACGGTAAGAAGAAATATGTTTACACGGTTGACTGAAAATGTTGGAACGGTCAACCGATCGGGTGGTAGAAAACACTATTTGATTAAAGGAACAAACGGTCGACCGAAATGGTTATGGAAGTGAAGATTGGTTTAAGTGTTTTTCCGGTTCTGGTTTGGGTGATCTATTGATGTCCAATTGATGTGAAATTTTGTGTGTGACTTCTATAGGGAACCTAGTGTGTATGTGAATTGGTTTTAGCTCAAGTATGGTCAATTACACAAAGTTCCGAAGACTCAAATTAAATCAAGATTACATGTCTTCAAATGAGCTTTATTACATATCTTGACTTGATTTCCTTTCTTTCTTGAGTCTTGATCACCCGTAGAGGTTAGAACAATTTAATATATATGCAATGCAATATGTGTGCTACTCTACATTGAATACAAATAAGATTAGGTTGATTAAATCATCAAAACATAGATCATGGCCAAAAAACCAATAGTTCCGGCACTGGTGCCTTGTGTGCACGTGTGTTGTTGGGGTTGGGTGAGAGGACCCTAGAGCCCCGTTTGTTGATCGTGTATGCTATGGTCGGGAGAAATGTTCCTCGAGCCTAGTATTGATGATGATGTTTTATTATTGTTGTTGTATACCAATATTGTTATCATATTTCACGCATGTTAGGGGAGTTTGGCATACGGGGTTTCCTTATGGAAACTCTGGCATAGTTTCATATTTGTTTTTCAGGCCGTGAGCGCCAGTAGAGGGTGGTGATTGAGGAGGAGCGCATTTGGGATCAGATCCCTTTTGAGGTTGTTATGATTGCATGTATATGTTTAGCATCTCTTTTATTGTGATCATACTTTTGAAACTCTATATTATACGGTGCACCTCTTGTTGTATATATGGTTGGTAGCGTTCCCGCTTGATTTTATTTTATTTTAAAGTTTAAAATTTTCCACAGTTTTGGGGATGTTACAGTTTGATTGCTAAACTATCTAATCTAATAATAGAAAGATATGAAAATTACGAGAAGAATAGAATTAAGGTTTGGGAAGAGGGGAAATTAAGAGATCATGAAATGAATATATGATACATAGTTATAATTAGCTTAAGAGATCAAGAAATGAATATATGATACAAAGGTGACACATTTCGACTTTGTATATATTCTAAATTTCATGAGGCAAGGGATAAACACAAGTGGTGCACTTAGATCACTAAATGCTTAGCTAGCTTTTCATCCGTTACTTGCTATTGATAGTGTTTAGATCGAGTGAACAAGACATTTATGCTAATTGGGTAAGTATAATGTGTAGCTAGATACCGTTTATAGTTTATGGTATTAAGTGTTTAATATCATTGTAAATCTAGTTTAGATCACACCACAAAACTGGAAAACAAGAAGCTTGATTTTGAGTTCATATGATGTGTCAGGTTTCATGTGAAATGTGACACATGTGGTGAATCAATAAAATCAATATGTCATGAAATAAAGGATATAAGACACAAATATATGCATGATATGATGCCAATCAGTAAACTATGCATAAAAATGCTCCCCATATGGATGTGCATAATTTTTGTTCAATTATCAACAAATTTCAAGTTACCCCCTTAATTATCTCTCCCCCTTTGACATGCATAAAAAATCATAAGATTAAACATGGAATTTTGGATGTCTTGTAATGAAGTTGTTTCCCCTAAATTTTGCACTTTATTACCCTAAGTAAATGATATACATTTAGCTCCCCCTATCAATATGAATATGATATATCAATTAAGTTCAATTCTAATTCTCCCATATTAACATCAAACATATATACCACTAGGCATGTGATGTATTAATTCCCCCTTAACATCCATCTACAGATATGACACTTAAGCAATGGATGTTATTCAAAATTAAGATATGCAATGAATAATAATTAACATGAGTTGTCAATTAAACATATATTAAAACCTAGACTAGAACCAATTTATTCAAAATCTAATAGGATAGAAAATTATACCCAATTTTGAAGCTTTGAATTGGTTCCAATCTCCATTTGGTGATGCAACCGGCTTTGAATTCGACTCTTAAGCTTGCCGAGTCACCACCGATCTCCTCTTCAAGCACCTACAAGTGTAGATTTAGGTACCGAAATAAGTTTGGGTCCTTTAATGTTGGCTTTGGGAACCCAAACCATGTTGGTTTTAGGAGCCCACACACTTGAATAACTATGTTTTACAATTAAGTGCTTTCCATTCAAAGTTGTATGAATTACATGGTTTTTAACATATAAATCATTATATCATAAACCATGTTTTTGCAAAAATTGACTTTGACTTCCTAAAAGCATGTTAAGCATCTTAATTCGATTAGTAAATCTTTATAGATCTTTTCTTAATTGCACATTGCAAGCATGAAGATCTAATTGTTCAACATTTATAGGTGTTACTTTTAAATTATCAAGAGTTAATGCATTAGTTTCAAGTCTATCAAGCACCTCATTCTTTTCATGCATAATTGATTCAATTTTACTTTGGAGATCATTTATCAATTTTCAAGCACTTTTGTTCTTTTCACAAATGATCTCATATTGTTTAACTAAGTCATTAAATGCATTTTGAAGCTCATCATGTGTATATGTTTAATCATTAGTACTAGAATTTGAGCTATCACTATAATAAGACTTAGTGGAGCATGATCTAGTAGAACAAGAGTTAGAATCTACCTCACTTTGATCATCTTCAATAGTAATGAAACATGAATGGGCAACCTCTCTTCTACTTTGCAAGGAAGAAGATGATGATGATTGTGATGAAGAATCATCCCAAGTAGCTTTGTGAGCTTCCATCTTCTTTTCTTTTCTCTTGCTCCTCTCCTTTTCTCTTCTCCTCTCCCTTCTCTCCATTTTCTTCTCCTTTTCTCTTCTCTCATTTCCACTCTCCTCCTCCTTTTCTTCTTCTTCTTCTTATTATTCTTATTATTCTTCTCTTTTCTTACTCCTTCGACCTCTTCTTTCCTTCTTTTCTTTTTTATCCTTCTTGAGGTATTTGAAGAAGTCTTTGGCTAGGACTTCAATGTCCTCATCTTGTACATTCCTCCTTGGTTCATCAAGATTTGCATGTAATGCCAAGGTGGGTTTGCTCTTGGGGGCTTCTTTCTCCTTTCGATGGTTGATTTGAAGTTCATAAGCCATCAAATTTTCAACGAGTTCCTCCATCTTTAATTTGGAAAGATCATGCGCCTCTCAATTGCAACGACTTTATCTTCCCAATTGTTGCTTAGTGACCGGAGAAATTTTCGAGTCATCTCTCCTTCATCTATTTTTCTTCCAAGAACCAAAAGAGAGTTAGTAATATCGGTTAAGTGAGTGTTCATGTGGCTTATGTTCTCACCGATTTCCATAGAAAATATCTTATTTATGCATGAGGAGACTAATTCTAGTTTCTTTGGTTTTACAATCACCCTTATGATGTATTTGTAATCTATGCCAAATTTTGAAAGCACTCTCACAACCCTTAATTCTATTGTATTCACCCTCATTAAGGCCACAATAAAGAATGTTCATAATTTTAGAGTTCATCTCAATTTCTTTCATTTTGGCCCTAGAAAGTGAGTCTAATTCATCTTCAATTGGGGGTGTATAAGGATTTTGATGGAAAATCCAATACTTAAGGTCATTAGAGATTAAGAATATCTTTATTCTATTCTTCCAATAGTCATAGTTTGCCCCATTTAGCAAATGAGATCTAGTGGTGCATAATCCCTCTATATGATTAGATGTGCTAGCCATGCTAAAAATACTATTAAGTATGTTATTTAGCTCACAGAGCTCTGATACAAATGTAGGATCGTGATTGGACCTTAGTTCTAATCACTTTTAACCCTAAATAAACTCTACTTGCTTATCAATTAAAGATGCAGTGGAATTAAAAACTAACAAGCAAGTTATGAAGAAATATGCAAACCACAATCGAAGACGGGGATTTTTATAGAGGTTCAGCACCCACACCCGGGTCGTAGTCCTCTCTTGCAAGCTCCGCTCGAATCACCGAGCTCCGCTCACGACTTTACTATCCACTCCCCGTTCCGGGCCGGGAGAGAAAGGCTTTACAATCTTCAAGCTCGCGAACAACCCTCGCCGAGCTTAGCTCCTCCTCTCACAATCCGAGAGGGATGCTTCGGGCTTTCACCGAAACAATTACAAGACTTCGATAGCAAAGGATGAGTGGACAACACTCTCTAAATCTGAGCACACTTGAGTAGAATAGGATTTAAGACTAAAGTGTGGAAGGTTTGAGGCTTGAAGTGTTTGGAGCTTTCACTCTAATGTTGGAGACAATATGGAGTGGGAGAGTTGTATGAAAATGTGTTGGACAACTCTATTTATAAGCTCCTAAGGAGTTATAGCTGTTGGGGTTAAGTTGGGTAAAGTTTGAGTGACAAACACAAGGTAGGGAAGTGCAGGACACAATTCAGCACAAAATCGGTCGACCGAATTGGGTATACCAGTCGACTGGTTGGTCAATTTTGGCTACAAATTAAGTTCACTTAAGTGAACGATCGAACTAACTAAGTTGATTGGTCGACCGTTCAAGGGGTTTTGGTCTGTTAAGAATGGATCAGTCGAACTAGGTAAGTGGTCGGTTCAACCGGAAACTTCCAGGCACTCTTGGGTTCAAGAAGAAATTGAGTTTCGGTCGACCAAGGTCTAGGACACGTGTAGACGGCCGAACAAAAGGCTCTAAATGGTCGACCAGTTTTAACAAGAACCTGTAATAGAATAAACAACCCAATCAGTCGAACGAAGAACTCATTCCGGTGGACCGATTTAGTCCTGGCAGTTCTAGTAAGGTTTAAGTGTTTTCCGATTCTAGTTTGGGTGATCTATTGAAGTCCAAATGATGTGAAATTTTGTGTGTGACTTCTATAGGGAACATAATGTGTATGTGAGTGATTTTTAGCTCAAGTATGCTCAATTACACATAATTCCTAAGACTCAAAATAAATGAAGATTACATGTCTTCAAACGAGCTTTATTACATGTCTTGACATGATTTCATTTCTTCCTTGAGTCTTGATCACCTATTATAGGTTAGCACAATGAAATATATATGCAATGCAATATGTGTGCTACTCTACATTGATTACAATTAAGATTAGGTTGATTAAATCATCAAAACATAGCTTAAGGCCAAAAAGCCAACAAGATCTTGGTTCAACCGTTGATTTAAGTTGTTTCCCCAGTGTGTGACCGATTTGTGACTCTGTTCAAAGGTTTCCTTTTCATAAGGAAACAGTTGACTAGTGTGCCAATTTTGGTCAACCGTTGGTACCCAGAATTGGGTCTTTTCCTTTTTGCTATGTGTCATTTTGTTTCCTCGGAAAACTGTGTCCTCACGTCGAGCGTGAGCCAGGAAGTGACGATAGGTGCTATGATCGTGCCTACCGAGAGACCTTGGAGAGATGGAGAGGTATGATTGGCACACGTCCACCCTTGTTTCTTATGCTTGCACCATGTTTCATTTCACACCCTACGTAGTAGACGTGATAGATCACAGATCCGAATGCATTGCATTGTTACCCAACTCCATGGAGTGAGATGACCGTCCGAACGATATGGTGGCAAAGAAGGCGGTGCGACTTTTATGGAGACGGGGATGACTGACCGGGGATTTATTACGGCAGGTAGCCTGACTGCGGTACAGTCAGTCAAGTTGATCGTCGACTAGTTAGCGATGGCCCGACAGTGTGGTGGTGGCCACGAGGTCAGATATGTATCTATGACGCGAAAGTGTGTGCAACCCTCGCCGAACCCTCATGATTAGTATTGTCATGAGTGGGGTGTGTGACGTACTCTCCGTAAGGCCACATGTGCCTGCGGTAGGTCTCTTTGGGGGGCCTGATGTTGTTGGTGGGACCATTGTTCCTTGTTGCCCCATGATGGGGACAATTTTACTTTGCATTCTTAGTGTCATGATGATAGGGTTTTTGTAAGTTTATTCATACATGTTAGGGGGACTTGGTATATGGGGTTTTCGTTATGAAAATTCAGGTATTTCATCATGTTTGCATTTCACGACCTTGAGGGATGCTGAGTGGGTGGCAACCCAAGACGAGTGCACCCGGGACTGGATCCTCCAGTCTTATCTCCTAGGTTGTTATAGCTATCTTTATTATGTACTCTCTTTTCTTCGATGTAATCATACTTTGAACCTCTATGTAGTGGTGCACCATGTTTGAGTATTTATGAGTAATGTCATGTTATTCTGCTCTTATGTTGGCTTTATATTTTGTTTTAAATTTTCAACATTTTAGGGGATGTTATAGAGAGACAGTTGGAGACGTGGGAGGGAATTAAGAGGAGAAGAGAATTGATAGATAGTGGAAATTAAGAGTCAAAAGCATGGTTCATATATGCGGAATGCGGATTGGATGTGACGAGGCACCACAACTTGCATATGTGGGATGTGGGTGCATATTCGGTTTGTGATTTAATAATATAATGTAGATATATTAATTATAAATTATATACATGTAACTAAAAATTTAGGTAAAATTTGAAAATTTTCTAACATCAATAATTCAATATTAAACACATCAGAGTAAAAAAACAGTGTTGTTTTGAAATGTGGCGCATATGCAGCCACATCTCCTGCATATGTGGGCGACGATGCGGACCACATCGAGTGACCCACATCATGGGGATGCGATGTGTATCTAACCCGCATTCGCATATGGGGCCGCATCTCCCTTCATTTCTGAACATTGGTCAAAAGATAAGAGACAAGAATAATATAAAGCAATTGGAATTGAGAAATATTCTTTCAGTCTATTTCATTACTCGTCTCATATAAATTTGGAAAATGATAGTGGCCGCTGTTTAGGATGCCCATTGAGCACGCTGTTGAGTTGTCGCAATCGATGTCAACACAAAAGAAATTGACATTTTCCTTCCCCCCCTCTCCTTTTCTTTTGTTGGCTTCCCAATGCGTCTCAAATCACATTAAATGCATCTCAAATCAGCCCATCCCTCATTTTGGCGCTCCTACACAGCAGATGGAGTTTCTTCTTTCTTTTGTCTCCCTTTTGGCGCACTATCATTTTCCTTCCTTCTCTTGGTACTCCTCTCATCCTCTTTGTACTCCAATGGAAGTCGTTAATGTGTTTTCACCAGTGAAGAAACCCTCAAACGTTCCGAAGGAGCAGATGTTTTTTCATTCTTTCGAAGACGACAAAACATTTTACATAGCCTATGCCGATTCCTGTGGTTTTGGTGTTAAGATAAGGAAATCTCATTACGATCATGGTGTTGTTATACGTGTCACACTGACTTGCTCCAAGGAGTGCCAGACTCCAGCAAACCAAGGACAAGGGAAACTAAAGCATATGTTTTCCAGTAGGGTCCGGTGCACTGCTCGAATCAGGGTCTCTGGAAACCCAGCAATGGGGTACCACATTAACTATGTTGATCTTAAACATAACCATGTTCTGCTTGAGGAGAATCAAATGTGTTTTCTTAGACACAAAACTATTTCGAGTTGGTTTTTGGTTGCGCTTTGCTGTCTTCTGAGACCACTGAAAATTACATCTGGTTGTTCCAAACGTGGTTGTCGTGCATGAACGGTACGTATATACTTAGGGCATGTCCAGTTTAAGGGGTGTAGCTGTCGGAATTAAGGTGTGTTGTTGTCCACAATAAGTGGTGTAGCTGTCCAGATTAAGGTGCGCGTAACTCCAGAAATACGTTGTGGTTATGTCCATAATAAGTTTTACCTCTGCCAGATCAAGTTTACCTCAGAAATAAATAAATAAATATATATACATACAATAATCAAAATAGGAAACTCTAATTAGGAAACTCAAAACAATTTTAATGGAAATTAACTCCAATATCTAATCTAATATGCATCAGATCTTGGCGTGCAACATTGTCCATGCGGATTAAGTGTTTTTCTCAATTACACTCTTCATTTCACCTCTCTCAACAATATAATCTTCATACCTATGTAGGAATTTATAGAATTGGAGATGGGAAAAGACAAAGGCTAATTATCCAAGGTTCGATTCTGTCATGCATGGTTAACCAAACTAATATTATATTTGATCTAGGATTGAGTGGAGGAAATGATGAGGGCTAAATGTAGGTTTAACTTATGTGAGATACGAGTGATTTCTTGGGTTAATTGCATTAAGACCTTCATTAACTTGTGTTAAACACCTAACTGCATTTTGTTTTGTTAAGGATTTGAGTAGGTTTATGTGTATATTAAAACGGTTTGATCAACATATGTTGGGTTGTGTGTTGACACGTATTTTCTCAGCGACCGATGTTTTAAAAACCGAATCTAAGAGTGAACTGGAAAAACTCGATTTGGTTCAAAGTGAGTCAACCGACGGTTCAACCTGATCCAATGGATGATGATGTCAGCATGTCATCAACATTTTCTGAACCGATAGTTGAACCAAACCAACTTCGTAGTGACTGTCGAACTGGTTTTAAGATAAACATATAATAATTTAAAGATAAAATATTCGACATTTTTCGAACCAAGAAACAATTAGTTTCTATTTAGATAAAGAGGAGAAAAAAAGAGTCAATAAATAATGTAAAACTGAAACCACATTGCTCTGCACATAGAAATAACTATAAGAAATTTATTAACACCCTAAATACTACTATTTTAGTGACCCATCTAGTTAACCACACATGCTAAGCATTCAACAAAATTAACACATACTAAGCATTAAAAAAAATTAACCAAAGAGTTTGAATTTTGTGAAGTCAGGACTGAGGAGGCGCAAGTGGAGTCGGGGATGTAATCACACTACTACAGAAAAGGGAATATACGTCGGATGTACGGGGCTATACACGTCGGATATAAGCACACCCCTATCCGACGTCTAGGTGTGCGCCGTCCATACATAGACGTCGGCCATAGTATAGCCGATGTCTATACCTAACGTATATACGTCGGCTGTAATTATACACCGACGTGTATTCTTTAATGTATAGACGTCGGTTAACTAACATACGACGCCTATACTTTAGGGCTAGACGTCGGTTAGATAACATACGACGCCTATACATTAACGAATACACGTCGGTTAACGAACATACGACGCCTATACCATATGGATAGACGTCTGATTCAATAGAATGCCGACGTCTATTCCTTTCTTCAGAGGAATAGATGTCGGCTTATAGCAACGACCGTCGTCTATTCCTAAACCTGGACAAAATAAATAAATAGCATCCGACGAAATTGTTTTTAGTCGTCGTATTAGTGTACATACAACTGCACCAAATTCGTTCACCTATAAATTTGTTCACAAATACTCACAATTTCATCCACATACATCCATATACTTCCACAATTTCATACAAGCACAAACAAACAAGCATACACAAACACAAACATACAACCATACATGCACAAACATACAAAGCATACACAATTGACATTCAACATACTTGCAATTAATTCATTCTAAAATTAAGGCGATTATATTAAGGCAAAAAGTATAGGTTTGTAATACAAGTGCACTTGTTTACTAAATTACAAAAAATACAATTGGCAGGAGAACCTCTTAGTTCGTCAGCATGTTTCTGATGAAATAGCGAGCACATCGGTTGCGAGTTTCATCGAGCTCCTGTTGCGAGAAGGGATCACTACTTTTTGGGAAAACCTATCAAAAAAATACAAGTGTGTTGAATATTAATAACTAAATATTGAAACTACACAACTATACAATTGAATAACGATCTACATTACCTCGGTTAGACATACGTCTTGAGTTACCACATCGAGGATTTCCTCCATGTATCTCATCATGTAGTAACCGCATTCCGTATTTCCAACCTGCTTCCGGTACTACAAACATAGGAATTCGCTAAATATTTGTTCCTAACTTAATTAACAAAAATGGGATAGAACATACTCTCATTCCATGCCATGTTATTCCTGATTTTGTGGTTGTTCTCCTACCACCTAAAGCTCTGTAAACCTTAATTGCCCTGAGTAGCACAAGTTAAAATATCAATAAATAATACTAATAAAAATCCACGAATTACTTTATTCACGACTAAACGAACTTACATATTTAGAAGTTTCTTTATTGAGTCCCTTGGTTTATTCGACCCCAACGTTTTGTGCCTCCCTACCTACCATACATTGATACAACATTTTGCACCTACTTGGAAGCGAATTAATGTTGATCGGAGATTGGTTGTTTGAGCCTTTGCTCCGGGGGCTTGACACCTTACAGATATATATACAACCGTTAAAATACAATTGTTAACAAATTTGAAGTTTAAAGTCTTTCAAAGTTAAACTATACCTCACGTTTGTCGTTTAGCTCTACTAAATAACAAGGCCACCGCACAAACCCACCGATAGCATCGCCGAGAGTAACAATCTCTTCTTCCGGAAATGGCACAAAAGCACCAGGATCTAAGCAACTCTCAACTGCAACCTTCAATTCTTCCTCTCCTACCTCTGTGAAGTGGTGTCTGGAGATGTTATAAACTTTCCCGTGTCCCACCAATCTTCGATCAGGGTCTTCGACAAATAAAGCACATCTAGATCCATCCGCGAACTTTCCAAATGAGGAACCGTCGACGATGGCCAATTCTCGAGAATGAGACACGAAATCATCTTGTCGATCTGGGTGGAACACTGGAGGAACTGGAGGAGTAGTCTCCGCGGAAGAACCGGTCTTACGCCGGGTAGGAGAAGTAGGCAAATCACGATCCAATCTCTTCGTAAGAAGTTTCAAAGACTTCTTCAAATCTGCGATCTCTTCCTGGCATTTGGTATGACTAGTCGACGCAGTAGACCGTTGAGTCTTCCCATAATATTGTCGAAGTCCAACTCTACTCCCTACCCCTCGCACACGACCGGGGTGTTCGTCGTTTCCCAAGGCCTCACGTAGAATATCATTCCGACCGTCGGAAGCAAATTCGCCTTGAGATTCTCTCAACTTCAGAGAGTAAGTTTAAAACAATATTTACTAACATTTGAAAGATATAAAATTAATGATTCTGAATTAATAACATATATATAAGTGATGCAACTTACTATCTTCGAGCCGGTCGCTTGCGACTCGTCTGTGATGTACTCCCCTCTGGAGTTTACTCTCGCTCTCTTCCAAGAATCACAACGAGCTACGGGAGAAGGAGGAGATAAGTTACTTGCTTGCTCCTCACTCATACCAGAGTCAATTGCCTTCTGTTTCCTTTGAGCAATTTTTTCAGCCATCATTTGTGCTTCTAACTTTTGGTACCCCGCTCGAGACATATGATGTGTATACTTGTTAGAAGATCTAATCTTTTGGTTTTTTGCTCGGATGGCCTAAAATAAAGTTTATTAGATTGTCACTAAAATCAATAACTAACAAGTTTGTTTTGAAACTCAGTTACCTCAAACTCCAGGCTATCTCTGGATTTTCTGAATAGCTCCCATTGATTCGGAGTGATAAAGTTATAGACATCGCATGGATTTCTATCCTGGTATTCTCCAAATATGTACTTGTTCGTTAAATTTGTTTTGAAATCCCTACAACACGTTAACTTTATATATATCAAAAGTTCGACTAAAACTATAGAAATCTATAATGGAATCATTACCTGGACATTATCCCATATTGTGTCCTTCAACTTCTCATCTACATCAGCCCAACTGGAATAACAAATGTCAACTTGGGACCTCGCTAAGCTACCCAGAAAACTCTTCCAATTATCAGACAGCATTCCTAACGGCTCAAGACGGTCATCAAACTGGATTGGAACTCTACCGTCTCTATTTCTTCTCCCAACGAATTCTTTCATGAGACAAGGACCTCGTGTACTGTATGTCTTCGAGCCTTCAGACTCGGAGGAAGTGGGTTTCTTTTTCGGAGCCATTGTACTATAAAAGATAAATGCAAGTAATTAAATAAGGTAAAGACATTAAATATCTATTACAATGTGTTACAACATAAAATTTGCACCTTTACTGTTTTTTTTCCTTAATGGATTGTCAATCAATATACCTTCACCGTGGTCATCACTAAACATACAAGTCTCAACATTTATTTCTTCATCTACTGAGTTCAACTCAGGTGCTTGCTTAGAGAAAGGTGGTGTCTCTTCAAACTCGATCAAGCTATCATCTGATACAATTTTTTTCTTCCCTTCCAAAATTACTGCCCATTTCTTATCACATGGATCAGCCACATAGAAGACTTGTTTCGCTTGGGAAGCTAGAATAAAAGGTTCTCCTTTATACCCCTTTTTTTGAAAAATCAATTAAAGTGAAGCCATAATCATCCACTCGAACTCCAGTTTTATTATCAGCCCACTTGCATCTAAATATAGGTACTTTGAATTTAACAAAGTCTAGCTCCCATATATCTTCAATTACACCGTAATAGGACATGTCGGCGTATACAGGATTCTTGTCTTTAGAACTAAACACATGCAAAGACTCTACTATTAAGGTGACGCCACTGTTCTGAACTGCACTTTTCGCATCTTCACAGACTGTGTAGAAAGAATATCCATTGATATCATAACCACTGTAACTTATAACAACAGAATGCGGACCGTAAGCCAACCACTATATTGTCTCAGAAACATCACGCTTGTATGCTAGATTTTTGAACCAAGAGATGAAATTCTTATTGTGACTATTAATTACTTGTTGATCACTCCACAAAGGATTTCTTTCCTTTAGAAACTTCATGTGTTCATTTAGGTATGGTTGAACTTCATTCGAATTGCACAACACATAAAAATATGCTGTCATTAAGTCATCGCCATTTGGATTTAACATTTTCATCCCACGTGTCCCTTTACCATCGGCACGTTTATCATGACGATTCTTCGGAAGTCCAACATTTTTGGTGTTTGCTAGGTATCCAGTGCAAAACTCGATAACCTCCTCAGCTATGTATCCTTCAACAATACTAGCATCTGGTCTTTGACGATTTTTGCAATAACATTTCAACACTTTCATATAACGCTCGAAAGGATACATCCACCTTAAGAAAACTGGTCCGCACAATTTAACTTCTCTAACCAAATGAATAACAAGATGAATCATAATGTCGAAAAAAGGCAGGGGGAAGAACATCTCCAACTGACATAATGTGACCACAATTTCATTCTGTAACTTGTCTAACTGCACATGATCGACCACTTTACTGCAAATCTTATTGAAAAAGGAACACAACTTTATTATTGTTTGTCTAACATCTTTCGGTAATATGGATCTCAGTGCTACAGGTAACAACTGCTGCATTAAAGTGTGACAATCGTGAGACTTAATCCCCACAAGTTTCAAATCCTTCATAACAACAAGATTACTGATATTTGAAGAATAACCTTGTGGAACCCTTACATCGTGCAAACACTGACATAGAATTATTTTCTCCTTTCTAGACAAAGTATAACTAGCTGGAGGTAAGTAATTCCGATCTCCTTTCTTCTCTGGTGCCAACATTGCTCGTATACCAATATCAACAAGATCAAGTCTTGCATTATATCCATCTTTGGTTTAACCAGGTATGTTCAACAGAGTGCAACAAGACTATCACAAACATTTTTCTCTACGTGCATCACATCAATACAATGTCTAACTTCTAAAGTTTTCCAGTAAGGGAGATCAAAAAATATTGATCTTTTTTTCCAACTACTTTTGTCGTTTGCTCGTTTGTACGGTTTTCCAAATTCACATTCAATGTTCCTTACACGTTCATACACCTTTTTGACGCTGATTTCAACTGGCGGATTCTGAAGCTCCTGTTTTCCGTTAAATGCCTCCTTCAACCTACGATAAGGATGTGAGTTCGGCAAAAATCTCCGATGACCGAGATAGAAAGTCTAAGAACCATTAACTAGTTGCAAAGAACATGTATTTTCCTCGCAAATTGGACAAGCTTTGTGACCTTTGACTGAATATCCAGACAGATTGCCATAAGCCGGAAAGTCATTAATCGTGCAAAATATCATTGCCCGCATTACGAACGACTCCTGACGATAAGAATCAAAAACTGACTCTCCGTCATCCCACAATCTCTTTAGGTCATCAATTAAAGGTCTTAAATACACATCGATGTCGTTTCCAAGTTGTTTCGGTCCAGAAATCATTAAGGACAACATGATATATTTGCGTTTCATGCATAACCACGGGGGCAGATTGTAAATTACAAGCAGAACGGGCCAAGAACTGTGAATGCTACTCAAACTACCGAAAGGATTCATTCCGTCAGTACAGAGCCCAAGTCGTACATTCCTCGATTCTTCACCAAACACAGGAAAGTCGACATTTATTTTTTTCCACTGAGGTGAATCTGCAGGGTGGCGTAGCAACTGATCATTTGGTTTCTCACGATCAGCATGCCATGTCATGTCCTTGGAATCCTCTTTACCCGCAAACAAACGTTTAAGCCTTGGTATTATCCGAAGATACCACAAAATATTAGCAAGAGGTCCTTTGATTTTCATCTCATCAGTCTCTTCATTGTGGTTTGGTCCACTACGTTTCATTTTGTATCTTGAAACATTACACCTGGGACAGGAATGTAAGTTTTCAAACTCACCCCTATACAATATACAATCGTTCGGGCATGCGTGTATCTTCCTATATTCCATTCCCATAGGACACAACACTTTCTTTGCATCATAAGTTCTATCTGGCAACTCATTATCATCTGGAAGCATCTCTTTCACTAACTTCAACATTGATGTGAAACTCACATCGGACCAACCATTTCCAGCTTTTAAATTGTACAACTTCAACACCGCTGACAATCTAGTGAATTTGGTACAATTCTTATACAACGGCTTCTCATTGTCACTCAACAAATTACCAAGTAAATAGGGGTTGGACGAAAACTTTTCAGCCATATCCTGAACCATTTCCTTTAAGTGATCTTCCACACTAACATCTTCTCCATCATTCTTGGAATGACTACATGATTAATTTTCGCCGTGCCATATCCATTGTCTGTAATTTGGGTCGAAACCATTCTCAAACAAATGATCTTTCATTTTCCGAAAAGTCAACACTGACATATTATGACACTTATTGCACGGACAATACGCCATGTCGCTGTCTTTCATTTTCTTAGAATGTTTTTTGGCAACCTCTAAGAACATATTCACTCCGTTCTCATACTCATCACTCAATCTGTTTGAAACAATCCACTCCCGATCCATTTCAATCTAAATAGAGGCAAACTGATAGTTATTATTGCAGAAAATAAATAAAATTTCAATTTAAAAGAATGTGTTCGTAGATGAGAAGATTCGGAGACATTAAGATGAGAAAAGAATGACTCAGAGGAGAAGAAATGAAGTCCTTAATCTAGCGTGGAATAAGGAAGGTTAGAAATCTAACTAAACAATCAAAGCCAAAACAAACCTAAAGTCCACTATAGGTCCTTAGTAATAGACGACGCCTAACTTCGAGGTCCCACCGAGGACCACTAGTCTATAGGAAATCAAGAACCTGGAGGTCCCTAATATCTCAGGGAGACTAGATGGGCAACGACGTTCAGGCCGAAACGGTCTTAAACGTCGAGGACCACTAATCTATAGGAAATCAAGAACCCGGAGGTTCCTAAAATCTCAGGGAGACTAGATGGGCAACGACATTCAGGCCATAACGGTCTTAAACGGTTTCCTCTCCTTAATGCGCCCGAAAATCCTAGGGGCCAACGTCTAATTGATTTTATTAAGGCTCTTTTATTAAGTTGTTTCTGGGCCAAGGAAAGGGTGATGAAATCCCCCACCTCATCTCCTATAGGTGACTGCCCCCTAAGTGTTTTTCATACCTTAATCTAACAAACAACACACCAAACAAACACTCACCTCACTCTTGTTCCAATGCAAGTCCTACTAACTAATGCGTGCTTTCTAATGAATGATGAGTGAAAGATAGTACGTACCTTACGCCAGCAATCTACGACAGAAATCGTAAATAATAGAAAAATACAATGCATGCAAATCCTATATGATGAATGACTTAGCAAATATTGTCTAATCTTTTGCTTTGGGTTATTAAAGGCCAAGTTGTTTAAGGGGGGCAATGAGTTATTATCATAATATTAAAAATTCAAAAAATTAAGGCAATAAACATTTAAAATATTAAAAGCAAGTATTAAAAATAATTACTTGAATTGACAGAAAAACATTTTAAACACAAACTATCATGTTATTAATAATAATTGCGAATAAAATTTTATTGAAATTTTGGCAGAACCTCCACTTAAAATTTGATATGTAAAATTCTTCAAATCCCTAAATCAACAAGAAAAATGTATATCTAGTTATCTACTCACATTCACATCATGTAAAATTCTTCAAATCCTGAAACCAACCCAACTCAATCCAAACCAAATCAATTCAATGAATATGTTTATCAAATATCAACACATAACACACATGCAAAAAAACTCCGAGAAGAAGTTGCTTATCACGTCTACATGTCAAGAGTGTACATCCACATCAAGACCATACAACTCGTGCCATTACACATCATCAATCCATAATTTTGATTTCTTTTTTTCTACTTTGGAAACCATTTGCTACACACCAACAAATTGAATCATTAATTAACTTGGAAAATAAAAGGAATTCTAAATGTTGATATTTGCATCAATACACTTAGATTATCACATTAACCAATAATGATTATCACATTAACCAATATTTGCATCAATACGTTATTATTGTGAACTAATCCTAATTTCGCGTTGGATTCTTGGTCTAAACTAATCCTAAATTAAGGATCTAAAATTGAGCACGAACCAGAGGAGGGAAAAGTTGTGATGCCGGAGGAGCTCTTTGTGGTTCCCGAAGACGTCGCGGAGGAGACGGCTGTAAACGACACGAGGAAGCTACATGCGGAGGAGGCTAAGTTAGAAAGAATATGTGGAGAAAGACGAACTTAAAACAACCAAAAACGAACTTAAAACCTACATGTGGAGAGAGACGGAGGAAGACGGAGGAAGAAGGAGAAGAGGGCCGGAGAAGTGGAGGAGAGCTTGGGAGCTCGCTGCGGTGCCGGAGACGGTGCGAATCGGTCGGAGGATGGTCGCGGAGGAGAGTTCGATCGCGGGACGGCTAGGGTTTGGGTGGGTTTCGACTGAAATGAATGAAAGAAAGCGTGTCTGTCCAATTTCTTTAGGACCTATATATGTCGGATGTTCCATAACACCGACGTCTATACCTCGACGTCTATATGGTTGGCGTATAGACGTCGGTCGTCCATTACGTCCGACGTCTATAAGCTGACGTCTATACACTATAGACGTCGGATTCACAAGGTACTAAAACACCGACGTCTATAGGTCCACGTCTATACACTATAGACGTCGGCTAAACGTGTTATTTGCACACCCGACGTCTATAATGTCACATAGACGTCGTCTTCCATTACCACCAACGTCTATTCGGTCCTCTCCACACTAGACGTCGGTGGTTGTAATGGCCGACGTCTATTTGGCGACGAGTAAGGTCAATTCTGCACTAGTGTCGGGACTAAGGACTGAGTAGGCGGGGGTGGACCGATGGAGTCGGGCTCGG
Organism: Triglochin maritima; assembly: GCA_963682175.1. NCBI lineage: Eukaryota > Viridiplantae > Streptophyta > Magnoliopsida > Alismatales > Juncaginaceae > Triglochin > Triglochin maritima. The sequence goes on from OY821779.1 coordinate 33,391,794, forward strand.
GAGGCAGGCCATGGGGGTGGAAATAGGACCGGAGGAGGCAAGGGTGGAGTCCAAATCCTAACTCCAAACTAAGCATAATTGGGAAAGTGGAAACTAAAACATAGGAAAATTCTTGATTTTGTAATTTTTGTTTAATTAAAGAAAAAACAGTCGAACTCGGTCGAACTAAACCGAAAAACCCGACTCGTTCATTCGTTTCTTTGGTTCGCACCAGTTCAGGTGGGAAGCTGATTTTTTCCATATACCGACCAGTCTACCTCTGGTTCTCAGTCCGACCATTTAAAACAGAGGTCACTACAAGATTTGCTCGAGCAACATGTATCCAGAACCTTTTAGGCAAGACTGACTACAGGAACAAAATCGTATTAGAAAAGACAAGTTAATTACTTCGGTTAGACCAGAGTTCGAACTTGACCCAAGGAATGAACCGTTCGGCTTGGGCTTCAAGAGGAATTGGGCTTCGACCGGGCACACAACCCAAGCACTGTAGCAGTTTTGGTTTGGAAATGTTAAATCTGACCCAAACCCTGGTCATGCTCATCTCTACGATGGGGTGGCTGTTATTGCTTGTTGTTTAATGCTCAATTAGAAAGATTAAGGATTTCGTGTTTAGAGTAAGATATTTCTTTGAATGAATTAGATAACATACATTTATATAAAATTCATCCATATGACTGAAGTTATGCTTGCCTTTAGGGATTTCGTGGGATGCGAGGTTGTGAACCGTCATCTATTAATTTGAATTCATACAATGCATTTGCTTCGATTCTCACATGTCAATCTCAACGACCTCGAACCGTACATATGATTGGTATTAAAAAAAGGGTTCTTATACACGGACGCGCGCGTCCAGGACGCGGCTTACGTGGCATCTAGTCAGCAGTCCAGTCAGCTGCCCAATCAGCGAAAATAAAAGCGCGCGTTGTTTCGAAAAATGGGAAAAGAGCTGCGGCTTTCGTGCGACGGTTCCTTCTCTGACGTATCGATAAGACCGGGAAGGGACATCAGACGCGCCTGTTCACATCCCGACTTGCGAAAGAAAACCAAAAACGTTTCTGATCTTTCTCACATTCCCTTTCTCAACTTTTCTCCGATTCATCACCCCAGTTCTTCACCGTAACCCTAGATTTCCGTCGACCAAATGGATTCTACACTTCAAGCTTCTATTTCGGGGGTTGTGCTGCACCAGGTTTGTCATTTTTACCGTAACATTGAATTGTGATACTCTAAAAAGGAATGTTCTCATACGGTTGATGTCTTCCTAGGCTTCTACGCATTACTTCCAGCCCTCCAAATGTTCGTGGACCCCAATAGAGAAGGTCTTTGGGAAGTTGAGGGACGCAGAGAAAGATGCCTTCCGGGCTACACCCTTCGGTCACTTCATCAACCTCTCCAACGTTCCTGTCGATAATGACATTATCGACTGGTTCGTGGAACACTATGACCCCGAGGAGGTGGGGTTGAGGATCGGCTCTGGGGTAGTACACTTCACCGCCGAAGACGTTGCCTTAATTTTGGGGCTCAGATTACATGGGAAGGCTGTCAGAATGCAGCCGAAGGAAGTCGCAACCCGACAGGGGGAGATTCTGAACAACACCCAATTATCTGCCCAGATGATGGCTACGAGATATTTGGTTGATGATGAGGAGGAGTACGTCCGGCTACTCATTTGTTACATCTTCAGTCATTTTTTGTTCTGCGATGGCACCCTTCGAACCAAAATTTGGTTCCTGGACCACTTGGCCGACTTCACTAGGCTACACAAGTACGCGTGGGCCGAGGCTGTTCACTAGGCACTTGTGAGGGGCCTGAAGTAGGCAAACCGGGATCTACGCGATAGGAGATCTACCGGTTCTTCTATTTTAAGAAGTGGATACGTCGAGGGGTGTGTTGCTGTACTACAGGTAATGAAGTTGTTCCTTTTTATGTTATGTCTGTTCCTTTTTAAGTTTCGCTTGTTCCTTTTTAAGTTTCGTTTGTTCCTTTTTAAGCTGAAGTTGTTCCTTTTTAAGTTGAAGTTGTTCCTTTTTAAGTTTCGCTTGTTCCTTTTTATGTTCAAGTTGTTCCTTTTTATGTTTCGCTTTTTCCTTTTTATGTTCAAGAATTTCCTTTCTGTTACAGTTGATCCTTTTTAAGATTCGTTTGTCCTTTTTAAGTTTCGTTTGTTCCTATTTATGTTATAGTTCTTCCTTTTTATGTTAAAGTTGTTCCTTTTTAAGTTCAAGTTGTTCATTTTTAAGTTTCGCTTGTTCCTTTTTAAGTTTCGCTTTTTCCTTTTTATGTTATGTCTGTTCCTTTTTAAGTTGAAGTTGTTCCTTTATAAGTTTCGCTTGTTCCTTTTTAAGTTCCGTTTGTTACTTTTTAAGTTGAAGTTGTTCCTTTTTAAGTTCAAGTTGTTCCTTTTTAAGTTTCGTTTGTTCCTTTTTAAGCTGAAGTTGTTCCTTTTTAAGTTCAAGTTGTTCCTTTTTAAGTTTCGCTTGTTCCTTTTTAAGTTTCGCTTTTTCCTTTTTAAGTTTCGCTTGTTCCTTTTTATGTTCAAGTTGTTCCTTTTTATGTTTCGCTTGTTCCTTTTTATGTTCAAGAATTTCCTTTCTGTTACAGTTGATCCTTTTTAAGATTCGTTTGTCCTTTTTAAGTTTCGTTTGTTTCTTTTTATGTTGAAGTTCTTCCTTTTTATGTTGAAGTTGTTCCTTTTTAAGTTCAAGTTGTTCCTTTTTAAGTTTCGCTTGTTCCTTTTTAAGTTGAAGTTGTTCCTTTTTATGTTGAAGTTGTTCCTTTTTAAGTTCGAGTTGTTCCTTTATAAGTTACGCTTGTGCCTTTTTAAGTTTCGTTTGTTCATTTTTAAGTTTCGTTTGTCCTTTTAATGTTGAAGTTCGTTTTTAAGTTGAAGTTGTTCCTTTTTAAGTTTCACTTGTTCCTTTTTAAGTTTTGTTTGTTCCTTTTTATGTTGAAGTTGTTCCTTTTTAAGTTGAAGTTGTTCCTTTTTAAGATTAGTTTGTCCTTCTTAAGTTTCGTTTGTTCCTTTTTATGTTGAAGTTGTTCCTTTTTAAGTTCAAGTTGTTCCTTTTTCAGTTTCGCTTGTTCTTTATTAGGTATGGCTGTGCGAGAAGTTCAACCTGGCAGAGCCTAAAATGGGAGGCCATCCTAGGTGGAATCGTTGGTCGAGCATGTTTGGAAAACGGCTCATCCTGAAGAAATGGGAGGAAAGGGGTATCACCCTTTCAAAAATTTACGAGGGAGACTTCAATAAGACTGAGTCGACGACCCTGACTCAGAAAGAGAGGGAAATCATTGGTCAGGCTCAAAAAACTCAACCAACCCTACGAACCAATAGTGATTGCCAGTCAACAAGCAGCGAACCTAGGCTGCAATTGAGGGACTGCAGCATCCCTCGGGACCCACTACGGGAAGAATTGGAGTTTGCAATGTTGAAGACAAAATGGCTTCAAGCAGAAGTTGCACTGAATGAGGCAAATGAAGAGGTTAAGAGGCTGAATGAGGAACTTAGGAAGTCCAGGGAGGAAAATGAGACCCTAAGGGAAGATATTGCATCTCTTTGAGGATATTGTATAGAAGGTGGACAGGAAGGAAGAGATGATGAAAGGAGGGATGAAGAGCAGGAAAGAGAGGAGAATAGGAGGGAAATAGAGAATGAGATTGAGAGGGAAAAAGAAAGAGAAAAAGAAGAGAGCAGGAGAGAGGAGAAAAGGAGAGAGGAGGAGGAGAAAAGGAGAGAGGAGAGGGAAGAGGAGGAGGAGAAAAAGAGAGAGGAGAGGGAAAGAGAAGAGAAGAGGAAAGAGGAGGAGGAGAAAAGGAGAGAGGAGAGGGAAAGAGAAGAGAAGAGGAAAGAGGAGGAGGAGAAAAGGAGAGAGGAGAGGGAAAGAGAAGAGAAGAGGAAAGAGGAGGAGGAGAAAAGGAGAGAGGAGAGGGAAAGAGAGGAGAAGAGGAAAGAGGAGGAGAAAAAGAGGGAGAGAGAGCAGAAGAGAATAGAAGAGGAGAAGAGGAAAGAGGAGGAGAAAAGGAGAGAGGAGAGGGAAAGAGAAGAGAAGAGGAAAGAGGAGGAGAAAAAGAGGGAGAGAGAGCAGAAGAGAATAGAAGAGGAGAAGAGGAAAGAGGATGAGAAAAGGAGAGAGGAGAGGGAAAGAGAAGAGAAGAGGAAAGAGGAGGAGAAAAAGAGGGAGAGAGAGCAGAAGAGAATAGAAGAGGAAAAGAGGAGGGAGGACTTCACTTAAAAAGAGGAGGGAGAAAAAGGAACAGACTTCACTTAAAAAGAGATAGACATCACTTAAAAAGGAACCAAAATAACATAAAAAGGATCAGAAATAATTTAAAAAGGAACAGACAATAACATAAAAAGGAACAGAAATCACTTAAAAAGGGACAGTCATCGCTTAAAAAGGAACAGACTTCACATAAAAAGGAACAGACTTCACTTAAAAAGTAAACGATGTCACTTAAAAAGGAACCGACTTCACATAAAAAGGAACAGAAATCACTTAAAAAGGGACAGTCATCGCTTAAAAAGGAACAGACTTCACATAAAAAGGAACAGACTTCACTTAAAAAGTAAACGAGGTCACTTAAAAAGGAACCGACTACACATAAAAAGGAACAGAAATCACTTAAAAAGGAACAAATTTAACTTAAAAAGGGACAGTCATCGCTTAAAAAGGAACATACTTCACTTAAGAAGGAACAGACTTCACTTAAAAAGAGACAGACATCACTTAAAAAGGAACAGACTTCACTTAAAAAGTAACAGACTACACTTAAAAAGAGATAGACATCAGTTAAAAAGGAACGGACTTCACTTAAGAAGGAACAAACTTCACTTAAAAAGAGACAGAAATCACTTAAAAAGGAACAGATTTAACTTAAAAAGGGACAGTCATCGCTTAAAAAGGAACAGACTTCACTTAAGAAGGAACAAACTTCACTTAAAAAGAGACAGACATCACTTAAAAAGGAAAAGACTTCACTTAAAAAGTAACAGACTACACTTAAAAAGGAACTGACTTCACTTAAAAAGAAACAGACTTCACTTAAAAAGAAACAGACTACACTTAAAAAGGAACAGAAATCACTTAAAAAGGAACAGATTTAACTTAAAAAGGGACAGAAATAACTTAAAAATGAACATACAATAACATAAAAAGGAACACACATCAGTTAAAAAGGAACAAACTTAACTTAAGAAGGAACAGATATCACTTAAAAAGGATCAGACTTCACTTAAAAAGGAACAAACAACACTTAAGTAGGAACAGACAACACAAAAAATCAACAGACTACACTTAAAAAGGAACAGACAACACTTAAAAAGGAACAGACAACACTTAAAAAGATACAAGTCACAGTTAAAAAGGAGAACCGTAAACTTAAAAGGGAACTTTACACTCACAATTAAAAGGGACTTTACACTTAAGAATAACTGTTGTCTTACAAAAATGTACAAAATTCAAAGACCAAGCCTTGGTGCATAATTAAGGAGCAATTTGGTCGTAATACAACTTCATGTCCCAATCGTTAAAATCTGGATCCCCTGGTCTAGGTGCGGCCTCATGCATAGGTGATTTGCCCTTCCTTTGATACTTGCTCTTTTCTGCTGTGAGGCGCTTTTTTTGGCTTCTTTGAAGAATTCTCTCGGCTAAGGAAACCCGACGTCTAGTAGGCGGTCTTCCTGGACGGGTTACTTTGTCTGGATTGCGCAAAGAGGTACCGCCGACCACAACTTCATCAACTATGGGAGGGGCGTGGGGAATGTTAATACGAGACCTGAGCCACTCCATACACTTCACGGCCTTAAGATACCTTTCATTAGAAATGAATGCTTCCTGTGCAATCCAAAGAGTGCGACCCATTATGTCGGCGTGATGACTCAGCGCATCCTTCTCCAATACGCCATCGGCTTGGTACACCGTTTCTCCATAGCTCCGACGAATATCCTTCTGCCATCAATCTGTGATGTAAGACGGCGGGAGTAATGCATTGGGATCTAGCCGTGCAAATACGACCAGGAGGTGACAGCAAAGAATACCAACACGCTTAAACAGTTTACAATCGCATGTCAAGTTCAGACCTGTCCTCTCTACAAGGAAACGTTTCGATAATAGTTGCTCACCGACCCGTACATGTTCAGTCACCTTGTAATGAAACGCGTCGGCTGATTGCAACTCCTCGGTTAGGTCGCAGTTCATCATCTTACCAATTTGTAACTGTACTTTCTTGAAAACCCCTACGGTATACAACTCGCTCATTTGACTCTCGAAGGGATATATTGAAACCATTTGGGGTTTCTTATGCAGGCAATCGAAATCCGATTGAGCTTCCTCCTCGTACTTGTGACGTAGAGCAAGTTCGTATTGTTGAACGAACTGCTTAAGGGTGGTTCTAGAAGATAAGTACTTGTCGAAGAAGGAGTTCATACTTTCGCTTCTTTGGGTAGAAGTCATTCCAGCGAAAAAACAATCACACAAGTAAGCAGGTACCCAAGACTCACGGATACCGTAAATTGTTTGGAGCCAACTATGTTCTTGAAGGTCAAAATCAACTAGGAAACCGTGCCAATTCCGCTCAAATTCAGCTGGGTTCTTTGAGTCATAGACAATCAAATTTAGATCAAATAACATGTGTTGTCGATACTTCGTCGGCAACTTCACGGGAGCTTTGTTCATTATGTGCCAAATGCAAAATCGGTGTCTGGCATTTGGGAAGACATTCCTTACAGCAGCAGTAATGGCCCCACATTGGTCCGTTATGATGGCTGGTGGAGGGATATCTGCAAGGAAAAAGAAAAATCGCTATAAAGGAAACAAGGTCACTTAAAAAGCAACTGACATCAATTAAAAAGGAACAGACTTCACTTAAGAAGGAACAGAAATCACTTAAAAAGGAACAGAAATCACTTAAAAAGGAACATACATCTCTTAAAAAGGAACAGACATCCCCTAAAAAGGAACATACATCACTTAAAAAGGAACAGACTACACTTAAAAAGGAACATACTACACATAACAAGGAACATACCACTTAAAAAGGAACAGACATCTCTTAAAAAGAAACAAACATCTCTTAAAAAGGAACAGACATCACTTAAAAAGGAACAGACAACACTAAAAAGGAACAGACTTCACTTAAGAAGGAACAAACATAAGTTAAAAAGGAACACACAACACTTAAAAAGGAACACACATCACTTAAAAAGGAAAACCAATAACTCAAAAATCATAAAGGACAACTCTACATACGTACCTCCCATACACGAAAGCCACGTCTGAAAGAGCCATATGTAGTTTTCAGTGGTCTCGGAAGACAACAAAGCGCAACCGAGCAACACAGACTCAAAATGGTGATTAACTCCCACAAATGGTGCAAAGGGCATGTCGTATTTGTTTGTGAGGTACGTAATGTCGAAACATATAGCATCCCCAAAGTATGAATAGGCAGCCCTGGAACGGCAGTCGGCCCAGAAAACGTTCCTTAGTCTTCCCTCGTATCCATATCCACGACATAGAAAAACATTGCATCAATCTTCTGCATCTTAATGAAATAGTTCTGAAGAGCTTGTGCATCGCCGGATCCCATTTTCAAATTCCTTACTTCGGTTATAACATTCCTGCACACACAAAAAATATTAAGGCCGCAGATTTCTACAAACAAAATAACGTACAAAAGTCTTCAAACCTTAGGTCTCTATCGTTAAAAGTAAGTTTGTCATGCCCCCCAGCCTCAACAACAAACGATTGCATGGTCTTAGCAGCAGAGATCCCAGAAGCATCGTTGCACGCTATTCGTGCTATGGCGGCCTCAGGTACAAATCGTTTCTGTCTTAGAAAACGCATCTGGTGCTCCTGCAGCATTTCATGGTTATGATTGAAATCGACAAAGTTAATCTGGTATCCCCTTGCTGGGTTTCCAGAAACCCTGATGCGAGCCGTGCACTGAACTCTACTAGATAAACGTGGCTTCATTATGCCTTGACCTTGGTCTGTTGGTGCGTTACCCTCCTTGGAACAAGTAAGCGTAGCCCGGGTAACCACACCAGCGTCGTAATGAGTATGTCGTAGCTTAACACCAAAACCACAAGCATCAGCATAGTCGTTGTAAAAGGCTCTTGCTCCTTCGAAAGAGGGGAAAATCATCTTCTCCTTAGGAACGTTTGACGTCATTTCCATTTGAGCGAAGATTTCTCTCAAAACGAAGAGAAATGAACGAAAATGAAAAAGAAAGGAAGAAGTGACGGTGACCATTCTGTGCATCTTCGTCAAAAAGAGGTATGGAGCAGGTGGGAGCGTCAAAAGGAATGATATGATTTGGAGCACGTCTGATTTGAGATGCATTAAATGCGGCTGCCCCCTCTGCCCGCCAAAAATATTAAACTTTGGCTGAGCTGGATTTGTCCAACTCAGCAGCGTCCCGCGAAGGCGTCCCGGAGAGCGGCTACTAAACATTTCCCTTAAAAAAATTAAATCCTACAAATAGTAGGTTTTCGTAGCGCGCACCTCTTTTCAGTAACCGGCTTCAATTCTTGAAATTCTAACCATCCATATTTATTCTTTGACAGATATCTAATTTCTTCTCAATAGTGTAATTTTATTGTCATTATAAGGAGATATATAAACAAATATGTAATTAACTTCCACTATCAGGACATATATTCATATATATATATATATATACATATATACATATATATACTTGTGTGTACACCACAAAAAATAGGATCAATATGCATTTTGAGCAATAAGCCCCCCGAACTTTGATGAATTGAGACTCATACAAATGAAAAGTCAATATCCAAATATGAGTGCGGTCCTTAGTATTTTAATTAAAGGAATCAGACAATTGAAACTACGGTCGTGCTAAGTGGTAGCTCCCCACTTCACAAGAACTCGGAGGTGTCAAGCGGACACATTTTTTGAGACAGAAAATAAAACTTTGGGATATTATAAATTACTAATAATAGTTTCGAGCGTGACATTTGAGTTCATGATGGCCCATGTTGTCCCAAACAGACTTTGAGCTGTGGGTGACGTTGGGTCGACGAAAACACGGTTTCTACACTTTTTGAGTTGGTGTGTTAGAAGCGCGTCCAGTGCGTGTTGTGTTTGTTTGTGTACCTTTCATCATTTCATCACTTCTCATGACTCTACTTTAAGGAGATTTTTGCGTTTCAAGTTCTGTTTCAAATTGTAGGTTTGTTTGTCCATTTTTATATTTGGCATCAAACAGAGGTGGTTGGAGGTGTTAGGGTTGTAAATGTGTAGGTAAGAATCATGAGTCGTATTCCAGTACATATTGTTTATTTAAAACGAATGAGTTTGTTGAATTCATTAAAGTTACTGGACATATGTAACGTTTTTAGCAAACTGGAGAAGTATAAAATCGTAACTTCTATTGCGTGAGGAAATTAGCAGACCTAAAATTCAACTTGTGCCATTTTGTAATAGGGACACATCGTGTGTGAGTGAACTATCTAAATGTCCAATATTCATATGTTATAAAGTGTGTGTTTTTATGGGTCCGATAAATTGTTCAAAAATGTAATGACAATTCAAACGAATTAATAAAAAATCAGTATAACTAGTAACTTGCCATAAGTGCTAATATGTACGAGAATCGTTTCAAATAATGTTACGATATATACATAAGAGTACCAAGCCAAGATTAAAGATAAATCTTATTTCATGCCTAAATTTACTCCGTCAGTTTATTTCATAATTACTGGTATTGTTATTGTTGGTTGCTTTGGGCTATTGTTGAAAGTAAAACTCATTACAAGAACAAATCTTTAAATATTAGAACTCAATTTAATTACAAAAGAAAGTTCAAAATGTCATTTCTAACTCGAATTTCCATTACTTTGAAGGTGGGTTCCTCTGAGTGGTCGTATCTTCAAAAAAGTTTTGGGATTAGCAATCGTGCTTGTAAACATAAACGAAATGGCAATGTGCGTAGAGAAAGATAATCTAGTCAATAGTCATTGGGAAGAATTAAACCACATGGGATTCTTAAATATTATGCTATTCTCATTCGCCAATAAAGTAAAAGGAAGCAATAAAGCCACACACTAAGATGAACAAACAACAACCCACCAATACTGCAAAGTTGAAACTTTTACCAGTCTTATGTCTTGCAAACTATAGAAGTCTTGGTCCCTCAGGCGTAACGGAGTTTGTTGAGAAGATTAAAACATTCCCCTTCGAATGCAAGATTGAATCACAACAATATAATTAATTACATCTTAATGAAAATAGTATTACACTATCCCTAAGTTGGAACTGCAACCCATTAGTTCTAAATTAAGGTAGTTGTCGGAAAATTCTGGATTATCAGATGAAAACCACAAGCGTCTTGACAAATCACATTATTTGAAACTAAAAAACCAATATACTCCATCAACTAAAACCACCCTAACATATTCTCTTTTGTTTTTGTTGAAATCACCCTCTGATTTTGGCTTTGAGTTATACTATAAAGAATAGTAAAGAAACCAAGTCATGTTATTTATGCCCAACCTTAGGCCTCTATTGTTGCCGATTCTCCTCTCCTTCCTCCACCCTTCCTCCTCTCCCTCCCACTACCCAAACCAACATGGTAGGTCTCATCTTATTAGCCCTCCTCTTCCTCTTGGGCCTTTTCTTCACACGCCTTCTCACCCCAAAATTCCTCTCAAAACTTTTCTCTCCATCAAACATACCACAACAAAGTCAAACAGTCTATCATGGAAATAAGCCCAACACTGAGACAACTTCACCTCCACCACGTCAAGAGCTAGAAGACAACGAACATGAAGAAATTGACACCGTCTTCTCCACCTTCGACAGGGATAAGGATGGCTTCATAACAATACCCGAACTCCAAGATTCGCTTCTGAAGATGGGCATCTCTAGCACAAGTGAGGAAGCTAAAAGCATGCTCCGAAGACTCGACTCCAATGGGGATGGGCTTATTGAATTGGCTGAGTTCCGCGAGAACTACAGCTCCATAATGTGCGTGAAGGGAAAGAGTGACGTCAAAGGAACGGAGGACGAGATGGAGATGAAGGCGGCTTTCGATGTTTTCGATGACAACGGGGACGGACACATCACGGTGGAGGAGTTGGGGATGGTCTTGACGTCGATGGGGATGAAGGAAGGAAGGAATTGCATGGATATGATTAAGAAGGTGGACATGGATGGAGATGGGAAGGTGAGCTTTGAGGAGTTCAAGCAAATGATGAAGGTGAAGGATGGGAATAATTTCTTCTAATTTAACTCAGCTTATGATTGTTTTAATTAATTATGCTGTGTGTAATGTTAATTTGACTTTTGTTGTTCGGTTTGATGTGTGGTTTTAGGTAATTTTTTGTTTTGATCTATTTTGACTTCTGATTTGCTTGTACATAGATCATATGTGTAGCTTGCTGAGATTAAGTGTGAAACTAATGAAAGTGATTAGCATTTCTTTGAGCACATAAATCCTTGAAGATGCATTTTCTAAAAATTTGGAATGGTTTTTGTTTCTTGTCTGCTGCCTACTCACCTCTCGCTAACAGACTCAAACGATACATAAAAGCGTATGGGTACTAATTCCAACAAAACTTCTAGTTTTATCTATTCTGAAATTGTGCCGAGAACTAAGAATCAACATATGAGACAATTTAATGAATTTGTGTAGGATATGGTCATAAACTAAAAAAAAAGATATCATGATTCCATAGAATCATATTTTAATAAATTAATTGCAAGCCGGCATTAAGAAGTTGCACACCAACTAACGAATAGTAGGTCATTATAATAACAAAAACTAACGAATAGTAGGTCACACCAAAAACAGCACACAGGAAAACAAATAAACGTCGTTGAGCTACTGAGGACAAACAAAAAAACATCCAGCCAGAGAGAAGCTGGAAAAGACACTCGTAGGTAAAGAGCATGCTTTAGGCCCGCCCAATAATACTTGCAGTTTCTGACCAAAATAATTAGAATTATGAAGCAAAACTTGGATTGTAATAAACGGACTTGGATCCCCTCCGGTGAATGGAGGGTCCAGTGCTCCTTACATTTTTTTTTGATCAACGGGCAGTTCGTTAATTAGATAAAGTTCGAGTCTGACTATGAACCACAATCAGACTCCCAAAAGCAAGGTTACAATGTTCAAGCGTCAAGAACCAGATCAATTGATGTTAGATCAATTCAATTATTCAAAAGTATTAGAAGAAGCTCGAAGACCCTGTTATTTCTCCCAAGCCAAATACACCAAAAGAAAGCACAAAGAAGACAATTTCATTCTCCTCTCCTAAATCAAGACCATTTTGAATGTCGCAATGGAATTGTGCATTATTTTTTCTATTGATGTTGAGGTCTATATGCGAGGCCGTATCCCAGAAATTTGTGGCGAAGTCACGCTCAAAAAAGATATGGTCCACTGATTCATTTACCCTATCATAGAGTGGGCATATTTGGCTTAGATTTATATCTTTATTTTTAAGGTTGTATCTGTAAACTCTAAACCCACCTCAGGGTGCTAATGGTGTTTAGTGTGGAGATTTGGTGGGAGGAGTGGTGAGGGTGGCTTTGACGTGATGGTAGGTATTTCTGGACTGGAGGTTGGGAGTTTCCCAAACCGTCTGATACACCTTAGATGTACAAGCTCCCCTTGCTCCGATACACCATATAAGTGCAATCTCGTAGGCGCTCGCCTTCGAGTTGAAGTCTCTCCCCCATATAGCATCTACGCTCATATAACCACCTGATGTTCCCCAAACAGTCTGCACACATCAACACCCCTAGGCGGAAGACTCTAAGGGTGTGACAGTATGAGTGGTGGGGGTGGTGTTGAGTTGACTATTAAAGGGAGATCACCCACCCCTCTCATTCTTTTCCTTCACATTTCCCTTCTCCTCCACATTCTCCTCTTTTCTCTCATCATCTTTCTCTATTTTCGGTAGATCAGAGGCGGTTGCAGGTGCTCTGGTGAGCGTCTGAGGTGAACAAGGAGGACGACGAATTCACAAGCGAGAGGCGTGCGATGTCGGACGTGTGGAGGTTGCTGATCGGTAGCGGACGTTGCGCGAGCGAAGCTCCAGAGAGTTTTCGTCATCCTAAGAAGTATGTTAGTTCAATAGTTGCATTTTGTTGCTCACACTAGTGCTGTGAGGAGTTGGCTGGTTGGCGAGGTATTTGTAGGAAAAAATGTTGTACGACAAGTGACCCAATCCACTGTCAGTAACGGTCGCCGTCATATCATCAGTCATCACTGAACGCCAAGCCTGCAATGTCGTACAGTCTCTGTGACGATTATGGCACTTCAAAACCTTCCGATCCTCGCCATCCCAGATGCGTCTGGCGATGTGGCCTCCGAAATTGGAGGACCATCGTGCATCATATCCGTGATGATCCAAGACTCGTCCTCACCCCTCTTGTTCTTCTTCTTCTGAGCTCGGACGTCTGCAGTGCACGAACTCAAATCACCGGTCACAAACCGGCCACCTCGACCCTTCCTAATGACCCACTCAGCCGAAGGACTACAATCTCGCCCCCGTCCTCGACCGTACTGATGTATCGCCTCCTCCTGTGGCCCCAAGCCATGCCAGCCCCCATCGTCACTCTCGTCGTGACTCCTCAACTCATCTGAATCATCCTCGTCGTCGAAAGAATCCCCAGGTGTCTGACGACGACGTAAAAGATCTCTCTCTCTCCCTCTCTCCTAACTGAAGCAGAAATACCCTGTCTACGCGGATGACGATGACCTGACTCATCTGCTACACTACGTACCGGGCGTAAGGGAATTGATTTCCCTTTTCCTCCATGGTAACCCGATGACTATTAATTCAATTTTAAAAACAAAATTTTATTAATGGATTTACTAAAATAATTAAATTAATTATTAACTTAATAATCGATTTATTTAGCAATTATCACAATTAATCAATAATCCTTTACTAAAATCGTACACAACTAATTATTAACTTAATAATCAATTTATTTAGCTATTATCACAACTTTTAATCAAGAATTTCTTACTAAAATAATTAAACTAATTATTAACTTAATAGTCGATTTATTTAGTAATTATCACAATTTATAATCAATAAAGGATTGCACGCCTCCTCTGGTGGTGAAGTATCATTCGGATCAACCATGGCATGGATCATTCTTTTAGCTTTGGGCCTTGAGTATTTTTTCTTTTCTTCCGTGATTCAACACATTTGTTTTTTTGACACTTTTACCCTTTTTGCATTCGTGTAGCGAGTTTGGTCGATAATCCCGAGCTGGTAGACTCAAGTTACCGGGTTTCAAGATACCCCTACGTACCAGTGACTCAAAGACTTGGGTTTTTGTAATCATTTTGCAGAATGTGCTTTCATCACTTTATTCCTTTATTTTTAATTTTATTTTCCTCAAGGCTTAATTGCTATTAGAAGTCCACACTTCCCGGTATATTTTCCTCAACCTCTGCTTTTTATCAACCACTTCAAAGATTTGATTCATCCAATTTAAGTGCATACATATCTTAAAGGGCAATGGGTTATTTCTTTGGAACTTAGATTTATGTCATAATTTCTACAAGCAGAGCTATATAATAAGGAACAAAAACTCAATGCAATTTGTACACGGGTTTTGGCAGTTCAATCTTAAGCTATGTCATGAAACATTGATTTTTTTTAGAAATAAAAGACAGATCTATAGATAAATATATACATAAACATCCCCCCACACCTAAATCATGCATTGTCCTCAATGTAAGCAAATATAAAGCAAATGCACTTATAACCTTGGTGAACTGCGGTGGAAGGATGAGATTTGCTCAAAGTCAACCACAGTCAGAACTGGATTGAATGACACCATATTGGTGCATGTATCCAGTTGAATTGTTCCCCATGTTGCAATGAGAGTCCTGAGTCACAGGTTCCACACCCCTCACATAAATTGGCTCTCTTATTTGCTCGAGTGATGGTGGGTGTGTAGATGAATTCCTCCCCTTTTTCTTACTTCCTTTTTGATTTTGTGATGATTCAGAAATCTTATAGATACGCGATTTCATCACAACATCACTTTGATTGCATATTATTTCTGGCTCACTATCAATATGAAAGATATTAAATTCAGCTTTTAAGTTCCCAAAAGATAATTGCATGAGCCCATTTCGACAGTTTATCAATGCTTCAGAAGTGGCTAAAAAGGGTCTGCCTAGAATTACAGGGATTTGTTGTTTAGGATTTACAACAGGTGCGGTATCTAATACGACAAAATCCACTGGGTAAATGAAGTCACCAACCTTGATCAAAACATCCTCTACTATACCTCTTGGTTTCTTAATAGAGCAATCAGCAAATTGAAGGGTCGTCTTAGAGGGTTTTAGTGGACCAAGGTTCATTTGCTCATAGACAGAGTACGGGAGTAGGTTAACACTAGCACCAAGGTCTAGAAGGGCTTTGTTGATAAAAGTATCTCCTATTGCACATGAAATTGTGGGACATCCAGGATCCTTATATTTTATAGGAGACGAGTTTGACAGGATAGAGTTTATGTTTGCAGTTAAGAATGTCTTCTTTGGTATGTTCGTTTTTCTCTTTTTAGTGCACAGATCTTTTAAGAATTTAGCATAAGCATGTATTTGTTGAATCATGTCTAAAAGTGGAATGTTCACCTTAACTTGCTTAAATACTTCCAAGATTTTCTCCATTTGTGCACTTGAGTTCTTTTTGAGTCTATTAGGGAATGAGACTTTAGGAACATAGACTCGCTCAGGTTCAGGTTGAGCTATGGGTTCAGGTTGAGTAGGTGGGTTGGGCGTTTCAGATTGGACGTCGGGTTCAATGGTTAGGTCATATGTGGTAGCTTGATGGCTAGATTGATTAGACGTTCTAGGATTTACCACATTATTGTCAATTTATCTTCCGGACCGTAATGATACTACAACATTTATTTGTTGGAACGGTCCTTCCTCATTAACCATTTGAACCGGTCTAGGGTTGTTATTTCCTGAAGGTGGTTGATAGGATTGATATGAGTTATTAGATCTAGGGTTCACCTCAGGTTGACTTGGAAACCGACCATTTTCTCTTTCACCTACTATTTGTGCTAGTTGGCTGACTTGTGTCTCTAGCCTTTGGAAGGTCTGGTTGGTTGTTTGTATAAAGGTTTTCATCAAATTTTCCAAGCTTGTCAACCTAACCTCATGATCGCCATTGTTACTAAACCCAGATGATGTATTATTTTGGTTATACGGGTTTGGTTGTTGTCTAGGAGGTTGACCTTGTTGGCTTGATGAGAAATTGGAATTATTACGCCAACCCGAGTTATAGGTTGATGCGTACGGGTCATTTCTAGCATGGTTATACATGGCATTAACTTGTTCCCAGTCCGCACAATCCTCCATTACATGACCAGTCTGACCATATCTAGAGCAAGGGATAGACGAGACTTGATTCACTCGAGTTTGGGTTTGTAGCTCTAAACTTTCCATTCTGCGCATAAGGGTAGCTAGTTTTGCTTCGGCCGCTATGTTGGCATCTACAGCTAAGACACCTGGTTTGGGTTGACTTTCTATTCTAGATCCGATACTCGGGTTAAGCGGTGTTCTAGCATTGTCCCATTGCATACTGTTTTCAGCTAAATCCTCCAGAAAAGTCCAGGCATGATTTTCATTTTTCGACATGAAGTTCCCTTGGTTTACGGATTCTACCATAACCCTAGATGTGGGTGTCAATCCCTCATAAATAATTTGGCATAATTGCCATCTTGGAATTCCATGATGAGGGCATTGGGTCACAACACTTTTGAATCTTTCTAGATAGGAATAGAACGGCTCGCTCTCAAACTGAACGAATGCAACAATTTCATTCCTAATCCTCATAGTCTTATGGTTGGGGAAATATTTTTTTAGGAATACTTGAACAAACTCAGCCCAACTCCTAATAGATCTTTCGGCTATACTATATAGCCATTTCTTAGCGTCGTCCTTTAGTGCTAGAGGCACGAATTTCAGACGCACTGCCTCCTCAGGGATATGCTGGTATTGCATAAGAGAGCAGATTTCCTCAGATTCTCTAAGGAAGAGATATGGGTCTTCCCTAGAGGTGAACTTAGGCAACATACTCATGTATTGTGCCTTAAGTTCGAAGTCGCGATCCGGTATGGTGGGCATAACGATGCACGATGGCTAAGCAGCCATCGCTGGATATCATCGATCCCTCAGAGTTATAGGTTGTGCAACAGGCGGGTCCACTACGTTCTCACCCATTGGATCCGGGTGAGGTGGTGCAGCAGATGGATTGGGGCTAAGTTCCAGACTGGAATCTAGATGAACTCGTGAGAGCCGATTACTCAAGTCCCGAATCCAAATCTGAGTGCACCGGGTTGAATCAATTTTTGAATTCAAATTCCAAATTTAAATTCCAAATTTAATTTCAAGAATTAATTACAATTTTTTTTTATATATTTTCGTTTTTTTAATATATTTTTTTATGTTTTTTTTAAAAGGGAAACAAACAATAGAATGGGGAAAGATGAGAAAGGAATCCTAATCTAGAGAATTTAGGTGAGAAGAGAAAGAAGACTCAGATGAGAAGGGAAACCTAACTCTAAAGATAGAAAGAGGGTTGGTCAGAGAATTCCTAAGAAAGCATGGTTCAAACAATCCTAGACCTAGTGTCGCTTAGATCTAGACGACTCCTAACTGGTTGAGTCGATTCGCTTGATTCACATCCCTCACTAATCAAACCAACTTGGTCAGGTAATGTATAGCTAGTGGGGGCGATTCCGACAGAGTCGGTGCCAATTAGACAACCACTTCGCTTGGAAGACTTGCGTCAACACAAAAACACTTCCTAGGCACGAAATTAAATTCGATCAGCTTCAAGTCATAGCAAGTCAAACCAATCTTCTCCTTAATTGAGTCCGAGTCCTTAGGGGTCAATGTCTAATTGATTTTAATTTAAGGCTTGGGTGACACTTTAGGATTGTGATTTGTGGGCCACGGAAGGGTGATGAAATCCCCACCGTATCTTTGCCTACGGAGTTGCCCTTAAGATAGTTTAACTTAGATCTAGCAAAGATAGTCAAACAATGGTCTTTAGAGGGGGGCAATTGCAAGGTTGTATGCAACTAGATTATATGCTTAAATGCAATCGATGAAAACCACGATACGTAACTTGACTCCAGCACTCTTCAACAGAAATTGATTTGCAAGAATTTAGCAAGAATAATGCATACAAAACACTAGATGATGCATGCACTAAGGCCTTTCTAATTTTGCCAATTTTAGGTCAGAGTTTAATTATTGCCAATTATGGAATTTTTGCCCTAACACGTGCAATTCTAATAAAAGGAAATTTTCTGAAAATAGAAATTACGAGGAAAAGAGGCAACAAAGGTTACCTATGCAATGCTCAGTCAGGTTCACCGCCCGCTCTCGAAATTTCAGTAGCTTCATGCGTCCACCCAGAGATGAGTCGCGTCCTAGAAAAATTTGAAGCCCAAAAGCTCCAAGTGTGCGGCGGATTCGCCGCAAGTTGTTCTTTAGGTGCGGCGGTTTCGCCGCTCGTTTAGCTCCAAATGTGCCCGGATTTCTCCGGGCACTCTGTTGTTTCCTGAAACACAAATCCAAATACTTAGATAGCGCACAAGATAAACAGAATAAAATCGGAAACACAAAAATAAACAAAATCTGCGTCGCCTCCCCGACAACGGCGCCAAAAAACTTGATGAGAATTAAATTTATACCGCAAGTGCACGGCGTCAATGAAGACGTGGCAAATACGGGTCGAACACAAGGAGGGAGAGATCTTGTTATTTGTGTGATTTTCGATTAAGGGGAAGAATGAGAGAAGAAATAAATTGGGTTTTGAGATTTTTGATTTTTAATTTCCTAAAGCATGAACATGAACAAATAAAACTAAAGTAAGAAAAAAGATGGTGAATTCCGTTGGGTGGAGGTTTAGGTATTGGGTTTAGATTAGAGAATTCAGAAACTTATAATAAATCATATTAGTTATAAAGCATTACATGATAGATGATTTAACATAAACTCAAGTAATCAAAATATACTAACACGAAATTAAAATAATAACTTTTATTCTTCTTCTCTTCACCCTAAATCCGTCACCTCCACCCTTTGGAAAGAGTTAGAAACTCATGGATGGAAAGGAGGAGAAGGGGTCCTAGAGGAATTACAAAAGAAAACTAAAAACAAGAAATAAAACAACAGAAATTTATTAAATTAAGGAATAAAAACTAGAACATAAGCTAAGGACTCTCACAACATCGTTTCAGGGCTATTTATAGCCGATACAAGGGACTTAGGTATAAAATAGGAAAGTACACGCGTCAACACGCAACCGGTAAAAAATTTAGAGCATGAATCTAATTTGGTGCGGCGGATGCGCCGCACTTTGTACATAAGGTGCGGCGGATTCGCCACCTTTTTAGCTCCGATTTAATCCGGATTTTTCCTGTGTGTTTATTGTATGATTTCAATATCCTTTGCGCATCTAGATTGATTCTTTCCTTTCTTTTGAGCTCCGACTTTATTTCTTTATATATTTGGAGATCCACATTGATTTTTTTTAGATTTTCTCCATAATAATAAAAGCTACTCGTAATTTGCAATTAGGTCCTTGGCTTTTTACAATTAAGTCCTTGTCTACTTTTGTGCTTAAGTCCTTGTCCTTTTTGTAATTAGGTCTTGAATGCTTTTATGCTTGGATGCATTTCCATTTGAAACCCGATAATCTTGAACTTGGTCTTTATGCCGGGAATGAGTCTCTTGCACGCATTTATGCCCGGGATATGGGTAATTTGCATTCAGGTCCCTGTATTCTGTAAATAAGACTAAACACATACCTTAGTAGCATTTATTGATATAAAATTAATCTAAATGAAAGACATATGATGCAATGTATGCAATGCATCAGTCATCTAGCTGTAAAGATGTACAACGACCTTAGGTTGTTTGAGCCATGTTTGCTAGACTAGATTTCTACCCTCACCCTCTACCCACGCTAGTTCTAGGGATTATTCCCTCCTCGTCTGGGTCATCTTCTTCTCACCTACTTCTACGTTCTAGTCTACTCCCCTTTACACTCTCTATAGGCGTTTTGGGGTTGAGTCGAGCACTTTTGCGAGCTTGGCCTCGTGGTGGTGAAAGTGGTCGACTCGAGAGCTCTTTGTTGAGATGGGTGGTTACATGGACGACCATCCATTTCATTGTTGGGACCAGGACTATTCACCCTGGTATTTCGAACCCATGCATCCTGAGGTACCTTAGACAAACACCCCATATGGTTGGGACAATCTTAATGGAGTGACTGAGCAGTCTTCAAATTGGGGTAATTTGAGAGAGACACCGACTGCTAGACCATCATCTAGTTATGTTGGATTATATGTTGATCAACAAACTGAGATATTACAAGAACCTTTGGCCTCTTTCATGCATGTAGTAGATGACATGAGTGCACCGGTAGCTCCAGTAGCTGTATCGTGTGACTGTTGCATGCGGGTTGAGTGGTCATGTTTTCGGGGAATGTCCTTATGTTTCACAAGAGCCTGAGTATGAGCATACTTTTTTCCAAACTGCTCAATGTGACCTTTACGCATCCACGTTCAACCCGAGAGAGATGGATTCCTGGGGAGACAATTCTCATTCATTTTTTTATACATCATTACCACCCTAGTATCCTCCTCCCGAATACCCAGAATTCTACCAACACCCTACTCCCAATCATTGGACCCATTCTCAGCCCATCAACACCCAACCCCAAAATTTCCCAAGCTCTGACTTGGGCTTCACAGTTGACCACATACCTGATTCCCTGAAACAAACTCTCCTGACGTTCATAGAAACCACTCAACAGTCCATGCAAAATATGCCAATGCAAGTGAGTCAAATCCCAACAATTACGCGAACGTGAGGAGGGTAACTTTTCTTGTCAACATGAGGATTTATCTTCTAATATCGAACCACCACCACATCCATAAATTAAAAGCACAATCTTTCAAAGTCAAATTCCTAGTCAGTCTAAGGGACTTGGGGTTTCAATTCATGATCACATGGTGGGGGATTCGATCCAAATGGAGAATAACATAGACCAGCTTCATTATGAGTCGGCACAGGATTGTGCCTTATCTTTTTGTCTTGTGGCCCTTGAGGCACATGATCTTTATGTTGTGCCTCTTAAGGACTCACATGTGGTGGAGCAAGAACTCCCTAGTACCCTTAATTTCAAATGACCTGATGAGAGGTTCACATGCATAACGAGTTTCTTGACCTCGTTCTGACCCACCAGCCTGTAGGTTGAAGAGTTTGGATTGACGATCATAACTTCAGTACCGCAACGGGGGAAACTCTTCTTCCATTGCACAATATGTCCCAAACTCTTGAGAGGTTCAAACTCTTTCAGTTTGATCCTTTGAATGAGATGCCTTTGCGTCTAATTCATGAACCTCTCGTTACATCTTGTGTTCTTGGTAAGGGGGCCCACATATGAGTATTCTGGCCCCACGTGGTGTCATGTTCCTATTCCAAATGCATTGACCCACTTTTGCGGTTCCCATTTGATGTCCTTTGACAAATGAAGATGAGAAATTATTTTTGTATATAGTTACATTTCAAAAAAAAGACTCCACCAGTACGAACTGATTGTTGTGGGCTCCAACCCTTGCGCATTTTGGCCCCATTTCTTTCATGTATTTGTATCCCTTCATTAGTATTTCACAGGTTTTGAGGGGAATTTGGGTTTCTGTCCATCAACATAACCATGAACTTCCATTTCTGCTTCACGTTGGTAAGATCTTTTCTTTTTCATGCATAAATAAATGTAGTACCATGCTCACATTCATTGAAGACAATGCAAGAAGTAAGTTTTGAGGGGGGGGAGTGTTTTACATGTGTACATAGTCAAGTCTTTCTCCTTTTGTTTTGTTTTCTTTTGTTTGAATTGATAGGGTCATGTTAGTATGCTGCATTTAATATCGATATATCTGGTTGTCATGATCCTTGGGTGACTTGTCTTCTTTTGCTTGCCTAGTTATTTAAAATTTTCATTACTTTCAAAATTCTTCATGTGTTTTTGAAAGAAAATGTTTTGTGGGTTTTGTGTGTGTTGATGTGTTCAGTTAAAAATACCGCAAGTGCACGACGTCGGTGAAGAAACGACAAGTACGCGTCGTGTCCACGAGGAGGTGTGTTAACTCTGGTTTGTTCGAAGGCAAGTGTGAAAAGAGGGGAGAAAAAATTGATTACCTAAACTAGACTAACTATGCTACGCTACACTAGTATGAAAAAACAAAGAAGATGAAAGTACGAGACTAATAACTAACTAAGTGACTAATATAGGCAAGATGGAAAACAAGAATGGAAAACCCCTAAGGGGTGGAATGTGTGTACATATGAAATAAGAGGTGATGAATGCATTCAATAGAGCACAAGTGTAGGTAGTGTTGCGATGCATAAGAAGTAACTCATGACAAGACCTATCATCCAAATCAATAACCTAAATGATTGATATGTGCATGAACAAGTTTGTTATTAAGAACCTAAACAAGCATGGAATGTACCTAAAAATTATGGCAAAAACCATCAACTTAAGGATTCGCTTTAATTCAAACAAGCATACTAACATTTCTCACATACAACAATATTTAGCATTCATTCCATTCTACATGACATGTATAAACATCAACTCCATTCCGAAAGGGGGATGAAACTACTCATTATTCATTAAAAGAAGACAAAACAAAATTAAGGTAATTAAGATAGGAAAGGGAGACATGCTAATTACTTCTACTAAGATTAAGACAAACCAAACAAGCAAGCATTAAAACAAAGACAACATTAAAACAACCCCTCCTTAGTAGCGTTTTGAGTCTTAATCTAGCAATCAACTCTCCAAACAAATGCTCACCTCACTCTTGTCCCGATGCACCCTACTAATTAATGCATGATCTAAACATGCATGAACGAGAGAATGGATGCACATACCTCACACCAGCAATCAACAACAAGAATGTAAAGAAAAGAAAGATGAATGCGTGCAAGGTCTACAAATGATGCATGACCTAGATGACAATCAATCTATTATTTTGCTTTGAGTTTGAAGGTCCAAGTTGATTAAAGGGACTTGATTGTTAATCTGGGAGCAAACTACAAGTCCAAACATTACAAATTGAGCCCCCAGATGACCTAGTGAAT
Organism: Triglochin maritima; assembly: GCA_963682175.1. Lineage (NCBI taxonomy): Eukaryota > Viridiplantae > Streptophyta > Magnoliopsida > Alismatales > Juncaginaceae > Triglochin > Triglochin maritima. Next base: position 33,414,969 of record OY821779.1, read on the forward strand.
GTAGCAACAACCAGAAAAAGTGAGTGAAACTACTCACTAATTATCATGTCAAACACATTCCAAAATTCATCAAACATCCAAACATCACAACATATATGTACATCATCTCCACCACCCAAAGGGAGTGAAACTACTCACTAATCATTAAGCTAACTATTATCTTAAGAAGAGAAAACATTCAAACTAATTAAACTAAGATTAATCAAACAAAAATTAAGCTAAGCAAGCAAGAAGATAAAAGAGACAACAAATGAATGAGAAAATCTAACCCCAGCTGGTTTGACACAACCTGTTTGAACAAGACAGTAGGTAAGAGGTGTGTGATTGGATATTGTGATATTGTCGTATGTTTGAAATTGTAATCATTGATTTATCTGAATTTTGGTTATCATTGGTTAATAATTTTATGGTAATATGACTTATTTACTTACCATGAATTCTTGTTTTTTCAGCATGGAAGAATGTGTTTCTGCTCCAATTGCCACTGGTCCTCTCAGTCAAAGTCCCAATCCAACTGATGTTGCCGATCCAATGATTCCAAGCACCGGTGATACACTTGTTGAGACTAACAAAGGGTCTTCCATTGATGATGCTGTACAGTCTACAGTGGTGGTGTAAAGCACCGAAATAGATTTTATTCTGAAGTATGGTTGCATTTCGAAAGAGTAGGCAGTGGTTCTGATAGGAAGGCTCTATGCAATTATTGCAAGAAGTCATTTAATGCATCAATCTCTCAAGGTACAACTCGTCTAAAAAATCATTCAAAAATTTGCATGCGTAGACCAAGAAAGGACATTTCCCAACAACTTCTTAGTAGGTGTTCTTCAAAGTTGGTTACTCATAAGTTTGATCCTAAAATTGAAAGAGAATATTTTGCTGAAATGATAATGAAAATGGATTTGCCTTTTACCACTTGTGAGAATGACTATTTTAGAAGATGGATTTGTTATATTGATCCTTCTTATAAATGTCGGTCAAGGAATACACATAGGAAAGATTGCATAGATGTTTATTCACAATGGAAAGAAAGACTTTATAAAACCCTTGAGGAAAATTGCAGTAGGGTCACTTTCACTATAGATTTATGGACACCAAAGTATCAGAATCATGGGTATTGTTGTGTCACTTGTCACTACATTGATGATAGTTGGGAGTTGCATAAGAAAATTGTTGCTCTTCGAGTTATTGACACACCACACACTAGTGATGTTTTAGTCGAGTGGCTTAAAAACGCATTATGGATTGGAAACCTAGATAAGAAGTTGTTCAACATTGTTGTGGATAATGCTAGCAATAATGAACCAACGGTGAACACAATCAAGACATGGCTGAATGGAAAGAATGCACTTCCTCTTCAAGGTGAATTTTTCATACTCGATGCACAGCTCACATCCTCAATCTGATTGTGAAGAATGATTTGCAAGTTATTGGTCCTTTGTTAGAGAAAATTCGCAAAAGTGTGAAGTATGTAAACTCTTCTGTACATAGGGCTAACAAGTTCAAACTTGCACTTAACCAAACTAGGTTGACTGGAAATAGGGGTGTTTCTTATGATGTTGATACTCGATGGAATTCAACTTATCTTATGCTTGATAGTGCTCTGGATGTCCAAGATGCATTTGATCGTTTAGCAGAATTAGATGATGAGTACAAACTGCTCCCAACGTCAGAAGAGTGGGAGAGGGGTAGGAATATACGTGATTGCTTGAAGTTATTTTATGATATGACAGTTCGTCTTTCAGGCACTTAATATCCCACTGTTAATTACTACTTCAATGATATTTGTCACATTCATTTTAAGTTGATAGAGTGGCACAGAAGTCCTATTGAGTATATTAGGTCAATGGCAAATGAGATGCAGTTGAAATTTGATAAATATTGGAATTCATGCAGTTTGATATTGTAGTTTGGTCTGATACTTGACCCTCGTTTCAAGATAACATTTATTTAATATGCAAATCGTCGCTTGTTTGGTTTGTGTGCTGATAGTAATATTGAAAGGATCAATAGTAAGCTCAAGGCATTGTTTTTGGAGTATTTAGAGGTAGATGCTGCTGAAATTGGTAGTTCTAATATTATAACAGAAGAAATGAGTGTTGATGATAGTGACCCTTTCATGGGAGGATTCATAGGATATGCAACCACACAACAACAGATTGAATCAAGTTCCACGAAATCAGAACTGGAGCAGTATTTAAAGGAGCCGTTATATCGTTTGAATAAGGATGATAAGTCATTTGATATTTTGCATTGGTGGAGTCAGCATGGACCTAGGTTCCAACACTTGCAAAATTGGCTCGTGATATCTTGGCAATTCCGGTCACAACAGTTGCATCTGAATCTGCTTTTAGTTGTGCACGTAGAGTCATTGATGATACTCGATCTCGGCTGGGTATGGATGCTGTAGAAGCTTTAGTTTCCACTAATTTTGGATTTAGTATGAAAAGTTGAAGATGACTTTGAATTTCAGCATCAGAATGAAGTGTTGGAAATGGAACTTTGAATTTATCTTGAAATTTGTCATAAGTAATTTGTACTTTAAGCTTTTGTTTGCAAAAAAACTTGTATTTATCTTCATATTTTTGTATGATGTTAAAACTTAAAACAATTATTTGTGATGTTAAAGCATGGTTCATTCTTCATATTTTGTGGTGATGTTAAAACTTAAAAGATTGTTAGTCTGTTATATGGATTTGTGTTATTGTGTATCATTATATGATTATATCTTAGGTGTAAAAACAAATTTTTAGGGGAATCATTTTCACATGAATTAGGATATTTAGGTATTATTGTGTCAAAAAATTGGAACGGATATCCGAATCGGATACGGATTTTTAATACGGATATTTATATCCGGATACGGATAATATCCATATTCTATCCGTATCCGACGGATTCTAAAATGGATATTTAATTTAATATCCGTCCGGATACGGATGTAGCATTTGTTCCGCGGATACGGATATTGGTAGATCCGGTCCATATTCGCTCTGTTGACACCCCTACCTTCACACTACTCTATCCCCAATTTAAGACCCCAAACAACACTCAAAACTTAAAAAGTACCTTTTAAGCCTAAGCCATTGCTCTTATCTCTCCTAAAACACCTCACAACACACCTAAACTAACAACCTAAAATCCAAAAAAACAGTTAAAAACAACTCAAACTCAACCGGTAAACAACTTAAAGTGGAATTAAATTTAACTAACCAATCTAAACACTAATTCACCGCATCAAAACACAAATACACCCAAGACAACACCAATTGGGCATAATCAAACACAAAACAAAACCTCACACCGTAAGACACCCAATTAAGCACTCAAAACCTTCAACTATAGATCCGAATCCAACCCCCAAGAACGACCCAAAATCACTTCAAAAAACACTAATCCAATCAAAACACTCAAACACACCTTAAGACACTTTAAAACAACTTAAATATTCAGTTGCCTACATCTGTTTATTGGCCTCCAACCGTCATTATTCACCAATAACATAAAAAAGGAGTTCAATATGCATAAATCTCACTAGTTTATAGTTTATGAGAGTTATAGCCTTACAGGTGATATAATTTCACCCTCTAGAAAACTAGCACCTTTATTACTTAATTAAACGATCGGGTCAAAACAAATTTTGTATTAGTTATCCACAATTGCCACGTGATGATGCAAATTAACCCATATCAACTATTGAAACTTTTATTTACGTATTTATTTATTATGTGCTGGATCTCATTTTAAATGGATTTTTTACTTATGTGCACCTTGAAAAGAAGGATTTTTTACTTGTGTGCACCCGTGTTTTCGGAAATGTCAAATTTACACCTCTCTTTTTTCCCTTACCTGCGTGGACCTACACCATAAGTGGGACTCATTCCATCATTTTCTCTGACAGAAAAATTGTAAAAACACATCCTGAAGTAAAAATACACGTAAGGTCCATTTGACAACAAATTCTAGATAGGATTCTCACGAGAATCCAGATACTAAGTGGAAATACAGGAATCATTATTCCTAAAATAAACAAAATTTATTTTGATGGAATAGATTCTTACTCATGATCTAAATGTTAAATGACCAGTATGTTTCTAGATTTAAATTTATATTTTTAGATTACTATTTATAAGATATGGTAGAAAAAAAACTAAGGTAGAATACTGAGGTAGAATATTATGTCTTTAATGTTAGTTTCTAATATTAAAAATTATCATAAAATACAATGTATATGAAATTTATCTAATAAATATCGTAAAATATTAGTTCCTAATTTAAAATTTTATCTAATAAAAGTAGTAAGATATGAGGGTATTATGGTAAATACCAACGTTTACGTAGGCGACCGCCTAGGCGTTAGGCGGTCGCCTAGGCGGTCGCCGGTGGCGGTGGTCGCCTGGGCGACCACCGCCTTTCGCCCAGCAGAGCTGGGCGAAATAGGCGATCGCCTAGGCGATCATTTCGCCTAGGCGATCGCCTAGGCGAGAGCCGTTGGAGGCTCTCCAACGGCTCTCTCCTTTTAATTTTTTTATTATTTTTTTTTTCAAAAATTACAACTTTGCCACTAGCCCCAAATCCTATATAAACCCCTCCAAACCTCTTCATTTTTCACACATCTCTCATTCTCTTCTTCTTCATAATCCTATTCTCATCATCAACCTTCCTAATCATCAAGTTTTGCGATTAAGTCTCCGGTCTGGTGCTTAGTTTTGAAGTTGGAAAGTGAAGTCTCCGATCCGTTTCTTCATTCTTCAACCGTCAAAATCAAGTGCACTCTTTCTAACTTCTCTTTAGAATTAAATTAATTAGTATTTTATTTTCATATTAGTCTAAATTTTATATTAGTCTAGTTTTAAGATATGACTTACGTACCCGGCACTAGTCTACCTATGCATCACGAGAGTTACGATGACCTAAGACCTACCCGTACAAATGACCCCGGTTGGAATACTGCCCATTACATTAGCGCTAATGATAAAAATTGTATTGTCTGTGAGTTATGTGGTAAGGAAACTAGAGGTGGTATAGCCCGTCACAAACAACATCTTGCACACACACCCGGTAGCAATGCTAGACCTTGTGAAAATCCAGGTGCATCGAGTTCTCAACCACCGATGGACATCGACGAGCAATATGTCCAAACCGACGATGAAGAAACTGAAGAAGATGATGTCTACGTCGACAATCCGAATGAGAACAACTCCGACGACTCTGATGGTGGTGGAGGATATGATATGGTTCCCAGTTGGACATTAGATCAATGTGTCCAATGGAATTAGTTAGTTAGCTTGTAATTCTACTTTCTCTTTTATCTACTATTGTATGAACTCTGAGTTACTTTGTAATCGTACTACTGAGCAATAAATTGTATACCTAAGTGTTTAGGTGGGTAGAGGGGGTGCCTAGTGAGGCCTTGGTCGAGGAACTAGGTGTCTTTTCGAAGCCTAAACATGTATGGTAGTTTTAGAAAATATTTGTGTATTTTTTTCTATTTTTCCCGATTTTTCCTGATTTTTTTATCTATTTTATGAAAATTAATTGAATTTAAAAAAAAAAAATTACCGCCCAGCCCTGGGCGGTCGCACAACCGCCTAGGCGATCGCCCAGGCGACCGGACGCCGCCGGCCGCCTAGGCTCGCCTAGGCGGTGCCTGAACGTTGGTAAATACAACCTAAAATTTCTGGATTCCTACAAAAATCTACATGATTGACATCATTTCATGCTTATATTTGTATCTTATATCAATTATCTTACACCTAAGCAATGCTACGTGACGAGTTTTATGTTTGAATTTTAGAAATAAATAGGTTTGAAGAGTTGAAGCATAAAGGACCCAAAAGCATGGAAAAATGACTGAATTGTGAGACCTAGGGACTAAGATGCAAGGGAGAAGGACCTGAACGTAAGACCGAATGATCAAAGAGCAAAACAGAAAACTCCACACCATCATGGGGAGTATTTTGGCAATTCGATTCCGATCGGAGCTCCAATAAACAAAGTATATGCATCAAAGACCAACAAAGATATCCAGAAAAGCCCACAACAAATTCCAGACGGATCCAGAACCAATAGACCGCTAATTGGCGGTCTGTTTAGCTACGGATCCGCTAATCTTTGGCGGGCATGTGTATTAGAGTGTGTTTATTCTATTTCTGGTATTTGTTTAGTCCCACATCGGGGGATTGTCCCGGATTACCTTTTTCTATGACTATAAATAGAACTCTTCACCTTCCATTGTAACTACTCATTGCTTGGTGACATTCTCTCTACTAAGGAGTAAGTCTTGAAGCAAAACTCAAGGTGGAGAAGAATGCTACCTTCAATGTGAGTCATTGTTAATAAAATAATTGTTCTTAATTTCTTTTAATCTTGTCTTTTAATTCTTGCATGTTTCTTTAGTTTATGTTCCTTTCAATTAGCTTCTTTAATATTCCTTTCTTGCTTAGTCTAATTTCATTTCAGTAGAACTTTTCATTTTAATGTAGGTTGTAGTGTAATGATTAGTGAGTAGTTTCATCCCCATTTGGGGGGTGGAGAAATATTTGATATGATCATGTAGTGTATTAGGTGTGTGTTATCTTAATCCCTTGAGCCTTATATGATTTCCATAACTATCTAATGAGATTTCACTCTTATCTTTGATATGCTAATGCTCTTGAATGAAACTTAGCTTATGCTTAGATCAGTGGACCTATTTTATGGGGAATGATAAGGTGAGGATATGGATGGAATTAATATTGGAAACACAATTTGTAGTGTATGTACTCTTGTTGTCTTTACCTTGGTTAATGCCTTGTATGTTTTAATGATATTAGGTTATCTTATTTCATGTGGAGACATAGTAGGGTCTAGTCTTTATACATGAGTTCATTTAACTTCATTCCAATTATTGTCTTGTATGTTTTAACGATATAGTCTTATCTTATTTCATGTGGATTATTGTCTTGTATGTTTTAACGATATAGTCTTATCTTATTTCATGTGGAGGCAAAATTAGATTTAGTTTTATGATTTCATGCACTACATGTTGTGAGGACCTTATTTGAACACACACACATCTTTATATTCACATTATTTCTCTACTCCCTATGGGGTTTAGTTTTATTGCTTATGTTCCATTTCTTTTTTGCATTGTAGTGTAGTTTAGTGTAACCAACCTTTCTCTCCTTTATTTCCCACTCGCCTTCGCACAAACCAAAAGTCGACACATCCCTGTGGATCGACCCGTATTTGCCACCGCTTCAACGCGGCCGTGCACTTGCGGTTTAATATAAAACGAATCAATCACTACATTTTTCCAGCTTCCAACTTGCATATATAGAAAACTTACATCAGGATTCTTAAGGATTCCACAATAATCAGAATCCACATTCTTGTTTGGAAACACAAACTTCAAGAATCTGAATTTCTGTTAGAATCCTATGCTAGAATCTCTAGTCAAACGGACCCTTCATGTTAAATAAAAAAATTGTAAAAAAATATTAACACAAAACCCCTATCCATTCTCACTTCTCCCTCTTTTTTGCCTCTTGTCCTCACGTCCATCTCTCTAGTTCTCCCTCTCCTCACTCTTCGTCGATCTCACTTCTCTCTCTCCCGTTCTTCTTCTCTCTCCATGTTAAAATTTGTGGATTTTGAAATAGAGATTTGAGAGAGACACTGCTGGAAAAAAAGATTTTCACGTAGGTTTTTTTGGTCATATCACGTCTGTTTTACTGTTCCAGTATACCGATATCGTAAAACAGAGACGTAAAATGTAGGGAGATACAACGTCAGTTCAAAAAACCAACGTGATATGACGATATATCACGTTGGTTTTCCAATAACCGACATGTGATATGGGTATATATACAAGGAATATTAAGTTGGTTCTCCAAAAAACTGACGTGATATACCATGCATATCACGTCGGATAGCAGAAAACCAACGTGATATTCCTCTAACTGTTTTTCATCATTAACAGTAACATCTTGATTTGAATGACTATCACTTTCTTCTTTCGTACGTATTTCATTCTCACCATGTCATATGTAACGTGTGTATCCGTCATCAAAATCTTTCTCAAACAAATGAGTTTTTATCTCTTTTATATCTCTTAAGAACATGTTAAGACACTTCCTACATGGACATAAGACATTTTCTTCGTTAATATGTGCATTCCTTTGTGCAAACTCTAAAATTTATCAACTCCAAACTCATACTCATTACTCAATCGACTTGCAGAAATCCAATTTCGATCCATTTTATCTACACAACAACACAAATTAACAATCGTAATAAAAAATTAACCCAATATACTTGAATTTTTCAAAATTTTGGAAGAACCTCACCTTAAAATTCATAGTGGAAAAAAACACAAACATATACACATCTATATATCAAAAACTACAATACAACCATTCACTTAAGTAGTTATTTCAACACAACTATATATTGAAGTCGTCATTTAAATAAGTCGGTAAGGATGGATAGATATATAGGTCATAACCATCTACTTAAATAAGGAAATTGAAGTGGGATTGTGGGAAGTAATAGTTGAATGCAATTGATTTCAGCAAGTAATGGAAGAAAGAAGAGCCAAAACCTTTCTTGATGTCTACATCTTAATCATTATCAATGCAAATAATCAAATCAAAATAACAAATTCCACAAAGAACCAAAAAACAAACACAATTAAAATAGATTTATTAATAAAATAAACTAAGGAATGATAAACCTAAATTACAAGTTGTGCATTAGAATAAAAACATATATTCAATTTCAAAGGTGGAAGATGCTTTGATTAAAAAAGTTTGGCATATAATGTTAGTAAAAATTTCAAGATGAGAGACCATCATATAAAAATAAAAATAAATCAAGTTGAGAGCGGACCTTAATCAAGTCTAGAGTCGAACATGGATATTTCAGAGGAGTCGTGTTCGGAGGAGCACGACGGGGTAGGACGTGTCAAGGTCGGAGGAGCTCGATGAGTTCTTGGTGGTCGGAGGAGTTGGGCTCGATAGCGCGTCGATTGGGAGGTGGTGCGGTGTGGGGTGGTGCGTTGGGTCGGAGGTGGTGCGGTGTGGGGGTGGTGTGTTGGGTCGGAGGTGGTGCACTGTGGGGGTGGTGCGCAAAGGTTCTGGTGGCTTGTGGGTTGGATTAGAGGTGGTGCGGTGTGGGTTGGATCAGCGTGATGCGGAGCATGGGTTGGGGTCGAAGTACGACGAGGTCGAAGGAGTCAAGGTTGGGACGTGGATTGGTTGCGTGGGCTGGTGGCGGAGGCTTGGGTTGTGTTGGACGAAGGTTCGGGTTGTATTTTTGTGTTAAGGCAAAGTAAACGAGAGGAAAGTGGAATGGTTTTCTTAAAAACGCACTAAACACGTCAGTTTTCATGAAAACCGATGTGGAAAACGCAATATATCACGTCAGTTCTCTATAAACCGATGTGAATCATTATTTCAATTTTCTTTCTCTAAAAAATAAATACAGTTGAACAATCATTTTTTGTTATAAAAAAACCAATCACGTCGGTTGCCTACAACCGACGTGAAAATGCCAATAAAACACATCGGTTGAACAAAAATCGATGTGGCATAGGTATATATCACGTCGATTTTTGTTTGATCAACGTTACATGTTAACACGTCACGTCGGTGGAACGAAAACCGACATGATACATATGTCACGTTGGTTTTTGTTCAACCGACATGTTTAGGTTATTTCATGTCAGGTTCTTAATACATGACGTGACATGACGACGTCATTACACATTTTTCCAGCAGTAAGAGAGAGAAATGGGTTTGAAGAAGAGAGAGAAGTGAGAGAAAGAACTCGAGAGAGAGAGGAGAGAGAGAAGTGAGGAGAAAAGATAGAGGAGAGAGAAGTGAGAGAGATATCGAGGTGAGAGAAGTGAGGAAAAGAGAGAGATATCGAGGGAAGTGAGAATGGGATGGGAGAGAGGGGTTGTGTATTTTCATTTTTGTTATTAAAATTAAAGATGATTGACATCATTTCATGCTTATATTTTCACCTAAACAATGCTATGTGACGAGTTTTATGTTTGAATTTCAGAAATAAATAGGTTTGAAGAGAAGAGGCATAAAAGGACCTAAAAGCATGAAAAAGGACTGAGTTGAGAGATTCAAGGACTAAGATGCAAGATCGAAGGACCTGAATGCAAGATTGAAGGACCAATGAGTAAACAAGAATATTTCACACCATCATGGGGAGTATTTTAGCAATTCTATTCGGGTCGGAGCTCCAACAAGCAAACTAGATGCATCAAAGACAAACAAAGACATCCAGAAAAGCCCAGAAGAAAGCCCACAGAGCGATCCGAACTCTGTAGACCGCCAATTAGCGGTCTGGGACCGCTGATTGGCGGTCCGGGTTGCTCCGAATCCGTTAATCTTTATGTGTGGCATGTATTAGTGTGTATTTAGTCTATTTCTGGTATTAGTTTAGTCCCATACCAGGGGATTGTCCCGGATTACCTTTTTCTATGGCTATAAATTGAACTCTTCACCTTTTATTGTAATCACTCCATGCTTTGTGGTCATTCTCTCTACTTGAAGTTAAAGCCTTGAAGAAAGAAATTCAAGTGGGGAGATGCTACTGGTATTGTGAGTCTGAAATCAATAAAGTTTTCCTTGTTTTATTGCTTCTTTTGTTGCCTCTTTTATAGTTTTTGCACGCTTAGCTTAATTGTCTTTTATTAAATCTAGTAGGCTTAATTAAAATTGTCTTCCTATCTTAGTGTAATAGTTTGTTTAATGTTTTGTGAGTAAAACCACTCCCCTTTGGGATGGTGGAGATGATACTTATATATGCAATTAAGAATGGAAGAATGATTTATTTTGAAATGTGTTAATTAATATGAATGTATGCTTGCTTGTTAGAATAGAACACTTCACTAGATGGGTTTTGCCATGATAAGTAGACACCTCCTATACATGAAAACACTACCTCCACTTGTGCCCATAGGAATGCATTCTTACCTTCTTATTGTATGTGTAATCACTCCACCCCCTAAGGGGTCTTTCTCTTACTGAATCCAGCTTAGTGTTAAGTTTCTTTAGTTTAGTTCGAAGTAATCGTTAATCGCTTTCCGTTGCATCTCTCTTCTTAGTAGTTAGTGTAGCATAGATTAGCTTAGACAAACTCTTCTCCCTTGTTGTTGCACTTGATTTCTGAAAAACCAGAGCTTATTCCCAGATCAATAATCAATCTCCCTTTAAGTAACGTAGACCGTAAAACCCAAAGCAAAAGATTAGGCATTCTTTCTTGTTTAGGTCATGCATCATGTACTCGACTTAGGCACATAGATTGTCTTTTCTTTTAGCTTTACTTTCAGTTGCTGAGTGCTGGCGTGAGGTACGCATTTCCTACTCTCATTCATGCATTTCGTATGAACATGCATTAGTTAGTAGGAAGTGCATTGCAACAAGTGTGAGTTGAGCATTTGTTTGGAGAGTTGATTGCTAGATTAAGAATCCCAAACACCACTAAGGAGGGGTTGTCCCATATAAGATAAGGTGGGGGATTTCATCACCCTTTCCTACGCCCCAAAAAACCACACTAATCAAGAGGCTAATTTTAAAATCAAGTAGATATTGGCCCTAAGGATTTCGGGCGCATTAGGAGAGTGATCCGGTCTCGACCGTCATGGCCTGATCGGTGTCGCCCACTCTGTCGATAGTAGGAGAGACGAGGTCTCCGGATCTTGACTGACTTGCTGGGCTTTGTGGTCCTCGTCGTAGGGAGGTGTGACGTGTTGAGGCCGTGTGACCTCGTAGTTACGCATCGTCTAGCTGTAAGGACCTATAGCGACCTTAGGATTGTTTGAGCCTTGTTTGCTTGTATGCTTTTACCTGTACCCACCCGCCGTAGCATAATGACGTCTTCCTTTCTATCCTGGGTCATTCTCTCTCTTCTGTGTCCCTCCGTCTTCTCCTCTACGCACATTCTTTGTTCTAAAAAAAAGTTTTGGTTTGTGTGTGTGCACCTTTGTGCATGCTTGTGTGGGTACGAGACGAGAGCGGCCATTTGACGATGCGTGTCGTCAACCCTGCTTCGGTACTTCGATCATTTCGAACCCAACATACGTAAAATTGAAGGACCCAGGTAGTCCAATGATTGACATCATTTCATGCTTACATTTGCATCTTATATCCATTATCCTTCACCAAAACAATGCTACGTAACGAGTTTTATGTTTGAATTTCAAAAATAAAGAGGTTTGAAGAGAAGAAGCCTAAAAGGACCCAAAAACAGGAAAAAAGACTGAGTTGAAAGACTCGAGGACTAAGATGCAAGATCAAAGGACCTGAATGAAAGATCGAAGGACCAATGAGCAAACAAAAATACTCCACACCATCATGGGGAGTATTTTGGCAATTCTATTCGGGTCGCAGCTCCAACAAGTCAAGTAGATGCATCAAAGACAAACAATATCATCTTGGAAAGCCCAGACGAAAGCCCAGGCCGATCCGGATCCTGTAGACCGCCAATTGGCGGTCTGGGACCGCTGATTGGCGGTCCGGGTTTCTTTGGATCCGCTGAGATTTTTGTAGGCTGTGTATTAGAGCGTATTTAGTCTATTTGTGGTATTTGTTTAGTCCTATACCGGGGGATGGCTATAAATATAACTCTTCACCTTTTATTGTAATCACTCCATGCTTTGTGGCCATTCTCCCTAATTGAAGTGAAAGCCTTGAAGCAAGAAACTCAAGTGGGGAGATTCTACTAGTATTGTGAGTCTTAAATCAATAAAGTTTTCTTTGTTTTGTGCTTCTTCTATAGTTCTTGCATGTTTAGTTTAATTGTCTTTTATTAAATCTAGCTTAGTTAATATGTCTTTTTATCTTAGTGTAGTAGTTAGTTTAATGTTTAGTGAGTAAAACCACTCCCCTTTTGGGGGTGGAGATGATACTTATATATGCAATTAAGAAAGGAAGAATGCTTTATTTTGAAATGTGTTTATTAATATGAATGCATGCTTGCTTGTTAGAATAGAACACTTCACTAGATGGGTTTTGCCACAAGTTTTAAGACACCTCCCATGCTTGTTTAGTTTCTTAAATAATCATCTTGTGTTTATGAATGTTAATCAAATAGTTTAGTGATTTAATTGATGAGTTTTTCCATGATAAGTAGACACCTCCCATACATGAAAACACTACCTCCACTTATGCCTATAGGAAGACATTCTTACCTCCTTATTGTGTATGTGTAGTCACTCCACCCCTAAGGGGTCTCTCTCTTACGGATTCCAGCATACTTATCAAGTTCTTAGTTCAGTTTTTTAGTTCATCGCTTGTTGTTTGCTTATGCATGTGTTACTTCCTAGTTTAGTGTAGGGTAGATTAGTATAATCAAACTCTCTTCCCTTTTTGTTGCCACTTGATTTCGTGCAAATGAGAGGCTGCTCACCTCCCTGCGGACGACCTGTATTTGCAACGTCTTCACCGACGTCGTTGACTTGCGGTATAATTAAAACGTTCAACAAGTTTTTGGCGCCCTTGCCGGGGAGGTGCCAGTTCACACTCTGGTTTGGACAATTTGAGTGGATTTAATTTATGTTTTTTAGTTTTCTTTGTTTTAGGAGACTCTGAGGACCAAGGGAAAGAACTAGGAGAAATATGAAGCCGAACAGAGAAGCATAGACCGCTAATCAGCGGCCTGAGACTGCCAATTGGCGGTCTGGTGAACTCTGTTTCCTTTCTTTTTTCTCTGTCTTGTGTTATTATTGGATATAGTGATCTGGGACTCGATTTAGCATGTTTTGACTTATAGTTTGTTCCAAGATCAATAATCAATCTCCCTTTAAGCAACTTGGACCTTAAAATCCAAAGCAAAAAATTAGGCATTCTTTCTTGTTTAGGTCATGCATCATGTATTCGACTTAGGCACAGAGATTGTCTTTTCTTTTAGCTTTACTTTCAGTTGCTGAGTGCTGGCGTGAGGTACGCATTTCCTTCTCTCATTCATGCATTTCGTATGAACATGCATTAGTTAGTAGGAAGTGTATTGCAACAAGTGTGAGTTGAGCGTTTGTTTGGAGAGTTGATTGTTAGATTAGGACTTCAAAATGCAACTAAGGACGGGTTGTCCCATATAAGATAAGGTGGGGGATTTCATCACCTTTTCCTTCGCCCCAAAAACAAAATTGATCAAGAGCCTAATTTTAAAAATCAAGTAGACATTAGCTCTAAGGATTTCGGGCGCATTAGGAGAGTGATCCCGTCCCGACCGTCATGGCCTGATCGGCGTTGCCCACTCTGTCGATAGTAGGAGAGACGAGATCTCCAGATCTTGACTCACTTGCTGGGTTTTGTGGTCCTCGTCGTAGGGAGGTGAGGCGTGTTAAGGTCGTGTGACCTCGCAGTTAGGCGTCGTCTAGTTGTAAGGACCTAAAGCGAGCTTAGGACTGTTTGAGCCTTGTTTGCTTGTGTGCTTCTATCTGTACCCACCCGCCGTAGCATAAGGATTTCTTCCCTTCTCTCCTGAATCACTCTTTCTCTCCTATGTCCTCCGTCTTCTCCTCTACGCACATTCTTTGTTAAAAAAGTTTTGGTTTGTATGTGTGCACCTTTGTGCATTCTTTCGTGGGCACGAGACGGGAGTGGTCGTTTGACGAGGCGCGTTGTCAACCCTGCATCGGTAGTCAATTTCTCGACACCTTCCTCCTCTCGTGTCACACACAGTCTGAGTTCAATGGCTGCTAATTTCCGCGAGCAGGAGAAGTTGTTGGACCCTCCTGTTCTTCCTGTTGTCGCTCTCATACCTCTCCGTGATCGATGCTACCCGAGTCGTACTGCTCTACCCTCATGCATCGTATTGCCATAGGCAAATGGGAACCATTTTGAGGTTAAGCCTCAGTTTATTTCCATGCTCCATCACTTCACTGGGAAAGGTGACCCCTGTATCTTTCTCAGGGAATTTGAGGAGGTCTATGCTTTGTTCAAGCTGCAACAACTTAGCACAGACTCCATCTATCTTAGGCTTGTCCCCTTTACACTGAAGGATGAAGCCAAGAAAAGCTTGTACAAAAACCAGGAGAATGCCTTTAGGACTTGGGATGAGTTTCAATCTGCATTCCTCAAGAAGTACTTTCAAAATCATCAGACTCAAAAATTGAGGAACGAAATCAATTTGTTCTATCAACATGCGACCGAATCATTCCATGCATACTTAGAGAGGTTCAAGGAGCTACTATCCTCATGCCCTCACCATGGCATCGAGTTGTGTCACATGTGTCAGATTGTTTACGAGGGTCTTCACATCCCATCCCGAACGCTCCTTGAGTCCATGTGTCAAGGATAGTTCTTAGGAAAGGATGAAAGGCAGGCATGAGCTTTCCTAGAAGACCTCGTTGAGAAAACCATGCAATGGGAGAGTGTAAGGGAACCACCTGCATCATCTAGCATAGGAGCGAGGATCGTAAATGCAAACTCGACGAGATCGGGTGCCGCATTTACGGTCGATACCACTACGGGCACCGAGGCACGCATTGCGGCCTTAATGCGCCGTATGGATTTGATTGAGCTCCAAAACCAGCATGATGTGTCTCATGTGTCTGCATCTGGTTCAGTTCCATGTCATTTATGTGGTAGGATAGGTCATATAGTGGGTGAGTGTGCATCCATTCTTCATGAGATGGAACATGTAAATGTCATCTATGATAGATCCAGGAATGACACATATTCATCGTCATATTACCCCTGATGGAGGAACAACCCTAATTTTTCATGGACCCATAACAATGCCCCAGGTGGTCCTTCAAACTTTTCTCGATCACCTAACCGACCACACCACCCTCCCATGCATTCACAGTCTCATCAGCAACCCCAAAGTTAGAACACCAACCCACCAGGTTTCCAAAATTCAAACAACTTGGAAACCCGGTTTAATTCGCTTGAGAACTTAACTCGTGGACTTGACAACTCTGTAAAAAAACTTTATGTCGTCCACGAGTCAAGTCCTCACTTCAAATCTGCAGACCATCAAATCTCTCGAGATTCAGATGGGTCAGTTGGCTCAGTCTGTACATGAGAGAGAGAGGAGCCTGCCTAGCCAACCTGTGGCTAACCCCCGTGCTCAACAACACTCGAACATGCAAAATGCAAGTTCAAGACCACAGGGGGGCAAGTGAACTACGTGGAAGAACCTGTGGACCATGTTAATGCCATTGTGACCCTGAGAAATGGGAAGCAGGTCAACAACAACATGTCCTTGCCAGAAAATCCATCTTTGCAGCCCCTTGTGGGAATGATGGTGAGAAAGAGGCCGAGGGTGAGAGTAATACACCAACGCCTCCTTCTCCGGCTCCGCCCAAGACATACCTACCAAAAGCTCCTTATCCTAGTAGGTTGTCATAGAAACAGAGTGACAGTGTGGTTAAAATGCTGGAGATATTTAAGAAAGTGAATATCAACATTCCTTTGTTAGACATGATTCAACAAATACCTCCCTATGCAAAATTCGTGAAGGATCTCTGTACAACTAAGAGGAAAACCAACGCCCCTAGCAAAGGCTTTTTGGCGGCTAATGTGAGCTCGATCATTTCGATCCCTACATACGTAAAATTGAAGGACCCAGGTAGTCCAACAATTTCATGTATCATTGGGGACTCTCGAATTAATAATGTTTTTCTAGATCTAGGGTCCGCGGTTAACCTCTTACCAGCTTCTGTGTATCAACGATTAAGCCTAGGCACTCTCAATAATACGAAAACAACTTTGCAGTTGGCTGATCGTTCGATCAAAGTCCCATTGGGGGTCATTGAAGATGTCTTAATCAAGGTCAGTGATTTCATATTTCATGTTGACTTCGTCGTCCTTGAGACCGAACCAATTAAGACTACCTACTCCCAGATTCCATTGATTTTGGGTAGACCTTTTTTGGCGACGTCAAATGCCTTGATCAATTGTCGTACTGGACTCATGAAATTGTCGTTCGGGAACTTGACCGCGACATTCCATTTGTTCAATATGTCTAGGCAGCCGACATCTTTCGAGGACCCCATGGAATTCAATCTTATCCGGGACTTGGAAGAAGAAATAGAAGAAGAGTACCCCATGATTCATGAAAATCTAAGTGCTTACATCATGGACGATTCCGATCATGAAGAGGACGGGGGCGAGTTGAGCAATGATGTGCATGTTGTTCAGTACATGAGAGCTCCTCCTATCTTGCATCTCGAGCTAGATATCACGCATCGCCTTGAGGAACCACCCACAATTGAGCTTAAAGAACTCCCTAAGGAACTGAAACACGTTTTTCTCGGTCCCAACAAGTCATTTCCGGTGATTATTTCATCGATGTTGACTGGTGATCAGGAAGAACGTCTGATTCAAGTCCTAAAGGAGTACAAATCAGCCATTGGGTGGTCCTTGAAGGACATTAAAGGGATAAGTCCCGACGTCGTGCAACACCACATCTTTATGGAGGATGAGGCACGACCATGTCGCGACCCACATAGGAGTTTAAATCCAGCCATGACAGAAGTAGTGAAGAAAGAGATCATCAAGTGTTTAGATCATTGCATCATTTTTCCCATTTCGGACAGTACTTGGGTAAGTCCTGTCCAGGTTGTACCCAAGAAGTCGGGTATCACTGTTGTCCAGAATGACAACAATGAGCTTGTACCCACACGACTTCAAACTGGGTGGCGAGTTTGTATTGACTATAGGACGTTGAACACGGCCACACGTAAGGACCACTTCCCTCTACCTTTCATCGACCAGATGTTGGAGAGACTCGCTGCGCACGCCTATTACTGTTTCCTTGATGGTTATTCGGGGTAGAATCAAATTTCAGTCGCCCCCGAAGACCAGGAGAAAACCACGTTCACTTGTCCTTTTGGGACGTTTGCTTATAGACGGATGCCTTTTGGACTATGCAATGCACCGACAACATTCCAACGTTGCATGTTAAGTATCTTTTCCAATATGGTCGAGAACTTCCTTGAGATCTTCATGGATGATTTCTCGGTTCATGGCACCTCCTTTGATGAGTGCTTGCACCACCTGAGCCTTGTTCTCAAAAGGTGTTTGGGAAAAGTGTCATTTCATGGTTACAAAAGGCATCGTGTTGGGTCACATGGTATCTCGTGATGGTATCGAGGTGGATAGGGCAAAAATTGAGCTTATTTCTAAGCTTCTGCCACCCACCTTGGTAAAAGAAATCTGTTCATTCCTTGGACACACCGGTTTTTATCGGCGATTTATTAAGGATTTCAGTAAAATAGCTCGCCACTGGACGAGCTTGCTTGCTAAAGGTACCTCTTTTGAGTTCACACCCGAGTGCATGACTGCGTATGAATTTCTGAAGCGTAAGTTGACCTCCGCTCCTATTATTAAGGCACCGGTGTGGACTCTACGTTTCAAGCTGATGTGTGATGCATCTGATTACGCGATAGGAACAGTTTTGGGTCAGAAAGTCGACAAATTGCCTCATGTGATCTACTTTGGTCGACCAGCTCTGGGCGGTCAGAAAGTCGACAAATTGCCCGATGGCGGTCGACCAACTTTGGGCGGTCTTTTTTTTTAAATTTAATTTAATTAAATTTGATAAAATAGATAGAAATCGGGAAAATAGGAAACAATGTACAAATATTATCTAAAAATACCATACATGTTTAGGCTTCAAAAATACACTTAGTTCGTCGACCAAGGCCTCACTAGGCACCCCCTCTACCCACCTAAACACTTAGGTATACAATTTATTGCTTAGTAGTACGATTACAAAGGTGACTCAGAGTTCATACAATAGCAGATAAGAGAGAAATTAGAATTACAAGCTAACTAACTAATTCCATTGCACACATTGATCTAATGTCCAACTGGGACCCATATCATATCCTCCACCGCCATCAGAGTCGTCGGAGTTGTTCTCGTTCGGATTGTCGACGTAGACATCTTCTTCTTCAGTTTCTTCATCGTCGGATTGGACATATTGCTCGTCGATGTCGATCGGTGGTTGAGAACTCGATGCACCTGGATCTCTAGAACTAATGTGAACGATGACATCATCCATGCCAACACCTAATAATGGCGCGTCAGATGCAATGGAGCACCGCACTCAGATGACGTGGATCGAGCAAAGCGTCTCCGTGAAGAAGAATGTCCTAAAGGTACTTCCTCAGCATCGGCCCATGTAAGCTCCTCTCCAGCGAAGACCGGATCTTCTGTTTCTACCAACCATGGATGCTCGTTGAAGAGATCGTAGTCCACACTGATGGGGTCATAAAATCTGCACTTCTCCATCCTTTGCTAAAACCTTCGCCTTAACTTTTGGTTGTAGTTCACATACACCAAGTCATTCAACTTCTTCACAGTCAACCTGTTCCTTCTCGTTGAGTGCAACTGCTCCAAGACACTCCAATTCCGCTTACAACCTGATGCCGAGCATGTCAATCTCAACACCCTCAGGGCCAACCTCTGTAATGCGGTCTCTCCCATGTCTGCACCATAAGATTGCCACCAATCTATAGGTCTTCTTTCCGTCCTTTCTCTGACGATCATATCCGTCGAGAATATTCCAAAGGAGTTCTTGTAATGATCAAGTAGACCGCAAATCTTGTCTTGTTCTGCAGGAGTGGGGACGAGCCGCTCTACGATATCCATGAATCCAGGCATATCCTCATTCAAAGCTACATTTCGATCCTGAGGTGGGACGGTGAAGAAGGTACCAGGGTTGAGTAAGAAACCAGCTGAGTGTAGCGGTGAGAACATCATCTTCCCTGGACCCCACCTGGTGTCGATGAGGTCGATGACTTGCTTGTACAACCTCGGGTTTCCGTCAAAGTTCCTCATGATTTGTTCTTTGGCTTTCTCCATTGCGTCATACAGATATCCCATCGGTGGTTTCTCATCGCCGTCAACAAGTCTAAGAACCTGGACCATAGGTTGTGAGGCCTTCATTGCCTTCACGACGTTGGTCCAGAACCCACTTTGTAGAATGGTCTCGGCAACTTCAGTAGAGATCTCCTTCTTTTTCTTGTTCTTTATCCAACTTGCATTAGGATCGTTGTACTCCGGGGAAACAACAAAGGCTCGGAGTCTGTCTTTCTTCAGATGCAACCTGTGCAAAGTCAGAAAGACAGTGGCAAATCTCGTGACAACAAGGCGTAGCAGGTTCCCTTCAATGGCAATTCACATCCTCTTCAACAACATGGCAGAGCTGTTGAAATGTTTGATGATCTTCGAGCTAAAGCAATAGTCTTCAAAAATAGCTTGCCAATATCCTCCAAGATGAGATCGATGCAATGCGCTGCACAGGGAGTCCAAAACAATCTCCTACTTTTTTGCTGCAACTTCCTACCGGCAAGTACATACGCGGCGGCGTTGTCGGTGACCACCTGAACAACGTGTTCTTCGCCAATCTCGCCAACTACCTTGTCCATCAGCTTGTACAAGTAGTATGCGGTGTGAGAGTGACCGGAAGCATCTACAGACCTCATGAACATGGTACTTGTTGGACAATTTACTAGAAAATTGATTTTATAAATACCAGACCTATCAGTACAGTCATCTGTCATCAACGTACACCCGTATGTTGCCCAATCTTATCTGTACGACTCTAGTATACCTCTAGTGTAGTCAATTTTCTGTTTAAGGCACGAGTTACTAACTTCATGATACGTCATGGGTTAAAGTCAGGGTCCGTAAGTACAAGTAGCGGATATTGCTTCCTTCCACTCAGGCGTCCTTACAGTGTTGAATGATATACCACATCTATAGAAAAGCCTAGACCATTTTTGATTAATTGTTTTCCTATCTTCTTTTTAAAGGTTCTTTCGATGGTTGTTTGTTGGGCGCCGGAAACCACCTCCTTCCCACTTCCGCAAAATGGTCCCCACAAACGTTGTTTTTGTCTCTTTCGACCAGGAACAGGGCGAGGACGGGAGGTTGGGGTCCGAGCAGAACCGGAACCCGACCCGGTTTCCAGATCAAATTCTATGTTTTCTCTGTCTACATAATCATCAAGACATACATTTTCGTTTTGTAATGTCCTACTATTTCTAATCATGTATGCAGTTATGTCTTGTTTAACAGAGTCAAGAACTTTATCACAAGGTCTAGCATTGCTACCAAGTGTGTGTGCAAGATGTTGTTTGTGACGGGCTATACCACCTCTAGTTTCCTTAGCACATAACTCACAGACAATGCAGTTTTTATCATTAGCACTAATGTAATGGGCAATATTCCAACCGGGGTCATTTGTACGGGTAAGTCTTAGGTCATCGTAACTCTCGTGATGCATGGGAGACTAGTGCCAGGTACGTAGGTCATATCTTAAAACTAGACTAATATAAAAATTTAGACTAATATGAAAATGAAATACTAATTAATTTAATTCTAAAGAGAAGTTAGAAAGAGTGCACTTTATTTTGGCGGTTGAAGAATGAAGAACCGGATCGGAGACTTCACTTTCCAACTTCAAAACTAAGCACAAGACCGGAGACTTAATCGCGAAAACTTGATGATTAGTAAACTTGATGATTAGAATAGAATTATGAAAAAGAAGAGAATGAGAAATGTGTGAAAAATGAAGAGGTTTGGAGGGGTTTATATATGATTTAGGGTAGTGGCAAACTTGTAATCTTTGAAAAAAAAATTAAAAAAAAGTTGATAGCCGTTGGAGTGCCTCCAACAGCTATCGCCTAGGCGACCGCCCATTTCGTCCAGCTTTGCTCGGCGAAAGGCGATGGTCGCCTACCGCCTAGGCGACCGCCTACGTGAACATTGGTCTGGACTATCTATCATCAAACTGAAGGTCCAACTGAACAAGCTTCAGTGAGTACTATTGGACATTTTTCAAATTATTTATTGTTAAACTAATAACAAACTAGGCAACTGAATATGTTTGAGGCATTATTATTTGGACGAATTCATCAAGGGATCCATTATTTTGCCCTTATTGTTTCTTCGTACGTGCAAACATCAGACGAAAATCTTTTTATTCTTTTAACACTCTTTTTTATCTCTCTCTTTCAAATTTTCAACGGTTTGAATTCCTGTTATTCACTCGAGCCACCGTTCGAACGAATGTAACCTGTAACAAACTCACCATAATTACAACCGAAACCTTAATCCGACTATATATACTCTCCGGTAAAGTGAAAAAGAAACCAAAATTCTCTCTTCCTCTTCTCTCTACGTGCTGCCATGGCGAATCCAACTTCAAGCACTCCTAATATCGTGCCCCTCCTGATGCAGTACTTGGAGCAGTACGGCTTCAAGAAAACACTACACGAGTGAGTCTTTAGTTTCGTACTTTCGAAAGGAAATGATATAGAAATAAATCATTCTTCCCATGGATGTGTTTGGTTCCTGAAGGTTAGAGAGAAATAAATCATTCCTCCAAGGTGAGTGGGACAAAGTCCTCAAGTATGTTTCTGGATTCGTAGCGGAAGATGAGATTCACCACTTCGACAACATATTTTATGGCATACACTACACCCGGTTCATGGAGGCCGTCCTCAGGTAAGTTCCGCGTAAGTTGCGCTTAATAATTTATCTTCCAAAGTATGCTTTTCGAAGTTTATCTAAAACGCAAATACTTCCAATCGTCTAATACGTAGCATATGAAAGCAATCTTGTAAGTTGTAAGATAAAAATTGAGTTGATCGATTGGAAAATGTTCCCGAAATATTTGTTTTAAATCCAATTCGATGCCTCTTTCCTTAACTTCTTGATCTTCTAGATCTAATCATTTTTTGATGGAAAATGGTAGTGGTGAGTGGGACGAGGCAACGGAGTTACTGTGAGATCTTGAGCCTAATCCTAATCCTAATTGGATTTTGTTGTTGTTTAGGTGGTGATTAGGAGGAGATGGTGATGGACGGCTGGGATTGAGAGGAGATCGATGAAGGGCTAGGATGTTTTGGATTGGATGAGTGGTTGAGATGGAGAGGAGTGGAATGGATGGTGAGGATGTGATTGGAGGAGATATTTAGGGGAGTCTTTTCTCTCTTTCTCTCTCTCGTAGCTATCTCTCGCAGTTCTCTCTCCCTCCCTCCGTTGGTGATCTCCGGTGTGGTGTTGGCGTGCTCCGACGAAAGGAGGATCGAGACGAGTGGTGGTTGGAGGTGAGTGTGTTGTTGTGTCAACTCGTTCCTTGCGTTGGTTCTCTCTCCCTCTACCTAACTCGTGTTTCGGTGGTTGCGGTTGGTTGTCGGAGGTTGCCGGAGGTGCTGTTGTGGTTGTGGATTGTCGACGAGGTGATCGATCATCGTTTGGACGCGAGGTTCGTCAACGGATCATGTTTTGGGGAGACGTGCTCGTGGAAGTGTCGTCGCGGTTCTTCAAAGGCTTCTTCAAGCCTTCCGGTATGTCAAGCTCGCTCACTTATTTAGGGTGAGCATTTGGAAGTCGACGGTAGGCCTTTCGGCTCGTCACAAGTAAACATGCAGCAGATTTCACTGGCTGATCAGTCGACCGGTTGGTGCAAATGGTCGACCGTTCGTGAAGAGAATTCAGGTTCTGCCTCAAATCGGTCGAACGATGCCCCAGGGGCGGTCGACAGATTGTGCACTGGAGGCAAGCCTGGTGAGATTCGGTCGAACGGGTCCCCTTTGCTGTTCGACCGTGTGTACTGTCTTAAGTCGGTTGGGAGCGTTGACCATCTAAACGGTCGGCCGCTTGTTGACTTCGTCCGACCGTGACTTAAGTGAGAATAGTGGTCGGTTCGACCGAAGGTGGTTTCGGTCGATCGGACTTGTGTGCTGAGAATAGGGAACGCTCTGGAGGAATTAGGTCGACCGAGGAGGGCTCGGCGTTCGACCGGATTCGTGGTGCGAGTGAGGGATTATTCCCTGGTGGGATTCGGTCGACCGAGAGTGCTCGGGTGTTCGACCGAATTCGTTGTGGAGTTGTGGGATTTGTCGCTGGTGACTTTCGGTCGAACGGGGCCCCTTTGCCGTTCGACGGATTGGTCGTTTTATTCGGTGAACCTGAGAGTTGACCATCTAAATGGTCGACCATCCCTTGACTTTGGTTCGACTGAACGAGTGCGGTGGGTGGGAATCGGTCGACCGTTGGAGTGCCGCTCGATGCGATTGCCCTGTATTTGCTTGATTTGGTAGACCGGGACTTTTGGTTTGGTCGACCGTTTGTGTCCAGTTTTGCACTATGGAGGTGCTGCACTATGGACCGCTATGTTGAGGATGTTACAACTTGGTATCAGAGCGGTCGGTTCCAGTGTCCTTATCCAAAGAAACCACCCTTAAAGTTTTAGAGTCTGCATTAGTTCATGCATTCATGGTTTTGATGTGTGTTGTTTCTTTGTGTATAGACGCCTCCGAGACGCGTGAGACCTCCCCACGGGACCGTAGCACCAATAGTGAGACTGGAAGCGCAGACTGGGCAGAGGAGCGGCGGATGCTCTATGACACAGTGGGGCGACTGGGAGCGATGTTGGATCTCCAGTCAGGCAGAGGAGAGCCAGCAGCGGCAGGAGCGATGCTCGACCACTATACGAGACAGCACCCGCCTACCTTTGATGGTAGAGGACAGTCTGAGGTTGTGGAGGATTGGGTCTTGAAGATTCAGGAGATCCTTCAGGCGATTGAGTGCCCGCCTGAGAGGCAGACATGCTTGGCAACGTACGTGTTGGGCGGAGATGCGTCCAACTGGTGGAGGACCACATCTGCAGTGGTGTTTGAGGGCAGGACTGAGGTAAGCTGGAAGGAATTCCTGCGGGAGTTCAACGAGCAGTTTTTCCCAAAGCATGTCAGAGATGGGAGGAGAGAGGAGTTTATGACTCTCGAGCAGGGAGATGTGATCCTGGCTGAGTATACCCGGACGTTCAACGCGCTGGAGCGTTACTGTCCAAAGATTTGTGTGATGCCGCTGCAGAGGGCGAGGAAGTTTATACGGGGGCTGAGGAAGCACCTCCGTACTCAGGTGACATATAGTATGCCACAAACGCTGGCCGATGTCGTGCGGTTTGCGACGATCATTGATCAGGATTACCAGCAGAATTATGCTGAGGTCAGGAGAGCACCAGGGAAGGTCAGTGGACGTCCGGGTGCTCTGTTAGCAGGTAACCCGGGCAAGATGCCTCGGATCGGAGGAGGTGGATCACGCCAGTCTGAGGCGTGCAGAGGTTGTGGCAGAGTTCACTCCGGAGAGTGTTGGGTCATGGGGTTTGTCACGGGTGTGGCAAGCCAGGCCACTTTGTGCGAGACTGTCCGAGTGGGCCAGGCGGGTCCAACAGGCATTCAGTGCCGCCAGCAGCAGGCAGAGGCGGAGGTCGCCGACCTTTTGCACCACCACAGCAGGGTCAGAGGATTGGACGGGTCTTTACCATCCAGGCGGATGAGGCGAGAGACGCCAGCACGGTGGTGGAAGGTACGCTCTTTGTTGCTGGGTTGAGTGCGAGAGTGTTGTTTGATTGTGGAGTCACACACTCGTTCATCTCGGAGCGATTTGCGAGCGTGTTGGGTCGTACCCCTGCGATGTTGACTGCCACGTTGGAAGTCAGCACACCCTTGGGTCTGTGGGCATTGTGAGGAGCTTCCTTCCCAGCGCCACGATTGTTTCGGGAGATCAGGAGTTTTCGGTTGACCTGATCTTGTTGCGGATGGAGGACTTCGACATCATACTGGGGATGGATTGGCTATCCCAGTACGACGTGCGAGTGCTGTGCCAGGAGAAGAAGATTCTAATCCCGAGGAAGGGTCTGCCTGATGTGCTGATCAGGGGGACGAAAGATAGAGGAGGCAGAGTGGTCGTATCAGCAGAGAGGGCACAGAAGCTGTTGCAGCAGGGTGGCAGAGCTTTTGTGGCCACTTTGGTAGTTCCAGATCCAGAGGTGAGGAGATTGGAGGACATTGAGATTGCACGAGAGTTTCCAGAGGTATTTTCTGACGATGTCTCCGGGTTGCCGCCTCATAGAGAGATTGAGTTTGGGATCGATTTGGTAGCTGGGACTACGCCGCAGTCGAAGGCGCTGTATCGGATGGCACCTGCTGAGCTGGCAGAGCTGAAGAAGCAGTTGCAGGATCTGATGGATACGGGACTTATCCGCCCCAGTGTCTCACCTTGGGGAGCGTCGGTACTCTTCGTGAAGAAGAAGGATGGATCGCTGCGGATGTGTATTGACTACAGGATGCTGAACAAGGTTACCGTCAGGAATCGGTATCCCTTGCCTAGGATCGAGGACCTGTTTGACCAGTTGCAGTCAGCACAGGTGTTCTCGAAGATTGATCTGCGGTCCGGTTATCATCAGTTGAGGATCAGAGAGGCAGATGTGCAGAAGACAGCTTTCAGGACGAGGTATGGGCATTACGAGTTTTTGGTGATGTCGTTCGGGTTGACGAACGCACCTGCAACGTTTATGGATTTGATGATCTGGATATTCAGTCAGTACCTCGACCGGTTTGTGATTGTCTTCGTGGATGATATTTTGGTTTACTCGCCAGATGTAGAGCAGCATCGAGAGCACTTGAGAGTTGTACTTGGTATTTTGAGGGATCATCAGTTGTATGCCAAGTTTTCGATGTGCGAGTTCTGGCTGAGTAGTGTGGCCTTTCTGGGACACATCATATCGGGAACGGGGATTTCAGTAGATCCAGCGAAAGTCGAGGCGGTGACGCAGTGGAGAGCCCCGACTAGCGTAGCGGAGGTCAGGAGTTTTGTGGGACTGACGGGGTACTATTGCCGTTTTATTCAGGATTTCTCCTGGTTGGCTTCACCGTTGATGGCTTTGACGTGGAAGGGCGTCGAGTTCGTGTGGTCCCAGAAGTGCGAGGACAGTTTCCAGGAACTGAAGAGTCGGCTGACGACTGCTCCAGTTCTGACACTTCCCAGTGGCAGTGGTGGATTTGTGATTTACAGTGACGCGTCAGGCGTTGGGCTGGGATGCGTACTCATGCAGCACGGGCAGGTGGTTGAATACGCTTCGAGGCAACTGAAGGTGCAGGAGAGGAATTACCCCACTCATGATTTGGAGTTGGCGGCAGTCGTGCACGCTTTGAAGACTTAGAGGCATTACTTGTACGGCGAGCAGTTCGAGGTTTTCACAGATCATCAGAGCCTGAAGTATCTGTTTTCGCAGAAGAAGCTGAATATGAGGCAGCGGAGATGGCTTGAGTTGATTAAGCATTATGATTTCACCATCTCGTACCATCCGGGGAAGGCGAATTCGGTTGCTGATGCTTTGAGCAAGAAGGTGGAGGTTACTGCAGCAGGTCTTTCTATTGAGGAGTGGAAGCTGCTTGAGGCGTTGACCGAGTGGAGACCATTCACCGATGAGTCACGAGGTGCAGTGATTGCCGGGCTGAGAGTGGAGCCTTAGTTGGTCTCGAGTATTGTTCAGGCGCAAAGTGTTGATGATGAGTTAGCTGGGTTGTTACAGTTAGCTGCCAGAGATGGGTCCGACTTTAGTATTGGAGTTGATGGTGGACTGAGGTTCAGAGGTCGTGTCTGGGTGCCGAAGGGAGGCGATCTGAGGAAGGACATTCTAGAGGAGCCACACAGATCCCGTTATTCGATCCACCCGGGCAGTACGAAGATGTATAGAGATCTTCAGAGGAATTTCTGGTGGAAGAGGATGAAGACGGAGATCGCAGAGTTTGTTGACAGATGTATGATTTGTCAGCAGGTGAAGATTGAGCACCAGAGACATGCAGGGCCGATGCAGAGGATCGAGCTTCCAGAGTGGAAGTGGGAGCACGTGACGATGGATTTTGTCACCGGGCTGCCGAGGACGAGAGGATTCCATGACGCAATTTGGGTTATAGTCGATCCACTGACCAAGTCGGTGCATTTCTTAGCTATTCATACCACTTTACCTCTGGAGGGTCTAGCTAAGTTGTATATTGAAGAGATTGTCAGGCTTCATGGAGTGCCCGTGAGTATTATTTCGGATCTAGATCCAAGGTTCACTTCCATATTCTGGGGGATTTTGCAGCAGGCCTTGGAGACTCGGTTGAAGTTCAGTACGACATTTCATCCACAGACAGACGGTCAGTCTGAGAGGACCATCCAGACGTTAGAGGATATGTTGCGAGCTTGTACTCTGGATTGGGCAGGTCATTGGGACGAGCATTTGCCGTTGATCGAGTTTGCCTACAACAACAGCTACCATTCAAGCATTGGGATGGCACCGTACGATGCCATGTATGGGAGGTCGTGTAGATCACTGGTATGCCGGAGTGACGTAGGCGAGAGACAACTAGTTGGTCCTGAGATTGTGCGGATGTACTCTGAGAAGGTAGATGTGATCAGGTAGAGACTAGTGACAGCTCAGAGCAGGCAGAAGAGCTACGCGGATAGGCGTAGGCGAGAGTTGAGGTTTGAGGTAGGTGACCATGTCTTCCTGAGGATTTCGCCATCCCGAGGAGTGATGAGGTTCGGGAAGAAGGAGAAGCTCAGTCTGAGGTATGTCGGACCGTTTGAGATTCTCGATCGGATTGGAGAGGTTGCCAACAGGATAGCGCTGCCGCCGTAGTTTTATGGTCTTCACAACGTCTTCCTTATTTCGATGTTGAGGAAATACGTAGCAGATCCTTCTCATGTGATTCAGTTGGAGGTTCCAGAGATCCGTCAGGATTTGTCTCTTGAGGAGAGACCGGTGGAGATTGTGGATCGGATGGAGCATCAGTTGAGGAGGAGAACCATTCCGATAGTGAAGGTCAGGTGGCAGCATCACAGTGAGCGAGAGGCCACTTGGGAGATCGAGGAGGAGGTCCGGAAGGAGTTCCCGGAGTTGTTTGGTGAGCTTCGGTGTTAATTTCGAGGACGAAATTCTTTTAGGAGGGTGGATTGTGAGATCTTGAGCCTAATCCTAATCCTAATTGGATTTTTTTGTTGTTTAGGTGGTGATTAGGAGGAGATCGTGATGGACGGTTGGGATTGAGAGGAGATGGATGAAGGGCTAGGATGTTTTGGATTGGATGAGTGGTTGAGATGGAGAGGAGTGGAATGGATGGTGAGGATGTGATTGGAGGAGATATTTAGGGGAGTCTTCTCTCTCTCTCTCTCTCTCTCTCGTAGCTCTCTCTCGCAGTTCTCTCTCCCTCCCTCCGTTGGTGATCTCCAGTGTGGTGTTGGCGTGCTCCGGCAAAAGGAGGATCGAGACGAGTGGTGGTTGGAGGTGAGTGCGGTGTTGTGTCAACTCGTTCCTTGCATTGGTTCTCTCTCCCTCTACCTAACTCGTGTTTCAGTTGTTGCGGTTGGTTGTCGGAGGTTGCCGGAGGTGGTGTTGTGGCTGTGGATCGTCGATGAGGTGATTGATCGTCGTTTGGACGCGAGGTTTGTCGACGGATCGTGTTTTGGGAAGACGTGCTCGTGGAGGCGTCATCGCAGTTCTTCAAAGGCTTCTTCAACCTTCCGGTATGTCAAGCTTGCTCACTTATTTAGCGTGAGTATTTGGAAGTCGACGGTAGGCCTTTCGGCTCGTCACAAGTAAACATGCAGCAGATTTCACTGCCTGATCGGTCGACCTTTGGTGCAAACAGTCGACCATTCGTGAAGAGAATTCGGGTTCTGCCTCAAATCGGTCAAACGATGCCCCAGGGGAGGTCGACCGATCGTGCATTGCAGGCAAGCCTGGTGAGATTCGGTCGAACGGGTCCCCTTTGTCGTTCGACCGTGTGCACTGTCTTAAGTCGGTTGGGAGCGTTGACCATCTAAGCGGTCGACCGCTTGTTGACTTCGTCCGACCGTGACTTAAGTGAGAATAGTGGTCGGTTCGACCGAAGGTGGTTTCGGTCGACCAGACTTGTGTGCTGAGCGTGGGGAACGCTCTGGAGGAATTCGGTCGACCGAGGAGGGCTCAGCGTTCGACCGGATTTGTGGTGCGAGTGCAGGATTATTCCCTGGTGGGATTCGGTCGATCGAGAGTGCTCGGGTGTTCGACCGAATTCGTTGCGGAGTTGTGGGATTTGTCGCTGGTGACTTTCGGTCGAACGGGGCCCCTTTGCCGTTCGACGGATTGGTCGTTTTGTTCGGTGAACCTGGGAGTTGGCCATCTAAACGCTCGACTGTCCCTTGACTTTGGTTTGACCGAACGAGTGCGGTGGGTGGGAATCGGTCGACCGATGGAGTGTCGGTCGATGCGATTGCCCTGTATTTGCTTGATTCGGTCGTCTGGGACTTTTGGTTCGGTCGACCGTTTGTGTCCAGTTTTGCACTATGGAGGTGTTGTTATTGTGGTCGTCCGTGTGGGTCGAGTTGTGGTGCCGATGTTCTTCCAGCAAGTGTGCTAGGGTGCACGAGTGTTGCGGTGGTTGGTTGAAATTAGACCTGGAGCCCCGTAACGGTGCGAGAGCTTGGAATTGGCTGAAATAGGCCTGAGGCCCAGCTTAGAATTGTGGTGTTGTGGCGGTTGGTTGAAAGAGACCTAGAGCCCCGTGACTGTGTGAGAGCTGCGGTTGGTTGAAATTAGACCTGGAGCCCAGCTAGTCTGTACGGGGTTGGTTGAGATTAGACCTGGAGCCCCGTAGTGCGTTCAGGTTGGCTAAAGAGGCCTGGAGCCTGAGTAGGGACCGCGTGTAGGGGTTGGTTGAAAATAGACCTGGAGCCCTTATACGTTTGCGTTGGTTGAAAATAGACCTGGAGCCCTTGGTCGTGTCGTGGTAGCTGCGGTTTGTTGAGATTAGACCAGGAGCCCTGCTTGACGAAGAGTGTGTGATATTGTGGTTGGGTGAAAGAGCCCTGGAGCCCTGTGACTGTGGTGTGTGATGTGGTTGGGTGAAAGAGCCTTGGAGCCCCGTGACTGTGGTGTGTGATGTGGTTGGGTGAAAGAGTCTTGGAGCCCAGCCTATTTTGAGATGCTTTCTTGTTTAGTAGAATTGCATGCTAGGATGTCTTTCAGTTCATGTATTATAGAGTTTGACATACGGGGTTTTCTCAGAAACTCAGGCATTGTTGCATGTTTACTTTCAGGTCGTGAGCGGCGATAGGGGGTGGTGACCGAGGAGGGGAGCACCGCTACCGGATCCAGCTTTCTCTCAGTTGAGGTCGAGTGATTATTGCTTCCATTTTGTATAGTCTTTTGCTGTAATCACAACTTTTGAAATACTCTGATGTTCATATATATATATTATATATGTTGGTGCATCTGTGTTCAGTATTTGCGTAATATACTATGTTGATTGTGTGTTATTAAAATTTTAAATTTTACGTTGTGTTGAGGATGTTACAGTTACTTGGGAGGAACTTAATGACATTCGAGCCACACAATCCGAAGGCTTTCAAAGAAGCAAAAGCTCGTCCTACAAACAACGCAGTAAGGTATATATCAGAAATAAGTGCACCATTTCTTGATGTTCGTTCTATGCATGCATGATTGCCGAGAATTACGATGTGTATTAGTCATTCAGGAAAATGTTTTTTCGGGCAACCGATGTACGAGGCTTGTCATGGAACACGATGAAGAAGTTCCTCCCGGAAAACCCTCTTCTCCAAGGCAAATTTGTTGTCCCTCGCTTGAACAAGAATTAGCTACTCCGCCACGTTTACGAGGGGTAACTTTGCTTTGGATAGTCCCTTTTTTCACCTCGAAACTTCTGGTCTACTAGCTAGTTTTGAAATTTCTAATTAAGTTTAATGTCAATTTCGGCATGACGATTTTGAATATTGTCTAATAATTACGTTTTTGTGTAACAGACTTTGTTATCAAAAGCGTAACTGCAACTATCCAAAGCCAAACCTTGCCGCAACAACATTCTTAGAGGACCACTCATGTGAGAAGGGCGATTGTGGAGTTCCAGAGGACACTTAAATGAAGGTATGTTTGTATTTAACTCCAATAACTTTTTTGTCTCGTTTCAAGATATCACATAATCCTCTGGACATAAGTCTTGTTTCGTTCAAATTTGACTAGTATTTGTTTTCATTTTCCAACATTTGACTCTAATCCTGTGCATGCATTCAAGATTTGAAATAAGTCTTTGAATTATCATAAATTTTAGGTTTTAGCTACAGCGATTTATCTTCCCCAAAGTAATCTCACCGTCGGTTGCTACTAGAAACTTTGCGTACGGCATCAGACACGCATATTTGTGTAGTGCTAATTTCATTAATGTAACTTTTCAAATATTTCACTAATGACTAATGCTCTCCCTATTTAAAATATTCAAGACACTTTTATTTTGAAGTGTACTTTGTAAATCATGTTTATGTTGCACCATATTTATGATAAATAACTTCGTGGCAGGCTAATTACGATGCGGATAAGTAATTGAAATTTAAAGAGTTAATTTGATACGAAGATGAAGTCGTTATATGAAAAGGTTAAAATAAAAAATGTCTGGCGAAATAATAGAAGTGGAAATACTGTGAAACTACAGTGCAACTAAGATAATCATTAGGTATTACAGGTAACCAGTTACACTTTAGTTAATGAGAGTTTTTTATATTAACCCCTTCTGTATCAGATTACGTTCGGAAATCTTTCTACAAGGTTCTACTCATCTGCAGAACCATCCTGATTGTTAAATGTGAATGCACAGAGAAATTTGTTAACATAATCTTTAGCGCGGTCCACGGATGGTAAATACTTGATCATTATGTAATTTAAATGTTTGTCTGGGCAAAACTGTAACGTCATCATCAACACAGCGGAAAATTTAAAATTTCTAAACAACAATCAACAGAGGATATTACACAAACATAAGGAAGACGGTGCACCAACATATATAATATATATGTATCCGAATATTTCAAAAGTGTGATTATATCAAAAGACTAACAATAAATACAAGTAATCACTCCGACCTCAAAATGAGAGAAAGCAGGATCATGTAGCAGCGCTCCTCTCCTCGGTCACCACCCCACCTAACGCTGATCACGGTCTGAAAAGCAAACATGCAACAATGCCTGAATTTCCAGAAGGAAACCCCGTATGTCAAACTCTACAATGCATGAACAGAAAGACACCCTAACATGCAATTCTACCAACAAGAAAAGCACTACAACCAGGCTGGGCTCCAGGGTTCTTTCACCCAACCACAGCACACACCACTGTTACGAGGCTCCAGGACTTTTTCACCCAACCACCGCAACACACACTCGTCGCCAAGTTTGGCTCCAGGGCTTTTTCACCCAATCACAGCTACCACGACACGACCAATGACTTTAGGGCTTTTTCACCCAACCCAAATGTCCAAGGGCTCCAAGGGTTTTTCACCCAACCCTTAACACACAGTCCATGCTCAGGCTCCAGGGCTTTTCACCCAACCTGAACGCACTACGGAGTTTCAGGGCTTTTTCACCCAACCCCGCCAGACTAGCTGGGGTTCAGGGCTCTTTCACCCAACCGCAGCTCTCACACAGTTACGGGGCTTCAAGTCTTTTTCACCCAACCACCGCAACACACACTTTTTTATGCTGGGCTCCAGGGCTTTTCACCCAACCACAACCCTCATACAGTTACGGGGCTGTAGGGCTTTTTCACCCAACCATCGCAACACACGTGCCCACTAGCACACCTGCCGGAAGAACATCGGCATCACAACTTGCCCCACACAGACGACCACAGCAACTGCACCTCCGGCGTACAAAACTGGACTCAAACGGTCGACCGAACCAAAAGTCCCCGTACACCGAATCTCACAAACACAGGGTAATTGCCTCGACCGGCACTCCATCGGTCGACCAATTCCCATCAACCACACTCGTTCGGTCGAACCAAAGTCAAGGACTGGTCGACCGTTTAGAAGTCGCCCCCCAGGTTCAACGAACAAAACGACCAATCGGTCAAACGGCAAAGGGGCCCCGTTCGACCGAAAGTCACTAGGGAAACATCCCTCACGCACAACAATGAATCCGGTCGAACCAACGAGCACTCTCGGTCGACCGAATTCCACCAGGGAATTCCCCCACGCTCCACATCAAGTCTGGCTTCCCGAACCACCTACGGTCGAACCGACCACCAATCCAACTTAAGTCACCGGTCGGACAAAGTCACACGGTGGTCGACCGTTTAGATGGTCAATACCCCAACCGACCTACAACAGTGCATACGGTCAAACAGCAAAGGGGACTCGTTCTACCGAAACCAACCAGGCTTGCCTCCAATGCACAACCGGTCAACCGCCCCAAGGGCATCGTTCGACCGATGTGAGGTAGAACCCGAAATCTCATTAAGAACGGTCGACCGTCTGCACCAACCGGGACCGTCTGAACCAACCGGTCGACCGATCAGACAGTAAAATCTGCTGCATGTTTACTTGCAACGAACCGGAAGGCCTACCGTCGACTTCCAAATACTCACACTACTAAAGTGAGCGAGTTGACATACCGTGAACGTTTGAAGAAACCTTCGAAGAACCTCGACGGCGCTTCCACGAGCACTTCTCCCCAAAATCACGATCCGTCGACGAACCTCACGATCGAAC
Source organism: Triglochin maritima (assembly GCA_963682175.1). Classification (NCBI taxonomy): domain Eukaryota; kingdom Viridiplantae; phylum Streptophyta; class Magnoliopsida; order Alismatales; family Juncaginaceae; genus Triglochin; species Triglochin maritima. The sequence continues at coordinate 33,449,299 of OY821779.1, forward strand.
GACGATCAGCACCTCCTCAACAACCTCGAGCACTCCAACACCTCCGTCAAACTCCACACCAACCACGACCACTGCAAACGAGGTAGGTTGAGAGAGAGAAACCAAAACTAGCAAGAAGGGTTAAGAACTCACCTCCACAAGCAACCGCTAAACGACGAACACCTCCTTCTCGCCGGAGCACAGCACCTCCACGCCGGAGCACAACTAGGAGAGAGAGAGAGAGAGACGTAAGAGGGAGATGAGAGAGTTATGAGAGAGTGAGAGTGAGAGATCTACCCATAAATATCTTCCATCAAAGCATCCTAGCCGTCCATCCAACTCCTCTCCATCTCAACCATCCATCTCAACCCCTCATCCATCAACACTCCATCTCAGCCGTCCAAAACCATCTCCTCCTAATCTCCACCTAAAACATCATTAAAACACAATTAGGATTAGGATCTCACAAAAACAACGAAAATTTTCTATAAAAAATAATATAGGAACATCTTTGATAGTCATAAAAAAATTCAAAGACAAGAAACTTGTGAGCAAATACAAGTTTTCCAAGTATCATGTCCACGTTGAGGTTAATTTCCTACCGACTAACGACCGCTTCAATTATATTGTTTTACAGGGAAGCCATATGTTACAAAAGAAGAGTTTGAAATTGCAAATAGTCTAACATCTTCGTACTAAATTAATATTGCTGATCAAGACCGGTGAAAGACTGGAGAGGCCGACAATCGCTACTTTATAGATTTGTTCTGCGGGGGAATTTGTTATGTGTATCTTTATAGAATTTGTACTTTCATTATGACGTTAGAATTGTTTGCTGTCTGCAGATTTGATATTTGACCCTTTTGTTCTCCGGCTGACTATTTCTAAGTCGTATTTCATCTCTTCTTTAAGAGTAACCGTATTAATTCGTTATTCAGGAGCAATTTTCATCCGAAGATATCATACGCCAGTTTAGTTACTAAACCGAAAATCAAAGCACGTATGTAGTAGATCCGTGGATGTAATTGTGTTTATGGTTTAGTTAATTTTTCTGGTTGTGGAGTTATGAGGATACATTTAGTTTCCATAAGATAAATTTTAAAAAAAAATCACATTTCACCTATTACAGTATGTGTTTCACCCAATTAACTTTAATTTTCCTTACACTATAATTTTGTCAAGACCCCCCTATTCTACGGCTTTAACTTTGGATTAGTTGAATTTTAAGATTTGGACGAGTTTTGTGAACCTCAAAGTTCATTTTTTGTCATCCAAACATATTTTTCTCCAGAATGAATTTTGAGATTTGAGTTGCCTTTTTAGCTTGATCAACACTGAGATTTATTAGGCCAGTGTTTTGCAAAACTCTGAGATTTATTCCCAAATTGCCTCGTTCAACTTTCTTATTCCCATATCCCCAAATTTTTATTACAATATTCCCCAAAAGAGTTTTAATTGCTTTTGGTATAATTCATTTTTTATAGCTTGTATAAATTCCTGTTAGTTGTAAATGATAAAAGTAATATATAGATGACTTAGTTAGATCCTTGTAATCACATGATTACTTTCATTTACTTTTATGGATATTACTTTCTAGAATTTTGTTTTCTTTATTTCTACTTGATTTATTTTCATACGAATATTACTCATTTATTTGATTTACCTCTTCGTAAAAATAACAAGTAGATAGGCCTACGTACTTATCCAACGACAAAAAACAATTATTCGTCGGTGGTAACGTACACTGACGGATATGTTTATATTCATCGACAACATGTTTCAATAGAACAAAATTTTCGTAGTTTTTTTGCCAATTCACAAACATATACCGACGATGGGTATCGTCGGTGTATGATTTTGAAAAATTTGACAATGGGAAAATATATTTTTTGGCACCAAAACAAACACTGATAGATATGTCACCATCCACTGACGGATATTTGCGTCAATCATTACATACAACAATTCATATATTCCATCAATGTATGGTTCAAAATAGACTTTTACGAACATAAGCCTCATTTATACACCGACGGATAAGTACCGTAGGTGAATCTTTATATTAGTAGCATGAATCAGTCTACCCCTCACTACATGAAATAGTGCCTTTGGTGATGAACGTTTTCGTCTGCAAAAGGTGTCATTTCCGTCGGCATTGACTCTTGCCGACGAAAATATCGTCGGCATTGATCCACCAGGAATACCATCGCTGGGACGTCCATTTTCCGACTAAATTTTTGTCGGCAGCAAATATTTTCGAACTAAAAAAGGCACAAAAAATGTGGGTCCTGACGGAATTTCCATTGGACAAGAATTGCCTCATCGACGGCCACTCTCACGTCACTAAATTGGCAGCCCGACGACTTTTCCGTCGGCAAGCTTTTTTTATTGACGATGGAAATTCCATCGGCAATAAAGCGTCTGCTACAAAATAATGTTTTTAGTCAGTATAAGACGACCCTGGTTGGGTCGATACACCCTGCAATAAAAATTCATTCGAAATCTAGAACTCATTCAACCAAACACATTCACAACAATATCAAAGCTAGAACTCATTTGAAATGCAATATATAGATTTCATAAGTCATACAAAAGTGAAGACACATAATTCAAATATATTCATAAGTCAGACTACACCAAAAGAAAATAAAAACTAACTAAGAAGTACTAACTAACTAAGGTCGATGGGTCATTGTGATGTTGTGAAGATGTATCGATGTCACCACTCTATAAAATAAAATTGATTTTGATTAGTTAAATAACCCAAACATTTATAAATTCTAGTACATTAAAGAAAGCTCCTACAAATTAATCGTACATATACCCAATTTTCTATAAAATGTGCCACCATCAACTTAACGACTTAAGCCTTCAACTACTCGTGCTCCTCTTGCAATGGATTTCAATATTGTTTTACATATATTGTACATGTAAAATCAACTTACAAAGTTAGTATACACTTACAAGCGATACAGATTGTGAAACTTTAGTTTGAAGTTGCTCGAGATGCACAATGCCATGTCGACCTATCAACGTGTTGCCTGTCCGATAGGATCCAATACCAGCTCCGCGCAATCATCAGACTCTCTTTCCCTAAAATTTCTTCTATTGCTTCTTCCTCGATAACATCACGAGTCTTAACCATTGAACACTCACCCCGCTCTTGGGTTAGTTTTTGTTGTGTTAATTTCTGACTCGCTAATTGTTCTATCTCAACCTACATTAATTTGATAATGTAATAAAATCCAAAAGATAAAATTGAAACTTAATTTCATCTTCTAAAAGATTCAAACCTACCATTTGTGGCTCATTGGTATAACGGAGAGCCATTTTTTAAAGTTTGATGAGAGGTCTCATGATTTCATTCTCATCCATCTAATTATTTAATAAAAAATGAAACAATTCACAATAAGAATAAATCAATATTAATCTAAAGATTCAAACCATTACAAGTTATACATACTTATTGAAACACAAAACTTACAAGAAGTTTTGTTTTGTTGGCGAATGTCTTAGATCCTGTCTTGTGGTTCATCTTCTTAAAATTGAGGTTCATGCTATTCGTTAACATTTTTTTTCTACAATGAACAATAAACAATAAAATGTTTAAAGACTCAAAAAATTATACCTTTGTGGTTTCATTGTTCCATTCCTCCAACATTTGGTGAAGGCTTAAGTCGAAACCTAAGAGAAACTTGGCGTTGGGTGAAGCCAGAAAGACCCATTGTTAGGTAGGGGTCGATGGTGTGGCACAAATGGGTTGTCCCGAAGCATGCACTACTAACCTAATGGAGGGTGGTTCATGGGAAATTGCCCACTCATGACATGATGAGGCGAAGGGGTCTGAAGTTATGTGTTATATTGAGATGTGCCTTATGTAAGGGTGCACATGAGGATTTGACACACTTGTTTTGGGAGTGTCCTTTTGTGCGGGTTGTATGGGACGAGATTCGAAAGGTGGGAGGAAATGTTGGTCGCATGAAACTAGCCACAATGGAGGAACTCTATAGAATTCAAAGGTGGAGTGCCCCCTCCAAATATAGTGCACTCACGATCAAGCTAGCTTTGGGAGGTGTGGTTTTCGAATGTTGGGCGGAATGGAATAGAAGATGTATGGATGGCGAGGAACGGCAAGTGGAGTCCATTGTCCAGCAAGTGAAGGATGTAGTTCCGATCAAAGGATCCAGAATGTTGTAAGGAAGGGGAGACGAGCTTGAGAAGGTGAATTTCGAGAAGATGTGGTTATAAGATAGTTATCATTAGCTAAGTAAACGAGTAATGGAATGTTATGTGGTAACAAGTGGGACTTGTGATAGTGTATGTGCTATGTGAGGATCCGAGCTTGTGCTTCAGCAAGTTCCGAGGGCATGATTGTGGCGAGGGAGACCAAGTTCCATACATGGAGTACCTCGGTCCGTTCCCACCACCACGTAGACCTCCTTCTCCTCCTCCTCTGTCTCGAGAGGAAGGGAGATTCGGTCAGGATCGAGTTCTTGGTGCACCACCACCTTTAGCTCGACATGATAGACCGATTACTTTGTGGGAGCGGACCCATCCTGTTCGGGCCGCGCAGCCTTCTTGCATAGTTGTTCCCCCTGCTCGCGGGAACAACTATGAGCTGAAACCTCAATATGTGAGCATGCTTCCAACCTTTACTGCCAATAAGGAGGATCCGTATATCTTTATACGCGAATTCGAGGAAGTATGCTTCATGTTCAAGCTTCAACAGCTTGACGAGGATTCAGTCCGGTTGAGGATGATTTCTTTCGCATTGAAGGATAATGCGAAGAAATGGATGTATAGCCTCCCGGCGAGCTCGATTCGGTCATGGGATGACTTTGTGACCGTCTTTCTGAAGAGATTTTTCCCTCAAAGGAAAACTCAACAGATACGGCACCAGATACATCAAATGTATCAGACCGAGACCGAATCGTTTCATGGTTTCTTTGAGAGGTTCAAGGACCTTCTCCAGCAGTGCCCTCATCATGGATTTGAGTTATGGCAGCTGTGCCAAATTGTTTATGAGGGCATCAACTACAACACCCGCACATTGTTGGAGTCGATGTGTCAGGGTGACTTCCAAATGAAACCCATCGAGGAGGCATGGGATACTTTTGAGTCCATGGCTGAACGTACCTTCGAGTGGGATACCATGAGAGAGCCACCAGCCACCAGGTCTTCTGGTCGAGCTGGATCTTATCAAGTTGACTCATCGATCGTGTCTGAGGCGAAAATGGTTGCTCTCATGCGTAGGATAGAGAGTTTGGAGATGGACCGAGCTCCTGTAGCTCAGGTCGCTACTCCCGGGTGTACTAGGTGTGGACTGTCGGGACATGATGACTTGGAATGCGCTTACGTTCCAAGGGATACTGAGCATGCAAATGCGATGTATCAACAAAGACCCCAAAACGACCCGTACAGTCACTCCTACAACCCGAGATGGCGTAACCATCCTAACTTCTCTTGGGGGCCTAGTGGGGGTAACGGTCAGAGCTCGCACGTTCAACCTCAACCTCCGCCTTATCAACCTGCACGCCCATCGACGACCTACCAACCCCCACATCAAAGGTCTCAGCACCACAATTACCAACCTCCTCAGACCTCTTCGTCGGGTTATTCTAACCAAACTCCACAACCCCAACGGGTTGAGCCTAAGGACTCCACTCTTGAACAAACCCTTCACGCGTTCATTCAAAGTACATAATCCATGCTTTCGGCCAACAACAATTCGGTCAAAGCATTGGAAATGCAAGTTAGCCAGTTGGCTAATCAGCTCCATGAACGTGAGAAGGGTCAATTACCGAGTCAACCCGAGGTGAATCCTCGGGGTACCCATTCGCAAGGAATGACACCTTTACCTCATGCTACCTCTGAACCGACCCATCATATTAATGTGATTCATACTTTGAGGTCTGGTAAGGAGGTGGACAACCACATTGGGGTGCCTTCCTTGTCATCACCATCTCTGAGGGAGCCGGATCCTGAGGCTCCCTACACAAATATTTCCAGGAAGGAGCCAAATTCTGAGGTTTTTTTCTACTTTTTCTTCGACAAAGGGGCCGAACCCTGAGGTCCCCTTGTCTCCTCTAGTGTCGAAGGAACCAGATTCTGAGGTCCCTACTCATGCTTCTTTGGACCAGGATTCTGAGGTTCCTTCGCACCATTATGACCCGAAGGCACCATTCCCTGAGCGCCTTAAAAAGAAAACCTCTGATCAGCATGACAAGATGCTTGAGATGTTTCGGCAGGATAAGGTGAATATCCCTCTTTTGGAGGTGATTCAGCAAATGTCACCTTATTCCAAGGTTCTCAAGGACTTATGCACCAAGAAGAGAAAAAACTCATGTTCCAAAGAAAGCTTTTCTTGCGGCTAACGTGAGTTCTTTGTTGGCACAACCCATGCAAGTCAAGTACAAGGACCCTGGTTGTCCTACTATCTCTTGTGTGATTGGGGATATGTCCATACATCGAGCCTTATTGGACCTTGGTGCATTTGTTAATCTTCTGCCATATTCTGTCTACATCCACCTCGGTCTTGGAGACCTCAAACAAACAAAGACCACTCTTCAATTGGCTGATAGGTCTATGAAGAAACAGAGGGGTGTGGTGGAAGATGTGCTGATCAAAGTGGGAGAGTTCATTTATCCAGTCGACTTCTTTCTCTTGGATACTGAACCTGTGCCAAACCCACTTGGACAAATTCCTGTCATTCTGGGGCGACCATTTCTTGCGACTTCCAATGCCTTGATCAATTGTCGCAATGGTCTGATGTGCTTGACTTATGGTAGTTAATGCGCTAATTTCAACATCTTCACCATTGGCAAGAAGCCAGGTGCCTTCAATGACCCTGTTGAGGTCAACCTTATCCAGGGCTTGGATGAGATTGAAGTTGAGGGCACCTTTAAGTACTTCAGAGAATTGTTCGATGAAGATCCTGAAGGTGGTGAAGATGTTTCACCTGGGCTGGCACAAGAAGGAGCCTTATGTTTTGATCACGTGGCCCTTGAGCCACATTCTTCTGATCTTGTGGCCCTTGAGCCACATTCTTCTGATCATGTGGCCCTTGAGCCAATTCTTTTTGACCACGTGGCCCTTGAACCACATCCTTTTGAGCACGTGGCTTTTGAGCCACAAGATACTATTTTTATGGCCTCTCGACCATATGCTCTTCATTCTGTATCTGCTGAGGACCCCATGTGGGTTCACCTCTCGTTCATGCCTCCTCTTTTGCTAACTCTAAAGAGGTATCAACCGACCACAATGGTTTTAAGGGTGTCAGGCTGTCGAGCAATTCTGTTGTGTATGTTGCGAGCCCATGCATGCGCATTTCTGGCTCGAGAGATGGTGGGTTCCCATTTGATGTCCCTTGACATATCAAGATGGAAGCCTATTGTTGTACATAGTTTAAAAAAGACTCCTTCAGTGAGCATCGATTGTTGTGGGCCCCAACCCTTGAATATTTGGGCCCCAATTCTTTCATGTATTTGTATCCCTTCCTTAGCATCTCACAGGTTTTAAGGGAATTTGGGTTGTGTCCATCAACATAGCCATGAACTCCCCTGTGTACTTCATGTTGGTGAGATCTTTCCTTTTTCATGCATAAATCCATGTAGTTTCATGCTCACATTCATTGAGGACAATGCATGAAGTAGGTGTGGGGGGTGTTTTACGTGTGTACATAGTCGAGTCTTTTCTTTTGATTTTGCTTTCTTTTGTTTGCATTGTTAGGGTCATGTTAGTGTGCTACATTTAATATCGATATATCTGCTTGTCATGATCCTTGGGTGACTTGTCTCCTTTTGCTTGCCTAGTGCTTCAAAATTTTCACATTTCTTTCAAAATCTTCATGTGTTTTCGAAAGAAAATATTTTGTGGGTTTTTGCGTGTGTTTAGCATGTGCAAAACCGTTGAGAGGCAAAGTAAAAAGAAAGCTCCCAAAATTGTCTTGAACTTGATGCATTAGGATATCTAGTACAGTGGCTTTAGGATTTATTGAGTCGTTAGGATGAATCCCAGTTTTCCTTTGGGGTGAGTAATCATAGGGTTTCAGTGATCAAACATTCAAAGAAGTCCACCCTGAACCTAGTGAGTCAATAATTTGTGTCTGTTAACTTAAGGAAGTTTGTTGTAGTCAAGGACCCTCTAAATCTTGTTGTGAGACAGTAGTGTAAGGGTTTTGGTTCATGTGTAGATAAGAAATAAGTGAGTAGGTGTTCTCTCTTCTCGCACGGCTCCTATCACTCGGGAAAGTAGGTCTGAGGGGACTTTGTGCCTGGTGCTTTCAAGTCATCTGACTTGGGATGCGCCGACCGAACTCCCGTTACACGGGTGGTAGGGATTACCCTATGTGGAGATTTGGGGAAAGGTGTACGTGATAGTGTAAGTCCTCATGGGCAATGATGCACGAAACTTGACCCTGGGAGAATGAAGCTCCAACTAATAAAAAGAAAAAGGAAAAAAATGTGAAAAGAAACAAAAAGAAAAAAATATGGTAATGCAAATAAGAACCTTCATGGACCTTACACTTTGTATCACTTGAGGATGTTGAGGTTGTCCATGTCTTTCACTTAATTCCTTATTTAAGTTGCACGAATGGTTCATGAGGCTAGGTGTGGACTGATCACTTATATAGAGTCGGCCCGTAGCATTACCGCGTCCATTGATCGACAAAATTTGTCCAACGAGTCGAGGTCTAGATTGAATAATGCATCTTGTTCGGATTTTGTGGGTATATCCGCTGAAAACCCTCAGGAGACAACACTCCTCCTTGGCAACAAAGAGGTTTAACGGCTTGTTGCACGTGCTAGGTGCAACCGTGATTCCTACGAAAGTGAGTTAGGATTTCTTGTTTTTCGTTTGCTTTTCTCTTTCTTTGTTTTGCTCGGGACTAGCAAAAACTTAGGTGTGGGGTATTTGATTGACATCATTTCATGCTTATATTTGTATCTTATATCCATTATCTTACACCTAAGCAATGCTACGTGACGAGTTTTATGTTTAGTTTTCAGAAATAAAGATGTTTGAAGAGAAGAGCCATGAAAGGACCCAAAAAGCAGGAAAAAGGACTTAATTGTGAGACCTGGGGACCAAGATGCAAGGGAGAAGGACCTGATCGTAAGACAGAAGGACCTAAGAGCAAAACAGGAAACTCCACACCATCATGGGGAGTATTTTGTCAATTCGATTCGGGTCGGAGCTCCACTAAACAAGTTAGATGCATCCAAGACCAAGAAACATGCCAAGGAAAGCCCACCAGAAGATCCAATGGGATCTGAGGCTTATAGGCCGCCAATTGGCGGTTTGGTTAAGCCCAGATCCGCTAAGCTTCCTCCTGGACTTGTATTATCATGTGTTTAGGCTATTTTTGGTATTGGTTTAGTCCCACATCGGGGGATTGTCCCGGATTAGCTTTTTCCATGCTTATAAATAGAACTCTTCACCTCCCATTGTATCCATCTCTCTCTTTGGTGGTCATCTTCCCTACTAAGAGTGAAGCCTTAAAGCAAAACTCTAGTGGAGGAAGAGCTACTTGTAATTGAGTGAGTTAATAATAGATGTTTTCCTTTAATTGTGTTGTTTCTCTCTTAGTTTAATTTCCTTTCATATGCATGCTTCCTTGCTTGTTTAGTTTTACGCTTCTTTAATATTTCTTGCTTGATTAGTATAATTTCATTTCAGTATAATGCTTCATTTTATTAGAGAAGTTAGTTTAAATATGTGTGAGTAGTTCCATCACCATTTGGGGGGTGGAGAAATATGTGATATAATCATGTAGTGTATTAAGTGTGTGTTATTTTTATCCCTTGAGCTTTATATGATTTCCATAACCATCTAATGGGTTTTCACTCTTATCTTTGATATGCTAATGCTCTTGAATAAAGCTTAGCTTATGCTTTGATTAGTGGACCTATTTTATGAGGAATGATAAGGTTAGGATATGGATGAAGTTAATATTTGAAACACAAGTTGTAGTGTATGTGCTCTTGTTGCCTTTACCTTAGCTAATGTCTTGATGTAGTCTTATCTTAATTCATGTGGAGGCATAGTAGGGTCTAGTCTTTATACTTGAGTTCATGTAGCTTCATTCTAACTATTGTCTTGTATGTTTTAATGATGTAGTCTTATCTTAATTCATGTGGAGGCAAAGTTGGATGTAGTTTTATGATTTCATGCACTACATGTTGTAAGGAGTAGGGGTGTAAACGGGTCGGGTACGGGTCGGGTATGCCCCTACCCGTACCCGTACCCGGCTAAATTAGCGGGTACGGGTACGGGTATATACCCGGCAAAAAACATATATACCCGTACCCGACCCGTACCCGTTAAGTTAGCGGGTACGGGGCGGGTAAACGGGTATAGCGGGTATGATATATAATATATAAAAATATAATATATATTATATAAAAAATATATTATATATAAAAAATATATAATATATAACATATAAAATATTAAAAAAATATTATATATATAATATAATATATCTTAACGGGTATACGGGTAAACGGGTATGGGTAATGCGTATACCCGTACCCGACCTGTTTATTAAGCGGGTAAACGGGTACGGGTATACGGGTTTGAATTTTTAAACGGGTATGTGTTTTTGTACCCATACCCGTACCCGCCCGGGGCGGGTGACCGGGTATACGGGTATTACCCGCCCCGTTTACACCCTTAGTAAGGAGCTTAATGAACACACACACACACTTCTTTATGTTCACACTATTTCTCTACCCCCTTTGGGGTTTAGTTTTATTGCTTATCTTCATTTCCATTTGCACATTAGTGTAGTTTAGAGTAACCAACCTTTCTTCCCTTTCTTTACCTCTCGCCTTCGCACAAACCAAGTGTCGACACACCTCCCAGTGGACGACCCGTATTTGCCACCGCTTCAATGCGGCCGTGCACTTTCGGTTAAATATAAAACGAGTTCAATCATGCGGGCACGCAACTGGCGTTGGGTGAGGTGACTACCGGCCTTCGGGCTACGGAGGTCGTTGTCCTGCTTTTATAGCGGCGCAGTTGGTATTTGCGGCTCGTGGAGCCTGATGACCTGGCAGACTTCGGTCTGGACCCGTCCGATGTTTTGCCGGACGTTGTGATGGACCACCGATGCTGTGCCGGTGATGCCGCCGAGGTTGTGCCGGCGATGATGATTGTTGGGCCGAGGCTGTTCCGGCTATGTTGATTCCTCGACTGGGTACCTATCGTGATGTTGTTGTTATACCTTCCGGGCGACGGCCCCATTGGTCCCAGTGGCTCCGACCACAGAGATTTGCAGATCTGTATTCTATCGGCGCACAGGCGTGACAGAGGCTCCCTGCCGAACCCTTGAGTATTGTAGCTGCGTGTGGGGGGTGCGATGTCGCGTGCTGTAAGGCTGCATGTGCCTGCTGTAGGTCTCCTTGGGAGACTCGTTGTTGACTGTCAGACTGATGTCCTGTTTTACCCTTCGGGGGAACTGTTTTACTTTCTGTCGATGCCATGACATGCTACTAGTATGATAGGTTCACTTGTGTAATGCATGCATATAGGTGAGTTGGCATACGAGGTTTCCTTCTGGAAACTCAGGCATCGTTGTTATATATTTTCAGGACCGCAGTAGGTCCAGTTGGGTGGTGATCGGCGAGCACGCGCATTTTGGAGTAGGATCCTCTTCTCGGACCGCTGAGGTCGGCATGATTACGTTTTATCTTCTTTTGTCGTTTTGTTGTAATCATGTATCATTTTGACAAACTCTGATGTAATTTTGGTGCACCGCTATTTGTTTTATGAGAAGTAACAATCCCGTCATTGATTATTGAGTTCCTGTGTCTTGATTATAAATTTTTAAATTTCCGCTGTTTTGGGATGTTACAATTTGGTATCAGAGCGGTCGATTCCTATGCGGTTCCCAATGAAATCACCCTTGTAGTAATAGGATTCATGCATTTTATATTTTGGCACGCATACATGGCTGAAGTTGTGATTGTTTCTTCTGTCAGATGGCACCTAGGCGCGTGAGGAGTTCTCCACGCGATCGCGATCCCAGTGACGACGCTTCAGGTGCTCATTGGGACAGGTTGGGCGAGTTTCTGGAGCGTCAGGCAGCCCAGAGTGCACAGGGTGGGGTGGGAGCTGAGCACGATCGGTTCATGCGTCAGCACCCACCGAGTTTTGATGGCAGGAGGGCCCCAGAGTTTACGGAGGACTGGGTCTTCAGGATGGAGAAGATCTTCCGAGCGATCGGAGTAGCACCAGAGAGGATGGTGGAGCTGGCCACCTATGTGTTCGATGGCGAGGCCGCCAACTGGTGGAGGTCTACGTCCACAGTTCTGTTTGATGACCGTGTGGATGTCAGCTGGGAGGAGTTCTTTGAGGTGTTCCATGAGCAGTACTTTCCCCAGCACGTCAGGGATCAGAAGCGGGAGGAGTTCATGTCGCTCGAGCAGAAGGAGATGACTCTGGCGAGCTACATCAGCAGGTTCAACGCCTTGGAGCGTTATTGCCCAGAGATTTGTGTGACCCCAGAGTAGCGAGCGAGGAAGTTCGTGAAGGGACTGAGGCAGCCGCTTCGATCTCGGGTGATCAACGACATGCCGCGGACCCTTGCAGATGCGGTGAAGCATGCTACGATCATAGAGCAGGACCAGAGGGAGTGTCTTCAGGAGGCGAGGAAGGCACCAGTGAGCATCGGTAGCCGTGTAGCCGGTCGTGGAGCGGGAAACCCGGGCAAGAGGCCCAGGTTTGATGGAGGAGGAGCACGTCAGTCTGGAGCGTGCACATACTACGGGAGGTTTCATCCAGGACAGAAGTGTCCCCGTCGGACTGGAGCGTGTATCGGTTGCGGTCAGATGGGACATTTCGTCCGTGAGTGTCCTCAGAGGAAGGGAGAGCCGAGCAGGAGGCCAGGACCACCAGCAGTTGGCAGAGGCGGAGGCAGCCGATCAGTTGTTTCACCGGGCCAGGGCAGGAAGACCGGGCGTGTCTTTGGAGCCGTACACTTTCTGTTTCTGGCTTGATTGCGCGTGTGTGGTTTGATTGCGGCGCCACTCACTCCTTCATTTCGGAGAAGTTTGCTGGCGAGTTGGGTCGGACCCCTGTGCTGCTGACTGATGTTTTGGAGGTCAGCACGCCCATGGGTGAGGTGGGCACTGTGGGGAGCTTTTTCCCCGGCACCACAGTTGCTTCAGGAGACCATGATTTTCCGGCAGATCTTGTCTTGTTACCGATGGAGGATTTCGACGTCATACTAGGGATGGACTGGCTGTCACAGTACGACGTGCGAGTCTTTTGCCGTGAGAAGAAGATCCTGATTCCGATGGAGGGCTTGCCAGATGTTCTGATCAGATGTGCGAGGAGCAGAGGGGGTCGTCTGATTGTGTCTGCGGTTAAGGCACAGAGACTGATATAGCAGGGATGCAGGGCGTTCGTGGCCACGCTGGTAGTTCCTGATCCTGAGACGAGGAGGCTGGAGGATATAGAGGTAGTGCAGGAGTTCCCAGATGTGTTTCCAGCAGAGATTCTAGCATTACCGCCGCACCGAGAGATCGAGTTCAGCATCGAGTTAGTTGCGGGTACGACACCTCAGTCGAAGGCACCTTATCGGATGGAACCTGCTGAGTTGACAGAGCTGAAGAAGCAGTTGCAGGAGTTGATGGAGTCCGGGTTCATTCGACCGAGTGTTTCTCCATGGGGAGCGCATGTGCTCTTCGTGAAGAAGAAGGATGGATCGTTGCGGATGTGCATTGACTACAAGATGCTGAATAAGGTTACCGTTCGGAACCGGTACCCTTTGCCCTGGATTGATGACTTGTTTGATCAGTTGTAGACGGCGAGAGTGTTCTCGAAGATCGATCTGTGTTCGGGTTATCACCAGTTGCGGATCAGGGAGGCAGATGTTCAGAAGACAGCCTTCAGGACGCGGTACGGCCACTACGAGTTCTTGGTGATGCCATTTGGACTGACGAATGCACCTGCAGCATTCATGGATTTGATGAATAGGACCTTCCAGCCATACCTTGACAGATTTGTCGTGGTGTTCGTGGATGACATCTTCGTATACTCGCCTGACAGGGAGCAATCGAGAGCACCTGAGAATTGTGTTTGGCATCTTGAGGGATCAACAACTTTATGCCAAGTACACGAAGTGTGAGTTTTGGTTGGATAATGTGGCTTTTCTGGGGCATATTGTGTCAGCTGATGGGATATCGGTAGATCCGGCGAAGGTCGAGGCAGTGACTCAGTGGAGAGCCTCGACGAGCGTGACGGAGATCAGGAGTTTCGTAGGACTGGCAGGGTACTACAGACGGTTTATCCAGGATTTCTCCAGACTTACGTCGCCGCTGACAGCGTTGACGCAGAAGGGCGTCAAGTTCGTTTGGTCCCAGAAGTGCGAGGACAGCTTCCAGGAGCTGAAGAGGCGATTGACGACAGCACCTATTCTGACGCTACCGAGTGGCAGTGGAGGCTACGTGATATACAGCGATGCATCAGTGATAGGCTTGGGTTGTGTTCTGATGCAGCATGGGAAGGTGGTCGCGTACGCTTCGAGGCAGCTGAAGGTGCACGAGAAGAACTACCGTACTCACGATCTGGAGTTGGCAGCGGTAGTTCACGCATTGAAGACCTGGCGGCACTATCTGTTTGGCGAGCAGTTCAAGGTCTTCAAAGATCATCAGAGCCTGAAGTACTTGTTCTCGCAGAAGGAGCTGAATATGAGGCAGCGCAGATGGCTTGAGTTCATTAAGGACTACGACTTCACCATTTCCTACCATCCGGGGAAGACGAATTCGGTTGCAGATGCGCTGAGCAGGACGGTGGAGGTTTCAGTTGTGAGTCTGTGCATCCAGGAGTGGAGACTACTCGTGGCATTATCAGAGTGGAGACCGTTCATAGAGGGTTCTGAGGGAGCAGTGATTGCTGGGCTTCGGGTGGAGCCGCAGACGGTCTCACGGGTGGTTCAGGCTCAGCAGGGGGATGATGAGATAGCTGGTCTGCTACAGTTAGCCTCCAGGGATGGATCAGATTTCAGTGTAGGGGTCGATGGTGGTTTGAGGTTCAGGAGTCGGATCTGGGTGTCGAAGTTCGATGGGCTGAGAGATGACATCATGGAGGAGGGACACAGAGCGAGGTACACCATTCACCCGGGGAGCACGAAGATGTATAAGGACCTGCAGCGGAACTTCTGGTGGAAGGGCATGAAGAGGGACATCGCAGAGTTTGTGGAGCGGTGCTTGGTCTGTCAGTAGGTGAAGATTGAGCATCAGAGGCCAGCAGGACTGATGCAGTGTATTGAGCTTCCTTAGTGGAAGTGGGAGCACGTGACAATGGATTTCGTCACCGGATTGCCGAAGACGAGGAGATTCCACGATGCGATTTGGGTGATAGTCGATCGACTGACCAAGTCGGTGCACTTCTTAGCGATCTAGACCACGTTGCCTTTGGAGGGTCTAGCTAGGTTGTACGTGGAGGAGATAGTCAGGTTGCATGGAGTGCCAGTGAGCATCATCTCCGATCGAGATCCTCGATTTACTTCCAGATTTTGGGGGAGTCTGCAGCAGGCTTTGGGGACGCGTCTGAGGTTCAGTACGGCGTTTCATCCGCAGACAGATGGTCAGTCAGAGAGGACGATTCAGACCTTGGAGGATATGCTGAGAGCATGCACCCTGGATTGGGCAGGGCACTGGGATGAGCACTTGCCGCTGATAGAGTTCGCCTACCACAACAGCTACCACTCGAGTATTGGGATGGCACCGTACGAGGCGTTGTACGGGAGGCCTTGCAGATCGCCGGTATGCTGCAGTGATGTGGGCAAGAGGCAGTTAGTGGGGCCAGAGATCGTGCAGATGTATGCAGAGAAGGTGGATGTGATCAGGAGGAAATTGGCCACGGCACAGAGCAGACAGAAGAGTTATGCAGATCGACGCAGACGAGTGCTGAGTTTCGAGGTGGGCGACCACGTGTTTCTGAAGATTTCCCCAGCCCGAGGTGTGATGAGGTTTGGGAAGAAGGGGAAGCTCAGTCCGAGGTATGTTGGGCCATTTGAGATCCTCGACTGAGTTGGAGAGGTTGCTTACCGGATTGCATTGCCGCCGCAGTTTTCGGGTCTTCACAACGTCTTGCATGTATCGATGCTGAGGAAGTACGTTGCAGATCCAGCTCACGTTATTGAGATAGCAGTGATGGAGATTCAGCAGGACTTGTCGCTCAAGGAGAGACCAGTCGAGATAGTCAATCGCATGGATCATCAGCTCAGGAGGAGGACCATTCCGATGGTGAAGGTCAGGTGGCAGCATCACAGTGAGCGCGAGGTCACTTGGGAGATCGAGGAGGAAGTCCGGAAGCAGTACCTGGATCTTTTCGGTGAGTAGTTTGCTTTGATTTCGGAACGAAATACTTTTAAGTTGGGTGGATTGTTAGAACCCAAACCCTTGTTTAGGGTTAATCTTGGTTTAGTGGAGGATTAGGGTTGGCTTTGCATGGGGAAGTGGTGTGCATGGGGAAGGGTTGAGGGGCGCGCACTGTAGATGTGAGGGCGAGGTGTGGGCCGGTCATGTAGCGGGGAGATGGGTTATATCGTGGTTTTCTCTCTCTCTCTCTCTCTCTCTCTTTTCACCCTCATTTTGGATCTCTCACTCCTTCCTTCCTTTCTTGCTGGTGCGGGTGTTGGTGGAGCAGCTGCGTAGGCGTCGGCTGAGGAAGGTGCTCGTCCGGAGGAGGAGAGGCGCGTGCTCGAGGTCTACCGGAGGCGACGTGCGTGTGCGAGGCTCCGCCGTACTCCGTCTTCGTATGAGGTATGTCAACTTGATAGTGCGATTTTGTGGTTCCTGACCCTCGTGGTAGGGTTGTGTTGGTCGGACGGGGAGGTCGGAGACCTCTCCGGCGTTGTTTCCGTGAGAAACCTCGGCTGGCGCGAGGTGGAAGACGACCAACGGTCGACTGGTCCCTTCGGGTGGTCGACCGAATGTAGTGTTTTTACCCGACTTTAACCTTCACCGGTCGAACGATGCCTTGTGGCGGTGGACCGGTAGTGCGTATTTGCTGGTGAGTTGGGACTCTCTATCTGTTATCGGTCGACCGGTTCCTTGGTTCGTTCGACCGGAACTTAAGTGTACTGATTTTCTATGCATGCTTGTTCGACCGTTGTATGTTGCGTTCGACCGATTATATGACGTAGAATAATAGGTTGACCCTATCTGTTATCGGTCGACCGAGACCCTTAGTCGGTCGACCGATAGTTTAAAATGATGTAGAAATGCCATGTTAGTTTTCGGTCGACCGGGACCCCTGAGTCGGTCGACCGATAGATAGATTTTGATTTTGACCAGACCCCGGATTTTGACCGAGTTCGGTCGACCGGTTTTAGACCTTTGTTCGACCGTTGGGGGATTGTGTTTTGAGCGCAGCGGTAGACCGTGTTAGGTGTACGGTTGACCGATTCCTTACTGGAACCGGTCGACCGAATCACCTCTTCCAGTCGACCGTTTGGGCCCAGGACAGAATTCCTAGTTCCCTTTTTGAATGCCAACTTTGTCCACAGAAACCAGTGTCCTCGCCTTGTGCGTGAGCCGGGGAGGTGACGGTGGACGCATGTTGCGTGCCTGCCCAGGGACCGCCGTTGGGAAGAGTGTGGGTGTTCGGGACGCGTCACCTCCAGGTATGGACCGCGACTCATGTGATGGATTGATTGGACTTATTGTAGTATAGCACGCCTGAGGGATCGCGGATCCCAATGTTTGATGTTTGTGCGGGAACGCAACTGGAGTTGGGTGAGGTGACTACCGGCCTTCGGGCTACGGAGGTCGCTGCCCTGCTTTTATAGCGGCGCAGTTGGTGTTTGCGGCTCGTGGAGCCTGATGACCTGGCAGACTTCGGTCTGGACCCGTCCGATGTTGTGTCGGACGTTGTGATGGACCACCGATGTTGTGCCGGTGATACCGCCGAGGTTGTGCCGGCGATGATGATTGTTGGGCCGAGGCTGTTCCGGTTATGTTGATTCCTCAACTGGGCACCTATCGAGATGTTGGTGAGTTGGGACTCTCTATCTGTTCTCGGTCGACCGGTTCCTTGGTTCGTTCGATCGGAACTTAAGTGTACTGATTTTCTATGCATGCTTGTTCGACCGTTGTATGTTGCGTTCGACCGATTATATGACGTAGAATAATAGGTTGACCCTATCTGTTATCGGTCGACCGAGACCCTGAGTCGGTCGACCGATAGTTTAAAATGATGTAGAAATGCCATGTTAGTTTTCGGTCGACCGGGACCCCTGAGTCAGTCGACCGATAGATTGATTTTGATTTTTACCAGACTCTGGATTTTGTCTGAATTCGGTCGACCGGTTTTAGACCTTTGTTCGACCGTTTGGGGGATTGTGTTTTGAGCACAACGGTAGACCATGTTAGGTGTACAGTTGACCGATTCCTTACTGAAACCAGTCGACCGAATCACCTCTTCCGGTCGACCGTTTGGGCCCAGGACAGAATTCCTAGTTCCCATTTTGAATACCAACTTTGTCCACGAAAACCCGTGTCCTCGCCTTGTGCGTGAGCCGAGAGGTGACGGTGGGCGAGTGTTGCGTGCCTGCCCAGGGACCGCCGTTGGGAAGTGTGTGGGTGTTCGAGATGCGTCACCTCCAGGTATGGACTGTGACTCATGTGATGGATTGATTGGACTTATTGTAGTATAGCAGGCCTGAGGGATTGCGGATCCCAATGTTTGATGTTTGTGCGGGGATTGACATCATTTCATGCTTATATTTGTATCTTATATCCATTATCTTACACCTAAGCAATGCTACGTGACGAGTTTTATGTTTAGTTTTTAGAAATAAAGAGGTTTGAAGAGAAGAGCCATGAAAGGACCCAAAAAACAGGAAAAAAGACTTAATTGTGAGACCTGGGGACCAAGATGCAAGGGAGAAGGACCTGATCGTAAGACAGAAGGACCTAAGAGCAAAACAGGAAACTCCACACCATCATGGGGAGTATTTTGTCAATTCGATTCGGGTCGGAGCTCCACTAAACAAGTTAGATGCATCCAAGACCAAGAAACATGCCAAGGAAAGCCCACTAGAAGATCCAATGGGATCTGAGGCTTATAGGCCGCCAATTGGCGGTTTGGTTAAGCCCAGATCCGCTAAGCTTCCTCCTGGACTTGTATTATCATGTGTTTAGGCTATTTTTGGTATTGGTTTAGTCCCACATCGGGGGATTGTCCCGGATTAGCTTTTTCCATGATTATAAATAGAACTCTTCACCTACCATTGTATCCATCTCTCTCTTTGGTGGTCATCTTCCCTACTAAGAGTGAAGCCTTGAAGCAAAACTCTAGTGGAGGAAGAGCTACTTGTAATTGAGTGAGTTAATAATAGATGTTTTCCTTTAATTGTGTTGTTTCTCTCTTAGTTTAATTTCCTTTCATATGCATGCTTGCTTGTTCGTTTAGATTTATGCTTCTTTAATATTTCTTGCTTGATTAGTATAATTTCATTTCAGTATAATGCTTCATTTTATTAGAGTAGTTAGTTTAATTATGTGTGAGTAGTTCCATCCCCTTTTGGGGGTGGAGAAATATTTATAATCATGTAGTGTATTAAGTGTGTGTTATTTTTATCCCTTGAGCTTTATATGATTTCCATAACCATGTAATGGGTTTTCACTCTTATCTTTGACATGCTAATGCTCTTGAATAAAGCTTAGCTTATGCTTTGATTAGTGGACCTATTTTATGGGGAATGATAAGGTTAGGATATGGATGAAGTTAATATTGGAAACACAAGTTGTAGTGTATGTGCTCTTGTTGCCTTTACCTTAGCTAATGTCTTGTATGTTTTAATGATGTAGTCTTATCTTAATTCATGTGGAGGCATAGTAGGGTCTAGTCTTTATACTTGAGTTCATGTAGCTTCATTCCAACTATTGTGTTGTATGTTTTAATGATGTAGTCTTATCTTAATTCATGTGGAGGCAAAGTTGGATGTAGTTTTTTGATTTCATGCACTACTTGTTGTGAGGAGCTTAATGAACACACACACACACACTTCTTTATGTTCACACTATTTCTCTACCCCCTTTGGGGTTTAGTTTTATTGCTTATCTTCATTTCCATTTGCAACTTAGTGTAGTTTAGTGTAACCAACCTTTCTTCCCTTTCTTTACCTCTCGCCTTCGCACAAACCAAGTGTCGACACACCTCCCAGTGGACGACCCATATTTTCCACCGCTTCAACGCGGCCGTGCACTTGCGGTTAAATATAAAACGAGATCAATCATGTTTTTGGCGCCGTTGCCAAGGAGGTGCTCTGTCCAGACCTTGGTTTGGACGATTCGAGGGGTTTTTAATTTTTTGTTTCCAGTTTTTCTTAGTTTCAGGGAACCAGCAGATCAAGGGGAGGCTACTGGACAAGTTTGAAGGAGAGAAGCTTCAACTTGACCGCCAATTGGCGGTTTGGAACCGCCAACTGGCGGCCTGGTGAGGTCATCTTGCCTTGAAATTTTTTTTGGTAGTTGTGTTCTTCCATTTTGTTATCTGGGAGCTCTATTTTGCATGCTTTGACTTCTGATTTGCTCCCAGATCATTAATCACTCCCCCATTAATCAACTTGGCCCTAAAATCCAAAGCAACAGACTAGACGTTCTTATTTGTTTAGGTCACGCATCATGTATTGACTTGAGCATATAGTTGTCTTTTCTTTTAGCTTTAATTTCTGTTGTTGAGTGCTGGCGTAAGGTACGCATTTCCTACACTCATTCACGCATCTCGTATGCCCATGCATTAGTTAGTAGGATTTGCATCAGGACAAGAGTGAGAGAGCGTTTGATTGGAGCGATTGATTGCTAGATCTAAGATCAAATCGCTACTAAGGAGGGGTTGTTCCATAAAAGATAAGGTGGGGGATTTCATCACCCTTTCCTTGGCCCCAAAAAACCACTCTTAATAAATCCTTAACTAAAAGCAAGTAGACATTGGCCCTAGGATTGCGGGCGCACTAGGAGAGTAATCTAGTTGAGACCGTCATGACCTGATCGGCGTTGCCTACCTTGTCGATAGTAGGAGGTACTGGATCTCCGGATCTGGTATCACTTTCTGGGCATTGTGGTCCTCGTTGTAGGGAGGTGAGACGTGTCGAGGCTAGTGACCTCGAAGTTAGGCGTCGTCTAGCCTAAGGACCCATTGCCTTACATTGTTTGAGTCGTGCTTGCTAGTTAGGCTTCTTCCTGATCCCTCTACCCACGCTAGCTCTAGGGATTCTTCCCTCCTCATCTGAGTCCTCTCCCCATCTATTCTCTACGTATAGTCTCCTCCTCTAGTACACCTTCTGTTGTGTGTCGTTTAGAGTCAAGTCGAGCATTTTATGCGAGGTTGGGCTCGTTCTGGTGAGAGCGCTCGACTCGAGAGAGTGCATTCTTCTGAGATGGACGGTCTTGGTGATCGACCATCTCCGCCTCGTGCTCTTTTGGAGCAAGAGGTCGAGTCATCTCGTGGTGGCGAGGGAGACCGGGTTCCATACATGGAGTACCTCGGTTCGGGTTCCTCCTCCTCTGTCTCAAGAGGAAGGGAGATTCGGTCAGGATCGAGTTCTTGGTGCACCACCACCTTTAGCTCGACATGATAGACCGATTACTTTGTGGGAGCGGACCCATCCTGTTCGGGCCAAGCAGCCTTCTTGCATAGTTGTTCCCCCTGCTCGCGGAAACAACTATGAGCTGAAACCTCAATATGTGAGCATGCTTCCAACCTTTACTGCCAATAAGGAGGATTCGTATATCTTTATACGCGAATTCGAGGAAGTATGCTCCATGTTCAAGCTTCAACAGCTTGACGAGGATTCAATCCGGTTGAGGATGATTTCTTTCGCATTGAAGGATAATGCGAAGAAATGGATGTATAGCCTCCCGGCGAGCTCGATTCGGTCATGGGATGACTTTGTGACCGTCTTTCTGAAGAGATTTTTCCCTCAAAGGAAAACTCAATAGATACGGCACCAGATACATCAAATGTATCAGACCGAGACCGAATCGTTTCATGGTTTCTTTGAGAGGTTCAAGGACCTTCTCCAGCAGTGCCCTCATCATGGATTTGAGTTATGGCAGGTGTGCCAAATTGTTTATGAGGGCATCAACTACAACACCCGCACATTGTTGGAGTCGATGTGTCAGGGTGACTTTCAAATGAAACCCATCGAGGAGGCATGGGATACTTTTGAGTCCATGGCTGAACGTACCTTCGAGTGGGATACCATGAGAGAGCCACCAGCCGCCAGGTCTTCTGGTCGAGCTGGATCTTATCAAGTTGACTCATCGATCGCGTCTGAGGCGAAAATGGCTGCTCTCATGCGTAGGATAGAGAGTTTGGAGATGGACCGAGCTCCTGTAGCTCAGGTCGCTACTCCCGGGTGTACTAGGTGTGGACTGTCGGGACATGATGACTTGGAATGCGCTTACGCTCCAAGGGATACTGAGCATGCAAATGCGATGTATCAACAAAGGCCCCGAAACGACCCGTACAGTCACTCCTACAACCCGGGATGGCGTAACCATCCTAACTTCTCTTGGGGGCCTAGTGGAGGTAACGGTCAGAGCTCGCACGCTCAACCTCAACCTCCGCCTTATCAACCTCCACGCCCATCGACGACCTACCAACCCCCACATCAAAGGTCTCAGCACCACAATTACCAACCTCCTCAGACCTCTTCGTCGGGTTATTCTAACCAAACTCCACAACCCCAACGGGTTGAGCCTAAGGACTCCACTCTTGAACAAACCCTTCACGCGTTCATTCAAAGTACACAATCCATGCTTTCGGCCAACAACAATTCGGTCAAAGCATTGGAAATGCAAGTTAGCCAGTTGGCTAATCAGCTCCATGAATGCGAGAAGGGTCAATTACCGAGTCAACCTGAGGTGAATGCTCGGGGTACCCATTCGCAAGGAAGGACACCTTTACCTCATGCTACCTCTGAACCGACCCATCATATTAATGTGATTCATACTTTGAGGTCTGGTAAGGAGGTGGACAACCACATTGGGGTGCCTTCCTTGTCATCACCATCTCTGAGGGAGCCGGATCCTGAGGCTCCCTACACAAATACTTCGAGGAATGAGCCAGATTCTGAGGTTCTTTCTACTTTTCCTTCGACAAAGGGGCCGAACCCTGAGGTCCCCTTGTCTCCTCTTGTGTCGAAGGAACCAGATTCTGAGGTCCCTACTCATGCTTCTTTGGACCAGGATTCTGAGGTTCCTTCGCACCATTATGACCCGAAGGCGCCATTCCCTGAGCGCCTTAAAAAGAAAACCTCTGATCAGCATGACAAGATGCTTGAGATGTTTCGGCAGGATAAGTTGAATATCCCTCTTTTGGAGGTGATTCAGCAAATGCCACCTTATGCCAAGGTTCTCAAGGACTTATGCACCAAGAAGAGAAAAACTCATGTTCCAAAGAAAGCTTTTCTTGCGGCTAACGTGAGTTCTTTGTTGGCACAACCCATGCAAGTCAAGTACAAGGACCTTGGTTGTCCTACTATCTCTTGTGTGATTGGGGATGTGTACATACATCGAGCCTTATTGGACCTTGGTGCATTTGTTAATCTTCTGCCATATTCTGTCTACATCCACCTCGGTCTTGGAGACCTCAAATAAACAAAGACCACTCTTCAATTGGCTGATAGGTCTATGAAGAAACAGAGGGGTGTGGTGGAAGATGTGCTGATCAAAGTGGGAGAGTTCATTTATCCAGTCGACTTCTTTGTCTTGGATATTGAACCTGTGCCAAACCCACTTGGACAAATTCCTGTCATTCTGGGGCGACCATTTCTTGCGACTTCCAATGCCTTGATCAATTGTCGCAATGGTCTGATGCGCTTGACTTATGGTAGTCAATGCGCTGATTTCAACATCTTCACCATTGGCAAGAAGCCAGGTGCCTTCAATGACCCTGTTGAGGTCAACCTTATCCAGGGCTAGGATGAGATTGAAGTTGAGGGCACCTTCAAGTACTTCAGAGAATTGTTCGATGAAGATCCTGAAGGTGGTGAAGATGTTTCACCTGGGCTGGCACAAGAAGGTGCCTTATGTTTTGATCACGTGGCCCTTGAGCCACATTCTTCTGATCTTGTGGCCCTTGAGCCACTTCTTTTTGACCACGTGGCCCTTGAGCCACATCCTTTTGAGCACGTGGCTTTTGAGCCACAAGATACTATTTTTATGGCCTCTCGGCCACATGCTCTTTATTCTGTATCTGCTGAGGACCCCATGTGGGTCAAGATTCAACCACCTGATACCCTTATACCTGATAGAGGTTCACCTCTCGTTCATGCCTCCTCTTTTGCTAACTCTAAAGAGGCATCTGTAGGATTTCATGTTTAATTATACATATATATTTTCGAATTTTTTATGTATAATAAGGATCAATTTTCAATTTTCTATAATTTATTTCATGCATGCATCAATTTGTTTTAATATCTAGTTTCAAAACTTTATTAAAACAAATATGGACTCTGAAATTCATACCTAGAAGTTCTCTAAAACTTCTTGAAGATTCGGAGACGTTGGGGATGCTCCTCGCTGCGCCGGATGCCTCCGAGTATTCACCAAACTCTAAACAAGATCGGAGAGAGGGAAGCTAGTCTCTCAATCTCCATAGGGTTTAGAATCCAATTACTAACCCCTCTTTAATTCTCTTGAGAAGATGATCTCTTAAGAACTAAAACTAAACTTAAGAATTAATGGATTTTCGTGGAGAATTATGGAGAGAGAATTTTTGCAAAAGAAATAATGAATTAATTAAGGAGGTAATGAGATAACCTTGTATTTATAGGTTCTCTCCAAATTACCTATTCATGTGCAATCCCTTGCCCATGATCTCATGCAAAATTCCATCTAACCATCCATTATTTAATAATAAATAATATTAGCCACGAATTAAATCAATTATGGACCAATTCCATGCATGATCTAATTAATTCTTAAATTAATTCTGCATAAAACTGTCTGGACCGGTCGACCGTTACGAAGGTCCGGACGACCGCTCGAACCCAATTTCGGTCGACCGTGCGAGATTCGGTCGACCGTTCTTAACGTAGAATATTTCATCGCAATGTTCGGTCGACCGACCGATAGATTCGGTCGACCGTTCCGAACAGACGAAAATTCCCTGTTATCGGTCGAGACACATCTGGTCGACCGTGCACCTTCGGTCGACTGTTATCCATTAACCGGTCGACCGTTTGCACAGTCTTGCAGACTTGTCAAATTTCGGTTTAACCCCTACAAAATTTGACATTTCGGGATTAGTAGTAAATTCACAACTTATGTAACATATTATCCTATGTAATGATCAATCATTACACCCCATAATATTTACATCACATATGAATTTAATTTAGATTCTAATTATGTTATTAATCACAACATAATTTTGATTTTGCTTGTTCACCCCATGTATCATATTTTCTACATGAAACCCGACACATCTTATGAACTCAAAATCCTCATTTCTTGTTTCCCAGTTTTGTGGTGTGACCTATGGGAGGATCTAAACTAAGTTAGCAGTGATATTAAGAGCTTAATATCACAAGCTATAAGCGGTATCTAGCTACACATTATAGCTCCCAATTAGATAAGATGTCTTAATTCCACTCGAACCAAAACCCGATCCATTTAGTGATGGAGTGCACCACTTGTGTCCGTCCCTTGCCTCATGATATTAAGAATACACACAAAGTAGTATTGTGTCATCTTTGTATTAGTATTCATTTCTTGATCTCTCTAAGCTAGCTATAAATATGTGACTTAACTCAAATCACATTGTGCACATTATAACTTTGCTTTATGAAGGGGCCCACTAATATCATCACTCAATTAAGAGGGGCAATGATAGTCTTTTGACTAACTATCTTCTCCAACAAAAGTTGTACTTAACCAACCAATGCCTTTACACTACACTGATCGATAGTTCAAGACACTGATCTAATTAAGTATTTCTTAAGTGATTAGATATAAGTCTCATATCAAAGGACCAAAGACACAGTAAAATATTAATGACACAGAAACACATTTCTATAATATTTTACTTATTAGGTCTATTCAGTATACAAAAGTAATATTTTCCTCTTTTGCATACCCGTGTTGTCACTCACTTGTAGAGCTACAATGATCTATGACCAACACGACAATCTTAACTCGGTAATTAATGTTCCATGTTAATTACCATGATTGCGAATATCTTTTGTTTTATGTAAACCAATATCTTTTAGAGCTCTACGGTTAAGGACCAAGAGCCTCTTCCTTAACACTTCTAAAAGACGAATAACATAAACAAGGAACAAAATGATTTCTCATTCAATTCATAATAATTGACATTTAAAAGTAAAATTTTCAGAACACATTCCCTTCAATCTCCCACTTGTTATCAAAGTTTTCTTTCACATACATTCTCAATGCATAAAACATCAATAACTAGGGTAACCTTCCCAAATCACCTATCAAGCCAATCCACATGGACCCTCGGATCCATGGACTCGAAATATATTTCGTCTCTTAGCTTGGTATGAAGGTTTGTTGAATGGATCAGTTGTGTCACTGTTGTGTCCACCTATTTATTTATTTTGTCTTTCGTTGGTGGTTGAGTTAGCTGTAGTGATATTACTCCTAACTACACTAGCTCATACCTCCACCTTTGATAATGATGACGCATCATCACTCCAACCTCTTATTGTCTAGAATTCCTATAAGAATTGCATCAAAACAGCCCTCGGCTATTTTCTCCTTTGTCTTTCATAAACAAGAACCTTATCTTTAGTCCGGTTAAGGTACTTCAGAATATTCTTGACCGCAATCCTATGATTAGGATTCGCGTTGGATTGGTGACCTCTTGTCACATTTAAAGCATACGAGATATTGAGTCTTGTGCAAGCCATCGTGTACATGGTCCTTCCTTTTGCCGAAGCATAAGGGATACCTTCATGTGCCCCAAGTCTTTGTGTGATTGAGCACATTGAGACTTCTTGAGTTGCACACCTATACTCATACTTATTGGCATATTGTCCATATCGGAATTGTTCACCCTGAACATTTCCAAAGACCTTGTCAATGTATGCACGTTGACTGAAGTCAATGAGTCTACGGGATGTATCTCAATGTATCTTGATTCTCAAGATGTGTTGAGCCTCATCCTTTTCTTTTCATTGAATACACTGATTTCAACGAAATTTCTCGTTTGCTAATGAAAAGGTATATGATTGCTCACGAGCAATATGTCATCGACATATGAGATCAGAAGTACTACATGGCTCCCACTAATCTCCTTGTATCAACAAGGTTTTCCTTTACTTTGAATGAAGTGACTCTCCTTCACCTCTTCGTCAAAGCGTTTGTTCCAACTCCTCGATGCTTGTTTCAATCCACAAATGGATTCTCGAAACTTGCATTTCTTCTCGCTATTATTTGGATCATCAAAACCTTGAGGTTGTACCATGTACATATCCTCCTCCAAGTTCCTGTTTAAGGAACGCCATTTCGATATCCATCTTGCATATCCCACAATTGTGAAATGCGGTAATAGTGAGCATAATCCGAATAGATTTTAATATGACAACTTCTCAAAAATTTCATCAAAGTCAATTTCTTGAATTTGAGTATAACTTTTGCTACAAGCCTTGCTTCGTAGGTTGTCAAGTTACTATCCATGTCTATCTTCCTCCTAAAAGCCCATTTATACTTAATGGCATTTTCTCTTGAGGAAGGCACATCAAGTTCTACACTTAATTATCATACATGGATTCTATTTCGGATTCCATGGCCTTAAGCCATTGTTTGGAGTCTTCTCTTACCATTGCTTCTTGGAAGGTTGAGGGATCTTTGGTATCTAGTACCATGATCTCATGAAGTCCCACATATTTATTGGGTTTCTTCCTTTCCTTCATTGACCTTCTTAGTTCTTTTGGTTCTTCTCGTGTCTCTCAAACTTCTTCCACAATTTCTTGAGGAATAGGTTCATGTTCGACTCTCGAACGCACACCAGGTGAGGATGATTGAGATTCTCTCACAATTTCTTATAAGGATCTCTCACTCATGCTCCCACTAACCAAATGAGTCTCGGCTGGGCCTTCATGATCTTGAATGCAACATTCACATCATGATCTTGTAGAGTATCTTGAGTTTTCTCAAGCTCAACTCTACTCCCACTACTTTTCTCTCTTTTCCAGAAATTCCAGAAAAACATATCTCTCTCTACAATCTTTTGATTGGAGGTGATATATCAAAAGTAGTATCCTCTTGTCATATGAGGATAACCTATAAAGAAGCACTTAATCCGTTTTTTGTTGAAGTTTGGTCGACATCAATTTCTCGACGTAGACCTCACAACCCCAAATCTTGAGAAAGTTGAGCTTAGGTGTCTTTCAACTCCATAGCTCATAAACCATTTTCTCCACGGATTTGGATGGAACATTATTTAGTGAGTTTGTCATTATTTGTAGTGCAAATTTCCAAAAAGTAAAGAGGCAATTTTAGATTGACTCATTTGATCGAACCATGTCGAGCAATATCATGTTCCTACTTTAGGAATGAGTCAAATTAGGTATCCTAAGCACTCACCCCTACGAACCGTTCATAGAGACTCGATATTCTTGTTGAGTCGGTTCATTACTTCATCCTCGAATTCCTTGAACTTGTCAAAGAATTCACTTTTGCTTCCCATTAGACAAATATAGTCATAATGACTATAGTTGTCCGTGAACAAAATGAAGTACCTTAAACCGTCTCTTGCACTTGTACTTATCGGACCACATACATTAGAATGTATCATATCCAATTAGTTATTCGTTTTCGTTCCTTTCTTCTTGAAAGGTCTCTTGGTCATTTATTTGACCAATCCTATAGTGCTACAAGATTGTATCATTCACGTGAGTTATCTTAGTTTCTCTTTTGTTATTGTTTGTTTGAGTTTGTTTATTATTTATTTCAAGCAAATAGAAATCATTCTATATGAATGCATTTGCATAGAAAATTCCATTCTTCGATATAGACAAGCAAGAATTAAAATATTTATTAAAATTTATCCATATCTAAAACTTGATACATAAATGTTCTTGCTAATCGAAGGCATATAACAAACATTCCTCAAAGCATAAATTTAAATCACTAGACTATTGAAGCTCCATAGAATCTTGTACAATCGCAGCGATGCTTGTACTATTTCCAATCTTCAATATCATCTCGTTCTCCACGAGTTCCTTCCTATCCTTCAATAGCTGCACATCAAAATTATGTGAGCACAAGATCCGGTAACCATTACCAAATCAAGGATAGAGGTGATTAAATTTATCTCAATAACAAACATACCTATGGCGCTTCTCGGGCGCCTACGTTCAATCATCCCATTTTCAAGGTCTTCCTTGTACTTGGGGCAATTCGGTCGGATGTGTCCTTTTTCACCGCAATGAAAGCACTCCGAGTTGGGAGTTGGAGATTTGAAAGATTTCCCCCTTGAGGCACTCCCATGAGCACCTCCTACTCCCTTGCTCTTGATTGACGTTTCTTTGGTAAATTTGCCTTTACCTTTGTTGATCTTTTTGCTCTTCTTATGGATAGCAAGGACCTCATGGTCCCTACTCTTGCCCATATCAACTTCAGCCGTTTTGAGAGCGTTGTGAAGCTCCTCAAGACTCACCCCTTTTTCACGCACATGATAGTGCATCACAAAATCCTTAAAGGAAGGGGCTAGAGAGCCAAGAATTAGATCTTCGGCAATGTCCACTGGCATTGGAGAAGAGAGCTTCGACAACTTCTCAAGGTATCCTTGCATCGTGAGAAAATGCATGGATACCGATGTTCCCTCCGCCATATGGCACCTTGTGAGTGCGATGGTGGTCTTATAGCGTTCCTTTCGGGCACTATCCATGAACATCTTGGTTAGAGCCTCCATGGTCTTCTTGGGTTTTGAATCCAAGTATTTCGCTTGAAGCGAGTCACCCATGGATGCTAGTATAAGACCGTGAACTTGGTTCTCTTGGTCTTCCCACTTGGCTATCGCCTCTTTCTCTTTATCGGTTGCCTTCTCATTTAATTTTGGGATTTCACCATCCAAAATATGAGACAGTTTTTCAAACCTCAACACGATATTAAGATTGAGTTGCCATTTCATGAAGTTTGAGCCATCATTTTGCAAAGGGTTCTTTTCGATCATAGATCGCACAATTGGTTGGATATTTGACATTTCTACAAAATAAATTATATAGGTTTTAATGCCAATTTTATGTTTTAATACATACATACATATATATATCGAATATGATGTAAATACTGCAAATAAAATCTTGCCCGTAAATGCAGTAATCCAAGATCTCATCAATTGTAATATAGACTAGCTAAGGGCTATCGAATACATTACAACATCAAGGTAAGAAAAAACATTTTCTAATCACAACCTTTTTGAATTTTAGCAACATTTAGCATCTTCAAACTTTTGTGACTCTTGTGGTTTTAATTATGAGGGAATGCGACCTATCCTCGTAAGAAAAACTTTTTCCCAAAACCGAGCGAGGGTTCTAGGTAATGTTAAGAAAACTTATTTTCATTTGATACGAGATACGTTTATCCATTGTATTCACAACTAAACACACTCGGGGTTCACTAGGGTGAAACACACCTCATACATTTAATTGTGGCACAACAACAGACAACCATTATATCTCCCACTATTCCCAAAGATAGAGGGAGCTATCTCCCGCTAAGGGCGAGCAGAGTATCCCTCGATCAATGGCTGCTAGTGGATGAAATAAGAAGGAAATTATTCTTAATTTTTGTTGGACAATTTCATATTTTTACATGTGATTTGGAATTTTAGGTTATCACGCATATTAATATTCATACACATCCTAACATTCACCACATTCATCACATGCATAGCAGAAATTAAAAACAGAAATTAAACATTCACACAATCCACATCGTGTGAGTTTATATGTTCCCTTCGATCCTTGATCCTCGATCCCCGATCCTCGATCCTCGATCGATGCGCTACAGCGGCGACTTCCTCTTGCACCGGAGATGTAGATTTTACAGAAAATAAACATGCTCCTCACATTCGATAAAAAACCGACTAGTGCAAGTCCTATGTAAAAACCTCTCATATGCATATGCAATTTATCTAAAAGATGGAAATAGAGAATTTGGCTTTTACATACATAAGCCCCTGTATTATAACAATTATAAACATTCATAGCTTCTGATATGGAACATACAAACTCACAATTCCTGCAAAACAACTCGAGCATCCATGCACGCAATATTGCTATAAACTATCCATCCTAGTTTATCAAGCATCTAGAATGTCAAACAATTCTTTGAAAAAACGTTTTGAAATCCATTAAAAACATTTTTCATGCATCCATAGTTCACAAATTAATTCTGAACCGCTGTCCATCCAATTTCCAATGGAAAGATGAATCGCAGTTTTTCGGTTTTGTTGATTCTCTTACAAAATAATCGTTTATACTTAAAACGAAATTATTGCAAGTTAGACTTATGTCTAAATCATGATTCTAATAATTACATGTCATGTTTTAAACATTCAAAACATTTAAAACGAATTATTATAAAGAATTATTTCAACAAACATTTAAAGACCGAAAAACCGGTAAAACGAATTGTTTAAATCCTAGATGGTAAACTAAATTTGTTTACAGCCATAAGTCATAAGAAAATTGAACCCCAAGCTCTGATACCACTGTAGGATTTCATGTTTAATTATACATATATATTTTCGAATTTTTTATGTATAATAAGGATCAATTTTCAATTTTCTATAATTTATTTCATGCATGCATCAATTTGTTTTAATATCTAGTTTCAAAACTTTATTAAAACAAATATGGACTCCGAAATTCATACCTAGAAGTTCTCTAAAACTTCTTGAAGATTCGGAGACGTTGGGAATGCTCCTCGCTGCGCCGGATGCCTCCGAGTATTCACCAAACTCTAAACAAGATCGGAGAGAGCGAAGCTAGTCTCTCAATCTAAGATAGGGTTTAGAATCCAATTACTAACCCCTCTTTAATTCTCTTGAGAAGATGATCTCTTAAGAACTAAAACTAAACTTAAGAATTAATGGATTTTCGTGGAGAATTATGGAGAGAGAATTTTTGCACAAGAAATAATGAATTAATTAAGGAGGTAATGAGATAACCTTGTATTTATAGGTTCTCTCCAAATTACCTATTCATGTGCAACCCCTTGCCCATGATCTCATGCAAAATTTCATCTAACCATCCATTATTTAATAATAAATAATATTAGCCACGAATTAAATCAATTATGGACCAATTCCATGCATGATCTAATTAATTCTTAAATTAATTCTGCATAAAACTGTCTGGACCGGTCGACCGTTACGAAGGTCCGGTCGACCGCTCGAACCCAATTTCGGTCGACCGTGCGAGATTCGGTCGACCGTTCTTAACGTAGAATATTTCATCGCAATGTTCGGTCGACCGACCGATAGATTCGGTCGACCGTTCCGAACAGACGAAAATTCCCTGTTATCGGTCGAGACACGTCCGGTCGACCGTGCACCTTCGGTCGACCGTTATCCATTAACCGGTCGACCGTTTGCACAGTCTTGCAGACTTGTCAAATTTCGGTTTAACCCCTACAAAATTTGACATTTCGGGATTAGTAGTAAATTCACAACTTATGTAACATATTATCCTATGTAATGATCAATCATTACACCCCATAATATTTACATCACATATAAATTTAATTTAGATTCTAATTATGTTATTAATCACAACATAATTTTGATTTTGCTTGTTCACCCCATGTATCATATTTTCTACATGAAACTCGACACATCTTATGAACTCAAAATCCTCATTTCTTGTTTCCCAGTTTTGTGGTGTGACCTATGGGAGGATCTAAACTAAGTTAGCAGTGATATTAAGAGCTTAATATCACAAGCTATAAGCGGTATCTAGCTACACATTATAGCTCCCAATTCGTTAGATGTCTTAATTCCACTCGAACCAAAACCCGATCCATTTAGTGATGGAGTGCACCACTTGTGTCCGTCCCTTGCCTCATGATATTAAGAATACACACAAAGTAGTATTGTGTCATCTTTGTATTAGTATTCATTTCTTGATCTCTTTAAGCTAGCTATAAATATGTGACTTAACTCAAATCACATTGTGCACATTATAACTTTGCTTTATCAAGGGGCCCACTAATATCATCACTCAATTAAGAGGGGCAATGATAGTCTTTTGACTAACTATCTTCTCCAACAAAAGTTGTACTTAACCAACCAATGCCTTTACACTACACTGATCGATAGTTCAAGACACTGATCTAATTAAGTATTTCTTAAGTGATTAGATATAAGTCTCATATCAAAGGACCAAAGACACAGTAAAATATTAATGACACAGAAACACATTTCTATAATATTTTACTTATTAGGTCTATTCAGTATACAAAAGTAATATTTTCCTCTTTTGCATACCCGTGTTGTCACTCACTTGTAGAGCTACAATGATCTATGACCAACACGACAATCTTAACTCGGTAATTAATGTTCCATGTTAATTACCATGATTGCGAATATCTTTTGTTTTATGTAAACCAATATCTTTTAGAGCTCTACGGTTAAGGACCAAGAGTCTCTTCCTTAACACTTCTAAAAGACGAATAACATAAACAAAGAACAAAATGATTTCTCATTCAATTCATAATAATTGACATTTAAAAGTAAAACTTTCAGAACACATTCCCTTCAGCATCAACCGACCACAAAGCTTATAAGGGTGTCAGGTGGTCGAGCAATTCTGTTGTGTATGTTGCGAGCCCATGCATGCGCATTTCTGGCTCGAGAGATGGTGGGTTCCCTTTTGATGTCCCTTGACATATGAAGATGGAAGCCTATTGTTGTACATAGTTAAAAAAAAAGAAAAAAATACTCCTTCAGTGAGCATCGATTGTTGTGGGCCCCAACCCTTGAGTATTTGGGCCCCAATTCTTTCATGTATTTGTATCCCTTCCTTAGCATCTCACAGGTTTTAAGGCAATTTGGGTTGTGTCCATCAACATAGCCATGAACTCCCCTGTGTACTTCATGTTGGTGAGATCTTTCCTTTTTCATGCATAAATCCATGTAGTTTCATGCTCACATTCATTGAGGACAATGCATGAAGTAGGTGTGGGGGGTGTTTTACGTGTGTACATAGTCGAGTCTTTTCTTTTGATTTTGCTTTCTTTTGTTTGCATTGTTAGGGTCATGTTAGTGTGCTGCATTTAATATCGATATATCTGTTTGTCATGATCCTTGGGTGACTTGTCTTCTTTTGCTTGCCTAGTGCTTCAAAATTTTCACATTTCTTTCAAAATCTTCATGTGTTTTCGAAAGAAAATATTTTGTGGGTTTTTGCGTGTGTTTAGCATGTGCAAAACCGTTGAAAGGCAAAGTAAAAAGAAAGCTCCCAAAATTGTCTTGAACTTGATGCATTAGGATATCTAGTACAGTGGCTTTAGGATTTATCGAGTCGTTAGGATGCACCCCAGTTTTCCTTTGGGGTGAGTAATCATAGGGTTTCAGTGATCAAACATTCAAAGAAGTCCACCCTGAACCTAGTGAGTCAATAATTTGTGTCTGTTAAGTTAAGGAAGTTTGTTGTAGTCAAGGACCCTCTAAATCTTGTTGTGAGACAGTAGTGTAGGTTCATGTGTAGATAAGAAATAAGTGAGTAGGTGTTCTCTCTTCTCGCACAGCTCCTATCACTCGGGAAAGTAGGTCTGAGGGGACTTTGTGCCTGGTGCTTTCGAGTCATCTGACTTGGGATGCGCCGACCGAACTCCCGTTACACGGGTGGTAGGGATTGCCCTATGTAGAGATTTGGGGAAAGGTGTACGTGATAGTGTAAGTCCTCATGGGCAATGATGCACGAAACCTGACCCTGGGAGAATGAAGCTCCAACTAATAAAAAGAAAAAGGAAAAAAAATGTGAAAAGAAACAAAAAGAAAAAAATATGGTAATGCAAATAAGAACCTTAATGGACCTTACACTTTGTATCACTTGAGGATGTTGAGGTTGTCTTTCACTTAATTACTTATTTAACTTGCATGAATGGTTCATTAGGCTAGGTGTGGACTGATCACTTATATAGAGTCGGTCCGTAGCATTACCGCGTCCATTGATCGACAAAATTTGTCCAACGAGTCGAGGTCTAGATTGAATAATGCATCTTGTTCGGATTTTGTGGGTATATCCTCTGAAAACCCTCAGGAGACAACACTCCTCCTCCTTGTCAACAAAGAGGTTTAACGGCTTGTTGCACGTGCTAAGTGCAACCGTGATTCCTATGAAAGTGAGTTAGGATTTCTTGTTTTTCGTTTGCTTTTCTCTTTCTTTGTTTTGCTCGGGACTAGCAAAAACTTAGGTGTGGGGTATTTGATTGACATCATTTCATGCTTATATTTGTATCTTATATCCATTATCTTACACCTAAGCAATGCTACGTGATGAGTTTTATGTTTAGTTTTCAGAAATAAAGAGGTTTGAAGAGAATAGTCATGAAAGGACCCAAAAAGCCAGAAAAATGACTTAATTGTGAGACCTGGGGACCAAGATGCAAGGGAGAAGGACCTGATCGTAAGACAGAAGGACCTAAGAGCAAAACAGGAAACTCCACACCATCATGGGGAGTATTTTGTCAATTCGATTCGGGTCGGAGCTCCACTAGACAAGTTAGATGCATCCAAGACCAAGAAACATGCCAAGGAAAGCCCACCAGAAGATCCAATGGGATCTGAGGCTTATAGGCCGCCAATTGGTGGTCTGGTTAAGCCCAGATCCGCTAAGCTTCCTCCTGGACTTGTATTATCATGTGTTTAGGCTATTTTTG
Source organism: Triglochin maritima (assembly GCA_963682175.1). NCBI lineage: Eukaryota > Viridiplantae > Streptophyta > Magnoliopsida > Alismatales > Juncaginaceae > Triglochin > Triglochin maritima. The sequence goes on from OY821779.1 coordinate 33,485,160, forward strand.
GTATTGGTTTAGTCCCACATCGGGGGATTGCCCCGGATTAGCTTTTTCCATGCTTATAAATAGAACTCTTCACCTCCCATTGTAGCCATCTCTCTCTTTGGTGGTCATCTTCCCTACTAAGAGTGAAGCCTTGAAGCAAAACTCTAGTGGAGGAAGAGCTACTTGTAATTGAGTGAGTTAATAATAGATGTTTTCCTTTAATTGTGTTGTTTCTCTCTTAGTTTAATTTCCTTTCATATGCATGCTTGCTTGTTTGTTTAGTTTTACGCTTCTTTAATATTTCTTCCTTGATTAGTATAATTTCATTTCAGTATAATGCTTCATTTTATTAGAGTAGTTAGTTTAAATATGTGTGAGTAGTTCCATCCCCATTTGGGGGGTGGAGAAATATGTGATATAATCATGTAGTGTATTAAGTGTGTGTTATTTTTATCCCTTGAGCTTTATATGATTTCCATAACCATGTAATGGGTTTTTACTCTTATCTTTGATATGATATGCTCTTGAATGAAGCTTAGCTTATGCTTTGATTAGTGGACCTATTTTATGGGGAATGATAAGGTTAGGATATGGATGAAGTTAATATTGGAAACACAAGTTGTAGTGTATGTGCTCTTGTTGCCTACCTTAGCTAATGTCTTGTATGTTTTAATGATGTAGTCTTATCTTAATTCATGTGGAGGCATAGTAGGGTCTAGTCTTTATACTTGAGTTCATGTAGCTTCATTCCAACTATTGTGTTGTATGTTTTAATGATGTAGTCTTATCTTAATTCATGTGGAGGCAAAGTTGGATGTAGTTTTATGATTTCATGCACTACATGTTGTGAGGAGCTTAATGAACACACACACACACACACTTCTTTATGTTCACACTATATCTCTACCCCCTTTGGGGTTTAGTTATATTTCTTATCTTCATTTCCATTTGCACCTTAGTGTAGTTTAGTGTAACCAACCTTTCTTCCCTTTCTTTACCTCTCGCCTTCGCACAAACCAAGTGTCGACACACCTCCCAATGGACGACCCGTATTTGCCACCGCTTCAACGCGGCCGTGCACTTGCGGTTAAATATAAAACGAGATCAATCATGCGGGCACGCAACTGGCGTTGGGTGAGGTGACTACCGGCCTTCGGGGTACGATAGTCGCTGCCCTGCTTTTATAGCGGCACAGTTGGTGTTTGCAGCTCGTGGATCCTGATGACCTGGCAGACTTCGGTCTGGACCCGTCCGATGTTGTGCCGGACGTTGTGATGGACCACCGATGCTGTGCCGGTGATGCCGCTGAGGTTGTGCCGGCGATGATGATTGTTGGGCCGAGGCTGTTCCGGCTATGTTGATTCCTCGACTGGGCACCTATCGAGATGTTGTTGTTATACCTTCAAGACGACGGCCCTGTTGGTCCCAGTGGCTCCGACCACTGAGATTTGCAGATCTGTATTCTACCGGCACGCAGGCGTGACAGAGGCTCCCTGCCGAACCCTTGAGTAGTGTAGCTGCGTGCGGGGGGTGCGATGTCGCGTGCTGTAAGGCTGCATGTGACTGCAGTAGGTCTCCTCGGGAGACTCGTTGTTGACTGTCGGACTGATGTCCCGTTTTACCCTTCGGGGGAACTGTTTTACTTTCTGTCGATGCCATGACATGCTACTAGTATGATAGGTTCACTTGTGTAATGCATGCATATAGGTGAGTTGGCATACGAGGTTTCCTTCTGGAAACTCAGGCATCGTTGTTATATATTTTCAGGACCGTAGTAGGTCCAGTTGGGTGGTGATCGGCGGACACGCGCATTTTGGAGTTGGATCCTCTTCTCGGACCGCTGAGGTCGGCATGATTACGTTTTATCTTCTTTTGTCGTTTTGTTGTAATCATGTATCATTTTGACAAACTCTGATGTAATTTTGGTGCACCGCTATTTGTTTTATGAGAAGTAACAGTCCCGTCTTGATTATTGAGTTCCTGTGTCTTGATTATAAATTTTTAAATTTCCGCTATTTCGGGATGTTACAATTTGGTATCAGAGCGGTCGATTCCTATGCGGTTCCCAATGAAATCACCCTTGTAATAATAGGATTCATGCATTTTAAATTTTGGCACGCATACATGGCTGAAGTTGTGATTGTTTCTTCTGTCAGATGGCACCTAGGCGCGTGAGGAGTTCTCCACGCGATCGCGATCCCAGTGACGACACTTCAGGTGCTCATTGGGACAGGTTGGGCGAGTTTCTGGAGCGTCAGGCAGCCCAGAGTGCGCAGGGCGGGGTGGGAGCTGAGCACGATCTGTTCATGCGTCAGCACCCACCAAGTTTTGATGGTAGGAGGGCCCCAGAGGTTGCGGAGGAATGGGTCTTCAGGATGGAGAAGATCTTCCGAGCGATCAGAGTAGCACCAGAGAGGATGGTGGAGCTGGCCACCTATGTGTTCGATGGCGAGGCCGCCAACTGGTGGAGGTCTACGTCCACAGTTCTGTTTGATGACCGTGTGGATGTCAGCTGGGAGGAGTTCTTAGAGGTGTTCCATGAGCAGTACTTTCCCCAGCACGTCAGGGATCAGAAGCGGGGGGAGTTCATGTCGCTCGAGCAGAAGGAGATGACTCTGGCGAGCTACATCAGCAGGTTCAACACCTTGGAGTGTTATTGCCCAGAGATTTGTGTGACCCCAGAGTAGCGAGCGAGGAAGTTCGTGAAGGGACTGAGGCAGCCGCTTCGATCTCGGGTGATCAACAGCATGCCGCGGACCCTTGCAGATGCGGTGAAGCATGCTACGATCATAGAGCAGGACCAGAGGGAGTGTCTTCAGGAGGCGAGGAAGGCACCAGTGAGCACCGGTAGCCGTGTAGCCGGTCGTGGAGCGGGAAACCCGGGCAAGAGGCCCAGGTTTGATGGAGGAGGAGCACGTCAGTCTGGAGCGTGCACATACTGCGGGAGGTTTCATCCAGGACAGGAGTGTCCCCGTCGGACTGGAGCGTGTATGGGTTGCGGTCAGATGGGACATTTCGTCCGTGATTGTCCTCAGAGGAAGGGAGAGCCGAGCAGGAGGCCAGGACCACGAGCAGGAGGCAGAGGCAGAGGCAGCCGATCAGTTGTTTCACCGGGCCAGGGCAGGAAGACCGAGCGTGTCTTCACTATTCAGGTTGAGGAGGCGAGAGACTCCAACACCGTCGTGGAAGGTACACTTTCTGTTTCTGGCTTGATTGCGCGTGTGTTGTTTGATTGCGGCGCCACTCACTCCTTCATTTCGAAGAAGTTTGCTGGTGAGTTTGGTTTGACCCCTGTGCTGCTGACTGATATTTTGTAGGTCAGCACACCTATGGGTGAGGTGGGCACTGTGGGGAGCTTTTTCCCTGGCACCACAGTTGCTTCGGGAGACCATGATTTTCTGGCAGATCTGGTCTTGTTACCGATGGAGGATTTCGACGTCATACTGGGGATGGACTGGCTGTCACAGTACGACGTGCGAGTCTTTTGCCGTGAGAAGAAGATCCTGATTCCGATGGAGGGCTTGCCAGATGTTCTGATCAGAGGTGCGGGGAGCAGAGGGGGTCGTCTGATTGTGTCTGCGGTTAAGGCACAGAGACTGATACAGCAGGGATGCAGGGCGTTCGTGGCCACGCTGGTAGTTCCTGATCCTGAGACGAGGAGGCTGGAGGATATAGAGGTAGTGCAGGAGTTCCCAGATGTGTTTCCAGCAGAGATTCCAGCATTACCGCCGCACCGAGAGATCGAGTTCAGCATCGAGTTAGTTGCGGGTACAACACCTCAGTCGAAGGCACCTTATCGGATGGCACCTGCTGAGTTGACAGAGCTAAAGAAGCAGTTGCAGGAGTTGATGGAGTCCGGGTTCATTCGACCGAGTGTTTCTCCATGGGGAGCGCATGTGCTCTTCCTGAAGAAGAAGAAGAAGAAGAAGAAGAAGAAGAAGAAGAAGAAGAAGAAGAAGAAGAAGAAGAAGAAGAAGAAGAAGGATGGATCGTTGCGGATGTGCATTGACTACAGGATGCTGAATAAGGTTACTGTTCGGAACCGGTACCCTTTGCCCAGGATTGATGACTTGTTTGATCAGTTGCAGACGGTGAGAGTGTTCTCGAAGATCGATCTGCGTTCGGGTTATCACCAGTTGCGGATCAGGGAGGCAGATATTCAGAAGACAGCCTTCAGGACGCGGTACGGCCACTACGAGTTCTTGGTGATGCCATTTGGACTGACGAATGCACCTGCACCATTCATGGATTTGATGAAAAGGACCTTCCAGCCGTACCTTGCCAGATTTGTCGTGGTGTTCGTGGATGACATCTTCGTATACTCGCCTGACAGGGAGCAGCATCGAGAGCACCTGAGGATTGTGCTTGGCATCTTGAGGGATCAACAGCTTTATGCCAAGTACACGAAGTGTGAGTTTTAGTTGGATCAGGTGGCTTTTCTGGGGCATATTGTGTCAGCTGATGGGATATCGGTAGATCCGGCGAAGGTCGAGGCAGTGACTCAGTGGCGAGCCTCGACGAGCGTGACGAAGATCAGGAGTTTCGTAGGACTGGCAGGGTACTACAGACGGTTAATCCAGGATTTCTCCAGACTTGCGTCGCCACTGACAGCGTTGACGTAGAAGGGCGTCAAGTTCGTTTGGTCCCAGAAGTGCGAGGACAGCTTCCAGGAGCTGAAGAGGCGATTGACGACAGCACCTATTCTGACGCTACCGAGTGGCAGTGGAGGCTACGTAATATACAGCGATGCATCAGGGATAGGCTTGGGTTGTGTTCTGATGCGGCATGGGAAGGTGGTCACGTACGCTTCGAGGCAGCTGAAGGTGCACGAGAAGAACTACCCTACTCACGATCTGGAGTTGGCAGCGGTAGTTCACGCATTGAAGACCTGGCGGCACTATCTGTATGGCGAGCAGTTCGAGGTCTTCACAGATCATCAGAGCCTGAAGTACTTGTTCTCGCAGAAGGAGCTGAATATGAGACAGCGCAGATGGCTTGAGTTCATTAAGGACTACGACTTCACCATTTCCTACCATCCGGGGAAGGCGAATTCGGTTGCAGATGCGCTGAGCAGGACGGTGGCGGTTTCAGTTGCGAGTCTGTGCATCCAGGAGTGGAGGCTACTCGAGGAATTATCAGAGTGGAGACCGTTCACAGAGGGTTCCGAGGGACCAGTGATTGCTGGGCTTCGGGTGGAGCCGCAGACGGTCTCACGGGTGGTTCAGGCTCAGCAGGGGGATGATGAGATAGCTGGTCTGCTGCAGTTAGCCTCCAGGGATGGATCAGACTTCTGTGTAGGGGTCGATGGTGGTTTGAGGTTCAGGAGTCGGATCTGGGTGCCGAAGTTCGATGGGCTGAGAGATGACATCATGGAGGAGGCACACAGAGCGAGATACACCATTCACCCGGGGAGCACGAAGATGTATAAGGACCTGCAGCGGAACTTCTGGTGGAAGGGCATGAAGAGGGACATCGCAGAGTTTGTGGAGCGGTGCTTGGTCTGTCAGCAGGTGAAGATTGAGCATCAGAGGGCAGCAGAACCGATGCAGTGTATTGAGCTTCCTTAGTGGAAGTGGGAGCATGTAACGATGGATTTCGTCACAGGATTGCCGAAGACGAGGAGATTCCACGATGCAATTTGGGTGATAGTCGATCGACTGACCAAGTCGGCGCACTTCTTAGCGATCAGGACCACGTTGCCTTTGGAGGGTCTAGCTAGGTTGTACGTGGAGGAGATAGTCAGGTTGCATGGAGTGCCAGTGAGCATCATCTCCGATCGAGATCCTCGATTCACTTCCAGATTTTGGGGGAGTCTGCAGCAGGCTTTGGGGACGCGTCTGAGGTTCAGTACGGCGTTTCATCTGCAGACAGATGGTCAGTCAGAGAGGACGATTCAGACCTTGGAGGATATGCTGAGAGCATGCACCCTGGATTGGGCAGGGCACTGGGATGAGCACTTGCCGCTGATAGAGTTCGCCTACAACAACAGCTATCACTCGAGTATTGGGATGGCACCGTACGAGGCGTTGTACGGGAGGCCTTGCAGATCGCCGGTATGCTGGAGTGATGTGGGCGAGAGGCAGTTAGTGGGGCCAGAGATCGTGCAGATGTATGCAGAGAAGGTGGATGTGATCAGGAGGAGATTTTTCATGGCACAGAGCAGGCAGAAGAGTTATGCAGATCAACGCAGACGAGTGCTGAGTTTCGAGGTGGGCGACCACGTGTTTCTGAAGATTTCCCCAGCCCGAGGTGTGATGAGGTTTGGAAAGAAGGGGAAGCTTAGTCCGAGGTATGTTGGGCCGTTTGAGATCCTCGACCGAGTTGGAGAGGTTGCTTACCGGATTGCATTGCCGCCGCAGTTTTCGGGTCTTCACAACGTCTTCCATGTATCGATGCTGAGGAAGTACGTTGCAGATCCAGCTCACGTTATTGAGATAGCAGTGCCGGAGATTTAGCAGGACTTGTTGCTCGAGGAGAGACCAGTCGAGATAGTCGATCGCATGGATCATCAGCTCAGGAGGAGGACCATTCCGATGGTGAAGGTCAGGTGGCAGCATCACAGTGAGCGCGAGGCCACTTGGGAGATCGAGGAGGAAGTCCGTAAGCAGTACCCGGATCTTTTCGATGAGTAGTTTGCTTTGATTTCGGGACGAAATACTTTTAAGTTGGGTGGATTGTTAGAACGCAAACCCTTGTTTAGGGTTAATCTTGGTTTAGTGGAGGATTAGGGTTGGTTTTGCATGGGGAAGTGGTGTGCATGGGGAAGGGTTGAGGGGCGCGCAATGTAGACGTGAGGGGGAGGTGTGGGCTGGAGTGTAGGGTCCTGTAGCGGGGAGATGGGTTATATCGTGGTTTTCTCTCTCTCTCTCTCTCTTTTCACCCTCATTTCGGATCTCTCACTCCTTCCTTCCTTTCTTGCTGGTGCGCGTGTTGGTGGAGCAGCTGCGTAGGCATCGGCTGAGGAAGGTGCTCGTCCGGAGGAGGAGAGGCGCGTGCTCGAGGTCTACCGGAGGCGACATGCGTGAGCGAGGCTCCGCCGTACTCCGTCTTCGTATGAGGTATGTCAACTTGATAGTGCGATTTTGTGGTTCCTGACCCTCGTGGTAGGGTTGTGTTGGTCGGACGGGCAGGTCGGAGACCTCTCCGGCGTTGTTTCCGTGAGAAACCTCGGCTGGCGCGAGGTGGAAGACGACCAACGGTCGACTGGTCCCTTCGGGCGGTCGACCGAATGTAGTGTTTTTACCCGACTTTAACCTTCACCGGTCGAACGATGCCTTGTGGCGGTCGACCGGTAGTGCGTATTTGCTGGTGAGTTGGGACTCTCTATCTGTTATCGGTCGACCGGTTCCTTGGTTCGTTCGACCGGAACTTAAGTGTACTGATTTTCTATGCATGCTTGTTCGACCGTTGTATGTTGCGTTCGACCGATTATATGACGTAGAATAATAGGTTGACCCTATCTGTTATCGGTCGACCGAGACCCTGAGTCGGTTGACCGATAGTTTAAAATGATGTAGAAATGCCATGTTAGTTTTCGGTCGACCGGGACCCCTGAGTCGGTCGACCGATAGTTTGATTTTGATTTTGACCAGACTCCGGATTTTGACCGAGTTCGGTCGACCGGTTTTAGACCTTTGTTCGACCGTTGGGGGATTGTGTTTTGAGCGCAGCGGTAGACCGTGTTAGGTGTACGGTTGACCGATTCCTTACTGGAACCGGTCGACCGAATCACCTCTTCCGGTCGACCGTTTGGGCCCAGGACAGAATTCCTAGTTCCCTTTTTGAATGCCAACTTTGTCCACAAAAACCAGTGTCCTCGCCTTGTGCGTGAGCCGGGAGGTGACGGTGGACGCGTGTTGCGTGCCTGCCCAGGGACCGCCGTTGGGAAGAGTGTGGGTGTTCGGGACGCGTCACCTCCAGGTATGGACCGCGACTCATGTGATGGATTGATTGGACTTATTGTGATATAGCAGGCCTGAGGGATCGCGGATCCCAATGTTTGATGTTTGTGCGGGCACGCAACTGGCGTTGGGTGAGGTGACTACCGGCCTTCGGGCTACGGATGTCGCTGCCCTGCTTTTATAGCGGCGCAGTTGGTGTTTGCGGCTCGTGGAGCCTGATGACTTGGCAGACTTCGGCCTGGACCCGTCCGATGTTGTGCCGGACGTTGTGATGGACCACCGCTCGGTTCCGGCTATGTTGATTCCTCGACTGGGCACCCATCGAGATGTTGTTGTTATACCTTCCGGGCGACGGCCCCGTTGGTCCCAGTGGCTCCGACCACAGAGATTTGCAGATCTGTATTCTATCGGCGCGTAGGCGTGACAGAGGCTCCCTGCCGAACCCTTGAGTAGTGTAGCTGCGTGTGGGGGGTGCGATGTCGCGTGCTGTAAGGCTGCATGTGACTGCAGTAGGTCTCCTCGGGAGACTCGTTGTTGACTATCGGACTGATGTCTCGTTTTACCCTTCGGGGGAACTGTTTTACTTTCTGTCGATGTCATGACATGCTACTAGTATGATAGGTTCACTTTTGTAATGCATGCATATAGGTGAGTTGGCATACGGGGTTTCCTTCGGGAAACTCAGGCATCGTTGTTATATATTTTCAGGACCGCAGTAGGTCCAGTTGGGTGGTGATCAGCGGGCACGCGCATTTTGGAGTTGGATCCTCTTCTCGGACCGCTGTGGTCGGCATGATTACGTTTTATCTTCTTTTGTCATTTTGTTGTAATCATGTATCATTTTGACAAACTCTGATGTAATTTTGGTGCACCGCTATTTGTTTTATGAGAAGTAACAGTCCCGTCTTTGATTATTGAGTTCCTGTGTCTTGATTATAAATTTTTAAATTTCCGCTGTTTCGGGATGTTACAAAAATAACACAACATGATTTGGTTTTAACACTTTTGTTGTGATATTTGTGGCCTGAATTTAACATACTTGGATCATGTTGAGATCTTGGTTGGTGCCTTTTTCTATGACGAAGTATTTCAAGTGATAGTATTTGATTGACTAGGTCGCAAAGTGTCTATCAAATTATAACGACGTAATTTCGAGCATTTATGATGAACATTATTTCTTCAAAAGTAAAGTGCATGGATATTTTCTTGTTAAGTCACTCCCAAATTAAGACATTATTATATTTGAGAGGACATCTTTTTTAGCTTACATCTATTAAAATTTTGATCCAAGTTGGAAGTCCTTTGGAGGTTCCGATTGTCGATTCACCAAAGATTTTTGGTTCAACATGTTCGGATTACAGCCTTTAAGATGGCTTGTTAGCAATGTTCTGTTGGGAGAGGGATCTACGCTGGTACTCACAAGAATGACAGATTAAACGCACACGGAACAAGAATATTGAATGCGAAACTTAACTTCAGACCTAATCTCAACCTTAATGCTACAAGAAACACAAACAAAATGTAATAGACAAGTAAAGACACAACACACCTGAAAGCAACCACGACACACGCATTTTAGAAGGTTCGGTAACATGCCTACGTCCTTGAGATGGTCTCCTACGGATTTTCTTTTCTTCAATCCACTTCTCCAACAAGAGAAGCTCCGAGATTACAAGTAGATGGAGGCAATTTGTCCTTTAAAACACTCTAGATCTTTCTCTAACTCTAATCTCTCTCAATGAAATAATAATGATGTGTTGTATACAAAATTGGGTGAATCTCCTTAAATAGTAGGCTAAATTCGTACAAGAAAACATTTAGATCGTAGGCAAAACTGTCTCCATCGGTCGAACAAAATTTCCCGTCGGTCGACTGGTATACGATTTTCAGCCTAACTGCCACAATTCAGTCGACCGCGAGCCCCGCTCCAGTTGACCATTTTGCGCTTCTGAATAGCGCCTGGGAGATTCTGGAGATTTTTGATCGACCGATCCGCACTGCTGATTCTTGACTTCGTTCGGAGCCTGAAGGCTCTGGAGATTTTCGATCGACCGCGTACCCAGCACCGGTCGACTGATTCTCACTGTTCGACGAATTCTGACACGCTCTGGCAATTTTCAGTCGATCGAGCTCCTTTTTCGGTCGACCAAATCTCTTTTTTTCCTGTACTTAACAAATCTAAACCAAATTTCAACATGTTCCGTAGATGAAAATATTGTGAAAAGATACTCAAACCACCAAATATTAATAGTGTAGGACTTGCAATTTTTCTCGGATCTTGGATCCAAGTAGGAGTTATTGCAATCAACATATCAAATTCAATCTTACAATGCATATTTCTTAATTGATTGTGTTAGAGTCTCTTATTTATTTCTTTTATTGCAATCAACATATCAAATTCAATCTTACAATGCATATTTCTTAATTGATTGTGTTAGAGTCTCTTATTTATTTCTTTTATTGCAATCAACATATCAAACCCATTTTTGTTGTAGTGTCACCAACTACCACTAGTGAAATGTAGTGTTGGCCAATGTGAGAAGTCTCGTGGCTCCATTTAATTAATTATTTGATATTAATACCCACTAATTCTATGTATGCAAAACTACCCCATTTGTAAAGCAATTTAGCTAAGATATTTTTTCAAATTCAAAATAACAAGTATTACTTGAGGAAATCATGACAACTAATGTAGTTTTAGCATTTTAAAATTAAGCAAACAAATATCTGAATCAAACTAATGAGACATGCATATAATGCAAGTTGAATAGAAAGAAGATGTAAAATATCTGAAACTACAAAATGGGACAAGTCACTATCTAATTGAGTGATTTTTAGGGGTAAATCAAACTAACGAGACATACAAGCAGAACAGGTATTTCCAACCTTTCTCACATCTTTGTGATTTCAAGGAAGCACTTAAAGAGGTCATCTACGTTCAAATCTAACTGGAACTCAAAGTCGTTTTTAAACGAACAAACAACACAAGGTTGATATAACAAACAACTCATACACATACTCTTTTGAAAGAAACAAACAACACGAGTTTTAAAAAAAACTGAAAATACAAAAAATTATGTAGCTTAACAACACATTAATATACAATGTTAAGGGTCAAATTGACACCAACTCCAACCTTAGGTAGTCATATTGATGCATTATTGATAATATTTCAGACATTCTTGTGATGGAAAAAAACATAAAAATAATCACAACAGATAAAGAGAAAAAAGCTGGGAGATTTTCTATTATGCAAGTTGACAGACCCAAAGCAAGTATAGGAAACAATAATCTCTTTTCAATTATGTATCCAGATTGGAATAGAAATATCATCTACTCGATTTTTTGTTCAAAAGAATTTGAAAAAAAAACTCAAAATCCAAAAATTACTTGTTCCGCGCAACAACTGGACAGTGCATGGTGGGGGCAGCAAGGAGGTGGGCAGCACGGACATGGGATGCACGGAGGAGACCGCCACGGACGTGGAGCAGCAAGAGAGTGTGCTGACGTGTGAAGACGACAAGGGACGTGGAGACGGCGGGGCAGAGTCGATGGCGAGGCGTTTGCAACGGAATCTTCAGGGAGAATCAAGGTTCAGAAATAAGAGTTGAGGATGCAATACGGCGACGCACTACATTCGACATATGCAGTATGCGGATGCGATGCGGGTGCATATGCGGTTTGCGATTTAATAATTAAATAATATAATATAGTTATATTAATTCTAAATATATACATGTAACTAAAAATTTAGGTAAAGTTTTGAATAATTTCTAAGATTAATAAGTTAATATTAAACAAATTATTATAAAAAACAAATCCAACAAACCCCCCAAAAAAACAAAGATTAGGTGTTCTGAAATGTGGCAACATCGACCCAAATATGCGGGTCACGATGCGGGCCGCATCAGACGAGCTGCTTCAGGGAGATGTGATGCGCATCTCCCCCACATCCGCACATGCGGCCGCATCGCGCCGCATTTCAGAACAGAGGGGAGAATCGTGGCAACGGAAATGGGAAACGGTTAGGGCTTCGTCGGGGAGAATCACGGATTTTGCCCCCTAAATATCTTTCTTTCCAACGGCATTTCTGTCAACAGGCTTAAGTTTGCAGGTGTTTCTGTAACGCCCCTAATTCGCACTCGGGACACAGCAAAAATCACAATACTAAAAGGAGTCGAAAAATGGACATTAACTGAAATAACCAACTCGAGGCCTCAATTAAAATTCATAATAAATTCAAAGTCAAAGTACAATGCGGAAGGAAAATACAATAACTCTGAATCCTACTACACAACTACTGAGAGTAGGAAAAATACATGACACTGAGCTCAACAGATCCAGTCCACGCGTCCCAAGCCCAAGTCGCCTCCAGCCACCTACCGCGTCCCACCTGCACACGAACAGGCACGCCTGAGTCTCAAATCAAGACTCAGTACACCACCGCAACCAGACACCCAACAAGGTCTAGCCGTCCCTGACGGCTCACACTGGTCTTGTGTCCCAAGGAGACCACGCGTCCAACAAAGTCGAGCGTGCACCTCGACCCCACCACGCATTCGATCCACAAGGCAACACTCAACCTGCTCTCACGACAAAACTGTCACACATCCAGAGGCGACCACGTGCCCAACCAGGCCGAGCGTGCACCCTCGACAAGATCACGCAATCGGCCCACAAGGCAACACTCGCAAACGACACCACTCTGCACACATGTGTCACACAAAGCCCCGACCATCTGCTGACCCACGTAGCTACTCCCACAAGGCGAGTTCCTGCACCCGAACCCCCTTGCATGAACCACATGGCGTCACGCCGCACCACTCCCACCTATGGGCCAGCGAGCAAAGCTCCACAGCTGCCTCTCCCAGGCATGGATGCACAGACTGGAGCCCTCCCTTTCGAACCTTAATAACATAGGGGGAAACACGACTCCGAGAATCCAACCACAACGCCCGAGCCCGCGAGCTCAGCTCCAACGTTAACTCGTAACAACGCTGGAAAACCATCTTGGACCGCCCAACAAGGGAAACACCCTAACATCTAGTCATACGTGCCTCACACACCAATCTCGCTACACGACCACACGCCCGAGTCCATGAGCAACGCTTCAACGACTACTTGTCACAACGTGGGTTAACAATCGGTTCCACGAACCTCTCACAAGGCAATGGGTAAATGCAATTTACCCGCAAAACAGGGGTCAACAACCCCAACAAGACATAGAGTAATAAAGAATAAATGAGACTACAATATCATAAGAGCAACATAATGAAATTATAGTTTTAAACTCACAATCGAAAGCAAAGGAGTATAAGTGTAAATTTACCAAAATCTTCAACAAACATAATTCTCATAAGTTTAGGGGAAAAACAATAAATTTCCCAATTATTAGAAAGGCCAAGGTTTATTCAACAATTAACCCAAATATTAATCATTTACTCGAATATAAACATACCCAGGGTTTTTCCAGCAATTAATCCAATTATTAAACAATTAGCATTAATTTCAGGATTTCCAATACAATTTGTCCAATTGTTAACTACTTAATCAAATACCATTAGTTTACTGCTTTATTCTGCAATTAACCCAGTTAATTATTAACTCATCAAATATAATCAAAGCACATGATTTATTCTACAAAATAACCAAATTAAGTTATTCCACCAAATATTAAACAAGTGCAAGGCTAATGTGCAAAATACCAAACACAAATCTTAACCCATACGCCACTGCCGGCGGCGATCGCCGTCGCGCCCCCACCCAGCCGCGACCGACAGGCCATGCCCATGCTCCGGGACGCACGCGGTACCACCCTGTGTGCTGCCTCCGGCCACCAAGCCCGAAGCTCGAACCGGCAACCCATGCAACCCGACTGTCGGACCACCACCGGCGTGGTCTGTTGTCCAGTCGCTCGCCGGCTCCGCCCCACCCATCTCGCCCACTTGGCCCCAAAGAACTCAAAGCAAGGTGGATGGCGTACCTTTGGAAAGAAGAAGACCGGAGAAGGGGTGTTTCCCCTCCGCGCCTAAGCGCGGTCGTCGGAGCTCCTCGTCTTCGGGGACAACGTCGCCGGAGCTGCTGCGAGGGAAGGGAGAGGGTGATGGGAGATGGGTTTAGGGTTGGGTGAAGAAGAAGAGTGAGGGGAAAGGGAGACAGGTTAGTGGGTGAGGGAGGAGAGAGAACATAACAATCACCCCACCAAAATGAATTTCGTCCGCGAAATAAAAGCAAGCTAATGACCGAAAAGCTTCGGGTACATCCGCACATCCGCATCGATCTCTCATGTAGACTCTCGTGGGTCGTGGTAGAACCATAGAACAGTAACCATCTAACTGACTCTCTTACAAAACTGATGCTTCATCCTATCAATTATCTCTACTGGTCGCTCCTCCAACGACAAAATCGGCTGCACCCCAGGCATATCCGCCTCCAACACGTGTGAAGGATCAACAACGTACTTCCTTAGCATCGAAACATGGAATACATCGTACAGTCCCGAAAACTGAGGTGGCAAAGCAATTCGATAAGCAGCGGTACCAACTCGGTCCAGAATCTCGAACGACCCTACGTATCTGGACTCAACTTCCCTCTGTGCCCAAATCTCATGACTCCCTTAGCAGGAGAGATCCTCCGGAACACGTGATCTCCCACTACAAAAGTCAATTCCTGTTGCCACTTATCTGCATAACTCTCCTGTCTACTCTGCGTTGTGGTCAATCTTTGTGGGATGACATCCACCTTCTCTGCACACTGCTGGACGATCTCTGGCCCAATTAGTTCTCTCGCCCCCTCGACCCAACACGAGGGTGATCTACATGGTCGTCCGTACAATGCCTCATAAGGTGTCATCCTTATACTGGCATTGTTGTCTATCGTAGAGTTCTTGCACACGAATTCGATTAACGATAGGTGCTCATCCCAACTACTTGCATAGTCCAAGGCACACGAATTCGACATGTCCTCGAGTGTCTATATGGTCCTCTCTGACTGACCATCCGTCTGAAGGTAAAAAGTCGTACTGAACTTCAACTCCGTCCCCAATGCTTTTTGAAGTGACCCCAAAAAACCTGACCTGAACCTCATGTCTTGATCTAAGATGATGGATACCAGTATCTCATCAACATATAACTGTGTCAAGCTGCTCAGCGGCAACGTCATCCGTATCGCCAGAAAGTGCGCTGACTTGGTCAGCCAGTCCACAATCACCTAGATCGCGTCGTGGAAACATCTCGTCTTGGGTAGTTTGGTAACGAAATCCACGGTCACGTGCTCTCACTTTCACTCTGGAAACTCAATCCTCTGCAACACGTCTGTAGGCCTCTGATGCTCGATATTCACCTGCTGGCAGACCAGACACCACGACACGAACTCCACGATATCCTTCTTCGTGCCTCACCACCAGTCATGCCTCTAGACATCACTATACATCTTTGTGCTCCCCGAATGGATCGTGTATTGAACACGATGAGTCTCCTCTATGACCTCTCTCCACAGGTCTGCTGTCGTTGGCACCCACCGTCTACTCCAGAACCTCAAGCCCTCATCTGGTGCTATCCAGAAATCTAACTTCTCAATCTCTACTGATTGCATCAAGGTGGCCCTCTCTGGATCCTCTGCTTGTGCGTGGACAATGCGCTCCAATATGTCTGGCTCAACCCGTACACTGACCAGCATAATCCCGCTGGGTGATGCTACAAACGGCCTCCTCTGAACTAGGTCCTCCAACAGTTTCCACTCATAGACTAGCAGACGAGCAACTGAACTTTCCCCCTTCTGACTCCCAGCATAGGTAATAACATGTCCATCCCACAAGCTTCTGACCTATAACACTGATGTGGGTGTCTGCCACTACGTCGTTGTCTCAATCTTCGTTGGTTCACCTAGGTACTGTTCTTTAACTCGATGCCTAAGCAATGCCATGTTATCAAGCCAAAACTCAATTTCAATACTTGGCATACTACTGCAGCTCTCTCAGCACCTCTAGTACGGTCCGCAAATGCTTTCTATGCGTCTCATTGTTCGGTAAGTATATCAAGATATCGTCCGCGAACACAAACAGTAAGCCATATTCATCTCATCCATTAACTTGCATTCGCGTTCATCAACTCGAAGGCCATCCACAGGACTCATAATGTCTATATCTCGTGTGAAAGCTATCTTCGGCACCTCACCATCTCTGATCCTCAACTGATGGTATCCGGACCTCAAGTCAATTTTCCAGAAGGCCTTCACATACTTCAATTGATCAACAATGTCATTGATACTCCGCGACGGTAGCGGTTCCTGACAATCACCTTATTCAACGTCCGGCAGTCGATACACATCCTCCAACCTGGTCACTAAGTCTCAGTCAACACTGCGCCCGCCAGAAATGTTGCACACCCTGACTTAAAAGCTTCTGCACCTTTTGAGAGGAATTGATGATACAACCATCACTGTTGCGCATGCCACAGACCATAGACGCTAATCCATTTCCATCGAATTCAAAATCTCCGTCTCTCGATAATGAACTAGCATGTCATAATTGGACAACCAGTCTATCATGAGTATTGCATCAAAGTCCACTATCGGCAGCAACACCAAGTCAACCGGGAAGCTCTCGTCGCCCGACACAATCAGCATGCCAACTAGAAACTTCCGGAGCACAAGCCTCTCTCCTACAGGGGTGTTGACCTCGAGGGTGGGAGACCAGACTCAGGAGCAAAAGTCCACTATGCTCGCAAATCTCTCAGCAACGAAGGGATGCTAGCACCTCTACCAAAAAAAAATCATGGCCACATGACCGACAACATCAAGTATACCTTCCACCACGTCAGCAGACGCAACTGCAGAATCCTCCAAGTGTGCCTCAAAAACACGTCCAGCGGTCCTCGACGACCCAGTTGCAGACTTATTATGCCCGATACCCGGTCTTTGTACCCTGCAGTCACATGCAACGTGCCCCGGCTTCCCGCAGGTGAAACAAGCCCTCGTCGCTCCGCCACTACCAATGTTGCCACTGCCGCTGCCTGCTCCTCTCTGCCCAGGGCAATCACGTGCCCTATGACCCAACTGTCCACACTCTAGGTATCCACCAGTCACCCAGTCGCACTCTTGTCCCGGGTGTAAACGACGACAACGTCCACAAGCATCACTGGCACTCCCCTCAGCTGATCGTTGCTTCTTCTCTGGAAGACCCCCGAATATGCCCCTGGGCTGACTCCTGTTGCGACGACTACCGCCCCCGCCCCCACTGAACTGATATGTACCGCCGCCAAACCCCCTGCTCTCCTGAGTGCGACTTGGGTACTCAACATCCAGGGCTCGAGGCATACTGGTAAGTACTACTCGCTGAAATGGTTGTCGAAGACTCTCAGTAAACTACATCGCTGTCTGCTCGGGGGTACTAAAGATCTCTGCACAGTATCTCTCGAGAGAAAAGAACTTGAAAAAAAATACTGAGCCAATCTCAGATCGCCCTGCTGACGTGACAGAAACTCGCAACTCAAGCGATTACGAACGCGTTGCGGAAAAATACTTCTTCCTGAACTCCCCCAGAAAGTCCTCCCAAGTGATTGCGGTGACACCTCCAAAGACCACCGCAACAGTAGACCTCCACCAACTGATCACCAATCCACTGAAAATGTATGTGGCCAGCCCCACCTACTGCTCGGGCGGACAAGCAATCGCCTCAAAAATCTGTTGGATCCTGAAAATCCCATCATCCGCTGTCTCATCACCTGTACCTCCAACAAATGTCGGTGGGTGCTACAGCATAAGGCAATCTAGAATGTCATAATCTCACCCGCCCCTGTCCTCATGCAGATGCCTCTTGGCGTGCTCCTCCATAACCGCGCTCAAGGGCTCTAACTGATCTCGGATCACTCGTTGGTTCCCCTCCTGGGAACTGCCTGTACAGGAGTCCACACGCCTCAAACTAACACCTCGACGGGGCAACATCTCCCCCACGAAACAAAATTTCAAACCCACAAAATTAAAAGGTCTTGCTTGGGTTGTACGCGAATGGACTGACCTGAGCTCTGATACCAAGTTGTAACGCCCCTAATCCGCACTCGGGACACAGCAAAAATCACAACACTAAAAGGAGTCGAAAAAGGGACATTAACTGAAATAACCAACTCGAGGCCTCAATTAAAATTCATAATAAATTCAAAGTCAAAGTACAATGCGGAAGGAAAATACAAGAACTCTAAATCCTACTACACAACTACTGAGAGTAGGAAACATACATGACACTGAGCTCAACAGATCCAGTCCACGCGTCCCAAGCCCAAGTCGCCTCCAGCCACCTACCGCGTCCCACCTGCACACGAACAGGCACGCCTGAGTCTCAAATCAAGACTCAGTACACCACCGCAACCAGACACCCAACAAGGTCTAGCCGTCCCTGACGGCTCACACTGGTCTTGTGTCCCAAGGCGACCACGCGTCCAACAAAGTCGAGCGTGCACCTCGACCCCACCACGCATTCGATCCACAAGGCAACACTCAACCTGCTCTCACGAAAAAACTGTCACACATCCCGAGGCGACCACGTGCCCAACCAGGCCGAGCGTGCACCCTCGACAAGATCACGCAATCGGCCCACAAGGCAACACTCGCAAACGACACCACTCTGCACACATGTGTCACACAAAGCCCCGACCATCTGCTGACCCACGTAGCTACTCCCACAAGGCGAGTTCCTGCACCCGAACCCCCTTGCATGAACCACATGGCGTCACGCCGCACCACTCCCACCTATGGGCCAGCGAGCAAAGCTCCACAGCTGCCTCTCCCAGGCATGGATGCACATACTGGAGCCCTCCCTTTCGAACCTTAATAACATAGGGGGAAACACGACTCCGGGAATCCAACCACAACGCCCGAGCCCGCGAGCTCAGCTCCAACGTTAACTCGTAACAACGCTGGAAAACCATCTTGGACCGCCCAACAAGGGAAACACCCTAACATCTAGTCATACGTGCCTCACACACCAATCTCGCTACCCGACCACACGCCCGAGTCCGTGAGCAACGGTTCAACGACTACTCGTCACAACGTGGGTTAACAATCGGTTCCACGAACCTCTCACAAGGCAATGGGTAAATGCAATTTACCCGCAAAACAGGGGTCAACAACCCCAACAAGACATAGAGCAATAAAGAATAAATGAGACTATAGAATCATAAGAGCAACATAATGAAATTATAGTTTTAAACTCACAATCGAAAGCAAAGGAGTATAAGTGTAAATTTACCAAAATCTTCAACAAACATAATTCTCATAAGTTTAGGGGAAAAACAATAAATTTCCCAATTATTAGAAAGGCCAAGGTTTATTCAACAATTAACCCAAATATTAATCATTTACTCGAATATAAACATACCCAGGTTTTTTCCAGCAATTAATCCAATTATTAAACAATTAGCATTAATTTCAGGATTTCCAATACAATTTGTCCAATTGTTAACTACTTAATCAAATACCATTAGTTTACTGCTTTATTCTGCAATTAACCCAGTTAATTATTAACTCATCAAATATAATCAAAGCACATGATTTATTCTACAAAATAACCAAATTAAGTTATTCCACCAAATATTAAACAAGTGCAAGGCTAATGTGCAAAATACCAAACACAAATCTTAACCCATACGCCGCTGCCGGCGGCGATCGCCGTCGCGCCCCCACCCAGCCGCGACCGACAGGCCATGCCCATGCTCCGGGACGCACGCGGCACCACCCCGTGTCCCGCCTCCGGCCACCAAGCCCGAAGCCCGAACCGGCAACCCATGCAACCCGACTATCGAACCACCACCGGCGTGGTCTGTTGTCCAGTCGCTCGCCGGCTCCACCCCACCCATCTCGCCCACTCGGCCCCAAAGAACTCAAAGCAAGGTGGATGGCGTACCTTTGGAAAGAAGAAGACCGGAGAAGGGGCGTTTCCCCTCCGGCCTAAGCACGGTCGTCGGAGCTCCTCGTCGTCAGGGACAACGTCGCCGGAGCTGCTGTGAGGGAAGGGAGAGGGTGCTGGGAGATGGGTTTAGGGTTGGGTGAAGAAGAAGAGTGAGGGGAGAGGGAGACAGGTTAGTGGGTGAGGGAGGAGAGAGAACATAACAGTTTCGCTCGTGAGCAAGCAATCGGGCACGCAAATGATATTTTAAACTTTGGCATACCAATAGAATGCTCGTCGGCATGACGTCCTCACGAAATTTCCGTTGCCAGATATCCACCGGGAAAAGCCATTTTTGTGGTAGTGCCTTCACTCTCTTCTCCCCCGAAATCTAAAACTCTAACCTCCTCCACGCTCGTCGCTCGTCCGACGTCATCCCCTTTACCGTTGTGTCATCGTCGATGTCGCTCCCTCAACGCCTGCTGCTTCCCCGTCGTAGCTTCCCTCTCAGCGATGCCTCTCCCGTGTGACTCTCTGACCCGCATCACCTCCCTCGACGTTGTCGCCTCGCCTCGCCAATGAGTTTTTCCCTCCGCCACCACCCCTTACCATTCTCACCGACCCCCCCCCCCCCCCCCCCCCTTCTCCAGATGACCACCACACTACGACATCTTCCCAACCACCCTTGTCCCCTCACTACCACCACGTTCACCCTCAACACCAGAGCACCCATCACTACCAGACCACCATGAGACCCCTTTGCCACCTCCATCACCACCACCCACCTCCAACTCTTTTATTTTTTTTTATTTAGATTTTGTTAAGTTTATTTTAGTTAATTAAAGTAATTAGATTAGAATGTGATTTCGTAGATTTTTTTAATTAGATTTTGTTAATTAAATACATAGATTTGGTTAGCCAATTTAATTTTGTATGATTCATTGTGTAATTTTGATAGTGATTAGTAAATATATTTTAATGTGATAAATTTGAATGTTTTGTTGGATGTTGTTGTTGAATGTTTAGTGTTTCGTTGGATGTTGTTGTGATTGGTGGAGTTTGAGATGTGGAGTGGTAGGATTTTAAGGTGCAAAATTAAAACCGAGACCTTTTGGATTAGGTTTTAATGTTTTATTTGTTAGGGTTTTGAGAGAAATCAAATAAGTATGGAATTTTATTTAATATCAAAATCCCTCAAAACATGTTAAATCTTGTGTATCAATTGCTTTTAATATGATATAGAAACAACAAGATGGAGAATTATACATTCTTGAATAGTTGATGCACCGGTTGCTTGATTTTTCGAAAGCTCCAAACGAATGAAGCCTCCAACTAAATCCACCAAGAGTTAACTAGACGGCTTTTTTCTTGTGCTAGCAATAATCGAAAGCCCTCTCTTTAACTCTAATCTCCACAAGAAAAATTAATTCTGAAACTAATTTTGCTGGTGATTGTTCTCAACGCATGAGAGAGAAGAGAAAACGGAAATAGGAAGAATTAGGAAATTGCATTGGAAAAAATCTGCACCAATTAACACCCTTTTAATAGAAGTAATTAGTGGAAGATCATGTAGTAAATCATGAACATGTAGGAAGTTGTCTTCCAATGTTCTATCCGTTGTTTACCAATTCCAATTAGTACGTATGTGCACATCATATGCATAACAACCCACTAATTATAATTGTTGCCATTAATAGCAAATGGATAGCATTCCTATTACTATCTCTTTACTTATTTAACCATCTTTGTATCTAATACAAAAGTATAATTATTCTATTTTATTTTCTTCTCATGCTGATTTTGAGACAATTTGTTAGGGTTATGTTGTCATCCAATGACAACGATTCTTGATATAATACGCATGATCAATTAAATTTAATATTATCTAATATAATATATTTAATTTGTCATGACGTTTATATCTAAAATCATGTGTCTAGATAGAGCTCATGTAGGTGTGACCCATTGGGATCCATGTCATGTTAGCAATGAAATCAAATCCACTTTAATTGGTGCGATATCTAGCAATACATTATGTCTACCCAATTGACTTAGATGAAATGCAACCGAACATATTATTATGATCCATAACAAAATTGTTCCCAAAAAAATTTGTTTGTTTTAATTCTTTTGTAGCATGATATCACCAATAAGCCCAAGGTAAGAGTGTGTCATCCTTGCGACATTATTCTCTACTTGATACCAGAATTGATTGTACATATGACCTAAGCATATTGTGCACATACAATCATATTCCTATCAGGGACCGGTGATATCATCACTCAATCAAGAGGGACAACAATTTCTTGATGGACATGATCCTTTAGCATAAGTCCTATGTATCGAGTTAAAACCTGTATGGCTACCTGTTACAGTTAGCGTTGGGTTGTAACCACAAACACATATTTCCTACCCAAGTACAATGCACATCTCAACTATAGAATCCAACACAAATGAAACATAAATAACATTAACACAATCCTTATTATATTTCATTTTAGGGTATGTCCAATGTCATGTTCCAAACATGCATCTATGTGATTAAATATGGCTCGTGAAACATAACCAACCATAATCCAAATACTAATCCTTTTATGGTCAATCAGTGTTCCTTCTAATTATTAGGATTAGGGACACTTTAGAGAAATTATCATATACTATTATAGAGTTTCACAATCCAAGTTATCAACTCGAATATCTATAAAAAGATAAAATAACTCAAGGAAACAAATGATATAAATAATCATCCATAATCATGAACATAAACATACAATCATCCAATGATTTTGTAACATCCCCGAACAGCGGAAAATTTAAACTTTTAAAATCAAGGAAACACAAGGATAAAACCATCAAGAGTGGGAACATTACTCAAAGAAATACCCAAAGATATCTGGTGCACCATATTACAGACGAGTTTGTCAAAAGAGTGATTACATCAGAATACGAAAGACATAATACACGTAATCACGATAACCTAAAACAGGCAGACAACAGGATCCAGTCCCAAAGTGTAATCTCCCTCGATCACCACCCGCCGGAACCTAACGCGGTCCTGAAAATAAACATAACAACAATGCCTGAGTTTCCATAAGGAAACCCCGTATGACATGCTCACCTATATGCCCTATCATACTAGTATAGCATGGCATGAAATACAAAGCAGTAAACAACATTCCCACAAGGGCAAAACCGGACATCCGTCCTGCAATCGTTCCCGCTGCCACACAGGCCCCACGGTCTACAATCGCCACCGCTGCCACACAGGCCCCACGGTCCACAGCATCGCCGCCGCCACATAGGCCGCACAGGGCCCTCCCGCCGCCACACAGGCCGCACGGGCCGAACATCGGGTCTCCGTAGAGACCTACCGTAGGCACATACGGTCTAGCGGACAGTACGCAACACATTCCCACGCGCGACTACACAAGCCAAGGGATCGGTGAGGAAGCGTTCGCACTTCCGCGCAGGTAGAATCAGATCTGAAAACATCATGGTCCACCACTACACCAATAGAGTCGTAGCTCAGGTCGGTCCATCACCGGCACCACACAGGCCGTACGGTACCTCACTCGATAGGTGCCCAATCGAGCTACCTGCCGGAACACATCATCGGCAGTCCATCGCCGCAACCACACAGGCGATGCGCGATCCTCCCTGCCGCCACACAGGCCGCACAGGGGCCCTCCAGCTGCCACACAGGCCGCACGGGCACGTGCAATAACTGCCATCAAGGCCAGTCGAACATATCCACCACAGAAGGGCCAGACAATCGACATATCTGAACCGAAGTCCGCAGGGTCAACGAGCTCCACGTGCAGACACCAACTCCGCTGCTATAAAAGAAGGGCAGTGACCTCCGTAGACATCCAGGCCGGTAGTCACTTCACCCAACGACAGTTGCATGTCCGCTGAAGCAATGGGATCCGCAATCCCTCAGGCTGCTACTCTACAATGAGTCTTATCAATCCATCATATTAGTCACGATCCATACATGGAGGTGACGCGTCCCAGACACCCACACTCTTCCACACGGCGGTCCCTGGGCAAGCACGCATAACGCGCCCACCGTCACCTCCTGGCTCACGCACAAGGCGAGGACACGGGTTTTCGTGGACAGAGTTGGCGTCCTAAGCGGAACCAGGAATTCTGTCCTGTGCAAAACGGTCGACCGAAAAAGTCAACTCGGTCGACCGTTTCCTCAAGGGAATCAGTCGACCAAAAGTCTAAAACCGTCAAACTATTTGCGCAAAACATAAGTCCAAACGGTCTATCGAAGGTCTAAAACTGGTCGACCGAACGAGATCAAAATCCGGAGTCTGGTCAACGTCAAAATCAAATCTATCGGTCGACCGACTAAGGGGTCTCGGTCGACCGAAACCTACCAGGGCATCCTAATATTTCTAAGTCATAAAACGGTCGACCGCAACAAGCATAAACGATCCAGTACACTTAAGTTCCGGTCGACCGAACACAAGGAACCGGTCGACGGAAACACAACAGACAGTCAAAATACACTACGTTCGGTCGACCGTCAGTCGTCTTCAACCTCGCGCCAGCCAAGGTTTTTACGCTGATTCCTCGTCGCCGGCGAGGTCTCCGACCTCCCGCGACCGACCACAACATCACCCCAACGTGGGTGATCAATAAAGCCATCTAATGTAAGAACTTGGCATACCTCTTTGCGAAGAACGACGAAGATCACCGGAGCTATCACGACGGCACCTCGAGACCACGACCTCACGTGCGTCTTCTTTCAGCCTCCTTGTGCCACTCCAAGCTGAACACGCTCGCTTGCACGTCTCGCCCACTTCGATCCCACCACCGCATCATCCTTCCGCCTCACTCCACCACCAAAAGCCGCCTCCACATCACCTCTGGCAGCCCACAACCTTCAAGATCAGCAAAGGGGAGGGAGAGATGAGGGAAGGGAAGAGAGAAACGTGAGAGTGAGAGAGAGTGCTTCCTTCCTCTTCAAAAACCAACATAACACCCTCTCCATACCATCACCTCCAATAGTCCAACCATCACTTCATCCAACACCACCACCATGCACCTACACCATAGCCCACCTCCTTCACGTCACTCCACCCACACCTACACTAATCTTCCCCCAACTCCCATGCAAACCCCACCATTAAGCAAACCTAATCACAATTAATCCCTAACCAAAGTTAGGGTCTTTACAGATTTGCTCCTAGATCATAAACACTAACATTATTATGTTCTTTTGTGCTTGATTGGTGGTTGTTTGAACCAAAATGAGTTTTGGCTCAGTGGATTAATGTTTTGTTGCATGTTGTTGTGATTGGTGGAGATGTGGAGTGGGAGATCACTTTAGTGATTGGTGGATAGATGATATAAATGTAAATTTGATGGATGTCAAAAATATGTTTTTCTTGTCAATCCAAAACTTCGAAGATTTTTCATTATTGAAAATATAGTGAATGTTCTGCCAACATTTCTATAAAATTATATTACAAATTGTTAGTTGACAATTGATAAGTATCATAATTCATCATTTTTGTCTTCACTGTTATCTTATTTTTGTATTTGAATAATGTTATATCAGGTATGTTTGTTTGATTTTGTAGGTTTTACGGAAATTATAAGTGAAATTGTCATTGATATCAGAGTACGTTGGAAATTAAATGTAGATAAAATTGAGATTCATTTCAAAATATACATTCATGTGCTCTTGTGTGCTTCAAATGATAAGAAAAGATGCAAAATTCAAGTGGGAAATTCGGGGTAAGCAATCAATTAACAATTTGGGAAGATGTGATTCGAGACAGCACTTCACCAAATATATCATAACATTTACTACCAAAATCCAAATCTCGCGATTCAAGATGCTGTCGAAACATAATTTAAAGGTGCAAATATTCATTTCTCTTGAGATGCACCAAATGTTGATGATACAAGGGCGAACAACGTGTGTCAAGAAAAACTATTTTGGGAAACCAGACAATCGACTGATATCCCAATAAGGCAATTCAAAACACGTTACAAAGGAAACTGCTATAGGCATAATGTTCATTATTGACATATTTCCAAATAAGAACCTACAAGGATCGTAAAGGGTGTGGAAGACTGCTGATGTGAGAGAATAGAAAACCCAACTTGTATTGGCTATATAAATGGGGTGGAAAGGAGAGAGCCTCCCATCCTTCACAACCCTATCTTTCTTATTTCTTATTTTCTAAATTTTCATATGTGTAATGACAAAATATTCAAAGCTATTGAAGCAATAAAATTCATTTTATTCTCTTGTTGTTTTAGTAGTTTGATGTTTGCATTCTTTATTTATCATTGGGTCCCTTGTATTATTTCGTTTTTCTTCTTAATCTTGTTTTCTCCTATGATTCTCCCCATGTCACTCACCGCAATGAGTGTCTTAGCCCTCTGTGGGATGAGGTAGACGGATCTAGTTGATAGGAATGAAAGGATTGAGAAAAGTAGGATTCGAAGTGTAGTTCTTATTTTTGTTAATCTTTGTTTGTTTTGTTTTAGTGACTTTAATTATATGAGTTTTATCACTGAAATATTAAAGAACAAGGACATAATTTCATAATAACACATTATTTAATCTTGTTAGATCTAAGGTTGTAGTAAATTTTGATCACTTAAGAACACATTGTTTTATGTGATGCTTAGTTTCTATAATCTAATTGTTTTTCTCAACCTTGAATTCTTATCAACCCTAAATGGCTATACCTCATCTCCAAATTTAATATATGAATTCTCATCTCAAACCTCCTTAGTTTAGCTTAAGTTAAATCATTAGGTGCACGATTCATAAAAAAAAGAAAAAAATCAACTTCTCTCCACCATAGGTTTATGCATGCATGTTTGTTTAGTTGCATAAATTATTCAAATTGGAATTCACCATTGCCTCCTTGTGTGCGACCCGTATGCTACAATATCGTACACTTGCTGTAAATCTTAAGACTCGTCAACAATGAGTTGGATGTGCTTGGGGTTGGATTTAGGGTTAAAGATTAGATTAGGATTTTGGATTGGATTTAGGACTTTGGGTAAAAATTAGATTTAGGATGAGTTGGAAACAAGATTTGGGGTAAGGGTTGAACGTTGACGTCGAGAATGAGTTTGAATCGTTTATCTTCTTTTTTTCCTGTCAACCGACTTGAAATACCATAAAAGGGATCTAAGGCAAATGAATGAGCTGGCGGGATTGACAGACATGCATCTGTAGGAAGAGGGACACAACATAGACTTAGCTAACCTCAAAGAAAAAGAAGGAATGCAACTGCAATGACTCTAAGAGCTAATGAGCTAGACATAGGCACTGGCTTGCTACTCAAGAGAGCCACTTGGGTTTCGAGCAGGTGAACAACTCCTTCTGATCCACTGATTGAATGAATTCTATCTAACAGGGCTTCTTGGCCTCTCCTTTTGAAGTGAAGTACATTTGTAGGATTTCGTGTTCCTATGTATGTGTATATTTTTAAAATTTTAATACAAACATATAAGATCGATTTCATATTTACATTTATTTTATGTACATGTATATGTTTATTCTAATATCATGCATTCCTACATATATTAAAATAAACAAAATAGAAATTATCATACCCAAAGGTTCTCTAAAACCTTTCAGAAGATCCAAAGTTTTGTTGCTCGTCGAATCGCCCGCTGATTAGCCTCTAAGTGTTCACCAAACTCTAAACAAGATTAAAGAGAAAGGAGCTAGCCAATCAATCTCTAATTAAGCTTATAAACTAGATAATAACCCCTCTTTAAGCTCCTGAGATTTCTATCTCCAAAACTTAAAACTATTAAGACATGTTCATGGTGATTAAGGGAGAGATTAATGAGAGAGAGATTTTATGCATTAACATAAACAAGTAGGACGATGGGTCCTTTTATAGGCTCCCAAAACATCATTATCAAGATCTATTCTCTAGTCGTGATCTCTTGCTTATTCTCTCCTAAAATTAATCTCAAATTGCCACATAAGCATCCTCAAAAACTTTTGATTAAATCTGAAATTAATCCAAGTCATGATCTAATTATTCTCTTAATAATTCAAGCAAAACTCGTGTTGTTCGGTTAACCGAGAATTCTTCTCGGTTGACCGAACCATTCGATTTTAACACACGTTCGGTTGACTGTGCGCTAGACGGTCGACCGAACATTCATGAGAAAAATTCTCTAGAAAAATTCAGATGATCCACGTCTTGCTCCGGTTGACCGTTGTCTCACCAAAATTTCTGCTGGTCGAATCTCATCAGACGACCGTGTCACCTTTGGTCTACCAAAAATATCCAAAGATAGCCTGGATATTTTCTCTCGGTTGACTGAACCCAATTGTCCAGGCACTCCAGACAATTTTGGTCAACCAATTGTGTTTATCCATTCCCCGTTCGGTTGACCATTCCGAAGACACCTCGGTCGACTCAACCCTAAATGCTTACCGTGTTTGACCCCGATTTTGCCTTTGTCAAATTTTGGATTTATATCCAACAAAATTTGAACTTTTGGGGGTTTTAGCAAATTCATATCTTATGTAATATATTATCCTATGTAATATTAAATTATTACACCCCATAATATATACACATTATATAAATTTATCTATGATTCTAATTATGTCAATTCTCATGACATATTGATTTTATTGATTCACCGCATGTGTCCATTTTTCACACGAAACCCGACACACCATATGAACTTAAAATCTAGCTTCTTGTTTCCCAGTTTTGTGGTGTGACCTATAGGATGATCTAAGCTAAATTGGTAGTGATATTAAACACTTAATATCTCAAACTATAAGTGGTATCTAGCTACACATTATTGTTACCCAATTAGTATAGATGTCTTTGTTCCACTCGAACTAAACACGATCCATTTAGTGATGTAAGTGCATCACTTGTGTTCGTCCCTTGCCTCATGATATTAAGAATATATACAAAGTAGAAATGTGTCACATTTGTATTATATTCATTTCTTGATCTCTTTAAGCTAATTATAACTATGTAACTTAACTCAAGTTACATTGTGCACATTATAATTTTGCTCTATCAAGGGGCCCCACTAATATCATCACACAATTAAAAAGAGCAATGATAATCGTTTGACTAGCTATCTTTTCCAGCACAAGTCATGTTCAACCAACTATTGTCTTTATCACTATACTCATTGATACATTTTGACAATAATCAAATTAAGCACTTCATGAGTGAAAAGATATAAGTCTCATATCTTAGGATCCAAGACATAGTAACATTAATGACACGAAATACAATTTCATAATGTTTTACTTGTTAGGTCTATTCAATAAATAAAAGTAATCTTTTTCTCTTTTATATACTCGTGTCGTCAATTATTTGTAGATCTACAACAATCGATGACCAACACGACAATCTTATCTCGGTGATTGATGTTCCATGTTAATTACCATGATTGTGAATAACTTTTGATTTATGTAAATTATTATCTTTTAGATCTCTACGGTTAAGGACCAAGCGCCTCTTCCTTAACACTTCCAAAAGACGAATACCATAATCAAGGAACAAAATGTTTAAACATCCAATTCATAATAATTAACATATAAAAGTAAAACTTTTAGAACACATTTCTTTCAACATTTTTGATGTTAATTACGTTTCTCATTAGGATGAGAATAAGAGAATGAATTTGGTACGTCTCAAAGTGAAAGGTTTAGGACAAGGTAATGCTTTTAGATTATATTGGATTATAGGCATGTTTTAGGGTTTTGGGTTGTTGCTGGTGGTGTTAATTTCACTTTAACTCGCTAGATGATAAGAGATGTTAATGATTAGGGGAAATATAGTGGTGATTAGGATTTAGGAGAAGGTGGGGTCATGAGAAATTAGATTTTGGATGGGCTAGAGGCGAGATTTGGGTTTGAAATGTAGGGTTTAGGTGATGACGTATATTTGTAACATTATAATACAAATTGTTAGTTGACAATGAGTTGGAGGTGCTTGTGAATGCATGATGTGAATGTAAATGTGACAGATGTAAAAAAAATTGTTTTTACTTGTCAATCCACGACTTCAAAGAATTTTCATTAATGAAAATATAGGGGAGGTTCTACCGAAATTTCTATAAAATTGTTATTTTAGGTTAATTAACATTTTTCCATCTTAAATCAATAGAATCATGGTCTGAGACAGAAGTTGGATATATGATAAGAGAATTAGTTAGACATTCACTAAGAATCTGAAGTCATTCCTGAACCTAACATTTGGTCCTCACAACTAATACATTTGTGATGATAATATTTTATGCCCACGCAAGAAATGTTGTAACACTAATTGGGCGACAAAAGCGACGTCATCGTTGATGTCATCCGAAATGGCTTTGCTCTTTATTATGACCAGTAGGTTTTTCATGGGGAAAGTATTACTATTCGAGCGCCCAAGTAGTCACGACAATGGCATCACAACAAATAGACAATGAATCAAAAGAGGATGATGTCGGCGACATAGAGGGGATGATACACGATGTGGTTAAAGGTGGTAACACCACAACCAATTCGTTGAGACCATGGATCACACAATATGCTCAGAACATTCTTGACTACATAATGGATGGAGATCAACCGTTGTATCCTGGATGCAAACCAAAATTGACAAAATTGTCTTGCATCATCAAAGTGTCTTACCTGAAGTGCACGAGTAGATGGTCAGACACTTCGTTTGATAAGTGGTTACCGTACAAAGCTAGATAAAAGGGTTACCCTAGTTATTTAAGTTTTATACATTGTGAATGTATGTGAAAGAAGACTTTGATAACAAGTGAGAGATTGAAATGAATGTGTGTTACATTCTAAAAGTATTCTTTTATATGTCTTTTATTATGAATTGAATGTATAAACATGTTGTTCCTTGATTAATGTATTCGTCTTTTGAAAATGTTAAGGAAATGACTCTTCGTTCTTAACCGTAGAGCTCTTAAAGATAATGATTTACATAAATCAAAAGTAATTCACAATCATGGTGATAAACATGGATCATTAATTATCGAGATAAGATTGTCATGTTGGCTAAAGGATATTGTAGCTCTACAAATATTTTAACAACATGAGTATATGAAATGGAAAGTATTTTCTTTCATATATTGAATAGACTTAATAAATGAAACATTATGGAATTGTGTTTGTGTCATTAGTATTTTCATTATTCTTTGGATCCTAAGATATGAGACATGTATCTTTTCACATGAGAAATGTGTAATGTGATTATTATCAAAAGCTATCATTACGTATATTAATAAAGATTTTAGTTGATTATACATACTTATGCTGAAAAGATAATATGTCAAAAGATTATCATTATCCCTCTTCATTTAAGTGATGATATTATTGGGCCCCTGATAAAGCAAAATTATAATGTGCACAATGTAACATATGTATAGTTACATATTTATAATTAGATTATGAGATTAAGAAAAAGAATATATAATACAAAGATTACACATTCTTACTTTGTATAATATTCGTAATATCATGAGGCAAGGGATAGACACAAGTGATATATTACATATCACTAAATGGATCGTGTTCTATTCGAGTGAACAAAACATCTTTGTTTTTTGAGTAACAATAATGTGTAGCTAGATACTGCTTATAGTTTATAATATTAAATGTTTAATATCATTGTCAACATAACTTAGGTCCTCTTATAGGTCACACCCCAAAACTGGGAAAAAAGATTTGCGATTTTATATTTTATATGATGTATTAAGTTTCATGTGTTATGAAATAATATACATGTTGTAAAATAATAAAATCAATATGTCGTAACAATAGTATTGTTAGAATAACAAATAAATTCGTATGAGATGTGTATATTATGGGGTATGATGTTTTGACATTATATATGACAATATATTACATGATAAAATGTGATCCACAATATTATAACATATGAATTTGCTAAAACCCCAAAACCCAAACTTTGTTAGATATCAATCCAAAATTTGGTAAAGTCAAGAACATTGAAAAATGGTCCGACTGTTTGCCTACATTTTTGCATATATTAATAAGAGATTTTTGTTAAATAATAGCTGGATTTAATCCACTTTGGTCAATGGTAGTTATGGGATGGCGAGAGGAGAAATAGACAAGAGATCATATGTAAAGTAATTTGGACATGATGTGGTTTAGTGGAGAGATTAACAAGGGATCACGTGTAAGTGGTTTACCCAAGATGTGGGTTTGAGGATGGCCTATAAATAAGTCCATCCTCCCTTCCTTTGTTTAATTAATGCAAAATCTTCTCCTCTCCATATTTTCTCCATCATTCCATCCACAATTCTTATTAATAATTGAGTGCTTGAGATATTAAATTCTTTGGAGCATAGAAGGGGTTATTAGCTAGATTATAACCTTGAATTAGAGATTACTTGACTAGCTTCGATCTCTCTAATCTTGTTTAGAGTTTGGTGAACACTTGGAGGTAATTCCGAGGCAATTCGACGTGCAACCCGACTTCCAATTGGTAAAAAGAATTTCATAATCCCCTAAGTATGATCCAATCTATGTATTTCAATATTAATTAGTATACAATATATATTGAAATACAATTAGGAAGTTTTGTATATAAAATTGTTGAAAAATATGAAAAGCGATCCTAATTTCTTATAAAATTTTAAATATATATATACAAGTATGGGCACAAAATCCAACAGTGGTATCAGAGTTTTTTGTTCATATTTTCAATAATTAGGCTATTTAATATATTTAATTTACCATCTCATCATGAAATAATTCATTGATTTGCCATTTTGCGTCTTTTTTTATTTTTTGATGGATGCGTAAAATGAATTTTCAGATTTTTTTTGTTTATTATTTTTCTACATTAGTTTGTAATGTTAGAAAATAGTTTGACCACTAAGATAAATTGATTAATTCTGATCTTTAAGGTGAAACAAAGAAAACTGACTATTTTGTCGATTCTGATTCTAATTATTCTTTTGAGAGTTTTAAATGTTTTAAAACATGTCATATGATTGTTAGACTCAAGTTTTAGACTTGTCATATGATTTTTTATGTCATATGAATGCATACATGACTACCTAAATTCCAAAATCACATATGAATTGTTTAATTATACAAACTAAAAGTTAACTGGACCTTTCTTATTTCATCCACTAGAAACCATTGATTGAGGAATATTCTGTTCGTCCTTAGCAGGAGATAATTTCCTCAATCTTTGGAAATAGTGGGAAATATTAGGATATACATTGTTGTGCCATCAATAAATACATAAAGTGAGTTTCACCCTTAGTGGACACCAAATGTATTTGTTTATGGATACAATCTACAGTCGTATATCGTATCAAATGAAATAAGTTTTCTTAACAAAACTATGAGTCCTCGCTCGGTTTTGAGTAAAAGAGTTTTTCTTAGGAGGATATACAAACTCCCTCTTAATTAAAACGACAAGAATCGTAGGAATTTGAAAACTATAGAAGTTTGCAAAATCCCAAAATAGTTATTATTAGAAAATATTTCTTACCTTCAGTTTGTGACATATTCGATAGCCCTTAGCTAGTCTATGTTATAACATGGGATCTTGTATTACTGCAATTATGGACATATTTGTTTATTTATTTGTAGTATTGTTTTTGTAAACATAAAATTGACATGAAAACCCTTATAAATTATTTTGTAGAAATGTCGAACATTCAACATATTATGCGATCTATGATTGGAAAACAACCATTAGCAAATGATGACTCCAACTTTAACAGCTGGCAAATCAAACCCAGCATTGTGTTGAAGTTTGAAAAACTATCTCACATTTTGGACGGTGAAAGCCCAAATTAAGTTAAAACTCAACCGATGTTGCGGGACAGATTGTAGCCAAGTGGGAAGACCAAGAGAACCAAGTTCACGGTCTCATGTTTGCCTCCATGGGTGACTCGCTTCAAGCGAAATACTTAAATTCCAAATCCAAGAAGACCATGAAAGCTCTCATAAAGATATTTATGGATAGTGCAAGAAATGAGAGATATAAGACCACTGATTGACATCATATTATGTATATATTTGTGTCTTATATCCCTTATTTTTAACCTAAACAATAGTACGTAATGAGTTTTATGTTTAAGTTTCAAGGGAAAAAGTGAGAAGAAGAGACACAAAAAGGACCTAAAAGAAAGAAAAATGACTGAATTGCAAGACTTATGAACTGAGATGCAAGAGAGAATGACCCAAATGTAGACCAAAAGGACCAATGAGCAAATTAAGAAGCTCCACACCATCATGAGGGGTATTTTGGCAATTAGATCCGGGCCTAAACATCAACAACCAATTTGGGTACACCAAACATGAAGAAATCAAGTCAGAGATGAGCCACCCAAATCCAGACTTGATCATCTTGGTTTTTTGGTCTTAATCTATATTAATTTTGATGATTAATCAAACTAATCTTAATCAATCAAAGTGAGCAAACACGATTACATGCATTGCATACATACTTGTATACTTGAAATCATCTTAATAGGTTGATCAAGATTATTAAAGAGAATGAGGATTGGGACAAAGACATTAAGACTCAAGACTTGTAATCAAAGTTTTGGACCAAGACATGTAATTTTGTATTTATTGAGTCCATAAGATTTAATGTAAACTTGAACACTAGGATTGTCCTGTCAAGATTCGGTAAACCGAAACCCTCACGGTCCACTGAAACCCTTCTAGTTTGGTCCACCAAATACCTATCGGTTATCTGAATACTTCCCACCAGTAAACATTAGGTTGTTCTTTGGAATTGCCATGTCGGAAGACCGAACCACCTTCGGTTGACGGCATAACCCTGGACCGGTTTTGGACTTCCTCCAACGGTCGCATTTGAATCAAGTTCATAGAGTCCAATTGACTTCTCCTTATTCGGACGACCGAATACCTATCGATCAACCGAGTCCTTCTTGACTTTAGGCGCCTAACGACTATTTACACATGACACTTGACCATTGTACCCAACGACTATTTGAGTCATAACTATCAACCCTAACTTCAGACTACCAAAGTATACATAGTCAACCGAACTTGAGTAGATCAGAGCCCAATCAATCCTACTATCCACCTTGGAACGGTGAACCGAATGGAATTCGGTTAACCAAACTTAATTAGGGATAAATTGATAATAGCTACTGGAAGTTGGTGAACGGTGATCCGAACCCTATTCGTTCAACCATAAACTTAGTTCAGATCAATCAAACCATTGTGTCTCGGACTACCGTTACTTGAACGGTCGACCGAACCTGGTCTAAAATCTGGTCCGGCTTAAGGCACATCTTGCTTCTCATTGGTAAGTTTCCGCACCAACTCCCAAACGGCTAGTAGAGCTTGAACGCTTATAAATAGAACCTCATTTGTTGGTTTTAAGACCCTTGACATTTCCTATCTATCCCATACTCAAAGTAAAATCCTCTTCATCTTCAAGCTCTCATCTTCAACACTCAAGCCAAAACTTCACCACTTGCATATCAAATTCTGTATCAATATCCAAGTGTGCTCAAGTATAGAGTGTTAGTTAGATTGTGATTCCATATCCATATTCAAGAATCACCAAAGAGTTGTAAAGCTTTGAGGAAGCTCCCTCTCGGGTTGTGAGAGGAGACATTCGCGAGGCGAGGTTGTTCGCGAGGCTCGGTGGTTGTAAACGGCGTTGATCTCGGCCCAGAAAGGAGATCGGTTAGTGGAACCGTAAGCGAGGTTCGAGGGATCGAGCGAGGCTTGCGAGGACTAGGATCGGGTGCGGTGCTGAACCTCTCTAAACTCCGGTGTCGACGAATTTGTGGTTTGTCATTGTCTTTTCCCTTAATCCTTAAATTAGTATTTTTAATTACGCAATTATCTAGTGATTAGAGGGTCGTAGATCCTAACAATTGTTATCAGAGCATTAGGTTACTAATTTCATTTACTTAATCATAATTTAGTATGGCATCTATATCTAATCATTGTGAAGGATTATCCACATCTAAGCCACCTTTGTTTAATGGATTAAATTATGACTATTAGAAGAAAAGAATGAGGATTTATTTGCAATCTAATAACTTGAAATATTGGACATTCATATTAAACTCATACACACCTCCAAATGATGATGAAATTATGTCCCTAACAAAACCCAAAATTAAGGAAGCGAAAATAAATTCCCGCATTATGAATATCTTGTATTGTGGGTTAAATGAAGGAGAATACAATAGGGTAAGAACTTGTGAAAGTGCTTATGAAATTTGGCATACATTAGAAATGCATCATGAGGGTTCAAATAGATTGAAAGAAACTAGGATTGATTTGCTCATACATAAATATGAACTCTTTCGTATGCAATCTGGTGAGAATATAAGCGAGATGCCCACTCGCTTCATCGAGATCATTAACTCTCTCAAAGCACTTGGCAAGGATTTTAGCAAGGGAGAAATGACTCGAAAGATTCTCCAGTCACTCACCGACGATTGGGAGGAGAAGACGACCGCTATCAAAGAAGCACAAGATCTCACCAAATTATCGGTCGAGGAGCTCATGGGTAGTCTCATGACATATGAGATACAAATGAAAGACATCAATGATAATGGAGCAAAGAAATCCTTGGTGCTACATGTCGTCGCCAATTCAATCAACGGAGATAGTGACATTGAAGAACAATTGGATAACTTTATCTAGTGCAAGAATATTATATTCATATCATGGTCCGATGAGTCGAGTTGCTAGGTTGAATAATGCATCAATGTTCGGATTTTGTGGTTATATCCGCTGAAAACCCTCAGGAGACACCACTCCTCCTCCTTGGCAATAAGGGGGTTTAACGGCTTGTTACACGTGCTAAGTGCAACAGTAATTCCTACAAAAGTGAGTTAGGATTTTCCTGTTTTTTGTATGTTTCTGTTTCTTTCATTTTTTTCTCTTTCTATGTTTTGCTCAGGACTAGAAAAAAGTAAGTGTGGAGGTATTTGATTAGTAGCATATCATACATCGCATTGATGTTATATATCCTTTATTTTACCCCAAAATTGTGCTACTCGTGTGTTTGTTGTAGTGTTTCAGATGTTAGGTAATAAAGAAGATAAAAGTGAGCAAAAAAGACCTAATTGCAACAAGAATGTACCGAATTGAAGACTTCTTGACCTATTTGTAATACACAAGAACTAGTTTGCAAATCAGAAAGGACCCAAGTGAAAACCCAGAGGGACATGATGGTGAAGAATAAAATATTATGCCACATGACTTTAATCAGATTAATATTTCATCAATTAAAGTCAAATTGGCTCTAACCAGCGGACTAGGGTTTCACCGCATGTGACAAACAAAGCAATTTATGTGTTGGACGAATTAGAGCCGGATGAGAGCATCCGAATCTACCAGTGGTGGATTTTGATCCGCCACTAGCGGATCACTCTGATATGTTTGCTCTCAGATTTTGTATGTGGGTCGAGTTAATGGGCCAGAGCATTCCAGGATCATTAAAATCAATTTCGAGCCATCCGATTATACCTTGATCAATCCTAACTATGTATTAGTTTATATATACCATTGTAATCCCTCATCTCCCCCTCTTCTTCCTCCTTCCCCCATTAGAGTAGGTCTTAGTTTTCTGTTTTAGTAATGTAAATAAAGGAGTTGGAGAGGAGCAAACTTTGTATTTTTATTTGTTAATATAGTTTAGTTCTTTACGTTGATGTTTTCCATTTTATGCAATCCCCTTTGTGTTTGATGCTTGCTAATCTAGTTTTCTACATTTCTTTCATGAGTTCTTGTTATTTTATGTTTTCTTTAATTTAAAGATGAGTAGAGAGTAGTCCATCCTCATTGAGGGGTGGAAAAGAATGTGATGTGATTATGTGGTATATTAAGTGTGTGGTAATCCTAACCTTTGAACCTCACATGATTTCCATAATCATTTAATGGTATTTCACTCTTATCTTTGATGTGATGATGCTCTTGAGTGATGCTTAGCACATGCTTAGATTAGTGAGCCTATTTTATGAAGAATGATGAGGTGAGGATAAAGATTGAGTGGAAGAATGAAACATAACATGTGCATGCATGTGCTCATGTTAGCCTCACCCTAATTAATGTCTTGTGTGTTTTAATGATTGTATTAAATCTTATTTCATGTGGAGACATAGTGGGGTTTGGTCATTATGCATGAGTTCATTTAGCCTCATTTCAATTATTGTCTTGTATGTTTTAATGATAATGTTTTATCTTATTTTACGTGGAGGCAAAGTTGGATTTAGTTTTATGAATTTAATGTATTGCATGTTTTGATGAACACAATTGAACACACACATACACATATCTTCATTTCCACATTATTTCTCAATCTATATGGGGTTTAGTTTTATTGTTTGTTTTCTAATTTCATACGCATAGTAGTGTAATCCGACCTCTCTTTTCCTTTGCCTCACTCAAGTGTGATGGATTTCGACTCGTACGCGCTCCATGTGGACTTGACTCGTACTTGTCACGGCTTTAACGTGGTTGTGCACTTACGGTATTATAACTAATTCAAACAGAATGACCGTTAAGACATGGCAAACACAAGATTAGACCTCTATTGAGGTCCTCGTAAAGGTTGACAGTACTCTTACCAAGCAACTTGGGCATCGCTGCAACTAAGCCTTCGCTGACCTCACCTCCTCAATCAAGCGTTGCTCCTAAAATGTTCATAAAGAATCAACAGAGCCACCTCCTGCTCGTGCATGACATTTTCAAGCACAAATATAAGGTGGACAATGTCAACATATGGAACATCTTAGTTATGCAAAATGCATCCTCATTTGGCAGACAACCATAAAATTTCATAGTGTCGTTCAAGATTATTTTCGCATCCACCGAGACAAACAAACAAACAAAATTAACACTATAGGTGCAAAAACTTTATAATATCAACCTCGATCAAAAGCGTACCCAGGAAGACACTTCAATTACCTGACATTATGGAAGTCATATAAAATCTACGCACTAAGGATTGCATTTTTCCTTAAATCATGCCAATCTGCGGGCCAACAGGCCGGGTCGGGCCAGGCCTCGGTCGAACGGGTCGGGCCCAAGGCCCAATCCGTTAAGGGACACGTACCCAGGCAGGCCCGTCTTTGCTAGCCTGGCCAGTTTTAAAAATTAATTTTTTTATTTATAAAAGACATCTAAAAATACATAAAATACCTTCTAAATTACCTTAAAAACACCTAAAATATTTAATATAAATAAAATAATCGGCTCGGTACCCATGTCTAGTCGCATCCATCATCTTTTTGTAGACTACAAAAGACGACATTAGCAATGGACATCCCAGCCTATCAACAAATGTTGTCATTTTCCGGGTGACGCGTATTACCAGTGTACTAATCTCTATAATAAATATAATGACCACCTGGTCCTATTAGAAAAAGATATCATGTAAATTTTTAGTTTTCACTTTAAAGTAATAGGTAATAAATAAATATAAGAATCATGTCGTTTATAAATTATAAGATCTGTAAATCTTGCCAATTCGAAACCTACAAATACCACATGTAAACGTAGTTGTGTTACAAATCATTGATTCCTGATAATTTAGATGAAATGAACGTTTACAGGGGTGGGCGGACTCATGTTAGACCTAATGGGCTCATAGGCTCATCTTTGTGAAAAAAGATCTCATTCACATTTGCTTAACTTCCAACTATAGATGTAAATGGATACGCTTCGAATCGGATATACTCCATTTCTAAATTCGAGTCTGAATTCCAAATAATCATACAAAATCTTAATCCACTTTGTATACAAGTCACCAATTTCATATCCAAATTTGAAAAAAAATCAAATTCGAATTTGGATTCAAATAATATCCAAATCGTATAACATATTCTTTACACATTTGTTGCTATGTCATCTGAAATTATTTTAACAGGTGTCCTAAGACATATTTTTTAATTTGCTCATATATTCTATTTTGTGTATACTTATGAAGAAGTATTTGAGTTTTTTTTCTAAAATCGTCATATAAATATTCATTACTAGATATGTGGATGTAGGGAATTTGTATTTTCAGATAGTCGGATATGGTTTCACCTATATCCAAATTTGTAACTGAATTTGAACAGGTTTTATAATTCCAAATTCTAATGAGTAAGAACTTTCTTGCCAAATATTAATCAAATTTCAAATTTTGAATCGGATAAATGGTTATTATTTGCATTGCTACTTCCACGTAGTGTAAATCCTCGAAAACACCTAAATCTCTAAACTAAAAGGACCTCACCTATTCAAACTCCCAGCAACAACACAACACCTCTCTGTTTTGTTCTTCTCCAATTTATTTGTTTTTTTCTCTTGTTTTTTTTCTGCATTCGAACACCCAAATTTCAAATTGGGCCCAAATTGTATTTTTAGAATCCAAGTCACACTAAGTGGTCATCTATCTGTTGTCCATGTACTTTTTAAAAAAATAAATAAATGTGAAGAATACTTTATATAGGGCTTTAAATGTCATCGATTAAATGTTGATGGATTTTATGGTTAATGATGTTGATTACTTCGTTCTAATACTTGTACCTTGGGAGTGTTGGGAGAATCATCTACACTAATTGTAGGGTACATTTCTCAAACTGGCCATTGTTTTTAAAATATATGTTGACGGACTAATTGTGTTAGTTATTTTTTCTTAATTAGATAAAGAATTTTAATTTTCCGAAATGTGATACTAACGCTTTGTACATTAGTTGTGTGACTTAGAAGCATGCAGCTTCAAACTGTTAAGGGTTTTGCCACCACATCTTAATCACCTCACGTGGGTTTTGCAAAAGCTGTTAATAGTTTCATGGATACGATATCTACATGTTTCTTCTTTATTATTGCGATTTCCTCGTTAAGAAATGAGTTGCGGTGGCTTTAAGTCAAGTGCACTGATGAATGGAATTGCAGTTCTGGTCTAGCGAAGTGCATCACTACACTGCGAAATGGTAGTTGTCACGCACTTATTCCATTTGAAGAACTGCTACTATTTAAAAAGAAAGGTTCTCCACAGTGGGTCCCACT
The DNA here is from genome assembly GCA_963682175.1 of Triglochin maritima. Classification (NCBI taxonomy): domain Eukaryota; kingdom Viridiplantae; phylum Streptophyta; class Magnoliopsida; order Alismatales; family Juncaginaceae; genus Triglochin; species Triglochin maritima. The sequence continues at coordinate 33,525,943 of OY821779.1, forward strand.
AAAACAAAATAACCATGACTTACTTTAAAGGTTATAAACTTCAAAATATTGCTTTAACATGTGGAAGAAGCTGAACATGATTTTCGGATATAAGCAAGTCTCAATGCAAATAATTCCGAGCCTTTTCAAGGCACCGCATCCGACGTATTGGGTTGTGGATGGTGCATACGTGGTTTGTAATTTAATAATATAGATATATTAACTATAAATTATATACATGTAACTAAAAAGTTACATAAAATTTTGAATAATTTCTAAGATAAATAATTTAATATTTAACAAATTAATTAGTAGCATATCATACATCGTACTCATCTTATATATTTTATTTTATCACAATTTGTGTTACTCGAGTGTTTATTGTTATATTTCAGGTATTAGGTGATGTGTTCATTTTAATACCGTAAGTGCATGCCGTCGGTGAAGACGGGGCAAGTACAGGTCAATCCAAAGAGATGTGTGTCGACTCTGGTTAGTTCGAAGGCGAGTGAGAAACAAAGGAAAGAAGTTGTGATTACACTAAACTAGTAAGCAACAAAGAAAGAAATGAAAGCACAAGAGAACTAAAACTAAGCTAAGCAAGAAAGATGAAATTCAGGCATGGAAACCCATAACAGGTGGAGTGTGTACATGAAATAAGAGGTAATGAATGCATTCAATAGAGCACAAGTGTAGGTAGTGTTGCTATGCATAAGAAGTACCTCATGACAAGACCTATCATCCAAATCACTAACCTAACTGATTAATATGAGCATGAACAAGTTCGTTATTAAGAACATAAATAAGCATGGAATGTACCTAAAGATTATGGCAGAAATCATCAAGTTAAAAATTCTCTTTAATTCAAACAAGTATACTAACATTTCTCACATACAACAATATTTAACATTCATTCCATTCTACATGACATGTATAAACATCAACTCCACCATCAAAGGGAGATGAAACTACTCACTACTCATTAAAAGAAGACAAAACGAAATTAAGGTAATTAAGATAGGAAAAGAAGACATGCTAACTATTTCTACTAAGATTAAGACAAACAAAATAAGCTAAACAAGCAAGCATTAAAACAAAGACAACATTAAAACAAACCATGAAGAATTATTTTATTTACATGACTCACATTACAAGTAACATTCTTCTCCACCTTGAGTTTTGCTCTAAGGCTTACTCCAAATAGAGAGAATGTCACCAAGCAATGGGTTAATACAAATGAGAAGGAAGAATTCTATTTATAGTCATAGAAAAAGGCAATCGGGGACAATCCCCCAGTATGAGACTAAACACATACTATAAATGGACATAAAACAACCTAATCCACGACCCGACTAAACCATGAATTATTTGGACCAATTTGGAGCACCAATTGGCAGTCTAGAATGGTTGGATCGCGTTTGGACTTTGGTGGCTCGTTTCTGACTTGATTTCTTGATGTTTAATGAACCTAATTTGGTTGTTGATGTTTGGGCCCAGATCTAATTGCCAAAATACTACTCATGATGGTGTGAAGCTTCTTGATTTGCTCATTGATCATTTTGGTATACATTCGGGTCATTCTCTCTTGCATCTCAGTTCATAAGTCTTGCAATTTAGTCATTTTCCTTTCTTTTAAGTCCTTTTTGAGTCTCTTCTTCCCAAACTTGTTTATTCCTGAAACTTAAACATAAAACTCGTTACGTAGCATTGCTTAGGCTAAAAATAAATGATATAAGATACAAATATATGCATGATATGATGTCAATCATTAGGCAATAAAGAAGAGAATGGAATAGAAGAGAAAAAAGAACTGAAACGTAAGAAGAAAAGTCTTAAATAATGCGAAATGGACATGTCTGTCATACACAATGACCCATCAGCAAGAGGGAAAGACATGGACGTAAGCTCGGAGGGACCAAATAGCAAACCAAGAAACTTCACGCTATCATGAGGATTATTTTGGCAATTAGATTCGGGTACAGACTCAAATGACTGACCAATGCATACCCCACGCGAATATTTGAAGAACTTAAGTAGCAACGCGAAATTAGGTCGCATCTGACCAATTGTGATCGCTAATTGGCGGTCCATTTTGGTCAGGGTTCGATCCGGTTTCGTGTGGTTGTGGGTTATGTAGTTTATATCCATTTTAAGTGTGTTTCATTAGTTCTACACTCGGGGGATTGTCCATAGTTGTCTTTTTCATGTCTATAAATAGAATCATTCTTCCTCCTTTGTAACATACACATTGTTTGGTGGTCATTCTCTCTACTTGAAGTAAGTCTTTGAAGCAAAAACTCAAAGTGGAGAGATGTCACTTTGCAATGTGAGTCATGTAAATTAACATATTTTCTTTTTAGTTAGATATTGTTTCCTTTAGTCGTGCATGATATGTTTCCTTAAATCTTAGCATAACTAGTTAGCTTAATGAGTAGTGAGTAGTTTCATCCCCTTTTGGGGGTGGAGATGATATTTATACATGTAATGAAGAATGAGAATGAATGTTATCTTATGCAATATGTGAAAAATGTGAACGTATGTTTGTTTGTTTAAATGATAATACTAAACTTGATGAGTTTTACCACAACTTTTAAACACTTCTCATGCTTGTTTAGGTTCTTAATAACCAACTTGTTTATGCTCATGTTAATTAATCAACTAGGTTAGTGCTTGGAATGATATGTTTTGCCACAACCATTAGACGCTTCCTATGCATGAAAACAAAACATGTAATTGTGTCATTTTGAATGCATTCTTCATCACCTTATAACATGTGTACATACACTCCATCCCTTAGGGGGTTTCTTTACTGAATTTCATCTTACCTTGTTAGTTGCTTAGTTTAGTTTAATTGTTAATTCACTCATAGTTTAGTGTAATTAGGTAGCATAATCCACTCATTCTTCTTTCCTTTCCCACTCGAGTATGGTTGAAACAACAACACTCACAACTCCTTGAGGTTCGACCCGTATTTACCACGTCTTCACTGACGTTGTCCACTTGCGGTTATTAAAACAATTGATCAACTTTTTGGCACCGTTGTCGGAGAGTTGCTCTGTCCAGACTTTCGTTTAGACGATTCTAGTGGATTTGATGTTTCTTTTTTAGTTTTGGTTTGTTTCAGGGCATCTTAGGATCAAAGAGAGTTACCATGAGAAATTTGGGGGAGGAAGAAGCTACTCTGACCACCAATCAACGGTCTGAGACCCCCAATTGGCGGTCTAGTGAGCAGTTTTTGCTTCCTATTTTCTTATGTTTGTTCTACTTACAAAATGGTTGTCTAGGAGTCAAATTTTGCATGTCTGAACTTGTAGATTGCTTCCAGATTAATCAATCAACCAATCACAAATTAGAGTAAAAAATAGAAAAACAAAAAAATGGGTGTTTTGAGATGCGGCCTCATCGGGCTGCATATGTGGACAAGAATGCGGACCACATCCTGGAGATGCAATGCACATCTGCCCCGCATCCGGTCCGCATCCACATATGCAGCTGCATCAGGCCGCATTCCTGAATAATGACCATAACTAGTTCTCAACTCTGGTGGTCCAATCACAGAAAACATCTCTTACATTGACGAATACTAGTTAACAACATTTGTTGTTAGCACTTAACAATGTCGTGGAACATGTTGATGATTATATATATGAAAAAACCTACTTTTCTTTCATGAACAACTAAATCTAGACACAGATTTGAATGGAATCTATATGACTATATCCATTGTATCTCCGATCCATTTACATTATTACGTCCTTTAAGTTTCTATTGCAGAAGGAAATTTTGATTTTCTATGCTCAAAGTGACCCAAAATTGAAAAACAACACATTGAAATCCTCTGAGAAATATGATTATGTTTCCACTTCTCCCCAAGATACTCCTGCATAAACTGTAGGACAATTCCCCTCTTTCTTTCTCTTTCCTTTTAAATAAGCAAATCATCATCTCATATATTTCTTTCGATAGTTGCAAACCTCTCTCTCTCTCTCTCGCATCCATTGTCTCTCTCTCTCTCGCACTCGACCCTTCAATCGAATTCAGCGTGGTACCCTCTCGAACAACTCTTCCAATAAAATCGACGACTAATGTAAGTTTTAGGGCACATTTTGTTTAGTTTTTTTTTCTTGATATAGTTTTATGATATAGATTTTTAAGGTTAGGTTGTTATATTCTATCAAAAATGTAGTTGATTGCCTCCATTTATTGGTATTGATCTGAGTTTTGTGGCCTGGGTTGGAAGTGTAACCAATTTCTTGTGTTTCCGACGAGGCTCGATAGGTTCGATCGGAATTCGATAGGTTCGATAGTTGTGCTCAATGGAAATTAGACTGTTTTTTTTCCTGTGAACTTGATAAGTTTGATAGTTGTGCGAGATGGAAATCGGACTATTTAAAAGAAACGAGTGTGGATTAAGAAGGTCCTTGAAGAGATTGGAGTAGTTTCCTCGTGCGAAGGACCAATAGAGCTATTTTGCGATAATAGTGCATCTATCTCGCAAATCAAGGATCCCAAATCACACCACAAAGTGAAGTACATGGATCAAACAAAACAAGATGGAAAAACTTGTTAGACTTTAAAAAATCAATTTTAGAGGGGAATCAATAGCGTGTTATTGATTACAATTTTCATAAAAGTTTTTAAATTTTTTGCCAGAATCTCTCCAATAAATCAAAATTGATTTTTTTCTTTCAAATCCCTAAATACACAAAAGAATTCCACAATTTTAATATTCATTGCATTTCACATTCACATATTTAAGCTACATTCAAACTATATTTCAACTATATTTAAAATAACATTCAAACTATCAAACCAATCAAATTCAAACTAAATACATAATCTAAATTTATCAAAACAAATAATCTAAAGAAAAAGATAGATTAAAACTCTATTTAAGGTATTCAAACTATATTTAAAAACACATTCAATAAATCACATTCAAACTAAAAAATAATCTAAACTTTTCAAAACCAATAACAATGTAGAGGGGTTTGAGGTCGGGTTTGGGGCTCAGGGTTGAGTTTAGGGTAAGAATCACGATTGGGGTTTGGGGTTGGGATTGTGGATGGGGGTCAGGGCTGGGGTTGGCGAGGGGTCTGGGGTCGAGGTTGGGGGTCGTGGCCGTAGGGGAGAGAAGTGTTGGCTTTTTGGCCTTAATATATATTAATTTTGATGATTAATTAAACTAATCTTAATCAATCATCCTAATCAATCAAAGTGAGCAAACACGATTACATGCATTGCATATATATTTGTATACTTGCAATCATCTTAATAGGTTGATCAAGACAATCAAGGAAATGAGCATTGGGACAGGGACATCAAGACTCAGGACTTGTAATCAAAGCTTTGGATCAAGACATGTAACTTTATATTTATTGAGTCCATAAGGTTTAATGTAAACTTGAGCACTAGGATTTTGTCCCGTCATTCCTCGGTAAACCGAACCTATTTTGGTTAACCGAATCATACCCAGTTCGGTCCACCGAACACCTATCGAATAGCCGAATTCTTCCCACCAGTAAAACTTAGGTGTTCTCTGGAATTGCCCCAATGGAAGACCGAACTACCTTCGGTCGACCGAATAGCCCTGGACCGGTTTTGGACTTTGCTCCAACGGTCGCATTCAAATGGAGTCCCTAGAGCCCAATTAACTTCACCCACTTCGGATGACCGCACACACTTCGGTCTACCGAATCCTTATTGGCTTTAGGAGCCCAACGACTATTTTACACGTGGCACTTAACCGTTATCGATAAACTAATTTCCCATACATTGTCAGCGTAATACCCACGCTACTTCGGTCTACCGAAGTATTCACGGTCAACCGAACTTGACATAATCAGAGCCCAATCAATTCTACTGTCCACCTTGGAACGGTGAACCAAATGTACTTTGGTGAACCAAATTTTATTACGGCTAAATAGATAAAAGCTACTGGAGGTTGGTGAACGGTGATCCGATACATAATCGGTCAACCGAGTTCTTAGTTCAGACCAATTCTACGGACTACCGTTTGGATAACGGTCGACCGAATCTGTCTCGATTTCTGCCCGAGCCTAAGTCACATCTTGCATTCCTATTGGTCCATTCCCCACCAACTCCCAAATGGCTATATGAGCTTGAAGGCTTATAAATAGGACATCATTTGGTCGTTTTGGACATCTTGAACACTTACTATCTATCCAATACTCAAAGCCAAATCCTCTCCATCTTTAAGCTCTCAATTCACAACACTTAAGCCTAAATTTCACCACTTGCATATCCAATTCAATATCATATCCAAGTGTGCTCAAGTATAGAGTGTGATTCAACTTCCAAATCAAAGAATCAAAGAGTTGTAAAATCTTCGAGGAAGCTCCCTCTCGGGTTGTGAGAGGAGACACGAGCGAGGCGAGGATTGTTCATGAGGCTCGGTGTTGTAAACGGCGTTGATCTCGGCCCGGAACGGAGATCAGTTAGTGTAACCGTAAGCGAGGCTCGGGGGATCGAGCGAGGCTTGCGAGGAGGACTAGGACCCGGGTGTGGGTGCCGAACCTCTCTAAACTCCGGTGTCGACGAATTTGTGGTTTGCAATTGTCTCTTCCCTTAATCCTTTGATTAGTATTTTTAATTTCGTATTTTTCTTTTGATTAGAGGGCCATAGATCCTAACAAGAAGGAGGGTTCTCAAGTAGAAGCTTACAATGTAAAGTAGTGCGACATAGTGAGGGGGCGACATCGTCGTAAGGAGGCGCGATGAGAATCAGAGGAGCGACAACGAGGGGTTGGGAGACATTAAGGGAAGCCTGAATCAACTCCTGATAAAACACTACACCAACGGAATATATGTGTCGGTTCTTCATGACCTATGTGTTGATGTATCTAATCGTATTAAGTTTATAATGGACATTTTTCGAAATATTCACTGACGAATATATCCGTCGATGTAGGTTAACACAACTGTCGGTGATCTTTTTTGGCGAAAAAAATCATTTTACCGCGGATTGTGTCATCTGAAACATACTGATTAATAGCATATCATGTATCATATTCATGTTATATATCATACCCCAATATTGTGTTACTCGAGTGTTTGTTATTATATTTCAGGTATTAGGTAATAGAGAAGAGAATGGAAGAGAAAAATGACTAAAACATAAGAATGAATGACTTAAATAAAGCAAAATGGCCTACTCTGTCATGCACAGGGACCCATCTGCAAAAGGGAAGGACCTGGACGTATGCCCGGAGAGACCAAATAGCAAACCGAGAAACTTCACACCATCTTAAGGAGTATTTTGGCAATTCGACTCGGACGCAGACTCAAATGGCTGACCATAGCACACCCCACGTGCATAAATGAAGAGATTAAGTATAGGAACAAAAATGAGTCACATTTGACCAACTTGGACCACTAATTGGCGGCCCCTTTTGGTCAGAATGCGACCTAATTTCACACGGATATGAGTAATGTGTTTATATCTATTCTGGGAATGTTTCATTAGTCTCATATTGAGGGATTGTCCCCAGTTTCCGTTTTCATGCCTATAAATAGAATTATTTTTCCTCTTTTGTAAACCACTCATTGCTTGGTGGTCATTCTCTCTACTTGGAGTAAGCCTTGTAGCAAAACTCAAGTAGAGAAGAATGTTATTTGTAATGTGAGTCGTGTAAATAAAATAATTCTTCTTAATTTTATTTTAATGTGTCTCTTTTAATACTTGCATGTTTAGCTTAGGCCTAGTTTGGGTGCAACTCCTAAATGCAAGCTTCTGATCAGAAGTCAACTTCTGAGAATGTGGATGTAGGAACAACTTCTTCTTGAAGGTTAAGAGTTGTTTGGATAGATAGAAGACTTCTGCTAGTGGGTAATGTTTTGTCAAATGAAATTCCTAAATTGCCCTCAGACTTTGATTAAATTAAAATTCATTATAAATTCGTTTTAAATGTTTTTTTTCAAAAAAAACTTTTCTGAAAATATGTTTTTTATTTTTTTTACAAAATTTTATTTTTTGTAAAACCCGAGATTGATCTCCAAATGATGTGGGAGGTAAATTGGTCCAAACAAAATCAAATTTTCGAAGGAGTTGAGAAGCTCCTCTACCCAGCTTCTCCATCCCATTATAAATGCTGCATTGTTTTGCGCACCGAAGCCAGGATTCTGAGGGGCTCCAACCCCATTTGGATGTGCCACCCGCACTGTAGCAGTGCTAGCGACGTGGGGGAGCTAGATTTTGGACATCCAAATAGGGTCTTAGTTTTGTTTTCCTAATCTTAATATAACTAATTAGAATGTCTTTCTTCCTTAGTATAATTGTTACCTTAATGTATAGTGAGTAATTTTATTCCCTTTTGGGGGTGGAGATGATGTTTATACATATAATGAGAATGTGATGAATGCTATCTTTTGCAATATGTGATGAATATGAATGTATGCTTATTTATTTAAAAGAGAATAGTCAACTTGATGGGTTTTGCCATAACTATTAGGTACTTCTCATGCTTGTTTAAGTTTTTAATAACAAACTTGTTTATGCTCATGTTAATCAACTAGGTTAGTGATTGGAATGATAGGTTTTGCCACAACCATTAGGTACTTCTATTCATGAACACACAAACCTACCCGTGTGCCTTATTGAATGCATTCTTCACCACCTTATCCTAGTGTGTTGGCTTTTTGGCCTTAATCTATGTTTTGATGATTTAATCAACCTAATTTTAATTGTGATCATGTTGAGTCGCACACATGTTGCATTGCATATATATTGCTTTGTGCTAACCTCTACAGGTGATCAAGATTCAAGGAAGAAAGGAAATCAAGTCAAGACATGTAATCAAGCTCATTTGAAGACATGTAATTTGTATTTCTTTGAGTCTTAGGAACTTTGTGTAATTGAGCATACTTAGCTAAAAACTACTCAAACACACACTAGGTTCCCTATAGAAGTCACACACGAAATTTCACATAATTTGGACTTCAATAGATCACCCAAACTTAGACCGAAAAACACTAAACATAAACCTGAACAGTCTGCCTACATTCGGTCGACCGAAACAGACCGTTCGGTCGACCGAGTGATCATATATCATGTACGTGTTTTACTGCCCATGTTCGGTTGACCGTCCAGACCTTTTCGGTCGACCGAGTTAACATATTTTTTCGACCATTTGGTTTGTCGTATTATACCCAACGGTCGTATTCATATTATCTCGAAATACCCTAAATACATTTTTTGTATCGGTCGACCGAACTTATGTCTCTTGACCGTGGACCTTGTTTCGGTCGACCGAATATGATCTTGTTTGTCAACCCCAAAGTGCATGGTGTCAATCGGTCGACCGAACCTATCGCGGTGTTCAACCGATCACTTAAGTGTACCTAGATTATAGCCTTTGGCAGTCCACCGTTCTTTTACCGATCGACCGAACCAAGTTCTAAATTGCCAAACGGTCGACCGAACAGCCTGATCCGGTCGACCGAACTTACTCAGAATTGGGTCCTGTCAGTTTCTATTTTGTATATCTTACACAATCTTTACCCAATTCATCCCCAACGGCTATGACTCTTTATGAGCTTATAAATAGAGTTATAAAACACATTTTAACACAACTCTCCCATTACTATTTGTCCCTTACATTAAAGAGAAAGCTCCAAACACTCCAAGCCTCAAACCTTCTACACTTTAGTCTTAAATCCTATTCTCACTCAAGTGTGCTCAAGATTAGAGAGTGTTGTTCCACTCATTGATTGTCAAAAGAAGCAATGGTCTTGGTGAAAGCCCAAGACAAGAGTATAGACTTCGGTGAAAGCCCGAAGTGATCCCTCTCGGATTTTGTGAGGAGGAGCCAAGCTCGACGAGGGTTGTTTGCGAGTTTGAAGATTGTAAAGGTGTTCTCTCCCGGCCCGGAACGGGGAGTGGTTAGTGAAGTCGTGAGTGGAGCTCGGTGATCCGAGCGAAGCTTGCAAGAGAGGACTAGGACCCGGGTGGGGTGCCGAACCTCTATAAAAATCCCCCGACTCCTTGTGGTTTGCATTATCCCTTTCCTTTACTTGCTTGTTTAATTTTAAATTCCGTTGTATATCTTTGATTGATTAAACAAGTAGGTAATTAGCTTAAAAGTGATTAGAATTAGAGTGTAACTTGTTTTGCTTACTGAATTTTAAATTCCGCTGCATATCTCACGAACCTACAATGTGCACACACACTCCACCCCTTTGGGGTTTTTCTTACTGAATTTAATCTTGTTTTGCTAGTTGCTTAGTATTTCTTCTCATGTTTTTATCTTTGTTATTGGTTAATTGTTTGTTAAGTGTAACTTGTAATCAAACTTCTTCTCCACCTTATATTCTACTTGATTTTTGAAGAATTAGAGTTGACACATCTCCCTGTGGACTTGACATGTACTTGCCGCGTCTTCATCGACATACTGCACTTGTAGTTATTATAACTGAATTAATCACATACCCTGACAGATAACTTCCATCAGAGATTCATTACCTAGTTGTCAGTGCATCTTAATGCATTAAGTTAATTTAACATACATCTTAACGAATATATCCGTTGGTGAAGGTTAACACAGGCATCAGTGATGGTTTTTCTGCAGATTCGAAATCTTCATCGACGGATATAGATCTCGCTATCCGTCGGTGTATGTTTCTGTTCGGACGAATACTACGAAAATATTTTCTAAGGACTACATCGACGAAAAAAGAAATTCGTCGGTGTATGGCCAAGAGTATCTAGATTTGGTTTTCCAAAAATAGGATTTTAGAATGGCCTTAAGGCTCCGTGAACAAATATTGTTGTCCGTTGACCAAAGGGTGCTTCGAATACTCAAATTTTTCATACCTGCGACAACAAATATTTCATATATGCATTGAGAGATAACTCAACAACTATATGACATGTGACAATCAGTCACAATCTATTACCATCAAGAACAATTTAAGTATTGGTCGTCCGAAGGAAGACCAAAAATCTCCTATAAAGAGTCAAAATTGAATCTAAGTCAAAATAATACATCGGTCTGTTAGTGGGGTGCGGTCATTGAAAACTATTGGACCGTAATGACAAAAAACGAAGTCAATATTTCGTCGACCAACAATAGGATAGACGTCCAGAACTACACTTGAGCCAAATGTTCTAGGACTTTGCGGTCGACCGTTGAGCTTTAACCCATGTCTCTTTTGTCTATCAACCGTAAATAAGATCCCTTGAAAAATGTAAAATTAAAAGTCTTCTTCCATAACTTGATTACAAATCTTCAATCTTGAGTCATGATCTTCATTGTTAAGTATCTAACAAGATAAGATACATGCTCATGCAATATATTTGTATCTTATTTTCATTCTTGACATTTTATATGCTTATGATTATGCAATTTGACCATTGACTTATTTGATTTTTGATTTGAATGTTAATTATTAAAATTAAATTAAGTGATAAAAAATCCAACAAACAACACGCGACCCGAATTGCCGCACCCGTATAAAATCCATTAAAAAAAGCTCACCCACCTTTTATTCATTAATCCACATTCAAAACACATTTAAGCCTATTTAATCAACCCAATCATATATCTAATAATAAAGTACCAAAGGTGTCTGCAAGAAACCCCATTTCAAGTTTTCATCCAAGTATCATGTCTAATTAATGTCGGCCCTTCATTTCTAGCCCATGAAATTAATTGTGATCATCCGTCAAACCATATACGTTACATGCTTTCACTTCTTAACATTCTAGTCAACTAATAGTTTATTATATTTTTATTTACGATAACATCTTTAACTTCCTTTTACATTAAACAATTTTTTTAACATTACTTATGTATTGTTACAGTAAGATTATTTTTACATTAAATGTCTTTGACATTTTCGACAAAATATCATTTTGACCAAGTAATCTGTAATCGTAACAAAATTTTCTTTCACATTCATTTTGTTCTTAATCTTTGTATGTCAAATGTCCCAACTTACTTTCACTATACTAATTTTTTTAATATGACTCTAAAAATCTTCATGAGTCCACGACCAACTAAGAAATACCCCTTAATACAGGAAAGCAAGTTTGTCCATAACATGGTGGCGAGCTACTTATCGGGATCTTAGGCCATGACGGATTTAGGATTCCAAGTATGGTAGGACACCGCGCAATAGCGTACCAATCGACCAAAAAAATACAAGCCAAAAAATATTACTATTTCATAAAAGTTAGAAGCAAAATGTCGTAAATTATTCAAATTACAACTTAATAGTACTTTCAAATTATTACAATTATTTTCGACGATTTTTCATATTTTGGAACCAGTTTATAATAGCATCTATGCTAATACCCAAAATAATTTTTTCTCTAAATAAGTAACCAAACAATCATTCAACATTTGATCTCCCATATTATTATGCAATTTATCTTTCACTAGAGTCATTCCGGACAACACGCTTTCAACACTTGTCGTTATCATGGGAAGAAGTAACACTAACTTTAATAGTAAGTAGACATTTGAATTAGTTTCATGCTTGCTTGTTTCAACAAGTTTTACGGAAAATTCATTAAGATTCTTCATATTCCAAAATCTCTTATCATTTCAAATGTCAACAACGAAATTATTAAGTGAATATTCAAAGAATATCAATTGAGCACTTTGAAAATTCATTACGATAAAATTGAGCAAGTCAGACCTTTGTTTTGGTCAAAAGAAGAAAATCGGTTAGTGGGACAACATATTTTTCCTCCAAAATCGGAATATCCATGTAAAATTTAGCCATAAACGAAGTTACTTTCTCAATGTTTTTTATTTTAAAACTTTATTTTTTTAATGGAAAGGCACGTGCCCCCCCCTCCCCCCACTATAGTGGGTCCGCCGCTGATCTTAGGTGTTAATCACTTTTAGCTAGAATACAGTAGTTAAAAATCCATCAAAAAGTAACTACTTTCCAAAAAACGCTTTAAATCAGCCACGTTACGAATTCCAAATCCAAACACACTATTTGAAATCTCAAAGGACATAAATGCAATTCCGTAAGTACGTCGGTCCAAGTCTCCTACTCCACCCATACCATCCTCAAGACAAGAAACGCTTGTTGGTTTCCACACCATCCACGCCACAGCTCCTATTTCGGAAACCTTGGACGAAACGGGAAGCCGAATTAAAAGAAAACCAAGGGACCGAACCGCAAATCCCCCTTCATCGTCACGGAAACAAAGCCCCCGCAACGGCCTCTTTCCCGATCTCGTGATCCTGTCATGACAGCAAATCACCCGAGCCGTCCAAATTCCCAAACGCGATAACCACCTTTACTTATCACGTAATCATATGCACGTATCAACGATAAGTGAAATGACTTATCGAAACGTTAATTGCAGGAGAGAGAGAGAGAAACAGGCAGTCTTCCTTCCCCATCTCTCTCTCTCATCCTTTCTGCTTATAAAATAACCAAAACCAAAACCAAAACCCAAACCCTTCTCCTCCAAATCCCTAATCCGGGCACGATTCCGGCGCGGCGATGTCGTCGCTGAGTAGGGAGCTCGTCTTCCTCATACTGCAGTTCCTCGACGAGGAGAAGTTCAAGGAGACGGTCCACAAGTGGGTGGTTAGGGTGTTTTCTTGTTTGGTTTGGTGGAGTTGGAGGTTTTGATGACGGTTTCGTGGTTTGGATTCTCGCAGGTTGGAGCAGGAGTCCGGGTTCTTCTTCAACATGAAGTATTTCGAGGATTTGGTGGTGAGTGGGGACTGGGACGAGGTCGAGAAGTACCTCTCCGGGTTCACCAAGGTCGAGGACAATCGGTATTCGATGAAGATTTTCTTCGAGATCCGGAAGCAGAAGTACCTCGAGGCTCTCGACAAGTGCGGCTGCGAATCTGTTTTTTTTTTGATTTGGAGAGGAAAGTTGGGTGGTTTTTAAGAGTTTTTCGGTTTTGTGTGGTTTTTGCAGACGCGACCGCGCGAGGGCGGTGGAAATACTGGTGAAGGATTTGAAGGCGTTTTCGACTTTCAATGATGACCTTTTCAAGGAAATTACTCAGCTTCTAACTTTGGACAATTTTAGGTATTCCTTTTACTGGTTAATTTCTAAGGCCGAGAGTATGTTGTTTTGGTATTGCTGTTAATTGATGTCTGTATTGTAATTTAAGTTAATTGGTGACTGTTTTGGGTGTATCTTAAGTTCCTTGTGCTTTGTTTAGAGAAAATGAACAGCTATCCAAGTACGGTGATACCAAGTCTGCCAGAACCATTATGCTCAATGAGCTTAAGAAGTTGCTCGAAGCTAATCCCCTCTTCCGGGATAAGCTGCAAATGCCAAGCTTCAAGAGCGCCAGGCTAAGGACACTTATTAATCAGAGGTCAATAAGTTTGGTAGCGTTTTAGCTTGGGATTACTTGCCCATCATGTTTCATGGAATTTTCTTTGTTGAAAAGATAACTCGTATCTCCTTGCAGCCTAAATTGGCAACATCAACTGTGCAAGAACCCGAGGCCAAATCCTGACATCAAGACCCTCTTTGTTGATCATTCTTGTGGGCAGCCTAATGGTGCACGTGCCCCATCTCCCGTAGCCAATCCATTCATTGGAGCTATGCAAAAGCCAGGGCCATTACCAAATATCGCCGGACATGGTGTATGTATTCGGATGCAAGCAATATGGTACCATTTTGATGTGAACTGGTGTTGGTCATGTACCAGATCTAATGTTGTATTGTTGCAGCCTTTTCATACAGCACCCGTGAATCTTTCAACTTCAATTAATGGTTGGATGCCTAATGCTCCTGGCATTGCTCATCCTTCAGCTTCGGTTGGTCCTATTGGACTTGGTGCTCCCATCAATGCAGGTAAGCTATATAATCATGACAAAGTATATGGATTGTGGTAGATATTGACATGCTACTTGTGTTTTAAACATTATCAACATATGCCATTTTACAACTTCCATCATGTGAGATGCATTAGGAAGCATCCTGTTTCAAATAAAATAAAACGATGCATTTGCAAGTCCCCTGTTTAGCAAAGACTATAAATCCTTACAATTCATCTTGTCTTGGAAGTGAGTCATCCTCATTTAACACACGCTTTTCTGGATACGGATAGTGCTGTTCAGACTGGTGACTGATTGTGCGTTCTACGATGTAATACAATTTTACTTAGTGATGTTATTATTCATTGGAGCTGTATAATATTTCCCTTCAATTGGTAATTTACAAAACATTTGGATTTACATCAACATCAACATTATCTCAAAACCTCAAAAGAGGTTCCCACATTAAGTAGGGTAAGGGGGGGGGGGGGTCGGATGACCATACTCTTGTCACACTGTGATAGAGAGGTGAAACATGACAAAATATTGGAATTTGTATGGGTCAGATAATTTATTTATAGTTCCAAATTGTTTCTGCAGTTTGTTGTATGGATTTCCTTGTTAATGAGAGATTCTCTTATTCTGTGTGGCTATTCCTTACCAATATCACATGTTTCCAACTCGTTAGTACTATATAATGATTTGCCTGGTTTCAGCTTCTAAACTTACTAAATAATCTTGCTGGGGGTTAAGAAATCTAGTACTAGGAGTTGTGACTTCTTCCAATTTCCTGTTTATAAACTTATTTTCATTTTTTTGCTCACCTAATAAGTAATATGTCAAATGTTCCAAGCAGGTTTTTTTTATGTTTCCCTTGTATCCCATTTTTCATCCCTATTAATGATAAAAACTCAGTGTGCCAAGCAGAAGATATGTTTTGCCATAAAATTTTGTTGGCACGAAATGCAAAGGTCATCCTTTCACAGTTTATGTGCTTTTCGTATTGAAGTTTATTATCATTTTGTTTTGATGGTTTCAAGAGCATTATAATCTATAGGGGGGATGGTGGGCTATTGGTCCACTTGATTTCTTTATTTCTGGTTGTTGGCCAATATTTGTTAAGTATCTTGCTTCGTGTTTCGAAATTCAGCAAGTCATCTGTGCCATTCTGCAAATAAAACATGTAATAAAAGCATGTTTGTATTTTTGCTAAAACTTTCTGCAGCCCTTACGTGCAGTTATTTTCCTTTTCTTATTTTTATGCCAATCATGATAGCTGCAGGAGCTAAGAGGCCTAGGACTCCTGTTGGTAATACTGGTCTGGAATACCAGTCAGCGGATTCTGAGCACGTCTTGAAAAGAAGGATGGACATATCTGATGGAGTATGGTGTTTTACCTTCACCTCTCTGGTTTTGCCCCTTCATTGAGATGGAAGACATAACCTTTTTTCTTGTTTTGCTGAGCACACCATCTATTTACACGTCTTGTTTTATTAGAAACTTAATGTATTTTTAACATTACCCCCACAGTTCAAAAGAGGCTCCCTCCTACAGCCATTTGATACAGCCCATGATGCTCCAAATGCCAAAAAACAACTTAATATTTGACACAATGGAAATTTACATAATTAGAAACCTAATATATATGTATAAAGTATGACTGACCAGCTATTAGCAAACTATATTTCCTTAGCTCCATTTTTTGTTTTATCTACAGGCTAGTCTTCCTATAAGTGTTATGCCTTCGGGATATCCACCCCAAGTTCTGGCGCAGAACATCTATTCTTCTGATGACTTGCCCAAGACTGTTGCTATGACTTTGAACCAGGGTTCCTCTGTTATGAGCATGGATTTCCATCCCAGTCCGATGTCAACTCTCCTCGGTTAGGACTATCTTTCAACATTTGATATTTATCTTGTTAAGAATTTAGGAGCGCAATCAACATAATGCTTGCTTTGATTTTATTTAATTTTCATTGCTTTGTTGATGATCCACTTTAAATCTCAGTTGGAACAAATAATGGTGATATTGCTATCTGGGATATAACTTCTAGGGAGAGGGTCCTTCTCAGAAATTTCAAAGTATGGGAACCTAAATCTTGTACCATGCTCCTTCAGGTATTGATTATGCCATCGTAGTGTAAAGTTTAATAGGTTAAAAAGGCCATTTGACTTTTTTATATGTTTAAAGTTATTGTGAACTTTCATTATTTTAACCTTTTTGACAACAGGCGGCTCTTGCCAAAGATCCTTCCGTTTCCGTTAATCGGGTTATGTGGAGCCTAGATGGTGCATTATTTGGTATATTTCAGCTGTGTTTTGGGCTTTTCAGTCTCCTTACTTAAATGGTAGATTTAGTGATAAGCTTATATACTCTTTGGATGCAGCCAGTGGTATGAACTCGGTGTTGTCTTCCTTATCCTAGTTATACTATTCTGAATGGATTTGTTATTTACTTTCAGGTGTTGCCTATTCCAAGCATATTGTCCACACTTATGCCTATCATCGGGGTGATGAACTGAGGCCATGTCTAGAGGTTCTAATATGCCTTTTATCCTGTTGTTCCTGCAGCTTTTTTGCCTTGCTTTTTCCACATTTCCCCAATATAATCAGTTAATGATGATGATCATTCATGTCCAAACATTGCTTGACAGATTGATGCTCATGTTGGTGGTGTCAATGATCTTGCCTTTTCTCGTCCAGGCGCTAATTTATGCATTATTACTTGTGGTGATGACAAAGCTATCAAGGTTTGCCTCATCAATCATGTCTAAAAGTTTGCTGCCTTTTACTTATACCATTCTATGTCCAGGTATGGGATGCAACTAACGGTACCAAGAAATACACTTTTGAAGGTCATGGGGCCGCTGTGTATTCTGTTTGTCCACATTTCAAGGAAAACATACAGGTGAAGATGATAGAATGGATGCTTTTATGCGTTTCTTTGAGATTTATCTTCTCGACTTAGGGTACTAATCTAGAGCCATATTTCTTGTATGTATTTATGTTCTTCAGTTTATCTTCTCAACATCACTTGATGGTAAGATCAAAGCGTGGTTGTATGATAACTGTGGGTCAAGAGTTGATTATGACGCTCCTGGTCGCTGGTGTACAACAATGGCCTATAGTACTGATGGAACACGGTTGGTATTCTAGATCATTTTAACATCACTTGTTTTTTGTGAAATTTGTCCCTAGAATGAAAATGAAGTCAGGAAATAATATACTTCTATGCCAAATATGGTTCTGTCTTGTTGTTTTAGAATTAATCTCTTCGCTGTCTTAAATGCAACAGGCTATTCTCTTGCGGAACAAGCAAGGACGGGGAGTCATTTATTGTAGAGTGGAATGAGAGTGAAGGAGCAATAAAAAAAACATATAATGGTTTTAGAAAGAGGTCAATGGGTGTTGTTCAATTTGACTTGGCTAAAAATCGATATATAGCTGCTGGAGATGAATCTATGATTAAGTTCTGGGACATGGACAATATTAACCTTCTGACGACTACAGATGCAGGGGGTGGTTTGCCGGTAACTGCATATTTCGTTTCCCCCCTTAAGATACTCTGTTTTAAAAGAATAATTAATGTTCTGTTTGATCACTCTGCTCCTGTCTTATATCAGGCATCTCCTCGCATTCGATTCAGTAAAGAAGGTATTCTTTTGGCTGTTTCAACAAGTGATAACAGCATAAAAATATTAGCAAATGCTGAAGGGCTTCGAATCCTACATGCCATTGAAAGTCATCATCCATTTAGTGCTCCCAGAGCTACCCCTGATTCTGCAACTAAGGTGATTTGATAAATGTTTTCTTTAACTTCATATGTTACCGTTTGATAGTTCCTAACATAGATCATGTTTCAGCCATCATCTATTAGTCAAGTGGTGGCTATCAGTGCTTCAGCTGGAACTAGTGCAATGCCAGCTGATCGGGGTTCTCCACTGACAGCTCTTGGAGTTGTAAGTTCATTTTTATAGATAAAATGAAGTAAAGCCCCACAATCAAAATGTTGTCTCCAGTTTTGCTGATTATGTAATTTTTATATTTTATGTCTGTTAACATGTATGGTTCATAATAGTTTATGGAAGTACAATTGGTAAAATATTATCAGCTGGGAAAACATGTAATGGTTTTAATTTTTGAATACAGAACGGAAACAATCGAAGTTTCCC
The DNA here is from genome assembly GCA_963682175.1 of Triglochin maritima. Lineage (NCBI taxonomy): Eukaryota > Viridiplantae > Streptophyta > Magnoliopsida > Alismatales > Juncaginaceae > Triglochin > Triglochin maritima. The sequence goes on from OY821779.1 coordinate 33,544,865, forward strand.
TGATGTGAAACCCAGAATTCTTGATGAATCCATGGAGAAGCTCAAAATTTGGAAGCTGACTGAGATCAGTGAACCCTCTCAGTGTTTATCTTTGAAGCTACCCGACAATGTAATGGAAAATAAGGTGAGCTGGTGCTGGTTATAGCAATACTATCAAGTTAGACCAGATGTTTCAATATCCAACATGATCTTGTAATCATCAAAGTCTAATAGACGACAAACCCTCCTAATTTTTGTTACTATTTGGGCTTTTAGCTCATTTCTACTTCTTCCATGGTAGTGCTGTTGATATTTTGTTTTGTGATTCCTATCCTTGTTTGTGTTTCTTTAAGTTTATCTCTGTACTGGTAATACAAAATTCTAATGTGATCAAGATTGGTACAGATATCTACTTTATATAAAAAGCCGAGTTGTTTTTTGTCAAATATTAAATAAAGGGAAACTGTATTAAATAAAGAGAATTCTTATCACAACTTCCTAAGGTTATTACAGTTGAGAGAAAACGTTAAATTTAACACTCAATGTTATTTTGTTGAAGTTCTTCCATACTGGGCACTGACAAGACACCTTTGACAAAAGGCTGCTGTGGTGTAATACGAATTTGAACTCAATGCTGATCCCATGATGTCTAAAATGACAGCCTTTTGAGATTACTGTAACTGTGTAATACTCTTTGCACAGCATTAGAGCTTCATTTGGATTGAAGAAGGTTGCTTTCCTGGCGGTGCAAAGTCATTGTTATTTAATTACTTTTGAAATAATTTTCCCTTTTATTGTCAAACTTACCATTTTACTTTAATGTGTCACTTTCTGCTGTTCTTTCTGTCTTATTATGGCTTCGATCAGTCATTTCAGATTTCCAGGTTGATGTACACAAATATTGGCCATGCATTATTAGCATTAACATCAAACGCCATACACAAGCTATGGAAATGGCAAAAGAATGATAGGAATTCAACAGTGAAGGTACAGATTATTTTCCATTAGCTAAACTCTTTTTTCCTGTCAATTTTCTCATCTTTGAGTTGTTATCTTCCTTCTTCATAGGCTACCGCCAGTGTTCCTCCGCAGCTGTGGCAGCCACCGAGTGGCATACTTATGACCAATGACATAACTGATGCTAATCCAGAGGAAACGTGTCATTGTTTTGCATTGTCAAAAAATGATTCTTATGTTATGTCAGCTTCCGGTGGCAAAATATCTCTCTTCAATATGATGACCTTTAAGGTGAATTTTCGTTATTTTCTTTGGAATTAGCTATCTAGTGTGTACAATATTAACTTTTATCTGTCTTTTAACTTCCTTCAGACGATGACAACATTTATGCCGCCTCCTCCAGCAGCCACATTTCTTGCTTTCCATCCACAGGACAACAACATAATTGCAATCGGAATGGACGACTCTTCAATCCAGATATACAATGTTCGGGTCGATGAGGTTACATCTTCATTCCATGAACTGAGAGATCTTTGATGACAGTTTGATATGGTAGTTCTTTTCTTTATTTTATGCACATCCGTACAGGTTAAGAGCAAACTTAATGGACATCAGAAGAGAATAACAGGTCTTGCGTTTTCCCATGCACTTAATGTTCTTGTGTCTTCTGGAGCTGATGCACAGGTAGTTTGATTAATCTGAAAAATCATTTATATATTTGGTGAATTAAGAAATACGTGTTCTCAGGAAAATTCTGCATGTTGTATCTGGAAAATATCTTCCCCAAAACATGGCATGCAGAAGAAAAACAAAAGACTAATTTCTTTTTCTCACTAAACAGTTATGCGTTTGGAGTATAGACAGATGGGAGAAACAGGGAAGTAAATTTTTGCAAATACCTGCTGGAAGATCTTCAGCACCTCTTGGAGAGACACGCGTTCAGTTCCATAATGATCAGATACATTTGTTGGCCATCCATGACACTCATCTTGCAATATATGAACTACCTAAATTAGATTGTGTCAAGCAGGTATGCGATTATATATTTGTTTTATTAGTAATTTTTCTTTTATATGCCCATCACATGGTAACTAAACCATCTAACCGATGATGTAATGATTATTAGATTTTCATTTTAAGTTCGCTTCTACTTCTCTCATTCCATATTGGTTAGACTTTTTTTTTTGCTCCTTCTAATTGTTTTATTTTTAGTGTGAGAGATTTTCAGGTGATGTCAACCTCATTTGAGTTTAAATGAGGTTGCCCAATAAAAACCGTTAGATTTCAATCTAATGGATTTCTTGCATCGGTCAAATTTAGAAATGATTTAATGTGACAAACAATTGATCTCAATGTACAACCTTAAAATCATTCTCTTTATTTTGCAAGATTTGAATTTTTTTAAAAGCAATAATGTCTCCCACACGTTAGGGAAAATTCCTTATTAATTCATCATCCATAAATACTTGCATTTTATCATGAATGTTGTATCAATCAAAAAATTTGAAAGGAATGTGAGATATGCATATTTTTGTATTAGAGATATGAAAAATTAATTTATTAAAAAATACAAATTTAATGATATCATTTAATGCATATTGAATTAAAGAATTCATATATAGAAATATGAGGTCGATCGGGCTGTAGGAGTTTATATAGCCAACTTGGCTGTGACACTCAAAATTAACACATTTGAAAGTTGATTTTTTAAAATCAAACTTAATCACATTATGTCTCTTAACCTATAACATATTAAAATTTTAAGTCAATTGGAGTTAATTTCACTGTTGATCTAAAATGCTACTATTTTAACGGCTGAAATTTACTGAATTTCGAAGTGTTGGGATCAAAGTCCCTGACGATCCGTTTGATCTAAAAAATTTACCACATGTTCATTATATATTGTATATCTCACCCATAGATCTTCATAGAAAAAAACTAACAAGAAGTGACTGAAAATATGGTGCCACAGCCAAGATGGCTGTAGGCCTGCTACAACTCCATTTTTCTTATATATATAAAATGCAGTATGTTAAAATTCTTATTAAAAATTGTAATTATCCAAAACAAGAAAATTGCAAATCTCAACAATGCAATTACTTGAAAAAAAATCATTTTCAGTCATAGAATTTTAAAAAATATCATTTTCAATCATAGAATTTAAAAAAATTAACAACTAATGTAGGAAATGCGTTTTAATTTTTTTCCTAAAAATTTAAACACCAAAATACCACATATCTCAAGTTTGATATGTGCGTTGATTTTCCTAAATTAGTTTGGATTACAAAGACTCTAAATACGTACAAAATTATTTTTTTCCTAAACAATTGTCCTCGTAAGAAATAATTGTCTTCAATATAACGTTAGAGAATTATTTTAGGAAAATATTTTACTATATTGGTCGGTTCCTAATTTGATATCACATTTCAAGGGAATATCATAACAAATAAGTTGTTCCAAACGTAATCTCAAATGTAACATGATTAGATTCCTAATTTGATAATATGTTTCATTACGTAATAACAATTATTAAGTAATATCAACAAATTATCAATCAAATTATATTTGATGTTAGCATCATTATTACATAATAACAATTATTTTCATTTACCATACTTCCTAAACAACCACATTCAAAATAATTTTATTGATTGACACGCATTTGATTTTAGGAATCTAATCAGTTTGTTCAATTTAGTGTGAAATATGCACTACACATTGCTTCTTTTTAATATTTGGAAAACAAAATTTCTATTTTTGGTAAGAAAACACAACTAAATTATCCAACGACATTTAATAGCCGGATTGCAATCCGATGGTTCTCATTAAGTAACTTCACTTAGCCTCAGATGAGGTTCAAGTCACCTGAAAAACAACCTATATAAAGAGGGATCTACTCTTAAAATATGTTGACACCAATTTACCCTTGTTGATAATTTGAAATTTAATTTTTGAATGGAAAATTCAAACTGTAAATCTTATTTTATAACACAACACAAGTATGAATTTCAAATATCATAAAATTCGGAAGTTGTTTAATATGTTACTTATGGATAAAAAAAATCAATGTACGGGATTTATGGAAAAACTGACATCACTTGATCTTAATATAAAATGATTTTCAGATTTTATTATTTTGGACATACACACTTATATTGTGTTATAAAACAAATCTACCATTCAGAGTTTTCATTTAGAGTCTGAATATCAAAACTACGAGGGTCAAATTTTGTGTTAACAATTTTTAGGAGTATTGGATCCCCATATATATTATGTGGTGAGGCTAACTAGGTCTCGTTTTTAGAAAAATAAGCTCTCGTGTTTTTGATGATCCACCCCGTGTATAATAAATTTGACCATTGGGTTTGATCTACCATGTGAATTCCACTTACATGATAAAAAATCATGTGATTTAGTGATTCGTGAAAAATACATGATCTTGTTGAAAATGACCAAATGTTTTAGATAAAATTCACATTTTATACTATGTTACGCCAGTGTGCTGATTCTTACCCATTAAAGAATATAGTGCAGTTTAAATGTTCAACCATTTATTTTGTGTTCTGCATATGGGGCTCACCGTAGAGTCATATAGACCGAATGGGGCCAGAGTTCATTGTACTTGGCCCTTTAAAAGTTTAAATATAAGAAAATTATCATGTCAGAGCTAGTTCTCACGTGTTCAATGTAAAAAACTGTACTAGAAATGATGAAAATGATACTGTTATTCAAAACTTATACAACAACAACAACAAAGCCTTTTATCCCAAACTAGTTGGGGTAGGCTAAAAATGAAACTCTAAGGAGTCACGGTTCAGGCACGTGAATCGCCTTCTTCCACGCGTTTCTATCCAATGCAAATTCTCGAGGAACATTCCAATATGTTATTCAAAATTTATAATGTTAAAAAATGTTATTGAAATTTGTCATATTGATAATGTTTCTTCAATTATTTGTTGGTCTCATATTAGTTCTCCCAGCAATAATCCTTTATTGGATCATTTCATTTCAGAAACCATTTGTTTCTTCAGTGTAATTGTGAATCTTGGCTCCTAATGTTTGTTGTTCATGAATGTCACAGATTGACTGCTAAAAATAACTTTACAGATGCACTGTTGAAAAGAACACCTAAATGAGTTTTAGACATGATAGAAATTGATTAAAGACATGAAGTATGACCTTGAATTCAGCAATTTTAAAGTCTATTTTGGATTAATAAACATGTCTACCATTAAATGGGTGAGTGTTTGTGGTAGATTCATGGAATGAATAGGCATTTAACTTCTTTTTTTCATTTTTACTAATTCAGCCAAGTATAAGCTGTCATATAGGTTTCAATTTTACTGAAAAAAATGTTTCAATTTTTTCCCCAAACGGGAACTGAAGTCTATAATTGGCTTCAAAGGTTTTGGGAAAGTGGCACACCTAGGAAGACTTTGTCACATGGTGTCTTATGTACCGGTGAACTACCTGAAAGTGTTCTACATGTTCAAATTTACTCTTGATAACAATGTTAGTTTGTGATTTTGTTTATTCACGTATTCATCACTCTTTCCTAATTTATCTTCTCTAAAGCATTGCTTTATAACTAAATCTGTTGCCGGACTTCATCACAGTGGGTGCCTCCAGAATCTTGTGCAATTACACATGCAACATATTCATGTGATGGCCAAATGATATATGCTAGTTTTACGGATGGATGTGTGAATGTTTTCACTGGTTTCATGCTTCAGCTTAGATGTCGTATCAGTCCGAGGGCCTACTTGGCCTCTAATGTTAGGTATTACCATAGCAGAGTTTTGTCCAAATTTCATTTATTTACTAACATCCTCTGCATTTTCTGACATCTCAATCCTTTTCATTATACTACAGCTCAAGTGTATATCCACTTGTGATTGCTTCACATCCATCTGAACCAAATCAGTTTGCCATGGGGCTTACAGATGGAGGTGTACATGTTCTTGAGCCACAAGATTCGGAAGGTAGGTGGGGAGTGGCACCACCTGAAAATGCTGGACCCAGTGCTGCCTCGGGCCCAGCTGAGGGAAATGTTGCTCAAGATCATCAGTCTTCAAGATGATGGTCAGGCTTAAGAGGTATTTAGACTGATTTCATTCTTGACCTAGTGTCCCCTTATATCTCGGAAAGGTACAGAGCGATAGATAACATTAACATTTACGGGAGCTGAGGTGGGACACAGCCATTACCTACTATCAGTATGGAGGTCATCGAAGTATAAGTCTCTGGAGGTATACTGGCTGTCCTACGCAGCTAAAACATGTTCTATTTAAACAAAGGTGTTTGCAGGATAGTATATTGTGTGATCTGCCGCTGTCCATAGTTCCTGAATAATTACAACCATATATGAGTTAGTAAATTATCCATGAGATGGTAATCTTTGTGTTTACTTTCATACTCAAATTAGTTTACTTTGGGATAAAGTTCTCCCAGGTTTATAGATATATATATTAGATTTCCTTCTTAGTGTCTAAGCATTCTCCTGTTCGTCAAATTCGTATCAGGAGCCTTTCACCCGTGCTACTTTATATTAGTGCGAATATATATTCTTAAATCTGATTTGATTGCCCTACATAGTCTTTGGGTGGCATGCCTCCACTTATCTGAATCGACAACTTTTTCGACAAATATTTGTTCTAAGGCTCCTTTTTGTGGCAACATTGCGCGTTCCTAGTTTTACCAGATCCTTTCCTTGTGCGTTAGATGCTTTGGATTTAATGAGGGAATGAAATTATATAACCAGCTCAATTTCCTTGTCATGTTTGTTATGCGTTTCTTTTTCGTTATGTTTGTTTGTTATGCATTTTTTTTGGAAAAAAATGTGGATAAATTGATCTTGCATTTCTTTAGATGATTCGTTCAACCCTTATCATTTTATTTGTTCGTGATTACCCTATGCATCTTGTAGTTATGTTGAGTTTTTCGATTAACTCTTAAATGTGTGTAGGTTAATTTTCGAATGCGTTCAACCTTGGTCGATGTTATATGTTGTTAATTATGAGATCTTAGATATGATTCTTTTGGTTATACTGAGGATGTTTTTGCATATATTTTAATTTAAATAGTGCGTCGTTTAATAAGAATATTGATTCCTTTTGGTTGAATGAGAATTAATTTTGCAAATGCAAAGTATAGCAGAGTCAAAACCTTTTATATTCATTATTATATCAATAAATGTGTGTTTGAATTTATTATTACACGAAAATCCTTATATTTCTTAAACATAATAGAAAAAAATGTATTTTGATTCAACTCCGGGTAGTAAAAGAATATTGTATTTTATTTAAATAAAAATGTATTTTGTATAATCACCTGTTAGGCTGTTAATTCATATCTTAGGTGCACAATATGATTCATATGTTTGATTTTCTTTTTGAAGATAAAATTGGAATAGGCATGTTACATATTGTAAACTTTTCTATTTCAAGAAATATGAGTTAAAAAGTATATGCATTATGCAGTAACCAGTCTCAATCAATTAGTGCTATTTGACTGAGACTTAGAATCAATTACTTACAACACGAATCTAAATCTATATGAAACTGAAGATGCATACTTTTTTTAAAGTAGTGTCCAAGACTTTTTTTGGGGATCATTTAGAGTAAAAAAAGGATACAAGAGATGATAAAAGTAAACAAGGATAATCGAAAAATAAAACAGTATAAAGTCGATAACAGGATTCCAGCACGTGACCAACAAAAAATCACAAGATGTGGTAGTATAAAAAAAATTCTTCCGGTCACCCAACAAAAAAACAATTCTAAATTAGAAAATCCACTGTAATTCCCAAAGTTTGCATCAACTGTAATTCTAAATTAGAAAAACAATTTTTTACCAACATCCTTGGTAAGACCATTAGGAGTATCTGAGATCCAGTTGACCCAAAATTTTCTAAAATCTGCACCCACATTGACCACACCCATGACAAGCTTAGAAACAAGTTTTTTCCAACATAGTTATGGTAATCACAATATCTAAAGATGCGATCATTATGTTTTTCTTTTATCCAACAAAGTGAACCTCTACTAGTCAAATATCAACCCCTAGATTTTAGGGCAATCTTCGCCAGAGTATTATTGTAAAAAATGAGTCAAGCGAAATAAACTTTCAGCGGTGTTCTTGCTCTAAATCAATGATACAAGGTCTAAGAACAGTCATGAATAAAGAAGAATATGATAGAGTCATTTGACCAAGAAAAAAAAATAGATTGAAACTCCAAGGAAGTCAGAAGAAGTATTACTGTATTAGAGAGAAGAGTGAGGTCGTAACTAGACTCGGACAGGAGAGCTCATGCCCTCACCACTCCATTACTTCCACCACTACTCTCGAACCTTCCACCACTACTCTCGAACTTTACACTTTGCCAAAAACCTCCTCTTCTCGAAAACAATCCCCCACCTCACATCCACTACCATTCTCTCCATCTTGCCACTTTTGGGAGCCGCAACTTCTTGTCTTCTTCCCCCAAGTTAATTCCAGCATTTAAAACCCACTATCCACACCTTCCCTGCAAATAAATCTTCGGTCATCCCCGTTGAGGACTTTAGCCTCACGAATCTCCAACATGGCCTTCTTTACACCATCGTATAGTCTCCCGCGCCATAGTAGCATTATTGGAGCGGTGATCTCCCTTACTTTAGCAGTACGTTTACCTGCACACAGAAAAAACACATCAATTACAACTCATTCTGCCTCCCATGCCTAAGATCTGGAAGCTCATGGACCAAACAATATCATCCTTCACGCCCATCTTCCCTAAGACTTTGGCTCGTCCAGTTCAACAACTTTGACGGCTTTGACAAAATCCTCGGACGCAACCCATGGAAATACGAAGACAACTTCGTCTACATCCGAGAAGTTCCTACCAACGGCTATTGATTTCTCCACTGTTCTGGTGTGGTGCCAACTCTATCGGAAGATGTAGGATAGCAAAAACAAATTATAACATTTCATCTTCCTTGATTTTTCGAGGAGCGGAGATAGTGGAGGAGTGGATGGACGTGGGGTCACGAGTTTGATTTTTTTGTGTCATATTATACTATAAAAGGATTAACACTCCATTCAAAAAATACATAAGACAGGACACACAATATACACAATATTAAACGGAATTAGAGAGAAAGAGGTTGATTTCTATATATTGTTCTGAGTTTTACATGAGTTTGTATATATATACATCACTAAGTTGGGTGACCGTTTGAAGTTAATGCTGAGTGAAGAGATGCATCCTTTGGGGAGAAGACGCGATGGTTGACGAGGAGGTGCGTTGCATGTTGATGAAGATGTGCGTTTGCATATTTCAACACTCCCCCTCAAGTTGGGCCTGGAAGAGATTGTAGATGCCTAACTTGATTATGATGGTGTCGAACGGTTGTTTACTTAGGGCTTTGGTGAAGACGTCCGCCAATTGTTCTTTACTGGGGACGTATGGAACTTCTATTTCTCCAGCTTGAATCTTCTCACGGATGAAGTGACAGTCAACTTCAATGTGTTTGGTCCTTTCGTGGAACACGGGGTTGGAAGCAATGTGTCGTGCGGCGTTGTTGTCGCAAAACATATTCATAGCTTTAGTGTGAGTTTGACCCATATCGTGAAGAAGTTGCTTTAACCAAATGAGTTCACTGGTGGTGGACGCCATTGCTCGATATTCTGCTTCTGCACTTGATCGAGCAACCACCTTTTGTTTCTTACTTCTCCAAGTAACAAGATTTCCACCAACAAATGTGCAAAAATCGGTAGTTGACCTACGATCATGGCTTCCTGCCCAATCAGCATCTGAAAAACCAATGATGTTGTTAGAATTGTTATTTTTCATTAGCAACCCTTGTCCTGGTGTTTGTTTTATGTACCTCAGAATTCTATCAATAATATCTAAATGTGATGTTCGAGGTGCATGCATGAATTGACTTACTATACTAACAGCAAAGGTAATGTCGGGTCTGGTCACGGTTAAATATATAAGTTTTCCTACAAGTCTTTGGTATTGGTGAATGTCTCTAATAGGTTCACCGTCGGTTGGACTGGTTTTGAGATTTGCCTCAATGGGTGTACTAGCTGGTCTAGCCCCAAGTTTTCCTGTTTCTTTTAAGAGGTCTAGGGCATATTTTCTTTGTGATAAAAATAGACCCCTTTTTGAGTATGCAATTTCTATTCCTAAGAAATATTTTAGGAATCCTAGATCTTTTATATCAAATTTGGTTTTTAGATAGTGTTTAACTTGAGTAATTTGTTCATTATTATCACCAGTAATGATGATGTCATCTACGTAGACCAAGACTATGACAATCTCTCCTTTATGATGCCTAGTGAACATAGATGCGTCAGCAGAGGATTTAAAGAAACCATAAGCAAGAAGAAAGTGACTAAGTTTTGCATACCATGCGCGGGGTGATTGCTTTAGGGCATAGATGGCTTTGTTGAGTTTGCATACCTGGTTGGGAGAAGTGTTGTAACCCGGAGGGGGTACCATGTATACTTCTTCTTCAAGGGTGTCTTGAAGAAAAGCATTTCTGACATCCATTTCATAAAGCTTCCATCCCTTGTTAACTGCTATGGAAAGAAGAACCCGAACAATATTCATTTTTGCTACTGGTGCGAAGGTTTCTAGGTAGTCAAGCCCATAGGTTTGAGTATACCCTTTTGCTACAAGGCGAGCTTTATACCTTTCGATAGTACCATCGCTATTATATTTTATTTTGTAAACCCATTTGCATCCAACGGGTTTTGTTTTATTTGGTCTAGGGATGAGAGTCCAAGTGTTGTTGGTTTCTAGGGCTTTAAGTTCTTATCGCATTGTTTTTTGCCATTTAGGATTGCTACTAGCTTCTTCGTAGTTTTTTTGGTTCTAGGGTTTCGCTTATTTGGTTTAGGAAAACCCTATAGTTTGGTTGTATTTGTTTGTAGGTGAGGTAGTTCTGAATGGGATAAGTTACTTGAGAGGTGATAAAATCATTAAACCTAGTGGGAGGGCGTTTTGGTCGGGTAGACCTCCTTGGGGTTGGAGCTCTTGTTTCTCCTTGTCCTCCTCCTTCTTCGTGTCCTTCTCCTTGTCCTTGTCCTTCTCCTTGTCCTTCTCCTTCTCCTTCTCCTTGTCCTTCTCCTTGCCCTTCTCCTTGTCCTTGTCCTTGTCCTTGTCCTTCTCCTTGCTCGTGTGCTTTGATGTTGAACTCAGTTAGAACTTGTGAGGAGTCTGGACGAGATTGTGTTGTAGGGTTGTAGTAGGGTTCAGTTTCCCTAAATATTACATCCCGGGAGATATACATTTTACAAGATTCAGGGTCAAAGCATTTATACCCCTTTTTTTGAAAAGAATAACCAAGAAATAAGCATTTTACAGCATTGCTATCAAATTTATCTAAGTGTTTCTTATGAACAAAGCATACACACCCGAAGATTTTAAGATGATCTAGGGTTAGTTTTCGTCCTAAGAGTATCTCAAGTGGTTGTTTATTCTGAAGAGTAGGACTAGGAAGACGATTTATTAGATAAGTCCCAGTTAAGATAGCGTCAGACCAAAATCGTTTGGGAACATGATTTTGAAAGAGCAATGACCTTGTTACATTTAGAAGATGGCGATTTTTCCGTTCCGAGACTCCATTTTGTTCAGGGGTGTGTATACATGTTAATTGGTGTAATATTCCCCGATTTTTCAAAAAAATTTGAAAGTTGTGGCTGGTGTATTCGGTCCCGTTAACTGTCCTTAAGGTCTTAATTTTAAAATCATACATGTTTTCAACAAAAATTGTAAAATCGCAAAAAACTTGAAAAACTTCGGATTTGTTTTTGAGAAGATAGGTCCAAGTATTTCGTGAGAAATCATCGATAAATAGCACAAAATATTTAAAACCGTTGTAAGACTCAACAGGAGCGGGTCCCCAAATATCGGAGTGAACTATTTCGAAAGGAGCACTTGATTTGGTTTTAGAGTTAAAAAAGGGTAATCTAGTTTGTTTAGAATACTGATAAACATCACATGCATAATCAGAAGAAATAAAAGGAAATAACGTTTTTAAAACCAAAGGAGATGGGTGTCCCATTCGTTTGTGCCATAGAATATGGTTTGGTAAACTAGTAGTATGAAAACTCCTGTTTTGAGCCTCTAAAACATAAAGTCCATTGGTATGAATCCCTTTACCAATCGTCTTCCCTGTAGTTCGCTCCTGAAAGAATACATCATTAGGGGTGAATATAACATTACAATTTAAATTTTGTGTGATTTTTGATACTGAAAGAAGATTAGAGGTGAAAGTAGGTACATATAAAACATTTTTATTTACTTGATCTAATATGGTGGTTTCTCCTATCCCTTTTATTTCTACTTGATTATTATTTGCAACAGTCACAAAATTATGAAGAGAGTTCACATGTTTCTTTATTTTCCTTATTAGACTAGAATTTCCGGTCATATGATCAGTAGCACCGGAATCAATTATCCATTGATTATTATTTATATGTCTAAGATTTTTTTCTGTTTTGTTGGCAGAGTAATTTCTGGAACAAGAGGATATACCTGCGCAATTACCTGAACCCTGAGGGGTGGACTGCAAATATGCGCTGAGGTGGCCCAGCAGTTGGTCTAGTGGAATCGGGTCGGATCTGGAGCTGGATCCGGGTCCGGCGGTTGCAGCATCTGGTCGGATCCCTATTTCGGGTCGGGTTAAAGGGAACCCGGATCCGACCAGATCACGTGAGGTTATAAAACCTCGCGGATCCGAGCGAATAATCGATTCGCCTTCCCATTTTCTTTGTTCCTCTTCTGCGTTAGGGTTTGCCGCCGCGCTGTTTCCTTTTGGTCCGCCGTTCCTTTTTTTGTTCCGATGATCACCTCCTTCCCGTGTTGGTCGAAGATGAGGGTGTAGGAACCAACATGAGTTCCTGTTGTGCCCGGTCTTTTTACAGTTGTCACATGTTTCCTGAGGTTTATTTCCGTATTTTCTTGTCTGATTTTGGGGTTTTCCGGCGAAGAACGCCTGGTTTTCTGAAGATCGGTCCGCGATCTGAGCGGTGGTCCGACGGGATTCCTCCCGTTGGATCATCGCGATGATGGATGCGAGATCAGGGACTGTGGGGGTCATCAAGACTTGACTTCGGATGGCTTCATAGCTGCCGTCGAGTCCGATGAGGAACTGATAGATTTGATCTCGCTCCTTTCGTTCGAGTAGGATTTTTGGGTCAGCAGTCGTGGGTTCGTAGATGGCGAGCTCGTCCCATCCACGCTGCAGTGTCCCGAGATACTCCGTGATTGTTTGTCCTTGCTGTTTTGTCTGTGACAGATCGTGTTTTAGTTTAAAAATGTGAGCAAAGTTGTTGGTTTTACCGTATATGCTTTGAACGACGTCCCATAGCTCCTTTGCGGAATTTTTGTAAAGGAAGATAGCCCCGATTTTGGATGTCATGGAGTTGATTATCCATGTCATTACAAGATGGTCTGTCGCCTGCCACTCTTCTTGTTTTGTTTCGGTGGCATCCTCCTCTGGTTTTTTTGCTGTCCCGGTGATGTGTCCCAGCTTTCCCTTCCCGCTGAGAGCTAGCGTAACAGTCCGTGCCCAAGACAGATAGTTCTGTCCGTTGAGCAACTGTGACACCAGTTTTGGAGCGTTTGTTTCTGAGTCCGCCATTTTTGATTTTTCCTTCAGGGGTTTTGGATGTCGGGGTTTGTTTTGTCTCCTTCAACCCCCTTGAAAGGCGAAGGTGATGAGTGGTGGGATTTTTTTGGTTTTGGTTTTTTTTCTGAGGTGGATCGATGATGAGTGGGGGCACTCTGAGATTCACCAGTGATGGAACACTTGCTATGATACCATATTAAACGGAATTAGGGAGAAAGAGGTTGATTTCTATATATTGTTCTGAGTTTTACATGAGTTTGTAGATATATACATCACTAAGTTGGGTGACCGTTTGAAGTTAATGCTGAGTGAAGAGATGCATCCTTTGGGGAGAAGACGCGATGGTTGACGAGGAGGTGCGTTGCATGTTGGTGAAGAGGTGCGTTTGCATATTTCAACACACAACTCTCCTGTATTTCCGGTTGAAGGCGAACTTATGGCTCGATCTGCTCTTGTGGTTTGTCAGAGTCATAGTGTAACGACACAGACATTGCAATTGTTCTATCTTTAGAAAAAGCATATGCATGCAATAGCACAATAATTTCTCCAACTGGAGTCTGAAAAGATGGTTCGGTTGATGTGTTATTTGTACTTAATTTTGTTTTTTTTCCTGTTATTTTGCTTGCTTGGATTTGTTAATTGACATTATTTTGATTATAACGAACTTGATAATCGACATGTATACCACATTATTAGGCATATTATTATTATTATTGTTATTGTTGTTGTTAACAAACTCCACCTCATCCCGCCACGACATGCCACTTCCCTTGCTGCACAACCTGGCAACCAATCACCCTATCAGCGAACTCCCTTGAGGCACCTCTGGGACTAAAAGACCGACTTCTGAGCAGTGAGCCCCAAATTGTGAATTCGGCTCAATCCTTACTCGAGCCGATTGGCAGGTCGTAGGCCCAAACTACCTTTGACGTATGTGCCCCAAAATGTTCAACCGAAGCATGCCTTGTTGAACTCATTAGCCATTGTTGCATTCGAACGACTCCCCCAGGTGGACCCATCGACTAGTGAGAAAACCATTCCGGCTTATGTTGTCGGGAAGCGACTCCCATCCTCTGACCTGCAGCACTAGGACTCAAAACGACCGGCTCTTGTTCTAGAGGCGTTAGATCATGTTCCGACGCCTGATGATGTATGAGACTATTATCTTGAAATTGTAGAGGTTTGCAAAGTAACTCTACGACCTCCCAACTTAAAAATATACTCTTCTTGATGCAATCAAATATAATTTTTGTATTAGAGTCTAGATGTAGTGTTATTGACTCTGTAACTATATGCAAGAACTTAGCTAATCTCAATAATCAGTTTGTAGTCCCTGGAGAGGGTATATCTGGCGGGTTTTGTTTATTTTGGGACTCCCCTAGTATAATTGTATATGTTATGTACTCGGATAATAATTTCATAGTTGCTAGAATAATGGACATACAAGGTTTAGATTGGAAGCTGGTTAGCATTTTTGATCACCTGAGGCTAGAACGGCGAGGAGTGATCTGGCAAGCGTTACTTGCCATCATCTACGCAAATCACACTTCATGGTGTGGTGTTACTTGCCATCATCTACGCAAATCAGCTAGTTTAAAAATATACTCCACGCGTTAACAACATACTCTCATCGCGTTAAAAACTTGGGGGCCGATCATCAGTCCTGACACACCTTGTTAAATTCCAAAACTTCATAACTCAAGGACAATTGATCTTGGTTTCTCCGATCTGGCCTTCACACGGAGAAGCAAAATAGAAGCACCTTATAATATCAAATAACACTTGGATAAAGGTCTCACCACACTAGAATGGATTATGAAATTCCCAAATACTCAACTCCATCAGTTCCCTGCAATATTTATTGATCAATGCCCAATCACCCTTACCACCGATACTCTCCCTCTCACCGGACAACATTCTGCCTCAGTAAAACTTGGATGGATCATCAATCCTTTTGGGATCCCTCACCCATCCAACCACTAGCTCCCTTGACCCCCTTACCTTCCACCGGACGATCCAGACAAAAGAAAGATCAGGGGCAACTAACCACACCTCCAAATGGAGCCAACACTTGAAAAATCTCAAAGATTAAATGCTCCTCTTGCATGATTCCAACTCCAACTCCAATATAGCAAAGTTAAATAACCTCAACACACAATACACGATAAACTTGAGAGACCAAGAAGAGTACTGGCGACACAACAACACCAACTTCTTCCACCGCACAACTATGATAAACCAACGACAGAAAGCTATCACCACGATCTAAACTTTGAATGTGATGACATCTGACCTCACCAAAATAGAGACAACACTAATCAACCACTTCACAACCATATATTCTACCACAATGCCTGAATACCTACATTTTAATTGATCATTGAATTCCACGCACAACAACATCCTAATCACCACACTAGCAACAAGTGAACTACTAGAAGCAATTCACACCATGCACCCTGTTAAGGCCCCAAGACCGAATGGCATGCCACCATTTTTCTACAAATGCCTATGGAACACTGTCACCCCATCAATACTTCAGATATGCCAACAACTATTCCGCGATTGTTGACTGGAAGCAGGGTTAAATGAAACTCATCTAGTCCTTATACAAAACTGCCCCAATTCGACAAAATCAGCCCATTTGCGATGCATTATTCTTGCCAATGTTGTGTATCGTCTTATTGCCAAAACTGTAAGAACTCAAAACTTTAATTAAGGGTTAATCAAGTTTAAGGTAGGCTAATTGGATTTGGTGTCTTAGGTGGAGGGGTGATGTGTTGCTTGGAAGGATGAGGTGTGTGGTTGTGGATGAGAGAAGTGGATGAGGTGGTGAAGTGAAGAGTACGAATACTCTTTTCTTTCTTCTTTTCTCATTCTTTCGCATGTCTCTCTCTACTCATCTCTCTCTCCCTCAAGTTCATACGGAGGCTTAGGAAGAAGGAGGAGGATTTGGGTTGTGAATTGAAGTTGAGTTTGGTTGAAGAAGAGAAGTGTTGTTGGTGAAAACGTGGGAGTGGAGGGGAAGTGTGAGAAGAAAGAGTTTGAGGAAGGAAGGTGAATGTGAGAGTTTGGGTTTTGTTAAGAAGAAGAATAAGAAAAGAGTCTTGAGAGTTGAGTGAAGATTGGAGATCAGAAATAGAAGAGGAAGAGAAGTGGAAGAAGATTCGAGTTCGCCGTTTCGTCGGAATTCGACGAAGGGAGTGGTGATCATGCCAGCGTGTTTTGGAGAGCCGTTAATCCTCAGAAGCTTTTTCAAGCTTCCAAGGTATGCCAAACTCATTATTGGTGCTCACCCGAGGAGTGTGAGGTGTTGCATTGTGCGTCGGTGACCGGAGGCCGCGGCGATCATCTTTGTGCAGCAAGGTTGCTGCAGGTTAACGGTTGACCGACGTGTGTTTCGGTCGACCGCTCATAGTGTAATTGCAGGAGTTTTGCTTTTCATTGGTTGAACGATGCCTTTGGCGGTCTACCGATTGCATGTTTTGGGCAAGCTCTGCTGCTTTCGGTCGAACGGGTCTCCTTTGCCGTTCGACCGGTTACACTGTTGGTAGGTCGGTTGGGGGCATAGACTATCTAAACGGTCAACCGTCTTTTGATCTGTTCAACCGATTGTACCTGTAGCAAGTCGGTTGGGGCCTAGACATTGTAAACGGTCGACCGCCTATATGATTTGTTCAACCGATAGATTAAGTTAATTTAATTATTGTGCGACCGTTGTGTGTTGGATCGACTGTTGTTTTATGATCCAAACAGTCGAACGGTTGGCGACTTTAGGTCGACCGGTGTAAATTGAATTTATGACCTGTAGTCCCTATTGTTGTTTGGTCGACCGGATCCCCTGTGCCGTTCGACCGATGGAACAATTGTATTTAATTAATGTGTGGCGTAGACCTTCTAAAAGGTCGACCGCCTGTGATCATGGTTCGTCAGTTCGGTTGGTGTTTGGTTTGACCGATGAAGTGCGGATGAACCAATTACCGGTATTAACGGTCGTCCGGTCGGCCGTTTGCCTTGTTCGGTCAACTGTTTGTGCACTGGACTATATTGTTTGTGTGATTGTTTATGAACGCGTTGGCGCGTGGATTTATATTATGTTTTCATGACATGACATGCATTGAGACTTTTGTTGTGGGACAGTAGATCCCTATGTATTGCATTGCATGGTACCCAACTAGGTGGAACAGGAAGCCTGTCTGGCGTTGGCAGGTGGAGGGGCTATTACTGTAGGATTTCTTGTCCCTATGTATGTATATATTTTAAAATTTTTAATACAACATACAAGATCGATTTTCAAATTTTCAACAATTTCTATGTACATTACTTTGTGTTTATTCTAATAACATGCAACCCTACATTTATTAAAATAAATCACAAAGGTAGAATCATACCTAAAGATTCTCTAATTTTTTTTTGAAGATCCGGAGTCACGTTGCCCGTTGAATCGTCCACGGATTTGCCTCCGAGTGTTCACCAAACTCTAAACAAGATTAGAGAGAAATGAGCTAGTCAATCAATCTCTAACAATGTTTAGAATCTAGCTAATAACCCCCCTTTAAGCTCCTGAGATTCTTATCTCAAAAATTTAAATTTACTAAGAGATTTTCGTGGTGATTAGGGAGAGATTAATGAGAGAAAGATTTTTGCATTAGTATTAAACAAGTAGGAGTAGGGGTCCTTTTATAGTCTCCCAAAACATCCTTATCAAGAGCTATTCTTTAGCCATGATCTCTTGCTTATTCTCTCCTAAAATTAATCTCTAATTTCCACATAAGTACCCACAAAAAACGTTTTAATTAAATCTGGAATTAATCCACCAATGATCTAATTAATCTCTTAATAATTCAGGCAAAATCGTTCTTGTTCGGTAGACCGAGTATTATTCGGTCAACCGAACCATTCGGTTATAACACGTGTTCGGTGCACCGTGAGCTAGACGGTCGACCGAATCCGTATGAGAAAAATTCCCGGGAAGAATTCGGACGAACCACGTCTTTTACTCGGTCTACCGTTGACCCACCAGAATCGCTCCTGGGACATAGTCATCGGATGACCGTGTCACCTTCGGTCTACCGAAAATATTATTTCTCGGTTGACCGTGCACACTCGGTTAATCGAACCCGATTGTCCAGGCACTCCAGACAATTTCGGTCAACCAATTGCGCTTACCCGTTCCCTATTCGGTTAACCGATCCGAAGATACCCCGGTCGACCGAACCATGAACGGTTCACCGTGTTTGACCTCGATTTTGCCTTTGTCAAATTTTGGATTTATTTCCAACAAAATTTGATCTTTTGGGGTTTTTAGCAAATTCACATCTTATATAATATATTATCATATGTAATATTAAATTATTACACCCCATAATATATATACATCATATGATTATATTTATGATTCTAATTATGTCTATTCTCATGACATATTGATTTTATTCATTCACCACATGTGTCCTATTTTCACATGAAACCTGACACATCATATGAACTTAAAATCAAACATCTTGTTTCCCAGTTTTGTGGTGTGACCTATAGGAGGATCTAAGTCAAATTGGCAGCGATATTAAACACTTAATATCTCAAACTATAAGCGGTATCTTGCTACACATTATAGTTACCCAATTAACATAGATGTCTTTGTTCCACCCGAACCAAAACACGATCCATTTAGTGACGTAAGTGCACCACTTGTGTCCGTCCCTTGCCTCATGATATTAAGAATATATACAAAATAGAAATGTTTAATCTTTGTATTATATTCATTTCTTGATCTCTCTAAGCTAATTATAACTATGTAACTTAACTCAAGTTACATTGTGCACATTATAAATTTGCTTTATCAAGGGGGTCACTAATATCATCACTCAATTAAGAGGGGCAATGCTAATCGTTTGACTAGCTATCTTTTCCAGCACAAGTCATGCTTAACCAACTATTGCCTTTATCACTACACTCATTGATAGCTTTTGACAATAATCAAATTAAGCACTTCTTGAGTGAAAAGATATAAGTCTCATATCTTAGGATCCAAGACACAATAAAAACATTAATGACACGAAACACAATTCCATAATGTTTTACTTGTTAGGTCTGTTCAATATATAAAAGTAATCTTTTCCTCTTTTATATACTTGTGTCGTCAATTATTTGTAAAGCTACAATAATTGATGACTAACACGATAATCTTATCTCGGTAATTAATGTTCCATGTTAATTACCATGATTGTGAACAACTTTTGATTTATGTAAACTATTATCTTTTAGAGTTCTACGGTTAAGGACCAAGTGCCTCTTCCTTAACACTTCCAAAAGACGAATACCATAATCAAGAAACAAAATGCTTGCACATTCAATTCATAATAATTGACATATAAAAGTAAAACTTTTAGAACACATTCCTTTCAATTACAGCTTGTGAGCATCCCTGTCTTCAACAGCGAGTGCGCAACGGTATTACGGCTTGTGTGAGTAGTTGTTGTCTCTCGAATAAATATCGGTATTACAGCTTGTGCGAGCAGTCGATGTTTACAGCTGGTGTTTTGTAGACCGTACGACATGTGTGACGGTGGTGAGGTTGTGGACCGTGTGACCTGTGTGGTGGTGGTGTGAGAAATGATATTACAACTTGTGTGAGCAGCCGTTGTTCAGTTGGTTTGGAACCTGGATTGTTGGACGAATGTATTTTATGTTATTGTCTGTGATTTGTCATGAGATACTTGTATGATAAGATCATTCATTGTACGTAGTATGCATGTTTATTATGTTTTGTTTCAGGGCCCCTTTGGGAGCTGGTAGGTGGTGACGGAGGACGAGTGCAGTTTGGAGTCGGGTCCTCATATCTATTTTTGAGGTTTTATAACTACTTGTATTTACAATTGTTGTATTTTGACCTAGTGGCAGCTATCAGGACATTCCAAGGAGTACCTCTCGCTCACCCATCCCTCACCCACCTGGCTTTCGCTAATGACATCCTTATCTTCTCCCCCACCTCTGCAGGAGATATTAATAATGCCCCCAGATTTCAGACAATTCTCGGACTTTAACGGTAAACCCGGCTAAATCAACTATATTTTTGGAAGTCAGGTCACCGAGCAGGCTCAGGTAAACCTTCAACGCTCAAAAGGTTTCAAGAATGTGGCATACGACAAATTATACTTTCTCACTATATGGCAACGAAGGTTGCCTCCACCTCAAAAAACACTTACTGGTAAATTGGAATCAAAATTAGCATCTCGGAGATCATGCTCACTTTCTCATGCAGGAAGGGCAACATTACTTAAATCCATGATCCAAGCCATCCCAATCTATGCAATCGGCACCCAAGCTCTTACAAAATAAGACTACAAAGATGTTGGTACCGCCAAAGAAAATTGGAAAATTGGAAGGGAATTTTTGTAGGTACCGCCAGAGAAAGAAGACACTACTACCCAAGTAACTGGGCTTGGCTCCAATTATCGAAAGAACTAGGGGGGTTGGGTATACGCCGACCGTACCTACTGAACCAATGCGGATTGCTAAAAAAACTTCCAGCAGATCATAAATGGAAATTAACTCGTTACTTATTAAAGAGGTCTGTGAACATGTCTATCACTATGACAACATAGGCATCTGGCTAGCCCTCATTCAATGAAGCTCATCATATTTTTGGAAAACAATAATGTACATGAGGCCGCTATTACAAGATTACTTCCGCTACACTAGGGGAGCACACAAAAATTACTCTCTCGCTTCCCAAACTTTACTGTTTCTTTTTAGCATGCAAGACGACTATTCCTACACCACCACTAAATTACAAAGCATTCTGGAAAATGATGAATGTCTATTCATCAAGAGTCGCCTTCTTGCTGTGGAGAATCCTAAGGAACATATTACCAGTCAGAGCAAACATTCCACAAAGACTTCACATTCCCAATGACAAATGTATCTTATGCTACAACACCCCCGAATCCTTCAATCATCCACTGACACAATGCCCGTGGATGATTAAAATATTTACATTGGCTAAGATACTGCTCAACGCCACCTGTGCCATAACACAACTTTCGGAAATTCTACGGAAAACAAACCAAGTAAATTGACAAGAAGACCTTGTAAGTCTACAAAAGTCTTTCTAGTAATTTCTGAAGTGTTGTACTCATTCTTCCCTGGATCACGTACGATATTTAGGTTCTAGTATCATTTGAATTGGTTATTCATTTAGATAGCATGGATTAGGCGACATTCGGGTCGGTTCTAGTATTATTTTAACTGACTATTCATTGTGACACGTATATACAACAAATTTGTGATTTTTTTGGCAAGGTCACTGAAGTCAATGAAGTTGTAGCATCATTTGAATCAATTATTTGTTGTAAATAGCATGGATTTGGCGACGTTGCTGTGATTCTTTGTCGGGTAACTTATGCTAGTTGAGTTATAGTATTATTTTAAGTGACTATTCATTGTAAGTAACATCTATATGCGATGCTACTGTGATTAATGGTTAGGTCACCCATGCTTTTTTGTCTAACCTTCTTCACTAGGTCCCCCTAAACCTTTTTTCGAATCTTCTATCGTCTCACCAAGTCCCTCTCGAACGTTCGCGAAGGTGTTGTGTTTAATGGTCAGGTCAACTATGCTATTGGGGTGATAGTACAACTTCAACTTCATTTCCAATGAACCTTGCTCATTGGGTCCCAATTACTTATTCTCGGTCATTGAGCTTGGCACGAAGTCCCTTCGGTAATTCAAAATTGTGCGGTGATTAATCGTCATGTCAACCATGTTATTGGGTTGATAGTAAAAATTCGACCACATTTTCGATGAACCATGCTCATTGGGTCCCTATCAATTATTTTAGGGGATATCTAGCTCGACATAATGTCTCTTTGGTAAATCGAGACTCTGCGGCGATTTAACGGTCGAGTCATCCATGTTATTTGTGTGATAGTACGAATTCACCCAAATCTTTGTCAAACCTTCCTTATTTAGTCCTACTAAACTCATTTGCAGACCCTCTAAACTCTCTAGCATCGCACCACGTCCCTCTCGAATGCGCAAGGATGCTATGATTAATGCTATTTGGGTATGACAGTACATATTTGACCTCATTTTTTATTAACCTTGCGCGTTGGTTCCTATCAAGTATTTTTCGAGCTCATCTAGCTCGACACAAAGTTTATCATTGAGAAGTTCCCTCGCTTTTGGGAGGACTTTTGTATGTCTCTTAAGCATGAGAAAGGAAAATTAACCATGGATGATCTTATGATTGATATTGCAATCGAGGAGGAACATCACGGTGAAATACTTGTGATGCCTGTTGAGTTTCAACCAAAAGAGAACATGGTAGTTGGATTCTCAATAAAGGAAAAACACAACAATCCAAAGGCCAAAATCTAGAAAAAGTCAACCATGTTGAAATTGTGGATATGTCCAACATGAAAGGAATATGTTCTAAAAGTATTCTTATATATGTCAATTATTATGAATTGAATGTGTAAACATGTTGTTCCTTGATTAATGTATTCATTTTTTAGAAGTGTTAAGGAAGATGCACTTGGTCCTTAACCGTAGAGCTCTAAAAGATAATGACATAAATCAAAAGTTATTCATAATCATGGTAATTGACATGGAACATTAATTACCGAGATAAGATTGTCATGTCGGTTAAAGAGTATTGTAGCTCTACAAATATTTAATGACATGAGTATATAAAAGAGGAAAAATGTTACTTTTATATATTGAATAGAGCTAGCAAGCGAAACATTATGGAATCGTGTTACGTGTCATTAATGTTTCACTGTGTCTTGAATCCTAAGATATGAGACTGATGTCTTTTCACATAGGAAGCACTTAATTTGATTATTGTCAAAAGTTATCAATGAGTATAGTGATAAAGGCGATGGTTGGTTAAACATGACTTATGTTGGAAAATATAGTTCGTCAAAAGATTATCATTGCCCCTCTTTACCCGAGTGATGATATTAGTGCCCCCCCTTGATAAAGCAAAATTATAATGTGCACAATGTGACTTGTGTTAAGTTACATATTTATAATTAGCTTGAGAGATCAAGAAATTAATATATACTACAAAGGTGACACATTTCTACTTTGTACAATATTCCTAATATCATGAGGCAAGGGATAGACACAAGTAATGTTCTTACATCACTAAATGGATCGTATTTTAGTTCGATGAACAAGATATCTTTGCTAATTGGGTAATTATAATGTGTAGCTAGATATCACATATAGTTTGTGATATTAAATGTTTAATATCATTGCCAATATAGCTTAAATCCTCCTATATGCCACACCACAAAACTAGGAAACAAGAAGCTTGATTTTGTGTTCATATGATGTATCGGGTTTCATGTGAAATAACATACATGTGGTGAATCGATAAAATCAATATGTCGTAAAAATGACATGGTTAGAATAATAAATAAATTCGTATGAGATGTATATATATTATGGGGTATAATGTTTTGACATTATATATGATAATATATTATATCATATAATGTGATATGCAACATTATAACATATGAATTCGCTAAAACCCCAAAGTCCAAATTTTGTTGGATATTAATACAAAATTTGGTAAAGTCAAAAATAGTGAAAAATGGTCAAACCGTTTGCCCACATTTTTTCATATATTAATAAGAGATATTTTACTGATTCGTGACTGGATTTAATCCACATTGGTCAAAGGTAGTTATGAGATGATGATGTGACAAAATAAACATGAGATCATGTGCAAAGTTGTTTGCATATGATGTAGTTTATATGAGAAATAAACATGAGATCATGTGCAAAGTGGTTTGCACATGATATGGTTTAGTGGAGAGATTAACAAGAGATCATGTGTAAGTGGTTTGCACATGATGTGGGTTAGAGGAAAATCCTATAAATAGGTCCATCATCATTTCCTTGAAGAGAGTAATGTAAAAACTCTCTCTTCTCCTTTTTCTCCATCATTCCATCTAAAAATTATCTTTAATTTATTATTCAAGTTTTTGGAGATTAAATTCTCAGGAGCTTTAGATGGCTTATTAGCTAGATTCTAACCTTGAATTAAAGATCGATTGACTAGCTTCTTTCTCTTTAATCTTATTTAGAGTTTGGTGAACACTTGGAGACGAATCGGTTGACGATTCAACATGCAACGCAACTTCCGGATCTTTATAAAGGTTTTAGAGAACCTTTGGGTATGATCTCCATAAATTTATTTTAATATATATAGATTACATTGTATTAAAATAATATACATGATAATGTACATAAAATCATCGAAAATTTGGAAAATGATCCTTTATGCATGTATAAAATTTTAAAATTATATACAAATATAGGGCACAAAATCCTACACAACATGGGGGTGAAAGATTGTCCCTCACAAAATCCAAAGGCCAACAATGTACCATTGATTCGACTCCATAGGTCAATGTAATGAGTGCGGGGAGGAGACCAACAATAAGTTTGTTTCATGGTTCGTTAGTGTCCGAGTGCGCTGGTCTTGTCGTTGCGACCATTCTATCATGGAGAAAGTGCTTGCACCCATCACATCAATATGTGGGGTGATAATTTCTTTAAGGGAGTCTATCAATGACGACTCAGTCAAGGTGTTTTCTTTCCTAACCTAGTTAGTTTTTCTAGTTTTGTCCTTATTGACGTGCACATCAATATCCACGTAGAGCGCGTCCGTGACACGCTGTGTTCATAAAACATTTCCCTTAGTGAAAATATCTACAAGTTGGTTTGCACTAGGTAGATATATTGTTTGAATTAAGAGCTTAACGTAGCTGTGGGGACATCATAGCTAACATGGTTGTGGCAAATATTTTTGGTAACTTCCGTTATCTTTTTTCTTATGTTTTTTTTGAGTGAGATATATATTATGTAAGGAACATGTGACAAATATTTCAGATAAAATAGATTCTTATAAACGTTGATCTAAATGTTTCGAAATTCAATAAATTCCAATTGTTCAAATGTGAACAATTTATATCAAAGTTAAATTTAACTCAGATCGACCTAAAATTTTAATATGTTCTAGATTAAGGGATAAGAGCACATGTGATTTGATTCGATTAAAAAACATTAACCTTAAAAGTGACTTAATTTCAAGTGTCACAGCCAAGTTGGTTGAAAGGTGTCCACAACCACATTTTCAAGGTTAGTCTATGCGCTTCACCATTTCATGAAAAACATGGTTGACAGCAGTATGAAGTGCTGCATTGTCGTCACAAAAGAGTGGAAAAGGTTTAACAAGATTGATACATAATTCAGGAACTAAGTACATGATTCAACCAAACAAGCTCATAAACAACTGCACTCATTGCCTTATATTCAACTTTTGTTGATGACCTTGAGATCACATTCTATTTGTTTGATTTCCAAGTGATGACTGATTCTCCCAAAAGAATGCAGACCCCTGTAGTGGACCTTTTAATTGTAGGACATGCTGCCCAATTAGCCTTATAGTATGCTTTAGGATAGAAATTTTGATATGCTTTCAACATTACACATTAACCAAGACCATCTCTAAGATACTTGAGTACCTTATGAAACTTCTTGAGTAAGAAGGGAGTTGAGCATCAAAAGTCACGTGGTTATACCCCCTCAATATAATGGTATAGTTCAGAGGAACACAAGTTTGTTGAAGATCAGTTTAGAACTTAAATTCCAAGCAGGCTTATTGTAACGTCCCCGGAACAACAGAAATTTAAACTTTGAAAGATACTCAATAGTCATAGATAACCAGATCACGTGGGAACGCTACTCAAAATATATACATATAATATAAGGTGCACCATGCACAAGAGTTGTCAAAAGTATGACTACATCAAAATACAACAGACATAAATACAAGTAGTCATAGCCACCTCAAAATGAACACGAGGACCCGACTCCTAAATGTACTCATCCTGAGTCACCACCCTATCTGCTCCCAAAGGGGACCCTGAATAACATGAATAACAATGCCTGAGTTTCCATAAGGAAATCTTGTATACGAAGCCCATCTACATGCACATGCAATATATGACCTATCATACTAGTATAATATGGCAACATAAAGCATAACAGTCATCTCCCCACACAACAGTCATATGGTCAACAATCTCTACATAACTTGGGCATCTGAAGATACCCACTGCAGGCACATGCAGTCATACAGAAGTACGAGACACACCCCCACTCGCAGCTACACTAGTCATATGAGTTCGGTGAAGGTCGCATGCACTTTCAAGTCATCATCAGATCTGATCGCGTGGTCCTAATGCCACAATCCACCAGAGCCATCACTCTAGCCGGTCATACTCGCCAACCGTGCCACAGCTGGATAATCATACTTGCCGGAACAACATTGGTCGAGCACATATGTCGGAACAACATCGGTCAGTCATATGCATCGCCACACAGGCTAGACGGTCATATCCGTTGCCACATAGGCTAACAATCATCTTGCTTCGTAGAGCCACATCATATAGATCATGCAAAAAGGAAAATGGTCCCATAGGTCTACAACCTAGGTCTCAATGTATATGTCATATCATGGAAACAAAAGCCATAAAAAAAATCTATGCGGTCATAAACATACAATACAATCCAGTGCTCCAACGGTCGACCGAAAAAACTCATATGGTCGACTGGTTGGTAGGTAATACTAGTAATTGGTTCGAACCACAACCAAATGATCGAACCAAATAAACACTAGAAAAATCGAACAAAAGTCTCTAGATGGTCGACCGTTTCAATGGTCTACGCCGCAAATAACAATAAAATAATCATCCCAATGGTCGAACGACAAAGGGGACCTGGTTGACCGAACATAACAGGGACTTCTACGATTTCTCTAAGTTATTACCGGTCGAACCAAGTAGCAACCGGTGGAACCAAACTTAAGTTCACATAAGTAATCGATCGAACCAAATCTTAGGGTGGTCGACCATTTAGGTGGTCTAAGTCCCCAACCAACTGACCACATTATAGTGCAATCGGTCAAACTGATCAAAAGACGGTCGACCATTTAGATAGTTTATGCCTCCAACCAACTTACCTATAGTGTAACCGGTCAAACGACAAAGGGGACCCATTCGACCGAAAATAATAGAGCTTGCCCAAATCACACAATCGGTCGACCGCCAATGGCATCATTGGATCGGTGATGAGCAAAACTCATGCGATTACACTACGAGCGGTTGACCAAAACACACACGTTGGTCGACCGTTAACCTGCAACAACCTTCTCCACTAGGATCATCATCGTGACCTCCGGCCACCGACGAACAATCACACCACCTGACACTCCTTGGGTGAGCACCAATAAGAAACTTGGCATACCTTTTTCACGGTCGACGAGGCTCCCATTGTCGACGGTGAACTCCACTTCCTTTCTTCGAAATCCGACGAACTTGAATAGCCGAAGCGTGATTCTTCTCCTCTCCTTCTTCTCTACTCGTGATTCTTTTTTTATTCTTTTCAGTTCTTCTCGATGCCCTCTCACAAACACAACATCCTCTTAAAACCCGTCTCCTTAAACTTCTCTCTTCAAACACTTCTTTTCAATAACATAACACCAACCTTCACCTTCAACACAACTCCTCCTTTCAACTTTTCCTTCTTCTTCTTCTTCTTCTTCTTCTTCCTCCTACGCCACCAATTCCACTTGAGAGAGAGAGAGAGAGAGAGAGAGAGAGAAAGTGAGAAGTGAAGACATAAAGAAGGTGTGGGCAAAAATCTTGAATCTTTTAAAGCTCAACCACAGTGTGGCACACTCCTTAGAGGCTGAACCTATACGTATATCACATATAGGAGGAAGCCGGCTTGATATTGTGGTACAACGATGGGTCTTCCATGCCATGATACACGAGTGCTGGCTCGAATGAAACCGAACGATTTTCGACAGAGAAAAGCAACAACCAACGCATATTGTGGCTGTCATCAAGGACATGGTTCGCTGCCTTTGGGACAAAGTAAAGAAGCTTGCAAAAAGTGACGAGGAAGAACACCAATCTCAGCTCACGTGGACATAGTTTTAGCTGCTGTTTAGTCCTCGTTTATATAGTCACGAAAGCCTACAATGGTGACATGATATATTTTGTAATGTAGGGTAGAGGCTGGGTATGCATGTGGCATACACCCGCATTCGTTATGGTTCAGTTTTGTACTCAATTTTGTAGGTTGTAAACTTTACATAGTTTTATAAAATTCGAGGCTAAGCCTCCCTTTTGCTTTGCAAAAAAAAGTGAGAAGTGAAAAGAGAAAAGAGTATTTATACTCTTACCAACTTAATCCTCAACACAACTCTCTCTACAACCAAACACCTCACCTCATCTCTCCACCGACCACCTCATGCTCCACTTAAGAGGCCAAAACTCATTAGTCAACCCTAATCTTGATTAGTTTCTTTCATTTAGTTTTGGGTTCTAACAATCCATCATGTTCTGGGTAACAATCCATCAGGTTCTGGGTTGAATGTGTAACAATAGTTGCCTTTCTCATCAACAGATTACCAACCAAACTGCTCGATTACAAATCCCCTGAGGAAATGTTTTTCAATAGTAAACCAAATGATACTCACTGAAGACGTTTGGCGTCTTAGCTGACGCCACTAAGACAAGAATTGGAAACAAATTTGATGCAAGAGGTGTGAAATGTATGTTCATTGGGTGTTCCTTTTGGGCAAAACACATACAAACTGTATGAAGTTGAAACAAGAAAGATGTTCACTAGTAGAGTTGTTATCTTTCATGAAGACAAGTTTCAGTTAAGTAATGAGAGAAACTATTCGGAGGATAATTATTATATGCTCAGACTTCCTAAAACAATGACAGATGTAGAGGGCCCTCAGACTTCCACTTAAGAGGAAACTATTCGCAGCAAATAAGGAAGGAGAAGAGGGTGCACCGGCAAGTCGAGTTCGCCCGAGTTCAAGGAAGGGAGGTGGAGATCGTGTTTGTGTGAAGAGTTCACCCTAGATATGCTCGTCTCGGTGGAGGGATCATCGTTGCTCTTCAAAAACTTTTCCAACCTTTCAAGGTATGCCAAGTTCATTTGGTGCTCACCCGAGCATTGTGAGATGTTGGTTTGGGCGTCAGTGACCGGAGGTCGCTACGATGGTCATTGGGCAGCAAGTTTGCTGCAGGTGATCGGTCGACCATCGTGTGGTTTGGTCGACCGTGGTAGTGTAATTTCAGGAGTTTTGCTCTTCATCGGTCGAACGACACCCTTGGCGGTCGACCGATTGTATATTTAGGGCAAGCTCTGTTGCTTTTCGATCGAATGGGTCTCTTTGCTGTTCAACCGATTACACTATTTGTAGGTCAGTTGGGGGCATAAACCATCTAAACGGTCAACCACCTTTTGATCAGTTTGACCGATTGTACCTAAGTTGGTTGGGGCCTAGACCTTCTAAACGGTTGATCGCCTATATGATTTGTTCGACCAATAGTTTAAGTAAACTTAATTGTTGTGCGATCGTTGTGTGTTGGATCGATCGTTGTCTCTTGATCCAAATGGTCGACCGGTAGAAGTTGATTTTGAAACTTGAAGTCCCTGTTGTTTTTCGGTCAAGCGAGTCCCCTTTGCCGTTCGGCCGATGAGATGATTTAATTTAATATTTGTGTGGCATAGACCTCCTAAACGGTCGACCACCTATGACCTTTTGTTTGACCGATAGATCATTATGTTAGTTGGAACCGGGCATAGACCTTCTAAACGGTCGACCACATGTGATTTGGTTTGACCTTTCGTTTTGTGTTTGGTTCGACCGATGGATTGTGGTTGAACCAATTACCAGTATTAATGACCAATCAGTTTACCGTATGACCTATTTCGGTCGACCGTTGGAGCACTGAAATTGTATGTTTGTTATGTGCGCGTTGGCACGTGGAATGCATTTACGACTTATGTTCCCATGATATGACATGTGCATTGAGACCTAGGTAGTAGACATGTGGGATCATATTTCCCTTTGCATGATCTATATGATACGACTCTACGGAGCATGATGGTTGTCACCCTGTGTGGCGATTGAGGTGACTGTAGGCCTGTGTGGCGATGAAGATGACTGTTAGCCCTTGTGCAATAGAGTTCTATGCCTTAGCCTGTGTGGCGATGGAGATGACAGACATATGTTGTTCCGGTGGATTGATCGTCCAACTGTGGCACGACTGGCGAGTATGACCGACCAGAGTGACGACTCTGGCGGATTGTGGCCTTTCGACCACTGATCAGATCTGATGATGACTCGGAAGTACGTGCGACCTTCACCGAACCCATACAACTAGTGTAGTTGCGAGTGGTGGTGTGTCGCGTACTTTCCATATGACCGCATGTGTCTGCGGTGGGTATTTTCGGATGTCTGAAACTAGACTTATGACTATATGAACCTTGGTTGGGGAAATGACTGTTGATTTATGACTTGATGACCCGTTTGGGGAATGGCTTTTTATGTTTATGTTTTGCATGATACTAGTATGATAGGTCATGTTTCACATTGCATGTAGGTGAGGTTGGCATACAGGGTTTCCTTATGGAAACTCACGACATTGTTGTTATGTTTTTTTTCTTTCAGGGTCCTTTAGGGAGCTGATAGTGTGGTGACAGAGGACGAGTACATTTTGGAGTCGGTTCCTCGTGTCGATTTTTGAGGTTATTATGACTACTTGTATATCTGTTTATTGTATTTTGACGTAGTCATACTTTTGACAACTCTTGTACACGGTGCACGGTATATTATTTATGTATGTATCTTGAGTAGCGTTCCCATGTGATCATGTTTATTGATGACTTTTGAATATCTTTTAAAGTTTAAATTTCCGTTGTTTCGGGGACGTTACACTCTCTCGATCACTCACCCTCCCCAGAATTAACTCTCTGCCAATCCCTCTTTAGTAAATCGTAGCACAAACCTTTGCCATTTCCGCTGACTACCTGCGACTAAATCGTGGGTGCGAAATGTGCACTCAATGTGTGTGGACACTTAAATCGTACAGATTTTTCCTATTTATAGACTAAAATACAAGAGAATATTGTTTCAAAAAATCATCCCTCACCAACTCTTGAAATCAAGGACATTAGTCAACCTCATAACCAAATCATTAACCGACTCCTACAATCAAGGATCTCTTAGACTTCATGACCTGGTCTTTTGTGCTTCTCCCCATAGTCTTTTCCCCTCATCTACGTCATCGTACGTAGGCTACCATGAATTCATTCAAATCGAATTTGGGACATCATCCCAACAATCTCCACCTTGGCTTGAATTTGATTTTCATCCACCAACGATTCGAGGCCATGTTGATTGTTGATGCTTATCCACCTGGAAGCACACTTTTTTTCCTTCTATTTCACTACAAGCCTACACATAACATGCCCTCACCCGTATTTTGTTAGGCGACCATAGTCGTCCCCATACTTATTTTGATTTGTCCATGACAACTTACATCTCCTCTTCGTTACATTCACCTATGTAACATGCCTCCTCGCGAAGTGTTTGTACTACTCCTTTCGTTCCCCCATCATGTTGTTCTCCTACAATGATAATGTTAGCTTTTTGGCCCCTTTAGTCTTAATTTTGATCATTGACAAACTAATATTATGCACAACTCTAATTAGCACATCACACACATCATATTGTCAAATTGTATAGATATTGTGTATTCCTAACAATGTAGGTGCTCAAACCAAGAGACTAATCAACTTCAAAAACAAGGCTCAAGACTTAGAGTCAAATCTCAAGGACTTCATATGTAATTTTCTATTCATTTGAGTTATAGGATCAAATGTACACTTGATGCCTAAAAGGATAAATTTGTCTATATCGGTCGACCATTTGCCTCTCGGTCTACCGAAGTTGTTCCCAACGGATGACCGAGTTACCATCAGTGAACTGTGTCCTTAGAGTTAGAAAGGACTTGATCTTCATGGAATCCTTATTTCAGTGTACCGAACACTACCCGTTCAACCATCTCCTTAGAGTCAGTATCTACTTGATCTTCCTGGAATCCTTGTTTCGGATTACCAACCTCGTCCCAGTCAACCGTTCCCTTATACTCAGTGATTGACATCATATCATGCATATATTAGTGTCTTATATCCTCTATTTTTAGCCTAAGCAATGCTATGTAATGAGTTTATGTTTAAGTTTCAGGAATAAATAGGTTGCAAGACGTAAGGACTGAGATGAAAGAAAGAAGGACACGGATGTAAAACCAAAAGGATCAATGAGCAAATCAAGAAGCTGCGCACCTTAATGAGGATTATTTTGGCAATTAAATCTGGGCCCACCATCAACAACCAAATCAGGTTCATCAAACACAAGGAAAGCAAGCTAGAATCGAGCCACCAAAATGTATACTCGATCAGACACATATAAGACCGCCAGATGGTCCAAATGTATCCAAATGCAACATGGTTGAGTAGGGTCGTGTATTATGTTGTTTTATGTCCATTTATAGTATGTGTTTAGTCCCATACCGGGGGATTGTCCCCGGTTACCTTTTTTCATGCTTATAAATAGAACTCTTCCTCCTCATTTGTATTCATCCAAATGGAGAATGCTACTTGTAATGTGAAGAATGCTACTTGTAATGTGAATCATGTTAATAAAATAATTTTCTTAGTTAGTTTCAAATTGTCTCTTTCAATTCTTTTACTTCTTGCATGCTTAGTTTGATTTCGTTTTGTTTTCTTTTCTTAATGATTAGTGAGTAGTTCCATCCCCCTTTGGGGTTGGAGATGATGTGCATATATGTGTTGAAGTTTGGATGTTTGATGAATATTTTAGATTGTGTAAACTTGCATGTTTATATGTTCATCGGGGGTATTTTAATTATCTACACGTTGTGGGATTTTCGATGGGTTTTGCCATAAGATTTAGACACTTCTCATGCTCCGTCATGGCCCGATCTGCGTCGCCCACTCTGTCGATAGTAGGAGAGATGAGATCTCTGGATCTTGCTCACTTGTTGGGCTTTGTGGTCCTCGCCGTAGGGAGGTGAGGCGTGTTGACGCCGTGTGGCGTCGCAGTTAGGCACCGTCTAGCTGTAAGGTCCTATAGCAACCTTAGGTTGTTTGAGCCTTGTTTGCATGTGTGCTTCTACCGGTACCTAACCGCCATAACATAATGACTTCTTCCCTTCTCTCCTGAGTCATTACCTCTCTTCTGGGCCCTCTCGTCTTCTCCTCTACATACATTCTGTTTTAGTTGTTTTAAAAAAAGTTTTGGTTCGTGTGTGTGTGCACCTTTGTGCATGCTTGTGTGGGCATGAGATGAGAGTGACCATTTGACGAGGCGTGTCGTTAATCCTACCTCGGTAGTCGATTTCTCGACACCTTCCTCTTCTCATGTCACACACAGTCTGAGTTCAATGGCTGCTCATTACCGCGAGGAGGACCAATTGCTGGACCCACCTGTCCCACTTGTTCCACCTGTTCTTCTTCCCGTTTCTCTACGTGATCGATGTTACCCAAGCCGTACTGCTCTACCTTCGTGCAGCGTATTGCCAGAGGCGAATGAGAACCACTTTGAGGTTAAGCCTCAGTTTATCTCCATGCTCCCTCACTTCACTGGGAAGGGTGATCCCTATATCTTTCTTAGGGAATTTGAGGAGGTCTGTGCAATGTTCAAGCTGCAACAACTTAGCACAGACTCCATCCATCTTATGCTTCTCCTCTTTTCACTAAAGGATGATGGCTAGAAGTGGTTGTACAACAACCAGGCGAATGCCTTTAGGACTTGGGATTAATTTCAATATGCATTCCTCAAGAAGTACTTTCCAAATCATCGGACTCAAAAATTGAGGAACGAAATCAATTCGTTTATCAACATGAGATCGAATCATTTCATGCATACTTAGAGAGGTTGAAGGAGCTACTATCCTCATGACCTCACCATGGCATCAGGTTGTGGCGCCTTTGTCAGATTGTCTACGAGGCTCTTCACATCCCGTCCCGAACGCTCCTTGAGTCCATGTGTCAAGGAGAGTTCTTAGGAAATGATGAAAGGGAGGCATGGACTATCCTAGAAGACATTGCTGAGAAGATCATGCAGTAGGACAGTGCAAGGGAACCATCACCATCATCTAGCATAGGAGCGAGGATCACAAACGCAAACTCGACTAGATCTGGTGGCGCATTTGCTGTCGATACCACTACGGCCACTGAGGCACGCATGGCGGCCTTAATGTGCCGCATGGATTCGATTGAGCTCCAAAACAAGCAAGGTGTGTCACATGTGTCTTCATTTGGTCCAGTTCCCTGTCATCTATGTGGTAGAAGACGTCATATAGGAGGCGAGTGTGCATCCATTCCTCCTGAGATGGAACATGTCAATGTCATCTATGATAGATCCAGGAATGACCCATACTCATCATCATATAACCCTGGATGGAGGAACTACCCTAACTTTTCATGGAACCAAATTAATGCCCCGGGTGGTCCTTCAAACTTCTCTCGACCACCTAACCAACCACACCAACCTCCCATGCATGCACCATCTTATCAGCCACCCCAAGCTCAAATCACCAATCAATCGGGTTTCCCAAATTCCAACAATATGGAAACCCGATTCAATTCGTTTGAGACCTTGACTCATGGACTCGAGAACTCAATAAAAAACTTTATGTAATCCACAAGTCAAGTTCTCACTTCAAATCAGCAGACCATCAAATCTCTAGAGCTTCAGATGGGTCAATTGACTTAGTCTATACATGAGAGAGATAAAGAGGGACTCTACCATACCAGCCTGAGGTTAACCCCCGTATGTACCAACAACAACACATGAAAAATAAGAGTTTGGTACCTCGGGTGAGGCAAGTGAACCATGTGGAGGAACCTGTTCACCATGTCAATGCCATTGTAACCTTAAGGAATGGAAAACATGTTGACAATCACATTTCCTTGCCACCACCATCATCTGTGCAGCCCCTCAGTGGGAATGATGGTGAGAAAGAGGCTGAGGGTGAGGGTAATACACCAACACCTCCTTCTCAGGCACAACAAAGCAGAGTGACACAATGGATAAGATATTAGGGTCTTTAAGCAAGTGAAGGTTAACATCCCCTTGTTGGGTGTCATCCAACAAATACCTCAATATGCCAAAGTGTTGAAGGATCTCTGTATAACAAAGAGGAAGACCAATGTTCCTAAGAAAGCATTCTTAGCTGCGAGTGTAAGCTCACTTTTGTCCAATCCTACATACACAAAGTACAAAGACCGTGGGTGTCCTACTATTCAGTGTACGATAGGGGACACTAACATGAGTAATGTATTGCTTGATTTAGGATCATAGGTCAACCTCCTCCCATTTTTTGTTTATCAACAGTTGAACTTGGGAGAATTAAAACCAACAAAGATCACCCTCCAATTGGCGGATAGATCCATTCGTATCCCAAAGGGGATTATTGAGGACGTGCTTATCAAAGTTGGAGATTTTATATTTCTAGTAGATTTTGTCATCCTCGATACCAATCCTATTACGAACACCCACTCTCAAATACCTTTGATTTTGGGTAGATCATTTCTGGCAACCTCCAACGCCTTAATTAATTGTAGAAATGATCTCATGAAGCTCTCATTCGGTAACATGAGTGCCGAGTTTCATGTGTTCAACTCTAGTAGTTAACAAGATCCCATGGACCAACCTTTAAATCTCAACCTCATCGGTCAATTAGAGAAAGCACCGCAAAATCAACAAACACCCCTAACACCAATGCAACCTATTGAGAATGTTTGTTTGCCCAGCGAAAACTCATTGCCTGTCTTTGCAATGCGACAGAGTGAGCTGGCATCAAACATGAATTTACAAAAGGAGTGTTTATTGGACAATTCAGTTGAGACTATTAGTGAGGGGGACACACCTCATCATATGCCCATACCAGAAGGTGTCTCTACCCCATGTCCCATGGTCGTTGAGCCTTTTGACCTTCATCTTGACTCCAACAAGGACCCACATGCGAGTCAGCTTATGAATGATAATATAAAGGAGCTTGGGTGGTCCTTGTTAGATGAGTTGGGGAGAAGCCCCATTCTTAGTGAAAGTGGTGTGCCACATTGTTTGAATGAGCGTGAGGAACTCATTCCGATGCACCCGCCTATTGGTTGGAGGGTTTTGTTCGATGAGCAACTAAATCCTAGTGATGCAACGCAACTCCACTCATTTACATTGCCTACACCCAGCCCATATCATTAGGGGTTTGAGCCTTTCAGTTTTGACCTTTCACCCATCATGATTCCTCTAAGTACCAATGAAGCGGGCCGTTCTTGGCAAATCTCCAGTCCGCATGACTCGATGTTCTCATTTGATGTTCCTTGACCAAATGATTATGAGAATATCTTTGTTGATGTATATATCTTGTTGAGAAAAACAAGAAAAAGAAAGAAAGAAAGAAAAGAAAAGAATGAGCAATAAAAGACTCCACCAGTGAACAATGATTGTTGTGGCCCCCAACCCTTGTGTATTTGGGCCTCATTTGTTTCACGTATTTGTCTCCCTTCTTAGGTATCTCACCGGTTTTTGGAAATTCGGGGTTATGTCCATCAACATGACCATGAAACGTTTCTTGTGCTTCACGTTGGTGAGATCTTTTCTTTTTTATGCATAAATCCATGTAGTATCGTACTCACATTCATTGAGGAGAATGCATGAAGTAAGTGTGTGTGCGTGTGTGGAGGGGTGCTATACGATTGTATATATGTGGAGTCGAGTCTTTTCATTTTTCTTTTCGTTTTCTTTTGTTTGTATTGTTAGTGTCATGATAGTGTGCTGGATTTAATATTGATATATTTGCCTGCCATGATCCTTGGGTGAATTGTCTTCTTTTACTTGCCTGGTACTTTAAAATTTTCACATTTCTTTCAAAATCTTCATGTGTTTGAGAAAGAAAATGTTTTGTGGATTTTTCATATGTTTAGCATGTGCAAAACCATTTTAAGACAATCAAAAGAGAAGCTCCCAAAATTTACTTGAACATGACGCATTAGGATATCTAGTATATCGGCTTTAGGTCTTATCGAGTCATAAGGATGCACCTCGGTCTTCCCTCGGGGGCGAGTAATCATAGGGTTTCAGTACTCAAACAAATAAAGAAGTCCACCCTGAACCTAGTGAGTCAAATAATTTGTGTCTGTTAGTATAAGGAAGTTTGTCATAGTCAGGGACCTTTAAACTCCTTTTGTGAAACCTTAAGTGTAGGGGTTTTGGTTCATGTGTAGATAAGAAATAAGTGAGTAGGTGTTCTATCTTCTCGCACGACTCCTATCACTCGGGAAATTAGGTCCAAGGGGACTTAATGCCTGGTCCTTTCGAGTCATCTGACTTGGGATGCACCGACCGAACTCCCGTTACACGGGTGGTAGGGATCGCCCTATGTGGAGATTTGGGGGAATGTGTACGTGATAATGTAAGTCCTCATAGGTAATGATGCATGAAACCCAACCTTAGGAGAATCAAACACCAACCAATGTAATGCTCCAAAGAAAAGAAAAAAAATGATGAATGAAGAAAAGAAAAAAAAGACTCAAATAAGAACCTTAGTGAACTTTACACAATGTATCACTTTAAGAAGTTAAGGTTGCCCATATATTTTACTTAAGTCCTTAATTAACTTTCATGAATGATTCATTAGGCTAGGTGTGTGGACTGATTACATATATAGAGTCGGCCCGTAGAATTACCGCGTCCAATGATTGACGAAAATGAGTCCAACGAGTCGTGTTTCTAGGTTGATTAATGCATCAATGTTCGGATTCTGTGGGTATATCTGCTGAAAACCCTTAGGAGACAACATTTCTCCTCCTTGGCGATAAGGAGGTTTAACGGCTTGTTGCACGTGTTAAGTGCAACCGTGATTCCTACGAAAGTGAGTTAGGATTTTCCTGTTTTACGTATGCTTTTTCCTTTCTTTCATTTTTCTCTTTCTTTTTTTTACTCGGGACTAGCAAATGTTAGGTGTGGGGGTATTTGATTGACATCATATCATGCATATATTTGTGTCTTATATCCTCTATTTTTAGCCTAGCAATGCTATGTAACGAGTTTATTTTTAAGTTTCAGGAATAAATAGGTTTGAGAAGAAGAGATTCAAAAAGGACTCAAAAGCAAGGAAAAGGACTAAGTTGCAAGACTTATGGACTGCGATGAAAGAGAGAAATACCCAAATATAAAATCAAAAGGACCAATGAGAAAATCAAGAAGTTGCACACCTTAATGAGGAGTATTTTGGCAATTAAATCTGGGCCCACCATCAACAACCAAATCGGGTTCATCAAACAACAGGAAAACAATCTAGAATCGAGCCACCAAAATCTAGACTCGATCAGACACATATAGGACCACCAATAAGCGGTCCAAATGTATCCAAATGTGACGTGGTTGAGTCGGGTCGTGTATTATGTTGTTTTATGTCCATCTATAGTATGTGTTTAGTCCCATACCAGGGGATTCTCCCTGGTTATATTTTTTCATGCCTATAAATAGAACTCTTTCTCCTCATTTGTATTCATCCATTGCTTGGTGACATTCTCTCTACTTGGAGTAAAGCTTTGAAGCAAAACTCCAGTGGAGAAGAATGTTACTTGTAATGTGAGTCATGTTA
This sequence comes from Triglochin maritima, assembly GCA_963682175.1. Lineage (NCBI taxonomy): Eukaryota > Viridiplantae > Streptophyta > Magnoliopsida > Alismatales > Juncaginaceae > Triglochin > Triglochin maritima. The sequence continues at coordinate 33,584,007 of OY821779.1, forward strand.
ATAAAATAATTTTCTTAGTTAGTTTCATATTGTCTCTTTCAATTCTTGCATACTTAGTTTAATTTCGTTTTGTTTTCTTTTCTTAATGATTAGTGAGTAGTTCCATCTCCCTTTGGGGGTGGAGATGATGTACATATATGTGGTGAAGTTTGGATGTTTGATGAGTATTTTGGATTGTGTAAACTTGCATGTTTATATGTTCATCAGGAGTATTTTAATTATCTACATGTTGGGGGATTTTTGATGGGTTTTGCCATAAGATTTAGACACTTCTCATGCTTAGTTTCCTCGTGTTTATTGACTGAAATTTCTTATTGAATATGCTACATGTTAGTTAAGTGTTTGACACAAATAATATCATCAATGGGCCCAATAATATCATCACACAAATGAATAGGGATACTGATAATCTTTTGACATATCACTTTTTTCTGCAGAAGTATGTATAATCAACTAATATCTTTATCACTATGCGTATTGATAGCTTTTGATAATAATGAAATTACACACTTCTCATGTGAAAAGATATAGGTCTCATATCTTAGTTTCCAAAGACACAATAAAAAATAATAATGACACAAACACAATTCCATAATGTTTCATTTATTAGGTCTATTCAATATATGAAAGAAAATATTTTCGATTTCAGATACTCATGTTAAAATATTTGTAGAGCTACAATATCCTTTAACCAACATGACAATCTTATCTCGGTAATTAATGTTCCATGTTAATCACTATGATTGTGAATTAGTTTTGATTTATGTAAACCATTATCTTTTAGAGCTCTACGGTTAAAGACCAAGAGTCTCTTCCTTAACACTGCCTTCTTCTATATACAAGGTTCTTCCTTGCTTTGGACGAAGTTAATCCTTTTGAGTTCTTTGTCAAAGTGTTTGTTCCAACTCCTGGATGCTTGCTTCAATCCATAAATGGATCGTTTAAGCTTGCATACTTTCTCACTATTCTTTGGATCTTCAAAACCTTGAGGTTGTACTGTACACATCTTCCTCCAAGTTCTCGTTAAGGAACGTTGTTTTGACATCGATTTGACATATTCCATAATCATGAAATGGGCCATTAGGGAGCATAATCCGAATAGATTTGAACATGACAACCAGTGAAAAAGTTTCATCAAAGTCAATTCCTTGAATTTGTGTGAAACCCTTCCCTACAAGCCTTGATTTGTAGGTTGTCAAGTTTCCATCCATGTCCATCTTCCTCTTAAAAACCCATTTTTTTAACGATTTTTTCCTTGAGAATGGTTAACCAAGTCCAATACTTGATTGTCATACATGGATTGTATTTTGGATTCCATGACTTTAAACCATAGTTTGGAGACTTTCCTTTCAACTACTTCTTGAAAGGTCGTTGGATAATCGGTATCGAGTACCATGATCTCGTGAAGTCCCAAATACATATCGGGCTTCTTTCTCTCCCTCATTGACCTTCTAAGTTCTATTGGTTCTATGTGTGTGTTTTTAACTTCCTGGACTTATTCCATAATTTCTTGCGAGATTTGTTCATGCTTAATTTGGACCGCCAATTGGAGGTTCAAATTGGGCCAAATGTTTCATGGTTAAGTCGGGTAGTGTATTATGTTGTTTTATGTCTATTTATAATATGTGTTTAGTCCCATACCGGGGGATTGTCCCCAGTTACCTTTTTTGATGCATATAAATGGAACTCTTCCTCCTCATTTGTATTCACCCATTGCTTGGTAGCATTCTCTCTATTTGGAGTAAGCCTTGGAGCAAAAACTCAAGGGAGAGAAGAATGCTACTAGTAATGCGAGTCATTTAATAAAATAATTTTTCATTGTTTTATTGTCATGTTGTTTCTTCTTTATGCATGCTTAGCTTTGTCTTATTTTTTTGATCTTTGGCTCAATTAGTTAGAATGTCTCCTTTGTTCTTTAGTTTAATTGCTAGAATAATGTGTAGTGAGTAGATCCATCACCTTGGGGGGGGGGGTGGAGATGATGTTCATATATATTGTGAAGTTTGGATGTTTGATGAATTTTTGATTGTGTAGACTTGCATGTTTTGTATGTTCATTGGGGTTATTTTAATCATCTACATGTTGGAGAATTTTGATGGGTTTTGCCACAAGATTTAAACACTTCCCATGCTTAGTTTTCTCATGTTTATTGACTGAAATTTCCTGTTGAATATGCTACATGTTAGTTTAGTATTTGTATTTGAGGTTGCTTCTTCATTGATTGAAGAAACTTTGTTTTGATGGGTTTTGCCATAAGATATAGACACCTCCCATGCTTAGCTTTGTTTTTCACATGAGTTCATGGTTTTTGATGCGTTTTTCCATATCTTTAGACACTTCTCATGCTGAGCTTAATCTTATGATAATCAAGTAGTAATTGGCGATACATTGTGTGAATGGATTGATACGTTTTGCCACATATTTAGACACTTCCTATGCATGACATTACACACACGACACACAAACATACATGCTTACATGCAACATTCATCACTAATTTCACTTCATATGTGCACACACTCCACCCCTTAGGGGTTTCTCTTCTTGATTTCCAATCTTTTGTTGCTTTCTTTCACATTTCTTACTTACTAGTTTAGTGTAGTTTAGCTTAGCATAACCAAATATATTTCCCCTTTTTCGCCACTTGATTTCTGACAAACCAGAGGCTACTCACCCCCCCCGTAGATTGACACGTACTTGCCACCGCTTCATCGTGGCCATGCACTTGCGGTAATTAATAAAATGTTTAACCACTCAGTAGCTTTTGATTTTTTCTGGATATCTCTATTCGGTGTACCGAATGGGTATCGATCTTTCGATCTATATTTGTGTCTTTCGGCCTAAACGACTTCATCCTATTGGCCCACGTGACATAAACTATCTCCAACAGACTTATCTTTTGTCGTTTATTCATAACCTTTGAAACATCCAATATCGATCTACAGAGTACCCTTTGGTTTACCGAGTACTTGTTGATTAATCAAAATGTAACAACTCTTTTCGACGTAAGATTTCGACAGTTATTGATAAATCAATTTCCTAGCCAATGTCAGCAGAAAACTCACACATGTATAGGTCAACCGACCTTGCCACAGTCTACCGAACAAGATCACCAAATCGCAACAATTCTTTACTGTCCAATTGGAACGCTAAACCGAGGATCTCTCAGTCACCCGAACTTAATGTGTCAATTTTAGGAAAAAGTTACTGGAAGTCGGTGAACGGTTATCGGACACATAATCGGTCAACCGAGTGCTTCAAATCTGACCAATAAACCCACACCTTGTCGGACGTCCGTTGGTTACCCGGTCGACTGAATTCGTCCTGAATTCTGCCGAGATTAAGTCACTTGTTGTTTCTTATTGGTCCATACCTCACCAACTTACAATAACGGCTCTATTTGTTTTGAAGGCTATATAAGCATCACTTAGGAGACAAATTCACTCCTTTACTTGCCAAAAATCATCCTACTCTTGTGCTCTCAATCTCCAAGCCTTCATAGATCCACCAACTCTCAAACTTCCACTAAATTCACTCCATGCTTAATTCCAATCCTTCAGTGCATTAAAATTAGAGTTCAACAACCTCATTCAATTTCCATTGTGTTGTAAAGCTTCGAGGAAGCACCCTCTCGGGTTGTGAGAGGAGATCCGAGCAAGGTGAGAGTGTTCGCAAAGCTCTGATTGTAAAAGGGTTTATCCTCGACCCAGAACGAAGAGAATAGTTAATTCTCAAGTAGGGATTGGAGGAGCGATCAGCACTTGTGGAGAGGACTATATCACGGTGGTGTGATCCAACCTATATAAATCTCCGGAGTCATCTTGCACTTTGCAGTCTTTCTCTTATTATTTTAATTGTGGAATTGTTTAAGAAAATTAGGATATAATCTATTCCCTCCTCTAGATTAGTGATCGATAGACTTACATTTGGTATCAGAGCATATGTTTACTCATCTAATCCATTTAGCCTTGGAGAGTAACACTAATCAACTTAGAGAAGGATTATCTACCACTAGACCCCCTTTGCTTACCGGAAATACTTATGCACATTGGAAGAGTAGAATGAGAATCTACATCCAATCAATTTCCTTAAAAATGTGGATATTTCTAGGTAGTAAATATGTTCCACCCACTAGTGAACAATTAGCAATATTAACCGATCCAATAATTTCTAATCCCGAGATGAATGCTAAACTCATGAACATATTTTCTTGTGGAGTGGATACTCAAGAATATGTTAGAATTAGAGGATGTGATACCGCTTATGAAATATGGAAATTACTTGAATCTCATCATGAATGATCATCTAGAATGAAAGAAACTAGGGTTGATATATTTGTGCGTAAATATGAATTATTCTCTATGCAACCCATGAAAGTCTAAGCGAGATGAACACTCGCTTCACCGAGATTACTAACAATTTGAAAAATCTTGGTAAGAAGGTGAATGAAGGTGACAAGGTGCGGAAGATTCTCCGATCTCTCTCAAACGATTGAGAGAAAAAGACAACCACCATTGAGGAGGCTCAAGATCTCAACACATTGTCAATGGAGGATCTCATCGGAAGCTTTATGACTTATGAGATTCAAATGAATGAGAGAAAAGAGATGGAGAGTTCGAAAAATAAAGAAAAAGTTATTGCTCTCAAGGCTAACTTTGAATCCGAAAAGTCGGACGACGAGGAGAGTGATGAAGAGCTTGCAATAATGGTTAAGAGATTTAAGAAACATTGGGTGAAAGAAAATTTTCAAAGAAAGAGAAGGGATGATGGAGAGAGCTCAAACGGTCCTTTTTGTTACGGATGTGATAAAGTTGGACATATAAAGAAAGATTGTCCTTTAATCCAATCCAAGGAAAGAAAAGAGAAAAAGAGAAGAGAGAATGAGGAAAAAGAAAGGAGATTCAAAAGAAGAGAAAAGAAGTATAAGGAGAAGAAAAAGGCCCTCAAGTTAACTTGGGATGGATCATCCGATTCATCCTCCAGTTCTTCAAGTGAGTCGGAAATTGAAGAAGCTCATCTATGTCTCTACACTCAAGAAGAAGTCGATGGAGAATTAGGTAGTGCATCTTCAACAAGTGAGCAAGACGAGGCCAACACTTGCAATGTCGCCAAAGATGGAGAAAAAGAGGTAGTCTCAACTCATGAATGAAACTCATATGATGAATTACTTGATGTCTTTCATGAATTGCTTGAAAAATGTGACATATTGAGGTATAAAAGTAAATTATCAAGGAAAGCTAATCATCATCTAGCTTGTGTAAATGAATCATTGTCAATGAAGTTGATATGCTTGTTTTGGAAAATAAAAGCATAAAATGACTCAATGTTGAATCTCCTGATAAAGAAATACATGATCTTAGAGAATGCAATAAGCAATTGAGAATTGATCTTGAGAAATTCACAAAAGGAAAGAAAATGCTAGACGTGTTACTTGGTAGCCAAATTCAATCATTAGAAAAGCATGATTTATGATACATGAATGAAAATAAAAACTCTAAGAGTTATTATGTGCATGCTTTAAATGGTGTAGTGAAAAAGAATTTTTCTTCAAATGTTTGGGTACCTAAAGCTAACCCCAAAGGACCCAAACAAATATGGTACCAAAATTATCTTCTTCTTCTTTGAATGTAGGTGAAAAAGAAGGGGAGGTTGATCGTAGATAACAGATGTTCGAGGCACATGATGGGAGAGCACTCCATGTTCAAAACATTGAAATCAAAGAAAGGTGGAACTGTCACATTTGGGGATAATTCTAAAGGTCACATTATTGGCATCAGCGATGTTGGTAATAATTCTAATACCCAAATACAAAATGTGCTTCTTGTGGATGGTTTGAAACATAATTTGCTTACTGTGAGTCAATGAATCGATAAAGGACTCTTAGTGCTATTCGATAACATATTGTACACATTATTTCTAAATCTAGTTTGGAAACCAATTTTAAAGGCTATAGATATGGAAATGTTTATGTTGTGCATATTGATAGCATTGACTCATTCTATAAGGAAACATGCTAAGTTACTTCAAATGAAAAATCTTGGTTATGGCATAAGAGGTTAGGCCACATTTGTATGAGCCAACTTCATAAACTTGCTAAATTTGACTTGGTAAGAGGATTGCCCAAATTGGATTTCAAGAAAAATAAGTTTTGCAAAACTTGTGAATTTGGAAAACAATTTAAAAGTTCTTTCAAATCAATTTAAATGGTTTCTACTTCAAAACCTTTGGAACTCTTGCATATGGATCTCTTTGGTCCATCTAGAACCTTTAATCTAGGTGACAAGAGATATGCATTTGTCATCATTGACGATTTTACTCGATTTACTTGGGTTTTGTTTCTTGCAAACAAGAATGAAGCTTTCAAAGAATTTGAAAAATTTACAAGATGAATTCAAAGAGAAAAGGAGTCTTTGGTTTTGAAAATTCTAGTGATCATGGTGGCAAATTTGAAAATGAAGGGTTTGAAGAATTTTGTGATTCTAATGGTATTGAACATACTTTTTCTTTCCCAAGAACTCCTCAACAAAATAGAGTAGTTGAAAGGAAGAATAGAACTCTTCAAGAAATGTCAAGAATAATGCTTTGTGAAAATGATTTACCAAAGTATTTTTGGTGTTAAGCGGTTAACACGGCTTGTTACATTCTTAACCGTGTTTTGATTCGACCAAATTTAAACAAAACTCCTTTTGAACTTTGGTTTGGCAAACCCCAGAAAATTTCCTATTTCAAAGCTTTTGGTTCTAAATGTTTTGTTCTCAATACCAAGGATAATTTAGACAAATTTGATGATAAATCCGATGAAGCCATATTGGAGAAATGAATGAAGGAAGAAGGCCTCCGCCTCCGAAATCCCCACCCTTAGGACCATGCTAAGGATATTGTAATTGGTGATGTATCAAAAGGAATTGTTACTAGGTCTAATGCTCTGGTTGTATGTGACTCTCATGCATTTATATCTCAACTTGAACCTAAGAAAATAGAGGAAACATGTGATGATGAATTTTGGTTAATAGCTATGCATGAAGAGTTGAACCAATTCACTCGTAATGATGTTTGGGAGCTTGTTCCGAGACCCAAAGATCAAACGGTAATTGGCACCAAGTGGGTTTTTCGAAACAAACTTGATGAATTCGGGCAAGTTGTTAGAAACAAAGCTCGATTGGTCGCTCAAGGTTGCAACCAAGAGGAAGGCATCGACTTTGATGAAACCTATGCTCCGGTATCTCGATTAGAAGCAAATAGAATGTTATTAGCCTATGCATCATATATGGATTTTAAACTCTTTCAAATGGATGTTAAAAGTGCATTTTTGAATGGTTTTATTATGGAAGAAGTTTATGATAAACAACCACCTGGTTTTGTGAATGAAAATTACTCGGATCATGTATTCAAGCTTAAGAAAGCTCTTTATGGGCTTACGCAAGCTCCTAGAGCTTGGTATGAAAGGTTGAAGACCTTCTTGCTTGAAAACGGATTCACCGTGGGAAAAGTTGACACAACATTATTTACTAAGACCAAAGATAAAGATTTATTAATTGTACAAATATATGTTGATGACATTATATTCGATGCTACTAATGATTGTCTATGCCAATAATTTTCTATGTCTATGCAAGGTGAATTTGAAATGAGCTTGATGGGTGAACTCAACTTCTTCCTTGGACTCTAAATCAAGCAAACCTCGTAGGGAAACTTCATCAACCAAACCAAATACACAAGAGAACTACTCAAAAGATTTGGATATGAAGATAGCAAACGTCACAATACACCCATGAGCACAAGCTTGAAATTGGATAAAGATGAAGAAGGCAAAAAAGTTGATATTAAAAAATATCTAGGTATGACTGGTTCACTTATTTATTTAACCACTAGTAGACCCAATATCATGTTTAGTGTTTGCCTTTGTTCTCGTTTTCAACAGTGTCCTAAAGAATCTCATATGCATGCATCGAAAAGGATTTTTCGATATTTGAAAACTACTTGTGATTTTGGATTGTTTTTATCCCAAGACTCGATCTTTTGATCAAATTGTCTATAGTAATTTCGATTATGCCGGATGCAAATCTGATCAGAAAAGCACTAGTGGGACATGTCAATTCTTGGGTAAATCTTTGGTTTCTTGGTTTAGTAAGAAGCAAAATAGTGTTGCACTCTCAAAAGCCGAAGCAGAGTATGTGGCTGCCGGATGTTGTTGTGCGCAAATTTGTTGGATGAGGCAAACCCTTGGATTTGAGACTTGAGTTTCATACTATACCTATCTTTTGTGATAATACAAGTGCTATAAATCTATCTAAATCCAATTCTTCATTCAAGAACCAAACATATCGATGTTCGCCATCATTTTCTTAGAGATCATGCTCTTAAAGGTGACATTGAATTGCAATTCCTTTCAACCAATGATCAATTAGCAGATATATTTACTTAACCATTAAATGTTGATTAATTTGATAAAATTAGACAAGAACTAGGGATGGTAGTGCTAAAGAAATATCATAATTCATTTCCTTTGTTTAAAAATCATTGCTTGAATTGCTTGCTTGTGTGGTATGTCCGAACAGGACGGATGACCAAACATGGTTCGGTCAACCGAAGGGTATCTGGACAGGGATCTGGATTTTGTCTGGACTCGCTCTTCTCAGTACGCCATTATTTATTCGGTAGACCAAAAGTGTTTTCGTTTGCTAAAGGTAGCAAACTTCCATGTTCCCCTTCCAACGGTTATCCGAATGTATCTCGGACGACCAAACCGTTTGGGTGAGGTTTTTGAATTTTTCGTTCAAACGTTTTTCAACGGATCTTTTTTGATTTTTTATTTATCCGATTTTAAGTCGGATGACCATTGTGTCTCTTTTTGAACTTCTCTTTTATTGTAGAACGGACGACTGTGACCCTTTTGGTCATTAATTTTCATGATCCTATGAATCTTCTTCACGTACGATCCTCTTTTCTTTGGTACACCGAACCGTGTTCGGTCGACCGAACAATGGCTTTTTATAGCCATTGGAACTGGTCCAACGGTCCTCCGAGACAATTATGGATGACCGTTGGACATGGGTTTCATGTTTGAAATCTCCCATATTCTCCCATTTTCTATAAATTCGGATCCCCTCTTTCATTTTTGTCATCCCCAAAGCAAATTCCAACATCCTCTCATTTCTGTCATCACAAATCTTTCATCACTTCCTCAAATCTTCTTCAAGGGTCCAAGAAAAATATGTGCATCCAAGAAGACGGCGGAACCAACCAAACAACCGACAACAAAGAAGGACAAGAAACCTGTTCCTCCGGCAAAGAAGACGAGACTCAACCCCGACATACATTCTTCTTCTTCTATTCCGGCGAACGAACCCGTCGACGAATATCTTTGCCCCTTCATCAATGACATCTTCTACAATCTTAAGGCGGAGGAGCACTACTACACTGTTAGTGGTGCAAATCCAATTCCAGAGCGGAAGATCATTATCAAAGATTTCGAGTCGATTGGTCTCTCCACCTATCTCGGTGTTGATCACCTTGGAGTTTTCTTTCATGACAAACTTCTGGCCCCTTTCTCCGCAGAAGATTGTCTTCAATTCTATGCCAATCTTCGGGAGACTACCGCTATTGATGGCACTCAAGCGGCGCTTACCACACAAGTTGATTGCATCTCTTTCACTCTCACCGCATCTCTTCTCTCAGAGATCACCAGACTTTCTAGTGCCGGCGAGGATATCTACAACCTCTCTTGGGAAGACGTTTGTGACTCTATGAGTCAATTTGTGGAGGTGACTCGACCGGATGTTCCTCAAGATAACAAACTTGCCATTCCTCATCTTCCGGTTCTTGGCCGTATTCTTTGTCGTTTCATTTCCACCAACCTTTTTGTGCGCAAAGGACACAACGACAAACTTGGACACCGAATGATGAAGTGCCTATTTAATCTCTCTATCGGTACTCGCACTAATTGGCCCTTATTCATCATTAACCATATGTGCTACATTGCTCGGAAGAAGCGAAACTTTCTCCCTTTTCCTATAATCGTCTCAGTTGTCATAGATAACTTCAACATCAAACTTGACAGTGATCTTTTCAAATCCTCCAAGACGTCCATCGACAAATATACACTCAAACGGATGCGCTCGGGGAAGCAAGCACTTGAAGAAGAAGAAGAAGAAGAAGTGGAAGATGATTCCTCTGAAAATGAGGATGATGAAATAGCTACCCAAGCTCCACATTGGTCTCCTCCTCCATCTGATGCCGAGGTGAATCCCAATTGGGATCCTAGCTGCACTCGTGGTCCACAGAGATACACTCGTCCCGAATGGTCATCCGATGCCGATGCTCAATGGAATCAACCGGCTTGGGCCTATCGTCACGAGAAGCTCTTGGACCGGAATTGCGACGAGATCCATGAAGTTCGGAGTTTAGTGAATCAAAACTATCAAGGCATTCAACAACTTACCTCCGACTTCCAATATTTTCAGTTGGCAACGTCGAACTCGCTAAATGAGATCAACAATCAAATTCATGTGGTTGGAGATTCTCGCCAAGCCTTTCTCGACTCCCTAAATGAAATTATGGAGCTTCTTCGAGGCATGAACAAGCTGGACAACTAGACTACCTTTGTAGCTTGTTTTCTTATTGTTGTTTGTCGTGTTTGTTTAATTTGTCATTTGCATTGCTATGTTTGCTTTTGTATCAGCTTTATGCCTTATCTTCCCTTTTGAGAAATGCAATTTCATTTACATATTGTGTGTCTTTTGTCACAAACTTTGATTATTACATTCTTTTTGATGGTTTTCCAAAGGGGGAGAACAATGAATATAACATGCCTAAATCAAATATGTGAAACTCATACACTTAGTAAGGGGTAGTTAACATATCTTATGCATATTGATAGGGGGAGTACTTACACAATTTGACATTAGTTTGTCATCATAAAAAAAAAGGGAGATTGATGGCTTTTTGGCGCCTTTAATCTTAATTTTGATGATTAACAAATTAATATTATGCACAACTCTAATTAGCACATCACACATATCATATTGTCAAATTGCATAGATATTGTGTATTCCTAACAATGTAGGTGCTCAAACCAAGGGACTAATCAACTTCAAGAACAAGGCTCAAGACTTGTAGTCAAAGCTCAAGATTTGTAGTCAAAGCTCAAGGACTTCATATGTATCATTTGAGTTATAGGATCAAATGTACACTTGATGCACAAAAGGATAAATCCATCTCTGTCGGTCGACCGTTTTCCTCTCGGTCTACCGAGTTGTTCCCAACGGATGACCGAGTTACCCTTGGTGAACCGTGTCCTTAGAGTCAGTAAGGACTTGATCTTCTTGGAATCCTTGTTTAGGTGTACCGAACACTACCCGGTCAACCGTCTCCTTAGAGTCAGTAACCACTTGATCTCCCTGGAATCCTTGTTTCGGATTACCAACCTCGTCCCGGTAAACCGTTCCCTTATACTCAGTGGCTTAGGAATTTCTCTGGATATCTCTATTCGATGTACCGAATGGGCATCGATCTTCTGACCTTCACTTGTGTCTTTTGGCCTCAACGACTTCATCCTATTGGCCCACGTGGCACAAACTATCTCCAACACACTTATCTGTTGTCATTTATTAACAACCTTTGAAACGTCCAATATCGGTCAACCGAGCACCCTTCGGTTTACCGAGTACTTGTTGATTAATCAAAACGTAACGACTCTTTTCCACGTAAGATTTTGACCGTTATCGATAAACCAATTTCCCAGCCAAGGTCAGCAGAAAACCTGCACATGTATTGGTCAACCGACATTGCCACTTTCTACCGAACAAGATCAACAAAATCGCAATAATTCTTTACTATCCAATTGGAACGCTGAACCGAGGATCTCTTGGTCAATCGAACTTAATTGGTCTATTTTAGGAAAAAAATACTGGAAGTTGGTGAACGGTTATCCGACACATAATCAGTCAACCGAGTGCTTCAAATCTGACCAATAAACCCACACCTTGTCGGACGACCGTTGGTTACCCGGTCGACCGAATTCGTCCTGAATTCTGCCCGAGCTTAGGTCACTTGTTGTTTCTTATTGGTCCATACCTCACCAACTTACAATAATGGCTCTATTTGTTTTGAAGGCTATATAAGATTCACTTAAGAGACACATTCACTCATCTACTTGCCAAAAATCAATCCTACTCTTGTGCTCTCAATCTCCAAGCCTTCAAGCTCCACCAACTCTCAAACTTCCATTAAATTCACTCGAAGCTTAATTCCAATCCTTGAGTGGATTCAAGTTAGAGTTCAACAACCTCATTCGATTTTCATTGTGTTGTAAAGCTTCAAGGAAGCACCCTCTCGGGTTGTGAGAGGAGATCCGAGCAAGGCGAGGGTGTTCGTAAGGCTCCGATTGTAAGAATGTTTATCTTAGACCCGAAACGAAGATAATAGTGAATTCTCAAGTAGGGATCGGAGGAGCGATCAGAACTTGAGGAGATGACTAGATCACGATGGTGTGATCGAACCTCTATAAATCTCCGGAGTCATCTTGTGGTTTGCAATCTTTCTCTTATTATTTTAATTGTGCAATTGTTTAAGAATATTAGGACATAATCTATTCACCCCCTTCTAGATTAGTGATCGGTCGACTTATAGATAATACCTCCAGACACGTTTTCTCTATAGAGAACTTCACAACTACACCTCGAGTCGAACCCAAAATTTCCCCCCTTCTTTATGCACCCTTCGGCACGGTTTTCCTTTTTCATGTACTCATCTTCCAACACAAAATATTGTCTGCAAATCTTTAACTATAAGCTCTAATACCAATCGTTAGAGATTCGATCTTCACCCAATTCGACCAGATCACATGAGAGTACAAACGATGGGAACATTCCAGAAAAAAATAGAAGTACAAAATGCAAAGATATACGAGGAAAATTCCTACAACTTGGAGGGAAAACCAAGACCCAAACTATTAATTTTACTGAGAAGAGAGTTTACAAAAACACACTTTTAAGAAGGTTGCTTATTCAAATAATAAAGACGATATAACTGTTTAAGACCGTTATGGCCTGAACGTCATTGCCCATCTAGTCATCTCCTTGAGATTTTAGGAACCTCTAGGATCTTGATTTCCTACAGACTCGTGGTCCTTGGTGGGACCTCGAAGTTAGGCGTCGTCTAATGCTAAGAACCTATTGTGGACTTTAGGCTTGCCTTTGCCTTGATTGCTTAGTTAGCTTTCTAACCTTCATTATTCTCGTGCTAGATTAAGGACTTCATCTCTTCACTCCTGCGTCATTCTTTTCTCATCTTCATGTCTCCGGATCTTCTCATCTACGAATACGGTCTTTTAAATTGAAATTTTATTTCTTGAATTCAATAATAACTATCATATTTCTTAATGTTTAGATTGAAATGGATCGAGATTAGATTCTTTTAAACCAATTGAGTGATGAGTATTAGAACAGAGTGAATATGTTCTTAAAGGTTGCCAAAAATCATTCAAAGAATAGGAATGATAGAGATTTGGTGTATTGTCTATGCAGTAAGTGTCATAATATGTCAGTGCTGACTTTTCGTAAAATAAAAGATCATATGTTTAAGAAATGTTTCGACACAAGTTACTGACAGTGGATATGGCACGGCGAAATGAATCATTTAGTTGTTCCGAGAATGACAGGGACAATGTAAGTGTGGGAGATCAGTTAGAGGATATGGTTCAGGATAGAGCTAAAAACTTTTCGTCCAACCTCGATTTACTTGGTAGTTTGTTGAGTGAAAATTAGAAGCCGTTGTACAAGGGTTGCACCAAATTTACTAGATTGTCAGCGGTGTTGAAATTGTCCAATGTAAAAGCAGGAAATGATTGGACCGATGTCAGTTTCACATCACTGTTGAAACTATTGAATGAGATGCTTCTAGATGATAAACTATTGAATGAGATGCTTCCAGATGATAATGAGATGCTGGATAAAACTTATGATGCTAAGAAAGGGTTGTGTCTTATGGGAATGTAATATAGGAAGATACATCTATATCCGAATGATTGTATATTGTATAGGGGTGAGTTTGAAAACTTACATTCCTGCCCTAGGTGTAATGTTTCACGATACAAAATGAAACGCAGTGGACCAAAACACAATGTAGATGGTGTTGATTTGAAAATCAAAGGTCCTCCTACTTAAGATTTGTGGTATCTTCTGATAATACCAATGCTTAAACGTTTATCTACGTGTAAGAAGGATTCCAAAAACTTGACATGACATGCTGATCGTGAGAAACCAAATGATTAGTTGTTACGTCATCCTATAGATTCACCTCAATGGAAAAAAATAGATTATAATTTTATGAGCAAAGGATCAAACAACCAACCTACTATCAACATTAATTTGCTATCAAATAAGTGCAAAATTTTGTATATGTTAGCTTTTTGGCTAATAATCGTTAATCCATTTTGATGATTAATTAACATATCAATAAACACGTGTATTTCTATCATAACATCTCATGCATATGTTCACATATATTTGGTTTCTCTAACCTTTTCAGGAGACAAGTATTGTTTAAGACAAGAAATCGAGTTGAAGAATAGATAGGATTAATGTTTCTTGTTATTAGGATTCAAATGTAACTTGTGCACTTGAAATCTTGATTGAATTGCATGACGTATAGAAAACCTATAGAAGTCTCACACTTAATTAAATATCAAACCGACTTTGTTAGGTGACTGATCCCACTTAGAACAAAAGTTCTGCTTGATTCAGTCGACCGATAGCCCATCTGGTTCAACCAAATTTAACATACTCTAAGTTCTTTCATTGAATGGTCGACCAGAAGTTCTTGTGGTTCGACCGTTTTTAACAGGCATTTTACCTGTCCAAAATGGTCGACCGTGTCTTTATCCCTGTTCGACCATTTTCATGTGTGAATCGATTAATCCTAGTTTAACCGACTCCTTCTTGATCATAGGTATATCTTGACATGTGTCTCGGATAGAGTGACAACCGGTCGACCAAAACTCAAGTTTTGTTCAACCGTTTGACCTCCCGAATTCGGATTAAATATGATCGTTATACTTGTCGTATTATATAATGGTCGTATACACATACTTTTACCTAACCCCTCTTTTGTGTTTGACCACCGGTTGAAGAATGCCATGATGGCGGTCGACCGGTTCAAGAATTATTTCAAGTTCCAATCTCCCTATTTTCGGTCAAATGCTTATCCAACCTTTCGTTCAACCGATTACACCTAGCTAAATCTCCCTGAATGGTCGACCATGCCTTTATCTAGTTCGACTATTCACTTAAGTTCTTGCCTTGGTGGATCGACCAATATGCACTTCAACTCAATCGTTTTCTAATTTACAATAAATTGGTCGACCGTTTAGCCCGTTCCGGTCGACCGAATGTGTCCTGATTTGAGTTATGAACTTCCTTGTTTTTTGTATCTTACTCAAATCACTACCACTTCAATCCCAATGGCTAGATTAAGTTTAGAGCTTATAAATGGAGCTTAGAACAACCTTTCAAGGTTACCAATCATTTCTCAAAAGCTCATACTCTCATACTACTATCAATTGCTTTAAACCACTCTTTGTGCTCAATCTTTCCGCTTGAATTACTCATGGCATTCATCAATCATTCAAGAGCTCAAGATTAGAAGTGGTTACTCAAACTCTCCAGCACTGTTGTATTAGCTTCCAGAGTGAAGCTCTTCTCGGATTGTGAGAAGGTGGTCCAAGCTTGGAGAGGGTGTTCGCAAGCTTGATGTGTAAATGCTTGATCTCTGCCCAAAATAGAGATCAGAATAATGTTGTACGCGAAGTTACTCGAGAAAGAGCAATTCGTAAGAGAGGACTAGTATCCGGTGATTGGATCCAAACCTCTATACATCCGTGTCGTGGTTTGCATCTCTTTATCTTTTACATTATATTGTTCTAGCTTTAAATTGCTTAAACTTTTAAAGAACTTAATTAGTCTATTCACCCTATTTTAGACTAATCCTAGGTCCCATTAGATCCTACAGTATCAACTCATGCTAGTTAGGGATTCCCAAGCCTTATCTACTACCTAGCATTTAGAGGAGGTTGAAGGGTTGCCTTTGGATTTATACATCGCCAAAGAGGATGTTATGCAGTCTTGGCGATAGATCAATTGTGCATGTCAATTATCAACGTGCAAGTGAAGTAAGTATTTTCTTATGTATAAGATGAATTGTATTGAATAATTTTAACGTAATTATAACATAATGTAATTTTTGCTCTTGTAGACACTTTTATTACGCCAGAAGGTCAGCCTTTCCCAATGATAACGTATTTAGGTTTATGTGTCCATCTACTTTCATACACGGGAATAACGATAATTTGGGTGAGCTTGCGGATATTATGAAAGAACAATGGGAAAAAATATTATATTGACCCCTTATCATGAGAGGTAACTTTGTTAATTGAAAGTAATTAGAATTTGATTTTGTAATAAACTTCCAATTATATATAATTAGAGCTCATTTGATGTTTGCCGTTCTATTCACCGAAGCTAATTCTGCATATTGGTTTGATCATTTGGGGTGGACTACACCAAGGGCATCCTTAAAGAAACTTGTTTCACTGTAAGTTCGTTTTAATCATCGTATTTGTACTTCGTGTATTTATTAGTATTATTGACTTCATATTGAATAATTGTGTTACTCAGGACAATGAAGAGTTATAGAATGTTAGGTGGAATAAGGACTACCAAAAATACAGGCGTAACTTGGAAGTTGGCATGCAATGGGAGTAAGTTTCTCTCCTTTTTGTTAATTTTGTTAAGTACTTGAACGTATATTTAGAAAATTTATACCTTTGTAATACCACAAGCAAACTGCAAATACCGAATGTGGGTACTATGTTATGAGATACATGCATGAACTCATCGAAATTGCACCTGAAGACATAGAGCTATTTGAGGTAATATAGATCATTTTCAGTGGTATAATTATAGTTTAATTATTTACATATTTATATTGTGTACTTGTATTTTCATAGGTCTTCCAAAAGAATAGCGATCCCTATTCGCAACACGAGTTTGATGATACTCGCGAGCGATGGGCTCGCTACTTTATTAGCAACATATTATTGAACTAACCTGTTCTAATGTCATAACTGCAATTTTATTAAACCACATTCTTTGTATTACCAACATGTTATTGAACTAACATTATTAAAATACATTTTTTATTTTAATATGATCAAACTTCTTTGTGAATGATTGTGTTTATGAATTTGTGAAATATAAATTTAGGTGAATGAAAGTATTTGAATTTGTGAAGGTTTGTGCAAGATGAATGACTGTGAATGAAATATGTGCAGGATGAATGTGTTGTTGTGCATGATGAATGTGTTGTTTGTGCTGGATGAATGTTTGTGTATGTGTAGCATTTATATTTTTTAATTTGGGAAGGGTATAGACATCGGTTGTGAGCATGATGGCCGACACCAAGTCTTTTTTTGAAGGATATAGACGTCAGTTGTTAGGATAAACGATGCATATTCTCTTAGAATAGACGTGGACGGTAACGTTACCCGACTCGTGGTCTTAGAATAGACGTCAACGGTAGGTATAACCGACACATATTCCATTAGAATATAGACGTCGTTTGTAACATTAAACGACGTGTATTCTCTTAGAATAGGCGTCCGTGGGGGGTATAATCGACGCGTATTCCCTTAGAATAGATGTTGGCTTTTAGTGACCGATGTCTAGGTGTAAAATCTCAAAACCCAATTAGGGTACTAATGGATATTAATGGTGGCTAATGGGAGGTTTTCTTGGTGAAAAGGAGGAGACGTGAAGGTGGAGGTATGGTGGAGTGATGGTGGAGGAATGGGTGATGTGATGGAAAGGTATGGTGAGGGTGTAGGTGCTGGTGTTGGAAAGGAAGGAAAGAAACACTCTTCTTACATCTCTTTCACTATCACATTTCTCTCTTCTTCTTCCCTCATCTATCCCTCTCCTTGGCTGGTTTATGGTGATTTGTGGGTGGTCGGAGGTGGTGTGGAGGTTGCTTTCGGTGGTGGAGTGAAGAGGAAGAATGGTGCAGTGGTGCGGTTGAAGTGGACAAGGTGTGCAAGCGAGCGTGTTCGGCTTGGAGCGGCGCAAGGAGTCCGGCGTGGTGTACGGAGGGCAGAAGCGTGCATGTGGCGAGAAGTTGTCAGAGGTGCTAGGGGTGTGGAAAAAGGTGGTTCCGACGAACTACGACGAGCTCGCGAAAAGAAGGTATGCCAAGTTCTTGCATTAGAGGCTTAGCCACACTTATGGGTGTGGGGGTTTTACTCGACGCCAGAGGTCGAAGACTTTGCCAGCGACGAGGGGCAACAATGGTACCTGGCTAGGTTAGGTAGTTGTTGGCGATCGGTCGACCGGTGCTTGTTGCGGTCGACTAGTCTTAGTGTCATTCTCGATCTTAACCAACACCGATCAAACGATGCCTTACAGTGGTCGACTGATTGTGCTTATGTTGGTGGGTCGGAGGAATGCATATTGTGTTTCGATCGACCGGGACCCTTAGTCGGTCGATCCTTGCTTTCTGGATTTGTCTGGACAGAGCGTGGACCATCTAAACGGTCGACGACTCTTGACTTGGTCCTACCGGTAACTTAAGTAGACTTATCATTTGGTCGACCGTTTGGATGTTTGTTTGACCGTTTGAGACTTAATGATTGTAGGAAGGACCCGGTTATTTTTGGATGACTGGGCCCTTGAGCCGGTCGACCGATTTGCCTTGTATGCCTTAGTTTTGGTCAGGCTTCGGCCCTCTACACGGTCGACTGCTGGTGGATCTTGTTCGACTATTGGGGATTAAGTCATGAGCCCAAAGTTCGACCATTACATGTGTTTGTTCGACCGACCCCATGAGGAGCAGTCGACCAGTGGAGTGTCAACTCTATCCACGGAAACTCGTGTCCTCGCTTAGAGTGTGATCCGAGAGGTGATGGTGGGTGCATTACTCGTGCTGCCTAAGGACCGCCACGTGGAAGATTGTGGAATCTTGGGACATGCCAACTTTATATTATAGACTGTGGCATAGTGTAATGCATTGACTCTCATTAGAATAGTAGCATGTGGGATCATGGATCACATAGCTTCAGTGGGCACGCAACTTCCGTTGGGTGAAATGACTACCAACCTTGATGGCTACGGAGACCACTGACCTTCTTTTATAGTCGTGGAGTTGGTGTATGAACTTGGAGTGTCTGACCCTCTGTGTGGCAGATATCTTTGACTGGCCTTGATAGACAGTGATTGCACGAGCCCGTGCAGTCTGTGTTGCGGCGGGAGGGCCCTGTGCGGCCTGTGTGGTAGCAGGGAGGACTGCACAACCTATGTGGTTGTGGCGGTGGACTGCCGACAATACTTTCCGGCAGGGTATCTCGGTTGGGCACCTACTGAGTGAGATGGACCGTACAGCCTGTGTGGTGGCGGTGATATTATGGACCGACCTGAGTGACGGCTCCGTCGGTGTGGTGGTGAATCATGATGTTTTTGTTGGCTTTTTGGCCTTAATCTAGGTTTTGATGATTTAATTAACCTAATCTTAATTATGATGATGTAGAGTAGCACATATATATTGCATGTGCTAACCTCTACAGGTGATCAAGACTCATGGAAGGAAGGAAATCAAGTCAAGATTTGTAATAAAGCTAAATGAAGACTTGTAATCTTGATTTTATTTTGAGTCTTAGGAACATGTGTAAATTGAGCATACAAGAGTTAAAAACCAATCACATACACAATAGGTTCCCTATAGAAGTCACACACGAAATTTCACATTATTTGGACTTCATTAGATCACCCAAACCTTAGTCGGAAATCACTTATAAACTTAAACCCAGATTTCCTGTGTGAACCGGTCGACCGAACCAGTTCTCAGTTCGACCGGTTTATAACAGACTCTCCACAGTGATTTTACCGAACTCTACCGGTCGACCGGTTCTACCTTTTCGGTCGACCGATCCCGGATTTTAATATGACCGTTTTTCTTGTCGTATTCCTATAACGGTCGTATTCGTATAAAACAAATTTAACCCCAAAATACATTCGGTAACCGGTCGAACGAAGACCTTGTTTCGGTCGACCGGTTGAACATATTTTCAGAAACCAAATTCCCTGCTATCGGTCGACACATTTCTCGTTCGACCGATTGACCTTTGTCTCAACCGAATCCCCTTCTCGGTCGACCGCCCCATACTTTGGTTCGACCGATTCACTTAAGTAGAGTTAAGTTCTAGCTTGTTTGTCCGACCGAATATTCTTTTGTTCGACCGTTCTCTTTAAAATCATGTTAACGGTCGACCGGTTTACTAGTTTCGGTCGACCGGTTCTGGACAGATTTGCAGCCCGATTTTCTGCTTTGTGTATCTTGCACAAAACCCAATCAAATCTATCCCCAACGGCTAGAATACCTTAGGAGCTTATAAATAGAGGATCAAGACTTGTTGTTAACACAACTCTCCAACTCCAATTGTCCCAACTCATTAGAGAGAAACCTCAATCCTCAAAGCTCCCATTTCTACACTCTATAAGCCTAAACTTCACACACTTGATCATATACTCATCCCACTCAAAGTGTGCTCAATTAGAGAGTGAATCCCACTCAGTTACAAGTGTTGTCAAAAGAAGCAAGGACTTCGGTGAAAGCCCGAAGTGTCCCTCTCGGATTGTGAGAGGAAGAATTCAAGCAAGCGAGGGTTGTTCGCGTTGCTTGTGGTGTAAAGGCGTTCTCTCCCGGCCCGGAACGGGGAGTGGTTAGTGAAGACGTAGGCGGAGCTCGCGGAGTCGAGCGGAGTCTACAAGAGAGGACTAGGACCCGGGTGGGGTGTCGAACCTCTATAAAAACGCCGAGTCTCTTTGTGGTTTGCATTGTCTTTCTTTCTCTACTTGTTTGTTTATTCCGCTGCGCATTTGTTTGCTTAATCAAGTAGAAAATTAGGGATTAGATTAAAAGTGATTAGTGGACCCATAACCCACACGATCCTACATTTGGTATCAGAGCCTTGTTAGCTAAATTCTCATACTTAATCGTATTTTTTAGCATGGCTTCTACATCATCTAATCACATAGAAGGATTATGCACCACTAGACCTCCTTTGCTTAATGTGTCAAACTATGATTATTGGAAAAATAGGATGAAAATCTTCTTAATATCAAATGACCTTAAGTATTGGGTGTTTCTCCAAAATCCATACACACCACCAAATGAAGATGAATTAGATTCACTCACTAGGCCCAAAATGAAAGAAATTGAGATGAACTCAAAGATAATGAACATTCTATATTGTGGGCTAAATGAGGGTGAATACAATAGAATTAGGGGTTGTATTAGTGCATATGAAATATGGCATAGATTGCAAATGCATCATGAGGGGGATAGCAAAACTAAGGAAACCCGCATTAGTCTCCTCATGCATAAATATGAGATTTTTTCTATGCATATCGGTGAGAACATAAGCGAAATGAACACTCCCTTCACCGATATCACTAACTCTCTTTTGGTTCTTGGAAGAAGATTAAATGAAGGAGAGATGACAAGGAAATTCCTCCGGTCGTTAAGCCACGATTGGGAAGATAAAGTGGTTGCAATTGAAGAAGCACACGATCTTTCCCAACTCAAAATGGAGGAATTAATTGGAAACTTGATGGCTTATGAACTTCAAATCAATCATCGGAAGGAGAATGAAGCCACCAAGAAGATATCCACCTTGGCATTACATGCAAACCTTGATGAGCCAAGGAGAGTGGAAGAAGAGGACATTGAGGTCTTAGCCAAAGACTTCTTTAAATACCTCAAGAGAGATAAGGGAGAAAAGAATGAAAGAAGAGGTAGAAGAAGTGAGAAAAGAGAAAAAGAAAAAGAGAGGGAGGAGAGTGAAAATGAGAGGAGAGAAGGGGAGAAGAAAAAGGAGAGAAGGGAGAGGAGAAAAGAAAAGGAGAAAAGTAAGAGAAAAGAGAAGATGTTGGAAGCTCACAAGGCTACTTGGGACGATTCATCGTCTTCATCGTCATCCAAATCAACCACACCTTCATCAACAAAGGAATATGCACATATGTGCTACATGGCAATTCAAGATGAAGGAAGTGAGGTATCCTCTAACTCTTACTCTAGTAGATCACATTCTTGCTCATCTAAATCATATGCTAATGATAGTTCATGTTCTAAAGAAGAAACTTATTCTTATGATGAACTTCAAAATGCATTCCATGATTTAGTTAAACAATATGAGATCATATGTGATAAAAACAAGAATGCTAGAAAGTTAATCAAAGATCTCCAAAGCCAAATTGATACATGCATAAATGAGAAGAATGAGGTGATTGCTAAATTTGAAAAGAATGCATCAAATCTTGAAAAATTAAGAGCAACACCTATAGATTGTGATCAACTAAATCTTCAAGCTTCTAACTTGCAATTAAGAAAAGATTTAGAAAGATTCACTAATGGAACTCATATGCTTAACATGCTATTAGGTAGTCAAAGGCAATCTTTGCAAAAACATGGTTTAGGTTACAATTTTAAATTGAAAAACCATGTATCTCACACTACTCTAAATGGTAAGCATATGTTCATTAACCATAGTTCCTCAAGTGTGTGGGCACCCAAAACCAAAATGGTTTGGATCCCAAGAGCTAATGTTCAAGGACCCAAAGTAGTTTGGGTACCAAAATCTACACTTGTAGGTACTTGAGGAGGAGATTGGTGGTGACCGGGTGAGCCAAAGCGTCGAATTCGAATCCGGTTGCATCACCAAATCAAGATTGGAGCTATTCAAGATTCAAGTTTGGTATAAATTTCTATCTTTGAAATTTTCTGAAAATTAGCTCTAATCTAGTTTCATATGCTTAATTGACATATCATATAGTTCAATTCATTGAAAATCATTATCCCTATTCATTGCAAATCATTTATCACATCCATTGATTTTAAATGTCAATTCTAAATGGATGTTAGAATAAGGCTTAAGAAGAAACTTAATTGAACTTAAATTTCATCATACTCATTGTTTCAATTTAGCCTTATTGATAGGGGGAGCTTAAATGTTATATCTCTTATTAGAGTAATGAAGTGCAAAATTTAGGGGGAGCAACTTCATTACAAGACATCCAAATTCTATGCTTAAAGTCTTAAATAATTATTATTTTTGATGGATGTCAAAGGGGGAGAGATAATTAAGGGGGTAACTTGGAATTTGGCATAAAATTGAACAAAAACTATGCACATCCATAGGGGGAGCATTAATATGCATAGTTTACATATACAAATTCCATGTATTTAGATAGAATTAAGATATAGGTTGCCATCATCAAAAAGGGGGAGATTGTTGGCTTTTTGGCCTTAATCTAGGTTTTGATGATTTAATTAACCTAATCTTAATTATGATGATGTAGAGTAGCACATATATATTGCATGTGCTAACCTCTACAGGTGATCAAGACTCATGGAAGGAAGGAAATCAAGTCAAGATTTGTAATAAAGCTAAATGAAGACTTGTAATCTTGATTTTATTTTGAGTCTTAGGAACATGTGTAAATTGAGCATACAAGAGTTAAAAACCAATCACATACACAATAGGTTCCCTATAGAAGTCACACACGAAATTTCACATTATTTGGACTTCATTAGATCACCCAAACCTTAGTCGGAAATCACTTATAAACTTAAACCCAGATTTCCTGTGTGAACCGGTCGACCGAACCAGTTCTCAGTTCGACCGGTTTATAACAGACTCTCCACAGTGATTTTACCGAACTCTACCGGTCGACCGGTTCTACCTTTTCGGTCGACCGATCCCGGATTTTAATATGACCGTTTTTCTTGTCGTATTCCTATAACGGTCGTATTCGTATAAAACAAATTTAACCCCAAAATACATTCGGTAACCGGTCGAACGAAGACCTTGTTTCGGTCGACCGGTTGAACATATTTTCAGAAACCAAATTCCCTGCTATCGGTCGACACATTTCTCGTTCGACCGATTGACCTTTGTCTCAACCGAATCCCCTTCTCGGTCGACCGCCCCATACTTTGGTTCGACCGATTCACTTAAGTAGAGTTAAGTTCTAGCTTGTTTGTCCGACCGAATATTCTTTTGTTCGACCGTTCTCTTTAAAATCATGTTAACGGTCGACCGGTTTACTAGTTTCGGTCGACCGGTTCTGGACAGATTTGCAGCCCGATTTTCTGCTTTGTGTATCTTGCACAAAACCCAATCAAATCTATCCCCAACGGCTAGAATACCTTAGGAGCTTATAAATAGAGGATCAAGACTTGTTGTTAACACAACTCTCCAACTCCAATTGTCCCAACTCATTAGAGAGAAACCTCAATCCTCAAAGCTCCCATTTCTACACTCTATAAGCCTAAACTTCACACACTTGATCATATACTCATCCCACTCAAAGTGTGCTCAATTAGAGAGTGAATCCCACTCAGTTACAAGTGTTGTCAAAAGAAGCAAGGACTTCGGTGAAAGCCCGAAGTGTCCCTCTCGGATTGTGAGAGGAAGAATTCAAGCAAGCGAGGGTTGTTCGCGTTGCTTGTGGTGTAAAGGCGTTCTCTCCCGGCCCGGAACGGGGAGTGGTTAGTGAAGACGTAGGCGGAGCTCGCGGAGTCGAGCGGAGTCTACAAGAGAGGACTAGGACCCGGGTGGGGTGCCGAACCTCTATAAAAACGCCGAGTCTCTTTGTGGTTTGCATTGTCTTTCTTTCTCTACTTGTTTGTTTATTCCGCTGCGCATTTGTTTGCTTAATCAAGTAGAAAATTAGGGATTAGATTAAAAGTGATTAGTGGACCCATAACCCACACGATCCTACAGTTTTCATATTTGATTCTACCGGCGCGGAAGTGTGAACGCCTCCTCACCGATCCCTTCGGCTTATGTAGCCGCATGTGGGGTTGTGTTGCGTACTATCCGTAAGAGCGTATGTGCCTATGATAGGTCTCTATGGAGACCCGATGATGTTGTGGATTGTGCGGCCTGTGTGGCAGTGGTGACGATGGTGGAACGGATGTACGATTTTACCTTCGGAGGGAATGTTCTTTTATTTCATGTCATGCTATACTAGTATTATAGGTGCATATAGGTGATCTTCTCATAGGGGTTTCCTTATGGAAACTCAGGCATTGTTGTTATGTTTATTTTCAAGACCACGATAGGTTCTTGCGGGTGATGACTGAGGGAGATTGCAGGTTGGGACCCGATCCTGCTGTCTGCCTATTTTGCGTGCTTGTGATTACATATACTATGTATTTCGTATTCCGATGTAATCACGTTTTTGGTAAACTCTTATGTAATATGGTGCACCAGATATATTTGAATATTTTTTTGAGTAATGTCCCTACTCTTGATGATCTTGATCCTTGTATTTCCTGATTTTAAAAGTTTAAATTTTTCGTTGTTCAAAGATGTTACACTAGGTATAGTCGACCTAAAGATAGACGTCAGTTTATGGAACGCCAATAACCGACGTAGAAAAGTCATATATCCGACGTATATTCATCATACTGCACTAGTGTACATATAAACAATGATTCTAACTGGCCCGGTTTTCATTGAGACCAAACAGTGACCAAGCTTCGAACTAAAAGGCATGATCGAAACTATAGAATGCATCAATGAATCTGTCTAACTAAAGTTTTGGGTAAATCAAACCAGCAAGTCTGATACTGGATTCCAATCCAGTAACAACTGAAATTCAAACAATTCCAAGTGAAATCAACTTCGAAACAATTGGAATCCAATCCAAACCTTAACGAGAAATCTAAAGAATTCTAAAACAACCCAAACAAATAATTCAAATAATGACCAACCAATCCAAACCTATCAAGCAAATTGTTAACAAGAAATAACGAAAATGTACCTAAGAATAACTAAAGCATGTGAATGTGACACCGGAAGTTGTGAAATCGCCGAAGAGAGCCAGTGGTTTGGGAAAAGGGTTGGCTAGGAAAAAATGGTCGGTGGTCTTTTTCATTCCTTAAGTGGTTTATTATTTTCTGTTTCATGAACACAGTACCCGGCCACGATGCCGTTTTCATTAAACAGGCATAATGATGTTTTTAGTTTTTATAAAATGGTAATACAAGTGCTGTTTATTTTCCTTGTATTTTGGTTGTCATGGTAAATCTTCGTGCTCTCTCTAAATTAGATAATCAAGGTTATTGAAGCAGCTGGGCCTCTCCCAATTCTTGGAAGTTGGAACACTTGAGAGGATCCCAATCCAGCACACATTTGTGATCCCAATCCAGCACACATTTGTATAATGTAATAAGAGGGGGGAATCCTAACAAAGGAAGTGTAGATTATACGTATACAGAATTTGTACACATGTAACAAATCCAAAATATAGGGATTTATCAGATATACGTCTTAATACTTCTTAGCAAAGATACATCTCATTATCAAAAATACATGAAAACATTAACTTTTAATACAACATCTAGTAAGTACTAAATTCTATCATGTTGCTAACTAGATAGCCTACCAATCCTATTGAAATAGTAGGCATACAGCTCTACTTTGCTAAACTTGATGTAGCAAAACCCATGCAATTGTTGTTCATTATCTTGAGACGCTTCACTGAGTCCATAAATGTCCTGAAAAATGAAGACATTTAAAAAATTAGCATTTTAATCGTCATACATCTATGCCATAAGAAAAAGGTAAGCTTTACTTTGTGCAACTAATAAACAAATGATGCGTTTCGTAATTAATTTTCGTTTACATAATAATATACATACGCAACTAGCGTTATTTGAAATTGCTAAGCTTATTTCTAATTTCACATCTACTTTGTAATAATCAAACACAAAAGAAGCCAATTTTGTACGTAGTACTTCTCAAAGCCAACTTCTAGGTAGTACTAGATTTGAAGTTGAGGGGAGGTATATGATAAACATTACAAAAGTACAATATGAATGAGAGGGTATATGGTAGGTGTTGACTAAATTAATTGAAGTACTAAACAAATCGTGGGAAAGCTTCCATGTCTACACTTGCTGGCTAGCACGGACACGAATGGGGTAACATAGATCTCTAAAATAAAGAAGTACCTGGGTTCGAATAGCAACACTGATTGGTAGATTACAAACATTTATAGAAAAAATTTCGTGTAGTAAAATAAAATTAGATGACACGAATCAGATAAGATTATATATAAAAAATGAATCAGATAAGAGAACTTACTCCCACGGTACATCACCAACTAGCATCCAGTCCCCATCCCCATCTTCATAAGCCACCGCTGATGCATGATCATTGTTAGGCTTTGCCATATCTGCGACATGTTTCTTTGTAGATTCGTCTACATCTGTACCGTTAGAACAACAACAAGATTAAGAAGAAATAGTCTACAAAGAAACTATGCCCTCAATCACATGACTAAACTTTATGGAAGTATTTACCCAGCTTATTTTTAATAATATGCTTTAAAGATTTCGAACTAAAACTTCTCAAATCATTGGAAGTTTGCAACGTCATGTTATATGGAGAAATATGTTATATGTGATATGCCGTGATTACCTAACATTTATTTCGAGAATTTACTCATCAACTGATCCAAAGACTTGTGAACATTAAATATTGATCCCTTAATGTATAGTTGTTCCGAACATCGAAGTTTGGAGAAAATAAATTACCATTTAAGTATCATGACTCTACGCAATCAAAACTCATAAACTAGTTTCTAAACCCCAACAAAAGTCTCTAATACCACATAATTTATAAAAACAATGAGGTCATCAGAATCTGGAATTACCTAGAGTCCCAAACATGTTATCCAAGGTCCAAAGGAGGGAATGGTAGGACTCATGCAATGCCAAGTCCACCTTCCTCCAAAATGCACCACCTTCCTTCTTAACCTTCACAAGCTTCTTACTACCATTCCCAGAGTTCCTCCCTCGCATTGGCTTCACCGGCGGCCAACCGACAAACCCACCACCACCACAACCACTCTTCCTCTTCACCCCCTTCACCGGAGGCCATCCCACCAACCCTTCAACAAACCCTCTCTTCTTGTTCCTACAAGACAACTCCTTTGTAGGAGCACTATTGAGGTCAAAATCCAAACCTCTACCCTTGCAACCAAGGCTTGGGAGGCCCAACCCCAGCTCCAACTCCATAACTATAAACTACTTTGGAAGTGGGTGTTGGATTATAAATAGTTCGGAGTGCATGTGCATGTGACAAGGAGAGAGACAGTGGCGAAGTTGTCTACAGATGTCGGATTTGGTGTCGGGGCTGAGGAAGACATGTAACGCTGCCACATTGAGGGGGGCCCTTTGTTGTTGGTCCGACACGGCAACAAGTGATTGCTTTCTGCTGTCTAACCCTTCTGGTTTTGGTAGATCCCACGTCTAGTTGATTTATAGATTTTTTAGGTTGGAAAATAATAATAAAAGGTTGCAACTCCGAGTCTTTTCGTTGTTACTTGTGTCGGTAGATATTGATAATGACCACCTGCTTTGCTATTCTCAGTTGAATAACGCAATTCAAAAGTCCTTGGTTGGTGTATTTTTTCTTTGAAGTATAACAAAAAGTTGATGTTGTATTTCTCTCACCAATGACCTCAACTTGCGAATTTATTATTCATGAAACTAAAAGGATTTTGAAACCGGACTTACAAGCAAACGAAAAGTAACTGGTTTTAGTTCAAAAGGTTAAATCTGGTTAAATTGATTATGACATCAGTATAAGGTCAGCATTGATTGAACGGAGGGTTAAACAGAAGGGATATCAAAATACGGGTCCATTAATTAGGGTGGTCCGACCGATTCAACCAAGTTTATTCCTTATAAATACCGAATTTTCGCACAACGTCTAGAAGATTTACTAAACATATAAAAAAACTCAAAAATCACTAATAAATAAAAGGAAATCACTTAAGTCAAATTTTAAAAACAACGGTGGATATCATTTCGAACTTTTACTTTTTAACTTTACTAAATACACCAGTCATTAGACAATGCTCGTCAAAATATGAAACCTTTCCCAACTTTTTCATTTTGATAACAAAATCACAAAGCACAATTGTCCCAACATCTTAAACATACAGTGATTGTTGGGATTTGATTCTTGATTTTTGAATATATATCTCAAAACATGGAATCTCTCGTCTGAGTCAGCCTGCCTGAGTTGACTTATTTATGGATTCAGCGTATGATATATTAAGGCATGTGAACTCACTACACGATCGAGTGCAATCAAGTTTCTGACCCCACCAAGCCTAATAGGCCCAACTGGAGTGATTTAGCTTCAGAAGATTAATGGTGGGAGCGTGACCAGGCGGCCCACCGCCCATGGGTGGAGGCCACGTGGCCTCCACCCATTGGCCTTTTTTTGTTTTATAAGTTAGTTTTTTATATTAATTAGTATTGGTTAATGAAAGGATTTTGTTAATTAGTTTAATTGAAATTATATTGTTAATTACTTTAATTAAATTTTGTTTAATTTTTTTAATTAGTTACATAATTTTAATTAAAATTTATTTTTTGCTTATTAAATTTAGAGTAGTAGTTAGAATTAGTAATTATTTTGCATAAATATTCTAAACCAAAACAACAAGCATTTCATTAGGAATATTAAAAACAACAAACATTTCCTTAGGAATATTAAAAATTACAACTCTTATTTAGTTTATATGTCGAGATCTTCCAATTCCGCACTCAACTTTTTCTTGACTTTTTATTCAAGGTCCGTCAGCAATGACTTACTCGACAAACTCATCAACCATGCAAGTTTCTTCATGTATTTTTTTTCTCTTCATGCTTCTTAAGTTGCAAAGCTAGCTTGGCTTCCTCGAGACGAACGATTTCTCTTTTGATGTCTGCATTTTTGGTAATGTGCTCTTAATTAGATGAGAGACATTGTCATCATCGTCAAGTTTTATTAGCGTTCCCTTTTTCCTTGGATTTATTCAACCATTCTGTGCGAGTGTTTGGTTATACTTGAAAGTTTCCTACGTCAATTGGTGACACCAAAGTAGGTGTGTAGCCAGTCGCCGGACTCCTCCGTACGAGATAGGGGAAGCCATTTTGGTGGCTGGTGTTTCGTGCTTGCCATGGGTGGAAGACATTTTGAGTTGAAGAAGAAAATGTGTTTTGAAACAAGCTAGAATGTGCACCTTATATAGAAACTAGTTATGATTAAAAAAAATCAAAAGCAATAAAACAAAAACGTCAGCTTTGTGTCACCTAGGGTCAAATTTATGTCACTCACGTCAACTTTGTATCACGTCACACAATTTTGTATCTGGTCGCACAACCTTGTGTCACGTCGCAAAAAAATCAAATTTCAAGAATTCAAAATTATTTAATATTAAATAATATTTTTTTGTAGTTTTATTTCCTACTGTTTTTTTACTTATAAAAAGTTATTGTAAATACAATAAGTTAATTATTTAGTTATTGTTGAAAATTGTAAATGAGGGTAAAAAGTAAAAAAAATAGAATCGAAACTATTTTAAATAGAAATTTTCAAATTAAACCTCATTAAAAAGTATTTTCTAAACTAGACCCCCTGCCACCACGTTGCGACACATGGCGACGGTGGGTCTTGTTTTTTTAGTTTATACAGAACTCGACGTTTGTCTTTTTTGTTGTTGGAAAACTCAACGTGTAGGATGTCGAGTTCTTCATAACACAACTCGACGTTAATTTAAGACGCCAAGTTCTACATAGTTCCAACACTGAGAACAATTTTCGCACCATCAAGAGGGTGCGAGGCTAGTTCAGATGCTTAATCGAACTCAACATTGAAGGTGCCGAGTTCTGTAAAACTCAGTGCCTACGTTGTCGCGTTTAATTATTATATAGAACTTGGTGACGTGGTTGCCGAATTTTCTAAAAATTACAACTCTTATTTAGTTTATATGTCGAGATCTTCCAATTCCGCACTCAACTTTTTCTTGACTTTTTCTTCAAGGTCCGTCAGCAATGACTTACTCGACAAACTCATCAACCATGCAAGTTTCTTCATGTATTTTGTTTCTCTTCATGCCTCTTAAGTTGCAAAGCTAGCATGGCTTCCTCAAGACGAACGACTTCACTTTTGATGTCTGTATTTTTGGTAATGTGCTCTCAATTAGATGAGAGACATTGTTATCATCGTCAAGTTTAATTAGCTTTCCCTTTTTCCTTGGATTTATTCACCCATTCTGGACGAGTGTATGGTTCTACTTGAAAGTTTCCTATGTCAACTGGTGACACCAAAGTAGGTGTGTAGCCAGTCGTCGGACTCCTCCGTACGAGATAGGGGAAGCCATTTTGGTGGCTGGTTGCTGGTGTTTCGTGCTTGTCGTGGGTGGTTAGGAGAAGACAGTTTGAGTTGAAGAAGAAAATATGTGTTTTGAAACGAGTTAGAATGTGCACCTTATAAAGCAACTAGTTATGATTGAAAAAAAATCAAAAACAATAAAACAAAAACGTCAGCTTTGTGTCAATATGGTTTGCTTTGTATCACCTAGGGTCAAATTTATGTCACTCACGTCAACTTTGTATCACGTCGCACAATTTTGTATCTCGTCGCAAAAAATCAAATTTCAAGAATTCAAAATTATTTAATATTAAATAATATTTTTTGTAGTTTTATTTCCTACTGTTTTTTACTTATAGAAAGTTTTTGTAAATAAAATAAGTTAATTATTTAGTTATTGTTGAAAATTGTAAATGAGGGAAATATAGTAAAAAAAGAATTTAAACTATTTTAAATAGAAATTTTCAAATTAAACCTCATTAAAAAATATTTTCCATACTAGACCAGCTACCACCACGTTGCGACACATGGCGGCGACGGGTCTTGTTTTCTAGTTTATACAGAACTCGACGTTTGTCTTTTTTTGTTGTTGGAAAACTCAATGTGTAGGATGTCGAGTTCTTCATAACACAACTCGACGTTAATTTAAGACGCCAAGTTCTACATAGTTCCAACACTGAGAACAATTTTTGCACCATCAGGAGGGTGCGAGGCTAGTTCGGATGCTTAATCGAACTCAACAATGAAGGTGTTGAGTTCGGTAAAACTCAGTGTCTACGTTGTCGCGTTTAATTATTATATAGAACTCGGTGACGTGGTTGCCGTATTTTCTAAAATAGAACTGGTGTTGCCGAGTTGTTGTTAGACAATTTTGTACCTCAATCATTCATTCGACAATAAGTCAATTCCTATTAAGCAAAAATTTCAATACATACACCACATGAAAACCATAATAGTACAATCAAAATTGCATACACAGAAGAAACAATTTGAAATCACACACGAAACTATCATTAAAAGAGTAGGTTGGACAATTTCTTGTGTGATTTCGAATTATTTATTCTGTAACCACTCAACTATTCTGAATACAGAAGCAGCAACATAAGTGCTTCGTCTTGCTCTATATACTTGAACGCGACAAGGTAAACATCGAGTTTTATAGAACTCGGAACTTGGCATCTTCATTGTCGGGTTTGATTAAGCATCCGAACTAGCATCGCACCCTCCTGGGGTGGTGCGAATTTTTTTTCTAAGTGTTTGAATTATGTAGAGCTCGAGGTCTTAAACGTCTAGTTGTGTTACGAAGAACTCGACATTTCACACGTTAAGTTTTTTCAAAAAATATATACATAAATCGACGTTTGAAACGTCGAGTTCTCCATTTTTTTTACAGAACTCAACGTTTCAAATGACAAATTCTTATTACACTAAAATTCCTAGACCCGCTGTCGTCATATGTTGCGACGTGGTGGCAATAGGTCTAGTATGAAAAATACTTTCCAGCGATGCATAATTTGTAGCAAAAATTAAAATAATTTTAATTCGAAAAAAATTCCAACAAATAATGTGGAAGAAAGAGTGTGCTGATTTGACAAATCGACAAATATTGGTGGGTTGTAGTTAATAGGAGAGTGTTGTTAAAAGGGAGAGACAAAGTTATGGAAAAGAAATCGATAATACTCATTTGACAGGTTGACATTTATGAAAATGTCATGATTGAAGATGACCTAACCAACTTTGGTCGTATTCTCCTGTATTCTGAAGCCTATATATTGAAAACAACCTCGTCCT
Source organism: Triglochin maritima (assembly GCA_963682175.1). Classification (NCBI taxonomy): domain Eukaryota; kingdom Viridiplantae; phylum Streptophyta; class Magnoliopsida; order Alismatales; family Juncaginaceae; genus Triglochin; species Triglochin maritima. Next base: position 33,617,062 of record OY821779.1, read on the forward strand.
CTCAGTTGAGAAATTGTGGATTTATTTACATCTTCGCATGGTCGTTATTCATGGATATTATCTTTGTAAAGACTGATGATTATTAATACATCGTGAAACATGATGACTTATTAAGTGCAAGTGCAATTCACCGAGCAATTCTTCAACGCTGACAGTCATTATGAACTTTTTGGTGTTGGAAAGAGTACAAGTAGTAATTGCACCGGTTTAGCTACGAAATCTGATTTTCAGAAGGAAAAAAAAGATACGAAATCTATGTTTTTTATATTAAAGTATATAAAAATATAAAACTATTATCGTAAGTTCAGAAACGCGGGATATGGATTGGATGCGACGATACACCACATCTTGCATGTACAGGATACGGATGCGCGCGATGCAGGTGCATATGATGTGTGTGATTTAATAAGTAAATAATATAATATAAATATATTAATTATAAATTATATACATGTAATTAAAAATTTAGGTAACTTTATTAATAATTTCTAACATCAATAATTCAATATTAAACAAATCAGAATAAAATAATAATAAAAACAAAAAACACAAAATAATATTATTTTGAAATACGCCACCTAATATGTTGCCATATCCCCGCATATGCGGGCAACAATGCGGACTGCATCAAGTGGTCTGCATCCTGCAGATGCAATGTTCATCTGACCCGCATCCACATCGCATCTCCCCGCATTTCTAAACACTGGGTTAGTTCGGTTCGGAGATCCACGATCAAATCCTAAAGCTCTCATTTGTACGTTTGGAATGTTATGATTTAAAACGACGAGAGAGTAGAGTAGAGTAGAGTAGATAAAATAAAATAAAATAAAGAAATTGTATCGGAAATTAACAATAACATTATGTTTTTATATTTGATGCTGGTCTTAATTATTACGTCAAAGAAATAACTTCCGTCTGAATTATCATATAAGTGTTTGTTGTGCAACATAAGATTGTATCGGACACAGCAAGAGTTAGCTAGACCACATTTTGTCCATCCATTTCTAAAAGAGTAGTTATACACGGACGCGCGCGTCCGTGACGCTTCCTACGTGGACGGACAAGTCAGCTGCCAGTTCAGCGTCCAGTCAGCCAAAACTTCTGCGCGGGGAAAAGTAAATTACGAATTATTGGGTGCGACGGTTCATTTCCCGAAATCACGATTAGACGGTTAAACTTCACGTACATCATTAGCGGCGGTACAGCATTCGAGTAACTTTCCTCCCAAGTCTTCTCCTTTTCCATTCCCCATTTCACCCGGAGTTCCTTTCCATACGCTCATCCAAAACCTTCATTCCTGTTTTAGTCGAACGAAAATTATAACCAGGCGAAAATGGATCCTTCTCTACCTGAAACCTCCATCGCTCCTGAAATTGTAGCCGCGCAGGTGTTGTGTCAACCACGTTCTTTCTGGTTCATTTTAAGTTTCATTATTGGCCTCTAACAATTTTTTTTGGTGGTTTAAGGGAAGCACGTACTACTTCCGCGAAACCAAGTGCGGTTTCACGGCCCTTCACAAGCAGTTCGACCGGATGAAGGAGGAGGAGAAAAATGTCTTCCAACGGACGCCTTTCGGTCACTTCCTCTCCTTTCCTCACGTCACAACTGACAACGAGATAGTGGGTTGGTTCGTCGAACACTTCGACGCCAATGAAGTCGGTCTGAGAATAGCCACTGGGGTGGTCCCATTTACGGTAGAAGACGTCGCCCTTCTACTTGGACTAAGAGCACATGGGCAGAGAGTGGATATGGAAGCCATGTACGTAGAGAAACGTGACGGGGTGAACCTCGACAACACCCAACTACTGGGTCATCTTACCGCCACGAGCAAGATGGGCGAGGAGGAGGAGCACGCCCGACTCCTTATTTCTATGATTTTCAATCATTTTTTGTTCTTCGATGGATCACTGCGAAGTAAAGCGTGGTACACGAAGCACCTTAAGAACCTCAAGCGCCTGAAGAGATATGCGTGGGCAAATGCGGTTCACACTTTCTTGGTTGAAGGCCTGGAGGAAGCCCAACGGGACCTCTCGAGGAGGAGATTGTCAGCGAACTTCTCTATGAAGCAGGGCTACGTGTATGGTTGCGTTGCCGTATTACAAGTAAGCATCTTGGTCCGGAATGAGTGTTGTGTCAGTCCGGAGTAGTGTTGGTTTATGTCCGGAATAAGTGTTTTGTCTGTCCGGGATAAGTCTTGTGTCTGTCCGGAATAGTGTTGTCTGTGTCCGGAATAAGTGTCTTGAGGTTATCCGGGAAAAGTATTACGTATGTCCGGAATAGTATTTTGTGTGTCCGGAATAGTATCTTGTATGTCCGGAATACGTATTGTGTCTGTCCGGAATAAGTATTTTGTCTGTCCGGAATAAGAGTTCCATCTGTCCGGAATACGTATTGAGTTTGTCTGTCCGGAGTAGTGTTGCGTCTGTCCGGAATAAGAGTTGCATCTGTCCGGAATAAGTAATTTGTCGGTCCGGAATAAAAGTTTTGTCTGTCCGGAATAAGAGTTTGTCTGTCCGGAATAATGTTGCGTCTTTCCGGAATACGTATTGAGTTTGTCTGTCCGGAATAGTGTTGCGTCTGTCCGGAATAAGAGTTGCGTCTGTCCGGAATAAGTATTTTGTGTGTCCGGAATAGTGTTGCGTCTGTCCGGAATAAGAGTTGGTTTATGTCCGGAATAAGTATTTTGTCTGTCCGGAATAGTGTTGCGTCTGTCCGGAATAAGAGTTGCGTCTGTCCGAAATAAGAGTTGTGTCTGTCCGGAATAGTGTTGCGTCTGTCCGGAATAAGAGTTGTGTCTGTCCTGGGGAAGTTATGTTTCTGGTTTTTAACTCATTCCTGTTTTCAGGTGTGGCTTTGCGAGAAGTTCAAATTGGGGGATCCCCGGTCAGCATTTCCACGGTTCAAGTGTTGGACGGAAATGTTTAGCAGACGCCAAATCCTTAGAAAATGGGAAGATCGAGGCATCAACTTGTCCCGGATTTACTCGGGTCAATTTGAGTTGAAGGGCACCCCAAAACTCAGTGCACGGGAGCATTCACTGTTGTCAGAGGATCAATTTCCTACTGCAGAAGCAACTCCCGCAGCAAAGGTTGCCTCGAAGGAAACACCTTCAACATCCACTCTACCAAGGGTACAACTCAGTGAATGCAGCATTCCATGTGACCCACTGCTACAAGAGTTGGAACTTAGTGAGGTGAAGACGAATTGGCTGCGAGCCGAAGCAACACTTAGGGAGGCGACCGTTAAAATTAACAACCTGGAGGAAGAACTCCGGATCTCTCAAGAAGAGTGTCGTAGGCTGAGAGTCCGTGGGGAGGAGGAAGAGAGGGAAAAAAGGGAGGAGGAAGAGAGAAATAAGAGGGAGGCGGAGGAGAGAGAAAAGAGGGAGGAAGAGAGAAATAAGAGGGAGGCGGAGGAGAGAGAAAAGAGGGAGGAAGAGAGAAATAAGAGGGAGGCGGAGGAGAGGAAGAAGACAGAGGAGAAAGAGAGGGAGAAGAGAGAGGAGGAAGAAAGGAAGAAGAGGGAGGAGCAAGAGAAGAAGAAGAGGGAGGATGGTGAGAAGAAGAGGAGGGAGGAGGATGAGAGGAATAAGAGGGAGGAGGATGAGAAGAAGAGGAGGGAGGAGGATGAGAGGAATAAGAGGGAGGAGGATGCGAGGAAGAGGAGGGAGGAGGATGAGAAGAAGAGGAGGATGAGGAGGGAGGAGGAAGAGAGAAAAAAGCGGAGGGAGGAAGAGAGGAAGAAGAGGGAGGAGGAAGAGAGGAAGAAGAGGGAGGAGCAAGAGAAGAAGAAGAGGGAGGAGGATGAGAGGAATAAGAGGGAGGAGGAAGAGAAGAAGAGGAGGATGAGGAGGGAGGAGGAAGAGAGAAAAAAGCGGAGGGAGGAAGAGAGGAAGAAGAGGGAGGAGGAAGAGAGGAAGAAGAGGGAGGAGCAAGAGAAGAAGAAGAGGGAGGAGGATGAGAGGAATAAGAGGGAGGAGGAAGAGAAGAAGAGGAGGGAGGAGGATGAGAAGAAGAGGAGGGAGGAGGAAGAGAGGAATACGAGGGAGGAGGAAGAGAAGAAGAGGACGGCGGAGGAAGAGAAGACGAGGAAGGAGGAGGAGGAGAGGAAGAAGAGGGAGGAGGAAGAGAAGACGAGGGAGGAGGAAGAGAAGAGGAGACAGCAGGAAAGAAAGAGGAAGGCTGTTGTATCACTACCGCTTTTGCACCCTCAAAAAATGCGGACCATTAAACCACGCTTGCGCACAGAACATATAGACGAAGCGCAAAGCAAATCTGGCCAAGATGAGGCACAGAAGAATGCCGCAGAAAAACAAGAAGAAATAAAGGAGGCCGAAGAAGCCACCACAAAAACAAAAGGGGCCGAAGAAGCCAGTGAAGAAATATACGAGGCCGACGAAACAGCGAAAGATGAACTGGCCGCCCATGTTTCGTCCACGAGGCCCGATGTGGATGCGACCACCTTGAGAACGCTGACCAATGATGAGGTACGTCGTTTATTGAATGCAACGGCTCCCGAACGAGAAGCCAAAGATATTATCTGGAGGGGCGTTCTGATCAATATCACCAGGGGTGATCTGAAGGAAATAATTTCGCCAAAAACAGAATTCACCAACGAAACTCTTGACGGCCTAATTGAGGTACTCCTCAGAAGAGGAGGGCAACAAAAGGTGGTCTGCTTATCATCCTTCGAATCGGAAATGATTGTGGAAGGACAGGGAGAAGATATAAGGAAAGATTATTTACTCCCAAAAATTGAAGGAATAAATGTGGAGGAAGTCATCATCGCACAGCCATGCTGTTTGGCCGGCCACTGGACTCTGTTCGTTGCCCACGGACCTCGATCAGAGTTCATTCAGTACAACAAGCTCTCCCGCACACTTAAAAGAGGTGACAATCCTAACCGTTTAGTCGGAACTCATGAATGCACCGCACCGCGTCTAAGATAGCGGGATTCTGGCGAGGGTTGTTGAAGGTCGAGTGGCCGCTGAAAGTTTAGAGGAAGGGTAGCCAACGACAGCAACCGAGGAGTAACGACTGCGGGCCATACGTTTTGTACTGGATGAAGCGTTTGATGGAGAATGCTGATCCGACGAAGCCGAAGCAGAGCAAGGTTATTCACCGTTTTAGAGGCGATTTGGCCAATTTCTTACTCGAAGACTCTGGGATGTGCGATCAACAATAAACGACTCTGGATGTTTTAATTTTTTTTACAAAGTTATACATGTATACATGTTACAATTACATAGACTATTTGAATGATTTATCAATACAAGGACATTTAGTGTTGGGTTAAATTATCAATACAAGGACATGTATAAAATTATTTTCTTGTTTCCGGACCAACATGATGCGTAATCCGGACGTTAATTGCAGTCTTATTCCGGACTGCAAATACACTTATTCCGGACAGCAAATACACTTATTCCGGACAACATATACACTTATTCCTGACAGAAAATACACTTATTCCGGACAGCAATAAAACTTATTCCGGACAACAAATACACTTATTCCGGACAACAAATACACAAATTCCGGACAACAAATACACTTATTCCGGACAGCAAATACACTAATTCCGGACAACAAATACACTTATACCGGACAACAAATACACTTATTCCGGACAAACTTTATGTTCCGTTTCTGGACACACTTTATTCTTAAACCGGACAACAAATACACTTATTCCGGACAACAAATACACTTATTCCGGATAGCAAATACACTTATTCCGGAAAAACTTTATGTTCCGTTTCTGGACAAACTTTATTCTTAAACCGGACAACAAATACACTTATTCCGAACAACAAATACACTTATTCCGGACAGCAAATACACTTATTCCGGACAAACTTTATGTTCCGTTTCGGGACACACTTTATTCTTAAATCGGACAACAAATACACTAATTCCGGACAACAAATACACTTATTCCGGACAGCAAATACACTAATTCCGGACAGCAAATACACTTATTCCGGACAGCAAATACACTTATTCCGGACAAACTTTATGTTCCGTTTCTGGACACACTTTATTCTTAAACCGGACAACAAGTACACTTATTCCGGACAACAAATACACTTATTCCGGACAGCAAATACACTTCTTCTGGAAAAACTTTATGTTCCGTTTCTGGACAAACTTTATTCTTAAACCGGACAACAAATACACTTATTCTGAACAACAAATACACTTATTCCGGACAGCAAATACACTTATTCCGGACAAATTTTATGTTCCGTTTCTGGACACACTTTATTGTTAAACCGGACAACAAATACACTAATTCCGGACAACAAATACACTTATTCCGGAAAGAATATACACTTATTCCGCGGCAAATACACTTATTCCAGACAAACTTTATGTTCCGTTTCGGGACACACTTTATTCTTAAACCGGACAACAAATACACTTATTCCGGACAACAAATACACTTATTCCGGACAGCAAATACACTTATTCCGGACAAACTTTATGTTCCGTTTCTGGACACACTTTATTGTTAAACCGGACAACAAATACACTAATTCCGGACAACAAATACACTTATTCCGAACAGCAAATAAACTTATTCCGGACAGCAAATACACTTATTCCGGACATAAATATAACTTATTTATGTATTCCAGACATACTGGTCACTTAATCCGGAGAAAAATAAAACGTAATCCGGACATTGATGTATCGTAATCCGGACGGACATATAACGTAATCCGGACATACTGGTAACTTAATCCGGACATAAATATAACTTATTCCGGACAGACATACAACAAACCAAAATTACTTAAATATATTTGTCGCCATCAGAAATTAATTCACAAACGAACAAGCAAAGAAAGAGTTGAATCTTATGCAATAATACGGACAGACATACAATGACTTTCAACAAAATTACATAGGAATAATTCCAACCAAGGACAAATACAATAATCAAGGAGGAACTCCCTCGTAATGCAAATTCATGTCCCAGTCATCGAAATCGTGATCCCCGGTTTGGGTGCTGCAGGGTGTAACGGGGGTAGAACCTTATTCCTGATGATTTTCTTAACGTTACTTTTAATTATTTTCTTAGACAAAGAAATCCGTCGTTTGCTCGGCGGTCTGCCTTTCCGTCTTGTCTTATCCGGATTGAGAACGGATGTACCATCGAACACAGGATCAGGTCGTTGCATACGTTCCTTAAGCAACTCAAGTGCCTCTACCGCCTGAAGATATCTGTCGTTTGAGTCGAAAGCGGCCTCGGCGATCCAAACCGCACGAACCATTATGTCGTCGTTGCGACGAAGCGCATCGTTCCCCGTTATGCCACTTTGAAGGGGAAACTTGACTCCATAGCTCCTTCGGATATCCTTCCTCCATCGGTGGACGATGTAAGACTCGGGGAGCAACGCGTTTGGACGTATTCGGGCAATAACAACATAAACGTGACAACATAGGATACCGACGTGATCAAACATTCTGCAATCGCATACCCACTTCTCATCTCTAATTTGCACTGTGAACCGTTTCGACAATGGGAGGATATGTGTCAATACATGTTCGGTCACGTTGAAGTGCAATGTGTCGTCCTCGTTGAACTCATCCTTGATGTCGCAGTACATCATCTTCCCAATTTCTAACTGCACCTTCTTGAACACACCCACCGTATACAACTCGCTCAATTGCCTCTCGAATGGATATTTCGAAATCAATTGCGGAGCCTTATGCTGACAATCGAAATCAGACAGGGCTTCCTTCTCATACTTGTGGCGTACTGCGAGTTCGTATTGTTTCACGAACTGCTTAAGTGTCGTCCTTGATGTGAGGTACTTATCGAAGAAGGCGTTCATACCCTCACTTCTCTTGGTTGATGCCATTCCTGCGGAAAAACAATCCCGCCAAAATGCAGGTACCCAGCGCTCTCGAATTGCATAAATGGATCGGAGCCAATTATTGTCGTGGAACTCGAAATCATCTAGAAAACCCTGCCAATTCCGCTCGAATTCTGCCGGAGTCTTGGAATCGAATAAACAGTTGTTGAGGTCAAACAACGTATGCTCCCGGTACTTCGTGGGCAGCTTCACAGGGGCCTTATTCATTATGTGCCATATAAAAAATCTGTGCCGCGCTTCAGGGAACACAGTCCTCACAGCCGCAGCTATGGCGCCACATTGGTCTGTTATGATCGCCGGGGGGCTTGTATCTGCACACAACGCGATCAAGATAAAAACATATGTTAATCCGGACAGAAATAACGTAAACCGGACAGACGTCAAGGGTAAACCGGACGAGCAAAAAACATAAACTGGACAGACGTAAGGGATAAACCAGACGAGCAAAAGACGTAAACCGGACAGACGTAAAGGGTAACCGGACAGGCACATAACGTAAAACGGACAAAGCCGGACAAAATAAAACACGTACCGTTCATGCACGCCAACCATGTTTGGAACAACCAAATGTAATTTTGTGTCGTCTCGGAAGAGAGGAGTGCGCAACCGAGTAGGACGGACTGGTAGTGGTGATTTACCCCCACAAATGGGGCAAAAGGCATGTCATACTTGTTTGTTATGTATGTTGTGTCGAAACATATTGCATCTCCAAAGTAAGAGTAAGCAGCTCGAGAACGACTGTCGGCCCAGAACACATTTCGTAGTCTGCCTTCGTCGTCCATATCCATTACGTAAAAGAAGCGGGAATCATTCTTCTGCATCCTGATGAAATAATCTTGGATAGCTTGCGCATCTCCTAGTCCCATTTTGAGGTTTCTAACCTCGTTCACAACATTCCTACGAAACATAATTTTTATGACAAAGATAAATGCGTAACTTCAACCAGGTTAAGTGGAGAATAAATAACCTTAGGTCGCGCTCGTTGAAAGACAATTTATCGTGACCTCCAGCTTCGACCACAAAAGATTGCATGGTCTTGGCGGCAGATATACCGGCAGCATCATTGCACGAAATGCGTGCTCTGGCGGACTCTGGGACGGATCGTTTTTGTCGGAGGAAGCGCATCTGGTCTTCCGACAGCATGGCGTGATTATGTTCGAGATCTACGTAGTTAATTACGTAGCCTCTGGATGGATTACCGGAGACCCTAATCCGAGCAGTGCATTCGACCCTACCGGATAACCTATGTTTCGGTCTACCTTCACCTTGGTTTTCGGGAGCATTACCCTCCTTTGAGCAAGTAAGAGTGGCCCGTATTACAACACCATGATCGTAATGAGATTGCCTTATCTTCACACCAAAACAACAGGAATCGGCGTATGAAACGTAAAATGCTTTGGCTTCTTCGAAGGAAGGAAAATTCATCATCACTTGAGGGACGTTGGAGGCATGAGCCGGCTGTGAGGACACATTTACGAGTGCCATTACAGTACAACACAAATGGAGGAAGGAGAGAAGAAGGAATGGTTCGTAGGATCGGAATAACAAAGACACTCATATTTGTATCTCCGTGAAGCGCCAAAGAATAAGAAAGAAGACGGAGGACGTGCTGATTTGAAAAGCATTAAATGCGATGGTGGACGCATCGGGAAAATAAAACAACAGCAAAAAAAATCAGCAGTAAGTAGTACGTCTGTCCGGAATAAGTGTTCTAACTGTCCGGAATAAATAGTAATTGTGTCCGGAATAAGTTATGCGCTAGTCCAGAAACTAAAGAAAATGACTGATGTGTGTGTCCGGAAAAAAATGAATTTATTAATAAACAGAAGGGAAAAAATAGGAGGACGGATGTTGAGTAACTAGTCTTCAGTCTGTGTAGGAGCGGCAAAATGAAGTGAGTGATTTGAGACGCATTAATGAGGGATGAAGAAATTTGTACGAAACGAGGAATAAACTAAACAAAGAAAGGAAAAATGTTTCTGGGGAGAGTGCACACTCAGCCGCGTCTGCTGACTGGGTTGCCCACATCAGCGAGTGTGCTGACTGGGTTAGCAACGTCCGTGACGCGAGCGTTCAACAAACATTTTTGTGTTTGTGTTTGTGCATGTATGCTTGTGGATGTATGTGGATGTATGCTTGTGAATGTCAATTGTATGGATGTATGTGGGATGTATATGGATGTATGTGGATGAAATTTATAGGTGAACGAATTTGGTGCAGTTGTATGTACACGACGACGATGACTAAAAACAATTTCGTCGGATCCTTTTTTTTTTTTTGTCCAGGTTTGGGAATAGACGTCGGCTGTCTCTATAAGCCGACGTCTATTCCTCTGAAGAAAGGAATAGACGTCGGCTTTCTATGTAATCCGACGTCTATCCCTAAAGTATAGGCGTCGTATGTTAGTTAACCGACGTCTATCTCTAACGTATAGGCGTCGTATGTTTGTTAACCGACGTGTATACATTAAAGAATACACGTCGGAGTCTAATTAAAGCCGACGTATATCCGTTAGGTATAGACGTCGGCTATACTATGACCGACGTCTATGTATAGACGACGCACACATATACGTTGGATTGGGGTGTGCTCATATCCGACGTGTATAACCCCTTATATCCGACGTATATTCCCTTTTCTGTAGTAGTGCATACTCATGCAATAATCAACCAACATCTCCAATAAAATAATCTAACTCGTTAACAAAGTGAGGGATATGCTCCTACGAATCATCCACGCAACGATCTCAGTTTCGTGGACTTTATTCTATAGTCCCGACTCCCGAAACACTAATACATTGTATTATTCGACATGTTTGTTGCTTTGAATGATTATTATTTTTGGTTTAGTTGAGGGTGAGGAATTTTTTATATTAGGTTTTCGAAAGAATCCAAAGCGCATTCATGTGGTTGCAGATAAGACCAACTCGAACGAGCTAGGCACATTTTAATATTGATGTTTTGAGTTTTGCTTCCAGAAACATGAATGTCATAAAAAATTGTAAAATCAAGCAAAAGAATCAAACACAAAACGAATGACTTACAAAAAACTACCTAACTATGGTATTTTCGTACAAAAGATTCACGAATTCTAACTATGGTATCTTGTTTAGAAACTAAAACAATAATATATTGTTTTGATACAAAATATCAAAGTTCAGAAATGGGGATGCGATGCGGCGAGACACCGCATCCGACATATGTGGTATGCGGGTGAATATGTTGTTTGCGATTTAATAATTAAATAATTAAATATATGTATATTAATTATAAATTATATACATGTAACTAAAAATTTAGGTAAATATTTGAATAATTTTTAAGATTAATAAATTAATACTAAACAAATTATAGTAAAAAAAACAAAAAGTAGGTGTTCTGAAATGTGACACATCGACCAGCATATGCAGGTCACGATACGAGCCTTACCAGACGAGCTGCATCGGGAAGATGTGATGTGTCTCTCCCCTGTATCGCGTCTGCATCCGCATATGCGGCTGCATCAGGTCGTATTTCAGAACACAGAAAAGACTATATCCTTCTATTTGAACACAAAAATAAAAGCAAATTGACATGTTTAAACACAAAATATTATATTCTCTAATATTGACACGAAAGTCGACACTAAATTGTCTTTGTTTAAAAATAAAAATTATATTCTCCTAATTGAACGCCATTTAGAAAACCAAACATGGTGATATGCAACGACTGCAATTTGGATGTGATAATTAAGATACAAGGTCTTTCATGTTCATCTCATCAGTGACTTAAGATTACTTGGCTAGAATTTGTATTTGAGATGTAATCAGCTCTGGAATCAAGTTTGTAAACAGGTTACCCTGTTAACCGGATTAGCGGGACCACCAGTTATAAAAAGGTGGCCCCTCTTCCCTCTGTTACTAATCGGTCGAACCTAACCAATTCAACCACTCTCAACCGAATTAACTATTTTTCTGCCTTTCTCTTTTTACCTCGTTTCGTCTGGTCTTCCTTCTTTTTCCTCTCTTCCCAACAGTAGGGAATTCCACCTTAGGAAGTAGGAATTTTACATGGTATCAAAGCCTTTTCGATCCAAATTAGCTTCCACAACCAATTACAAAATCGATGTTCTTGGAGAAGAAGTTGAAGAATCTGAATTAGAGGGTTAGAGATCAAGTGTTTTTAGGTTCTGTGGAGAAGAATATGAAAATCAATCAAAATGACTGAGAATGGAGGTGATGGCACAAAGCAGAAGCAAAAGGGTGTTACGAATCAAGGTCAGGACCAAGTTCTTGATCCTTATTATATGAGCAACTCAGATAATCCAGGTAAATCACTAGTCTCTAAACTACTGAATGAGGACAACTACTCTGTAACATCCCGATACAGCGGAAATTTTAAAAATTCATAATTAAGACAAAGAGCACAATAATCAAAGGCGGGACTGTTACTTCTCATAAACAAATAGCGGTGCACCAGAATACATCAGAGTTTGCCAAAATGAATACATGATTACAACAAAACGACAAAGGAAGATAAACGTAATCATGTTGACCTCAGTGGTCCGACTAGAGGATCCGACTCCAAATGCGCGCGCCCGCCGATCACCACCCCACTGGACCTACTGCGGTCCTGAAAAAGATGCAACAACAATGCCTGAATTTCCAGAGGGAAATCCTGTATGCCAACTCACCTATATATGCATGCATTACACAATGAACCTACCATACTAGTAGCATGTCATGACATCGACAGAAATGGAAAACAGTTCCCCCGAAGGGTAAAACAGGACATCAGTCCGACAGTCAACAACAAGTCTCCCGAGGAGACCTACTGCAGGCACATGCAGCCTTACAGCACGCGACATCGAACCCCCCACACGCAACTACACTACTCAAGGGTTCGGCAGGGAGCCTCTGTCACGCCTGCACGCCGATAGAATACAGATTTGCAAATCTCAGTGGTCGGAGCCACAGGGACCAACGGGGCCGTCGCCCGGAAGGTATAACAACAACATCTCGGTAGGTGCCCAGCCGAGGAAAACAACATAGCCGGAACAGCCTCGGCCCAACAATCATCATCGCCGGCACAACCTCGGCGGCATCACCGGCACAGCCTCGGTGGTCCATCACAACGTCCAGCACAGCATCGGACGGGTCCAGACCGAAGTCTGCCAGGTCATCAGGCTCCTCGAGCCGCGAACACCAACCGCGCCGCTATAAAAGCAGGGCAGCGACCTCCGTAGCCCGTGGGCCAGTAGTCACCTCACCCAATGCCAGTTGTGTGCCCGCACAAACAACAACACTGGGATCCGCGATCCCTCAGGCCTGCTACACTACAATAAGTCCAATCAATCCATCACATTAGTCACGCTCCATACATGGAAGTGACGCGTCCCGAACACCCACACTCTTCCCAACGGCGGTCCCTGGGCAGGCAGGCATCACGCGCCCACCGTCACCTCCCGGCTCACGCACAAGGCGAGGACACGGATTTCCGTGGACAAAGTTGGCATTCAAAAAGGGAACCAGGAATTCTGTCCTGGGCCCAAACGGTCGACCGGAAGAGGTGATTCGGTCGACCGGTTCCAGAAAGGAATCGGTCGACCGTACTCCTAAAACGGTCTACCGCTGCGCTCAAAACAGAACCCCCAACGGTCGAACAAAGGTCTAAAACCGGTCGACCGAACGAGGTCAAAATCCGGAGTCTGGTCAACATAAAATTCAATTCTATCGGTCGACCGACTCAGGGGTCTCGGTCGACCGAAAACAGACAGGGTCAACCTATTATTCTAAGTCATATAATCGGTCGAACGCAATATACAATCGGTCGAACAAATCATGCAAATCTACTCAGTACACTTAAGTTCCGGTCGAACGACCCAAGGAACCGGTCGACCGACAACAGGCAGAAAGTCCCAACCCACCAGCAAATACGCACTACCGGTCGACCGCCACAAGGCATCGTCCGTCCGGTGAAGGTTAAAGTCCGGTAAAACACTACATTCGGTCGACCGCCCAAAGGGACCGGTCGACCGTTGGTCGTCTTCAACCTCGCGCCAGCCGAGGTTTTACGAAGAATCTCGCCGCCGGAGAGGTCTCCGACCTCTCCCGACCGACCAACGCCTCACCCATACGAGAGTGATCAACAAACCACACTAATAAGTCGACATACCTTAACGAAGACAACGTAACCGCCAGAGCTCCGCTCGCGCCCGTCGCCTCCGGTGCCCTCCTTGCGCGCGTCCCCCGCACGCCTCACGCCACTGGCGTCGTCTCCTCCTCAGCTGCTCGTCGCACAAGAGAAAAGAGAGAGGATGAGTGAAAGGAGAGAATGAGAGAGAGAGAGAAGAAATCACGATTTAAACCCAACTCCTCTCCACGCTACAGTACCCTACACTCCAGCCCACGCATCCCCTTCACGTCTACAGTGCGCGCCACACTTCACTTCCCAAAGCACACCCCATCTCCCCATGCAAACCCCCCTCTAATCCTCCATAATCCAAGATTAACCCTAATGAGGGTTTGGGTTCTAACAATCCACCTAACTTAAAAGGATTTCGTCCCGAAATCAAAGCAACTACTCACCGAAAAGATCCGGGTACTGCTTCCGGACTTCCTCCTCGATCTCCCAAGTGGCCTCGCGCTCACTGTGATGCTGCCACCTGACCTTCACCATCGGGATGGTCCTCCTCCTGAGCTGGTGATCCATGCGATCGACTATCTCCACTGGTCTCTCCTCGAACGACAAGTCCTGCTGAATCTCTGGCACTGCTATCTCAATAACGTGCGACAGATCTGCCACATACTTCCTCAACATCGACACATGGAAGACATTATGCAGACCCGAAAACTGCAGCGGCAATGCAATCCGGTAGGCAACCTCTCCAACTCGGTCGAGGATCTCAAATGGTCCAACATATCTCGGACTGAGCTTCCCTTTCTTCCCAAACCTCATCACACCTCTGGCTGGGGAAATCTTCAGAAACACGTGATCGCCCACCTCGAAGCTCAACACCCGTCTGCGTCGATCAGCATAACTCTTCTGCCTGCTCTGTGTTGTGGCCAGCCTCCTCCTGATCACATCAACCTTCTCTGAGTACATCTGCACAATCTCTGGCCCCACTAACTGCCTCTCACCCACATCACTCCAGCATACCAGTGATCTGCAAGGCCTCCCGTATAACGCCTCGTACGGTGCCATCCCAATACTCGAGTGGTAGCTGTTGTTGTAGGCGAACTCTATCAGTGGCGAGTGCTCATCCCAGTGCCCTGTCCAATCCAGTGTGCATGCTCTCAGCATATCCTCCAAGGTCTGAATCGTCCTCTCTGACTGCCCATCTGTCTGCGGATGGAACGCTGTACTGAATCTCAGACGCGTCCCCAACGCCTGCTGCAGACTCCCCCAAAATCTGGAAGTGAATCGAGGATCTCGATCGGAGATGATGCTCACTGGCACTCCATGCAACCTGACTATCGCCTCCACGTACAACTTAGCCAGACCCTCCAAAGGCAACGTGGTCCTGATCGCTAAGAAGTGCGCCGACTTGGTCAGTCGATCGACTATCACCCAAATCGCGTCGTGGAATCTCCTCGTCTTCAGCAATCCTGTGACGAAATCCATCGTCACGTGCTCCCACTTCCACTCAGGAAGCTCAATACACTGCATCGGTCCCGCTGGCCTCTGATGCTCAATCTTCACCTGCTGACAGACTACGCATCGCTCCACAAACTCTGTGATGTCCCTCTTCATGTCCTTCCACCAGAAGTTCCGTTGCAGGTCCTTATACATCTTCGTGCTCCCCGGATGAATGGTGTATCTAGCTCTGTGTGCCTCCTCCATGATGTCATCTCTCAGCCCATCGAACTTCGGCACCCTGATCCGACTCCTGAACCTCAGACCACCATCAACCCCCACACTGAAATCTGATCCATCTCTGGAAGCTAACTGTAGCAGACCAGCTAACTCATCATCCCCCTGCTGAGCCTGAACCAACCGTGAGACAGTCTGCGGCTCCACCCGAAGCCCAGCAATCACTGCTCCCTCTGTACCCTCTGTGAACGGTCTCCACTCTGACAGAGCCTCGAGTAGCCTCCACTCCTGGATGCACAGACTCGCAACAGAAACCTCCACCTTCCTGCTCAGCGCGTCTGCAACCGAATTCGCCTTCCCCGGATGATAGGAAATGGTGAAGTCGTAGTCCTTAAGGAACTCGAGCCATCTGCGTTGCCTCATATTCAGCTCCTTCTGCGAGAACAAGTACTTCAGACTCTGATGATCGGTGAAGACCTCGAACTGCTCACCATACAGATAGTGCCGCCAGGTCTTCAACGCGTGAACTACCGCTGCCAACTCCAGATCATGAGTAGGGTAGTTCTTCTCGTGCACCTTCAGCTGCCTCGAAGCGTACGCGACCACCTTCCCGTGCTGCATCAGAACACAGCCCAAACCAATCCCTGATGCATCGCTGTATATCACAAAGCCTCCACTGCCACTCGGTAGAGTCAGAACTGGTGCTGTCGTCAATCGCCTCTTCAGCTCCTGGAAGTTGTCCTCGCACTTCTGGGACCAAACGAACTTAACGCCCTTCTGCGTCAACGCTGTCAGCGGCGATGCAAGTCTGGAGAAATCCTGGATAAACCGCCTGTAATACCCTGCCAGACCTACGAAACTCCTGATCTCCGTCACGCTCGTCGGGGCTCTCCACTGAGTCACTGCCTCAACCTTCGCCGGATCCACTGAAATCCCATCTGCTGACACAATATGCCCCAGAAAAGCCACCTGATCCAACCAAAACTCACACTTTGTGTACTTGGCATAAAGCTGCTGATCCCTCAAGATGCCAAGCACAATCCTCAGGTGCTCTCGATGCTGCTCCCTGTCAGGCGAGTATACCAAGATGTCGTCTACGAATACAACGACAAATCTGTCGAGGTACGGCTGGAAGGTCCTATTCATCAGATCCATGAATGCTGCAGGTGCATTCGTCAGTCCAAATGGCATCACCAAGAACTCGTAGTGGTTGTACCGCGTCCTGAAGGCTGTCTTCTGAACATCTGCCTCCCTGATCCGCAACTGGTGATAAGCCGAACGCAGATCGATCTTTGAGAACACTCTCGCCGTATGCAACTGATCGAACAAATCATTAATCCTGGGCAAAGGCTACCGGTTCCGAACGGTAACCTTATTCAGCATCCTGTAGTCGATGCACATCCGCAACAACCCATCCTTCTTCTTCACGAAGAGCACAGGCGCTCCCCATGGAGAAACACTCGGTCGAATGAACTCGGACTCCATCAACTCCTGCAACTGCTTCTTCAGCTCTGTCAATTCTGCAGGTGCCATACGATATGGTGCCTTCGACTGAGGTGTCGTACCCGCTACAAACTCGATGCCGAACTCGATCTCTCGGTGCGGCGGTAACGTTGGAATCTCTGCTGGAAACACATCCGAGAACTCCTGCACAATCTCTATGTCCTCCAACCTCCTCGTCTCAGGATCAGGAACTACTAGCGTGGCCACAAACGCTCTGCATCCCTGCTGTATCAGTCTCTGTGCCCTAACCGCAGACACAATCAGACGACCCCCTCTGCTCCTCGCACCTCTGATCAGAACATCTGGCATGCCCTCCATCGGAATCAGAATCTTCTTCTCGCGGCAAAAGACCCACACGTCGTACTGTGACAGCCAGTCCATCCCCAGTATGACGTCGAAGTCCTTCATCGGTAACAAGACCAGATCTGCCGGAAAATCATGGTCTCCCGAAGCAACTGTGGTGCCGGGGAAAAAGCTCCCCACAGTGCCCACCTCACCCATGGGCGTGCTGACCTCGAAAACATCAGTCAGCAGCACAGGGGTCCGACCCAACTCGCCAGCAAACTTCTCCGAAATGAAGGAGTGCGTGGCGCCGCAATCAAACAACACCCGAGCAACCAAACCAGAAACAGAAAGTGTACCTTCGACGACAGTGTTGGAGTCCCTCGCCTCCTCAGCCTGAATAGTGAAGACTCGCCCGGTCTTCCTGCCCTGGCCCAGTGAAACCACTGATCGGCTGCCTCCGCCTCTGCCTACTGCTGGTGGTCTTGGCCTCCTGCTCGGCTCACCCTGCCTTTGAGGACAATCACGGACAAAATGCCCCATCTGGCCGCAACCCATACACGCTCCAGTCCGACGGGGACACTCCTGCCCTGGATGGAACCTCCCGCAGTAAGTGCACGCTCCTGACTGACGTGCTCCTCCTCCATCGAACCTGGGCCTCTTGCCCGGGTTCCCTGCTCCACGACCAGCTACTCTGCTACTGGTGCTCACTGGCGCCTTCCGCGCCTTCTGAATACACTCCCTCTGGTCCTGCTCGATGATGGTAGCATGCTTCACCGTATCCGCAAGGGTCCGTGGCATGCTGTTGATCACACGAGATCGGAGCGGCTGCCTCAGTCCCTTCACGAACCTCCTCGCCCGCTGCTCTGGGGTCACACAAATCTCTGGGCAATAACGCTCCAAGGCGTTGAACCTGCTGATGTAGCGCGCCAGAGTCATCTCCTTCTGCTCGAGCGACATGAACTCATCCCTCTTCTGATCCCTGACATGCTGGGGAAAGTACTGCTCATGGAACACCTCTAAGAACTCCTCCCAGCTGACATCTGCACGGTCATCAAACAGAACTGTGGACGTAGACCTCCACCAGTTGGCGGCCTCGCCATCGAACACATAGGTGGCCAGCTCCACCATACTCTCAGGTGCTACTCCAATAGCGCGGAAGATCTTCTCCATCCTGAAGACCCAGTCCCCCGCAACCTCTGGAGCCCTCCTGCCATCAAAAGTCAGTGGGTTACGCATGAACCGATCGTGCTCAGCTCCCACCCCGCCCTGCGCACTCTGAGCTGCCTGACGCTCCAGAAACTCGCCCAACCTGTCCCAATGAGCACCAGATGTGTCGTCACTGGGATCACGATCGCGTGGAGAACTCCTCACGCGCCTAGGTGCCATCTGATAGAAGAAACAATCACAACTTCAGTCATATATGCATGCTAAAAGATAAAATGCATGCTTCCTATTACTACAAGGGTGATTTCATTGGGAACCGCATAGGAATCGACCGCTCTGATACCAAATTGTAACATCCCGATACAGCGGAAAATTTAAAAATTCATAATTAAGACAAAGAGCACAATAATCAAAGGCGGGACTGTTACTTCTCATAAACAAATAGCGGTGCACCAGAATACATCAGAGTTTGCCAAAATGAATACATGATTACAACAAAACGACAAAGGAAGATAAACGTAATCATGTTGACCTCAGTGGTCCGACTAGAGGATCCGACTCCAAATGCGCGCGCCCGCCGATCCCCACCCCACTGGACCTACTGCGGTCCTGAAAAAGATGCAACAACAATGCCTGAGTTTCCAGAAGGAAACCCCGTATGCCAACTCACCTATATATGCATGCATTACACAATGAACCTACCATACTAGTAGCATGTCATGGCATCGACAGAAATGGAAAACAGTTCCCCCGAAGGGTAAAACAGGACATCAGTCCGACAGTCAACAACGAGTCTCCCGAGGAGACCTAATGCAGGCACATCCAGCCTTACAGCACGCGACATCGCACCCTCCACACGCAACTACACTACTCAAGGGTTCGGCAGGGAGCCTCTGTCACGCCTGCACGCCGATAGAATACAGATCTGCAAATCTCAGTGGTCAGAGCCACAGGGACCAACGGGTCCGTCGCCCGGAAGGTATAACAACAACATCTCGGTAGGTGCCCAGCCGAGGAAAACAACATAGCCGGAACAACCTCGGCCCAACAATCATCATCGCCGGCACAACCTCGGCGGCATCACCGGCACGGCCTCGGTGGTCCATCACAACGTCCGGCACAGCATCGGACGGGTCCAGACCGAAGTCTGCCAGGTCATCAGGCTCCTCGAGCCGCGAACACCAACCGCGCCACTATAAAAGCAGGGCAACGACCTCCGTAGCCCGTGGGCCGGTAGTCACCTCACCCAACGCCAGTTGCGTGCCCGCACAAACAACAACACTGGGATCCGCGATCCCTCAGGCCTGCTACACTACAATAAGTCCAATCAATCCATCACATTTGTCACGATCCATACATGGAAGTGACGCGTCCCGAACACCCACACTCTTCCCAACAGCGGTCTCTGGGCAAGCACGCATCACGCGCCCACCGTCACCTCTCGGCTCACGCACAAGGCAAGGACACGGGTTTCCGTGGACAAAGTTGGCATTCAAAAAGGGAACCAGGAATTCTGTCCTGCGCCCAAACGGTCGACCGGAAGA
The DNA here is from genome assembly GCA_963682175.1 of Triglochin maritima. Lineage (NCBI taxonomy): Eukaryota > Viridiplantae > Streptophyta > Magnoliopsida > Alismatales > Juncaginaceae > Triglochin > Triglochin maritima. The sequence goes on from OY821779.1 coordinate 33,637,233, forward strand.
GGTGATTCGGTCGACCGGTTCCAGAAAGGAATCGGTCGACCGTACTCCTAAAACGGTCTACCGCTGCGCTCAAGACAGAACCCCCAACGGTCGAACAAAGGTCTAAAACCGGTCGACCAAACGAGGTCAAAATCCGGAGTCTGGTCAACATAAAATTCAATTCTATCGGTCGACCGACTCAGGGGTCTCGGTCGACCGAAAACAGACAGGGTCAACCTATTATTCTAAGTCATATAATCGGTCGAATGCAATATACAATCGGTCGAACAAATCATGCAAATCTACTCAGTACACTTAAGTTCCGATCGAACGACCCAAGGAACCGGTCGACCGACAACAGGGAGAAAGTCCCAACCCACCAGCAAATACGCACTACCGGTCGACCGCCACAAGGCATCGTCCGACCGGTGAAGGTTAAAGTCGGGTAAAACACTACATTCGGTCGACCACCCAAAGGGACCGGTCGACCGTTGGTCGTCTTCAACCTCGCGCCAGCCGAGGTTTTACGAAGAATCTCGCCGCCGGAGAGGTCTCCGACCTCTCCCGACCGACCAACGCCTCACCCATACGAGAGTGATCAACAAACCACACTAATAAGTCGACATACCTTAACGAAGACAACGTAACCGCCGGAGCTCCGCTCGCGCCCGTCGCCTCCGGTGCCCTCCTTGCGCACGTCCCCCGCACACCTCACGCCACTGGCGTCGTCTCCTCCTCAGCTGCTCGTCGCACAAGAGAAAAGAGAGAGGATGCGTGAAAGGAGAGAATGAGAGAGAGAGAGAGAAGAAATCACGATTTAAACCCAACTCCTCTCCACGCTACAGTACCCTACACTCCAGCGCACGCATCCCCCTCACGTCTACAGTGCGCGCCACACTTCACTTCCCAAAGCACACCCCATCTCCCCATGCAAACCCCCCTCTAATCCTCCATAATCCAAGATTAACCCTAATGAGGGTTTGGGTTCTAACATACTCAACCAACTATAGGGCTATGAAGATGGCTCTTGGAGCAAAAGAAAAACTAGGGTTTGTTGATGCTTCTTTAAAACAATCTTCTCAAATATGTTTACCCCTAGAATATGCTAAATGGAAGAGATGTAATGACATGGTCTCTACATGGATTATTCACTCCATAGATTAGAATTTGGTACATGATGTTATTTACTTTGATAATGTTAGTGATATTTGCAGAGATCTTGCTGAAAGATTTGATCAAACTAGTGGTTCTAGACTATTTCAATTAAAGAAAGTCGTTTCTAATATGATAAAATAATTCAGTTTTCACGTATTTTACTGTGCTTAAAAAACTATGGGAAGAACTATCTTCTTATGATCAAAATACTTTAGTAGTCATACTATCACAATGCATTGATATTGCAAGAACTGATTTGCTAGTCATTGACAATTCAGAAAGGAGTCCTTTCAACCATCAGCTTCCATTCCACTTGTAACCAAAGCACAAAGTTCAGCCTCAAATGTAGATCGATATAGTATGGTTTGTTTTGTACACCTCTAGGAGACTGCATGATTGATCGTTTTATATTTAACCGCAAGTGCACGGCCGCGTTGAAGCGGTGGCAAATACGGGTCGTCCACTGGGAGGTGTGTCGACACTTGGTTTGTGCGAAGGCAAGGGGTAAAGAAAGGAGAAAAGGATTGGTTACACTAAACTACACTACAATGCTAAACTAGAATGCAAAAGGAAATGAAGATAAGCAATAAAACTAAACCCCAAAGGGCGTAGAGAAATGATGTGAACATAAAGATGTGTGTGGGTGTGTGTGTTCAATTAAGCTCCTCACAACATGTAATGCATGAAATCATAAAACTACATCCAATCTTGCCTCTACATGAATTAAGATAAGACTACATCATTAAAACATACAAGACAATAATTGGAATGAAGCTACATGAACTCAAGTATAAAGACTAGACCCTACTATGCCTCCACATGAATTAAGATGACTACATCATTAAAACATACAAGACATTAGCTAAGGAAAAGGCAACAAGAGTACATACACTACAAATTGTGTTTCCAACATTAACTTCATCCATATCCTAACCTTATCATTCCCCATAAAATAGGTCCACTAATCAAAGCATAAGCTAAGCTTCATTCAAGAGCATTAGCATATCAAAGATAAGAGTGGAGACCCATTAGATGGTTATGGAAATCATATAAAGCTCAAGGGATAAAAATAACACACATTTAATACACTACATTATTATATCACATATTTCTCCACCCCCCAAATGGGGATGGAACTACTCACTACTCATTACACTAACTATATTAGCAAAAGAAAGCATAATACTGAAATGAAAGTTAACTAAGAAGGCAAGAAGCATTAAAGAAACATAAAACTAAACAAACAAACAAGCATGCAAATGAAAGGAAATTAAACTAAGAGAGAAACAACATCATTAAAAGAAAACTTATATTATTAACTCACTCAATTACAAGTAGCTCTTCCTCCACTAGAGTTTTGCTTCAAGGCTTCACTCTTAGTAGGGAAGATGGCCACCAAGAGGGAGATCCATACAATGGGAGGTGAAGAGTTCTATTTATAAGCATGGAAAAAGTTAATCCGGGACAATCCCCCGATGTGGGACTAAACCAATACCAAAAATAGCCTAAACACATGATAATACAAGTCCAGGAAGAATCTTGGCTGATTTGGGCTTAACCAGACCGCCAATTGGCGGTTCCAGACCGCCAATTGGCGGCCTATTAACTTCAGATCTGGCTGGATCTTCTGGTGGGCTTTCCTTAGTGTGTTTCTTGGTCTTGGATGCATCTAACGTGTTTAGTGGAGCTTCGACCCGAATCGAATTGACAAAATACTCCTCATAATGGTGTGGAGTTTCCTGTTTTGCTCTTAGGTCCTTCTGTCTTACGATCAGGTCCTTCTCCCTTGCATCTTGGTCCCCAGGTCTCACAATTAGGTCCTTTTTTCCTGCTTTTGGGTCCTTTCATGGCTCTTCTCTTCAAACCTCTTTATTTATGAAAACTAAACATAAAACTCGTCACGTAGCATTGCTTAGGTGTAAGATAATGGATATAAGGTACAAATATAAGCATGAAATGATGTCAATCACTGCACCTCCACCCAAAGTAAAACATACCTTGTAATACCGTTACTTCCAAAGTTTTTGACCATCTGACTTGCATCATTGTATCCTTCGAGTACAATTGAGAATTTCTCATAATGCAGCACAATGGTAGAAGTATCATTCAAGTACTTTATTACTCTATCTAAAACCTCCCAACGAGTACGATCAGGTCAACTTGTGTACCTACTAAGCTTGCTCACCGAGAATGAAATATTTGATTGTGTGCAACTGGAATACCACTATTGTTCTTGTATAAAGGTTTTGAAGAATCATATTGAGTTTTCACAGATCTACAATTTGTATAGCCAAATCTCTCAAGAATCTTCTCAACATAGTGAGATTGAGATATGGAATACCCTCAGCTGACCTAATAGGTTTGAGACCAAAGTTCAAATTTGCAACACCCATATCCTTCATCTCAAACTTAGTACACAAGAAGGACTATGTTTCATGTATTATGTCAAGGATTGAGTCAAACGGTAATATGTCATTGACATATAAACACAATGCATGCATACATCACCTTGAACCTTGCAGTAGACACATTTGTCAGAATCAATAACCTGGAATACAAATGATATATTATTTTGTCAAATTTCTCATGTCAAGTTTTTAAGGTTTGTCTAAGTCCATAACGAGACTTAACAAGTTTACTAACTTTGTTCTCACTTCCATAAGCTACAAATCCTTCAAGTTGGTTCCGATAAAAAATTTCTTCAAGATCACCATGAAAAAAATAGCTTTTACATCCATTTGATGGATCGTAAAGTAATATATGGAAGTCAATGCTAAGAGTACTCAGACAGTAGACATAGGAGACACTGGAAAATACGTATCAAAATGGTTTATTACTTCCTTTTGTTTAAACACTGGTCTTGACAACTAATCTGACTTTATACTTATCAATGGAACCAACTGATTTTAATTTCTTTTTAAATATCAATTTACAACCGATTGTTGAACAACCAAGAGGAAGATTTACTAACTCACATGTCATATTTGAGACAATAGAGTCCATTTCGATCTTAACTGCATCTTTTCCATGCTTTGCTTCAGATGAAGCCATAACATCCTTGAAAGTAATTGGATCACCCTCGATGTAGTATGTGATATAATCACTTCCCAAATCCTTGGCAATTCTATATCGTTTACTTCTTCTAGGTTCAATTTCAACATGAGTTTGAGAAAATTAAGATTTGGTAATGAACGGATCTGCCCCCACATTTGTCATCCTGTCCACATGCTTGTGGATGGAACCATATATAGAGGGATCATTCAAAGAGGAAACTTGTTGTCTGTTGAGGAACTCCAGATCATGGGAAATACATCATCAAAAATGTGGCATCACGAAATTCAACAATTATGTTAACATCTATGACATATATCACAGACTTGATTACAAAAGAATCTGTACGCATAGCTATTAATCACGTATCTGATAAATATTGCATCAACGGTTTTGGGACCAAGGTTTTTCCTCTTATGTTAAAAGGTTAATACTTTTACAAGACAACCCCAAACTCTAAAATATTTAAGACTTGGTTTCCGATCCTGCTAGAGTTCAAAAGGAATATCCTCTTTATGTTTTTGAGGAAATTTATTCAGAATATGACAAGTCATATTCAAATCTTCCCCCACATATATTTGGATAATACCGAACTCAATAATGCATTGATCGTATTGGATAAAGTTTTATTTTTTCCGTTCAGCAATCTCATTAAATTGTTGATAATATGGTGTCGTTACTCATGAACTATGCCAGAATCCTGACAAACTTGTTCAAACAGGTTAGACATATATTCACCACCTCTATCGGATCTCAACCTCTTAAGTTTCTTTTCAGTTTGAGTCTTCACTTCATTCTTAAAAATAAGGAACTTAGACAATGCTTCATCCTTACTTTTCAAAAGGTAAACATAGCAATATTTTGAACTATCATCAATGAAAATGATATTTATTATCCTTAGTTAACATGCCATTAAATTCACAAGTATCGGTATGTACCGGATCTAAAATACTTGTATCTCTAGTCACAGAATGAAAATGTCTTTGCGGTTGTTTAACTTGTTACACACACTTGACATTTTTATTCTCAATGACATACTTAAGAATAATATCTAAATTCATCATTTTTTTCAAACATTGATAATTCACATGTCCTAGATGTCTATGTCAAACATCACAAGATTCATTAGAGTAAACCGCAACTGAAGACACATCTTTAACAGAACTAGTATTAGGATTATAAAAGGCAGGTTCAACATGAAGTAAAAAAACACCACCAGACAAGTACCTCTTACCAATAAAAGTACCAGAAAGAGTAATCACAATGTTTTTACATTTAAAAGGCACTTCATAACCCTCAACTACCAGACATGGACCACTAATAATATTACAATGAACAACATACACATTATGCGTCATGTGCAGTGAAAGAACTCATCATGAAGGTAACTTCAAGTCGATACGTCCAACACCAAGCACCTTTGCAACATTTCCATCGACCATCGCCATAAATTTTCCATCAACAACTGGTAAGAGACAAACATGGACTTGTCAGCACATAGATGCACATTAGCCCCAATGTCAACAAATCACTCATGTGGTTTGTAATGGAAAGAACTTGAGGATTAACAGAAACAAACTTATTAGTGTTCTCGTCCACCCCAATCAATACATTGACCTATGGAGTCAAATCAGTGGAACCTTGTTGGAGTTTGACTTTCTTGAAATGACATTCCTTAGCCCAGTGCCCAACTTGTCCACAATTCCAACATTGTTTGTTTGTTGGCTTTTCTGGAATTTGGGTTAGGTTTTATCTTCTTATAAGATTGTGATGGTTTTCCTTTGAAATGTGTCTTATATTAGGATCCAATTCATACATTTTCATTTGGTTGGAATTCAACAATCATTAGTAGCATATCATGGAGGACCTCACGTCCTTGTAGCACGAGGTTGAGTCGTCTCAAGGAGGTGGGGGAGACCGGGTTCCATACACGGATTACCTCGGTCCACTCCCACCACCACGTAGACCTCCTCCTATGATTTAGAAGGAAGAGAGATTTGGTCAGGATCGAGTTCTTGGTGCATCACCACCTTTAGCTTGACAGGATAGACTGATGACTCTATGGGAGCGGACCCATCCTGTTCGGTTCGTGCAACCTTCTAGCATAGTTCTCACGCCTTCTCGAGGGAACAATTATGAATTAAAACCTCAATATATGAGCATTCTTCCTACCTTCACTACCAATAAGGAGGATATGTATATCTCTATACGTGAATTTGAGGAGGTATGCTCCATGTTCAAGCTTCACCAACTTGACAAGGATTCCGTCTGGTTGAGGATAATTTCTTTCACGTTGAAGGAAGAAATGGATGTACAGCCTCCTGGCAAACTCGATATAGTCTTGGGATGAAATCGTAACCGTTTTTCTGAAGATATTCTTCTCCCAAAGGAAGACTCAATAGATATGGCACCAGATACATCAAATGTATCAGACTGAGACCGAATCGTTTCATGCTTTCGTTGGGCGGTTCAAAGACCTTCTCCTGCAGTACCCTCATCATGGACTTGAGCTATTTCAACTGTGTCTGATTGTTTATGAGGGCCTCAACTACAACACTCGCACATTGTTAGAGTCGATGTGCTAGGGTAATTTGTAAATGAAACTCATCAATGAGGCATGTGACACTTTTGAATTAATGGTTGAACGTACCCTTGAGTGGGACACCATGAGAGAGCCGTCAGGTCGTCTGGTCAAGCTGGATCATACCAAGTTGAGTCAACTATCGCGTCTGAGGCAAAATGGTTGCTTTCATACATAGGATTGAGAGTTTAGAGTTGGACCGAGCTCCTATAGCTTAGGTCGCTTCTCACGCTTGTAGTAGGTGTGGACTTTCGTGACATAGTGACTTGGAATGTGCTTACTCTCCAAGCGATACTGAGCGTGGAAGTGTGATGTATCAACATCGGCCCCGTAACAATCCGTACAGTCACTCCTACAACCCATGATGGTGAAACCACCCTAACTTCTCTTCGGAGCCTAATGGGGTGTAGGATCGTGTGGGTTATGGTTTCACTAATCACTTTTTAATCTAATCACCTACTTGTTTAAGCAATCGATATGCGCAGCGGAAATTTAAAACAAAACAAGCAAGTGTAGGAAATATGCAAACCACAAGAAGTCGGGTCGATTTTTATAGAGGTTCGGCACCCCACCCGGGTCCTAATCCTCTCTTGCAAGCTCCGCTCGGATCACCGAGCTCCGCCTACGACTTCACTATCCGCTCCCCGTTCCGGGCCGGGAGACAACGCCTTACAACCGTCAAACTCGCGAACAACCCTCGCCGAGCTTGGAATCTTCCTCTCACAATCCGAGAGGGACACTTCGGGCTTTCACCGAAGTCCTTGCTTCCTTTTACAACAATTGTAACCTTGAGTGGAACAACACTCTCTAAACTTTGAGCACACTTGAGTAGGATGAAGAAATGATCACTAAGTGTGGAAGGTTTGTAGCTTTGAGTGTTTGGAATTCTCTCTAAAGTTTGGGACAAGTTTGTAGTGGGAGAGTTGTGTTAAAATGTGTTTTACAACTCTATTTATAAGCATTAGAGAGAATAGATCCATTGGGACAAGATTTGGTTGGATATTGTGCAAAGAACACAAAGCAGAAAATCGGGCTGCAAATCTGTCCAGAAACGGTCGACCGAAAAGGTGCAACGGTCGACCGAACGCTTGGGTTCGATAGGGATACGGTCGACCGAAATATGAATAGATCGACCGAACACTTAAGTCTATTAAGAACACGGTCGACCGAACATGGTTACCGGTCGACCGAATGAGCGTTTCGGTAGAGGGAAAATTGGATCGGTCGAACGAAATCGTAACGACCGATAGCAGGGAATTCTTGACAAGGTTAAACGGTCGACCGAACTTGGCACATGGTTCGACCGTTTGGTTAAGTATATGGAGGTGTATATAGTTTTAATACGAATACGACCGTTGGGCATATACGACAAGAATAACGGTCGGAACAGTAAGTTCAAACGGTCGACCGAAAGATATGGTGCGGTCGACCGAAACTAGGCAGGAAAACACAAACTGGATAACTTGATCATCCGGTCGACCGAACGGCATGTTGCGGTCGACCGAATGTGGGCAGACAGTTAGGGTTCAGGTTTTGTGTTTTTCCGGTCTAAGTTTGGGTGATCTATTGAAGTCCAAATAATGTGAAATTTTGTGTGTGACTTCTATAGGGAACCTAGTGTGTGATTAAGTTGATTTTAGCTCAAGTATGCTCAATTACACTTTGTTCCTAAGACTCAAAAGAAATCAAGATTGCATGTCTTCGATTTAGCTTTAATTACATGTCTTGACTTCATTTCCTTCTTTCTTGAGTCTTGATCACCTGTAGAGGTTAGCACAATACAATATATATGCAATGCATAGTGTGTGATACTCTAATTAAGATTCGGTTGATTAAATCATCAAAACATAAGATTAAGGCCAAAAAGCCAACAATCTCCCCTTTTTTGATGATGGCAACCGATATCTTAACACTTGAAAATTGTATATGTAAACTATGCATATAGATGCTCCCTCTATGGATGTGCATAGTTTTTGTTCATTTTTATGCCAAATTTCAAGTTACCCCCTTAATTATCTCTCCCCCTTTGACATCCATCAAAAATAAAAATAAATATGACTTTAAGCAAAGAATTTGGATGTCTTGTAATGAAGTTGCTCCCCCTAAATTTTGCACTTCATTACTCTAATAAAAGATATAACATTTAAGCTCCCCCTATCAATAAGGCTAAATGGAAACAATGAGTATGATGAAATTAAGTTAATTTAAGTTTCAACTTAAGCCTTATTCTAACATCCATTTAAAAAATTTGACATTTAAAATCAATGAATGTGGTAAATGATTTGCAATGAATGGGGTAAATGATTTTCAATGAATTGAACTTATAAAGATATGACAATTGAGCATATAAATTAGATTAGAGCTAAATTTTCAGAAATTTCAAGGATAGAAATTTATACCAAACTTGAATCTTGATTAGCTCCAATCTCATTTGGTGATGCAACCGGATTCGAATTCGACGCTTGGGCTCACCCGGTCACCACCAATTTCCTCCTCAAGCTCCTACAAGTGTATACTTAGGTACCCAAACAACTTTGGGTCCTTGAACATTAGCTTTTGGGATCCAAACCATATTGGTTTTGGGTGCCCACACACTTGAGGAACTATGGTTAATGAACATATGCTTACCATTTAGAGTAGTGTGAGATACATGGTTTTTCAATTTAAAATTGTAACCTAAACCATGTTTTTGCAAAGATTGCCTTTGACTACCTAATAGCATGTTAAGCATATGAGTTCCATTAGTGAATCTTTCTAGATCTTTTCTTAATTGCACATTGCAAGCTTGAAGATCTAATTGTTCACAATCTATAGGTGTTGCTTTTAATTTATCAAAATTTGATGCATTCTTTTCAAATTTAGCAATCACCTCATTCTTCTCATTCATGCATGTTTCAATTTGGCTTTGGAGATCTTTGATTAACTTTCTAGCATTTTTGTTTTTATCACAAATGATCTCATATTGTTTAACTAAGTCATGAAATGCATTTTGAAGCTCATCATGTGTATAAGTTTCTTCATTAACACTAGAATGTGAGCTATCACTATAATATGACTTAGTTGAGCATGAATTACTAGAACAAGAGTTAGAATCTACCTCACTTTGGTCTTCAATAGCCATGAAGCATGAGTGAGCCACTTCTCTTCTACTTTGCAAGGAAGACGACGAGGAAGATGGTGATGAAGAATCATCCCATGTAGCCTTGTGTGCTTCCTCCTTCCTTTCTTTTCTCTTGCTCTTCTCCTTTTCTTTTCTCCTCTCCCTTCTCTCCTTTTTCTTCTCCCCTTCTCTTCTCTCATTTCCACTCTCCTCCCTCTCTTTTTCTTTTTCTCTTTTCTCACTTCTTCTACCTCTCCTTTCATTCTTTTCTTCTTTGTCCTTCTTGAGGTATTTGAAGAAGTCTTTTGCTAGGACTTCAATGTCCTCATCTTCTACATTCCTCCTTGGTTGGTCGATATTTGCATGTAATCCCAAGGTGAATTTGTTCTTGGTGGCTTCCTTCTCCTTCCGATGGTTGATTTGAAGTTCATAAGCCATCATGTTTCCAATGAGCTCCTCCATCTTTAATTTTGAGAGATCATGCGCCTCTTCAATTGCGACGACTTTATCTTCCCAATCGATGCTAAGTGACCGGAGGAACTTCCTTGTCATCTCTCCTCCATTGATTTTTCTTCCAAGAACCAAAAGAGAGTTAGTGATATCGGTGAAGCGAGTGTTCATTTCGCTTATGTTTTCACCGATTTGCAGAGAAAATATTTCATATTTATGCATGAGGAGACTAATGCAGGTTTCCTTAGTTTTGCTATCCCCCTCATGATGCATTTGCAATCTATGCCATATTTCATATGCACTAATACAACCCCTAATTCTATTGTATTCACCCTCATTTAGCCCACAATATAGAATGTTCATTATCTTTGAGTTCATCTCAATTTCTTTCATTTTGGGCCTAGTGAGTGAATCTAATTCATCTTCATTTGGGGGTGTGTATGGATTTTGGAGAAATATCCAATACTTAAGGTCATTAGAGATAAGGAAAATCTTCATCATATTCTTCCAATAATCATAATTTGACCCATTAAGCAAAGGAGGTCTAGTGGTGCATAAACCCTCTACATTATTAGATGTGCTAGCCATGCTAAAAATACGATTAAGTATAGAATTTAGCTAACAAGGCTCTGATACCAAATGTAGGATCATGTGGGTTATGGGTTCACTAATCACTTTTTAATCTAATCACCTACTTGTTTAAGCAATCGATATGCGCAGCGGAAATTTAAAACAAAACAAGCAAGTGTAGGAAATATGCAAACCACAAGAAGTCGGGTCGATTTTTATAGAGGTTCGGCACCCCACCCGGGTCCTAATCCTCTCTTGCAAGCTCCGCTCGGATCACCGAGCTCCGCCTACGACTTCACTATCCGCTCCCCGTTCCGGGCCGGGAGACAACGCCTTACAACCGTCAAACTCACGAACAACCCTCGCCGAGCTTGGAATCTTCCTCTCACAATCCGAGAGGGACACTTCGGGCTTTCACCGAAGTCCTTGCTTCCTTTTACAACAATTGTAACCTTGAGTGGAACAACACTCTCTAAACTTTGAGCACACTTGAGTAGGATGAAGAAATGATCACTAAGTGTGGAAGGTTTGTAGCTTTGAGTGTTTGGAATTCTCTCTAAAGTTTGGGACAAGTTTTTAGTGGGAGAGTTGTGTTAAAATGTGTTTTACAACTCTATTTATAAGCATTAGAGAGAATAGATCCATTGGGACAAGATTTGGTTGGATATTGTGCAAAGAACACAAAGCAGAAAATCGGGCTGCAAATCTGTCCAGAAACGGTCGACCGAAAAGGTGCAACGGTCGACCGAACGCTTGGGTTCGATAGGGATACGGTCGACCGAAATATGAATAGATCGACCGAACACTTAAGTCTATTAAGAACACGGTCGACCGAACATGGTTACCGGTCGACCGAATGAGCGTTTCGGTAGAGGGAAAATTGGATCGGTCGAACGAAATCGTAACGACCGATAGCAGGGAATTCTTGACAAGGTTAAACGGTCGACCGAACTTGGCACATGGTTCGACCGTTTGGTTAAGTATATGGAGGTGTATATAGTTTTAATACGAATACGACCGTTGGGCATATACGACAAGAATAACGGTCGGAACAGTAAGTTCAAACGGTCGACCGAAAGATATGGTGCGGTCGACCGAAACTAGGCAGGAAAACACAAACTGGATAACTTGATCATCCGGTCGACCGAACGGCATGTTGCGGTCGACCGAATGTGGGCAGACAGTTAGGGTTCAGGTTTTGTGTTTTTCCGGTTTAAGTTTGGGTGATCTATTGAAGTCCAAATAATGTGAAATTTTGTGTGTGACTTCTATAGGGAACCTAGTGTGTGATTAAGTTGATTTTAGCTCAAGTATGCTCAATTACACTTTGTTCCTAAGACTCAAAAGAAATCAAGATTACATGTCTTCGATTTAGCTTTAATTACATGTCTTGACTTCATTTCCTTCTTTCTTGAGTCTTGATCACCTGTAGAGGTTAGCACAATACAATATATATGCAATGCATAGTGTGTGATACTCTAATTAAGATTCGATTGATTAAATCATCAAAACATAAGATTAAGGCCAAAAAGCCAACAATCTCCCCTTTTTTGATGATGGCAACCGATATCTTAACACTTGAAAATTGTATATGTAAACTATGCATATAGATGCTCCCTCTATGGATGTGCATAGTTTTTGTTCATTTTTATGCCAAATTTCAAGTTACCCCCTTAATTATCTCTCCCCCTTTGACATCCATCAAAAATAAAAATAAATATGACTTTAAGCAAAGAATTTGGATGTCTTGTAATGAAGTTGCTCCCCCTAAATTTTGCACTTCATTACTCTAATAAAAGATATAACATTTAAGCTTCCCCTATCAATAAGGCTAAATGGAAACAATGAGTATGATGAAATTAAGTTAATTTAAGTTTCAACTTAAGCCTTATTCTAACATCCATTTAAAAAATTTGACATTTAAAATCAATGAATGTGGTAAATGATTTGCAATGAATGGGGTAAATGATTTTCAATGAATTGAACTTATAAAGATATGACAATTGAGCATATAAATTAGATTAGAGCTAAATTTTCAGAAATTTCACGGATAGAAATTTATACCAAACTTGAATCTTGATTAGCTCCAATCTCATTTGGTGATGCAACCGGATTCGAATTCGACGCTTGGGCTCACCCGGTCACCACCAATTTCCTCCTCAAGCTCCTACAAGTGTATACTTAGGTACCCAAACAACTTTGGGTCCTTGAACATTAGCTTTTGGGATCCAAACCATTTTGGTTTTGGGTGCCCACACACTTGAGGAACTATGGTTAATGAACATATGCTTACCATTTAGAGTAGTGTGAGATACATGGTTTTTCAATTTAAAATTGTAACCTAAACCATGTTTTTGCAAAGATTGCCTTTGACTACCTAATAGCATGTTAAGCATATGAGTTCCATTAGTGAATCTTTCTAGATCTTTTCTTAATTGCACATTGCAAGCTTGAAGATCTAATTGTTCACAATCTATAGGTGTTGCTTTTAATTTATCAAAATTTGATGCATTCTTTTCAAATTTAGCAATCACCTCATTCTTCTCATTCATGCATGTTTCAATTTGGCTTTGGAGATCTTTGATTAACTTTCTAGCATTTTTGTTTTTATCACAAATGATCTCATATTGTTTAACTAAGTCATGAAATGCATTTTGAAGCTCATCATGTGTATAAGTTTCTTCATTAACACTAGAATGTGAGCTATCACTATAATATGACTTAGTTGAGCATGAATTACTAGAACAAGAGTTAGAATCTACCTCACTTTGGTCTTCAATAGCCATGAAGCATGAGTGAGCCACTTCTCTTCTACTTTGCAAGGAAGACGACGATGAAGATGGTGATGAAGAATCATCCCATGTAGCCTTGTGTGCTTCCTCCTTCCTTTCTTTTCTCTTGCTCTTCTCCTTTTCTTTTCTCCTCTCCCTTCTCTCCTTTTTCTTCTCCCCTTCTCTTCTCTCATTTCCACTCTCCTCCCTCTCTTTTTCTTTTTCTCTTTTCTCACTTCTTCTACCTCTCCTTTCATTCTTTTCTTCTTTGTCCTTCTTGAGGTATTTGAAGAAGTCTTTTGCTAGGACTTCAATGTCCTCATCTTCTACATTCCTCCTTGGTTGGTCGATATTTGCATGTAATCCCAAGGTGAATTTGTTCTTGGTGGCTTCCTTCTCCTTCCGATGGTTGATTTGAAGTTCATAAGCCATCATGTTTCCAATGAGCTCCTCCATCTTTAATTTTGAGAGATCATGCGCCTCTTCAATTGCGACGACTTTATCTTCCCAATCGATGCTAAGTGACCGGAGGAACTTCCTTGTCATCTCTCCTCCATTGATTTTTCTTCCAAGAACCAAAAGAGAGTTAGTGATATCGGTGAAGCGAGTGTTCATTTCGCTTATGTTTTCACCGATTTGCAGAGAAAATATTTCATATTTATGCATGAGGAGACTAATGCAGGTTTCCTTAGTTTTGCTATCCCCCTCATGATGCATTTGCAATCTATGCCGTATTTCATATGCACTAATACAACCCCTAATTCTATTGTATTCACCCTCATTTAGCCCACAATATAGAATGTTCATTATCTTTGAGTTCATCTCAATTTCTTTCATTTTGGTCCTAGTGAGTGAATCTAATTCATCTTCATTTGGGGGTGTGTATGGATTTTGGAGAAATATCCAATACTTAAGGTCATTAGAGATAAGGAAAATCTTCATCCTATTCTTCCAATAATCATAATTTGACCCATTAAGCAAAGGAGGTCTAGTGGTGCATAAACCCTCTACATTATTAGATGTGCTAGCCATGCTAAAAATACGATTAAGTATAGAATTTAGCTAACAAGGCTCTGATACCAAATGTAGGATCATGTGGGTTATGGGTTCACTAATCACTTTTTAATCTAATCACCTACTTGTTTAAGCAATCGATATGCGCAGCGGAAATTTAAAACAAAACAAGCAAGTGTAGGAAATATGCAAACCACAAGAAGTCGGGTCGATTTTTATAGAGGTTCGGCACCCCACCCGGGTCCTAATCCTCTCTTGCAAGCTCCGCTCGGATCACCGAGCTCCGCCTACGACTTCACTATCCGCTCCCCGTTCCGGGCCGGGAGACAACGCCTTACAACCGTCAAACTCGCGAACAACCCTCGCCGAGCTTGGAATCTTCCTCTCACAATCCGAGAGGGACACTTCGGGCTTTCACCGAAGTCCTTGCTTCCTTTTACAACAATTGTAACCTTGAGTGGAACAACACTCTCTAAACTTTGAGCACACTTGAGTAGGATGAAGAAATGATCACTAAGTGTGGAAGGTTTGTAGCTTTGAGTGTTTGGAATTCTCTCTAAAGTTTGGGACAAGTTTTTAGTGGGAGAGTTGTGTTAAAATGTGTTTTACAACTCTATTTATAAGCATTAGAGAGAATAGATCCATTGGGACAAGATTTGGTTGGATATTGTGCAAAGAACACAAAGCAGAAAATCGGGCTGCAAATCTGTCCAGAAACGGTCGACCGAAAAGGTGCAACGGTCGACCGAACGCTTGGGTTCGATAGGGATACGGTCGACCGAAATATGAATAGATCGACCGAACACTTAAGTCTATTAAGAACACGGTCGACCGAACATGGTTACCGGTCGACCGAATGAGCGTTTCGGTAGAGGGAAAATTGGATCGGTCGAACGAAATCGTAACGACCGATAGCAGGGAATTCTTGACAAGGTTAAACGGTCGACCGAACTTGGCACATGGTTCGACCGTTTGGTTAAGTATATGGAGGTGTATATAGTTTTAATATGAATACGACCGTTGGGCATATACGACAAGAATAACGGTCGGAACAGTAAGTTCAAACGGTCGACCGAAAGATATGGTGCGGTCGACCGAAACTAGGCAGGAAAACACAAACTGGATAACTTGATCATCCGGTCGACCGAACGGCATGTTGCGGTCGACCGAATGTGGGCAGACAGTTAGGGTTCAGGTTTTGTGTTTTTCTGGTCTAAGTTTGGGTGATCTATTGAAGTCCAAATAATGTGAAATTTTGTGTGTGACTTCTATAGGGAACCTAGTGTGTGATTAAGTTGATTTTAGCTCAAGTATGCTCAATTACACTTTGTTCCTAAGACTCAAAAGAAATCAAGATTACATGTCTTCGATTTAGCTTTAATTACATGTCTTGACTTCATTTCCTTCTTTCTTGAGTCTTGATCACCTGTAGAGGTTAGCACAATACAATATATATGCAATGCATAGTGTGTGATACTCTAATTAAGATCCGGTTGATTAAATCATCAAAACATAAGATTAAGGCCAAAAAGCCAACATGGGGGACATAGTCAGAGCTCACACGCTCAACCTCAAACCCCACCTTATTACCCTCTACATTCATCGACGACCTACCAACCCCCACATCAAAGGTCTCAGCCCCATACTCACCAACATTCTCAGTCCTCACCATCGGGTTATTCTAACCAAACTCCACTACCAATGGGTTGACCCAAAGGATCCAACTCTTGAACAAACCCTTCATGTGTTCATGTAGAGCACGCAGACCATCCTTGCGGCCAATAATAATTTGGTCAAAGAATTAGAACTGGAAGTCAATCAGTTGACTCATCAGCTCTATGAATGTGAAAAAGGTCAGTTGCCGAGTCAACCTGTGTTAAATCCCAGGGGTCAACCTGCTCAAGTTAGGTAGAATGTGCACAGCGTTGAAGATGACCCTTCTCAACATGCAAATTACCTTAAGATCGGGAAGGGTTGTCGACAACAATGTGGAAATATCTACATTCAACCATGTTTGTGACTCTTCTGAGGAGGGGTATGAGTCTTGCAAGGAACCCATCCCTGAGACTCCTCATGATATTTATGTCCCCAAGGCACCATTCCCTCATAGGTTGACTAAAAATGCGATGAGCATTGGGACAAAATTGTTGAGGTACTTAGGCAAGTCAAGGTGAACATTCCATTGTTGGATGTTGTTCAGCAAATATCACCGTTTGCCAAGTTCCTTAAGGATCTTTGTACCATTAAGAGGAAAACAAATATTCCCCAAAAGGTATTTCTGTCTACCAATGTGAGTTTGATATTGACACAACGCATGTAAGTCAAATACAAGAACCCTGATTGTCCAATTGTTTCTTGTATGATCAGTAACGTAGCAACCCCTCAACCTTTATTGGATCTCGGAGCATTTGTGAACCTCATTCCCTACTCTATCTATCTCAACCTTGGAAGAGGCGATCTTAAGCCAATGAGGACTACCCTCCACTTGGCTGATAGATCTTTCAAGATTCCATGTGAAAGTGCAAAGAATGTCCTTATTAAAGTGGTCGAATTTGTATTCCCAGTTGATATCATCATCTTGGATACTGAACTTGTGTCCAACCCACAAGGACAAATTCAAGTGATCCTTGGGAGACCATTTCTCGCAACATCTAATGCTTTGAACAATTGTCGCAATGACTTGATGAGGTTATCTTTTGGAGTCCTCACGACGGATTTCAACATCTTTAATCTTGGTAAGCAACTTGGGCTCTTCGATGATCCTGTCGAAGCCAATTTCATTCGAGACACCAATGAGCTTGAGTCAATGGACATGTTCGAATCACATCGACATATTATTGAGGTGCCCAAATTTAGATCTTATGTCAGATTCACTGGGTCGACCCCTATCTATTCAAATACTACTCTGACCAAATTTTCAGGCGGTGCGTCCCAAATAATGAGTTCTAAAGTGTGCTCCAATTTAACCACTCTAAGGCATATGGAGGACAGTTTGGAGCAAACAAAATTACCGCCAAGGTGCCCCAATCTGGATTTTACTGGCCTTTCCTTTTCAAAGATGCTTATTAATTTTGTAAGCAATGCGATAAGTGCCAACGCCTTGTCAAAATAAGTCGGCGAGATATGATGCCTTTGCAAAATATCATCGTCATCGACATCTTCAATGTGTGTGGCATCAATTTTATGGGTTTCTTCTCGAATTTATTCCAGAATGTTTACATTCTGGTGGTCTTTGACTATGTGTCTAAGTGGGTAGAGGGTATCCCCACAAACACCAATGACAACAAGGTCGTCACCAAATTCTTAAAGAATATTTTTGCACGATTTGGTAAGCCTCGTACCATTTTAGCGACATAGGTACCCACTTCTGCATTAGCTCTTTCGAAACGCTTATGAGGAAGTATTCGATCACCTACAAGCTTGCATCCACATATCATCCACAAACTTGTGGGCATGTTGAAGTTTCAATCGTTAACTAAAGCAAATCCTTGAGAAGACGGTTAATTCCTCGCGGAAAGATTGGTCTATTAAGCTGAATAACGCATTGTGGGTTTTTTGCACCACGTATAAGACCAATTTGGGTATGTTTCCATATCGAGTGGTGTATGGAAAGACTTGCCACTTACCCGTCGAGCTCGAGCATTGTGCTTTCGGGACGATCAAGAACCTGAATATGGATCTTGATCAAGCAGGGGTGCAATGTAAACTCGACATCATGGAATTGGAAGAGCTACGCAATGATGTGTATGAAAATAACAAAATTCATAAGATCCAAGCCAAAAAATTTCACGATTGCATGATTTTGTGAAAAATGTTTACGATCGGGCAGAAGGTGTTCTTCTACAACTCCCGACTTCATATGTTGCGGGTAAGCTCCACAGTTTCTGGCCTGGCATCTTTATTGTGCAAATCGTATTTCCTCATGGAGTGGTTAAAATCCTGAACACAAGCAATATGGATGTGTTCAAACTTAATGGACAACACCTCAAATCTTACTTGCATAGGGTATCAGCTGAAGTCGAGGAGGTCATGTTTCTTCATGAACCTCCCTTGCACTCAATTATGTGAATGGTTGAGATTTTATGTTTGTAAATCTTTTGAAAAAAAATAAAAAAAGTCACCCCATTTTGAAGTTGTCGAAGTCGAGCACATGCACTATGGGGGATCAGACGCTTCACGGTTGCTTTATGCATTAAAGATCACATTTGACGTGGTCAACTTCAGGACCCACAAGGAAATTGAAAAAAAACTTTTGCACCTACCTTCCTAATATCCGAAGTTTGGGAGTTTGACCACAATTTTTCGATACACATAACCCTACCTATTTAAAGGCCTTTTTCCTTGCATTTCCCTTCCTCTAACCCAACGAAAAATGTGTTTTCCGACTCCACACGGCCTTATACACCATTCTCCCAAGTTTTAGCCCCATAATATTCTCCTAATCCGTAAGTAGCGGACCGAAAAGCACCACATGCGGGTCTCCTAGCGAATATGGTCTTCTATTTCTGCTGGTTGCGTACGTCGGACTGTGTTGTCCCTCTGATTGTGTCTTACGTTTGATTCCAGATCTCCAGGTGAAGTGGTGAGAACTTTGATCATCCAAATTTTGATTTGATTAATTGTAGTTGATCCTTTCAAATCGTAGACTTTTCATGCTATGATCAAAGTTCAGACATTAGAAAATGATGGATTATGTTTCGTTCCATGCACACAATGTTTTCTAGGGTGCATCTACCATATCAATCCGCCAGTAGCTGGTATTGATCCGCCAGTGGCGGATTGGTTGGCGTATTTGTCCTTTATATTTCACTAGTTGTTGGGGTTATCATCTTTGAGCATAGTTCTTTATTTGTATACACCTATTGATGGAATCAGACGCTGCATTCATCATCACTTGTTTAGGGAGTCCTTTTGATGTTCGCATTGCTGAACTTGGGTGGCCCCCTCTCCTTTATGGAGATGGGAGTAGGCATTCTGCCCCATCCATAGAAATTCCTTTTACTGTTCCTTGACCGATGACGGTGAAGGCATGAAGTTCACCATCAATGGTAGTACTTATCCACTCACTCCCTCTGTTATTGTGGATATTATCGTGCTACCCTTTTGGATTCTAAGGTCCACCAATGCCAGACAATGAACTTCTATCATTCAGTGATGGGTAGAGGGAACCCAGAAACCCTCATGGGAGTTTGAGAAACGCCCATCTATTTAAGAATGTGCATGTGGTTGCTTGATGGATAAGTAAAAACATCCTCAGGTTACGACACCATTCCACATTCTCTGCTGCCTGTCGGGATTTGGTCTATGTCTTAATGACCAGAGATCAACACTGCATTTGCAACGAGCTCTTCAGCACACTGCAAAAATGTACGCGAGAAGGCACACAACTTTTACCGCTTCTTGTCACTCATATTTACAGTCATTTTGACCCCTAGTACACTCAAAATTTCATCAACTCAGAAGGAGTCACCATTGACATCGAGCCGATCACACCTGCATATAGACGAGCAATTTTTCATTCATTTTATTTTATCAATTTCTACATTATTCAGACTAGTTCCCGACTCCTAGCAGGACCAAGACAATGACGAGGACGTTCGTGCTCATTCTTCTGATGGATATGTGGACTCAAAGACACATTTTGCTACAACATTGACACATTGTCACTATCTGAGCAAAATGCAGTGCTTTCAAAGCAAAACTGTAAGATGTACAAGTTGTTGAAGAATCTTGAGCCAGTGGATTATTCCTCTCAAGGGGAACCCTCCTCTTGACATCGACGGAGGTGACATGTATTTCTTAGGGTATGGATTTTATTCTTTGCATACAATGTGGGCAATGCATGGCCTAAGTGTGGGGGGGGGGGGGTAGTTTTATTGTATGTACATAATCGAGTTTTTTTCCTTTTCTTTTATTTTCTTTTGTTTGTATTGCTAGGGTCATGATAGTGTGCAATATTTAATATTGATATATCTGTTTGCCATGATCATTGGGTGACTTGCATTCTTTTGCTTGCCCGGTGTTTTAAATTTTCACATTTCTTTCAAAATTTTCATGTGTTTGCGAAAGAATTTTTTTTTGGGTTTTGCTTGTGTTTAGCATGTGCAAAACCGTTAAGAGGCAAAGTAAAAAAGGAATGTCCCAAAATTGACTTGAACATGATGCATTAGGATATCGAGTACACATGCGTTAGGTCTTATCTACTTGTAAGGATGCACCCTAGTTTTCCCTCGAGGGGAGAGTTAATCATAGGGTTTTAGTACTCAAACAAATAAAAAAGTCCACCCTAAACCTAGTGAGTCAAATAATTCATGTTTATTAGTATACGGAAGTTTGTTGTAGTTAGGGACCCTTAAACTCCTGTTGTGAAACCTTAAGTGTGGGGGTTTTGGTTCATGTGTAGATAAGAAATAAGTGAGTAGGGTGTTCTCTCCTCTCGCATGGCTCCTATCACTCAGGAAACTAGGTCTCATGGAACTTAGTACCTGGTACTTTTCAGTCATCGGACTTGGGATGCACCGACCGAACTCCCGTTATACGGGTGGTAGCGACCGCCCTATGTGGTGATTTGGGGGAAGGTGTACGTGATAATGTAAGTCATCATAGGCAATGATGCACGTGACTCAACATTGGGAGAATTAAACACCAACTATTAAAAATGAAATGAAAAAAAGAACAAAAAGAAAAGAAAAAAAGGGTAATACAAATAAGAACCTTAATGGACTCTACACAATGTATCACTTCAGGATGTTAAGGTTGCCATCTTTTACTTAAGTCCATAATTAACTTGCACTAATGGTTCACTAGGCTAGGTGTGTGGACTGGATACCTATATAGAGTAGGCCCATAGGATTACTGTGTCCAATGATCGACAAAAATAGGTCCATCGAGTTGTGTTGCTAGGTAGAATAATGTATCAATGTTCGGATTTTGTGGGTATATCCGCTGAAAAACCTCAGGAGACACCACTCCTCCTCCTTAACGATGAGGAGATTTAATGACTTTTTGTACGTGCTAAGTGCAACCGTGATTCCTACGAAAGTGAGTTAATATTTTTCCCATTTTTCGTATGTTTTAGTTTCTTTCATTTTTCTATTTCTTTGTTATGCTCGGGACTAACAAAAGGTAAGTGTGGGTGTATTTGAATAGTAGTTTGTCATACATCGTATTTATGCTATATATCCTTTATTTTACCCCAAAATTGTGCTACTCGGGTGTTTGTTTGTAGTATTTCAGGTGTTAGGTAATAAAGAAGAGAGAATGGAGAAAAAAGACCTGAATGCAACAAGAATAAACTGAATTGAAGACTTAAGCACCTATTTGTAATGCACAAGGACTGGATTGCAAATCAGGAAGGAGCCTAGTGAAAATCCGGAGGGACCTCTGTTGGTGAAGTACAAAATATTGTGACACATGACTTGAACCTTATCAATATTTTACCAATTAAAACCAAATCGGTTCGAGACAGTAGACAAGGGCTTCACCCCACATGCCAAACAAAGAAACTTAACCGCTGGACAAATTTGAGCCGGATCAGAGCATTTGTATCCGCAAATGGTGGATAGTTATATGCCATTGGAGGATCCCTCTGATCCACTGGACTTTGAACTTCGGCAGCGGGTCGGTCGGGTTAACGAGTCATAGCATTCCAGAGCTATCAAATTTGATTTAGAGTTGTCTGATTCCACCAGATTAATCCTAACCATGTATTAGTATGTCAATACCATTATATTCCTTCCTCTCCCCTTCTTTTTGCTTCCTCCATTAGTTTAGGTTATTTGATTGCTTATTACTGTAAAAGGAGGAGAAGGAGGAAATCTTGTAATCTTTCATTTCAATCTAGTATTCTTGTTCTTTACATTGATGTTTTTCATTTGATGAAATTTCCTTTGTGTTTGATGCTTGCTTAATCTAGTTTTCTACATTTCCATGATGAGTTTGTGTTGTTTTTATGTTTTCTTAAGTTTAAAGATGAGTAGGGAGTAGTCCATCCCCATTGGGGTGTGTGGAGAAGAAGATGATGTGATTATGTGATGTGTTAAGTGTGTGTGTTAATCCTAACCTTTGAGCCTCACATGAGTTTCATAACCATGTCATGGGATTTTCACTCTTATCTTTGATGTGTTAATGCTCTTGCGTGATGTTTAGCACATGCTTAGATTAGTGGGTCTATTTTAAGGGGAATGATGAGGTAAGGGGATGGAGTGGATAAGAAGAAAACATGACATGTGTATGCATATGCTCATGTTGGCCTCATCTTAATTAATGTCTTGTATGTTTTAATGATTGTGTCAAATCTTATTTCACGTGGAGACATATTGAGGTTTGGTAATTATGCAAGTGCACATTTTAGCCTCATTTCAATCATTGTCTTGTATGTTTTAATGATATTATTTTATTTTATTTCATGTGGAGACAAATTTGGATTTGGTTTTATGGATTTCATGTATTATATGTTGTGATGAGCACCAATGAGCACATATTCTCATTTCCACATTCTTTTTCTACCTCCTAAGGGGTTTATTTTTATTGTTTGTTTTCTGAATTCGTATGCATAGTATAATTCCAACATTTTTCTCTTCTTTTCCCACTCGAGTATTGTGGATTTCGACTCGCACATGCTCCTCGCGGACATGACCCATACTTACCGCATCTTCACTGACAATGTACACTTGCGGTATTATAACTGAATCAATCAAACAAGCATTACTGGTTTTTCACCACGATGTTCTACCTCGATTGCAATAGCAACCACGAGGTCATCCATAGTCAATTTTCCTTTCCTGTGCTTAAGAAACATACTGAAGTCCTCCCAGGACCGAGAGAACTTTTTTATGATGGATATCACCAGAAACTTCTCAGGAAGATCCATGTCCATCTCTTCTAAGCCATGGATCAGAAGCATAAACTAATGAGCATGTTTAGTAACTAACTTGCTCTCAACTATTCGAAACTTCAAGAATTTTCCAACATAATCTTTATCATGACCTAAGTCCTCATTATTATACTTTTGATCAAGTTCATTCCACATATATTTTGTATAAATAGAGGCAGAGGAGGACGAACTGCATACATCGAAGGGCACGTTGGACATAGCCAACATGATGCATCCTCGATATAATTTATCCTTCTCAATCCACAACTCTTGATCTGCTGTGGATTTTGGATCTTGAATTTTAGAATAAGGGAAAGCATTTTCTATTACATCAACCAAACCAATAGTGGTCAACCAAATTTTCATTTGTTGTGTCAATGTTTGAAATTCTACTCAACATTTTTTTCCGACAACCTTGACATGTCCACTTTTGGTTCAAACGTTTGGTTACTCGACATGCCAAATATTTTCTCTAAGTTGTTATAATATTAACAAATATTTTCATGTTAAACATATGGTTATACATGTCGAACAAAATATATAGCAGAATCCAAGCGAAACCAACAAACAATATCATGTTTAGGAAACAAACAACAAAGTAATAGTGATCAGAAAGATTTTTCAATCGAGTTGTCGATTCACAACTTGCCTTAGAGAAAATATCTCCCCTACGTACCATTGCTATGGGTTTGACGTTTTTCTCCCAAGATAGAACGATCTCTTCGTCGAGCATGCACACACTGAAACCAACAAACCACGAAAGCAGAGCAAAACCTCGCAGGGATTGATCACCAGAGAACGTTGAAGATGGGTGGAACAAAAATCGCCAGAGATAGATTTTTCGTTGTTGAGAGAGATTGTGAGAATGTGGATCTCATGGGAGAAAACCGAATACGATTTTTAACCGAATTCGTAATCGTCAGGGACTTAAATGCAATATGCATTTAAATCGAGAACAAAAAAGATATATTTATCACATAATAGCTAGAGCCTCTAATTTCCCCAAATCCCACCCCGCCACACTCTGGACGGGCGTACGTGTGGAGTATTCTCTCATCATCTCTTTCCACATCAAAGGGTTATGAGAAGTAAATTTTAAAAACATTTTTCAACTTCCAATGTTCCTCAATATGAAACTAAAGAAAGGTGATCACATGCCTCAGTAACTCTCATCTTCAACATTCGATTTTTCAATTAAATTGTTCATAGGCCTAACCAAAATTTAATAGTCTAACATTAATTTGCTATCCAAGCTAAAGAAACTCAACCTTCTATTCCTTTCTTTTCTTTCTTTATCTCCTTAAGATACTGCCCAAACACACCATAAGATTTTACTGTTGCGGCTTATTAGGGTGGTTGATTCTATCATTTGGTGCAACCTCTGCTATAAGATTCGCTTATCCTGGTAGATTCTTGGCCTGATTCTGTATGATCATTGTGATACAAGATTTTATAATGATATGAGACTTTATTTAGTACTATTCAGGAGCAAATGTCGTAAGGTTTTGTCGACCCAGAAGTACTCTTATTGATTGATCTTTTAATAACCGCAAGTGCACGAGGTCAGTGAAGACATGGCAAATACAAATCGAATCTCAAGGAGTTGTGAGTGTTGTTGTGACTACTATACTCGAGTGGAAAATGAGAGGAGAATGATGTGATTATGCTAAACTAACTACACTAAACGAGGAGTGAATCAACAATTAAACTAAACCCCCATGGAGTGGAGGTGTGGAGGGGGGGGGGGGGGGGGGGGGTTCTTGATTACATGAGGTACAAGTGTGTAAAGTATGTGAAATCAACTAGAAACTATTGTGGAGTCTAATTAACATCAACTACATTTACATGAATACATCACTAATATAGTTAGACATGAAGTTAAAATTCACTTTGGGTTCTAAAGAATGAACTAAGTACCTATTGTGGACATTAGGACATCAGGTAATCATCCATACAACTCAAAACATTCATGCATTCTATACTAATAAAGCATCCATACATAACAAGATGATCCTTTACAACCAACAAGAAAAACTCTTCATCTAGCATGAGACAAGTACCTAGTGTGACCATTATCTCATCTAATACAAGTTTTAGCAAGTTACATGCATAAATCTACATTAAGCATATGAAATGACACAAGATAAGAACCCATCACTAACATCATAATAACAAGCATGGAAAGCAATAGATTAAGACTAAACATGACATAAAACTCTAACTAGAAAACTAACTAAAAAATCAAAAAATCATTGGATAGAAAGAAAGTTAATGACAAGAGGAACATGAATCCAACCTTAGATTAAAGAAAATATGAGATTACAACTTTCATCTACCTTCCTCTACTTGCAACAAAATTAGGTAAAACATAACCTACTCTAATGGTGGAAGTGGAGAAGAAGAGGAAAGGTAGGAGAAACATTGCTATTTATAAAAGAAATAGTAGTGTAGATGAATCTGGAAGCAATCCGACGGTTGTAATCAACTTCTCTTGCGTCTAGTGCACCTAAATAAACACGTTCGAGCCACAAGAGAAATTTGGGGGATGGATACCAAAATGATCCGCTAGTGGCAGATGTTTTCGCTCCGATTCGCCCTGATTTCTATGAGAAGTTTAAGTGATGTATTTTGCACGTTGATGCACTCGTGGTCCGCTGGTTCAAGCCCATTTGGTCTTAATTTTCCAAAAACTTTCTCAAGCTCGTGATTAATGAGGAATTTTTGCACCAAACTGGTGCAGAATAGTGAATAGTCACGATCGATGGGCTCGATGATACTTGTGAACGATGTGCTTGCTATTTTATTAGAAACATGTTAATGAACTAAGATGTTCTTATATCAATAACACTTTCTTTGTACGTGTTTACGTGTATTACCAACAACAATGTGATCTTTAATATAATTAAACATCTTTGTGAATGAATGTTAAATGTTTGTGTATGTATGCTTGTGGTTGAATAATTGTGTTTGTGTATGTATTTATGTTTGTGAATAAATTTGTTGTGCAGGATGAATATTTTTTTGTGCAAGTCGAATGTGTTTGTTATGCAGGAATCTATGATTGCTACATTTGTATTTTTTTATAATCTGGTAACGGCATAGACATCGGTTGTACTTAATAGCCGATGTCTATCCCCTTTCAACGTCTATACCTAGAGAATAGACGTCGATCAGGAGGTCAAACTGACCTCTATCCTCTAGGTATATACGTCGGTTGGGGGGAACAACCGACGTCTATACCTAGAGGATAGACGTTTAGGTATATACGACACATAGATAGACGTCGGTTTAAGGGAGCCGTATATCCGACGTATATATCCTGTATATCTGACGTATATTCTCTTTTCTGCACTAGTGTCAGAAATGTTTTCCTTATGGTCAGGTCCCTCCGGATTTCATTTAGGTCCTTCCAGAATTGCAGATGAGTCCTTGAGCATGACAAACATGTCAAAGATGCTTCAATAATGACACTTCTTCTTGCATTTGATCTTTTTGGTTTATTTCTCATCTTTATTATTTAAAACCTGAAATACGTCAAACAAACATTCGAGTAACACAAAATTTGGTAAAATAAAGAATATATAACATAAATACAATGTATGATATACTATTAATCACTTATCATATTGTGCTCTTTGTGACTTTCTCTGCGACGGTTGAGTAGAAGATTTTTGAAGTTAACTAGTTCTCCTCTTTTCTATTTCAAATATTGCGCTTGGTGTGCGAGCTAGTTTTAATCTCGAAAGCAACTTTACTTCCAAGTTATATAGCAAAACCTCATATGGACAAAAAAATTATAATATAAAATGGCCACGTGGGCAATTGGTAACACGTCGGTTCCAGGCATTAATACATTTTTACATCTTAAAATCTAGGGCGACGAGAAGACAATAGGCAGACGCGTGTAACTATTTCAACCAAAAGAAATGCCTTGGTGGAATTGAACAGCAAGCAAACGGAGTACTGCCACATTAAGAGCGACAGACAGCATATAGTATAGAGTCTACAGCAATGTTCTCCGAAACGTCTAAAGTTTGCAATAGTCTGCACTAGACCGAGACATATGTTGGACATTAATATAGCCCAACGAAAAACAGCACTAAAGAAGGGGACATGCGAGTTGAATATGAACCAGATGTTTGGGTGACAATGACATGTTGTTTGGGTTTTTTTCTCTCGTGAGATTACGTTTGGTGTTGAAAAGTCTATGTCGGTTCTATTTTTTCGCGTTTCAGCTGTTGTTTTTCTTCCATGTCCACAAAGGGTTCAACGGCAAAACGGAGGGCCTTGTCTTCCTAGTGTTTTTTGTCCCTTTTGTTGTCTCCTATTTTGCCTCGAGTCTAACATCCAAGATTGTATATACGGTGTTCTCTTCGGGATTTACATCATAACAAATGTTCGAGGTGGACCAAATGTCTGATTTACATGTTTATAGAAAAATAACTGATGTTGATGTCTAATAGTAACGACCATTTTAAACGAAAAATAACTCGCCCAAGTGATTGAGAGGTTTTAACATTGCACACACTGGAATCCGGATGGAAAGAAACAGGAATATTGAATCTTAAGCTTTTGAAAGTATATACATTGAAGGTCTTGCGAAGTAGTTAGTTGTGATTGATCATTCGTTGATATAAAATTGTACGCAACTTAAAAGTGAATAAAACAACGGTAGAAAATACATATATGAGGTTTTGTTGCCATTATCCTGTAAATCTCCCTCTTCGTCTTATTCGGATAAAAATCCTCTTCAAATACAAGAACCTACCGAAATATGCAGGAAGTTGAGGATGTAATTATGAAATCTAACACATCTTATAAGATGTCTACCAGAACAAGAATGCCCAAAGTAGACGCAAACATCAAAAAGTATTCTTGATGAATACATCTTGGGCAAGCCCAGAGTGGTCCTAGATATATCCGTTGAGTCCAACTGAGATTGTAGCCAATCCTGTCGACTTTGGACCGATATACACTACAAGTTCCAGCCATGGGTGCATCTAGATATGTTGGAGCAGATTAAACTCACATTAAAAAATTCATCGGCCAGGAAAAACAATTAATGCCAAATCATAAATCAAGTTTTTTAGATGCTCAAATTTGACATAGTCACCCATTTCCTCTTTGGGGTATTAAATTATGAATCACTAAACGCTGCAGAGAATGAAATCATTACAATTTGTTCTAATAGGTCGGCTGCTTGCTAGGATTAAATAGTCCAAAAACCTGAAAATACAGCAACAATAGTTCTCAAACACTAGTTAGATTATGCCAGAACACAAGCAGAGAATGATTCACACATTGTTCGGTCAGCACTTAGCAGCACAAACACAGTCGGAACTCGTAGAATTCGGATGGCCATGCTCAAAGTTAATGCATTGCATCATCATTATCATTATCATCAAACGAAGCATGGGATGTCATCATCAGACTCTCTAAGCTTCAGCTGGAAGCCAATGTCATCAAACAAGGGGAACCTGAGATGCTCCGCTTCAAACAAAGCATCGATTTCTTCATACCCTGTGGGGTTTAACGATTTGGAAAACAAATTAATATTTAAAAATAACGCAAAGTGGATCTGTTTTTCATATTATGATATGTCATGGCTTTATTTGGCATTCCTACTAGAAGCGTTTATAGACTCCAGGTCATGTTTTACTTTATAATCACCCCTTTAATCTTAATATATCATCATATCTAGCTATTTATATTGAAACAATCACACAAGCTTTTGGAAAAGCTGTGTTGATAACATAAAGACTGTACTTGTTAAGTGTGCAATGAAGGTATTGTCCCTTCTTCTGGTTGATCTTCACAACTTTGGATGAAGTTTGGCAATATTAGACTAGTACATCATATGCTAAATCTTTTACTTTTTTCTGGAGAATAGAATAACTAAAGACAATATAACTTTGAATACTTATAATTTAAAGGTTACAAAAGTACAAACACAAAGGTCTCAAATAAATGAAGCATTTGATAAATAATACAAGTTGTTGGTCGTGAAGTTACCTTGATATGATGTGATCCTTCTCTTTGGAAGTGTAACATCGGCATCAAGTTCCAGCAGTGTGATAGGCTCATCTTCAGTAGCATCCTGGTTAGTCAAGAAGCAAAATGCTTACAGAAACTAATTATTCAGCACCCCACATTCTACAGGGCATAAATGTAAAAGGAGGACATCAGGTTTTCTTGAAGGAATACATAAGCACATGGAGTAAAATCCAGGAACAATTAAACGTAACTGTAGGATTTACCCCTTTAAAGCGTAAGTAAATACAAGGTACAAAGGAAAATAACCCGGAGGATTTATTATATGTTTCTCTAAGGATTCGGAAAATGGTGATATTAAGATATTAATAAGAGCTATACTAGTTACATGGGTCATTGCAAATTTGAAGTATAAAACATCATAAAGATGTAGTAAAAAATCAAAAAATGAAAAAGGTAACAGTACAAAGCACTAGGCATATTAACTATAACAATGAAACTAAACGCTATGTTCATATCGGTATATGAGTGTAGAATAACGGTTGTGATTCAAATGACGGGTGAAAATAAGGACTGCTTGTCAAGTGGACATTAAAAGGGAGCGGGTCAGTGTTCACAGATTTTGTTTCTTAATTTACTATGGTAGAGCATACTACCATGCTCACCCTAAAATTTAAGAACATGAATGCCACAGATCCCAATTGTCTCGAGGTATGACAATAACGATTTAGGAGCAAATGCAAATGGATAGTCAAATAACAGTTCACTGAGCATGATTATTTCAGAGCATCACATAATATATTAATATGAACACAAAAACCATGATTCTGGTGGTAATAAGTATTCTGGGTTAACTTCTTGTGCATAGCAGTGTAACAGAGTTCCACATTAGAATATGCAATGTCTTGACTCCCACGTGGAGTCAGAGAATGCACGTATAACTGCAACTGGTCAACTAGGAAGACTCTGGACAGAACTATATCAGCAGAAGTGCAGTACTGGATTACTGGTACTAACTAAGTAAATGCTAAAATCCCATTACAATTGTCGTTTGATTTGAAAATTCAAAAGCCCAATCAGTGTTAATAAGATAAAATTTTCTGATACAAAGTAGCATTTTTCAATGATCTCAACGGAAAAAAATAAAAGCAAGAAAAATATCTGCGCACATACACTTGCTGTTGATCCAAAGCCATAAGACATCTGCATCCAACTCTGCATGGAAGACATTACCATCTCAACCTCCTTCTTCACACCTACATTACAAAAGATAAAAGAATACATGATCAAGTATTTCAGTAAAAAGTGCCAACAAGCAGAAAAAACTAATGTGAAGATATTGACTTGAAGATCGTCAAGTGTCGTTACAAATCGGCATTTGATAGAACACAGTTTCCATCCAAGCACCCAATTCAAGTCTGTATGACTCCAACAGAATTCAACATTTTTAACATGAAACATACAGATAATGTAGAATTTCATAATGACAAGACCCAATTTTTTAGCTGACAGTTACTCTTTCACAAATTACTGCCTCTTTGTCAATATTAATTTCATTTCAATTCCCTTCTGATAACACTATATTAGGTGATTCGTAAGACATGAGACATCTGAACTGCAAGCAGAAGTATTCAGTTGAAACTAAAATAAAAATGACATGAAAATGCGGGTGTGAATACAATTGATTGTGTAATTTGACAAACTTAAGGGAGGTAAGTAGTTGAGTTTGTTTTAGATATGTAAATATATGTATGAATATAAATTGTTCTAAAACTAGTATCATTTTTCAATACTAGATCTGCCGTGCAAACCCCCTCTACTTAACAAGGCAACATAGGGTTCAGATCAGTAGTATAGTATCAAATGATACTTGGTCAATTCTACCTTAAATGCACGCCACATAACCTCATCTTTTTCCTAGATCCAACTTTCAAGGAAAATTTTCTTGATAAACACGGCAATGTGTCACCTAATCAATGATGCATTATTTCAAACTAGAACCGATAAAAAAACTCGCACTTTCAAAACAAAAGGTTCAACAAAACCACATATTCATACGGTTGAATTCCTAACAAAAGTAAGAAAGGCCAAAATCTGGAATTACGTCCGTACATTCTTGCAGAGCATCTTCATTGAGTTTCTTTTGATCATTCCCAGTGAAATGAACCCCCTCAACCCCTTCCTTGGCCCATTCCTCGCACTTCGTTACATCCTCATCAGACAATATACCACAATTCTTGGTTGGCGGTTTCTTAGCAATGCCAGAACCATGAAAGGCAGTTTTGTCTTTCCAAGTGGTCTCCGGAATCTTTTTGGAGGGCAAAGGCTTAGTAGCAGGAGCGACGGACTTGGAAGAGAGGTCGGCCAATGCAATCCTGTTCTGGCGGGGCAATCCCTTCTTTGCATCGCAGTTCTTGGGATCGCCTACACCTCTTCCTGAAAACATCACAACCAATCAGACTTCGAAAACAACTGGTGGTTCGGGACATCATGTATTTACCTTTGTGGATGTGACTGTTCTCGTTTTGAATGAACCCAGAAGGTTGTGTCGCCATCGTTATTTTATTCTGAAGAGTTTAGAAGACGAGCAGCGAAGTCAAGAAAGAAAAGTATCTTCAACAATTCCGGTCCCCTGATCTAAATCATAAAGTACAAAAGATTGACTAGGGTGCATTTGGATTGAGAGGATTTATTGGGGGGTAATGATTTGGAGGGGAATTTATAAGGGGTGAATGATTTGGGAGGGTAATAGTTCCCCCATCTTAGGTTTCGCATACAGTATACTAGAGGAATATTTGAGGGGAAATCATTATTTGTGTTTGGTACCAGGGTAGTAATTACAAAAAAAATTATTTAAGCAATTATTACAATTTTTTGAATAACACTTCCAGGTACACTCCCAACACCGTTTTTCTTTTGCATACGTCTCTTCTTTTATACTCCATACATATAAATACTTGGAGTTTAGATCTAATAGTCATGAACTAACAAATCAACCAAAATAAGAAATATAGGACCAAATTTTTCATCGTCTTGTAAGACAATCCTAACTAGGAGTTAAATAAAAAGTGCATTTGACCATCATCAAACAACATAGAAGAATTGTGCTAGAGCAAGGTTAAATCCATCAGTCATCTACTGCTAACAAATTCCGTCTAACTAATATTCTAACATGACATGCACATACATATTTAATCACAAACATAGGAATTCAACACAAACATATTTGTGGAAACGTACATATTTGTGGAAGCGTTTAATCCGTGATAAATACTACCGTGCCTCTTCTGAATGGTACCCTGATCATATCAAATCTATCAATGGTCTATGGAGGGGTGTTCTTGAAGAGAAGGATGTGGTACAACTGGGAATGAGTTGTGGTGTAGGAAATGGGAAGGTTATTAGGTTCTGGTTAGATAAATGGTTGGGCCAATCGTCACTTATGGTAACTTTTCCCCTACTTTATTGGTTAGCGATGGATAAAGAGGTGTGGGTTGTTAATCTCCTTACTTGGCAGGATTCATCACCAACTTGGAATTTAGCTTTCTACCGGTCCCTCTCGGACCGGGAATCCTCTCAATTTTGTTAACTTCTGGGCTTGTTAAATTCATGCTCTATTTTCATTATTGTTGCCGACTCTCTTATTTGGAAATTTCGATCTAATCTTTCTTTCTCAGTCAAATTTCTTTATCATATTCTTCTTGGCCCCAGGCCGTCTTTAGACCTTGTGTCGCTGATTTGGAACAAAAATGCACCACCGAAAATTTGTATCCTTACTTGGTTGATTTTTCATGGAAAGACTTTGACAGAGGTCGCACTGAAATATCGGGAATGGTATTTGGCTAGTCGCTGCCCACTTTGTTTGGAGGAGCAGCATATGATCACATTTTCAAGAATTGTGAGGTTACTAGAACCATGTTATATAAGCTTGCTTCTAAGCTTGGTAAAGGCATGGTTGATGTGGGTAATGATTTCAGAGAATTTTGGGTTAAGTAGACCTCGGACATTCCTAGTGGCCTTGTCAAGTTGGCTGGTACTCTTGGCCTTTTTGCCTTATGGTGGAATATTTGGGTGACTCGTAATAGACTACGTTTTGATAACAAGAAAATTGGAATTAGGGAGATTTGGCAAAAGACTGTTCGAGATGTCTATCTTTAGCTAGAAACACCGGGTAGTGCAGCGGATTTTATGTTTTAGAATGATGTCTTTTGGGGATCATTGCGATTGACTCTGTTTTCCTATTTCTTGCCCCACATTTTGTGGGTCTTTTTGCTGATATTTTGTCGTTTTTTGGCTGTGACGGGGTCATGTTTCCCGTCTTTTTGTTCTTTTTTTTCAGTTTTCCCTGCTTATGTTTTTTATCATCTCTTGTATCCCTTTCATTCTCACGCCATCAATGATCCAAAAACAACACAACAGTTTTGAATCGATATTTTAATATCTAAAATCATATTCAGACTCATATTTCTCGTCTTCGTCTTCCTAAGTTTCGAAAAATTACAACTTCATCTTCTGTCATCTTCATATACAATTCCAGTGCCTTCTCCCCTGGAATACCAGTAACTTAACCTAATTCATCTAGCAGACCAGCCTTCACACTTTTTGGTGCTCCAAGCATCGTCGCTAACTAAAATACATGTATTTACATTTTACTATTACTAAAAACCAAATAGTTATAAATTTATTCACATACAAAGATTAAGACACCTCCCTTAACAATAAACCTGAAAAATTCTAGCAATAACTGAAAAATTGAACTAACCAGAATCTTGTAAGGTTTCAAGATTGAAATATATACAGCCTAAATACCATATGGGTACTTCAAATTCCAGTCAATATGCTCAATAAAATACAGAAAAAAGAACAAAGATTGGATCTTTGGGATTTCACTAAGGACTCAACAAAGAAAGTAAATGCCAAAAAAAATTCGGAAAAATCGGAAAATCCACAAAAAAACTGTAAACCAAATCAAACCAAAAGCAGCCCGAACCTGACCCCTTAGAACACACAAACGTATTTGAAAGAAATACCAAACACATGTTCACAAATCACTACAAACCAAAGATTACCCTTGTTGGAACCTCCTCTTGTTTCCACGGACGAAGGACTTGGGAGTGATTAGGGTTCGGTCAGATGGAGAGAAAGGGGACGAAGGGGTTAGGGTCTGTGCGTGGGTGGGTGGGTGGAGAGAAGGGTCAGAGGTGGGAAAATCCAAAATCTTGACAAATTGATATTCACGTTAATCAGAGAGTAAATCCAACGAAAAGGAAACAATGAAGATTTCCTTGCAAAAAACTCAACGCACCAAACAATCGGAGGGTAAGTTTAGTTATTCCTTACCAGAAATTAAACCTTCCTAACTGAGATCTTGAAGATCGGAGATGCGTGTCGCGTGGAGAAACCGGAGGGACGTGGAGAAGACCGGAGGGGCCGCGTGGAGAACCGTAGAGTGCGAGGGAGAGGGAGAAGGAGAGGAGGGGGCGAAGGTCGCGCGGTGGAAGAGGGCATGGAGGGGGCGGCGGAAGAGGAAGAGAGGTTTTTTGGTGGTAAAAGGGAGTGGA
Source organism: Triglochin maritima (assembly GCA_963682175.1). Classification (NCBI taxonomy): domain Eukaryota; kingdom Viridiplantae; phylum Streptophyta; class Magnoliopsida; order Alismatales; family Juncaginaceae; genus Triglochin; species Triglochin maritima. The sequence continues at coordinate 33,672,331 of OY821779.1, forward strand.
GTGTGTTGTTGGCTTGTTGCGGCATTGGCAAGTCAGGTGTAGGGTTTTAAAAAAAAAACCGGATCTAGCCGAATTGAATCCAGGTCGGTTCTGAAAATTAACATCCATATCCCGATTCATATGCATTTTATCCTGGTTCGGTTTCAATTTTGTACCATCGGATCCAGTTTAGTTTGACTGATTCTGGATACTTATTGTCACCCCTAGTTGAGACTAGTGTTGTTAGAAATGGAACTTACAAGGATTAGTCGGTGGAAGTAATGGAAAACAAAACTCTATATACACTGACGGCGGGGACAGTGCGGAGTATAACCTGTAGTTAGGTTTATCTAATTATTTTGATTTGAATTTGATAAATGTCTTTCTCAAATATTAGTATTTATTTACAAAAAAATGTGCTGAGAGACGGACGCGCGCCATTTGACACCTCCACTGGGTGTGGCCTAGTCATCATTTGAGACGACATTTGTTTGGAACGGTTCATCAGTGTCAACATTTTCTATTGGGAACAAGACAAATTTCATGTCAGAATGGTGTAAGGTGACAAGACAACTCCACCAGGAAAACTTTATAGGTCTGTATACGAAATTTAAATTGGATGACATGAAATTAGAAACCAAAAACTCTCTTTCTTCTCTCTCCAATGTGACATCTTCCTCTACCAAAAACTTTTTTCTTCTCTCTCAACACCAAGCAAACCCCCTCTTACTCTCTCCGCCATCATCCTCTCCCACTCCTTCTAGGAACCATCGAGAAGCGAAGTTTGGTTTTTCAGAACAACCAAAAAACAGAAAAAAAAACGATTTTTTTGTAGTGGGTTGTGTTTTATTTATTGTTTTGGTTATTAATTTGTTTGGTTGATAACACATTGTGCTCGCCCCAATCCAAGGATGGAAGTGGCGTCGACTGCCAAAGGACAAAAGTGCCAGCATTGATGCTTTTTGGGAGGAATCATCTAAGGCATGCGGTAAAATAACAATGTGTCTAATTAAATAGAATTATTATAACTTTTGAGTTAGAATAGTAACAGAAGTAATTGTGTCGCTTTAGATTATCTATCCTATTATATTTTATTGCCATTCTCTTTTGAGAATAAACTGAATCTATGCAATTTTCATGTTGAGATGGATTTAGATTTTTCTTTGCCCGGAGATCATTGAAAAGAAAGAGAGGAAGGTGCAACAACACAACTTTGACGTCCAAAGACTGGAAAATGAAAGATAAATGAAGACGACTGAGAACCAGGAGAAAGCAAGCCGACACGTATTTGAATAAATGCACAAATGGAAAGTGTGGGTATGAAACACAAGCTAGTCGGACTTTCTAAGGTACTATCCTTATAAATATTAGATTATATAATTTCTTGTATGGAGTAATTTGTGGTCGTATGATGTGGGTCGTAGCATTATTGTTAAGGGAAATGTTTGTTGAACGCTTCGCGTCACGGACGCTGCAAACCCAGTCAGCAGAATGGCTGATGTGGGCAACCCAGTCAGCAGACGCGGCTGAGTTCGCTCTCTCCCCAGAAACAATTTCTTTGTTTAGTTTATTTTTCGTTCGCTCTCTCCCCAGAAATAATTTCTTTGTTTAGTTTATTTTTCGTTTCGTACAAATTTCGCCATCCCTCGTCATCCCTCATTAATGCGTCTCAAATCACTCCATTCTTTCGTCCTATTTCTTCCCTTCTCTTTATTAAATTCATTTTTTTCCGGACACACACATCATTCATTTTCTTTAGTTACTATTTATTCCGGATAGTTGGAATACTTATTCCGGACAGACGGAACACTTATTCCGGACAGACGAACTACTTATTCCGGACAGACGGAACACTTATTCCGGACAGACGAACTACTTACTCCTGATTTTTTGTTGATGTTGTTTTATTTTCCCGATGCGTCCACCATCGCATTTAATGCTTTTCAAATCAGCACGTCCTCCGTCTTCTTTCTTATTGTTTGGCGCGTCACGGAGATACAAATATGAGTGTCTAGGTTATTCCGATCCTACGAACCATTCCTTCTTCTCTCCTTCCTCCATTTTTGTTGTACTGTAATGGCACTCGTAAATGTGTCCTCACAGCCGGCTCCTGCCTCCAACGTCCCTCAAGTGATGATGAATTTTCCTTCCTTCGAAGAAGCCAAAGCATTTTACGTTTCATACGCCGATTCCTGTGGTTTTGGTGTGAAGATAAGGCAATCTCATTACGATCGTGGTGTTGTTATACGGGCCACTCTTACTTGCTCAAAGGAAGGTAATGCTCCCGGAAACCAAGGTGAAGGTAGACCGAAACATAGGTTATCCGGTAGGGTCGAATGCACTGCGCGGATTAGGGTCTCCGGTAATCCATCCAGAGGCTACGTAATTAACTACGTAGATCTCGAACATAATCACGCCATGCTGTCGGAAGACCAGATGCGCTTCCTCCGTCAAAAACGATCCGTCCCGGAGTCCGCCAGAGCACGCATTTCGTGCAATGATGCTGCCGGTATATCTGCCGCCAAGACCATGCAATCTTTTGTGGTCGAAGCTGGAGGTCACGATAAATTGTCTTTCAACGAGCGGGACCTAAGGTTATTTATTCTCCACTTAACCTGGTTGAAGTTACGCATTTAGCTTTGTCATAAAAATTATGTTTCGCAGGAATGTTGTGAACGAGGTTAGAAACCTCAAAATGGGACCAGGAGATGCGCAAGCTATCCAAGATTATTTCATCAGGATGCAGAAGAATGATTCCCGCTTCTTTTACGTAATGGATATGGACGACGAAGGCAGACTACGAAATGTATTCTGGGCCGACAGTCGGTCTCGAGCTGCTTACTCTTACTTTGGAGATGCAATATGTTTCGACACAACATACATAACAAACAAGTATGACATGCCTTTTGCCCCATTTGTGGGGGTAAATCACCACTACCAGTCCGTCCTACTCGGTTGCGCACTCCTCTCTTCCGAGACGACACAAAATTACATTTGGTTGTTCCAAACATGGTTGACGTGCATGAACGGTACGTGTTTTATTTTGTCCGGCTTTGTCCATTTTACGTTGTGTGCCTGTCCGGTTACTCCCTTACGTCTGTCCGTTTTACGTATTTTGCTCGTCCGGTTTATCCCTTACGTCTGTCCTGTTTACGTCTTTTGCTCGTCCTGTTTACCCCTTACGTCTGTCCGGTTTACGTATTTTGCTCGTCCGTTTTATCCCTTACGTCTGTCCGGTTTACGTATTTTGCTCGTCCGGTTTATCCCTTACGTAAGTCCGGTTTACGTTTTTTGCGCGTCCGGTTTATCCCTTACGTCTGTCCGGTTTACGTCTTTTGCTCGTCCGGTTTACCCTTGACGTCTGTCCGGTTTACGTTATTTCTGTCCGGATTAACATATGTTTTTATCTTGATCGCTTTGTGTGCAGATACAAGCCCCCCGGCGATCATAACAGACCAATGTGGCGCCATAGCTTCGGCTGTGAGGACTGTGTTCCCTGAAGCGCGGCACAGATTTTGTATATGGCACATAATGAATAAGGCCCCTGTGAAGCTGCCCAAGAAGTACCGGGAGCATACGTTGTTTGACCTCAACAACTGTGTATTCGATTCCAAGACTCCGGCAGAATTCGAGCGGAATTGGCAGGGATTTCTAGATGATTTCGAGTTGCACGACAATAATTGGCTCCGATCCATTTATGCAATTCGAGAGCACTGGGTACCTGCATTTTCGCGGGATTGTTTTTCCGCCGGAATGGCATCAACCCAGAGAAGTGAGGGTATGAACGCCTTCTTCGATAAGTACCTCACATCAAGGACGACACTTAAGCAGTTCGTTCAACAATACGAACTCGCACTACGCCACAAGTATGAGAAGGAAGCTCAGTCTGATTTCGATTGTCAGCATAAGGCTCCGCAATTGATTTCGAAATATTCATTCGAGAGGCAATTGAGCGAGTTGTATGCGGTGGGTGTCTTCAAGAAGGTGCAGTTAGAAATTGGGAAGATGATGTACTGCGACATCAAGGATGAGTTCAACGAGGACGACACATTGCACTTCAACGTGACCGAACATGTATTGACACATATCCTCCCATTGTCGAAACGGTTCACAGTGCAAATTAGAGATGAGAAGTGGGTATGCGATTGCAGAATGTTTGATCACGTCGGTATCCTATGTTGTCACGTTTATGTTGTTATTGCCCGAATACGTCCAAACGCGTTGCTCCCCGAGTTTTACATCGTCCACCGATGGAGGAAGGATATCCGAAGGAGCTATGGAGTCAAGTTTCCTCTTCAAAGCGGCATAACGGGGAACGATGCGCTTCGTCGCCACGACGACATAATGGGTCGTGCGCTTTGGATCGCCGAGGCCGCTTTCGACTCAAACGACAGATATCTTCAGGCGGTAGAGGCACTTGAGTTGGTTAAGGAACGTATGCAACGACCTGATCCTGTGTTCGCTGGTACATCCGTTCTCAATCCGGATAAGACAATACGGAAAGGCAGACCGCCGAGCAAACGACGGATTTCTTTGTCTGAGAAAATAATTAAAAGTAACGTTAAGAAAATCAACAGGAAGAAGGCTCTACCCCCGTTACACCCTGCAGCACCCAAACCGGGGGATCACGATTTCGATGACTGGGACATGAATTTGCATTACGAGGGAGTTCCTCCTTGATTATTGTATTTGTCCTTGGTTGGAATTATTCCTATGTAATTTTGTTGAAAGTCATTGTAATTTTGTTGAAAGTCATTGTATGTAATTTTGTTGAAAGTCATTGTATGTAATTTTGTTGAAAGTCATTGTATTATTGCATAAGATTCAACCCTTTCTTTGCTTGATCGTTTGTGAATTAATTTCTCATGGCGACAAATATATTAAGTAATTTTGTACCGTTGTATGTCTGTCCGGATTAAGTTAACAGTATGTCCGGATTAAGTTAACAGTATGTCCGGATTACGTAACATCAAAGTCCGGATTAAGTGACCAGTATGTCCGGAATACGTAATTAGGCAGTCCGGATTACATTGTTTGTCTGTCCGGATTACGTTAATTTCTGTCCGGAATAAGTTACCAGTATGTCCGGATTACGTTACCAGTATGTCCGGATTACGTTACATCAATGTCCGGATTACGTTTTATTTATGTCCTGATTAAGTGACCAGTATGTCCGGAATACGTAATTTGTTTGTCTGTCCGGATTACATTGTTTGTCTGTCCGGATTACGTTGTTTGTCTGTCCGGATTACGTTATATGTCCGTCCGGATTACGTATCATGTTTGTCCGGTTTAAGAATAAAGTGTGTCCCGAAACGGAACAAAAAGTTTGTCCGGAATAAGTGTATTTGTTGTCCGGAATAAGTGTATTTGTTGTCTGGTTTAAGACAAAAGTGTGTCCCGAAACGGAACAAAAAGTTTGTCCGGAATAAGTGTATTTGCTGTCCGGAATAAGTGTATTTGTTGTCCGGAATAAGCGTATTTGTTGTCCGGAATAAATGTATTTGTTGTCCGGTTTAAGAATAAAGTGTGTCTGGAATAAGTGTTTTTGCTGTCCGGAATAAGTGTATTTGCTGTCCGGAATAAGAATAAAGTATGTCCCGAAACGGAACAAAAAGTTTGTCCGGAATAAGTGTATTTGCTGTCCGGAATAAGTGTATTTGTTGTCCGGAATAAGCGTATTTGTTGTCCGGAATAAATGTATTTGTTGTCCGGTTTAAGAATAAAGTGTGTCCGGAATAAGTGTATTTGCTGTCCGGAATAAGTGTACTTGCTGTCCGGAATAAGTGTACTTGCTGTCCGGAATAAGAATAAAGTGTGTCCCGAAACGGAACAAAAAGTTTGTCCGGAATAAGTGTATTTGCTGTCCAGAATAAGTGTATTTGTTGTCCGGAATAAGTGTATTTGTTGTCCGGAATATGTGTATTTGTTGTCCGGAATAAGTGTATTTGTTGTCCGGAATATGTGTATTTGTTGTCCGGAATATGTGTATTTGTTGTCCGGAATATGTGTATTTGTTGTTCGGAATAAGTGTATTTGCTGTCCGGAATAAGTGTATTTGTTGTTCGGAGTAAGTGTATTTGTTGTCCGGTTTAAGAATAAATTTTGTCCAGAAACGGAACATTAAGTTTTTCCGGAATAAGTGTATTTGCTGTCCGGAATAAGTGTATTTGTTGTCCGGAATTAGTGTATTTGCTGTCCGGAATAGGTGTATTTGTTGTCCGGTTTAAGAGTATTGATAATTTATACATGTCCTTGTATTGATAATTTAACCCAACACCAAATGTCATTGTATTGATAAATCATTCAAATAGTCTATGTAATTTTAACATGTATACATGTATAACTTTGTAAAAAAAATTAAAACATCCAGAGTCGTTTATTGTTGATCGCACATCCCAGAGTCTTCGAGTAAGAAATTGGCCAAATCGCCTCTAAAACGGTGAATAACCTTGCTCTGCTTCGGCTGAGTCGGATCAGCATTCTCCATCAAACGCTTGATCCAGTACAAAACGTATGGCCCGCAGTCGTTACTCCCCGCTAGCTGTCGTTGGCTACCCTTCCTGTCAACTCTCAGTGGCCATTCGACCGCCAAAAACCCTCGCCAGAATCCCGCTATCTTAGACGCGGTGCATTCATGAGTTCCGACTAAAAGGTTAGGATTTTCACCTCTTTTAAGCGTGCGGGAGATGCTGTTGTACTGAATGAACTCCGATCGAGGTCCGTGGGCAACGAACAGAGTCCAGTGGCCGGACAAACAGCATGTCTGTGCGATGACGACTTCCTCCACATTAAGTCCTTCCATTTTTGGGAGTAAATAATCTCTCTTTATATCTTCTCCCTGTCCCTCCACAATCATTTCCGATTCGAAGGATGATAAGCAGACCACCTTTTGTTGCCCTCCTCTTCTGACGAGTACCTCAATTAGGCCGTCAAGCGTTTCGTTGGTGATTTCTGTGCCTCGCGAAATTATTTCCTTGAGATCACCCCTGCTGATAATGCTGAGAACCCCCCTCCAGATAATATCTTTTGCTTCTCGCTCGGGGGCCGTTGCATTCAATAAACGATGTACCTCATCATTGGTCAGCGTTCTCAAGGCGGTATCATCCACATCTGGCCTCGTGGACGAAACAAGGGCGGCCAGTTCATCTTTCGCTTTTTCTTCACTGGCTTCTTCGGGCCCTTTTGTTTTTGTGGTGGCTTCTTCGGCCTCCATTATTTGTTCTTGTTTTTCTGCGGCAATCTTCTGTGCCTCATCTTGGCCAGATTTGCTTTGCGCTTCGTGTATGTGTTCTGTGCGCAAGCGTGGTTTAAAGGTCCGCATTTTTTTGGGGTGCAAAAGCGGAAGCGCAACCCCAGCCTTCCTCTTTCTTTCCTCCTGTCTCCTCATAACTTCCTCCTTTTCTTCCTCCTCCTCCCTCTTATTTCTCTCTTCCTCCTCCCTCTTTTCCCTCTCTTCCCTCTCCTCCTCCTCCCTCTTATTTCTCTCTTCCTCCTCCCTCTTTTCCCTCTCTTCCCTCTCCTCCTCCTCCCTCTTATTTCTCTCTTCCTCCTCCCTCTTTTCCCTCTCTTCCCTCTCCTCCGCCTCCCTCTTATTTCTCTCTTCCTCCTCCCTCTTTTCCCTCTCTTCCCTCTCCTCCGCCTCCCTCTTATTTCTCTCTTCCTCCTCCCTCTTTTCCCTCTCTTCCCTCTCCTCCGCCTCCCTCTTATTTCTCTCTTCCTCCTCCCTCTTTTCCCTCTCTTCCTCCTCCCCACGGACTCTCAGCTCACGACACTCTTCTTGAGAGATCCGCAGTTCTTCCTCCAGGTTGTTAATTTTAACGGTCGCCTCCCTAAGTGCTGCTTCGGCTCGCAGCCATTTCGTCTTCACCTCACTAAGTTCCAACTCTTGTAGCAGTGGGTCACATGGAATGCTGCATTCACTGAGTTGTATCCTTGGTAGAGTGGATGTTGAAGGTGTTTCCTTCGAGGCGACCGTTGCTTCTGCAGGAGTTGAAGGTGTTTCCTTCGCTGCGGGAGTTGCTGCTGCAGGAGGAAATTGATCCTCTGACAACAGTGAATGCTCCCGTGCACTGAGTTTTGGGGTGCCCTTCAACTCAAATTGGCCCGAGTATATCCGGGACAAGTTGATGCCTCGATCTTCCCATTTTCTAAGGATTTGGCGTCTGCTAAACATTTCGGTCCAACACTTGAACCGTGGAAATGCTGACCGGGGATCCCCCAATTTGAACTTCTCGCAAAGCCACACCTGAAAACAGGAATAAGTTAAAAAACAGAAACATAACATCCCCAGGACAGTCTCATAACGTTAATCAGAAAGACCAAACACTAATTCCGGACAGACACAACTCTTATTCCGGACAGACACAACTCTTATTCCGGACAGACACAACTCTTATTCCGGACAGACACAACTCTTATTCCGGACAGACAAAGACGTATTCCGGACATACAAATTACTTATTCCGGACAGACACAAGACGTATTCCGGACACATACAGGACTATTCCGGACTGGCAACACACTTATTCCGGACAGGCAACACACTTATTCCGGACAGAGACAACACTATTGAGGACAGACACAAAACTTATCCCGGACAGACACAAGACTTATTCCGGACAGAGACAACACTATTCAGGACAGACACAAGACTTATCCCGGACAGACACAAGACGTATTCCGGACAGACAAGACAATCATTCCAGACACATACAGGACTATTCCGGACAGGCAACACACTTATTCCGGACATAAACCAACACTAATCCGGACTGACACAACACTCATTCCGGACAACCACAAGACACTTATTCCGGAAAACCTCAAGACACTTTTTCCGGACAGAGACAACACTATTCAGGACAGACAGAAGACGTATTCCGGACAGACACAAGACGTATTCCGGACAAGCAAGACAGTCATTTCGGACACATACAGGACTATTCCGGACAGGCAACACACTTATTCCGGACATAAACCGACACTATTCCGGACTGACACAACACTCATTCCGGACCAAGATGCTTACTTGTAATACGGCAACGCAACCAGACACGTAGCCCTGCTTCATAGAGAAGTTCGCTGACGATCTCCTCCTCGAGAGGTCCCGTTGGGCTTCCTCCAGGCCTTCAACCAAGAAAGTGTGAACCGCATTTGCCCACGCATATCTCTTGAGGCGCTTGAGGTTCTTAAGGTGTTTCGTGTACCACGCTTTAGTTCGCAGTGATCCATCGAAGAACAAAAAATGATTGAAAATCATAGAAATAAGGAGTCGGACGTGCTCCTCCTCCTCGCCCATCTTGCTCGTGGCGGTAAGATGACCCAGTAGCTGGGTGTTGTCGAGGTTAACCCCGTCACGTTTCGCTACGTACATGGCATCCATATCCACTCTCTGCCCATGTACTCTTAGTCCAAGTAGAAGGGCGACGTCTTCTACCGTAAATGGGACCACCCCAGTGGCTATTCTCAGACCGACTTCATTGGCGTCGAAGTGTTCGACGAACCAACCCAGTATCTCGTTGTCAGTTGTGACGTGAGGAAAGCTGAGGAAGTGACCGAAAGGCGTCCGTTGGAAGACATTTTTCTCCTCCTCCTTCATCCGGTCGAACTGCTTGTGAAGGGCCGCGAAACCGCACTTGGTTTCGCGGAAGTAGTACGTGCTTCCCTTAAACCACACAAAAAAATTGTTAGAGGCCAATAATGAACCTTAAAATGAACCAGAAAGAACATGGTTGACAAAACACCTGCGCGGCTACAATTTCAGGAGCAATGGAGGTTTCAGGTAGAGAAGGATCCATTTTCGCCTTGTCTTGGTTTTCGTTACTGGAATGGAAAGGTTTTGGAGCAATGAAGGTTTTGGATGAGCGTATGGAAAGGAACTCCGGGTGAAATGGGGAAAGTTACTCGAATGTTGTACCGCCGCTACTGATGTACGTGAAGTCGAACCGTCTAATCGTGATTTAGGGAAATGAACCGTCGCACGGAAATGAACCGTCGCACCCAACAAATCGTGATTTAGGGAAATGAACCGTCGCACCCAACAATTCGTATACATTTCCCCGCGCAGAGGTTTTGGTTGACTGGACGCACACCTGGCAGCTGACGTGTTATTCCACGTAGGACGCGTCACGGACGCTCGCGTCCGTATATAACTACTCTATTGTTAATGCTGATGACAGTATTATAAAAAAACCCAGACGATAATGATGTAATTGTGGTCGCATGTTATTCGTGTGCCAAGAAACCTTTCTAGATAAAAGTGGTTCCTAGATCATGTTTACGTGGAATCGGAGTTGTATTCTCTTCCAAGTTTCATTTTTTTCCTTGACCTATTGTTTGAAACTTCATTATGATTCTATGTTGTTAAAGTGAGTCATTTTATATCTAAATGCATGCATCAGAACTTTGGCTTATTATTAGTTTTTCCATGATAATAATATCCCATCTGGTACATGTTTACCTTGTAAGACTCATGCTACAACAACTCACTAACCTTTAAATTTGTGTAAGGATGACACACCAAATATTTAGAAGAATGAAGTTGAACATGTCAAGAATGTGGTGGAGAGAGAAAAGAATATCCAACTCACCAACAAAATGTTAGAGCTGATTAAAGAGGTGGTCTTGACAGAAGGATCTTTTTCAATAGAAAGGTTGAAAACCTCGGTGGTTTTAATTTTTAGGGAAAAGTAATAATTATATTGTTAATTTGTACTTAGTTGTTGTTATATATTTTTTCTGATTCGGTTAATGACATTAACTCGGATTTAATCCTTGAGAGATCTTTTAGGAACAAAAAACATTTATCAGTCAACCGTTATTTGATCGTTAATAAGAACAAAATATGTCTTGTCACACCCATCCACGACAACATTGATTGGGACACAATGAGGAGTCTTTGAACATTAGAGAATAATGTTTTACTGAACATGACAAAAGAAGACATGGACAACAAAGTCGTGCTTTGGAAAGACAGATTTGGAGGAGTGGGAAGAGGAGATTTTAGGGCAATGTTAATGGAAGGAGGAACAACAAGCAATGAGGTAAAAGCAAAGTAATCAAGGTAGTGTTTATAACATCTTAATTACAACTTATATATTATTAATGACAACTACATTTCTTACAGTTGGTGGATGTCATTCCACAAATTATACTACGAAGGAGGAGAATAGCAGGGACAAAGTAGGTGTTAATACGGTTTGGACCGTTTACTCGGATGCAATCGTCAAAAAAGTTTTCCGTTTGGCAAGTGACTTCTATGATAAGGAATGGAATAGGAAGAATATAAATCTGGTGCCCCAACCCATCCTACTAAATAAGCACTAGACTCTTCTTGTCGTCAATACAGAGGACCAATCTATAAAGCACTACAATAGTTTCCTGCAAAAGATATCAAAGGACACAACTCGTCTAAGGTAGAGGGATCACATGAGTTAGCAGCTAAAGTCGCAACTGAGTTTTGGAGGTCATACTTCAAAGTTGATTTGCAACTTTAGTTTGTGAGAGATAGTCATATTCAATAGGAGGATTCAAATGATTGTGCATTGTACATGATTTACTGGATCAGGTGCCTATTTGTGAATGAGGATCTGAAGAAAGAAATAGATAAAACTTACTTGCATTCAATTCATGGGGAGTTGCTGATGAACCTTTTGGGCAATGGTGGAATGTGTCTCGATCCGTTTACAATATAGTTGTAGTACCTTTATTTTTATTTTATGAACTTTAAATTTAATGAAGACATCAAATGTTTGGTGTGCTTAGATTGAAACCTTGTTTTTGTCTAATAGGATAGGTCTACATAAATATGATATATCAAAATAATCAAAACATTTCAGTTGAGGCACAAAGTGTTTTTTAAGCAAAACAAATCAAGTCTCCAACAACATAACATTAGTTTTCAATTCTAGATGAAAACAAACAAACAAACCATAAGACCTAAGGCACAAAGTGTTTTTTAAGCAAAACAAAACATGACTCCAACGACATAAACTATAGAAACATCAACCCAAAAGTAGTCTTCTGATGGCTACCACAACAAACAACATAAGAAACATAAATAACATGATGTAATTTAACAAAAACATTATACCAATCCAAAGAAATGTTTCTGGATGTATCTGGTTTGTGTACTCAATCAACTTGCTAATCTGTGTGGTCAAGGAAGACCATTTCAGGATCAGAATGAAGTGGTGTGGTTACACTTATTTCTTTTGACTTCTTCTCTTTCGTAGACCTCTTTTGGTATTGAACATTAATCTTCTCTTGAATAAAAATCTTACGGTTGGTGGGAGGACAACCAACCACTCCAGCTTGGGGATGGTCGATGATAATTGTAATATCCTGAAATTCTATAACACAAGTAATACCTAAGCTGATTATCTCTTATGGGTGTAATTAATGTTATTTAGTATATTGTATTAGTTGATATTGAATTATTGGGAATGTGAGGACTTTGATGAAGTTTACTCAAAGTGGTGCCACAAGTCCATCACTAGATTCGATGAATAATGGTGGAGGAGATATTTATAAGTGTTGTTGGCTTGCTTGGTTAATAATAAAAACAGATACGTACAGTAGAAAAGAGTTAGGGATGAGTGTTTGAGAGAGGAAACAAAGAATAAAAGAAGGAGAATGATCTGTTGACTTGAGGTTTGTTTGGTAGATGTAATAAAAGAAATGAAATATTTTAATAGGCATTGATGAAGGAAAAAGATGAAGATTTAGATATGGTTTTAGGAGTCAAGCGAGTGGTGGTAAGGCAGGCAAGTACTGATTTGTTAATCTATGGTTTCGTGTCATGTTTGTCATTTTTTTTGATATCCTCGTTGCTTGCATGCGGTTTGTGAATGTTTGATGGTTGGTTTTTTCACTTTCAAAATGTGTTTAGATCCATGGATTTTAATTGAGACCAAGCCACTTCTTTTGGGTTGTTTTATGCCCACATGGTGTATGATGAAATGATGGGTTAATGCTCTCATTGTTGTTTCATGGCATGAGATTGTGCATTGATTTGTTTTGCCAGTTGAGGTCTAAATAAGATGCCTTATGGCCATTGCATTGCATTTGGTTTATTATTCTGCAAGCTAGGAATGAAAATCGACCTTGAACGGTTATATTGAAGTAAAGTGAAACTCACACCAAAATGACTAATTGTTTCTATTTTCTGAAATTGATTTTCATGTTGGGATTAATAATGTTGTATGATTTGAAATCAAAAGAAAAATTAAATGATTTTATCTATGCATTTTCACTTTGGATCTAGACTATTATGTAGTGGTTGGGGTCCTTTATGCAACAAATTTCCTATTGTCTTTAACCCCTCATTTATAGATGATTTGTCTCTTTTTGAAAGGAGAATTAGATGAATTGGAGTTGGCAAAGCAATCTATAGGCTAGTAAGGTTTGCATTTTAATGGTACTCAGCATTGTCGCTTTTTGGTTAGTCCAACTGTTGGAATGAAATTTATGAATGATGATTCTAAGTATAACTGAGGTTGTTCAGGAATATTAAATGCTTAAATTTGACATGATATACGGAGGTGTCTTGTGGAAAGTGCTTGGAGTGGTTTCTTTGTCTACTCTCAAATGAATCCATTAAAATATTGAATCATTCACTAAGATTCCACAATGTCATGGAGCTACAAAGGTTTGAGTGTTACTAGATGCATGTGACAAGTTTACTTGGGTTGCTTCATGTCAAATATTCTACTAGGTAGTACGTAAAGTAGAGCATAGTTGTTTATGATCTATATTCATCCTATGATTCTAGAGTAAGATCGTCTCATAATGTGGATTTTGAAGCACAGGGGAGTGCAATGTTAAGCTTTGATATGACAAATAAATTTGACAAGATTGACCCTTGACTTGTTCCTTCATAACAATGAAGTTGGATAAGGTAAATGAGTGGAAGTTATTTTGTGTTTCTCATTGAGATTAAATCCCTTCATAGGAACCTTGGAAGTTGGTTGCTAACTTGATTTAGATTAAGTGTTGATCTTGTAAACTTCCCTCAAAGTGTTGTAAGTTGGTAACGACCACTTACCATGTTCTATTATCTTGGAGTTTGACATTACTGAAGTTAAATTGCTTAACAATAAGGTTATGTGAACTTGAGTAAAAGTGTATAGTAAGTAGTTTCTGTGAGATCTCATGTTTAATATGATTATCCAAAATTTGAGAAATGGTTGGACAACTGGAAGCAATTTGATTGTATTAGTTGTTTGCTTCTTAGGCAAGTTTGGTTGCCACAAGATGCGATCTTTGAGACTTGTATTGATCTTTTCCTTTGGTTGGTTTAGCACGCTTTGTTAATTTCTTAATTGGAGTCAATAGAATCAATTGCTCACTACCTTGCATAACTAGATGATGGTGAATTTGGATGGTATTCCAAGTTAAGGGATTAATGCTCATCTAGGTAATAGGTCTTGCTGGGTGTCCCTTGGTTTGTTGATGTGGTATTAATTAGTTGGAATCGTAGTGAATATATCTTTGGTGTTTTGAAGTTAAATGGCCTTCAAAGAGGAACATATTAGTTCTAGGTTGTCTTTTCATCAATTTGGACTTCCCAGAAATTATGGTTATAGTACGTCAACTATGCAAGTTTCTGTTGGTCTACTAAAGAAGGTGAATTGCTCATGTGTTAGGAAGATGCATCGATAACCAATGATTATTGCAACTCCTTTTTTAATCTTAAAGCCTAGCTATGCATGTTTATGGCTTACTGAGATGAACGTTATATCTTAATGGGATAATTGGTGGTTTATCGATTTCACCGGATATAATTGTCTTGAATTGTAGAATGATAGAAAGAAATGTGATTGTAATTGTCATCTTGAGTTATCTTGGACATAGAAGATATATGATGAAATAAATGTCAATTTTCATGACTTTATACTCATTCATAGGGTATAGAATTGGAATGATTATCTATTATGGTTAAGCACTTCTATGAACTACAAGATTTACCAAAGTTGTTGTAGTACTAGTTCACTAAGTAAGGTGATTGATATAGGTTTTAATATTACAATGATATGGTAGGACTTTTTGTTGGTGTCGTGACTCATACTTTGATTGTCAGATGAACTGCACTAATAATTTGATGGTTAAATGCATGGATTGTGTATGCCACCTGAGCATACATATACATAATCAATGTAAGTCATCATTTAGAGGTCCCAAGCTCAATCTTGTAGTTGACTATCTGATAGTGGTGATGCATTATTTTGTTGTTGAGAAATGGGTTAGCCATGACTCATAGTGAAGTTGAGTTAGTGCCCTATTTAATATTTTCTCTCTTTGCAACTAAAATCGGGTGGCATTGTCCACACAGACAAATATGTGGTTTGCCATGTTTAAGTGGTATTTAAACTTTAGACTCAACATTTTGTTTTACAATTGAAGTTGTGCATTATGTTGTGGTGTTCATAGATTTAAGCGAGTGAGATACAACGATTTTCACAATATCATGTTTTCACGTTCGATTTTTGAACCTATTGAATATTTGATGTTTTGATCAAATGCCTGCATGACTTAATTGAGATTTTCATTGGTGCTAAGTTTGGTTCCATAATTGCTTTCCATAGGTTGTGTTAACCTTGATGTTGATTTATAATCTTGATGAAGATGGAAATGGTTGTAGAGATGTCAAGTGCATTTAATCATTTGTTTGTAATTGCGACATTGCTAGTTGGTCTTCTTAATGATTGATTTAACTGGTTGATTGCAAGTCACTACTGAAATTATTGGTATAATTGTGGACAATGGTATTATCCTACTAATTGATGTGATTTGAATACATTCTTTCATATCTTTTAGCATGTGTTATTCATTTAAACTGGTCACTTCTAGTTTCATCATCATTCAAGATGGATAATGAATATTGAATTGATATTATTGGTCTTGTTGGACAGATACTTATGAGTAAATTAAGATCTAATCATTACCAAAGACATGTTCACTAACAAATGTGTTAATGAACATTGATAGACCCAAATGTGAGTTATTCCGATGGGATAACAAATGTGATAATTACACATTACTGATTTAATACCGAAAAGTGAATGGTGGGTTTGGCACTACTGGGCTCTATGGAGCATGACTCTTTGGAGTATTGTAACTC
The DNA here is from genome assembly GCA_963682175.1 of Triglochin maritima. Taxonomy (NCBI): domain Eukaryota; kingdom Viridiplantae; phylum Streptophyta; class Magnoliopsida; order Alismatales; family Juncaginaceae; genus Triglochin; species Triglochin maritima. Next base: position 33,688,433 of record OY821779.1, read on the forward strand.
TTCGTAGTATTGGGCCCAACGGGGAAATTGGTGGTTATAAGACCGAAAATGCAGACCTATTATCTTATTGTATTGACACAGGTTTGTGTATGGGACCCTACAATGAACTAAATTAAAAGAGATTGAAACTAAAAGTGTTGTAAATTATTAAGATTACAAAACGGGTGTGGGGACGGACCATAGACTAACTGGAAAACCGCACGTGCCAGCAGTGAGATTTCTTTAGAATTCCCGATACATGTATGTATCAATAATGAAATGATTGACTGAATTGAATTGATAATGGCAACTATATGTGATGCATGTTTGTGCTCTAGTTCATATTGTCTATTGATAGTTATTAATTGAAAAGTGAACTAAGACACATACTTACTCTACTTCATAGTGCTTGTTGATTGTAATTGATGAATGCGAACTATGAGATGCAAAGTTGTTCTCTAGTTCACATATATGACCTAATGACTATCATCAATTAGAAATGAGATATATGATGCGTGAATATGCCCTAGTTCATTATGTGGTATTGTCAATTGAAGTTTCATATTTGTGATGCATGCATATTATTTATAAAATATGATTTCTGATTGTGTTCGTTAACTAATTGTCATATTTTATATTTCTCGCTGATTCTGTATGATTAACGGTTGGTACTGGCGGGGTTGTTGAGCTCATAAAATTTTGTTACCATTTTTCAGATCGTTTTAGGCTTGCCACGATTATTTATTTGGGTGAGTTATCAGAATGTGCAACTAGAAGTGGTCGTGGATCGTTTTAATGCACTAGTCAAGGTGGGTAAGTACCTAACTTGGCTTGGGGCATTATAATAGTAGGTACCAACTTACCAGAGAAAGTTCTGATACTTGATGGTTGGATGATGAGACTTCATTTGGGTTTACAACTTTTGGAAGGCATAGGCTACTGTCGAATAAAGAGTTCATAGTAAGGTTGCATTTTATGCACTTATATTACATTTATATATAGTTTATTTTGCTATAAAATGTGTTACTTTAGGTGTTATTTGTGTTTTGCAGGAATAAACATACCGAAATCCAAATTACAAGAAGAACGGGTAAATATCTGCAATTGTAAGAAATATCAAAGAATATATAGACTTAAAGGCAAAATTGAAGATATAGAAAACAAAAGCCAAGAGTCCATTCCCAGATATTCTCACAAAATAATTCAAGCTCATTCTTTCTCTCAAAATCAAAGAAATAATCCAATTTATATTAATAAATTCGGATTATAAGAAATTAACCAAAATAAGGAAAGTTTGAATTAAGAAAGTTCTAAACTGTCGGCACATGTCTCTTGTTTCTTTCATAACTTCCATATATAATATCCAAATCTTATGGATAATTAAATAAGGAAGATTTTATATTTTATATGAAATTGAAAACATTTGATGGAAAGGGGCTGAAATTAAAGAACCAGTCAGACAGAAATAGGAAACAGGACCGCTGACAGACTCACTAATTCAAGCGTAACTCGTGATCCCCATATTCACATTGATTGATTCAAGCGGCATTGGAATCACAATTCTTTCTCACAGGGATTTTGGAAACGAGTCATCAAAGACAGATGATCTGGAGGGACACAAATCTGAATCCTTGGAGACACCTTCTCGATCATTCTATAAATACAAGGGTACACCGTCTCTTTTAATTAGGAGCCGATTCTTCTTCCCCTGCAGGAGGCCCTGCTGGAGTGAGACCGGGAGACACCTTCCTTGACGTTTGGAGGCTTCGTGATCAATCTATCTTCCTAATTTTCCGATATTCCTTTAGTTTAGTGCAGTTTTCCGATCTAGACTTTGTCGTAGTTTGTTGTATTTGTTAGGACCCTAACCTTGTTTAGAGGGTTAATCCCTTGATTAGTGGGATTTTGCATGGGAAATGGAAGGGGGGATAGTGATGAGTGATGGTTAGGGGCCGGTTGCTGTAGCAGGGAGTGGGTCGTAAGGTGCGTTGGAGGGGGGGTTGCTATCGGACGTCGAGCGAATCTCCGGCGTGCTCCGTCTTGTTTTGAGGTATGCCGGTTCTTTAGTCATTTTCTTTGCTTACCCTAGTTGGGGTGATGTTGGGGTCGGTCGCGGGAGATCGGAAACCTCGTCGGCGACGAGAAAATGACGTAAAATCCACGGCTGACGCGGGGTTACTATCGACCAACGGTCGACCGGTTCAGCGTTTTACCTGATTTTAACCATCACTCGTCGGACGATGTCATGTGGCGGTCGACCGGTTGGGCATATGCTGGTGGTGGATCAGAGGAAGGTCTGTTGGATTTTGGACGATCGTTTCTTGTTTTTGGGTCGACCAGAACTTAAGTGAACTTGTTTATTATGCATGTTGTTCGACCGATTATATTTATTGTTCGACCGTTATATGACTTAGACTATTAGTTTGACCCTGGTAGTTTTCGGTCGACTGGGACCTCTGAGTCGGTCGTACGAATAGACTTGTGTGATTTTGACCGGACTCTGGATTTTGACCTCACATTCGGTCGACCGGTTTTAGATTGTTGTTCGATCGTTTGAGACTTAAGTGATGTGCAAAGAGTTCGACCATTGCAGACTTTCGGTCGACCGAACCTATTGGGGACGGTCGACCGGATTGCCTATTTCGGTCGACCGTTTGTGCGCAGAATTGGGTGTTTGGTCCTTTTGCTGTGTCAACTCTGTCCACGGAAACCCGTGTCCTCTCTTAGAATGTGAGCCGGGAGGTGACGGGGGGTACGGTGATCGTGTCTGCCTAGGGACCGCCGTGTGGAAGAGTGTGGACACTTGGGTGGCGCCACCTCCGTTGATTGACTGTGGTGTGACGTGTTGTTTCTTGACTCGCTGTAGAGTAGCAGACCTGAGGGATCATGGATCCCAATGCATGTTGATGCATGACTCGTGGAGCATGATGACCTTGCACACTACGGTCTTGACCTGTCCGATGTTGTGCCGAACGTATGTTGTAACGTCGAGTTTTTACCGACGATGTCGCCGAGGTTTTTGCCAACGATGTTCCGGCTTGTGGTTGTGTCGTCTGATGTTGTGCTGGACGTATGTGTTACCGTCAATGTTGTGTCGGCGATGCTGCCGATGTTGTTCCAGCGATGATTCCTCGATTGGGCACCTATCGAGGAATGTTTGTACCGATCGGGCTCCGGCTCCGTTGGGGTGGTGTAGACCACAAGGTTACCTTGCACGGAAGTGTGAACGCTCCTCACCGATCCCTTGGCTCAAGTAGTCGCGTGTGGGGTGCATCGCGTGCTCTCCGCAAGACCGTATGTGCCTACGGTAGGTTTCTGAGGGAGATCCATTGTTGTTGCTAGACTGATGTCCTATTTTACCCTCGCAGGGGATTCGTTACATTGCAGATGTTGATATGACATGCTACTAGTATCATTGGTTCATTTACCATACTATTGCATTCATATAGGCGAGCTTGGCATACGGGGTTTCCTAATGGGAAACTCAGGCATTGTTGCTTGATTTATGTTTCATGACCGCAGTAGGTTCTGTCGGGTGGTGATAGCGGGTACACACATTTTGGGGCCAGGATTCTCTTCGGACTCTTCGAGGTCATCATGATTACCTGTTTTAATTTGCTGTAGTGATGTAATCATGTCTTTTGACAAACTCTGTTGTAATTAGTGCACCGACTAATTATATTTATGAGTAACATTCCCATTTGGTTGTTGTTATCTTGAGATCTCTTTATTATTTTAAATTTCAAATTTTACGTTGTTTCGGGATGTTACAACTTGGTATCAGAGCGGTCGGTTCCTATGTGTGGCTCTCAAAGAAATCACCCCAGTGTAGTAGTGTTAGGTTGCACTTTACATTTAGCATGCATTCATGGCTGATCTTGAGTTGTTTCTTGTGCCAGATGCCTCCGAGACGTGTGTGGAACACCGCGAATGAGCGCAGTGCCAGTGATGCCACTGAAGACGCTACCTGGGATAGGTTGGGCGAGTTCCTCGAGCGTCAGGCGACGAGGGCAGAGCGTCAGGCAGTACCTTCCTAGTTTTGATGGCAAGAGTGACCCTGAGGCTGCAGAGGACTGAGTCTTTATGATCCAGAGGATTTTCCGGGCAATTGGCTGTGTACCGGAGCGGATGGTGGACCTGGCCATCTATATGCTGGATGGTGAGGTGGTAAAATGGTGGAGGACCACATCTGCAGTGGTGTTTGCTGACCGAGATGACGTAAGCTGGGAGGAATTCCTTGAGGAGTTCAACCAGCAGTTCTTTCTGCAGCACGTCATAGACAGGAAGAAGCATGAGTTCTTGGCCCTCGAGCAGGAGGAGATGTCCTTGGCTAGCTACATCAGCAGGTTTAACACCCTGGAGCGTCATTGTTCTGAGACATACGTGACACCCGAGCAGAGAGTGCGTAAGTTCATCAAGGCGTTGAGGAAGCAGCTCAGGTCGCATGTGATTACCAGCATGACGCAGACCCTGGCGGATGCAGTGAAGTTTTCTACCATCATCGATCAGGACTATCAAGAGCATTACTAAGAGGCGCGGAAGCCGCCAGTGAGCACGGGAGGACGTGTGGTTGGACGTTCCACTGGGAACCCGGGCAAGAGGCCCCGGGTTGATGGAGGAGGAGCACGCTAGTCTGGTGCGTGCAGTACCTGCGGGAGATCTCATCCGGGTCAGGAGTACACCCGGCGTACAGGTGCATGCTTGGGTTGCGGTCAGATGGGACATTTTATCCGGGAGTGCCCGAGCAGGCAGGGTGAGACGAGCAGGAGACCAGGACCACCGATCTCAGGGAGGAGTGGAGGCAACAGGTCCGTTGTTCTGCAGGGCCAAGCCAGGAGAGCGGGGCGAGTTTTCACCGTCCGGGCTGAGGAGGCGAAGGACTCCAACACTGTCGTGGAAGGTACCCTTGTAGTTTCAGGTTTGGTTGCTCGTTTTTTATTTGATTGCGGCACCACACACTCCTTTATTTCGGAGAAGTTTGCTGGCAAGTTGGATTGGACCCCTGAGCTACTGACTGATTTGTTGGAAGTCAGTACGCCCACGGGTGAGGTGGGCATTGTGGGGAGTTTTCTCCCCAGCACCACAGTTGTTTCGGGAAACCATGATTTTTTGACAGATCTGGTCTTGCTACCGATGGAGGACCTCGACGTCATACTGGGGATGGACTGGCTATCATAGTACGATGTGCGAGTCTTTTGCCGTGAGAAGAAGATCCTTATTCCGAGGAAGGACATGCCTGATGTGTTGATCAGAGGGAGGAGGAGTAGAGGAGGTCATCTGATTGTGTCTGCGGTTAAGGCACAGAGGCTGATGCGTCAGGGTTGCAGAGCGTTTGTGGCAACCTTGGTTGTTCCTGACCCTGAGACGAGGAGGCTGGAGGATATAGGGGTGGTACATGAGTTTCCAGAGGTGTTTCCTGCAAAGATTCCTCGTTTACCACACCGCAGTGGAGGGCCCCGACGAGAGTGACTGAGATCAGGAGCTTCGTGGGACTAGCTAGGTATTACAGACGATTCATTCAGGATTTCTCTAGACTTGCTTTGCCACTGACAGCGCTGACGCAGAAGGGCGTCAAGTTCGTTTGGTCCTAGAATTGCGAGAACAGTTTCCAGGAGTTGAAGAGGCGACTAACGACAGCGTCGATTCCGACGCTATCGAGTGGCAGCGGAGGCTTTGTCATTTATAGTGATGCGTCAGGGATTTGTTTGGGTTGTGTTCTGATGCAGCACGGAATGGTGGTGGCGTACGCTTTGAGGCAGCTCAAGGTGCACGAGAAGAACTACCCTACTCATGATCTAGAGTTAGCAGCGGTGGTTCATGCGTTGAAGACCTGACGTCATTATCTTTATGGAGAGCAGTTCGAGGTCTTCACAGATCATGATAGCCTGAAGTACTTGTTCTCGTAGAAGGAGCTGAATATGAGGCTGCGCAGATGGTTCGAGTTCATTAAGGATTACGACTTCACTATCTCCTATCATCCGGGGAAGGCGAATTCGGTTGCAGATGCACTGAGCAGGAAGGTTGAGGTGTCAGTTGCGAGTTTATGCATTCAGGAGTGGAGGCTACTCGAGACATTGTCAGAGTGGAGGCCGTTCACAGAGGGCTCTAAGAGGGCAGTGATGGCTAAGCTTCGGGTGGAGCCGCAGACCGTCTCACGAGTGGTGCATGCTCAACATAATGATGAGGAGTTAGCTGGTCTGCTGCGGTTGGCAGCCAGAGATGGATCAGACTTCAATGTGGGGGTTGATGGCGGTTTGAGGTTCAGGAGTCGGATGTGGGTGCCGAAGGTCGATGGGCTGAGAGATGACATCATGGAGGAGGCACACCGAGCAAGATATACCATTAACCCTGGGAGTACGAAGATGTGTAAGGACCTGCAACGGAACTTCTGGTGGAAGGGCATGAAGAGAGATATTGCAGAGTTTGTGGGTCGGTGCTTAGTGTGTCAGCAGGTGAAGATTGAGCATCAGCGACCAGCAGGGCCGATGCAGTGTATTGAGCTGCTAGAGTTGAAGTGGGAGCACATGATGATGGATTTTGTCACGGGGCTGCTAGGTTCGGGAAGAAGGGGAAGATCAGTCCGAGGTACGTCGGGCCGTTCGAGATCCTAGACCTAGTTAGAGAGGTTGCCTACAGGATTGCATTACCACCGCAGTTTTCGGGTCTTCACAACATCTTCCATGTATCGATGCTGAGGAAGTACATTGCATATCCAACTCACGTGATTGAGATTGCAGTGCCAGAGATCCAGCAGGACTTGTCACTTGAGGAGAGACCAGTCGAGTTCGTTGATCGTATTGATCACCAGCTCAGGAGGAGGACCATTCCGATGGTGAAGGTCAGGTGGCAGCATCACAGTGAGCGCGAGCCCACTTGGGAGATCGAGGAGGAGGTTTAGAAGCAATACCCAGAGCTTTTTGGTGAGTTGCTTGTTGATTTCGGGACGAAATCCTTTTAAGGTGGGTGAATTGTTAGGACCCTAACCTTACTTAGGACTAAACCCTTGAATGTGAGAACTGTTAGTATGCTTCTTTGAATTAATAAGAACTCTTAACTTGATTGTTTCTACCATAATGTTTAGGTACATTCCATGTTTGTTTATGTTCTTAATAACAAACTTGTCATGCTCATATTAATCACCTAGGTTAGTCCCACTATGATATGTCTTGCCATGAGGTACTTCTTGTGCATAACAAACACTAACTACACTTGAGCTTATTGTATGCATTTACCACAATTATTTCATGTGTACACACACTCCACCCCTTATGGATTTTCCATTCCCGAATTCTATTTTCTTCTATTAGTCACTTAGTTTCATTGCTTCTCTCTCGCTTTCATTTCCTTCTTTGTTGCTTACTCGTTTAGTGTAGTTTAGTTTAATCAATCTCTTTCTCTCCTTTGTTTCCCACTCGCCTTTGAACTAACCAAAGTCGACACATCTCCCTATGGATCGACCCATATTTGCCACCGCTTCAATGCGGCCGTGCACTTGCAGTTATTTATAACTGATTCAATCACTTGTTTGTCCGATTTCCCAAGCATTGTAGTTTCATTTCGATCACATCTCTCTTTTCTTCTCCCCCACTCGAGTATTGTGAATCCAACTCACACGCACTCTTTGTGGACCGACCCGTATTTGCCACCGCTTCAACGCGGCCGTGCACTTGTGGTATTTTAACTGATTCAATCAGTGACCTAAGAAATTTCCATACCTAGTCACTTTCAAGCAAGACTTTACCAAGGCTCTGATACCAAATGTAGAATCCAACTAGCCCTAAATATAGTCTAGAAGGGGTGAGTAGACTAAATGCACTCTTAAAATATAAGAAAGTCAAACAATAGAACGATAACAAAATTAAGAAAAGCAAACCACAACACCGATGTATAGATGTTTGGATCCACCAACCGGATCCTGGTCCTCTACTACAAATTGCTCCTCCTTGGGCAACTTTGAGTTTTCCACTAATTTGTCTCCCTCTTCCGGGTGGGGAGATCTTGCCTTTACACTTGAAGCTTGCGAACACTCTCGCCAAGCTTGGATCACCCTCTCATAATCCGAGCAGACCTTCACTCCGGAAGCTATTACAACACTTTATTGAGGATCTTAGTAACCACTTCTAATCTTAAGCACTTGAATGATTGATGAGAGCAATGAATGATCAAGTGGATGACTAAGCACAATGAGAAGATTTAGAGCACAAGAGAGTAGGATGAGTATGAGAGCTTTAGATAAAGGATTTGTGTCTTTGTAGAGTTATTCTAAACTCTATTTATATGCTTTAAATTTAATCTAGTCGTTGGGATTGATTTGGAAAGGATTTGTGTAAGATACACAAAACAGAAAAGTTTAGAACACAAATCTGGACACCATCGGTCGATCGGTACGAGAGAAATGGTCGACCATTTTCTTATAAATAAGAAAACGTTCGAACTTAAGTATAGGCCGGTCGAACCACTAAAGCTAAAACTTAAGTGAATGGTCGAACCAAGACTGGGGCAGTCAACCCCTCTGAAGGTTTTGGCCAGCATAATAATAAATAAATGAGGTAACGGTCGGACACAAAGTAGAATCCAGTCCGATTGAGAATAACAGGGAATTTGGAGCTTGAATTGTTCTTGATCTGGTCGACCATTGTCATGACATTGTTCAACCGGTGGCCAAATACGAATTGAGAGTTAGGTAAGTATGTGTATACGATCGTTGTATAATTAAAGTGTTAAACTGTCGAACCAGAACCAAGTTTCGGTCGATCGGTTTGCACACTAACCGCGACGCGGGTAAAAATTACAGATCAAATAAAAATGCAAAGATTAAGGCATAAATTGGTTAACAAAAGCTAATGGTCGAACTGAGATAAACAATCAGTCGACCGTTCTGGGAAGGAATAAGAGTCTTGTAAATTTGGTTGAACTGGATGATCTACCAGTCGGCCATTCTGGGAAGGAATAAAAGTCTATTAAATTCAGTCGAACCATATGGTCTACCGGTCAATCGAATATAGCAGAAACTCCATTCCAAAAAGAATTCCTATGTGTAATCAGTCACCTAAGATGGTCAGTTTGTTATGGAATTTTGTATGAGACTTCTATAAGTTTTCTATGGACCATGCAATTCAAATCAACCAAGATATCAAGTGCCCAAGTTACATTTGAATCCTAAGTACAAGAAACATAAATCCTATACGACACTTCAACTTTGATTTCTTGTCTTGTATTGACACTTGTCTCCGGAAATGGTTAGTAAAACAACTATATATGTGCATATGCATAAAAGGTAGAAATAGATATACATGGATTTATTGATATGTTAATTAATCATAAAAATTGTATAAAGGAGTATAAAGCAAAAAGCCAACACAACAAACTAATAAGGCTAAAGGCAAACACACAACAATAAATATGTAGACATCTGATGTGTAATTAAGATTAAACCGCAAGTGCACGGCCGCGATGAAGCGGTGGCAAGTATAGGTCGATCCACAAGGAGGTGTGTCGACTCTGGTTCTTTCGAAGGCAAGTGGGAAAAGGAGGGGAGAAAAAGTGTGATTGCACTAAACTAAACTACGAATGGACAAACAATAGAACTAAACCCCATAGGGGGTAGAGAAAGAATTCGAATATGAAAATATGTGTATGTCTATGATCATTTGTGCTCATCACAACATGTGGTACGTGAAAACCACAAAACCAAATCCAACTTTGCCTCCACATGAAATAAGATAAAATATTATCATTACAAACATACAAGACAATACTCAGTGGCGGAGCCACGTCAAGGGCAGGTGACACCCAGATTTTAAAAAAAAAATTGCCAATTTTTTTAATTCAATCTCATATATATAAGTGTACTATCTTGAAGTTATGGTATAATTGGATAGTTGTGGTTTAATTTGGGGTTTGAGAGGAATTAAGATAATATTTTGACAAAAATTAATTTTAAAGTCAATTTGACTGGGATTTTGAAACTCTTTTGAACAACTACATTTGGAAGCATTTGGAAGATATAAGCTCAAATCTTTTGGACTTGCATTGTTGTGTAAGTTTGATAATTTTTTAGTTGAAACATTACATAGATTTTAGTCAGGTGTCGTGGATGTTTGGGATTCGATTTTTTTGATTATGATGTGCAATCTTACTTTTCTAGTACAATTATACTTATTGACATATATATATATCTCATGGTGATACTGTCGAGTTCGTTTGTTGGCTGAAAATAGAATCAAAACTCAAAACAAACTAGCATGTATAGGAAACTTATTCTTCAAGATCATTCTATACAAAAGAGTCCTACAATGAATAATAAATCTAAAGCTTGCAATTCCATGAATGAAAATAGCAATGAGCACAAATAGTAACAATTATTACAAAAAAAAATTATTATAATTTTAGGTTATACTTATACACTATTTTGCTCCCTCTATTTGTCTAGATTTTATCGATTTTAAACCTAAGAATGAACATGATGAATAAATCTTCGCAAACCAGCTGCTTTGTGTTTGGATATTGGAATTTGAGTTGTAAGGAAAACAAATTCAACTTAACTGATGAGTCGTGTTTTATGATTGTAATTTATTTTGGATGTTTGAATTTTAATGTATTTAGGTTTGGAAAATTGTTAAAAATAGGAAGGATATTTTCAATTTTTATTTTTTAATTAATTAATTTATTTAAAGTATTATGTTTAGGTTTGTGGTCCTCCAAAAAATTTCGACCAACATAGATGCAACCTGCCCCACCAACAAAAAAACTCGATCCGTCCCAGACAATAATTGAAATGAAGCTAAATGAAGTCATGCATTAAGACCAAACCCCACTATGTCTCCACATGATTAAAATATACAAGACATTAATTAAGGTGAGACCAACAAGAGCACATGCTACCACATGTCATGTTTCCTTCATCAACTTCATACTTATCCTCACCTCGTCATTCCCCATAAAATAGGCCCACTAATCTAACCATGAGCTAAGCATCACTCAAGAACATTAGCACATCAAAGATAAGAGTCAAATTTCATTAGATTGTTATGGAAATCATGTAAGACTCAAACGATTAAGATTTACACACACACCTAATATATCACATAATCACATCACACTCTTCTCCACCCCCAAATGACAAATGGACTTACTCACTACTCATTAAACTACAAACTACATTAAGAAAAGGAAATAATCTAATTACTTCTACTAAGACAAAACAAAATTAAGCTAAACATGCAACAATTAAAAGATAAGACAACCTTAAAACAAACTAAGAAAAAATAATTTATTTACATGACTCACATTACAAGTAGCGTTCTTCAACACTTGAGTTGTGCTCCATGGTTTACTCTAAGTAGAGAGAATGCCACCAAATAATGGGTAATTACAAAGGAAGACGAAGAGTTCTATTTATAGTCATGGAAAACGGTAATCGGGGACAATCCCCCAATGTGAGTCTAATGAAACTTCTACAAATGGATACAAACAACATATTACACAACCATGAGAGTCCGGGTCGGATCCTGAGCATTTTGAATTGCCAATTGGCTATCTAGGACAGCCAATTGGCCAACACATTTTGTTGGATTCGACCCGATATCTGTTGCCTTTTTATTCGTTCAATTCTCCACGTATGGTGCACCCGAATAAGTTGTTTGAGTCTAAGCCCGAATCTAATTGCCAAAATGATCCTCAAGAAGGTGTGGAGTTTCTCAATTTGCTTATTGGTCATTTTGGTTTACGTTCGGGTCCTTCCCTCTTGCATATCAGTCCATAATTCTCACAATTCAGTCCCTTTTCTTGCATTCCGATCTTTTTTGTGTCTCTTCTTCCCAAACATTTTTATTCCTAAAACATAAACATAAAACTTGTTACGTAGCATTGCTTAGGTTCAAAATAGATGATATAAGACACAAATATATGCATGATATGATGTCAATAAAATACCCTTACACCTAGTTTTTGCTAGTCCTAAGAAAAATAAAGAAAGAGAAAAATGAATGAAAGGAAAAACATAGCAAAAATAGGGAAATCTTAACTCACTTTCGTAGGAATCACGATTGCACTTAGCAAGTTAATTAAGGACCTAAGTGAAAGACATGGGTAACCTTAACATCCTCAAGTGATAAAAAGTGAAAAGTCCATTAAGGTTCTTATTTTCATTACCAATTCTTTTCTTTTCAATTTTTTCCATTTTGTTCTTTTTTTTCATTCATTTTATTTTTACTAGTTCGTGTTTGATTCTCCCACCATCAGGTTTTCGTCCATCATTGCCTATAAGAACTTACACTATCACGTACACATTTTCCCACATCTCCACATAGCGCGATCCCTACCACCCGTGTAACGAGAGTTCAGTCGGTGCATCTCAAGTCAGATGACTCGAAAGCACCAGACACTAAGTCACCTTGGACCTAGTTTCCCGAGTGATAGGAGCCGTACGAGAAGAGAGAACACCTTACCCACTTATTTATTACCTACACATGAACCAAAACCACTACACCTACGATTTCACAAAAGGAGTTTAAAGGTCCCTGACTACGACAAACTTCCGTATACTAACAGACATGAATTAATTAAGTGACTCACCATGTTTATAGTGTACTTCTTTATTTGTTTGGGTACTGAAACCCTATGATTACTCTCCCGTCGAGGGAAAACCGGGGTGCAACCTTATGACTAGATAAGACCTAAAGCCGGTGTGCTAAATATCCTAATGCATCATGTTCAAGACAATTTTGGGAGCTTCCTTTTACTTTGCCTCTCAATGATTTTGCACATGTTAAACACACACAAATCTCACAAAATATTTCCTTTCGCAAACACATGAAGATTTTGAAAGAATGAAAATTTTAAAGCACCAGGCAAGCAAAAGAAGACAAGTCACCCAAGGATCATGGCAAACATATATATATATATATATTGATATTAAATGCAACACACTAACATGACCCTAACAATACAAACAAAACAAAAGAAGAAAGACTCGACTATGTACACATGTAAAACACCCCCCACACTTACTTCATGCATTGTCCTCAATGACTGTGAGCATCATACTACATCGATTTATGCATGAAAAAGAAAAGATCTCACCAACGTGAGGCGCAAAGGGAAGTTCATGGTTATGTTGATGGACACAAACCTGAATTCCCCTCGAAACCTGTGAAATACTAAAAAATGGATACAAATACTTGAAACAAATGGGGCCCAAATACAAAGGCATTGGGGCCCACAAGAATCAATGCTAACTAGTGGAGTCTTTTATTATTTTATTTTTTTGAAATATAACTATGTATAAAAATAAGTTCACATCTTCATTTGTCAAAGAACATCAAATGGCAACCTCACAAGTGGGTCAATGCACTTGGAATGGGGACATGACACGATACGGGGCAAGAATACTCATGTGTGCCCCCTCACAAAGTGCACAAAATTCCAGAAGAGGTTCATGAATTATACGCAAAGATCAAACTGAAAGAGTTCGAACCTCTCGAGAGTTTGGCAACAATTGAACAATGGAATAAGAGTTTCCCCTGTTACGGTACTGAAGTTATGACTGTCAATCCAAACTCTCCAACCAACAAGCTAGTGGGTCGGAACGAGGTCAAGAACCTTGTTATGCATGTCCGACTCACCAGGCGAATAGAAAGTGGGTCTCTTACCCAAGGTATACTCTAAGGATTTCCCAATACCATCATTGGCAATGTAGTTGTTTGTCCCATCATTTTAAAGTTGATTAGGAACAATAGTGAGAGGCAAACTCTCATCAGGTCGTATGAAATTAAGGGTACTAGGGAGCTCTTGTTCCGCCACAGATGAGTCCTTAAAAGACACAATAATAAGATCATACAGCTCAAGGTCCACGGGACAAAAAGATAAGGCACAATCCTGTGCTGACTAATAATAGAACCGGTCCATGCTATTCTCACTTGGAATCGGATCCTCCACTAAGTGATTGTGAATTGAAACCCCAAGTCCCTCAGTTTGACTAGGAGTTTGACTTTGAAAGATTGTGTTTTGAATTTGTGGATACGGTGGTGGTTTGATATCAAAAGAAGAATCATCATGTTGACAAGAAAGGCCACCCACCTCATGTTCACTTATTTATTGTGTCATCTGTCTCACTTGCATTTCCGTAGTTTGCAAGGAATTTTGAGTGGATTCAACATATTTTGAGTGGTTTCCATGAACGTTTGGATGGCTTGTTCTAAGGAATCAAGTTTGAGGTCAAGTGTTAGGCTCAATTCAGAATTTGGGACATTGTTGGGTTGGATGTTTATGGGCTTAGAATGAGTCCAAAGATTAGTAGTGGGGTGTTGGTAGAATTCTGGGTATTCGGGAGGAGGATACTAGGGTGGGCATGATGTATAAAAATTTAAAAAGTATTGTCTCCCTATTAATCCATCCCTCTTGGGTTGTACGCGGATGCGTAATGATCACATTGAGTATTTTGGGAAAAGATATGCTCATAGTCAGCTCAGGGGGAACATAAGGACATTCCACGATAACGTGATCACTCAACCCACAATAGTCACACGACACGACTACTGGAGCCACCAGTGCACTCATCTCGTCTACCGCACGCATGAAAGAGGACAAAGGTTCTTGTAATGTCTCAGTTTGTTGACAAGCATATGATTCAACATAACTAGATGGTGGTCTAGCAGTCGATGGCTCTCTCATATTACCCCAATCTGAAGATTGCTCAGCCACACAATTAAGATTGTCCCAACCATACGGGGTATTTGTCTGAGGCACCCTAGGATGTGTGGGTCTAGAGTACCAGGGAGAATAGTCTTGGTCCCAACAATGAATGCACGGTCGCCCATGTAACCACCCATCTCGACAAAGAACTCTCGAGTCGACTACTCTAACCACCACGAGGCCAAGCTCACAAAAAGTGCTCGACTCGACCCTAAAATGCTTACAAAGAGTGTAAAGGGGAGGAGACTAGAACGTAGAAGTAGGTGAGAAGAAGATGACTCAGAAGAGAAGGGAAGAATCCCTAAAACTAGCATGGGTAGAGGGTGAGGGTCGAAACCTATCTAGCAAAACACAACTCAAACATCCTACGTTCACTATAGGTACTTCGGCTAGACGACGCCTAACTTCGAGATCACTAGTCTCGACATGCCTTACCTCCGTACAATGAAGACCACAATGCTCAGTAAGTGATACCAGATCCGGATATCCAATACCTCCTACTATCGACAATGCAGGTGACGCCGATCAGGTCATGGCGGTCGCAACTGGATCACTCTCCTAGTACGTTCGAAATCCTTATTGATCAATGTCTACCTACTTTTAGAATTAAGGCTTTGATTAGTGTGATTTTTGGGGCTAAGGAAAGGGTGATGAAATCCCCCACCTTATCTTGTATTGAACAACCCCTCCTTAAAAGCGTTTTAGAGTCTTAATCTACAAATCAACTCTCCAAACAAACACTCAACTCACACTTGTTTCAGTATAATTCCTACTAACTAATGCATGGTCATACAAAAATGTATGAATGAGAGTAGGAAATACGTACCTCACACCAATGCTCAACAACTGAAAGTAAAGCAAAATGGAAGACATACTACGTGCCTAAGTCGAGTATATGATTCATGACCTAAACAAGCAAGAATGTCTAATCTTTTGCTTTGGATTTTAGTGGCCAAGTTGATTAAAGGGGGATTGATAATTAATCTAGAGGGAAACTACAGGTCAAAACATGCAAAATTGAGCCCCAGATGCCTATATTGAATGTAGGAACAAACCAAAGAAAGAAGACAGCAAATAGAGCACACCATACCGCCAGTTGGTGGTCTAAGGTTGCTGATTGTCGGTCAGTGTTGTTTAGTTTGCCTCCAAACTTCTCCTGGTATCTTCCTTTGATCTTTAGAGCCTCCTGAAACAAAGCACAACTACAAACAAAAAAATTAAACCTACTCAAATCGTCCAAACCAGAGTCTAGACAGAGCACCTCCCCGGCAACGGTGCCAAAAACTTTATGTGTAATTAAGTTTAAACTGCTAGTGCATGGCCACGATGAATTAGTGACAAGTACAGGTCAATATAAAGGGAAGTGTGTCGACTCTGGCTCTTTCGAAAGCAATTGGGAAAAAGAGGGGAGA
Source organism: Triglochin maritima (assembly GCA_963682175.1). Lineage (NCBI taxonomy): Eukaryota > Viridiplantae > Streptophyta > Magnoliopsida > Alismatales > Juncaginaceae > Triglochin > Triglochin maritima. Next base: position 33,704,518 of record OY821779.1, read on the forward strand.
AAAGTGTGATTACACTAAACTAAACTACGAATGAACAAACAATAAAACGAAACCCCATAGGGGGTAGTGAAAGAATGCGAATACAAAAAATATGTATAAGTGTGTGTTCATTTGTGCTCGTCACAACATGTAGTACATTAAAACCACAAAATCAAATCCAACTTTGCCTCCACATGAAATAAGATAAAACATTATCATTATAACATACAAGACAATAAATGAAATGAAGCTAAATGAAGTCATGCATTAAGACTAAACGCCACTATGTCTCCACATGAAATAAGATTTACACAATCATTAAAACATACAAGACATCAATTAAGGTGAGGCCCACAAGAGCGCATGCTACCACATGTCATGTTTCCTTCATCCACTTCATCATTATGCTTACCTCATCATTCCCCATAAAATGGGCCCACTAATCTAAGCATGTGCTGAGCATCACTCAAGAACATTAGCACATCAAAGATAAGAGTGAAATTCCATTAGATGATTATGGAAATCATGTAAGGCTCAAAGTATTAAGATTAACACACACACATACACACCTAATACATCACATAATCACATCACCTTCTTCTCCACCCCCAAATGGTGATGGACTTACTCACTACTCATTAAACTACAAACTACATTAGGAAAAGGAAACATTCTAATTACTTCTACTAAGACAAACAAAATTAAGCTAAGCATGCAACAATTAAAAGATAAGACAACATTAAAACAAACTAAGAAAATTTATTTTATTTACATGACTCACATTACAAGTAGCATTCTTCTCCATTTGAGTTTTGCTCCAAGGTTTACTCTAAGTAGAGAGAATGCCACCAAGCAATGGGTAATTTCAAAGGAGGAAGATGAGTTCTATTTATAGTCATGGAAAAAGGTAATCAGGGACAATCCCCCGATATGGGACTAATAAAACTTCTACAAATGGATACAAACAACATATTACACAACCACGAGAGTCCGGGTTGGATCCTGAGCATTTTGAACCGGTTGTTGGATACAAACAACCTATTACACAACCACCGTTACTTTTTGTTGGATTCGACCTGGCTTCGGTTGCCTTTTTATTGCTTCAATTCTCCACGTATGGTGCACCTGAATCAGTTGTTTGAGTCTAGACCTGAATCTAATTGCCAAAATACTCCTCATGAAGGTGTGTATTTTCTCGATTTGCTTATTGGTCCTTTTGGTTTACATCCGGGTCCATAAGTCTCACAATTCAGTTCATTTTCTTGTGTTCAAGTCCTTTTGTGTCTCTTCTTCCCAAACATGTTTATTCCTGTAACTTAAACATAAAACTCGTTATGTAGCACTACTTAGGTTTAAAATAGAGGATATTAGACATGAATATATGCATGATATGATGTCAATCAACATCCTTAACATAAGAAAGAGCAAGGAACAGTTAATGTGAAAACATTTTGAACCACACAACAAATGTGTGGACAAATAAGAGGCAAATATTCCATACCAACATTGTACAATACATCAAATGGAGGAAATATTTAGTTAATAACTAAACAACAAAATGTAACAACAAACATAATAGAGTGAATGCAAACACAAAACAATAAATATGCATACATTTTACTATCAATAAGTACAATAGATAGAAGAAGATGATGATGATGTTGGCCTTTTGGCCTCGTTACTCTTAATTTTGATAATTAACAAACTAATATTATGCACAACTCCAATTAACACATCACACATCATATTGTCAAATTGCATATTATATATTGTATATTCCTAACATTTTAGGTGCTCAATCCAAATGACTAATAAACTTCAAGATCAAGATTCAAGACTTGTAATTAAAGCTCAAGGACTTTACAAGTACTTTTCTATTTATTTGAGTCATATGATCAAATGTACACTTGATGCGCAAAAGGATAAAATCTGTCTCTGTCGGTCAACCATTTTCTTTTCGATCTACCGAACTTGCCCCAAACGGACGACCAAGTCTCCCTCAGTGCATCGTTTCCTTAGAATCAATAGCTACTTGATCTTCCTTGGAATCCTTGGTTCAGACTATCAAAGGCATATCAGTCAACCGTTCCATTCCTTTCAGTAGCATTCGTACAATCTCTAGATATCTCGATTCGGTCTACCGAATAGATATCAGTCATCCGAACTTGACCTATGTTTATTATCCTAATGACCATATCATATTGGCCCACGTGGCAAAAAGTTCTTCAACAGACTTATCCTTTGTCGGTTAGCAAGACCCTTTAAATTGTCCATAAATGGTATACCGAGTCTTCTTCAGTCCACCGAATCTTTGTTGCTAATCAGAGCGTAATGACTCTTTTCCATGTAACTTTTTGACCGTTATTTGTTAACCAACTTTTGAGCCACAGTGTCAGCGGAAAACCCACACTTATGTTGGTCTACCAAAGACTTGACAGTCGACCTAATGTGATCACCGGAGCTCGACCATTCTTTACTGTCCATCTTTTCACGGTGAATCAAATTGTATTTGGTGAACCGAATTTAATTGGTCAGTATTAGAAAAGGTTAATGGAAGTTGGTGAACGGTTATCCGAACACAAGTCGGTTAACCAAGTTCTACATTCTTACCAATACACCCACATCTTGTCGAACAACCATTTATGTCCAGGTCGACTGAATATATTCTGAATTATGCCCGAGCTTAAGTCATTACTTGCTTCTTATTGATCCAAACTTCCCCAACTCACCATAACGGCTCTATTTGTATTGAAGGCTATAAAAGCTTCCCTTAAGAGACACCATCTACACTTTACTTGCCAAAAATCTTTCATACTCTTGTGCTCTCAAACTCAAACCCTTCAAAGCTCCACCAACTCTCAAACTTCAATCAAATTCACTCCAAGCTTAATTCCAATCCTTGAGTGAATTCAAGTTAGAGTTCAACAACTTCATTCAACTTCCATTGTATTGTAGAGCTTCGAGGAAGTACTCTCTCAGGTTGTGGGAGGAGATCAGAGCAAGGTGAGGGTGTTCGCAAGGCTTCGATAGTAAGATGATTTATCTTCGACCCGTAATGAAGACAATAGTGATTTCTCAAGTAGGGATCGAATTTGAGGAGAAGACTAGAACACAGTGGTGTGATTGAACCTCGATAAATCTCTGGAGTCGTCTTTTGGTTTGCAATCTTTTCTTTACTATTTTTAATTCTGAATAATTTAGCTAATTTTGGTTATAATCTATTCACCCCCTCTAGATTAGTGATCAATCTACTTACATTTGGTATCAGAGCATAAGTTTACTCATCTAATCCATTTAGCCATGGAGAGTAATACTAATCAACTTAAAGAAGGATTATCTACTGCTAGATCTCCTTGCTTACTAGGAATAATTATGCACATTGTAAAATAGAATGAGGATTTACATCCAATCAATTTCCTTAAAAATGATCTTTCGTAGTAGTAAATATGTTACACCCACTAGTGAACAATTTGGAACTTTGACCAATGAAATAATTGTTAATGCCGAGATGAATGCTAAACTCATGAACATATTTGCTTGTAGAGTGGTCACTCAAGAATATGTACGATTAGCGGATGTGATACCACTTATGAAATATGGAAATTACTTGAATCTCATCATGAAGGATCATCTAGAATGGAAGAAACTAGGGTTGATATATTTATGCATAAATATGAATTATTCTCTATGCAACTCGGTGAAAGTATAAGCGAGATGAACACTCACTTCACCAAGATTACTAACAATTTGAAAAGTCTTGGTAAGAAGGTGAATGCAGGTGATAAGGTGCAGAAGATTCTTCGATCTCTCTCAAGCGATTGGGAGAAAAAGATAGCCATCATTGAGGCGGCTCAACACCTCAACACGTTTTCGATGGAGGACCTCATCGGAAGCCTTATGGATTATGAGATTCAAATGAATGAGAGAAAAGACATGGAGAGCTCGAAAAATAAAGAAAAAGTTATTACCCTCAAGGCTAGCTTTGAATCTAAAAAGTTAGATGATGAGGAGAGTGATGAAGAGCTTGCAATGATGGTTAAGAGATTCAAGAAGCGTTGGGTGAAGGAGAAATTCAAAAGAAAGAGAAGGGATGATGGAGAGAGTTCAAAATGTCTTATTTGTTATGGATGTGATAAAGTTGGGCATATAAAGAAAGATTGTCCCTTATTCCAATCCAAGGAAAGAAAAGAGAAAAGAAAATGAGGAGAAAGAAAGGAGGTTTAAAAGAAGAGAAAAGAGGGATAAGAAGAAGAAAAAGGCCGTCAAGAAAACTTGGGATGGATCATCTGTTCATCCTCTGGTTCATCTAGTGAGTCAGAAAACGAAGAAGCTCATCATCTATGCCTTTACACTCAAGAAGAAGTTTATGAATAATTGGGTAGTGCATCTTCATCAAGCGAGCAAGACGAACCCAACACTTGTCATGTCGCTAAAGATTTGAAAAAGAGGTACTCTCAACTAATGACTCAAACTCATATAATGAATTGATTGATGCCTTTGATGAATTGCTTGAAAAATGTGAACTATTAAGGCATAAAAGTAAACTATCTAGGAAAGAGAATCATGATCTTGCATGTTTAAATGAATCATTATCAAATGAAGTTGATAAAGTTGTCTTGGAAAATAATAACTTGAAAGCTCTCAATGATGAATCTCATGCTAAAGAAATACATGATCTTAGAGAATGCAATAAAGATTTGAGGATTGATCTTGAGAAATTCACAAGAGGAAAGAAGATGCTAGACATGTTGCTTGGTAGCCAAATTCAATCATTAGAAAAGCATGGTCTAGGATACAAGCACGAAAAGAAAAATTCTAGGGGTTATTTTGTGAATGCTTCAAATGGTATAGTGAAAAAGAAGCTTTCTTCAAATGTTTGGGTACCTAGAACCAAACACGTTTGGGTACCTAAAGCTAACCCCAAAGGACTCAAATCAATATGGGTACCAATATTATCATCTTCCTCTTTAGATATAGGTGAAAAGGAAGGGGAGGTGGGTCGTGGATAGTGGATGTTTAAGGCACATGACAGGAGACCACTCTATGGCCAAAACATTGAAATCAAAGAAGGGTGGAACCATCACATTTGGGGATAATGCTAAAGGTCATATCATTGACATCAGAGATGTTGGTAATGATTCTAATACCCAAATACAAAATGTTCTTCTTGTTGATGGTTTAAAACATAACTTGCTTAGTGTGAGTCAATTAACCGATAAGGGATTCCTAGTGCTTTTTGATCAACCTATTGTATACATCATCTCAAAAGCAAGTTTTGAAACCACTTTAAAAGGCTATAGATATGGAAATGTTTATGTTGTGCATCTTTATAGCATTGACTCGTTCTCTAAGGAAACATGCTTAGTTGCTTCAAATGACGAATCTTGGTTATGGCATAAGAGCCTTACATCTTAATATACATTATTAATAGTGACAATAATATGACCAAATTAGTAAATATTATTCTTTTCTGAAGTTTAAGAGATTTCGATAGTAAAGACCAAGGATCTAAGAGAAAGGAATGTATTCTAAAAGTATTCTTTTATAAGTCAATTATTATGAATTAAATGTACAAATATTTTGTTTCTTGATTAATGTATTCGTCCTTTGAAAGTGTTAAGGAAGAGCCTCTTAGTCCTTAACCGTAGAGCTCTAAAAGATAATGGTTTACATTAATCAAAAGTTACTCACAATCATGGTAATTGACATGAAACATTAATTACCAAGATAAAATTGTCATGTTGGTTAAAGAGTATTTTAGTTCTACAAATATTTAACGACACGAGTATATAAAGAAAAAAATGGTTACTTTTATATATTGAATAGACCTAGCAAGTGAAACATTACGGAATTGTGTTATGTGTCATTAATGTTTCACTGTGTCTTAAATCCAAAGATATGAGACTTATGTCTTTTCACATAGGAAGTTCTTAATTTGATTATTGTCAATAGTTGTCAATGAGTATATTGATAAACGTAATGGTTGGTTAATCATGACTTATGCTGGAAAAGATAGTTCGTCAAAAGATCATGATTGCCCCTCTTTACATGAGTAATGATTTTAGTGGGCCCTTGATAAAGCAAAACTATAATATGCACAATGTGACTTGTGTTAAGTTACATCTTTATAATTAGCTTAAGAGAGCAACAAATGAATATATAATACAAAAGTGCCACATTTTTACTTTGTATAATATTCTTAATATTATGAGGCAAGGGATAGACACAAGTGATGTTCTTACTGTAGGATCGTGGGTCTCTAATTCTATAACCATAATTACCTACTTGTTTAATCGATCAAGTATATGCAGCAGAATTAAAACAAATAAACAAGCAAGCAAGATAAAGGGAAGGAAATATGCAAACCACAAGGAGTCAGGGGATTTTTATAGAGGTTCGGCACCCCACTCGGGTCCTAGTCCTCTCTTGCAAGCTCCGCTCGGAACACCGAGCTCCGCTCACGACTTCACCAACCACTCCCCATTCTGGGCTGGGAGAGAACGCATTTACAATCCTCAAACTCGCGAACAACCCTCGCCGAGCTTGGCTCCTCCTCTCACAATCCGAGAGGGATCACTTTGGGTTCTCACCGAAGTCTATACTCTTGTATTGGGCTTTCACCAAAACCCTTGCTTCTTTGACAACAATGGAGTGGAACAACACTCTCTAATCTTGAGCACACTTGAGTAAGATATTGAATTGATTACTAAGTGTAGAAGGTTTTGAGCTTTTGAGTGTGTGGAGCTTTCTCTGTAATGCAGGGGACAAATAATAGTGGGAGAGTTGTGTTAAAAAGTGTTTTATAACTCTATTTATAAGCTCCTAAAGAGTTATAGCCGTTGGGGATGAAATGGGTAGAGATTGTGTAATATACACAAAATAGCAACTGACAGACATGACCCAATTCTGATAAAGTTCGGTCAACCGAATCGGGCATAACGGTCTATCGTTTGGCAATTTTGACCAAGGTTTGGTCGACCGGTTAAGGAACGGTCGACCGCCAAAGGTTATGACTCAGGTACACTTAAGTGATTGGTCGAACACCGAGATAGGTTCGGTCGACCAATTTCTAACAGGCTCTACGGGGTTGACAAACAAGATCATATTCGGTCGACCGAAACAACGTCCACGGTCGACCGAAAACCAACAGGCAGTTTGTGTTTGTCGAGACATCTTATGTTCAGTCAACCGAACAAGGTCCTCGGTCGACCGATATCGTAAATGTATTTGGGATATTTAGAAATAATACGAATACGACCGTTGGGTATAAACGATAAAACAAATGGTCGGATAAATAAGTTTACACGGTCAACCTAGAAGGTATACACGGTCAACCGAAACCGGGTAGTAAAACACTAACACGATTAATGATCACTCGGTCGACCGAACGGTCTGTTTCGGTCGACCGAATGTGGGCAGACATTTCAGGTTAAGTGTTTTCCGGTATAAGTTTGAGTGATCTATTGAAGTCCAAATTATGTGAAATTTTGTGTGTGACTTCTATAAGGAACCTAGTGTGTATGTGAGTTAATTATAGCTCAAGTATGCTCAATTTACACAATGTTCCTAAGACTCAAATAAATGCAAATTACATGTCTTCAAATGAGCTTGATTACATGTCTTGACTTGAATCCTTTCTTTCTTGAGTCTTGATCACCTGTAGAAGTTAGCACAAAGCAATATATATGCAATACAATATGTGTGCTACTCTACATTGATTACAATTAAGATTAGGTTGATTAAATCATCAAAACATAGATTAAGACCAACAAGCCAACACTTACATCACTAAATGGATCGTGTTTAGTTCGAGTGAACAAGACATCTTTGCTAATTAGGTAACTATAATGTGTAGATAGATATCGCTTATAGTTTGTTATATTAAGTTCTTAATATTATTGCCAATATAGCTTAGATCCTCCTATAGGTCACACCACAAAACTGGAAAACACGAAGCTTAATTTTATGTTCATATGATGTATTGAATTTCATGTGAAATAATGTACATGTGGTGAATCGATAAAATCAATATGTCGTGAAAAATGGCATAGTTAGAATCATAAATAAATTCATATGAGATGTATGTTATTATGGGGTGTGATGTTTTGACATTACATATGATAATATATTACATGATATATGAATTTTCTAAAAACCCCAAAGATCAAATTTTATTGGATGTAAGTCCAAAATTTGACAAAGGCAAAATTGGGTCAAAACGGTAGACCATTTTGAGATCGGTCGACCGAAGGCTTTAGAACGGTCGACCGAACTGTGATCGGATAATGCTCGGTTCGATCGGAAATTTCCAGGAGAAAATCTTGGTGATAGAACGGTCGATCAACATAAAGACACGGTCGACCAACATTTATCAAGAGCAATTTTGATAAAGGAAACGGTCGACCAGAGTGAGACGTGGTTCGACTGAAATTTTCCAGGGACTTTTTCTTACGGTTGACCATCTAGCTCACGGTCCAACTGAACTTGTTAAAACCACAACCGTTCGGTCGACCGAATGGAAATTTAGGTCAACCGTTTGACACGATTCTGCCTAGAATTGTTAAGAGATTAGTGTTGATCATGGGTTGGATTTATTCCAATTATGGTCAAACGTGTTTGAGGATGATTATGTGTCAATTTGTGATTGGTTTTACGGAGAGAAAAGCAAGAGATCATGGGTAAGTGGTTTACCCATGATGTGGGAGTTGGGAGAACCTATAAATAGGTCTCCTACCCCTTATTGTTTTAATTAATGCAAATATATTGTCTCTCCCTATCCTCTCCACTAATCCATCCGAATTTCTCTTGATTATTTCAAGATTTTGGAGATTAAATTCTCAGGGAGCTTTAGAGGGGTTATTAGCTTGATTTAGAGATTGAATTGACTAACTCCTTTATCTATAATTTTGTTTAGAGTTTGGTGAACACTCGGAGGCGAATTGACCGGTGATTCAACTCGCAACGCAACTCCATATCTTCATAATGGTTTTAGAGAACCTTTGGGTATGATCATCTTCTATTTATTTTAAAATATATGTAAATTACTATGTATTAAAATAATGTATGGAATAATGTATGTGAAATCATCGAAAATATGATAACTAATCCTACATCCATGCATAAATTTCAAAAAATACATACGTACATAGTGGCACAAAATCCTACACTAAGATATTATAATTCTATGTATTTGTCATTGTAATGTGATAAGTAGTGTTAGTTAAAGGAAAGATTTTCAAAATAATCATCCAAAAAAAGAAATTGGAAGAATATAAGGTTGGGAAACTTATTTGGCAAAATATGAGACAAATAAACGGCACCTGTGGTACCTTTATTAACAAAAAAGGTATCACTATTGTTGTTTTAATTTTTCATCTTTAATGAAAACAACATCACAGATACAGTTTTTGCTTAAGACGAGAAAAAGCTCGTCGGCCACCCTCCTCCAACCTCCAAATCAATCCCCATTCCTCCATCTTTACAACAGAAATCAAACTGAAGGTTGGTTTTCGTTTGTTTTGGTTTTTTTTATTTTGATATGAAATGGAATTCATGTATAGTTATTATATGAATGTTATCGTTATGTATGATAGGTTGATTTTGTACACTCACAGTAATGAACTCCGGTACCGGATTTGTACTAGTTTTTTTCGATGCGATTGTTAAATTCATAGACGACACACGATCCAAAATATGAGAGTGATTATAGACGGAATGGGATATGATTATTTGTGTGACAAAGTTTATCGAGTTTATGGTTTTCCAAAAGAAGTCTTTGATCCAACGTTAATATTCAAGTGGCCACCATATGAAAAGTATAACTACGTTAATGTATTTGATGTTTAGAGCATGGAAATGATATTATCTTCATTTGATAGCACGAAGACCGTTGTATTGTTTGTTTAGAAACAACTCAAACATTGTCATACTATGCAGACAAGTCAGTTGATTGAGGATTCTCAAGCGATGCAACTGACATGTAACCAATATGAAGCATGTCATTCGTCCTCAGTTTGTCACTTTGTGTTTGAGTCATCTTATCATACAAATATTATTAATTATGAAGCATACATAGTACAATTACAACCAATTGACGATCCATTGGGTGGAGCTCACTCGGGAGGTTTAGTATATTATTTTTTTATTGTTAAACTCTATTTTTACTTACTTAATTTAGATGGTAATTGTAATGTAATTACAACTTCTTTGTTTGAATTGTTTTCAAACAAATCAATATATATTACTTTTGTATTTTGATTGTATAATTTATTATTGAAAGAGTTGGATGTCTATGAATGCTTGTTGTTTAATGATCATTTAATTAGATGTGTATGAATGCTTGTTGAATGATGTGTATGAATGTTTGATGAATAAACAGGGAAACCCAAAACCCAGAAGAGCAAACAAGCTCTTTTGGGTTCTGGAAAAGACACCAACAGACTATCACTAGTGCAGAATGCTCAATAGACGTCACCGTAAAGACGTCGGATGTTTGGACATCCTTCGTATATAGGTTTGTATAAACGTCGGGTTTTTTAGTATAACCGACGTGTATAGGCTTGTATAAACGTCGATTTTTAGTATAACCGACGTCTATACCTCCTGAAAGAAGAAAATATTTTTTGTTTATTTTTTTGGATTTATTTCGTATAAGAATTTATATGGATTTATTTTGTATGAGAAATAACGCAATTTTTTTAGTTCGTTTAAGAATTAACTCATTTATTTTGGTATTTATTTTGTATAAGAAATAACGTAATTTTTTGGGATTTATTTCGTGTAAGAATTAACTCATTTTTTGTATTTATTTTGTATAAAAAATAATGCAATTTTTTAGGATTTATTTCGTGTAAGAATTTATGTGGATTTATTTTGTATAGTTACATCAATGTAACTATCACATGTGTGTTGTACACATGTGTGTGTATGGTGACATGTTTTTCACACATTGGAGAAAGTTTTTTATTGGTGGAGTTGTACTCCACACTCCTTTACTTCTAAATTGGAGTTTGGTACCACACTACAAAATGCAAGTGAGATACATATATATTTAAGGGAAATGATTTATGAACGCAGCGCGTCACGGACGTGCTCTACGTGGACATCCATGTCAGCCCTTACGTGGCCAAAGATGAATGTTTTTTTGTTTTTTTTCTTCCTGATGTCCACTCAAATCACATTAAATGTGTTTCAACTCAGCACATTCTCTCTCTCCACCCAAATACAAATATGATGACACTCTTTCTTTCTTCTTCATTCTTTCTCTCCAGAATAAATCACCATTTCGAGCAAGATATTAGGTCGAAGAAGCGTCTGATGCCGACTCCCAGGATTCTTTACAACGTAAGCAGCGTGAATGGGACGGTGCGAAGACTTCCCGATGTTCTACATAAACAGGAAATCTGAGATGCTTTTTTTTCCTAAACGTAATTCTTGTGGGGTAAAATATACAGTGGGAGGTTTGTTGAGTTTGTGCGGGGGTGGCAGGGGGCGGCAGCCCCTGCGGGGGACGTTTTTTTGTTTCGACATCATATTATTGCATTCCATATATTGATTCGTTTATTCCGACAATAATGAAGCCATATATTATTCCGGACTGCAAATACACTTATTCCGATTCCGGACAGCAAATACACTTATTCCGGACAGCAAATCCACTTATTCCTTACAAACTTTATGTTCCGTTTCTGGACACACTTTATTCTTAAACCGGACAACAAATACACTTATTCCGGACAACAAATACACTTATTCCGGACAGCAAATACACTTATTCCGGACAAACTTTCTGTTCCATTTCTGGACACACTTTCTTCTTATTCTGGTCAACTACACTTATTCCGGACTGCAAATACACTTATTCCGGACAGCAAATACACTTATTCCGGACAAGAAATCAACTTATTCCGGACAAACTTTATGTTCCGTTTCTGGACACACTTTATTCTTAAACCGGACAACAAATACACTTAGTCCGGACAACAAATACACTTATTCCGGACAACAAATACACTTATTCCGGACAAACTTTCTGTTCCGTTTCTGGACACACTTTCTGCTTATTCTGGACAACTACACTTATTCCGGACTACAAATACACTTATTCCGGACAGCAAATACACTTATTCCGGACAAGAAATCAACTTATTCCGGACAAACTTTATGTTCCGTTTCTGGACACACTTTATTCTTAAACCGGACAACAAATACACTTAGTCCGGACAACAAATACACTTATTCCGGACAGCAAATACACTTACCGGACAAACTTTCTGTTCCTTTTCTGGACACACTTTCTTCTTATTCTGGACAACTACACTTATTCCGGACTGCAAATACACTTATTCCGGACAGCAAATACACTTATTCCGGACAAGAAATCAACTTATTCCGGACAAACTTTATGTTCCGTTTCTGGACACACTTTATTCTTAAGCCGGACAACAAATACACTTATTCCAACGTAAAACTTAAAAACAAATATTTTATTATGATAAGTGTGAGCTCTGCACGAATAATGAGACTGCACGATGTCCTAGGGTCTGCACACTGTCTTATCTGTGTATTGGGAAATGAATCGTTCAACTTAAAGAACCGGCGTTTTTTAAAAAGACCAAAACGCGCGAAGAGAAATTTCGCTGACTGAACGCTGACTCAAAGGAAATATCTGAGCTGTACAGATCCACGTAAGGCGCGTCCGTGACGCGCGCGTCCGTCTATCACGGCTCTATATTTAATGGTCAAAAGATTAGCACTTGGGTTGTATATGTTAGCCGACGTTTTTTTACTATTTACCCATGTATAGACGTCGGTTGTATATGGTAGTCGATGTCTATATGGTGTATTTTTTATTAATTATTGTTATTTCAATGTATAAACATCGGATGTATAGCATGGCCGACATCTATAGGTCGTGTTGTATGTATAGACGTTGGTCAATCTATATATCCAACGTCTATATGGTGTAACAGTTTAGTCCCACATCGGAGAATTCATTTTTGTTGGTGTCGTTGTTGTACTCCACCACTCCTTTACTGCCGAACGCGAACGACTTGGGGCACCTGGTCATGTTGGGCTTGATATTCGTGGTTATTTGTCAAAAGATTGGCACTTGGGGTACTTGGGTAGCTTGGACTTGATTAATGTGAGTGCAAAATGCCCGATATAGGTTTCAATGTATTTTTTGGTTAATTAGCATATAATAGACGTCGGGCGTATATAGTCGACATCTATACAACAAGGAATAGGCGACGGGAAAATATACGTGGGGTACTTGGACCGTCGAAATTCGACGTCTATACCCTTATATATCTGACGTATATGGGCTTTTTTGCACTAGTGTATATCCTTCTGTGATAGTACTGATGTTTGTAGATGTACACTGATGATACATATCCGTCTATGTATGTAACCAATATTTATCTAGGACACCACCTATCCATCTGTGTAGGTTCTACAACCGTCGGAGAACGCATTGGTTGGTGTAACCTATACCGATAGATCGATTCATCGTGATTGGTCGTCGATGCTCTACGATACGACGAAAGCATGTGAAAAATTTTGGCGGGAATTTGGCACCAAAAGTAACACCGATAGGATGTTCCCATTGGTATATCCGTCGGAATAGAAATACAGTGACGACATTGTATCCGTTGGTGTTTTGGTACACCGACGGAAGGTGCAACCCTGTATTGCTGTAGTCGAAAGACGGGTTGAAGATGCAGACAATGATAAGATAGATGGTGGTGAAATAGAATGTCAAATGGATGATCAAGAGATAAGCATGGTTGATGTAGATCCGACACCGTTTCCAAAATTGCATAATCTATTTGGTCATATGGCAGACACAGTCAATTGAGACCCTGATATCAGCATACATGAAGTTGTCATTAGTAATGAACTGCCGCCATTGCCATTACTCCCAGATTTTAGGCACTTGCTGGACATAGATCCTAAGGAGAATTGGATTCAAGATTCAGTGATTGAGAATGTTGATTACCAAATTGGTGCACATAATGAAGTTACTAACTTTGAAGATAGACAAAGTTATTGGTTGCATAAAACTTTTGCTACAAAAGAAGATTTGATGAATCATTTAAAAGAATGACATTTGCGAAAAAACGTCTAATTCAAAGTGTTAGTGTATGGGAAGAAGTTATTTATGTGGGGATCTATGGCCCTCTAATCGATAGAAAAATGCGGAATTAAAAATACTAATCGAAGGATTAAGGATGAGACGATTGCAAACCACAAATTCGTCGACACCGGAGTTTAGAGAGGTTTGGCACCCACACCCGGGTCCTAGTCCTCCTCGCAAGCCTCGCTCGATCCCCCGAGCCTCGCTTACGGTTCCACTAACCGATCTCCGTTTCGGGCCGAGACCAACGCCGTTTACAACACCGAGCCTCGCGAACAACCTCGCCTCGCTCGTGTCTCCTCTCACAACCCGAGAGGGAGCTTCCTCGAAGCTTTACAACTTGGTGATTCTTGAATAAGGAATTGGAATCACAATCTAACTAACACTCTATACTTGAGCACACTTGGATATGATATGGAATTGGATATGCAAGTGGTGAAGTTTAGGCTTGAGTGTTGTGGATTGAGAGCTTGAAGATGGAGAGGATTTGGCTTTGAGTATTGGATAGATAGGAAGTGTTCAAGATCTCCAAAGCAACCAAATGAGGTCCTATTTATAAGCCTTCAAGCTCATCTAGCCGTTTGGGAGTTGCTGGGGAATGGACCAATGAGAAAGCAAGATGTGACTTAAGCTCGGCCAGAAATCGAGACAGATTCGGTCGACCGTTATCCACACGGTAGTCCGAAACATTGGTCTGAACAAAGAACTCGGTTGACCGATTATGTATCGGATCACCGTTCACCAACCTTTAGTAGCTTTTATCTATTTAGCCCTAATTAAATTCGGTTCACCGAAGTCCATTCGGTTCACCGTTCCAAGGTGGACAGTAGAATTGATTGGGCTCTGATCTACTCAAGTTCGGTTGACCGTGTCTACTTCGGTATACCAAAGTAGCGCGGGAATTGCGCTGACAAAGCGTGGGAGATTGGTTTACCAATAACGGTCAAGTTAAATAGCCGTTGGTCTCCTAAAGCAATATGATTCGGTTGACCGAATGAAGTTCGGTGTACCGAATATGGATAAGTCAATTTGGCTTTAGGTCAAGATATAAATACGACCGTTGGAGCAAAGTCCAAAACCGGTCCAGGCTAATTCGGTCTACCGAAGGCGGTTCGGTATACCGAGGAGGTTATTCCAGGGAACACCTAAAGGATTCTACACGGTTGACCGCAAGGTGTTCGGTGGACCGAACTCTACAAGATTCGGTTTACCGAGAAGGGGTCGGTTAACCGTGGGGATACGGGACAGAATCCTAATGTGCTCAAGTTTACATTAATCCTTAGGACTCAAATTATACTACATTACATATTGGTCCAAAGCTTGATTACATGTCTTGAGTCTTTATCTTCTTGTCTCCAAGCTCCTTAGCTTGATTCTTCATCAACCTATTAAGAATATCACAAGTACACGAATATATATGCAATGCATGAATTCATGTTTGCTTACTTTGATTGTCTAGGTTGATTGATTAAATATAGATTAAGATTAGATTACTTAATCATCAAAACTAAATAAAGATTAAGGCTAAAAATCCAACAATTTATAACTTATTGTATGAAGAAAGGTTGTGATTGGAGGATACACGTCTCTTACAATGAAAGGAAAGAATGTTTTCAAGGGAAGAGGTACACGTCTGAACACAACTGTAGTAACGAGGGGCTTTTGCATGATCATGTGCAATGTGATGCCAGATTAATTTCCAACATGATTCTTGACACTGTTCGAACATACATCACTATCACTCCTATAGAAATTCAAGCGCTAGTGAAAACCCATAACTTCATAGATATCAAATATGATAAAATTTTGTACTCCCTGAAGAAAGACTGGAAAAGGTATACGGAGTGGCTGAGACATTTTATCATAATTTAAGACCTTTATGGCTAATATTTGCATTACCAACCCAGACATAGTAGTTGAGATTTAGACGAAGAGACTAATCCCAAACATTAAGCAGTTTTAACAGATTTTCTAGTCTTTGATTACCAACCTAGGCATCCATTGAATATTTGCATTACTGATTGACATCATTTCATGCTTATATTTGTACCTTATATCCATTATCTTACACCTAAGCAATGCTACGTGACGAGTTTTATGTTTAGTTTTCAGGAATAAATAGGTTTGAAGAGATGAAGCATAAAAGGACCCAAAAGCTGGGAAAAAGGACTGAATTGTGAGATCTAGGGACCAAGAGGCAAGGGAGAAGGACCTGAATGTAAGACAGAAGGACCTAAGAGCAAAACAGAATACTCCACACCATCATGGGGAGTATTTTACCAATTCGATTCGGGTCGGAGCTCCAACAAGTCAAGTAACCGCATCAAAGACCAACAATACCAGAAAGAAAAGCCCACAACAAATTCCAACGCGATCCGACGTTTTTGGACCGCCAAGTGGCGGTCTTGGACCGCTAATTGGCGATCCATATTACTCAGGATCCGTTCAAATTTCTCATGGACTTGTATTAATGTTCGTTTAGGCTATTTTTGGTATTGGTTTAGTCCCACATCGGGGGATTGTCCCCGATTAGCTTTTTCCATGCTTATAAATAGAACTGTTCACCTTCCATTGTAATTACTCATTGCTTGGTGGCATTCTCTCTACTAAGGAGTGAGCCTTGAAGCAAAAACTCAAGGTGGAGATGAATGCTACCTTCAATGTGTGTCATTTGTTAATAAAATAATTGTTCTAGTTTCTTTTAATCTTGTCTTTTAATTTGTGCATGCTTGTTTAGTCTTTCGTTTCCTTTTAAGCTTCTTTAATATTTCTTGCTTTCTTAGAGTAATTTCATTTCAGTATTATGCTTCATTTTGTTAGAGTAGTTAGTTTAAATATGTGTGAGTAGTTCCATCCTCATTTGGGGGGTGGAGAAATATGTGATATAATCATGTAGTGTATTAAGTGTGTGTTATCTTTATCCCTTGAGCTTTATATGATTTCCATAATCATCTAATGGGTTTTCACTCTTATCTTTGATATGCTAATGCTCTTGAATGAAGCTTAGCTTATGCTTTGATTAGTGGATCTATTTTATGGGGAATGATAAGGTTAGTATATGGATGAAGTTAATATTGGAAACACAATTTGTAGTGTATGTGCTCTTGTTGCCTTTACCTTAGCTAATGTCTTGTATGTTTTAATGATGTAGTCTTATCTTAATTCATGTGGAGGCATAGTAGGGTCTAGTCTTTTTACTTGAGTTCATTTAGCTTCATTCCAATTATTGTCTTGTATGTTTTAATGATGTAGTCTTATCTTAATTCATGTGGAGGCAAAGTTGGATGTAGTTTTATGATTTCATGCACTACATGTTGTGAGGAGCTTAATGAACACACACACACTTCTTTATGTTCACATTATTTCTCTACCCCCTTTGGGGTTTAGTTTTATTGCTTATCTTTCATTTCCTTTTTTCATCTTAGTGTAGTTTAGTGTAACCAACTTTTCTCTCCTTTCTTTACCACTCGCCTTCGCTCAAACCAAACGTCGACACACCTCCCAGTGGACGACCCGTATTTGCCACCGCTTCAACGCGGCCGTGCACTTGCGGTTAATATAAAACGATCAATCAATTACCATTCCAGGCATCCATTGAAGGTTTCATGTATTGCAGACCTATGGTGAGTATTGATGAGACTCATTTGTTCGGCAAATGTGAAGGTACTCTTCTGGTTGTCATGGGTACCGACGCGAACTCCAGTTTGATTCTTTTGGTATTTGTGGTGGTTGAAAAAGAATCTGGAAGCTTTTGGAAGTGGTTCTTAAGTATTTTGTCAAGCAGAGTATGCACACGAGAAGGATTGTGCATCATCAGTGATCGATTTTTGGGCCTTACAAATATCGTTGAGACATTGTTTCCTCGAGAACAAGGTCACATTCACAGATTTTGTTTGAGATAGATGAGTGCAAATATGGTAAGGCATGCTCGGTGTAAAAATCAGGAATTTCAAAATAAGTTTTTTCATGTTGGTGTCACTCCTCATAAAAAATATTCGAAGAACATATGAAGGATATGGAGATTAATCACCCTAATGGGTTCAAGGGGATTAAAGAATAGGAGGACGTCTCATATTGGGCACAAAGTCGTGATGTCGACCGATGGTTTGGTATAAGGACAACAAACTTGTCAGAAAACTTTACCACAATGCACTAAAATGTGTACGTAACCTACCACTTTGCCATCTAATCATGATAACTTACTTGCGGCTAAATAAATGTTGTGACTAAAAAAGATGAAGGGGAGACTATGATATTGGCTTGTTCTAAAATGGTGGACGATAAACTCACAATCCAACGTCATTTGGCTACATAGCTTTATGTGAGAAGGCATAGTCAAACATCCAATCCTGGTTATCAAGTTAGACTGACGGAGCAAGGACCAACATACTTGTGTCGGTCCATAGATGCAAAATACATTCATTGCTCACAGGTGTTGGTCGTGTGCAGTAACCGTCGTGCGAATATTCATACTCCGTGAATCACTTTTGTTGGCACGTTTGACCAACAGAGGTCCGACCCGGCACGACGTGCCGCTCTACCGGCAGCCATGTCTATCAAAATATGCTACTCCTACTACTAAAATGGCAGTGACGACATTTTCCATATTTGTTGATGCTACAAGCAGCTGCTCGACGGGGGGAGTTAGAGAACTAATTAATTAAACCGTTTCCTTAAATATCAAACATCAGAACTATATGTTATTTAGATCTTATAGATCCTGATTCTCGCTTTTGCGTATGGATTGTGACTTCATAGTCACAAATAAAATTTTATATCAATGCATATTACCTGTTATCTTAAAAGACATTTTCTTACATACCATAAACGATGCTCATAATGAGATGCATATATGGACTTCGAACTCTGTTTCTCAAAATTCAAGGAACAATTAATTGAATATATTATTTCGTATTGAAACGATCAACAAATTGAAGAATACATCACAAACCACAACTAAAAACACCTTTGGGAAAAGAAACATGTAAAACAACAATTTGGTTCAACTCCAAGCTAGCCAGCTAGCTTCTACCACACCCAACCCTATCGCGCCATTCCATCAACACAAGAGCAGCGCCATAATGAGCTAACGCTCCTGCAATCACAAACACATGGAATATCTGATGGCTATGCCCGGCGATGTCGAAGAACCCCGGCTTCCACCTCTCCGGCACACGGCTGACGTAGAACAACGTGCCGATCACGTAGGAAATCGCCATTGCCAACTCGTAGGCCAATGTTATGGGGCGTTGAGGCTCATTCCAGTTCACGATCGTGGCATGAATTGCTGGCACGATGCCGGAGAAGCCCATTGCGGCGAATAGCATCGCCCGGAAGGCCCGAAATGGGCCTCTCGAAAGGTGTGGTGATAGCAATGTGAAGACCGTAAATACGCCCATTATTGTGATCCCACCTATCAAATAAAAAGCAATGGTTACTGAACATCTGCCAATAGTTCAACGGTACAATAATTAAGTTTCTCCTGTGTCAAATGTCACATGTTCAATTAGCTTAAAAAATGTCAAATGTCACATGTTCAATCATTGAGAGTAAAATTAGCCTAAAAAATATTTAGAAATTCCTATAACGTAGACTTTCTTTCTTAATACAAAACACCAATAGTTACTTCTAAAATTAATTTAGCTTCAATTTCAAACCTCATGATATAATGCATTATTAACTTTACATTAAATTTACTCAAAACCAATTGATATAATACAATAGGAAATTAAACATTTACCAAGGTAAACGAATTGCCAATGCGGCTCGCATTGGAAGATGTAATAAATTGGAGGGAAGAAAGAGGTGACGATCATGACTGCAATTCCGGCGTAGTCCATGCGGAGGAGAAATATGTTTAAGCGATGCGAGTGACAACAAAAGAGGTGGCAAATGCTGCTAGAGAGGAGGCAAAACATGGAGCCTCCCATGAAAACGAAGAAAGGCCACCGAGGAGCGTCCGACGATATTTCCGGTAATAGTTGGTCGGGAAATGAATCCAACATGATGCCAGAAACAATCTACCCATGGCAAATTATAAATTGATGTCAGTTTATAAATGATATGTTTAACTAATGCATCAAGTTTTAACATATGCTTAGTAAAAGAATATAACCAAATCTAGCCAAGTTGAAAATATTTCCCAAAGAAATAAATGAAGAAGCGGGTGTAAAGAAATGTCCAATTATGCTACTTTTGAGGTGCATCTAAGCAAATCACCCTAGTTAACATTAAAGATCACATTCTACCAAAGAGATTAACTAAAACAGTATCATTCTGAGTTTAGTTGAGCAGTATATATAGTAACAAAACAATAATAGCACTGCTTGTAAATGTCAAACTGCATGTCATTGAAGAGGATTCAAGAAGCAAATTTTGGATCAAGTACGTTCTTGGTCAAAATTGATTTTGAATCTCTTTCGAAACGACCGTCAATATAATTGTTTGGACCTTGAAGTAATATTTTACACTCAATTGTATTATGGTCGCTTGAGAAGAGATCTAAAATGGTCGCTTTAGAAGGGAATAAGTAAAAGATATTTTTACCCTAGAAACTTCTTAAATATTCCAAATATGAAAATTGTCTGAAACTTTTGTTGGCTATGTTGTGCCATAATGCTCCGAAAATGAAACAGACACGTAGGGGTGTGCAGACCGACCCGGTCGGTCCGGGTTCGGTCCGGACTGGAACCAACCGGTCTGGGTTCTGGTCCGGACATTTGTCAAAATTTAGTGTCGGACCGGTCCGGTCCGGACCGATCTGTTTTTTGTTTTTTATATATTTTTAAGGTTAAAAACTGGTCCTGAACCGGACCGGACCGAATCCAACCGGTCCGGTCTCCGGTCCGGACGCCGGATAAAAGTCCGGTCTCCGGTCCGGACGCACAGTCCTACAGACACGCATGTTTTTTATACAATTAAAACATTTATTGGGGTCACACATGGAAATAAAAGAAGAATTTGTAGAACAAAGTAGGTCAAACTTTAATTTTAGGTGTCCAACTCTACTTACACTGTATAAATTACTAGGACTTTTGGAGACATTTTGTGCTGTAGTAGTTGTAGCAGACCTGCGTCATCACATACATACGCCAAAGGATGAGTTATTAAACTGTATATGATACAACAAAAAATGAAACTCGATCATGACATTGCGATTTCAAGTTAGTGATTGTGGTGGGAACGTCAACAAAACAATTACATTAGCAAGATATTATCTGTTATAAGTAGAGTAATTGAATTGCCTCACTTTAAAATAGCAGTGATAATTTGCTCTTTTTTGCTACGGTGACGATTTGATTTTCTGTTAAATGCGCAAGTGATTTTCCGATGGAATTGCAATCTTCTCACTTAAACATGTAGATTGGGTCAACCATTTACACTCAATTTTATTTAGTGGAAATAAATTTGTAACCAAAGACTTGTGTATATATACTTGACATATATAATAATATCTATTATATATGTAAATATTCTAAATATGTAAATGACATATATTACGAATAGAGACAAATTCAATTCATATTATAACATACATTTTCTAATAGTTTTCGCAATTTGTCCCATTGCTTTTTAGAATTATCAGAAACACCGAATTAGGAGTTTGAAATCTAACAATTTAAGGTATCTTGGGATTTAAGGTTATTTTTTGTCGTTGTTGATGTGTAAATAAAAAAAGTGAATAATAAACTATTACCAGTATTAAATACACAAAGGGATGTTGCCATGTTGGCCCACAATTGCTTCTGAATTTTCTTCAAAACTTAACATAGCCTACTAAATGCATTTTAATGACTAGGCTCAGAATCAACAGAAACTCACCTACATAACGTCTTTCCTGGAAAGTTGTAATAACTGACACCGCAACATTTTGCGGTGCTAAAACTATAATAAAAAAATACAACTTTATGTGGTCGGCTTAATAAAAACCTAATTTACGACCCAACGCCGGTTAGACCGTTGGGTAGTTGTTGTATTTCTTATATTATTTTTTTGTAGTACTATTTCTAAGATTATGGTTCGGTAATTATGTTTGCCTCAGCTTGTAATCTTTTTTTTGGTGGAAGGGAGAAAACTAATTGAGATTATATTTTAGGATTTCAATAAATCTTTGACACAATTTAAGACATTCAATTATCTTAATGTTGTATGCGGAGGACAAAGGATAAAATACCAGCTGAAATTATCGAGGAAATTTGAAACACTTGGTTGGCCCCTCAGATGCATCATGGTTAGTCCAAAGAACAGAAAAAACCCAATCAAGTGCCTGAAAGATCACAAGAAATTACATAATTGTTCATTACAAAGAACTTAGAGGAAGAAAAAAACATATTCTATGATTTGCTATTGTGAATTCAACTGGAGATTAAATCTTAACATGTAGTGACAAAGAACAACACATATATCCAAATCATTTTCATCAAAGAAAGACGTTCTAAAACATATAATAAACTCAATATTACAGAAATTCTAGTATTTGCTCAATAATTTGATGAAAGAAATAGGACACAAATATTTAGCTTTATTGACGTTAGAGGTTTCCGTTTCTTTTCCAATCAAAATTAAACAAAAGTTCGGATTTAAAGAAGATTATTAGAACTACTTACAAACACAAGTGTTCCTTAACGATGATAACAACGATAGCGATTTACTTACGACCACACATCAAGCGTCTCATTGTGCCACCGGAAGAGGCTAAGAAACGCCTCCTTAATTGGCCACTCAGCGCGATAGTGCCGATGTATGAACTCGTTCTCCTTCATATACTCCGGCAACTCCTCGTACCTCAAAAGCTCGCATCGGCACCCGCCTTCCATCTTCTCCCCCTTCTCAATTGTATTTGCCATCTTCTTAGGACTCACAACCTCCCCTTTCTTATCCCCAACCATAGAGAAAGTAATCTTTCTTATGTGCTTTCTTCAAAGCAAGAAAACACACTTATTGTTTCTCAAAGACATGCAAGCTGGTTGGACAAGGCAGACATGGTGGTTGCAAGGGAGGTTATATGGGGTTTTGCTTGCTGTCACATTTAGTGCGCCAACATCTTCCCAACTGCCTCATTTATAGGCACTTCTGCTTCTCCTCTTATTCCCTCTGTCTTCAAAATGTGTGTTTGATGCTTTCTTGTGGGAACACCAACATTTTTTGATAAAAAAATCTTTTTTTAAACACCAACATGGTATATTACTACTAACATACAAATATACTTTTTTCTAGTGCAATTTATGTGACAAAGCAAGGCTACTATATTGCCAAATTTTCATTGTTTTATTATTATTTTATTTTATATATTCTACCACCTCGTTCCATTTTAATCCCATCATCCTAAATATACGAACGAGACTGCTGAGTTTCAATCGTTATTCTTGACTATATTAAACTAGCCCTAATCAGTCAAAGTTTTCATTGTTATTAAAGATAGAATAATTTGATTCCATATGTACCTTTAATGTTTATTTTTTTGGTAATTTGATAGGAAAAACATAAAATCGAATAAAACCTTTCAGTTGTATTATCATGTTCAGCTTGAAAATATTTGCTTTTTTCGAAGACGATTGAAGTCAAAATTGTATGACATAATGGTACACTTGAATGTTTTGGATAAAGTTGAAAGGTTTGTCAAACATTAGGAAATTATTGGGTATTAACATAATCGTACCAGTAAATATTGGTGGCTTCTTTTTTGAGGTTGTGGAGTTGAGCGGAACTTTGACGTATGGGTCTGGAGAAAGTTGTGGAATTGAATTTGGATTAGTAAGAGGGACAATGTGTGATGTTGACTTGGTCGGTAGGAGAAACATAAGGTAGGTGGCTTAATCTCTCCAGTCTCCGGTGGGCTCTTCTTCCAAAAAATGCTTCAAATACATGTGGATGTTGTGTTTGACTTCCAGTTTTCTAGGAATTATTAACTGCTTGATGGCCCGGTTTAACACACATCTTTCAACGGCTAAAAATATTTACCACAATTATTTTTTCGTGGATGCCTACTTACAACAATTAGTTACTCGTAAGTAGGACTGTCAATTTTACACGAAACACGATAACACGACACGAAAACGACACGAAGTTAGCGGATATGGATTGAGAATTTGAACACGATTAATAAATGGGTTAGATACGGCAACACGATTATTAAATGATTTGGATATGGATTTCTGCTGCAAAAACGATTAACACGATTAAGACACGATAAAACACGATAAGTAATTGGGTAATTAGGCACACGATTGCGAATACGACACGATTACTACACAACTAATACCGACAATTCTATAAATAATATATAAATTATAAATTATAATAAACAATTTCTAAGAACTGAATGTCATATTTATAATATTACCAATTATATATATGTGAGTGGTTTGAAACTTTGAAGTTTGAACTCTGAACGAGTGGATAATCGTGTGTTCAATGGTGTAAACGGTAGCGATATTAAACGTGTACACGAAGTAACCCGTTTAATAATCGGGTATAAACGGGTTGGATATGGCAACACGATTATAAATGGGTTGGATACGGCAGAAATTTAACAACACGATTATTAAATGGGTCGGATACGGCGCAACACCTAGAGCTTATATATAGGAGTTGACATGATATGATTAGCACACGACACGACACGATTGACAGCCCTACTCGTAAGTATACTTTGCATTGGTGTCGGTGGACGTTCGAAATTCGGGAAATTTGCTCGTGTCGGGTTCAAAAAATATTTGATCCGGACAATATCGATTCCAGATAATATTCGATTCGTGTAATATTTGGAACATACGAATGCAAATACGGATAGTGATACATCTAATTCGAATAATATCCAATCAGATATGTAATATCCCAATACAATATCTGCATTCGAAATCTGTATTCGTATCCAAAACATATATAATTTTTAAAAATATAATTATATTTATTATTATTTTTATATATAATATACATCATCTATCTTTTTATATCATACGTATATATTCTCATTGAAATTATGTTAAATTTAAATGTATCATTTAAGATATAATATAATAATACTTAATAAATTTCTTTCCCAAATTCAAATTTCCTAAAAATGAAAACTCCCACAGTCTCACAAGTCAGTGATACATCCAATCCATGTAATAACCCAAAAAAAAACCCTGAAGGACCAAATCCCCTCGATGTCAAGCCACAACCCCTCTCAACCCTAGCCACAATCTCTCAACTCTCCCACAACCCTCATCTCCAACAACCCTCCCACCTCCGCAACCTCTTAAATCTGACCCCACATCTCCAACACGTCTCCGGAGTGTTCTGGAGTGCTTTTCTTTTCCTTGGCAGCATGGAAAACAACAAAGCAGATGCAAATCTTCTTCATAGTCAAAGTCATGTTTCAAGTTTAACTCCAGTCAACAGTGTCACTCCAACAATTCCTCAGAATGAAATGCAAGAAGTTATTATTGATGATGCTGCATATTCTAATGCGAGCGGACATATAAAGACAATATTTTGCTGAAATGATAATCAAAATGGATCTGCCCTTTTCAACTTGCGGGAATGAGTACTTTAGAAGATAGATTTCTTATTTAGATCCAACATATAAATGCCGAAGTAGAAACACTGTTAGAAAAGATGTCATGGATGTGTAAATGGATTGGAAACAAAAATTGTATAAAACTTTAGAGGTAAATTCTAGTAGAGTCACGTTCACTAAAGACCAATGGACACCTCAGCATCAAAATCGTGGGTATTGTTGTGTTACATGTCACTACATTGATGATAGTTAGTTGTTGCATGAAAAAATAATTGCTTTTCAAGATATCAAGACACCACACACTAGTGAGGTCCTAGCTGATTGGCTCAAAAGTCGTATCATGGAATGTAACTTGGATAGAAAATTGTATAACATTGTTGTGGATAATGCTAGTAATAATGAACCAATGATGAACACAATCAAGACATGGTTAAATGGAAAGAAGGCACTTGTTCTCAATGGTGAATTATTTCACACTCGTTGCACTGAACACATTCTTAATTTGATTGTAAAATGTGGGTTGAAGGTTATTAGTCCATTGTTAGATAAAATCTGCAAAAGTGTGAAGTATGTTAACTCATTAGTGCATAAGGCTAATAAATTCAAGCGTGCAAAGAAAAACTCGGTTGGTTGGTGGTAGAGGTTTCCCATGATGTTGAGACTAGATGGAATTCAACCTATGTCATGCTTGATAGTGCCTTTGAGAATCGGGATGTATTTGCTTATCTAGCAGAGTTGGATGATGAGTTTAAGTTTTTACCAACACTAGAGGAGTGGGAGATGGGAAAAAATGTTCATGATTGCTTGAAACTATTTTATGACTTTACAATCTGTCTCTTTCTGGTAGTAAATATCCTACTTGTAACTATTGTTTCAAGGATGTTTGTTCGGTAAATTTGCATTGGTTACATGTCAGAAAAGTCCTTTTGAATATGTTCGGATAATGGCTACTAACATGTAATTGAAGTTTGATAAGTATTGGGAGTCATCTAGCTTGATATTGTCATTTGGTTCGGTACTTGACCATCGCTTCAAGATGGTGTATGTTGAATATGCAAATCTTCAGTTGTATGGCTCTTATGCTGATAACAACATTGCAAAGGTAAAGACTAAGCTCAATGAGTTATTTTCTGAGTATTTGGCTATGGGGCCTTATCCTGAGTGTGGTATTCGTACTAATGCTTTCGAGGAACAAGGCACTAGTGATGATCCATTTTGGAGGGTTTTTGGAATATGCTGATTAGACTTGTCAATTTGGGTCAGATGTTAGGAAAACAGAACTTCAGATATACCTCGAGGAGCCTTTAGTTCGTACAAAAAAGGTAGAAGATCTGTTATTTGATATCTTGGAATGGTGGAGCAAACATGAAGCTAGGTACCCAATACTTGCAAAAATGGCTCATGACATTTTGGCAATCCCAGACTCTACAGTTTCATCAGAGTAGGCTTTTAGTTGTGCTTGAAGAGTGATTGATGACACTCGAGCTCAATTAGGTAGGGATGTTGTAGAGGCTTTGGTTTCCACCAAAGATTTGTTGCCGATTCTAAATGATTGTAAGTGTTTCTTTTATGTTAATTAAATTTCTATGGTTCAACTTTTATGTTATAAACTCATTTACAATTGATTAATAAGTGGTAGATGAAGCTGAAAAGGATGAAGATGCCTTTTCTTAACTTTCAATAGTTAATTCATATGGAAAGTACATACTAGTATACTACATAGTGACAAGTTCATGTCTTAGTATATATTTACTTTGAAGTTTGAAATATTTAGTCTTAACTTTTTCAATTTTATGTAGGGAGTTCAAGACGAAGGGACGTGGATTTCAAGATAAAGTGTGTACTTAGAAGCTTCTATTATGTTATTTTACTTCTTGTGGATGTTTAAAACAAGATTTGCTTCTTATTCTTGAAAACTACTTATTGTGGTATTGTTGTATGATGAAAATTTGAAATTATGCATTGAGGATGGTGCTATTTCGCCTTATGTTGTCAATTTGTCATTAATCATGTTTAAAATAGGAATTTATCTTTATTACTTCAGATTTTGATGTGTATTTGTTTAGGTGACATGACGCATAGAGAAATACTACTATAGTATTAAAGATTATTTAATTTCTTAATGCTTAAATAGGAATTCAGATCGGATTCTCGAATTCGGATATCTGGCTATCCGAATTTTTTATTCAGATGCGGATAAAATCCAAATTCAATTCGAATCCGTCGGATATAGATTCAAATATCCAATATAACATCCGGTCATATTCGAATTCAAATTTAGATGTCCGTATGTGTTTTCGAATGCGAATGTGGATTTTGGTACATTTGCTTTGAATTCGCACTATTGACACCCTTACTTTGTGATTGAACGTTTTAACTATAACCGCAAGTGCACGGCTGTGTTGAAGCAGTGACAAATACGGGTCGATCCACAGGGAAGTGTGTCGACTTTGGTTAGTTCGAAGGCGAGTGGGAAAGAAAGGAGAGAAATGAGTTATGATCTAAACTACACTACAATGCGAAAAGAATTGGAAATACGCAATAAAACTAAACCTCATAGGGGTAGAGAAAGATTGTGAATACAAAGATATGTGTATGTGTGTGTTGAATTATGCTCATCACAACATGTAGTTCATGAAAATCATAAACTAAATCCAATTTTGCCTCTACATGAAATAAGATAACACAATATCATTAAAACATACAAGACAATTAATTGGAATGAAGCTAAATGAACTCATGTATAAAGACCAAACCCCACTATGTCTCCACATGAAATAAAATAACACAATATCATTAAAACATACAAGACATCAACCAAGGTAATGGCAACAAGAGTACATGCAACTACAAGTCATGTTTCCTTTATTAATTCCATCCATATCCTCATCTCATCATTCCCCATAAAATAAGACCACTAGTTTATGTAGGATCGTGTGGGTTATGGGTCCACTAATCACTTTTAATTTAATCCCTAATTTTCTACTTGATTAAGCAAACAAATGCGCAGCGGAATAAACAAACAAGTAGAGAAAGAAAGACAATGCAAACCACAAAAGACGCGTCGGTTTTTATAGAGGTTCGGCACCCCACCCGGGTCCTAGTCCTCTCTTGAAGATCCGCTCGACTCCGCGAGCTCCGCCTACGTCTTCACTAACCACTCCCCGTTCCGGGCCGGGAGAGAACGCCTTTACACCACAAGCAACGCGAACAACCCTCGCTTGCTTGAATTCTTCCTCTCACAATCCGAGAGGGACACTTCGGGCTTTCACCGAAGTCCTTGCTTCTTTTGACAACACTTGTAACTGAGTGGGATTCACTCTCTAATTGAGCACACTTTGAGTAGGATGAGTATATGATCAAATGTGTGAAGTTTAGGCTTAAAGAGTGTAGAATTGGGAGCTTTGAGGATTGAAGTTTCTCTCTAATGTATTGGGACAATTGGAGTTGGAGAGTTGTGTTAACAACAAGTCTTGATCCTCTATTTATAAGCTCCTAAGGTATTCTAGCCGTTGGGGATAGATTTGATTGGGTTTTGTGCAAGATACACAAAGCAGAAAATCGGGCTGCAAATCTGTCCAGAACCGGTCGACCGAAACTAGTAAACCGGTCGACCGTTAACAAGATTTCAAAGAGAACGGTCGAACAAAAGAATATTCGGTCGGACAAACGAGCTAGAACTTAACTCTACTTAAGTTAAACGGTCGAACCAAAGTATGGGGCGGTCGACCGCTCAGGGGATTCGGTTGAGATAAAGGAGCAACGGTCGAACGAAGAATGAGTCGACCGATAGCAGGGAATTTTGTTTCTTGAAGAAATGTTCAACCGGTCAACCGAAACAAGGTCGTCGTTCGACCGGTTACCGAATGTATTTTGGGGTTAAGTTTGTTTTATACGAATACGACCGTTATAGGAATACGACAAGAAAAACGGCCATATTAAAATCCGGGATCGGTCGATCGAAAAGGTAGAACCGGTCGACCGGTAGAGTTCGGTAAAATCACTGTGGAGAGTCTGTTATAAACCGGTCGAACTGAGAACTGGTTCGGTCGACCGGTTCACACAGGAAATCTGGGTTTAAGTTTATAAGTGATTTCCGACTAAGGTTTGGGTGATCTAATGAAGTCCAAATAATGTGAAATTTCGTGTGTGACTTCTATAGGGAACCTATTGTGTATGTGATTGGTTTTTAACTCTTGTATGCTCAATTTACACATGTTCCTAAGACTCAAAATAAAATCAAGATTACAAGTCTTCATTTAGCTTTATTACAAATCTTGACTTGATTTCCTTCCTTCCATGAGTCTTGATCACCTGTAGAGGTTAGCACATGCAATATATATGCAATGCAATATGTGTGCTACTCTACATCATCATAATTAAGATTAGGTTAATTAAATCATCAAAACCTAGATTAAGGCCAAAAAGCCAACAGTTTAAGCATATGCTAAGCTTCATTCAAGAGCATTAGCATATCAAAGACAAGAGTGAACTCCCATTAGATGGTTATGGAAATCATGTAAGGCTCAAAGGATTAAGATAACACACACCTAATACATCACATAATCACATCACATATTTCTTCACCCCCCAAATGGGGATGAAACTACTCACTAATCATTACACTGCAACCTATATTAACAAAATGAAACATTCTAATGAAACACAATTAAACTAAGCAAACAAGAAATATTAAAGAAGCTAAATTAAACTAAAGAAGCATGCAAGAATTAAAAGACAATATTAAAAGAAACTAAAAAAAAAATTATTTTATTTATGTGACTCACATTACAAGTGACATTCTTCTCACCCTTGAGTTTTTGCTTCAAGGCTTTTACTCCAAGTAGAGAGAATGCCACCAAGCAATGAGTAAGATACAAAGGAGGAGGAAGATTTCTATTTATAGCCATAGAAAAAGGTAATTCGGGACAATCCCCCGGTATGGGACTAAACGTATACCAAAAATAGACTAAATACACCCTAATACATGACCTGACAAAGTTTTATCGGATCCGGACCAAAACAGACCACCAATTGGCGGTCTCTATTGTTTGGATCCGGCTTGGTTTTGGAGTGTGGTTGTTTAACTTGTTTTCTTCATGTTTGATGCACCCAAGTCGGTTGTTGAAGCTCAAGCCCGAATCAAATTACCAAAATACTCCTCATGATGGTGTGGAGTTCCTTCATTTGCTCAATGGCCCTTTGGTTTTACATTCGGGTCCCTCTCTTGTGCATCTTAGTCCACAAGTCTTGCAACTTAGTTTTTTTCTTGCTTTTAGGTCGTTTTATGCCTCTTCTCCTCAATCATGTTTATTCCTGAAACTCAAAAATAAAACTCGTTACGTAGCATTGTTTAGGTTCAAGATAATGGATATAAGACACAAATATATGCATGATATAATGTCAATCACTTTGCATGATGAAAGCTAACCGGCAATGATTATGCCAAATCGTCTATCTTGGGTCCCACCAGAGCCCGTTTGGATGCTGAATCACGATTCAAATGTATAGCTTTTTAGAAAAGTCGAGATAGCTTAATGATTACCCTCAATAAAAAGGTACAAGTTCAAATTTTATTAGTTGCAAAAGTCAAGATTTTCATCGACTTCTTCTCTTAGAGTTTATATAGGTCTATGTTGTTCCTTTAGTTAATAAAAAAGTTAATTTTTGTTAATAATATATATATTAAACATTTATGTGTTTAGAATATAACACAAACCTTGATTCAAGCCCAAGCTCAAGAGAGAGATATTATTTTAGGTGATTAGTAGGCTCGATCCAAAATGCTTAATTCTAGAGTTTTCTTACTCTAGAATTCTCTCTAAAAATTTCTTTGTTCTCCATCACTTATAGAGCTCTAGAATGTTCAAAGACTAGAATATTTCAGGCTTTCTACAACCTTCCATCAACTCCTATAAATAAGGATGTCCATCACTATCTCATGCATCCCAAGCAAGAGTTAGTCTCCACTACTACAAAGAGAGAGTCTTGTAGTTATGTTGGATAGGGAGTGTGAATTCTAATAAAAGACTCTTATATAAAAGTTAATATAGTAGTAAAAAGAGTAGGTGTGAGTGTGTCCCACAAGATAGATAGTTGGTAAGTGTAAGTTGTACTATTATAACATTTGTTGTTAAAAATACAAGCTTACATTTCATCTATCTTTGAGTCTCTCCTACTCAACAAGTGGTATCAGAGTCGTGTTTGTGATGATCGTCCGTCAAAAACCACAAAGTCGAAGCGTTGACGAAGGAGTTGAGAATCACGTTGAAGGAGTTGGTTCGACTAGTTCAAAACCAATAGTTGATGGTGAATTGTCGAACCATCAAGAGGCTCAACGGAGAAAACTACATGTACTAGAGTCTTTACATATAACCATATTTGCAAGGGTAAGAAAACTACATGTTGCTGGGAATGAAATCACACCGCCCCCTGTAGAGAATGTTGATGCAAATAGGAAATGAAAGATTAAGGCAGGGAAGACCATGTCTGTGCTCAAGACAACCATTGAGAAGGATTTACTTAAGCATGTACGTGAAGCTATTACGTCCAATGTGGTATGGGACACACTTAACTCGCTCTTCACGTAGAAGCATGACGCTTGACTTCAAGTTTTCGAGAACGAGTTGAGGATTATCAAGCAAGGATGTATGTCCACTAACCAATACTTCACAAATGTGAAAAAGGCTTTGTCGTGACATATCTCAGCTAAATCCAGAATCTAGGATTAGTGAGCCATCATGAGGAGGATTATTATGTTGGCTTTTTAGCCTTAATCTTTATTTAGTTTTGATGATTAAGTAATCTAATCTTAATCTATATTTAATCAATCAACCTAGACAATCAAAGTAAGCAAACATGAATACATGCATTGCATATATATATTCGTGTATTTGCGATATTCTTAATAGGTTGATGAAGAATCAAGCTAAGGAGCTTTGGGACAAGAAGATAAAGACTCAAGACATGTAATCAAGCTTTGGACCAATATGTAATGTAGTATAATTTGAGTCCTAAGGATTAATGTAAACTTGAGCACATTAGGATTCTGTCCCGTATCCACACGGTTAACCGAACCCCACTCGGTAAACCGAATCATGTAGAGTTCGGTCCACCGAACACCTTGCGGTCAACCGTGTAGAATCCTTTAGGTGTTCCCTGGAATAACCACCTCGGTATACCGAACCACCTTCGGTAGACCGAATTAGCCTGGACCGGTTTTGGACTTTGCTCCAACGGTCGTATTTAAATCTTGACCTAAAGCCAAATTGACTTATCCATATTCGGTACACCGAACTTCATTCGGTCAACCGAATCATATTGCTTTAGGAGACCAACGGCTATTTAACTTGACCGTTATTGGTAAACCATTCTCCCACGCTTTGTCAGCGCAAAACCCACGCAAACTTCGGTCTACCGAAGTAGAGACGGTCAACCGAACTCAGCATAAACAGAACCCTACCAAACTTACTGTCCATTTTGGAACGGTTAACCGAATCATATTCGGTACACCGAAAAACATTAGGGTTGCTAGTTAGAGAGCTACTGGAGTTGAGTGAGCGGTTCACCGAATAGAATTCGGTAAACCGAAACGACCATCTTCGGCAATCCGTTGGGTTAACGGTCTACCGAAGAGCGTGCAAATTCTGCCCGAACTTTTGTCACATCATCACATTTCATGGGTCAACTTTCTCACCCACTCCCCAACGACTCTAAGAGCTTTGAAGCCTATATAAGGACCTCATTAGAAGCACAACACAAGCACTACACTCTCCAAACATCAAGTATCCTTGTGCTATCTTTCCCAAACCTTCAAAGCTCAAATCCTATACACTCAAGCCAAAACTTCACCACTTGTATTCCTAGATCCATATCATAATCCAAGTGTGCTCAAAGTTAGAGTGTCATTAGCAAGAGTTGTGATTCCATTCTTTCATCCAAATCACAAGAGTTGTAATAGCTTCAAGGAAGCTCCCTCTCGGGTTGTGAGAGGAGACACGGGCGAGGCGAGGTTGTTCGCGAGGCTCGGGTTTGTAAAGGCGTTGATCTCGGCCCGGTAACGGAGATCGGATAGTGGAAACCACAAGCGAGGCTCGAGGGACGAGCGGGGCTTGTGAGTGAGGACTAGGACCCGGGGAGGGTGCCGAACCTCGTTAAATCGGGTGTCGACTTCAACGTTGGTTTGCAAGTTCTCTATCTCTTAGAATAACCCTTGCATGATTAGTTGTTAGTTCGTAATTAGTTTTTAATTCCGCATCTTGTTTAATTACGATCACTAGAGGGCCCCTTAAGATCCCCACATATTATCCATGGGCTTATGCCAGAATATAGTGCCTTTATCACAATAGTACAAGGTTGGTCGACTCCTCCTTCCATCTCGGAGCGGGAGAGTTTGTTTGTCAAACAAGAAGCTGTCACAATGCCAATGAGACAAGTTTCTGCAAAGAGTGAAGATCAAGAACTCTTTAGTGAGAGGCAAAAGTATGGATCAAGAAAGCAAACAAGGAGTTCACAACAATGGGGACTTGAACAACCTCAAAAGAAAGGTCACTTCGCAAGCGACCGTTGGTTCAAGGGAAAATATAGGGAGGGAAACGTCGTGATGAAATCTAGTCACGAGGAGAATCCTAGTGACGAACAATGATGTTAGGATCTATGGCCCTCTAATCGCTACAAAAAATGCAAAATTAAAATGCTAAGCGAAGGATTAAGAAAATAGACAATGCAAACCACAAAATCGTCGACATCGGAGTTTAGAGAGGTTTGACACCCACACCCGGGTCCTAGTCCTCCACGCAAGCCTCGCTCGATACCCCGAGCCTCGCTTATAGTTCCACTAACCGATCTCCGTTCCGGGCCGAGATCAACGCTGTTTACAACACCGAGCCTCGCCAACAATCCTCGCCTCGCTCGTGTCTCCTCTCACAACTCGAGAGGGAGCTTCCTCGAAGCTTTTACAACTCTTTGATTCTTTGATATGGAAGTTGAATCACACTCTAACTAACACTCTATACTTGAGCACACTTGGATATGATATGGAATTGGATATGCAAGTGGTGATGTTTTGGCTTGAGTGTTGAAAAATAAGCTTTGAAGGTTTGGGAATTGAGAGCACAAAGATGTTGATGAATAGAAGGTGTTGTCTCTTTTTGTGTCTCTAGAGTGGTGTTTATATAGGCTTCAAAGCTTATAAATCCGTTGGAGAGTTGGTGGTGAATGTACCAATGAGAAAGCAAGATGTGACTTAAGCTCGGCCAGAAATCGAGACATATTCGGTCGACCGTTATCCACACGGTAGTCCGAAACATTGGTCTGAACTAAGAACTCGGTTGACCGATTAAGTATCGGATCACCGTTCACCAACCTCCAGTAGCTTTTATCTATTTAGACCTAATTAAATTCGGTTCACCGAAGTCCATTCGATTCACCGTTCCAAGGTGGACAGTAGAATTGATTGGGCTCTGATCTACTCAAGTTCGGTTGACCGTGTATACTTTGGTAAACCGAAGTAGCGCGGGTATTCCACTGACAATGCGTGAGAAATTGTTTAACGGTCAAGTGTCATGTTTAAATAGTCGTTTGGCTCCTAAAGCCAATACGGATTCGGTAGACCGAAGTGTGAGCGGTCTTCCGAAGTGGGTCAAGTTAATTGGGCTCTAGGGACTTGATTTGAATGCAACCGTTGGAGCAAAGTCCAAAACCGATCCAGGGCTATTCGGTCGACCGAATGTGGTTCGGTCTTCCGTTGGGGCAATTCCAGAGAACACCTAAGTTTCATTGTTGAGAAGTATTCAGCTATCCGATAGGTGTTCGGTGGACCGAACTAGGTAGAGTTCGGTTAACCGAAATGGTTTCGGTTTACCGAGAAATGACGGGACAGAATCCTAGTGCTCAAGTTTACATAAAACCTTATGGACTCAATAAATATAAAGTTACATGTATTGGTCCAAAGCTTTGATTACAAGTCTTGAGTCTTGATGTCCTTGTCCAAATGCTTATCTCCTTGATTGTCTTGATCAACCTATTAAGATGATTGCAAGTATACAAACATATATGTAATGTATGTAATTGTGTTTGCTCACTTTGATTGATTAGGTTGATTGATTAAGATTAGTTTAATTAATCAACAAAATTAATATAGATTAAGGCCAAAAAGCCAACAAATGAGACGTTCTGGCAACATTTGCGCGGACAAAGGACTTAGTCCTAACAAGTATCTCAATTATTGATGAAACGATGATGATATAGACTAGAGCTCTGATGCAAGTTGGTTCAACAAAGAGGTGGACAGGTTTAAAGATGAAAATGTTAAGGAATAAGAAGACAACATTGGTGTTGCTTACAAGTCCTTTACAAGACACAAATGAGGTACGTAATGAAATCTCATTAAGATGGTTCCTTGAAGGCGAAAAATATCTTAATGATCATGAAAATGATTTCCAAGTGAGAAATGGATGTTGTGATCAAGTCATGACGCGAAGCAAGACTTTTAGGGATGTGATCATTGATGAAGTTGAATATAGGTGGTCCCCTAATGAGGAAACGCTTCCAGACTCAAGAAACTTAGGAAATAGAATAAAAGAGAAGCAGTAAGAGAAATATTCAAATGCTGAAGATGTTGAAGATATCTTAGCGGAAAAGTCTAGGAATCTGGAAAATATATTGAAGACAAGATTATGTAAAAAGAGAACAAGAAATCAAAGAGCAATGGAAGATTCTAAATCAATGCATGTGGAGGTTGAAGAAGAATTAGTTGGTAACTTGCGACAATTTTCCAGGACAATGGAATTCAAATTCAAAGTACGCAAGTCTAACAATAGAAGATGAGATAGATGAGCATATCTCATATAAATAAGCAAGCAATGGATGATACCAATGAGGTTGGTGTTGAGGGAGAGTGTTAAGAATCCAACACCAACCTTGATTCAAGCCTAAACTCAAGATATATATATATATATATATATATATATATATATATATTATCTAAGGTAATTAGTAGGCCCGATCAAAAAGACTTAATTCTAGAGTTTTTTTACTCTAGAATTCTCTCTTTAGAATTTTCTTTGTTCTCCATCACTTAGAGAACTCTAGAATGTCCAAAAACTAAAAAATTCCATGTTCTTTACAACCTTCCATCAACTCTTATAAATAGGGGTGTCCATCACTATCTCATGCATCCCAAGCAAGATACAGTCTCCATTATTACAAAGAGAGTTTTGTAGTTGTATTAGCTAGGGAGTGTGTATTGTAATAGACATATTCTTATATAAAAGTGAGTATAGTAGTAGAAAGAGTAGGTGTGAGTATGTCTCAAATGGTAGATAAGGTGTAAGTGTAAGTTGTAATATTGTAACATTTGTTGTTATAAATACAAGCTTACATTTCAGGTATCTTCGAGTCTCTTCTACTCAATATTATTTGTAATTTTTATTGTCTTTATAATTGGTGCAGTGTAAATAGATGTCTCGTACGTAACTCATGTTTTAACAGTTAATCTTGTAATTTCAATATTTTTATACAAGCTTAGTATTTTAACGAGTACTTGTTTGTCTCACAAGTAAAAGTGGTTACGGGATATATATGTTTATAAAGAAACGATGAAGATATATGAGCACGATTTTTTATAGTAATACTAATACTACCCGTATTCAGGTGTGTATGTACAAAAGTTGTTGTACATTATGTAATGTCCCCAAAATACAACAACAATTTAAAATGATGAACACAAAGATTCAACTCAAACACCTGAGGACGATACCCATAAACATAACAAAGGTGCACCATATACAGGAGTTTGTCAAGAGTATGGTTACATTCAAAATAACAAGATGGACTATACACATGTAATAATAACAACCTCAAAATAAGATAACAGGATCCGGTAACAGTGTGCTCGTCCTCAGTCCCCACCTAATCACTGCCGCTCCGGGCCTGAAAATAAACACGGAACTATTCCTGAGTTTCCATAAGGAAACCTCGTATGCCAAATTCACCTATATGCATATGATAACTGTATTCACAAAACATAACATACTAGTATACATGGCATATAATACAATAACATAACTTTACTTAACATGAAAGAAAATACACATCTCATAAATAATTGCGGGCCATACAAGGTCACTCGTAACATTCACTTAGCTGGAAATATCATCAGCCACATACTTTGCCGGAATATATCATCGGCCACATACTTTGCTGGAATACTCATTAGCCACATACTTTGCTGTCGGATATATCATCGGCCACATACTTTTCTGGAATAATCATCAGCCACATACTTTGCCGGAATATATCATCGGCCACATATAAATGAATATATAATCAACATAACATCCACCGAATGATAATGACTCGGTGGTCAACTCCGCCGCCGTCAAGGCTGGGAAACAACCTCACCTCACGGAGTCCATCTACTTCGCCGCCATAAAGGCTAGGCAGTCTCTCCACGCCCCCACAGAGTTAAACAATAACAACAATATATATTACTGAAATAACAGCATAAACGGTAAAACTACTTAACATAACCGATCGACCGAACTTCTTAAACGGTCGAACAAACATATAACATCGGTCGACCGAAACTTCTGAATTTAATTGAATAATATAAACATAATTGGTCAATCACACAACTTTAACGGTCGGACAAAATCACGTAATCGGTCGACCAACATAATTTAAACGGTCGAACAATATCACACATTCGGTCGACCACTTCAAACTTAAAACATATTATAATATTCATTTTAACGGTCGAACGGCGAAGGGATCCCGTTCAACCGAAATCTATCAGGGA
Source organism: Triglochin maritima (assembly GCA_963682175.1). Taxonomy (NCBI): domain Eukaryota; kingdom Viridiplantae; phylum Streptophyta; class Magnoliopsida; order Alismatales; family Juncaginaceae; genus Triglochin; species Triglochin maritima. The sequence goes on from OY821779.1 coordinate 33,742,936, forward strand.
CAACCTAGAATTTCTAGTCATCAATCGGTCGAACATCCTTGATAATCGATCGAACAATCCACTTAATTATTCAAATTAACGGTCAAACAATACATTAATTCGGTCAACCGTCTCATAATATAAATTCAAACCAAGTTTATTTATCTTCAAACGGTCGGACGACAAAGGGGTTCCGTTCGTCGAAAATTACCAGAGTCGTCATCTTCTTCCCAAAACACGTTTAACCGGTCGACCGCTAGACACGTCATTCGACCGGTGAGGGATAATTCTTAACTTTTACACTTCATTCGGTCGACCGAAACTCATACCGGTCGACCGTTCTGCCATGTATTTTAAACTTAACTTTGCACCGGCGAGGTTTCATACCTCCAGCGACCTATCTAAACTCTCACACACCTAGTGTGAGTCACTAATTCGAACTTGACATACCTTATAATCTCAGTTAACGTTGAATTTGCTGATAGAAATCCGTCTTCTCACTTCCTTTGCCTAATTCCACTCCCTCCGGTCAACCCCAGTTTCTTTCGTAGCTTCTCCGGTGATCTTCTGGTCGAACTTCACCTTACTTCCCCTCCTGCCTCTAACCTCACAAACCCTACTCTCTCTTTTGTTTTTCACGTCTGAAGCAACCTTCCTCCGATAAATACCAACACAACATTATATACTTACCTTTTAACTTTAACACCTCTTGAACAACCTATCACCTCATGACACCTTTCCTCACCTTTTATCATTCTCATCTCATCTCTCATCCAAGATAAATACAAATAATTCACTTAACTATTCTCTTAACTTAATTAATCCTTCAAACACTTTAGTTTATCTTAAGCAAGGATTATGATTATCACTCATTAATACCCTAAAATGTATATTCATAAATTTGAAACGAATTTTTATTTTAATGTCACACAAATTAAACTCGTTGAAATTAGAATGAAATTGAAAAACTTATTTGACTTCAATTTTTGTTTACTACGTTTGTTTCCTGCGCTTATGAAAGCGCCCTATCAAGGCCATTTATGAAGCTCGATGGGGACGTCTTTACACTTTACACAAGACTTCGTGCCGTGTTGAATCGAAAAACGTTATTTACACAATAAATCGACGACGCTTCTCGATCAATCATTTCTAGTTGCGTCAATTTAAGGGTATATTCTTTTGTAATTAGAATCCTACATCATGACACGCTTTTATTTCATTAGTGTACGTAACCTTATAGTCTTATTGTTAACAACTTTACGGTACATATCTAATTTGAAAACATTTACAATCAATTCCTACTTCTCGTGAGTATCTTAAATGTATAATATTTGCATTTGAATACCGAGATTATGAAACTTAGGTGCCCATTAAAGGAACTCATGCTGATTTCCGAAATTCGTAGTTTAAAATGAGGACACATCATTTATGGTAATTAAACCACAATTAGGAGAAGGAGTCGCTTAAATTTAAAAAGAATTAGTATTTAGTTCTTGGTCAAATTGACAATATTATTTTATAATTTGACCCAATGGCACAAGATACAAAAACTTTGATAGGACAGATAACCTACCACAACACCGATTGCCGATTCTAACGACAGTATGACAACATAAAGAATTGAAATGAAAATAAAAGATGAGAAGTCATCTACCCTATTAAACCAAAGCAAATCGGCTTATTGTTTCTTCCTTGCTCGAGTGGTGCTTCCAAAGTCACACCAAATGCACCACACATATTTAGAGATTTCTTGGTGAATAAAGTTTATTTGGTGAGTAATAATTGCTACTTTGGTTTCTCGTGTAAACATTTGGTAAGACCCTTGAAAGAGTAGGGCTATTTTGGGGAAAACATTACTACTATAATGAGAAGTTTAGGTTCTACGGGGTAACAGGTATATATATATATATTTCGATTCTATTTGTTTTAATCTGTATATAGTCTATCATGAAATCAGTTTAGAGTACGTATATCGACATTCAATTATAGTTGTCTTATACTACCACTCAATAATGTTCTTTAACGGCTAAAGAGTACTTTTTAGGATTTTAGTGATTTTGCTCTTCCGAAAGAAAAATAAATGTCGCAATATTGGTCCAACAATCTGGTATGAGTAAATCATAATGGGTAGGGTTAAATGCACTCATGCTGTGGACTCTCGTTTGGACTCATGTGAAGTGGTCACGAGCCATTTATACCAAAAAAAACATGTAAGTCCTACAACACCAACTAATCAAATTTTATCCAGAACAAATCAAATTTGTTGATCATATCGTAAACCGTAAACCTTAGACCCTAAAGTCTAACTCCAAATCCAAATCTTTAATGTTAAACCTTATACATTGAACGCTAATCCATACTCTAAATTTGAAGGGTGATTTGCTTGGATGCCACTAACAACTTACAAAATTAGTTGAATGTCATCTAAAAAATATTATTTAGTCTAATGCCAAAGAAAATACTGACATTACTTACGATTTCATTATTTTTTTGGTCACGTCATTTCGTTAAGTTCTATTAATTATATTAATATTTAATTTTGTTTTTGCAGAATCACCTGAATGAACCAAGATTTCATAAATTTAATTATATGTGTTGTAATTTTTGTAAAAATCACTCAAATAATATTAGTAATTACTTTTCACCTGTTTATTTTCTCTCACTTCTCACTCTCTCTCCTTTTTTGCAGAATCTACCCTAAAATAAACTCTTATGTTAGTTATACCCTATAAGTATAAATTAAAATATAATTTATTAATTACGTTTAACCTCTCGCCCTTAAAACATTGTGTTTGAGAGGTTAATTTGAATCTGGCTGCTGAGTCTGAGTCAACAAGTATAAACACGAGACCATAATGACTGAAATAGGATACTTTCCTTATGATTAACACAAACATATTAAATCGGTCCAATCATCTGAATTCCGAAACTTAATTTTCTTCAAACAAACACCCTTGAAAGTTAAAACTGAAGAACTAATGTTACGTACATCAATAGCTCCATGGTTGAAGGTGCAAAATCATCCACTTCCAAATAGCAATTAATTATAGAAGTTGCCTCATTTCCATCGACAAGAAACTAATCTAAATAATTACACAACGATGCCGTAATGTTAGTATGCAGCTCATCCTCTTCCAACAACTCTTTTCTACTTATAATATCTCTACCTCAAATAAATAAAGGGTGACTTGCTTGGGTACCACTAACAAACATTGAAATTGTCTTTATACCATTTGAAAATAACTATTGACTTAATGTCATAGAAAAATCAAAATATTTTTCCAGATGTCACTAACTTTTTTATATTGTCATTCCGTTAGCAAACTGTTAGCTTATCTGTTAACGTCCATTAAGTATATTAATATTTAGTGGAAATTTGGCAGAATCACCCGAATAAACTCAAAATTCATTAAATTCATTATATGTGATGTAAAAATTACAAAAATTACTCAAATAATTTATCTACTCTCTCGTCACTATCTTTAATCTTTCATCTCTTCTTTTTCTCTCTAAACTAATCTAATCAAATCTGATTATTTTTATATTTTCAAAATACAAAATAATTAATTGTTTTAAAAAAATACATTTTCTAAAGAATGTTTATTTTTCATTAAAAGATTTTTTGTACAAAAAAAATTTGGGAAATTTTTTTATATAAAAAATAAATATTTATTAGAAAAGTATTTTTTATCAAAAATAATTAATTATTTTGTATGTTGAAAATATATAAATCATCAGATTTTATTAGTTAAGTAACCGAGTCAATAAGTTTAGTGAGAGAAAATGAAGATATAAGAGATGAAAGATAGAAATGAGAGAGAGTGTAGATAAATTATTTGAGTAATTGTTTGCAATTTTTAAAACACATATAATGAATTTGATGTACTCTGAGTTTATTAATGGTGATTCTGCAAAATTTACATTAAATATTAGTTTACATAACGGATGTTAATGGTTTATACACTAGAAAAAAGTTAATGGTATTAAGACAAATATCTTGATTTTTCTATGACATTAAATCAAATAGTTACTTTCAGATGGTATAAAGTTAATTTAGATGTTTGTTAGTGGCACTTAAGTAATTCACCCAATAATTAATGATTTTGTTGAACGTTGTAGATCATTCTTCAGTGCCCAATAGGGTTAGGTCAACGAAATCCTGCGCTCGTTAACCATCATCATCAATCAATTAAAAGTGTTTGTTGGATGGTACGCAATCATTTTAGTTTGCTTTCTGTTTTTCCTTCATGGTCAATATGCATCAATAATAGGAAATACGTTCTTAAACATTTCGCAGTTTTTTCTTGAGTATACTTCATAATGATCGTAATTATATATATGTTTGTTCCGTATTTTCCGTTTTGCTTGCATACATGTTTTAACCAAATGAATTTGAGTTTACACCTCTTATGTTACTATTTCGGGGAAGTTACATTTGGATTAGGTTTTATTAATCTCTTTCACTATAATCATGATAGTAGCAATTGTTTGAATAAAAAATAGAAAGGATTTATGAGTTCGCGATATTTAGAATAATTGTGAATAAGAATATTATTTCTTAAATATTCTATTAAATATTTAGAATATTTCTTAAATATTATTCGAAATATTACTTAAATATTATTTCTCATTCTAAATTATTCCAACTATGGCAATATTATGAATTGTTTATATTTGTGATTAAAATAGACCGTGATCAACATGGTAGGGTTAAAATAAAAGTAGCGAAAAAGTATTGGTTGAGGCGTAAAAATGCAAATTCGTGCGATTAGGAGGTATGCACAAGTAAAATCAATGATGATGCTTACAAGTAAAATTGGAAAACATAGGGGTGAAGATCCTATTATGATAATTAAGAACGATACCGAAGCAAAAACCCCAAAAGTTTCTCGTTGACGGGAAATTGACTGTCTTGGATAGTAATAGGCTAATTGACACAAAAATCCACTTATAACTCTATTTGATACTTGTCGGCTAGTTTGTTGGACTTTCTACTTTTAGGTTACTTTTCAACTTTTAAGCCCAAACTACTCTCAACTTCTAATTTCTGACGTTGTTTTGGACTTTTGGTGGAAGCAAAACGTCGTGTAAAATGTATAACATTTTGTGCAAAAAACAATATATCATGTAAATTTTGATGAAGTACAACATGTATAAAATTACTGAACTATCAAATTACAGTATATAAGCTAGGATTGTGAACTATCAAATTACTCAAAGCTAGGATTGTGAAACCGGCACTAAGGCTAGGATGTAGCCACTGATTTCTTCAACAATATTAGTCAAGAAATGTTGGAGTAGATAAGGTCATGTAGAATATGTCCCGGCTGGATTTCCTACAGACTAGTGGTCCTCCGGGTTCTTGATATTAGGGACCTCCGGGTTCTTGATTTCCTACAGACTAGTGGTCCTCGGTGGGACCTCGAAGTTAGGCGTCGTCTATTACTAAGGACCTATAGTGGACTTTAGGTTTGTTTTGGCCTTGATTGTTTAGTTAGATTTCTAACCTTCCTTATTCCACGCTAGATTAAGGACTTCATCTCTTCTCCTCTGAGTCATTCTTTTCTCATCTTAATGTCTCCGAATCTTCTCATCTACGTACACATTCTTTTAAATTGAAATTTTATTTATGTTCTGCAATAATAACTATCATTTTTGCCTCTGTTTAGATTGAAATGGATCGAGAGTGGATAGTTTCAAACAGATTGAGTGATGAGTATGAGAACGGAGTGAATATGTTCTTAGAGGTTGCCAAAAAACATTCTAAGAAAATGAAAGACAGCGACATGGCGTATTGTCCGTGCAATAAGTGTCATAATATGTCAGTGTTGACTTTTCGGAAAATGAAAGATCATTTGTTTGAGAAAGGTTTCGACCCAAATTACAGACGGTGGATATGGCACGGCGAAAATGAATCATGTAGTCGTTCCAAGAATGATGGAGAAGATGTTAGTGTGGAAGATCACTTAGAGGAAATGGTTCAGGATATGGCTGAAAAGTTTTCGTCCAACCCCGATTTACTTGGTAATTTGTTGAGTGACAATGAGAAGCCGTTGTATAAGAATTGTACCAAATTCACTAGATTGTCAGCGGTGTTGAAGTTGTACAATTTAAAAGTTGGAAATGGTTGGTCCGATGTGAGTTTCACATCAATGTTGAAGTTAGTGAAAGAGATGCTTCCAGATGACAATGAGTTGCCAGATAGAACTTATGATGCAAAGAAAGTGTTGTGCCCTATGGGAATGGAATATAGGAAGATACACGCATGCCCGAACGATTGTATATTGTATAGGGGTGAGTTTGAAAACTTACATTCCTGTCCCAGGTGTAATGTTTCAAGATACAAAATGAAACGTAGTGGACCAAACCACAATGAAGAGGCTGATGAGATGAAAATCAAAGGACCTCCTGCTAAGATTTTGTGGTATCTTCCGATAATACCAAGGCTTAAACGTTTGTTTGCGGGTAAAGAGGATTCCAAGAACATGACATGGCATGCTGATCGTGAGAAACCAAATGATCAGTTGCTACGTCACCCTGCAGATTCACCTCAGTGGAAAAAAATAAATGTCGACTTTCCTGTGTTTGGTGAAGAATCGAGGAATGTACGACTTGGGCTCTGTACTGACGGAATGAATCCTTTTGGTAGTTTGAGTAGCATTCACAGTTCTTGGCCCGTTCTGCTTGTAATTTACAATCTGCCCCCGTGGTTATGCATGAAACGCAAATATATCATGTTGTCCTTAATGATTTCTGGTCCGAAACAACCTGGAAACGACATCGATGTGTATTTAAAACCTTTAATTGATGACCTAAAGAAATTGTGGGGTGACGGAGAGTCAGTTTTTGATTCTTATCGTCAGGAGTCGTTCGTAATGCGGGCAATGATATTTTGCACGATTAATGACTTTCCAGCTTATGGTAATCTGTCTGGATATTCAGTTAAAGGTCATAAAGCTTGTCCAATTTGCGAGGAAAATACATGTTCTTTGCAACTAGTTAATGGTTCTAAGACTGTCTATCTCGGTCATCGGAGATTTTTGCCGAACTCTCATCCTTATCGTAGGTTGAAGAAATCATTTAACGGAAAACAGGAGTTTCAGAATCCGCCAGTTGAAATCAGCGTCGAAAAGGTGTATGAACGTGTAAGGAACATTGAATGTGAATTTGGAAAACCGTACAAACGAGCAAACGACAAAAGTAGTTGGAAAAAAAGATCAATATATTTTGATCTCCCTTACTGGAAAACTTTAGAAGTTAGACATTGTATTGATGTGATGCACGTAGAGAAAAATGTTTGTGATAGTCTTGTTGGCACTCTGTTGAACATACCTGGTAAAACCAAAGATGGATATAATGCAAGACTTGATCTTGTTGATATTGGTATACGAGCAATGTTGGCACCAGAGAAGAAAGGAGATCAGAATTACTTACCTCCAGCTAGTTATACATTGTCTAGAAAGGAGAAAAGAATTCTCTGTCAGTGTTTGCACGATGTAAGGGTTCCACAAGGTTATTCTTCAAATATCAGTAATCTTGTTGTTATGAAGGATTTGAAACTTGTGGGGATGAAGTCTCACGATTGTCACACTTTAATGCAACAGTTGTTACCTGTAGCACTGAGATCCATATTACCGAAAGATGTTAGACAAGCAATAATAAAGTTGTGTTCCTTTTTCAATAAGATTTGCAGTAAGGTGGTCGATCCTGTGCAGTTAGACAAGTTACAGAATGAAATTGTGGTCACATTATGTCAGTTGGAGATGTTCTTCCCCCCGGCTTTTTTCGACATTATGATTCATCTTGTTATTCATTTGGTTAGAGAAGTTAAATTGTGCGGACCAGTTTTCTTAAGGTGGATGTATCCTTTCGAGCGTTATATGAAAGTGTTGAAAGGTTATTGCAAAAATCGTCAAAGACCAGATGCTAGTATTGTTGAAGGATACATAGCTGAGGAGGTTATCGAGTTTTGCACTGGATACCTAGCAAACACCAAAACTGTTGGACTTCCGAAGAATCGTCATGATAATCGTGTCGATGGTAAAGGGACACGTGGGATGAAAATGTTAAATCCAAATGGCGATGACTTAATGACAGCATATTTTTATGTGTTGTGCAATTCGAATGAAGTTCAACCATACCTAAATGAACACATGAAGTTTCTAAAGGAAAGAAATCCTTTGTGGAGTGATCAACAAGTAATTAATAGTCACAATAAGAATTTCATCTCTTGGTTCAAAAATGTAGCATACAAGCGTGATGTTTCTGAGACAATACAGTGGTTGGCTTACGGTCCGCATTCTGTTGTTATAAGTTACAGTGGTTATGATATCAATGGATATTCTTTCTACACAGTTTGTGAAGATGCGAAAAGTGCTGTTCAGAACAGTGGCGTCACCTTAATAGCAGAGTCTTTGCATGTGTCTAGTTCTAAAGACAAGAATCCTGTATACGCCGACATGTCCTATTACGGTGTAATTGAAGATATATGGGAGCTAGACTTTGTTAAATTCAAAGTACCTATATTTAGATGCAAGTGGGCTGATAATAAAACAGGAGTTCGAGTGGATGACTATGACTTCACTTTAATTGATTTTTCAAAACAAGGGTATAAAGGAGAACCTTTTATTCTAGCTTCCCAAGCGAAACAAGTCTTCTATGTGGCTGATTCGTGTGATAAGAAATGGGCAGTAATTTTGGAAGGGAAGAAAAAAATTGTATCAGATGATAGTCTGATCGAGTATGAAGAAACACCACCTTTCTCTAAGCAAGCACTTGAGTTGAACTCAGTAGATGAAGAAATAAATGTTGAGACTTGTATGTTTAGAGATGACCACGGTGAAGGTATATGGATTGAAAATCCATTAAGGAAAAAAAACAGTAAAGGTGCAAATTTTCTGTTGTAACACATTGTAATAGACATTTAATCCATGTCTTTACCTTATTTAATTACTTGAATTTATCTTTTATAGTATAATGGCTCCGAAAAAGAAACCCACTTCCTCCGAGTCTGAAGGTTCGAAGACATACAGTACACGAGGTCCTTGTCTCATGAAAGAATTCGTGGGCAGAAGAACTAGAGACGGTAGAATTCCAATCCAGTTTGATGACCGTCTTGAGCCCTTAGGCATGCTGTCTGATAATTGGAAAAGTTTTCTGGGTAGCTTAGCGAGGGCCAAAGTTGACATTTGTTTATCCAGTTGGGCTGATGTAGATGAGAAGTTGAAGGACACAATATGGGATAATGTGCAGGTAATGGTTCCATTATAGATTTCTATAGTTTTAGTTGAACTTTTGATATATATAAAGTTAACGTGTTGTAGGAATCTTTTGAGTTCCAATCCACTGACAAGTTGAAGAAGAAGTGGATGACATACATGTCAGTTCGTTGGAGGGATTTCAAAACAAATTTAACGAACAAGTACATATTCGGAGACTACCAGGATAGAAATCCATGCGATGTCTATAACTTTTTCACTCCGAATCAATGGGAGCTATTCAGAAAATCCAGAGATAGCCCGGAGTTTGAGGTATACTGAGTTTAATTTATAATATAGTAACTGAGTTTCAAAACAAACTTGTTAGTTATTGATTTTAGTGACAATCTAATAAACTTGATTTTAGGCCATCCGAGCAAAAAACCAAAAGATTAGATCTTCTAACAAGTATACCCATCGTATGTCTCGAGCGGGGTACCACAAGTTGGAAGCACAAATGATGGCTGAAAAAATTGCTCAGAAGAGACAGGAGGCAATTGACTCCGGTATGAGTGAGGAACAAGCAAGTAACCTATCTCCTCCTTCTCCCATAGCTCGTTGTGATTCTTGGAAGAGAGCGAGAGTAAACTTCAGAGGGGAGTACGTCACAGACGAGTCGCAAGCTATCGGCTCGAAGATAGTAAGTTGCATCACTTATATATATGTTATTAATTCAGAATCATTAATTTTATATTGCTCAAATGATAGTAAATATTGTTTTAAACTTAGGACTCTCTGAAGTTGAGAGAATCTCAAGGCGAATTTGCTTCCGATGGTCGGAATGATATTCTACGCGAGGCCTTGGGAAACGACGAACACCCCGGTCGTGTGCGAGGGGTAGGGAGTAGAGTTGGACTTCGACAATATTTTGGGAAGACTCAACGGTCTACTTCGACGACTGGTCATACCAAATGCCAGCAGGAGATTGCAGATTTGAAGAAGTCTTTGCAACTTCTTACGGAGAGATTGGATCGTGCTTTGCCTACTTCTCCTACCCGTCGTAAGACCGGTTCTTCCACGGAGACTACTCCAGTTCCGCCAGTGTTCCACCATCATAGACATGATGATTTCGTGTCTCATTCTCGAGAATTGGCCCTCGTCGACGGTCCCTCGTTTGGAAAGTTCGTGGATGGATCTAGATGTGCTTTATTTGTCGAAGACCATGATCGAAGATTGGTGGGACACGGGAAAGTTTATAACATCTCCAGACACCACTTCACAGAGGTAGGAGAGGGAGAATTGAAGGTTGCAGTTGAGAGTTGCTTAGATCCTGGTGTTTTTGTGCCATTTCCGGAAGAAGAGATTGTTACTCTCGGCGATGCTATCGGTGGGTTCGTGCGTTGGCCTAGTTATTTAGTAGAGCTAAACGACAAACATGAGGTATAGTTTAACTTTGAAAGACTTTAAACTTCAAATTTGTTAACAATTGTATTTTAACGGTTCTATACATCTTTGTAAGGTGTCAAGCCCCTGGAGCAAAGGGTCAAACAACCAATTTCCGTTCAACATTAATTCGCTTCCAAGTAGGTGCAAAATGTTGTATCAATGTATGGTAGGTAGGGAGGCACAATCGTTAAGTACCTTGGAGTTGGAGGGGGATAAAGGGTTGCCTCCGGCTTTGTACGTCACCAAAGAGGATATCATGCAGTTCATGGCGATGGATTCGTTGTGTATCATGATTATCGACGTGCAAGTGAAGTAAGTGTTCTTTTGTATACAATGAAAAGTATTGAATAATTTTATCAAAACTGTAATAAATTATAATTTTTATACTTGTAGACATCTTTACGACGCCAGAAGGTCAATCTTTCCCGAGGATCAAGTATTTGGATTTATCAGTCCATCTACATATATATACAGGAATGACGATAAATCGGGTCAACTAGGGACATTCTTTAAAGAAGAAGACAAGAAATATTATCTGCTCCCTTATCATGAGAGGTAAACTTTGTAATTCAAAGTGAAATTTTATTTTGTAATAAACTTCTAATTATATATATAACACATGGCTCATTGGATGCTTGTCGTTGTATGCCCAACGACTAATTCGGCATATTGGTTTGATCCGTTGGGGTCGAATAAACCAAGGGACTCAATAAAGAAACTTCTAAATATGTAAGTTCGTTTAGTCGTGAATAAAGTAATTCGTGGATTTTTATTAGTATTATTGATTGATATTTTAAGTTGTGCTACTCAGGGCAATTAAGGTTTACAGAGCTTTAGGTGGTAGGAGAACAACCACAAAATCAGGAATAACATGGCATGGAATGAGAGTACGTTCTATCCCATTTTTGTTAATTAAGTTAGGAACAAATATTTAGCGAATTCCTATGTTTGTAGTACCGGTAGCAGGTTGGAAATACGGAATGCGGTTACTACGTGATGAGATACATGGAGGAAATCCTCGATGTGGCAACTCAAGACGTATGTCTAACCGAGGTAATGTAGATCGTTATTCAATTGTATATTCAATTGTAGTTTCAATATTTAGTTATTAATATTCAACACACTTGTAATTTTTTGATAGGTTTTCCCAAAAAGTAGTGATCCATTCTCGCAACAAGAGCTCGATGAAACTCGCGACCGATGGGCTCGCTATTTCATCAGAAACATGCTAACGAACTAAGAGGTTCTACTGCCAATTGTATTTTTTGTAATTTAGTTAACAAGTGCACTTGTATTACAAACCTACACTTTATGCCTTAATATAATCGCCTTAATTTTAGAATGAATTAATTGCAAGTGTGTTGAATGTCAATTGTGTGGTTGTATTTTTGTGTTTGTGTTTGTGCATGTATGCTTGTGGATGTATGCTTGTGGATGTATGCTTGTGAATGTCAATTGTATGGATGTATGTGGGATGTATATGGATGTATGTGGATGAAATTTATAGGTGAACGAATTTGGTGCAGTTGTATGTACACGACGACGATGACTAAAAACAATTTCGTCGGATCCTATTTTTTTTTTTTTTGTCCAGGTTTGGGAATAGACGTCGGCTGTATCTATAAGCCGACGTCTATTACTCTGAAGAAAGGAATAGACGTCGGCTTTCTATGTAATCCGACGTCTATCCCTAAAGTATAGGCGTCGTATGTTATTTACCCGACGTCTATCCCTAAAGTATAGGCGTCGTATGTTAGTTAACCGACGTGTATACCTAAAGTATAGGCGTCGTATGTTAGTTAACCGACGTGTATACATTAAAGAATACACGTCGAAGTCTAATTAAAGCCGACGTATATCCATTAGGTATAGACGTCGGCTATACTATGACCGACGTCTATGTATAGACGACGCACACATATACGTCGGATTGGGGTGTGCTCATATCCGACGTGTATAACCCCTTACATCCGACATATATTCCCTTTTCTGTAGTAGTGCTACCTGATTTAGCTTTCGATTGCAAGCAGAATAATGAAAAGATACGGCGACCTCAGATCAGAGCATGCATAAAATTTATGGTTATTGAGGTCTTCATGTGGATCAGTTTGTTTTCATGTGAATTGTATTGTTATATGTGGACTGGTTTGGTTGCATATGGACTGGTTTGCATGTTTTCTAGCAGTAGTGGTGTTTATGGATTGCTTGTCGAGTTTTGCTTTTCGTTTAAGTACTCATAGCATGGTTTTGCTCGGTTTTCAATTCCGCTCAAGGTTAGAATATACATCTACCTGTTAAATTTGGTTGGTCCACCACCTCAACAAAACCTAAGCACTTAGGTGAAGGGTAGTGAATCCAACTTTATTATAGAGTGTTGTAGACTTTTTGTGTTTAGCAATGTGAGACTATTTTCTCAACACTCCCCCGCACGCGTGACCGGGATAATTTTCTCCGTGTCTACGCTTGAACAATATAGTTTGGAGTGGACCCTCACAGGTCAATCGACCTGCTCTGCTACCATGTTAATTTTGAACAGTAGAAATATATCTTTATTTAGGGTTTTGAAGTTGTATTTATACAATTGGATACTAGAGAATATCGTTGCTCTTTCCATATACATTATTTCCTTGATTGGATAACGAGATTGGGAGAATTGTCTTGATGGAGTATGTTTCTGGTATGTTTCTTCAACGTCTCTTTCTTTCCATATTTCAGCATTCCCTCTCAAGTTGACTCCGGAAGATGTTGAAGGAGCCTAATGATGGGAATTTTATTTATACCGCAAGTGCGCGGCGTCAATGAAGACGTGGCAAGTACGGGTCGAACACAAGGAGGGAGAGATATTGTTATTTTTGTGATTTTCGATTAAGGAAGAAAGAGAGAGAAATATGTTTGCTTGAGATTTTTGGTTTTTAATTTTCTGAAGCAAGAACAACAAAAGAAAAACTAAAAAGAAAACAAATATGGATGAGAGTCCAGCGGGTGGGGGATTAGATATCGGGTTTTGTTTAGAGAATTCTGAAACTTATAATAAATCACATTAGTTATAAAGCATTACATGATAAATGATTCAACATAAACTCAAGTAATAAAAATATACTAACACGAAATTAAAATAATAACATCATTCTTCTTCTCATCACCCTAAATCCGTCACCCCACCCTTTGGAGAGAGTTAGAAACTCATGGATGGAGGGAAGGAGAAGGGGTCCTAGAGAAACTACAAAAGAAAACTAAAAAACACAAAATAAAAGAACAGAATTTTATTGCTAAAGAGAAGAACGTCTTTACAACATAATTTCGGGGCTATTTATAGCCGATACAAGGGACCCAAGTATGAAATAGGAAAGTACACGCGTCAACACGCAACTGGTAAAAATTTGAGCGCACGGTTCGACTTTTGTGCGGCGGAATCACCGCAATTTGTACATGAGGTACGGCGGAATCGCCACCGTTTTGGCTCAAAATCGATCCGGATTTTTTCTTTGTGTTTATGGTATGATTTAAATGTCCTTTGCGCGTCTGGATTGATTTCTTTCCTTTCTTTTGAGCTCCAAATTTATTTCTTCATATATTTGGAGATCCAAATTGATTTTTATTTAGAACTTCTCCAAAATGATATTTTGGTACTCGTAATTTGCAGTCAGGTCCTCAGCTTTTTGCAATTAAGTCTCTGGCTATTTTTGTGCTTTAAGTCCTTGGCCTTTTTGTAATTAGGTCTTTGAATGCTTTTATGCTCGGATTAACTTCAATTTGAATCCTGATAATCTTGAACTTGGTCTTTATGATAGAAATGAGTCTCTTGCATGCGTTTATGCTCGGGATATGGGTAATTTGCATTCAGGTCCCTGTATTCTGTAAATAAGACTAAACACATGCCTTAGTAGCATTTATTGATATAAAATTAATCTAAATGAAAGACATATGATGCAATGTATGCAATGCATCAAATACCCTCACACCTAGATTTTTCTAGTCCCTAGCAAAACAAAATATAAGAGAAATGAAAACATGGAAATCCTAACTCACTTTCGTAGGAATCACGGTTGCACTTAGCATGTGCAACAAGACTTTAAACCCCAAAGTTTCCTTAGAGGACGAGTTTTGTCTCGTGAGGGTTTTCAGTTGACACACCCACAAAGTCTTAATTCAACATTTCATTAGTCACTCTCAATATCTCCACCTCAACCTTATACATCTCACTTAGAATTCTTGCATGCTCATTATATAAATCTAACTCATAAAAAAAATCCGACTTGGTCTTCATTCCTCCAATATTCACACCACTAACCCTTCTACACATGTTATCACTTCAATTATTTTGCACGCCTCCTCTGGTGGTGAAGTATCATTTGGATCAACCATGGTATGAATCATTCTTTTAACTTTGGGCATTGAGTATTATTTTTTTGTTTTCGTGATTCAACACATTTGCTTTTTTTGACACTTTTACCCTTTTTGCATTCGTGTAGCGAGTTTGGTCAATAATCCCGAGCTGGCAGACTCAAGTTACCGGGTTTCAAGATACCCCTACGGACCAGTGACTCGAAGGCTTGGGTTTTGTAATCATTTTGCAAAATGTGCTTTCCTCACTTTATTCTTTTATTTTTTACTTTTATTTTCCTCAAGGCTTAATTGCTATTAGAAGTCCATACTTCCCGGTATATTTTCCTCAACCTCTGCTTTTTATCAACCACTTCAAAGATTTGATTCATCCAATTTAAGTGCATACATGTCTTAAAGGGTAATGGGTTATTTCTTTGGAACTTAGATTTATGTCATAATTTCTACAAGCAGAACTATATAATAAGGAACAAAAACTCAATGCATTTTGTACACGGGTTTTGGCAGTTCAATCTTAGGCTATGTCATGGAACATTGAATTTTTTTTTTGTTTTTTTAAACAAACAAAATATATAGATAGATAAATACCCCCACACCTCAATCATGCATTGTCCTCAATGAATGTGAGCAAGATACTACATGGATTTCTGCATGAAAAAGGAAAGATCTCACCAACGTGAAGTACAAAGGAAAGTTCATGGCTATGTTGATGGACAAAAATCCGAATTCCCTCAAAACCTGTGAGATGCTAAAGAAGTGATTCAAATACGGGAAAGAAATGAGGCCCAAATACTCTTGGAGCCACACAAACGATGCTCACCGAAGGAGTCTTTTATTGTATTATTATTATTATTATTATTTAAAATATAATTATGTACAAACATAAGTTCCCATCTTCATTTGTCAAAAGACATCAAATGGGCACCTCAAGAGTGGGTCAATGCACTTGGAAAGGGAACATGACACCATGCGGGGTCAGAATACGCACGTGTGCCCCCCCGTCACAAAGAGCACCTGATGAAATGAGAGGTTCATGAATTGGACGCAAAGACGTCTCATTCAAAGGATCAAACTGAAAGGGCTTGAACCTCTCGAGAGTTTGGGAAATAAGGGGCAACGGAAGAAGAGTTTCTCCCGTTACGGTGCTGAAGTTATGGTCGTTAATCCAAACTCTCCAACCAACTGGCTGATGCGTCGGAACGAAGTCAAGAACCTCGTTAGGCAAGTCCGACTCACCAGGCGAACAAAAGGTGGGTCTCATTCCCAAAGTATCCTCCAAGGAACTCCTAATACCCTCATGAGCTATGTAGTTGTTTGATGTTCCATCATTTCCAAGATGATCAGGAACAATGGTGAGAGGCAGACTCTTATCAGGTTGTTTGAAATTGAGGGTACTAGGGAGATCTTGCTCCACTAGAGGTGAGTCCTTAAGAGACACAACATGAAGATCATGTGGCTCAAGGGTCACGTGACAAAAAGATAAGGCACAATCCTGTGCCGACTCATAATGAAATTGGTCCATGTTTTTCTCAATTTGAATCGAATCCTCCACTAAGTGATCGTGAATTGAAACCCCAAGTCCCTCAGACTGACTAGGAGTTTGATTTTGAAAGATTGTGCTTTGAATTTGTGGATGTGATGGTGGTTCGATATCAAAAGATGAATCCTCATGTTGACAAGAAAAGTTACTCTCCTCACGTTCACGTAATTGCTGCGACATTTGACTCACTTGCAGCGCCATATTTTGTGTGGACTGTTGAGTGGTTTCCATGAACGTAAGGAAAGTTTGTTCCAATGAATCAGGTATGCGGTCAACTATGAGGTTCAAGTCAGAGCTTGGGAAATTTTGAGGTTGGGTGTTGGTGGGCTGAGAATAAGTCCAATGATTTGAAGTGGGGTGTTGGTAGAATTCTGGGTATTCGGGAGGAGGATACTGGGGTGAAAATGAAGTATAAGAATTTGGATATGAATTGTCTCCCCACGAATCCATCACTCTCGGGTTGTACTCGGATGCGTAATGGTCATATTGAGCATTTTGGGAAAATGTATGCTCATACTCAGGCTCTGGGGGAACATAAGGACATTCCCTGATAACATGACCACTCAACCCACAATAGTCGCACGGTACGGCTAGTGGAGCCACCGGTGCACTCATGTTGTCTGCCATACGCATGAAGGAGGCCAAAGTTTGTTGTAATATCTTAGTTTGTTGACCAGCATATGATCCAACATAACTAGATTTTGGTCTAGCAGTCAGTGCCTCTCTCATGTTACCCCAATATGAAAATTGCTCAGTCACACAATTAGGATTGTCTCAACCATATGAGGTGTTAGTGAGAGCCATCCCAGGTTGCATGGGTCCAGAATACCAGGAAGCATTGTCCTGGTCCCAACAATGATATGGATGGTCGCCCATGTAACCATCCATCTCAACAAAACACTCTCGAGTCGACCACTCTCACCAACACGAGGCTAAGCAAGCAAAAGTGCTCGACTCGACCCTATAATGCTAACAGAGAGTGTAAAGGGGAGGAGACTAGAACGTAGAAGAAGGTGAGAAGAAAATGACTCAGAGGAGAAGGGAAACTTAACTCTAAAAGATAAATGAGTGGGTTGGTCAGAAGTTTCCTAAACAAGCACGGTTCAAACAATCGAAGACCTAAGGGAGCCTAATTCTAGACGACTCCTAACTGGTTGAGTCGAATTGGCTTGCTTTATTCACCTCCCTCACTAATCAAACCAACTTGGCCAGGCAGTGTATAGCTAGTGGGGGCGCTTCCGACAGAGTCAGTGCCAATTAGACAACCACTTCGCTTGGAAGACTTACGTCAACACAAAAACACTTTCTAGACACCAAATCAAATTCGATCGGCTTCAAGTCATAGCAAATCAAACCAATCTTCTCCTTAATTGAGTCCGAGTCCTTAGGGGCCAATGTCTAATTGATTTTAATTTTAAGGCTTGGGTGACACTTTAGGATTGTGAGTTGTGGGCCACGGAAGGGTGATGAAATCCCCACCGTATCTTTTCCTACGGAGTTGCCCTTAAGATAGTTTAACTTAAATTTAGCAAAGATAGTCAAACATTGGTCTTTTTAGTGGGGGGCAATTGCAAGGTTGTATGCAAACTAGATTATATGCTTAAATGCAATCGATAAAAAACCGTACACGTACCTTGCCTCCAGCACTCTTCAACAAGAATTAATTTGCCAGAATTTAGCAAGAATAATGCAAACAAAACACTATATGATGCATGCACTAAGTCCTTCTAATTTAACCAATTTTTAGGTCAGAGTTGAATTATTGCCAATTATGAAATTTTGCCCTAACACGTGCAGTTCTACGAAAAGGAACTTTTCGAAAATTAAGATTTTACGAGAAGGGCAAGAAAAGTTACCTTCACAATGCTCAGACGGGTTCGCCGCCCGCTCTCGAAAATTACCAGATGCTCTACGTGTCCACCCAGAGATGGAGACGACCTCAGAAACAATTGAAGCCCAGATGCTTCAAACGTGCGGTGAATCCGCCGCGAGTTGTTCTTTGTGTGCGGCGATTCCGCCGCCCTTCTTGCTCAGAATGTGCCCGGATTTCGCCGCGTACTCTGTTATCTCCTGAAACGCAAACCCAAATAGTTAGATCGCGCACAGGATAAACAGAATAGAATCGAAATCACAAAAAATAAACAAAATCTTCGTCGCATCCCCGGCAACGGCGCCAAAAACTTGATGGGAATTTTATTTATACCGTAAGTGCACGGCGTCAATGAAGACGTGGCAAGTACGGGTCAAAAACTTGAGGGAGATATATTGTTATTTTTGTGATTTTCGATTAAGGAAGAAAAAGAGAGAAATATGTTTGGTTTGAGATTTTTGGTTTTTAATTTTCTAAAGCAAGAACAACAAAAGAAAAACTAAAAAGAAAACAAATATGGATGAGAATCCAGCGGGTGGGGGATTAGATATCGGGTTTTGTTTAGAGAATTCTGAAACTTATAATAAATCACATTAGATATAAAGCATTACATGATAAATGATTCAACATAAACTCAAGTAATCAAAATATACTAACACGAAATTAAAATAATAACATCATTCTTCTTCTCATCACCCTAAATCCGTCACCCCACCCTTTGAAGAGAGTTAGAAACTCATGGACGGAGGAAGGAGAAGGGGTCCTAGAGAAATTACAAAAGAAAACTAAAAAACACAAAATAAAAGAACAGAATTTTATTGCTAAAGAGAAGAACGTCTTTACAACATAATTTCGGGGCTATTTATAGCCGATACAAGGGACCCAAGAATGAAATAGGAAAGTACACGCGTCAACACACAACTGGTAAAAATTTGAGCGCACGGAACAACTTTTGTGCGGCGGAATTGCCGCAATTTGTACATGAGGTGCGGCGGAATCGCCACCTTTCTGGCTCAGAATCGATCCGGATTTTTCCTGTGTGTTTATGGTATGATTTAAATGTCTTTTGCGCGTCTGGATTGATTTCTTTCCTTTATTTTGAGCTCCGAATTTATTTCTTCATATATTTGGAGATCCAAATTGATTTTTCTTTAGAACTTCTCCAAAATAATATTTTGGTACTCGTAATTTGCAGTCGGGTCCTCGGATTTTTGCAATTAAGTCCCTGGCTACTTTTGTGCTTAAGTCCTTGGCCTTTTTGTAATTAGGTCTTTGAATGCTTTGAATGCTTTTATGAACTTCAATTTGAATCCCGATAATCTTAAACTTGGTCTTTATGATAGAAATGAGTCTCTTGCATGCGTTTATGCTCAGGATATGGGTAATTTGCATTCAGGTCCCTGTATTCTGTAAATAAGACTAAACACATGCCTTAGTAGCATTTATTGATATAAAATTAATCTAAATGAAAGACATATGATGCAATGTATGCAATGCATCACCTAACTTGTGAAGAATGTGTTGGAAATGTTTCTGATCCAGTGCTTTGGTGAAGATGTCTGCTAGTTGATCATTACTCTGAACGTAGGGGACTTCGATTTCTTTAGTTTCTATCTTCTCACGAATGAAATGACAATCCACTTCAATGTGTTTGGTTCGTTCGTAAAAACAGGATTGGAGGCGATATGTCTTGCGGCGTTATTGTCACAGAACATTTGTATTGGATTCTGATTGCTTATATTCATGTCTTTGAGAAGTTGTTTGAGCCAAATTAGCTCACTTGTTGTGGAGGCCATTGCACGGTATTCTGTTTCGGCGCTTGATCTAGCCACCACATTATGTTTCTTGCTTCTCCAAGTGACTAAGTTTCCACCAACGAAAGTGCAAAATCCAGTACTGGATTTCCGATCGTGGCTACCTGCCCAATCTGCATCATAGTAACCAACAATGGTATTATGGTTGTTTTTCTTCATCCAGAGACCTTCGCCCGATTTTCTTAAGATTGTGCAGGATCCGGTCCACAATCTCTAGATAACCTTTGTGGGGTGCATGCATAAATTGACTTACTACGGTAACGACATATGTAATGTCGGGTCTAGTGACAGTGAGGTAGATAAGTTTACCAACTAATCTTTGAAATTGTCCTACGCCTTGAACCGGTTCACCATCAATAAGACTAATTTTCCTATTAGTCTCGATTGGGATGTTGACTGGTTTAGACCCTATCTTTCCAGTTTCATGTAAGCGATCTAGAACGTATTTCCTTTGGGATAGAAATAGTCCTTTTTTTGAGTGAGCAATTTCAATTCCAAGAAAATATTTCATGACGCCTAGATCTTTAATATCAAATTTGGTTTTAAGATAATGTTTGACTAAAGATATCTCTTTATCATTGTTTCCGGTTATTGTAATGTCATCTACATATACTAAAAGAATTATAGTGGTTTCATGATAGTATTTAGTAAACATGGAGGCATCATCTGAACTTTTAGAGAACCCATAAAGAAGAAGTGAGTGACTGAGTTTTGCATACCATGCACGAGGAGATTGTTTGAGCCTATATATGGACTTGTGAAGTCTGCATACCTTGTTTCGATTTGTTTTCTAGCTTGGGAGAGGAGTCATATAGACTTCTTCCTCTAGGTTGCCCTGCAAAAAAAATTCCTAACATCCATTTGGAAGAGATTTCATCCTGAGTTAATAGCTATAGAGAGGAGAACACGAACAATGTTCATCTTTGCAACTGGGGCAAATGTTTGTTGGTAATCTAACCCATAAGTCTAAGTGTATCCTTTTGCGACTAATCGAGCCTTAAATCTTTCTATGCTTCCGTCACTATTATACTTGATCTTGTAAACCCACTTGCAACCTACTGGTTTTATGCCCTTTGGAGGGGTCACAAGACTCCAAGTTTGGTTAGTTTCTAGAGCTTTTTGTTCATCCTCCATAGCTTTAGCCCACTTAGGGTGTTTAATTGCTTCATGATAGTTGGTGGGTTCCTGAATTTTATCTATTTGGCTTAAGAAGGCATGGTAGGTGAGTTTGATTTGAGAGTAGGACAAGTAGTCCTCGATAGGGTAGGTAACATGAGATACCACATAGTCTTGAAGTCAAGGAGGTGGACGAGTAGGACGGGTGGTTCTTCGCTGAGGAAGATGCTCAGCTCCCCCTTGGTCGTCCATTGGAGGAGGTTCAAGTGCTTCTTGTCGAGGAGGTTCGATGATAGTATCCGGTGAGGAGGCAACGTCGAAGATGTCCGCAATCGGTAGTGGAGCTTTAGGCAGCGGAAGAGTCTTGATGATTTTTGAAGTATGGAAAATTTACGAAAAAGGACACATCACGAGAAATATAGAATTTCCAAATATCACTTGTTAATGTTGTCCTATATGGCATGATGTAAATGTATTAATTAAGTCTATTTCTCCCTTATCATATTTTGTATTTACAGCAACCCCTAATGTGTGTCGGGAAACTGGTTGAAATTGTGGATTATGGTAAATGCCTTTCTAAGATATGGAGATTCAACTTGGCTAAATGGCAATTCATCTCTAATTATATAATCAACAATTACATCTCTACCTTTAATTGGATTGTATTTCCTAGTTTTTAATGTTCCAGAACTAGAGTCTAAAATATATTGTGGTGAAGTGGATGCTCCAACATTCCTATGTTTACTTTTTGTTACATGTCTTGTTAGGTGAGTAGTTCTTGTACCACCAGTTGTAGTAATTTTAACACCACATATTTTACATATAGTGAAGGGAATGTGTTCTAAAAGTTTTACTTTTAAATGTCAATTATTATGAATTGAATGAGAAATCATATTGTTCCTTGTTTATGTTATTCGTCTTTTAGAAGTGTTAAGGAAGAGGCTCTTGGTCCTTAACCGTAGAGCTCTAAAAGATATTGGTTTACATAAAACAAAAGATATTCACAATCATGGTAATTAACATGGGACATTAATTACCGAGTTAAGATTGTCGTGTTGGTCATAGATCATTGTAGCTCTACAAGTGAGTGACAACACGTGTACACAAAAGAGGAAAATATTACTTTTGTATACGGAATAGACCTAATAAGTAAAACATTATAGAATTGTGTTTTCTGTGTCATTAATGTTTTACTGTGTCTTCGGTCCTTTGATATGAGACTTATATCCGACCACTTAAGAATTGCTTAATTAGACTAGTGTCTTGAGTTATCGATGAGTGTAGAAGGCATTAGTTGTTTAAGTATGACTTTCGTTGGAGAAGATAGTTAGTAAAAAGATTATCATTGCCCCTCTTTGAGTGATGATATTAGTGGGCCCCTTGATAAAGCAAAGTTATAATGTGCACAATGTGATTTGAGTTAAGTCACATATTTATAACTACCTTAAAGAGATCAAGAAATGAATACTGATACAAAGATGACACAATACTACTTTGTGTGTATTCCTAATATTATGAGGCAAGGGACGGACACAAGTGGTGCACTCCATCACTAAATGGATCAGGTTTTGGTTCGAGTGGAATTAAGACATCTAACTAATTGGGAGCTATAATGTGTAGCTAGATACTGCTTATAGCTTGTGATATGAAGCTCTTAATATCACTGCCATCTTAGTTTAGATCCTCCCATAGGTCACACCACAAAACTGGGAAACAAGAAATGGGGATTTTGAGTTCATAAGATGTGTCGGGTTTCATGTAGAAAATATGACACATGGGGTGAACAAGCAAAATCAAAATTATGTTGTGATTAATAACATAATTAGAATCTAAATTAAATTCATATGTGATGTAAATATTTTGGGGTGTAATGATTTATCATTACATAGGATAATATGTTACATAAGTTGTGAACTTACTACTAATCCTGAAATGTCTAATTTTGTAGGGGTTAAACCGAAATTTGACAAGTCTGCAGTACTGTGCAAAATCGGTCGACCGCTAAACGCTAAATGGTCGACTGAATGTTGCACCGATAACAGGAATTTCGTCTGTTCATTTTCGGTCGACCGAGTATAATCGGTCGGTCGACCAAACATTGCGATGAAATAATTTTTGTTACGAATGGTCGACCGAAACCTGGTCTAAACGGTCGACCGAACCTCCAAAACGGTCGACCGGTCCAGACGGTTTTATGCAAAATTAATTAGATCATGCATGGAATTGGTCCATAACTGATTTAATTCGTGGCTAAGATTATTTGTTAGCAAATAATGGATGGTTAGATGGAAGTTTGCATGAAATCATGGGCAAGAGGTTGCACATGAATAGGTAATTTGGAGAGAACTTATAAATACAAGTTTATCTCATTACCTAATTAATTAAGTCATTATCTTCTTGTGCAAACATCTCTCTCCATTATTCTCCACGAATTTCCATTAATTCTTGAGTTTAGTTTTAGTTTTTCATAGATTTTGTTCTCAAGGGAACTAAAGAGGGGTTAATAGTTAGATTCTAAACCCTATTGGAGATTGAGAAGCAAGCTCTTCTCTCTCCGATCTTGTTTAGAGTTTGGTGAATACTCTGAGGCATCCGGTGCAGCGACAAGCATCCTCAACGTCTCCGGATCATCAAGAAGTTTTAGAGAACTTCTAGGTATGAAATTTGGAGCCCATGTTTGTTTTAATAAAATTTTGAAACTAGTTATTGAAACAAACCGATGCATGCGTGAAACAAATCATAGAAAATTGTAATTGATCCTTATTGTGCATAAAAATTTCGAAAATATATATGTGCAATTAAAATAGAAATCCTACAGTGGTATCAGAGCTTAGGGTTCAATTTTCTAATGATTTAAACTATAAACAAATTTAGTTTACCATCTAGGGTTCGAACATTTCGATTTTCTAGTTTTTCGGTCTTTAAATGTTTTGTTGAAATAATTCTTTGTAATAATTCGTTTTGAATATTTTAAGTGGTTTAAAACATGCCATGTAATTATTAGAATTATGATTTAGACGTAAGTCTAACTTGCAATAATTTTGTTTTAAGAATAAACGATTGTTTTGTAAGAGGATATACAAAACCGAAAAACTGCGGTTCGTCTTTCCTTTTAGAAAATTGGATGGACAGCGGTTCAAAATTTATTTTTGAACTTGTGGATGGATGAAAAACCTTTTTAATGGATTTCAAAATGTTTTTCAAAGAATTGTTTAGGATTCTAGATGATTGATAAACTAGGTTGTATAGTTTATAGCAATATTGTGTGCATGGTTGCTCGAGTTGTCTTTGCAGGAATTGTGAGTTTATATGTTCCAAATCAGCGCCTATGAATGTTTGTAATTATTATTATACAGGGGCTTATTTATATGTAAAAGACAAATTCTCTCTTTCTATTTTTAGATAATTGCATTGCATTTGAGAGGTTTTACATAGGACTTGCACTAGTCGGTTTTTATCGAATGTGAGGAACTTGTTTATTTTCTGTAAAATCTACATCTCCGGTGCAAGATGAAGTTGCCGTTGTAGCGCATCGATCGAGGATCGAGGTTCAAGGATCAAAGGGAACATATAAACCCACACGATGTGGATTGTGTGAATGGTTTAATTTCTGTTTTTATAATCTTGCTATGCATGTGATGAATGTATTGAATGTTAGGATGTGTATGAATGATAATATGCATGATAACCTAAAATTCTGAATCACATGTAATATATGAAATTGTCCAACAAAATTAAGAGTAATTTTCTTTCTTATTTCATCCACTAGCAGCCATCGATCGGGGGATACTCTGCTCGCCCTTAGCGGGAGATAGCTCCCTCCATCTTTGGGAATAGTGGGAGATATAATGATTGTCTATTGTTGTGCCACGATTAGATATATGAGGTGCGTTTCACCCTAGTGAACCCCAAGTATGTTTAGTTGTGAATACAATGGATAAACGTATCTCGTATCAAATGAAAATAACTTTTCTTAACATTACCTAAAGCCCTCGCTCGGTTTTGGGAAAACGTTTTTCTTACGAGGATAGGTCGCATTCCCTCATAATTAAAATGACAAGAATCACAAGAGTTTGAAGATGCTAATGTTGCTAAAATTCAAAAAGGTTGTGATTAGAAAGAGTTTTTCTTACCTTGATATTGTGATATATTTGATAGCCCTTAGCTAGTCTATATTTAAATTGATGGGATCTTGGATTGTTGCATTTATGGGCAATTTTTTTTTTATTTGCAGCATTTACATTTGTATGTATGTATAATAAACATAAAATTGGCATTAAAATTCTGTATGATTTATTTTGTAGAAAATGTCGAACATCCAATCTATCGTACGATCCATGATAGAAAAACACCCTTTAGCAAATGATGGCTCAAACTTCATTAGTTGACAACTCAAACTCAACATCATGTTAAAGTTTGAGAATCTGTCTCACATTGTGGAAGGTCCAATCCCAAAATGGAATGAGAGAATAACCGATGAAGAGAAAGAGGCTAAAACCAAGTCGGAAGACCAAGAGAACCAAGTTCACGGTCTTATGCTAGCATCCATGGGTGACTCACTTCAAGCGAAATACTTGGATTCGAAACCCAAGAAGACCATGGAGGCTTTATCTAAGATGTTCATGGATAGTGCCCAAAAGGAGCGCTATAAGACCACCATCGCACTCACAAGGTGCCATGTGGCGGAGGAAACATCGGTATCCATGCATTTTCTCACGATGCAAGGGTACCTTGAGAAGTTGGCAAAGCTCTCTTCACCAATGCCCAAGGACATTGCTGAAGATATGATTCTTGGCTCTCTAGCCCCATCCTTTAAGGACTTTGTAATGCACTATCACGTGCATGAAAAAGGGGTGAGTCTTTTGGAGCTGCACAACGCTCTCAAAACTGCTGAAGTTGACATGGGCAAGGGTAGGGACAAGCATGTCCTTGCCGTCCATGGGAGGAGCCAAAAGATTGGTAAAGGAAAGGGCAAATCTACCAAAAGTGGTTCAATCAAGAGCAAGGGAGTAGGAGGTGCTCATAAGAGTGCCTCGAGGGGGAAGTCTCAGAAATCTCCAACTCCCAATACAGAGTGCTTTCACTGCGGTGAAAAAGGACACATCTGGCCAAATTGCCCCCAAGTACAAGGAAGACCTTGACAACAGAGTGATTGAACGTCGGCGCCCCAAAAAGGCCAAAGGTATATTTGTTATTGAAATAAATTTAGCCACCTCTGTCCAGGATTGGGTAATTGATACAGGATCTTGTGCTCACATAGTTTCTAATGTGCAACTACTCAAGGATAGGAAGGAACTCGTAAGGAACGAGATAGAATTGAAGGTCGGAAATGGTGCGAACGTTTCTACGGTTGCACAGGGTTCTGTGGTGCTTCAATTATGTAGTGGTTTAAATTTATGTCTAAAGAATGTTTATTATGTGCCTTCGATTAGCAAGAATATTATTTGTGTATCATGTTTAGATATGAATAATTTCAATATAAATATTTCAAATTCTTGCTTGTCTATATCGAAGAATGGTGTTTTCTATGCAAATGCATTCATAAGGAATGGTCTCTATTTGCTTGAATTGAATAATAAACAAATCTTTAATATCAATAACAAAAGACTTAAGACCACTCACGAGAATGATACTTTCTTGTGGCACTATCGTCTTGGTCACATAAATGAAAAGCGTATCAAGAAATTGCAAGAAGCTAACCTTCTTGGTCTACTTGATTTTAAATCATTGGAGACGTGCCAACCATGTTTAATGGGAAAAATGACCAAAAAACCTTTCAAGAAGAAAGGTCCAAGGGCGAGTGGCTTGTTGGATTTGATACATTCCGATGTATGTGGTCCAATGAGTACTAGTGCACAAGATTGTTTCAGGTACTTCATTACGTTCACGGATGATTATAGTCGTTATGTCTATGTTTATCTAATGAGAAACAAAACTGAATCCTTTGACAAGTTCAAGGAATTCAGGAATGAAGTAGAGAACCAACTCGACAAGAAAATCAAGTCTCTACGAACGGATCGTGGAGGTGAGTACTTAAGTGCCGAATTTGACTCATACCTAAAGGAGTTTGGTATTGTACCTCAACTCACCCCTCCCGGTACACCTCAGTGGAATGGGGTATCCGAAAGGAGGAATAGGGCATTGCTCTACATGGTTCGGTCAATGATGAGTCATGCGGAATTACCTCTTTACTTTTGGAGTTATGCACTACAAACTGCGGCTTACACACTAAATAATGTTCCATCCAAATCCGTAGAGAAAACGCCTTATGAGCTATGGAGTGGTAAAACAGCTAAGCTCAATTTTCTCAAGATTTGGGGTTGTGAGGCTACGTCAAGAAATTGATGTCGACCAAACTTCAACCAAAAGCGGATAAGTGCTTCTTTATTGGTTATCCTCGTGAGACGAGAGGATACTACTTTTGGCATATCACCTCCAATCGAGTGATTGTAGAGAGGGATGCCACATTTCTGGAAAAGGAATTTCTGGAAAGAGTAAAAAGTAGTGGGAGTAGGGTTGTGCTTGAGGAAACTCAAGATACTCTACAAGATCATGACATGAATGATGACATTCAAGATCATGAAGGCCCAACCAAGATTCCTTTGGTTAGTAGGAGCGTGAGTGAGAGACCTTCGCAAGAAATTGTGAGAGAAACTCAATCCTCCCCACCTAGTGTACGTTCGAGAATCGAACACGAACCAATTCCAGAAGAAATTATGGAAGAAGTTCGAGAAGTACACGTAGAACCAAAAGAACTTAGAAGGTCAACGAGGGAAAGGAAGAAACCCGATATGTATTTGGGACTTCATGAGATCATGGTACTAGATACTGATGATCCCTCGACCTTTCAAGAAGCAATGGAAAGAAAGGACTCCAAACTATGGCTCAAGGCCATGGAATCCGAAATAGAATACATGTATGATAATCAAGTGTGGAACTTGGTTGACATTCCTCAAGGGAAAAAGGTCATTCAAAATAAATGAGTTTTCAAGAGGAAGATGAACATGGATGGAAACTTGACAACCTACAAAGCGAGGCTTGTAGCAAAAGGTTTCACTCAAGTTCAAGGAATTGACTATGATGAAACTTTTTCA